>CM057828.1:95979129-97350129 GCA_030068075.1 Paguma larvata | reverse complement strand
GTGATGTGATATCCTATAAATAATGCGTTCAACAACAAGCATTAATCTATTTTTGTAAGCTTCCAATGTACTGGTAATACATATTTTCTTCTTCATGTTAATTTGCTCTGAACTCTCATTATTTTAGCGATAAATAATTATTTGTCCATTGGTGCATTCTATTTATATCATAAACATAAATTGCACTTACAGCGTATCAGATAAAGTTCTAAGCACCTTATAATATTAACTCATTGGGTCTTCATCACAACCATACGAGATGGATATTATTATTATGAAGACATTGAAGCACAGAGAGATTAAAAACCTTGCCCAAGTCCGGACAGCAAACAAGTGACAGGACCAGGCTTCCAATCCAGGCTGCTAACTCCCTTAATGAGCTAAACTACACGAGGCTGCCTCTGAAAAAATTTAGGTCAGGGAAGCTCTGGTCAGCTCATGGGGAAAGTACAATCCCAATAAAATTTAAGTTTAATGTGTATTTAAAATATATTTCTGTTTTGATCAATTTTGTACTAATAATTCTAACGAAATGTAGAGTACAGGAGAAAACAAACAAGGCAAAATGTTGATAATTGATGAACCCAAGGAAAGTGTGTACAAGAAGTCATCGTATTACTTTGCAACTTTCAAAAAATTTTAGAAGGCACCTGGGTGGCTCAGTGGGTTAAGCATTTGACTTTGGCCCGGGTCATGATCTCTCGGTTCATGGGTTCAAGCCCCGCATCGGGCTCGGTGCTGACAGCTCAGAGCCTGGAGCTTGCTTCAGATTCTGTGTCTCTCTCTCTCTGCCCCTTCCCTGCCCACACTCTTTCTCTCTCTCAAAAATAAACATTAAAATTTTTTTTAATTTCAAAATTTTTTAAATAATTTAAATAAAGATGACGAGTTTTTTAATGTTAATCTAATATGTTAAAAATTACATTTAAAACTACATGGAAAATTTTTAGACCTAAAAAATATGTAAGGATGTATATAGTTTTCCAAAATTCTTTTGGGAGTGGTAACGAGCACAAAGTCTGAAGACAACAGTCTTAGTCAGGAACATTTCAGAAAACAGCCATGTGACTCTTTTGCTTTCACGCCATTGGCCAGAACTCACTACGCGGTCACTTGCAGCCTCTGTCACTGGTGAGCTCTGGGAGATCAACCTCTAAGACGAAGATGTGAATAGATGAGGTTTATTGGAAGCGCTCTTGGCTTCCACCCTTGCAGAGGGCAACTGAAGCAGGACTGGGCAGAGGGAGAGGGAGGGCGATGACACAGTTGTAACAAAAGCCTTAGTTGATCCCACAGGCAGCTCTGGAGTGGAGCTGAGAGTTGAGCAGAGTTGTTCCAAATCCGAACAAGGGGGCCAGAACTTTATGCTTCCACATCAGCCAGTCATTGGATATAGGCTGCCCCAGGGGAAGGGGCAGACACTTGAGTAAGTAAGGCAGCTCTTCAACTGAAGCAATCCATGGAAGGGAAAACTCTGCTGCATCCCTATTTTACAGATAAGGAAGTTGAGGCACACGGAGATTAAATAGCTTGCCCCAGGGCACAAGCTGGTAAGTGGTTGTATCAGCTGCTATTGCCACATTGATGCTGCATAACAAACATCCACAAAACCTCTACTAACAGGCTAATAATAATTAATTACTTCTGTGCGTGAGTCTATTGGTCAGCTAGGAGGTTCTGCTGATTTGGGCCAGGCGAGGCTCACCTCAGCTGGACTCGCTCATGCATTTGTGGCCATGGGTCAGTGTACTCTGCCTGGCCTAGAACGGCCTCAGCTGGGATGACCTGGGTCTCTTCCACATGGCCTCTCATCCTCCAGAAGGCTACCCTGAGCTTATTGTCATGATGGTGGGAAGGGTCTGAGAGACAATAAAAGTGCACAAAGCCTTTTGAGCCCCAAGACCGGAACTAGTGCATCGTCACTTCTGCCACTCTGTTGGCCAAATCAAATCACCAGGCTGAGCCCCGAGGAAGTGTGGCAGGGTGCTCTCAGATGACAGAGAGCCACAGAGGCATGAAAACTCAGAGACAAACCACAGTGATGGAGCCAGAATGCAAACTTCGGAGACCTCTCTCAACCATTATTTCACAGCCGGCTCCCTAGCAAATCTTTTATAGTATCTATTTCAAGTTCCATCACTGCATGTGCCCAGCACGCTGCTGGGCTCTACGGAGAGACAGGGTCCTACTTTCAAGGAACTTACAGCCTAGTTAAGGAGATGAGACACCACCCTGGAAAGTTTGGTGACAGTGAAGGCAAGACAAATGGTAGGGGGACGAAAGCAACAGGAATCAAAGGTAGGAAAGGGCACTGTGGACTGGAAAGGTGGGGAAGGTCGGGTGGGGGTTCATCTGGGTCTTGCAAAACGTGCAGCATTGAGTCAGATGGTGAGTAAGGAGGGTGGGATAACTCCACTTCCTCTCCGCTCCCCCAGGTACCGAAGGAAGGGAGAGAAAAAGGATGGAATGGGGGACCTAGGAAGAAAGTCGACTTCTAAATCCCCTCTTCATTGTGTCCTCAGCCACTTAGGGTTTCCTTCCACCTCCCCTGGACACACGTTCAGTGCCCAGCATGCCAAGGACAATCCTGTTCAATTCGTATATGAGTTTACTATACCCCCTTTGAGAATCTTTGGTTTTACTGAGCAGAAGCGTGGACAGGGCTGAAGAAGGGAAGGTGAGAATGGACGGCTTTATAAAGGAAAAGGAATGGAGCTGGGGTGAGGGCGGTGGGGGGGCGAGGAAGGGCCAGGCAGAGGGGTTAGAAGGAGACAGAAAAGAGAGTGGGAGAGGTTTGAACAGATGAGAAGGGATCTTTGGGGGACAGGGAATGACGTGCAAAGACCCTTTTCTCAGGAAATGTTGCTGCGTGGTACGCTACAAGACCCTGGGCTCCAGGCTAGCAGCCTTTGGCAAAGACCAAGGTTACTCCTCGAGGCTCCGGGGGTTAGATTTCTGTTTCTTTGAATGCTGAGGTGACCTTCAGGGTTGAAACAAGAAAGTCCATTTTCTTCGTTTTTCTTGCCCTACAGCAAGCTACATACAGCAGCAGCCCATTCATTTTCCCATAGGACAGGGGCTAAAAGTACAAGCTTTAGAGTGAGGCAAATGTGAGTGTATATCCTGGCTTTTCTTCTCGCTAACTTACTCATCTGGAGCGTGTTACGTAACCTCTCTGAGCCTGTTTCTTCATGTGCTCTAGGAGGATAATATCTAACTCACAGAGTTTTTGTAAAGATTAAATGAAGTGAAACATGTTAAGCGCTTAATTATGCCTGCTTATAGTAATTGCTTTATTAAAATGTGAGCTGTTATTATTATAATGATCCTAAAATTTAATATTATTATCCTCATTCTACATATAAGGATGGAGACCTAGAAAAGTCAAGTCCTCTTGCCCCAGAAGCCTTTGTGAAGGGCTTGCCTTTGAACAAAGACACTGACATGGAGTGAAGACCATTAAGGAACGTGTTGGGCTATGATTGAAGGTCATTTAGGCAGATAGAAGGGATTAGTGCAAAATTAGGGTGGAGACCCATGTAAAATGGGAGCCAGGTCAGAGGAAGAGATCTGTTCTAAATGCTCACAGAGATCTCCTGCTTGGAGGCAAGTGCTTGGACCAACTCCCGGCTCTAAAGCCTCATTAGATGTGGGGATTAAATCCCAAGTGTTCCACGCACTGGTTTTGTGGCCTTAGCCAAGTTACTTTACCTCCAAGACTCAGCCTTGCATCTACCAAATGGGATAATACCAGTAGTGCCTGTTTTCACTGGGTTGTAGTAAGAGAATGTTGATTAATCTACACTGGGCATCCAGCACAGTGCTTGGCACCAGACCTACGTGCCTGTCCACATGAACTCAAACTGAGAATTAGGGTCTCTGAAGGATGGTCTCTAAGATGATCCAAATTGTGGTTCAATTATCCGAAAAGGAGTTCATGCTACAGAGAAGGATGGTTCCCAGAGTATGAGGAAATTACCTTAAGCTTGCACTGGAGGTATTTGGGTCAGAGATGAGAAAGAACTTCCTGAAAATCAGGTTGTCAACTTAAATTAGAACGAATGATTGAGGACTGTGGCGCTGGCATCTACTCAAAGAGTAAAATGCCTGCCCATCTTCCTGGACTGGGCAACACGTGTCATAATGAGATAGGATGAGACAGCCAGCCATCCTGGGCAAATAAGCCTCAAAATAGATGGTCCAAGAGCAAGGGCTTGGCTCTAACTCTGGACTAAGTAATGAGAGTCACAGAGCTAGAAACTGACTATGGCGGGGAGCCAGGCATTGGTTGGCAAATGTTGGAGAACATTTGCAAAGACCAATCGGAGCCTTAAACTTCACAATTACAAGTACTTTTGAGTTACCCTCAAGCTGAAGAGGTGGAGACCCATTGTCAGTATAGACCTATGGGAGGAAATCGGATGATTCCCGGGAGGAAGGGGGCTTGAAGGAAATGAGCACACCTCCACTGATCAAAACCACTTGAACAAAGGCACGGAATCTGGGAACAGCCTTGCTGGCGGTTATCGGGTAGAGACTGATAGCCAAGGTCATTAGCTAGTGTTCTTCCATGAGGAGGACTGTTGGATTGCAAGACCTGTTTCCACCATTCAAGTGGAAAAAGGCAGAGCTTGGGGACCTGTCCACTCCTGGCCTCAGAAACCAAATCAAATCTCACAGCATTTTGGGGGGATGCCACTAGGGGAGAGCACAGCCCCCAGATGCAATGCAGCAAAGATACCCAAGAAATAAAATATCTCTACATTTTGATACATTTTTGTCATTCTTGAAGCCTCTGCTGCCTAGGAGGAGAGAGGAATCAGGAACATTCCCGCAGGTGGAGAACTTAGGGTCACTGCCTTAGCTTCACCTGCTGAGGAACCTGCTGGGCATCCTGAGCCACGAGGCCCTATTGGTCTGGCTGAGAGTCCGCAGCCACCTCTGGGGACTGATCACATCAGGAACAGGAGGAGGCACAGTAAGAGCATGGACCCTGACTCCGAGTTCTGCTCTAGGAAATCTCAAGAAGGTAAATCTACCTTCGGAGCCCTCCTCTTCTGCTCTCTCTCCTCCCTCAGATTCCACCAGAGGGAAAGGCCCCGGCTCTCACAGTGCCCCAGTCTTGGCTTCATGTAAGAAAAATATTTGATAAACAGAAGGCAGAGGGAGCCATGCCTCCTTGCATGGCAAGTGTTGCTGAGCCGTCTTAGGGCTCTTTTTCTGAGCCCTCATCATCCACAGAATCCTTCTTAGCATAATATTCTAGGGAAACCAGTACTAACCCATCAGAAGTGATGTGCAAGGTGGAACTTACATGGTATGTCTGTCCTAATGGGACAGAAACCTTTAGAAGAAGCACCGAGGAAATGCTGAAGCTACAGTAATGAAGCAGGAATGCCAAACTGAAGGTAGGGCGGAATCCCAGTTTTTTTAAAAAAACAGGGTGTCTGGGTGGCTCAGTTGGTTGGGCGGCCGACTTTGGCTCAGGTCACGATCTCACGGTCTGTGGGTTCGAGCCCCGCGTCAGGCTCTGCGCTGATGGCTCGGAGCCTGGAGCCTGCTTCAGATTCTGCATCTGCCTCTCTCTCTCTGCCCTTCCTCTGCTCATGCTCTGTCTCTCAAAAATAAATAAACGTTAAAAAAAAAAAAAGAATCCTTTAATAAAAAAACAAAGGTGGTTCCTTTGAGCAGAGGTAGGGCCAGAGTAGGCAAGTCTGGATCCTCTAGAGAACCAATGCAGTCCAATTCCACATATACTGGACGCCAGTCCTGTGCCAGGCCCTCTGCTGGGGGCCGGCCCCTGCTCTCAATGAGCTTGAAGTCTAGTGAGGGACATGGGCATATCAGATAGCAACAGTATTGAGCAGAATGAGAGGTGCCTTTTAGGGGCGCCTGGGTGGCCCACTCGGTTAAGCGTCTGGCTCTTGATTTAGGGTCAGGTCTTGATCTCACGGCTGTGAGTTGGAACCCTACATCAGGCATCACAAGCCCCATGAGCCTAATGTGGGGCTCGAACTCAGGACCATGAGATCAGGACCATGAGATCAGGACCCGAGCTGAAGGAGCTTCACTGACTGAACCACCCAGGTGCTCCTCCCCCTTTCTTTTTAAACATGTTCCTCCACTTCTCTGGGTCTTTGTTCATGCTGCTCCCTCCTCCAGAAATGCCCTTTCCTCCTCCTCTGCACGACAAACTCCTACTCATCCTTAAAGTCCCAGTACAAAGCTCACCCCCTCTATGCAGCTTCCCTGGCTCCTTCGTGTAGTTATTAGTCCCTCCAAAGAGCTCCCGTGGCTCTTGCCTCATTCCTTATATGTGCAACTTGTAGATCAGGGTTCTGTTCACCATCCATCCGTCTCTCCATTATCTGTAGCCTCCTGGAGGCCAGGGATTGTCTCTTATACTAGGAATAGGGCTATTCCTCATACTGGGAATATGTGCTCTATACACTCCTAGTACCTTCCTGCACAGATAAACACTGTAAGTAAGTGGGAAGAACGGCCGGGAGGGAGGGAGAAGGGAAGCAGGAAAGGGAAGAAGGGCATCAGTCCTGGTCTGTGGCACTGGCAGCTGTGCCCAGTAGCCTGGCCTCCTGAGCTTAGCTGCCTCACGTGCCCTGGCGCCTCCCAGCTCCAGCCCTCAGGTTCCCCTCCTCTTCCTGACCCTGGGCTAACGAGAATGTACCTGCTAGCACCTCATTAACCCAGATGGCCCTCGCCCTGCCCTGAGAAGTGCAGGCTGGGCAGAGCTCTGAGCTCAATTGAGTCTCCCCAGTCTTCCCGCCTGTGAAGGAAAGGAGAAGGGACATGGAGCCCCACATGCCGCCCCCAAAAGATTAGCCTCATGGCTCTGAATCTTCAAAGCTCTGGTCTTGGACATGCAGACACCTTCTCCTCAGCTGTGGGGTGGGGCTGGGGATACCCTAATGGAGGGTATCCACACTAAGGGAGAAAGTCAGGCTCGGAGGAGGGATAGGACTCAAGCTAGAGATGTGAGGAAAGTCTGGGCCTGGCAGGAGGAAAGGCAAGCATCCAGTGCTCCTCTCTGGGCCAAGGGCCAGGTGCTCGCCAGCGCCCCACAGTAGAGGCCGACCCTCCAACCCCCCCAAGTCTCTGGGCTTCATTCAGCTCCCTGAGCCGTGTTCCCCCTCAGCCTGTCTGAAGGCGGCTCTCCACAGGGGAACCTCCCACAGGGGAAGCAACCTCCCACAGGGAAACGGGGGTTGTGAGGGCGAGGATCTGACAAGACAGGAACAGAATGGCTAGATCACGGGAGTCCCCGCCTCCCGGCCCACAGCTTCCCTGCCACGCCTCCCACGTTTAGACTCCAGCTTTCCCTGGGAACCTCTCCTCCCAGAGAGGCCGAAGACAGGCCCGGAGGCAGTGGCGGGTGGAGATTGGATCTCAGACTCGAGGGCGGCGAAAGGGTTAACGCTCCGGGGTCCACTGGGCCAGTCTAGCCAGCTCACCCCAGAGCGCTGTAAGTCCAGACCGGTCTCTGGTGTTCTCTCCATTTCCCTTTCCCTCTTACTACTCCTTCCACCTCGTTCTAGGAGATTTGGGGAGGAGAAGCCAGGGGCCCTAGGCAGCAGCTCTCTCTGGGGTGTCATTTAATACTGCCAGTAATCACCATCTCCTGGTTTATTAGCTGTCTTTCCCTCATGGCTACTCTTGTCGTCCCTGAATCTCTGTCTCTCTCTGTCTTTCTGTCTGTCTGTCTGTCTCTCTCTCACACATACATACACACACACACACACACACACATACTGTGAATGGAAAAGAAAAGGGCTTCTTTCCACTACAGTTCCTGCCCCACTCAGCTCCTCTCCCTAAAACAAATCCTGATCAACTGGGAGGCAGGAAGCAGGAGGTAGGATGCAGGGAGCTAGAGGTACTCTTCCAAAACAACAGAGCAATCCCATTAACAGCACGCTCAGAAAAAAAGAGAATATTGGAGGGGCAAATATGAGCAGGGCGGATACAATTAGAAGCCGTTGAATGATGAAGAAGCCTCTCCCAAACAAAACGGAGTCAGCGGAGTCAGACTGACGACTAGAACACTTCCCGTCATTGATGTGTGTTTCATATGGCCGACAGGAGAGGAGAATGGAGACCCTTTTCCCCTAGTGGTACAATGAAATTATACTTTTGAAAATGTTTCATGAATTTCAGAATGTTCTACAAATGAAAGGAGTTGTATCCACCACTGCGTAGCTGATTTGTGGGAGGAAGACCGCCAGACAGGGTGGAGGCAGGGAGGCACTCTGGCCTGCCAAGCGGCCACCACTACAGGCTCTTTGGCTTCATGAGGGTAAGATTGAAACCACCCCAGATCCATGGACACTTCTGATTCCCAATATCCAGCGCTTCTGTCGGGTGACGTGTTGTGATTTGGGGATGCAAAAATGTGGTTCTTTCATGCAATGTCCAGTGAGTGCCCTTGCTTGAACAGTGTCTATGTCAGTGGCCACTATAGGTGCCAGGATGGCCCTTGTGAAGCCTGGAATGTGCCTGTTTGCCAGTGAAGTGTGAGGGTGTCTCCATCTGATACCCCTGTCCACCCACCCGCTTGTCTTGGGTGGTGGGAGAAGTGTTGAGTCAGGCCTCAGCTGGGCACTAGGTGCCATCCCTGGAGCAAAGGCAAAGTCCAGAGATAGCCTTCCACCCGATGGCCAGGGCAGGCATGTGAGAGATAAGGGTCACACTTTGGACTCGGCCAGAGAACCGGAGCCCCTGTACCCCTTCTAGCGGCAGTCCCACTCCCCTGCCCAGTTAGAGGAGGAAGACAAGGCTGGGGGAGGAGGGGATAACCGGCCACTCACTGCACCTGAAAGTGAGGTGGGCGCCATAGATCGCTCGGTCATTACCCTCACCACCGCCCCCCGCGACTCCCAGCCTCGCATTTATGCCTCATTACTCTGGCGCCTCGCAGGGGTCCGGCCGGGAGAGGAGGGCCGGAGAATGGCGCGCGGTTCCAGGCCTTGCGTACAGGCCTGGTAGTAGGTGAGTTCAGATGCGAAGGAGGGGAGGGGATGTGCTGCTCAGTGAGCTCTCCTTGCCCGGGGAGAGTGGAGGCTGCGTCCCTGGCACGACAGCCTCCGTCCCCAGGGCCCCACCGGCGCCCGCACGGCACAGCCGGTCCGGAGCCCGCGGTGAGAGGGCGGTGCCAGCCCGCGTCCCCGCCCCTCTCCCTCCACCTTCCCTCCCGGCCCGGCCCTGTGCTGCCCCGGTCCCGCGGGCCGCTCGGTCCCAGACCCAGGCCTGGCTGCGGGTCTGGCATTGCCGGGGCGGCCGTCGGCGACCGGGAGCCCCGCGGGCGGGGGCCGGCAGCGAGGGCGGCGGGCGCCCGGACACCTGCGGGCACAGGTGAGCGGCTGCGAGCCGGGCGGACGGGGGCGGGGCGGGCTGGGGGCGGGGAGGGGGGGGCCGAGGCCGGCGGCGCGGGGGCGAGAGGGGAAGGGAAGCCGGCGTCAGAGCTCGAAAAGGACCCGGGGTAGGAAGAGGGAGAGAGAGAGGCAGCCCTTGAAGAGAGGATTGTTGGGAGGGGGTTTGGGGGACAGTGAATGTTTTCCTCCCTTGCTCATAAATCAGAGAAAAGTAAGGAGCGGGCCCTTCGAGAGGGCAGGGGCCTCAGGCCCATCTGGAGGGGCGCAAACAGCTACTTAGAAGGCCTCTGCTCTTCAGGCCCTGCCCACTCAAAGGGTGGGTCCCCTCTCCAGGTTTAGGGGGAAGGGATAGTGCCCCCACTGGCTCCCGGCTTGGCTCTGTGGAGGTGTTCCCAGAGGCTGGGGAGCACCAGACATACCCTCCTGCCCCTTGGCTCTGTCTCTAAGCCCAGCGGCCTGCTAGCTGTCCTCCCTCACCTCCCTGTCTGTGGCCAGGAGGGTCCAGGTCAGGGGTAGGCAAACTTGGAATAAAGGGCCAGGGAGTAAGTATTTCAGACTTGAAGCCTATAGGAACAGGTCTCTGTTACAACTAGCAAGAAAGCAGTGGTAGACAGTTGGAAGGGAGTAAATGTGGCTGTGTTCCACTGCAACTTTATGTAGGGACCCTGAGGTTTGAATTTCGTATATTTTTCATGTGTTCTGGAATATTCTTTGTTTGATTTTCTTTTTCCCAACCATTTAAATATGTGAAAAGCATTCTTAGCTTTTGGGCTGTACAAAAACGGTAGGCAGGTGGTTCAGTGTCCAGCGCCCTCCACCCCCCCCCCCCGCCCCGCACTCTCTGTGGCCTCCCTGTAGCTCTTTCCTAGGCTGGGGAGTGTGGGGGTGGCTAGGTGCAAAGGAAATACCCCCACAGGAAGGGGGGCATCCAGGAAGCCTGGACACCTGCCTATGGCCCTTGCTCACGGCTACTCAGGACTACAGCATCCTTTGAGGCAGGTGAGGGAGCCTGTACCCCAAATGTGCATACATGTGAGGGAGGAGGTATAGCTCCACCCGGCATGTGGGGTCACACCCAGCTCCACCAGGTCACAGATAGGCAGCTATGCTCCCACAATAAGCGACAAGCTCTTGTTCCTTCCTCCCCCACTCCATCATCTTTCCCTCCTCCCTCCCTTAGTCTCCAACCTGGCGCCACCCACTGATTAAGGCTGACCTTTCCATTTCTCTGTTTTCTCTGTGCAGCCTCAGGAGACCCTTTTCTCCTGGACATTGAAGCTATGACCCTTCCGAGGTGACCCAGGAGAGAAGAGATGCAGACCTTTGCTCTTCCAGATGAGGGTCCCCTCCAAGGACTTGTGGCCTCCCGCATTGAGACTTATGGGGGCCGGCATCAGGCCACCACCCAGAATTCTGCTGGCAGTCTCTATCCCCGGGGAGGCCCCGTGCTCGTGAGTCCAGGCTGCCCCCAAAGTGACCTGGGTGGGGCAGAGGGAGGATACCAAGGCTTTCAAGTCTCTCTGACAGGTTCATGGGCTGCTCTATTCCTATCCCTCACCCCTACCTTCTTTCCTGGCTTGCGACGGAGAGGAGGGCAGGGTTGGGCCAGGCTCCCTGGTCTCCACACCCATCCCCGGCAGATGAGGCAGGTGAGGCAGAAAGCCAGGAGGAGCCAGTTCCTCAGAAGAGGTGCTGTTAGACAGGTCTGGGGCATGGAGCTGGGGGTGGGGGGGCAGCGGGGAGTGGCTTGTATCATCCCTTGGGGGTTGGTACCTCCCAGACTCCCGCCTCTACCTGGGAGGAGCCTGTGGGCTCCCTGAGACCTGCTCCCTCTGAGTCAGCACTGAAGGAAGAGCAAAGGTTCTGGATGTCCTTACTCGGCAAGCTGGGGGGGGAGGGGGGCGGGGGGCCTGCCTTGGCTTCACCACAGCCCTGCCCTCCTGGCCTGCCTCAAATGCTGACCAAGAAAAGGGGTGTGGAGGCCAAGCAGTCTTTCCCTCCGCCTCCAAGCTACCGCTTCACCTTGAGAACAGTCCTGCTTCCAGCTGGGGTATCCCCTGCCTTACTGGAAGAGGATTTGGCCCCGGGAGACAGGCAGGATGGCTGGGGACTCTCCCAGGCTGAGGGCAGGAAGGGAGACTAGGAAGTATGTGGTGTTAGGCCACAGGTAGATCAAGGAATGTGACCAGGCCTGCCCGGGAGGAGACTCGTGGCCGCTCAGTCTCAATCTCTCATGCAGAAGGGCAGCCACTCCTAACTAGAAAGGACACGGGCTGCCTGGCCCTGGGGAGAAGCCCGCACATGCGTGTTCCCTCATCCCCACATGCGAGGGAAGCTGTGAGGGACCCAGAATGCAGTGTGCGCTGTGCATTGTACACGCAAGCCCGTGGTCCAGGAAGCACGCCTGTGAGTGGGCAGATCCTGGGGGACACACACACCAGAGCCCAGGCGTGTAGGTGCCTGTGCGCCTGCTTTAGAGGAGACCCCCACTTCTGCCCCTGGGCCCACTAGGGGAGCCAAGTTGGCATGCCCCTGCCCAGCTCAGCTCGGTCTCCCTGGCAGCAGCTGCTGTGACTCAGGGTGGGAGTGGCTCGCCCCAAACTGGTTTGAGGGGAGAGGTGAGCCCGCCCTGCCTGCAGGGGTAGGGGACTCCGTCTGGAGTCAAGCCTGGCCCCCCACTACCACTCCGGGACTTCTGGGAAAAGGGAGGCCCCTCTAAGAACTTACTCTGCTCCTCCTCCTCCAGGATCCCAGTCGCCGACGCCTGCAAGGCTATGTCCCTTTTCCCAAGGGTTCCGGCCAGGTCCGAGGCCTGTCTCCCCTAAAGTTTCGAGAGCCAGAGCATGAGAAGAGGCATGGAGGCTTTTTAGGGGCTGGCCCACCACATTCCCCCAAACTCAAGGTAAGGGGCCCCTCTTCTCCAATCCCCATGCTCCCAGCCTAAGCTGTGGTGTCCTCCACAGATGGTCAGGGGCCAAAAGGATGACCAGCCCCTCCAAGAAGCTGGATTCGGTTCTGTCTAGAGACCCTCTCAAGGATGCAGCTCCAAGCCATGCCGCCTCATAAAAGTGTCCATTTTAGAGGCAAATGTCCAAGTGTTGCCTGAGACCACTGGTTCCCTGGTCCTGTCTGGTCTCCACCCGAAGGTCCCTCTGAAGGGTTCTGCCTCAGAAGAGTCCTACAAAGTTGCTCTCTGGTCTGAAAGCCTAGGTCAGACTCCTCTGTCAGGCACCTTTCTGCAGACCAAGGTGCGTCTCCATCCATGTTCCAGCCACGCCCTTTCGCCTGTAATCCCAGCTGGGGTCAACGCCTGTCCCCCAGGCCTCCGCGTCCCCACTCACAGACAGTTCTGCTTGCCACCTCCCATTCTCAGACGCACACACGAGCGCGCATGCGCACCCCTCCCCAGGTTGGGGGTCCGGGTGCCCAGCACATGACCAGGACTGGTCTCCTTCTCGGCTCTCCCAGGAAGTCACCAAGGTCCAACAACTGGAGATGAGGCTGCATACATTCAGCATGTTTGGGATGCCCCGCCTGCCCCCTGAGGACCGTCAGCACTGGGAGATAGGAGAGGGCAGTGACAGTGGCGTGGTCATTGAGAAGTCTTGGAAGGAGCTGGTGCCTGGGCACAAGGTAGGCCTGGAACACAATGTCAGTCCCTGTGGTGTCACAGACGCACGCATACACCTCCCCTCTGCCCTGGAAGAGGGAGAGGCCTTAGGGAGTGGGGCCACCTGGGGAAAGCGTTTGGAGACATCTTGTTCTGGGTTCAACTCCTGGTTCTGAGCCTCAGTTGGTTCATCTGTCAAATGGGAACAGCATCACCTACACACTTGAGGATTAAAAGTTCATCGATGAGGTAGATCTAGTAGCATTGACCAAATGATAGCTGCTGTTCTTGTCATCATCCCCCAACTGAACCAACGCTGTCCCTACCCCAGGAGATGAGCCGGGAGCTTTGCCACCAACAGGAAGCACTGTGGGAGCTGCTGACCACTGAGCTGATCTATGTGCGGAAGCTCAAGATCATGACCGACGTGAGCTGCCCCCAGCTCCAGCCCAGGCCCCTACCTCAGCCATTTACCCACCTCCCTTGCATTGTTCCCCTTCTCCCGGGCCAAAAAACAAAGACCATGGCAGGAGGTGGGGGGGAAGGTCGTGGGGACAGGCAGCCAAGAGATCCCCGCATAGAAGACCTGCCTGGGATCTTGGGAAGCAGGTTAGCCGTGGTAAATCTGGAGGTGGAGACATATCAGAGGGCCAGGCTGGGGTCCCAAGAGGCAGAGATCAGGTGCTGAGACCCTCGTCTTTCTCTGCATCCAGCTCCTGGCTGCCGGCCTACTGAACTTGCAGCGAGTGGGGCTCCTGACCGAGGTGAGTAGGCACTCTAGAGGACCCGCCACACCCCAAGCCCTGAGCCCATGGAGTGGGAGTGGGCTGCCAGAGAGCCTCACAGGCTCCAAATTCCCATGGCCCTGTTTTCTAGAACACCCCCTGCCCTCCCTACTCCTCTTCCTGCTCTAGACCCCAAGCAGGCTGGCCTCTGCTCTTTTCCGGTGCTCAGCACAGAGGAGCCAACATGCCGGAGAAGTAGAAGGGAAAGCCCCAGCCCCTTAGACCTCTCAGCTCCCCTGCAAGTTTCATCCAAGCTTACAGCTCCTCGCCTGTCCACGGCCAGTGCTGCCTGACAGTGACCTGCCAAGGCTTGTAGCTAAGCTCTGCTCCCCCCTCCAGGTATCAGCTGAGACCCTGTTTGGAAATGTCCCCAGCCTGATTCGAGTCCACAAGAGATTTTGGGAGGAGGTGCTGGGGCCCACCCTGGAGGAGGCTCGAGCCTCAGGCCAGCCTCTGGACCCTGTCAGCCTGCAAGATGGCTTCTTGACGGTGAGGCATGGCAGAGGGCCACGTCTGGCTGGGGCGGGCCTGGGAGAGGCCAGAGAGGTCCCACCTGCAGGATCTGCTTGTGAGTTGGGGGAGTCTGAGGTCATACGCCCACCCCCAGAATATCGCCTCATCTCCTGCCCTTCATTCCATGGGTATGACCTCTGTCCCAAAAATTCTTTGGTCTTTTGGTGACTCTTGAAATGAAAAGCAGCTATCTCAGAGAAGGGTTCCACCGAATCTTTTAAGTATAAAATCGTACTTCTTGGCCAGAGAGCCTTTGACAAACAGCTACGAGAAGAATGGGGCCGAAGCAAGGCATCCCCTGGGCGACTGGGGGAGCGGGTATAAAAGGCCACGGCACCCAGAGCCTGGAGAAATGTGATAAGAAAGCAAGAGGCCTGGAGTCGGACTTTCTTCCACAGTTTTACCCAACCAGGAAAATGTGGGCCTTGCAGAGCCGGAATGGGGGACAGAGGTGGGGGGACGATCTCCTGGGAGCCATTGGCACCCCCTGCCACAGGAATGGGGTTTCTGGGCAAGCCTCAGGTCACTACCCACCACCTGTGTGAAACGGGACCTGCCGTGTCCTGAAAACATTCCGGCTGAATTATTGATGATGGGAGAGTCCGTCCAGAGCAGCAGGGTACAGCAGGGGCTGTGCATGGGAGCTCAGACAGTGGCCATGGGTCTGCCTCCTGGGACCTCAGTTTCTCCCTGGAACCCAGAGGGAGGGACCGGCAGTCATGGGGGAGAGCGTCATTGGCACGAGCTGAACTAAGTGTCAGTGGGAGGCTCTCTACCCCATGCTCCCATGTTCTGCAGCTGTTTCCTGTATTTCATGACCTTCTTCCCCCTGCCTGCCCATATCTGTCCCTCAGTTCAGCCAGCGGTTCAAGCCCTATGTCCAATACTGCCTGCAAGTGAAGCAGACCATGGCTTACGCCCGGGAGCAGCAAGACAACAATCCTCTCTTCCATTCCTTTGTGCAGGTGGGAGACAGGGTGCCTGGGAAGGGGGTGGGGTGGACCGTAGACAACCAGATCATCCTGCATCTCCTGTTGGGTCCCAAGTTGAGTCTGGTGCTAGAATGGGGCAGCAGGGGCTTTCAGACTCCTGACCCCCTGCCCCCCTCTGCTGGCAGTGGTGTGAGAACCACAAGCGCTCGGGAAGGCAGATGCTGGGCGACCTGCTCATCAAGCCCCACCAGCGCATCACCAAGTACCCACTGCTGCTCCAGGCTGTGCTTAAGAGGAGCCCTGAGGCACGTGCCCGAGAGGGCCTGAACGCCATGGTAGGTGACCTGGCAGGGCCATGCCCTTGGGAGCTGGGGGCCGGTGTGTGGGAACTGATTTCTGGGAACTCATAAGGCTCTTCAGGGTCTCTTTCCTCACGTGTGTGTGGCAGTGTGGCGCCGACTGGCCGCCTGTGTTGTCATCGATGGGGTGAGATGAGATGTACAGGGTAAGGAGCTGAGCTGTCCCTTCTTCCGCGCCCCGCCTGTCACCTAGATTGCCGCCGTGGAGTCATTCCTGCGACACATCAATAAACAGGTGCGCCAGGGTGAAGAGCAGGAGAGCTTGGTGGCTGCAGCCCAACGCATTGGGCCCTACGAAGTGCTGGAGCCGTCCAGTGAGGAGGTGGAGAAGGTGAGGGCGGGCAGGGGGAAGGGGACTCAGCAAAAGCAAGGTCCCCAGGGAAAAAGATGAACCAGAGGCCTGGAGGCTAAGGGGCAGAGGTGGCACAGAGGGCCTGTGCCCACCGTTCCTTCCCCATGAGGAGGGACTAAGGGTCAGAGTTCTAAAGAATGAAAAGGAATTACCGGATGCCTCCTCTCCCCCCAAGAAGGCAAGGACGAGAAGAGAAGGTGCTGGCGATAGAACAAAGAACCACAGTGGCTGGTAAGGGGAGGCAGCCCTGCCCAACCCCGTGATTCTCTCCGCCCTGTGTCCCTCAGAACCTGCGTCCATTCTGCACCCTGGACCTGATGTCGCCCGTGCTGGGGGTCGCTCCTGAGCACACCAGGCAGCTGCTGCTGGAGGGACCCGTGCGAGTGAAGGAGGGGCGAGAGGGGAAGGTGAGGGGCTATGGGGAAGATCTCGGAGAAGGTGGGAGGTAGACGGAAGAGAAGGGAGGGGTGCCAGGAGACAGGATAAGAGTCAGAGAAGCTGGAAATAGGCAAAGAGATGTTTGTGTGTCTATGTGTGTTGAGAAGTGGACGTGCTGTGACTAAGCTCTGGTTGTTTGTATGCCCCTGAGTCAGCCTATAAAGCAAGAGATGGGGCCAGAGTGACACCCTTTCCAGCTCTAGCATTCCACAGTTCTGTGCCTGTCCCTTGTGCGCACGTGCACCCATCCACACACACCGTGCGGGAGCCCCGATCCATGTCCCACCCTTCCTCTGCTCCAGCCGACCCTGGTCTCTTTCTCCTACACCTGCCTCCCAGGACGTGCACCTGTTCCTCTTCTCTGATGTGCTGCTGGTGACCAAGCCCCAACGCAAGACAGACAAAGCCAAGGTTATCCGCCCCCCACTCATGCTGGAGAAGCTTGTGTGCCGACCACTCCGAGACCCTAGTACGTCTGTCCTGTGGGGACCTTTTCCTTCTCCTTTCCTCTTGGCAAGGGGAAGGAGCAGTCAGAATGGGGATCAAATATGGTCTAGCCCTTGAGCAGACCTTCTCCTCCACCCAGACAGCTTCCTTGTGATCCATCTCACTGAATTCCAGTGCGTCTCCAGTGCCCTCATTGTGCACTGTCCCAATGCTACAGACTGTGCCCGGTGGCTAGAGAAGACCCAGCAGGCCCAGGTATGTGAAAGCTAGGGGTAGGGAGCGGGGCTGGGCCCTCAGACGTCAGAAACAGGAGCACAAGAGGGAGGAGGAAGAGAAAGAGGCTGGGGTGGATGCAGGTTCAGTCTGGTTCAGGCGCTTAGGAGGGAGACGCAGACTTGACCATTCACAAGAGCATGAAAGAAAGCCTCTGGCCAGCTCCTGTGCCAGTCACTGGGAGAGCCCAAGACTGCATCCCCTAAAGGCTTTTATACCCTGAAACTACGATCTTCTGAACTTCATCTTACATTCAGCATTAATGGAGCCCTTGCTGGGTGCAGGCACTGGCTGGGTGCTGGGGAATCAGAAAGAATAAAACACCACTCCTCCCTTCGGAATATGCACTGCAGCCTAGCTAGACAAATTAGTATACAAATAACAGAAACAGGTACGCAGAATGGAACTATGACCGAGAAGGGAGTAGGTTGGTTGGGAAAGGGGACATTGCAGAGGGAAGCCTCCTGAGATACCTTCACAGAGAGGCTATTGTCTGAGCACTGTTTGGGGGGATATCAGGAGTTCATGAGGAGAACAAGGATGGGAAGGAAAGGTAGTCCAAATGGAGAAGCATATTGTGCAAATGTGGGAAACATGAAACTGTGTGTGTGTTGAGAGAACCACTGACCTAATAGTCAATATTACCAAGATATAAAGTCCAAGGGCAGAGAGGCTATACGGTAGGTACGACCAGCTCATGTCTAATACTGGATGCTATGGTAAGGAACTTGAACTTTGTCCTATAGATGACAAGGATTGAGAGAAGGTGTTTAACAGGGCAGATTCATGTGATAATAGCTAGAGGAATTCAAAAGATCCAAATGGAGCTGTACTGGTTACCATAAACTTAATGTCTTAAAGTAACAGAAACATATTCTCTCACAGCTCTGGAAGCCAGAAGTTGGTTGCCTCTTCCAGATTCTGGTAGCTTCAGGTGTTCCTTAGCTCATGACTGCCTCACTCCAGTCTCTGCCTCTGTCTTCATGTGGCCTTCCTCTCTGTGTGTCTCTGTGTACAAATCTCCCTCTCCTGTCTCTTATACAGACACCAGTCATTAGATCTAGAGCCCACCCTAAGTCCAGAATGATCTCATCTTGAGGTCCTTAACTGAAGATCTTTGCACATCTGCAAAGACCCTTTTTCCAAATAAGGTCACATTTACAGATTCTGGGGGTGAGGACTTAGACATATCTTTCTGGGGCCAGTATTCAACCCACTATAGGAGCAGAATGGCCAAAGAGTAAAGATTCGAACTGGCCTTTTAAGGATAGGGAAGACCGTGAGCAGAAGAATCAAGGGAACAATTGGGTTGGATTATTTTGGGGATAGTGACCGTGTCTGTCTAAGTCTGAGCCAGGGGTTTCTGTGAGCAAGTGATGAGAGGCCAGGTTCTACTGGACCCAAGAGCTACAGAAGAGTGTCGGTGGGGCAAGGTTGAATTGAATCGGGTTGACAAGAGAGAGCCACCTTAGATTCTCGAGCAAGGGAATGCCATGGTGAAATCAGTGTGTTCATCTTGAACTGACAGCTGGCAGTGCAACAGGGGGGCTGGAAGTGGGAGAGATTGGTGGCAGGAGATTTACTGTACTAGTTTGGGTGTGAAATATTGAGGTTTAGTGTCATATTCTTAGGGACATGTTGCAACAAAGGGGGAAAAGTTGGGGAGAGGTAAAGAAAGGAGCTAGAGAAGGAAGAGAAGGCTTTAGGAGACTGTGATTAAAGCTATATTGAATGCAAGAAAATCCAGGTTCAGACACCAGTTCTACCTCTTCCTAGGCTGGGTGGCCTTTGGTGAGTTATGTGGTCCCCTGAGCTTCCATTTCTTCATCTGCAAAATGGACATAAATAATGGCAGTCCTCGCCTCATAGAGAAGAGCCAAAGAAATCATTCTGATTCAGCAGGTAGCATGCTACCAGCTCTAGGTAAATGCTCCCTAATGCATGGCACAGGTTAGGGGGGATAAAGGATGATTTCCAACGGACGATTTCCCCTTTGAAAGACAGCTCTGGCAGCCTCCTCTGAGCAAAATGAAATCAATACAAAGAAAGAAACCTGTTGGGTTAGTTGTTGCTTCCTGGGAGGGGTGGATCTAGGGTAGTACTTAGTTTTAACCAGAAGCACTTTGAAAATGATATGGTGGGGGATAGCCAAGTGGAGACATCTTAGGGGACTCTGGGAAGTATGGAAACATGGCCTTGGGGTTCAGGTGGGAACAAAGGGTGAACCATGAAAGTTGCTAAGAGAGTAGATCTTAAAAGTTGTTAGTCAACAGAAGAGGAAAAAAAAACTGCTTTGTAAAACGTATGGTGACAGATGTTAACTAGACTTACCGAAATGATTATTTCACAGTATATACAAACGTTGAATCATTATGCTGCACACCTGAAGATAATATAATGTTATATGTCAATTAGACCTCAATTTCAAAAAAAAAAAAGCATTTTGAACAAAGAAAGAAATCTTAATGTAGACTATTTCTAAAGAATGCAACCCATGATTTTTACAGTTGAAATGAAATCAGTGGTCTCACAGGACTTGCTTTAATGAATAGATAATAATGATTTGTCATCGGCACATTAGTTAATTAGGGCTTCTGGAACTTTTGAAAATGTGTGAAAATAGTCTTGTTCTTTAAATAATTTTAAGCATTCTTCCTGCAATCTTATCTATACTATCATTTCATAATGTGGAGAGCTTATTTAAGAACAGAAAATCCAGAACTTAGTCTCTGTTTAAACAGCGGATTAAAAACCATGAATTAGGAGAGTAAAAAGTCAGTATGAGGATTTTGCCATTAAAAAAAAAAAAAAAACACGAAATAAGAATGAAAGACGGAACCTCAAGATCTTGTGTCTTTCAGCCCTGTAGGACTGCCACTTCCTTGAATACCTAAACAAGCCACAGGGCTCCCCAGGCCACCAGGTGGGAGGCCCTTACTGGAGGCTCTTTCCTTCACCACCCCACTGTCAGAACTTTCTCTTCTTCCTTTGGTTCCCAGTCCCAAGATGACACCCCCCCACCTCCCTTTAGAACCCCCAAGGGACCACTACAGACTATTGGGATTTTCTTCAAACTCATTTACCTCCAGCAGTCTCACTCCTGGCTAACAGAGGGAAGAAGATCACTTCTGATACATAACCAAGCAGTGCACAAGCTCCCTGGCCTCCCTTAGCAAAGCAAAGAACACTGAAACTGAAATTAGTTTGTCCTGCTATTGTTTCCCACTGAATTCTTAAAGAAAATTGCTCTCTATTGCCATCAGTCTTTGTAAACTGATAAGAGCAGTGGAATAGCTATTGGTCCCTTGATCGAGCAAATGCCCTAGGGTGGGACTATTGCTTTCTCCCCCTCACAGAAATGTAGGTGTAGGTTAATCCCTGCAGGTCTAGCCGGGGTGGCTTAAACTTTTAGAAAAAAAAAATAGCTTCTCTAGGGAAGACAGACTAAATCCTGGGAAATGCCCATGATTAGGGACTGGGAAGAGGAAAAAGTCACCAGTGACAGGAACAGAAAAAGCTGTCAGAGACAGAGGTCAAAAAATGAACAGAGGGAGGTTGAAGCAGGCAGCCGAGGTAGTAGCCAGAGTCCAGCTCTCACCTGTTATCTGCGTTCTTGCAGGGGTTATGTCATCTCTCCGAGCCCAGTCCCCATCTGGGAAATTGCAGTGACAGTAGGCACTATCGTGCAGGAGAGATGAGACAATTACGGTCACTGCTTGGCACGAGGCCCAGCACTTAATAGGCGCTCCATAAATGTTTATTATTGTATATCATTAGAAGAAAGAGGTGGTCAGTGGCGCCTGGGCAGGGCTGGGTGCCAACTAGGGAAAGGCCTCACAGCTGCTGCTCAGAGTTTGTAGGCACTTTGAGAGATCTGTGTTAGTCCACTTGGGGAACTTTGGGAGGAGCAGATGGATGAATCTAGGAGCAACTCCAGAGGCAGTGGGGAGAAGAGGCGTTTCCTGTCAAGGCTTGTGTCCTCCCCTAGAGCAAAGAAAGAAGAATCCTGCTGAGGGAGCCCTCCCTTCCTCTTCTCAGCTTTGTGGAGGAGCCACATTTTGGCTCAGGCACCAATTTCCTCTTCCCTTCTCAACTTGGCTCTCCTCTTACCCAAGCTGAGAAGATCCTCCCAGCATTGCTAGAAAAGCTTTGGGGT
The DNA here is from genome assembly GCA_030068075.1 of Paguma larvata. Taxonomy (NCBI): domain Eukaryota; kingdom Metazoa; phylum Chordata; class Mammalia; order Carnivora; family Viverridae; genus Paguma; species Paguma larvata. The sequence continues at coordinate 97,328,878 of CM057828.1, read as the reverse complement.
GTCTGGGGTGGGGGACCTCAAATAGCCCTATTCCCTGATGCCTCAGGTCCCCTCCTTCCCTGCTTTTTCCTAGGGTTGGGCCAGGGGCAAGTTTAGTGGAGACACTTGTACTAGATGTTCCTTGCAAACCCCACCCCTTCCTCCCAGTTCTTTCCTTCCACACACCATCCTATCCTGGACTTCCCAAACACTCCATTGAACTTGGGTCATGTGGGGCCAAGGGCATGGCATCTCAGCCCAACAAGCAAGCTGCTCCAGCTCCACCCAGGCCCCAAGAACAACCCCACCCACCATCCCTTCTTGTTTCATCCCACGTTGGAAATGAGAGAGGAGGTCACAGGACCTGGCACTGCTGGTTCTCTGCACCCAGGTACCATCATCCCTTGCTTTGGCCAACTGACTAGTCTTGTGAGACTGCTAAGAATCTTTGCACTGCTTCGTCACTCATGAGACTGAGGGACTGGAGAGCCAGAGAAAGGAAACTTGCAATATAAACCTGATGTCATTTTCCTATCCCTGATCATCCATTCCTCCAACATGTCTATTCTCCTGACCCGGCTACCCCCTGCGTTTCTGGAAAGGGTTTGGGAAGGTCCAAGTGTCCAAGAGTTGCTGGTTCAGATACCTAAGCTGGGGAGATCATCAAAATATTTAACAACCAGTATGACATGGCTATCATCCAATCAGAGTGGAGCGTCTTGGGTGGGGGGGTTGCTAGAGGTCCCCTGCTGTGCCACATGTTATCACTGGATCTTGAAGGATGGGGTAGTCCTAGAGAAGGGAGGCGGGAGGCTTGGACAGCAGCCCTTTGCTTACCAGCATGGAAGTACTCCAATATTTTAACAACGATATGGCCAGACCAGTGAGTACTGATATCAGCACTGCCCACCGCTGCCACTAGGACCTCCCTTTTGCCCAGCCTCTGCCTCCAACCTCTCTGTGGGTTCTGCTGCCTTCCCTCCCCCACCCCAAGCAAATGTGCTTTAGCAACCCTACCCTTTAAGGCTGCCCTTGAAAGTCAATGTGGTTCCGGAACCAGGACTCAAAGAGAAGGCCCAGTTCCAGTTCTGCTTCTCTTCTCATGGGACCTTGAGCAAGTCCCTTTGTCTCTCTAAGTCTTGTTTTCTCATCTGTAAAATGGGCTAATATCCATGCTTTCCAACCTACAGGGTGATGGTGTGTATCAAATGATCACATGCACGTGGAGGTACCCTGTAAGGTGCTTCTCAGATGTCACTATCTTATTCTGAGGGCATCTGTGTGAAAAAGTTGAGGGAAGAAGACAGAAAATACAGTGTATCTTCTCTCCATTCCTCTTGGGATGGTCTTGCTTTCATTTCTGAAGGACAGCAGAAGACAAAGCCTGACCCTGCCCACCCTGGCAGCAGGAGCAGGAGTAACTTGGGAGCCCACCACCATTCAGAACACTTATACCACCATCACCATCTAACATGGAGGGCTTCCTGAAGGAGGGAACAGATTGGATAGAGGGCTTGCCAAGGGGGCACGAGAAGCAGGAAGAACCGCACAAGCAGGAAAGGGGGTCTTCTGTTCACCCCACCCACCCCCAGAGCCAGCTCGAGACTTCGAATCTTGGCTCCATCCCACTGTCTTTTGCTTTATGACATTGGCGGTTACTTATCCCGAGTCTCCATTTTTCCCCGAGTAAAGTAGGAGTAACAAATAATATCTGCCGCATAGGCTTGAATATTAATATATTCATAATCTGTGAAGATTAAATCAAATAATGTATGTAAAGCACTTAGCACATGCGTGGTGTACAGCAAGTCTCAATAAATGAGAGCTCTTAATGAAAGTATGCCCACCCCAGGTGACCCTGCAAAAGCTGAAGACAGAGGAGTTTGTCCAACAGAAGAGGGAGCTCCTGGCTCTCTATCGGCACCAGGACCGGGAGGCCCCAGGCCTCAGGCCCTCCTCGCCTTCCCAGGAGGGCTCTCAAAGCACCGCAGAAGGGAGGTAAGATCCACAGGACCACAAGTCTCTCAAAGTAGGGGGACTGCAGGCAGAGAGAGAGAGGGGAGAGGAACCCACGAGGCAGAAGAATGGCAACACAGCTTTTTGGGGGCATTGGGAATAGACAGAGGAACCCAGGCTACGGGTTGGAGTAGAACAGGTTGGCACCAGTCAACAGTTGCCAGGGTGAAGGAAACAGACACAAGAGACATAAGCACCTTGAGAGCAGCAGGCGCCCCCCCCAGGCCAGAGATGGAGAGGGAAAGCCAGTATGGATTTGCAGAATGTCTGAGCTGCAAGGATCCGGTGAGTCCAAATCCCCAAAGAGGGTGAGAGGTTCGTTCACAGTAACACAGCTCTTCAGCATCATGGTTAAGGAGCAAAATGTTCCATCACTGGGGGATCACCTCAGGGGAGCTCAGGAACCCTTCAGCAAATACCTGAGCACCTGCTTGGCACAAGGTCCTGGCCCAAGTGCTGTGGCTAAAATGTGTTAGAGGAGCTTACAGTCTAGCCAGCAAGATGAGAAAATAATCATGCAGTGTAAAGGAAAGGTGATACCAAAGTAAGTTTGGAGGAGGGGCCTTTTCTGAATAGGACGATCAAGGGAAATTTCCTGGACTTGAACTTGACCCCTCAGTACCAGACTCTTGACCATTTACTATTACTATTAATTGTAGGACTTCTGAGTTCTCAACCATCATCCCCCAGCTGGTGGTGACAGACGACACAGATGAAGACTCTCCGTTGGTACCAGATGATACTTCAGACTCTGGCTACGGGACCCTGATCCCAGATTCCCCCAAGGGGCCCCACTCTGTGAGCCGTCTACGCCCACAGGCCCTTCGGCGTGACCCTCGCCTCACCTTCTCCACCCTGGACCTCCGAGATGTTCCTTTGCGCCCTCAGCCTCCTAACCCCCAAGCTCCCCAACGCCGAAGCGCCCCTGAACTGCCAGGGGAAGGTATCCGAAGAGGAAGCAGCCTTCCCAGGGGAGACCCACCTGCCTGGTCTGAGGAGGAAGACGGGACCTCCGTAGAAGGGAATGTGGTAGCAGAAACGTTGCAGAGAGCCCGACTTCGGGGACAGCTTCCCCCATCCCCGACCCACACTGACTCTGCCGGGGAAAGCTCCTGGGAGTCCTCAGGGGATGAGGAAGAGGGGCCTCTCTTCCTGAGACCTGACCGCACCCCCTCTCCCCGCCCTCTCCGGGCTGAGGACATGCTCAGAGAGATCCGGGAAGAACTGGCCGGCCAAAGGATTGAGGGCATCCCCGAGCCTGGGAGGAACAACAGGCCTCCGAAGCTGACGCGGGTCCAACTGCAGAGAATGCGCGGGCCCCGCATCATACAGCTGGACACCCCCCTTACCACATCGTAAGTGCTGAAGGGAAGGTGGCCTGGGCGGGGAGTGGAGAAGCCAGAATGGAGTAAGAGGGGTACCAGAGATGTCGGTGGGGACAGAGTGTAGAAGGAGGGCAATACCAGAGCAGGGGCCATGGCAAGGAAGGGTACTTAGCCCCCCTCTTCACCCCACATCTGACTTTGCCTAACACCCACCTCCTTTCTTTTCAGAGAGGTGTGAGGAACACTCAAGACCTTTGGCATTTCTCCCGGAGGAAATCTCTCCCCAAGAGTGCTGGTCACCACCCCACTCCTGGACTCTACCTCAAGGACCACACTTCCCACTAAGAAGCCTGGCCCGGGCACCGTGCCCTTCCTGCTCTGAGGGCTTTGGGAGCAAGTGCTGTACATTTTTGTACCATAGACATACCAGAGCCCCACATAAAGTTGTGCATAAAAATGACCACCTGGGTCATTACTAGATGAGGGTGGGAAGAAAGAGAACCTGATGAGGCGGGGGTCACAGAGTGACCACAGGCTGTTCCTCTGTCAGCTGGCATCATGGTGGTGGGGTGTCTGGCCCAAGTTCAGGGCTTTTCCCAGGCCACCCCATCAGGATCGGGGTCTCTACCCCAGCCTCCCACACCCACCACTCAGAAGGACCATCCCATCCAGGAGCAGAGCTTTAATTCCAGAGTTTTAGTGTATTTACAAAAGTCCACAGCTCCAGCTGGCTGCCCCACTGTTCTGTGCCTGCCCCTGCCCTCGGACAGGTCAGCTCACTCTGTGCTTGTGGGGGGTGGGGGGCAGAGGGGTGCCCAGTTTCTATTAGTGTAAAATAATTGATAAAAAAGATTGCTTATCTACTGCCCAGGGACCAACCAGAGGCCCCCAGCTGCCTTGCTGGGTTTTCCAAACCCAAAGTGGGTGATGAGGCATGGCGCCCCTCATCTCTACAACCACAAGCTTGGGCTCCTGGCACTCTCGGCCTCTCTCATGATCACAGACGCACACATCTGTCACACACACAAGGCTGAGCCTCCGGCAGTGCTCCGAAGACGGAGAAAACCTGTACACTGAGGGGGTAGCACCAAGTAGGTGGCTGCCAGCCCATGCCTGCCCCCTCCAAGTCCCTTGTCCAGAAAGAGGGGATCGGAGGGCATCTCGCAACGTCTTTCTGGGCCGCCCCGCCCCGCCGGTAGGCAGCGGTCTTCAGAGCAGGCCCCTCCCAGGGCGGGGCGGGGCCTCATCGGAGGAGGCGGGGCGCGGGCGAGAGGGAGGCGGGGGTGCACAGCGCCTCCTCGATGTCCTCCAGGCAGCCGAGCAGGTCCATGTCGCGGAGCACGCGCCCCAGCAGCTCCAGCGTGGCCTCGCGTCGTGGCGTGCGCCGCCGCCAGGCCGCCAGCATGCTGTAGTGCGCCTCGCGCAGGCAGCGCCCGTTCTGCAGCTCCAGCCGCTCGATCTCGTGCTCGCTCAGCCCCAGCCGCCGCACGAACTCCTTCCAGCGCGACGGGGGCACGCCATCCACCACCGCGTACAGCGTCGCCGGGTCGGCTGGATCGGCTGCGAGGAAGCGGGGCGGTGAGCCTCTGGCGGAGGAGGCGGTCCCGCCCATCTCCCCTGCGCACGCGCCCTCTAGGAGCTCCACTCCCCCCCAGCACCTGCTAGGAACTCACCTTCCAGGCGTTGAGCGTGGGTGCTGTCCTCCCACTTCTGAACTGGGGTGGAGATGGGGATGGAGGCTGGAGCCGCCGTGAGAATGGGGCCAGCCCCCAGGTAGGGTGGGGCTATCTCTCTGGAGCCGGATGCACCCCTGAAGTTAGACCAGTCACTAGGAGTGAAGGTGGAGCTGGGGGTGAAGGTGGAGCCGGGGGTGAAGGTGGAGCCGGGGGTGAAGGTGGAGCCGGGGGTGAAGGTGGAGCTGGGGGCGAAGGTGGAGCTGGGGATGGGGCTGAAGCCCGGAGCAGCGGCCAGAGGCTGAGGCTCCCCCTGAAAGAGAGAAGGCACAGCATTAGTGGAGGAGAGGACAAACCGCCAGAACCTTCTTTATTCTGGAGAGGGGTTGGAATTAGGGGTGACCGAGGGTATCACACGTAACGGACATTGTAATGGACAATCAGATCGGGGGTAGGTTCCCGATTTCATCTTACCTCTTTTGTAGGTGTTGACTTCCCACAAACTGAGAAAAAAGAAACCAAGAGTCACAAATTTCACTTCCTCTTTCAGCCCTGGCGCCCATACTGGGGCTGGCCCCGGGGGACTTGTGGTGACACGCTTCAGGGCCAAAGTGGCCCCAGGGACGAGAGACCTACTGATGCAGTGTGACCTCCCACAAGCCATCAGGGCCACCTCCCGCCAACGGGGTCCTCGGCAGCCAACTAAGGGGACACTCATTTCCCTCCATGCTGATCCATCTCACCCGCTCAGCCCCCTCCCACATCCCCCACCAGCACGCTTTCCCCTCCCAAGGGCCCCACTCACCAATGGAGAAGAACTTGGGCTTCCGCCTTTGGTAGCGCCACATTAAACCAATGGAGAAGGATAAAACGCAAATACCGAAGATGATCACCAGAGGCAACAGCACTGCAGTGCCTGGAGGCAAGGCAGATAGTGGTCAGAGGAGAGGGGAAGCGGGAGGGGCAGGGATTAGGAGAGGGCAGGTGAGTGGGGTAACTGGGTTATTTCTCCTCACCTGAGTCCTCAGGGTCCCTAACAGTTTCCACGACAACGGGTATGCACAGCTTCCTGCACTCTGTGTTTTTCTTACAGCTAAAAGAAAAGATCGCACAGGTGACTAGGGGCCCACCCATAAGAGGAAGACTGGGGCGGGGGGAGAGAAGAAAACTCCACACTGTTGGAAATTCTTTGCTTTACAAACATTTCTAGCTATCTCTTGATATCACGGAAATCAAAACTCTCCTGGAAATTACACCTCTCCTGACGCAGAGGAATGAAACACAAGCTGATCACAAAATCATTTCATTTTAGAACTGGAAGTAATCTCGAGGAGGCTGTGTAGAAAAAAATTCAAAGCAGCAAGGGGCGGGGTAATTCCAGTCCATTCATTGGCCGGCAGTGTGACTCCAAGCAAGTCATTTAACCTGTAAGCCTCAGTGTGCTATCAGTAAAATAAGACTCTTACCCACCTGTCCCAATTAAGGAGTAAGTGCGATCATATATGTCATATATATATATAGGAGTAAGTGCCTATATGTCATATATGGCTGACATATAGGAAGCGCTCTATAAACGGTGGCTGTCACTGCATTGTGAGAAACCCGTGGCAAAGAGAGCTTTTTCTTCAGATGACACTGCTAGTGACAGGCAAACCCTGACTTTATGGAGAGAGGGGTCCGACACTCATGTGAAAAATTTTTAAATACTTATTGTTGGGGGCAGCCAGAGAACACTCTAGAACAAGTCCATCTTCCCCTGCTGGGCAACAGGGGTAAGGAGAACTCCATGGGGGGCTATTGAACTTGGGAAGGTCAGTTCTCAGCCAGGAAGAGGCACTTCCGCCCACCTCACAAGCTCATAGTGAGAACCACATGGAATGAATGTTTACATTCAAAGACCTTATTGAAGGAGAAGAGAAGACACTTAGTAGAAAAAGAAAAATAGTTTGGTGTCACTTTGTAGCTGTATGACTTCGCCAAGTGGATGTCATTATCCTTACTTTAAAGGTAAGAGAACTAAGGCTCAGAGAGGTCAAGTAGCTTGCCCAAGGTCACACAGGAGTGACTAGGCTGAAATTTAAACCCAGGTCAGCTGAACTTTTAGAGCCCTCAGAGTTCCTTCCTTGCAAGCGAGTATGCAAGAACAGCTTCTGTGGAGCCAAAAGAAGTGAGGAGGCTGAACAGAGACTGGGGAAGAAATACTACATTGCATCAAAGATGCCATCACTAATAAGAAGCACCATTATTTATATACTACCTACACGCACAGAGCTGCCAGTTAAACCAGGATAGATCATCAATTGTAAGAGGCAGTCTGATTTCAGAGACATGAAAATGTGCGTCCTACAATCAATGAACTACAGTAGACCGTGTCACCCCAAAATCCAAACGTCTAAGTTCAAAGAAGTGCAAGTCCATGGAGTATGAGCCTCTATTCCCAAAGACTTCTTCAGATTTTAGGAACCATTCTGGCAGGGGGCGGGCAGGAGGAAGAAGGACCGTCTGGGGTTTTGACACTAAGTGTCAACCACTGGAACAGCCAGTGAAAACCAGGGCATCCTGGGCTGTCTCCCTTGCCCTGCTGGTGGTTCTCACCTACAGCCACCCCACTCCTCCCCGAAGCCCCCTCACCCGATCCATGGCCAGCAGCTGGCGGAGATACTCACTTGGCACAGGAGACGCATTCATTCTGTTTTAGAAAGAAGCCCGCGTGGCAGGTGCACACAGTGTTCTGTCTCTCCTTGCCTGTGGGGAGGGAGGCAGTTCAGCTGGAGGAGCAGGCACCCTGCGCGGAGGACCACAGGGAAAGCTAGGAGGGGCAGGAGGTAGACGGCCACAGTGGTCCCCACAGACTTCGGGAGTGGCAAGGAGAGGAAGTGTGGGGTACAGAAAGGCAGAGACCTGCCTCCTGAGACAGGGCCCACCCTGGGGCGGGGAGGGGGCTGGGCTCGGGAGAGTCGTGCTCACAGGAGATCTGCACCGTGCCGTTGAGGCAGAGGCTGCAGTTGAGGCACTGGAAATGGGTTTCACTCCAATAAAACCGGTACTGGTTCTCCCTGCAGCCACACACGGTGTCCCGGTACACTGTGCAAGGAGAAATCTCCACCTGGTACATTTCTGGAGAGGGGAGGAGACAGGGTGTGAGCCCCCGGCCCCCCACCACAGCATGTCTTTCTCTGTATGCACGCACGCCCACACCCCTGCACGAAACTATGCATGCTCATTCCTGCCGACACCCGCCAGCAGAGACCTGTTTGCCCTCACACACAGGGGAGCTCGCTGCTCGCTGCTCTCACATATCCACCTGACATTCCATTCGGAGCCCTCGCCACCTCCGGAGACTCACCTTTTCGGCATTTGGAGCAGCTAAGGCACTGTCTGAGGTAGTTCTCTGAAGCAGTAAATGTGCCGTTTTCACATTCTCTGCAGTCCGTGTCCAGCCCTGGGCCCGCACAGTCCTTGTGCAGGTAGGTCCCTGTGATGGGGGATCAGTTAGGCTGCAGCGGGAGCTCCAGGAAGGGGCCCCATGCTAGAGAGAACAGCCAGAAGTCTGTAAGAGAGGAAAGAGGGAGAAAATCCCAGCCCAGAAGAGGCAGCAAAGTTAGAAGACTGGCGGTCAGAGACCCCACCCCCCTCCCAGGGTCTAGAATATCTGGAAAAAGCAAAGGAAGAAGCAGGACCCCATAACTGAGGAGATTCACTGTTCCCACTTTCTCCTACCTTTGTGGCACTTCGTGCAGCAAACGGAATCATTCTGAGGGTGAGTATATTTTCCTTGGGGACACACAGTAGCTCTCTTCTCCCGATCCCTGACGTGAGGGACCAGGCCAGTAACCCCTAAGGGGTATATTTCCACCAACAGAGCCAGGAGCACCTGGGGAAGAATCAGACAGAGGAGATGCTATCAGGAGAGGGAGGGTGGGAATCCTAGAGGTAGCAAGTTCAAAGCCTTCCCAGCTCAAGTCCTTTCTCAGTGGAACCTTGCCCCCGGGCCATTCCCACTCACACTCGTTCTTCCCGTAAGCTTGGACGGCTGGCCCCATGTGATCTAGTGCGTAATTTCTCTCTAGTTGTTCTGTGTACTAATTTTTGGTCCCTCCAAGTTAAGACTAGTGTACCCCAGGCCTAGACTGTATTTTATCCTCATTTCCCCATAGCAGCTAACAGTGCTGGACACAGGGCAGGTGTTTAAGAAATGTTTTTATGATTGGGAACTGGCAGCTTACCTCAATTGGGGCCCTTGCTTCCAACAAGGAGCTCTAAGGATAAGGGTGGTGTTTCTCCTTCTGGGTGCTATGTTCACAGTGTGTTCACTTTGTAAACATCCACAGAGGTGAACGGTTAGGATCTGTGCCCTTTCCTGGATTGCGTAACACCGGTAGAAAGGTTTTTTTTTTTATAAAATCAGATTGGAGGGGGCACCTGGGTGGCTCGGTTGATTAAAGCGTCCGACTAGACTCTTGATTTTGGTTCAGGTCTTGATCTCACGGTTTGTGAGTTCGAGCCCCATGTCCAGCTCTGCACTGACACCACGGAGCCCGCTTGGGATGGGATTCTCTCTCTCTCTCCCTCTCTTGCTGCCCCTCCCCGACTTGCCCATGTCCGCACATGCTCAAAACAAACAAACAAACATAAATAAATAAATAAATACAACTTAGAAAAAGAAAATCAGATTGGAGTGGAAGTAAGTGATGTTTCTGTGGGCACCATTCATAGGGAGCGGGCAAAAGCAAAAAGAAGAGTTTCTTTATAAATCTGTATCAAAACCTCACTCAGAATTCTGCCCTCAGACCTCATGCAGCATCCCCCTTCCACCACTAACTCTGCACAAATACCCCAGGTTGGCCAGGGCATATGGGGAGGGGAGTAAAAGGGAAAGTTCCAGGTTGAGAATGAGGTAGGTGATTGACAAAGTTTAGGTACAGGCAGGAGTGGACAGAGGCGTGTAGGTGACATACGACCAGACCCAGCTCAAAGAAGTCAGGAGCTGAGGATTGGCCGGGGAGTCCTGAAGCCCTCTGCACACGTGGGGGATTCTGGGAGGCACCTTTTACAGCCTCAGGGCAAGCCCACAGCAGCTGATTCACTTGCCCACTTCTGGCTTCAGGGCCAGAGCCAGCAAAGCCAGGAGCCCGTGTTGAGCTCCAACCTAGACTTTGTTCCTCGATCTCCTATCAGCCTCTTTCTGGCTTTCCCTGGGTCTTTTTTTTTTTTTTTTCCCTCTGCTATAAGAGCCGCTTTCTGTAAAGATAAGAGGATGTCCTCAAAGGGTGTTAAAATTGGGGAAAAACAGACAAATCAGATCACAGAAACCCCAGTCCAGGACAGGAGAGCATGGCAGCCCACAGCCCGGTAGGCAGGCAGGCAGGCAGGCAGGTCGGGCCCTGAGCCGCCCTCTGGGAGACCCTGCAGCCTGGAAGCTGGAGCCTCGGCCACAATCAGAAGCCACCCTGAGAAAGAGAGCAGCAGCCACAGCAGGGCTGCACCCCCTCCCTGGGCCACTCCAGCACTGCCATCTCCCCAAACAAGACTGGGGTATCCAGGGCCACAGGAAGAGTCCGGGATGGTTACGGGAAGAACTTCCCAATCCTGAAATTGTGGTTCCTTTCCTGAAGAAGAGCTCCCAGGACCTAAGATTACTGGCACTTGGAATTCCATGCAGGGCCCCCTCCTGCAGGAGCAAAGCCAGGAAGAAAAACTGGGGGCTCCAGTTCCCCCTGACAGCCTTGGTGGGGATGCTTTCAGGGACCACCTGGCCTGTGAGGAGTAAGCTTCCCAGGAGGGAGGAAGGGAGAGAGGCTTTCTCAAGCCTAGTATCGCCCTCCTTCTCCAGAACTTTGGGGGTTAAGTCAGATCCGGGAAAGGGAAATCTTTTCCCAGCAACTCCGCCCAGTGACTCAGGCCACGGAGGGAGGGCATCTAGGGGAAGGGAGAGAGAACCAGCAGCTTCCCCAGCTCCTCAAGGGTCATGAGTCAGCACAAAGGCTGAAGGGACCAGCCAGCAATTAGGACCCCTGCTGAGCCTTTTCTCCTGTGGCCCAGGCTCTCCTTCCAACCCCCACTTGGAGCACACTTCCTCCCCCCACCCTCGCCCTCAAAAGCACCGACAACAGACCCCTGTCCCACTTGGCCCACACATTTCGGGAAATGGCTCCCTCTCCCATTCTATCCCAAAGGGAAGTCTCCTCAACCCCTGGCTTCCTCCCAGCGGGTCACTACCCGCCCCCACTGAGGGGCCACTCGGCTCTTTCTCCACCCCTCAGCATCCTTCCTTTAGACCAGGCCCCCACCCTGGCTCCTCCTCCCCATCCAGGCAGTCCCCAACAGACCAGCCCTATCCCTGGATTCTCACAGGACACCCCCACCAACCCCCCCCCACACTCCCCAGTTCCAAAAGGAAGCAAACTAAGGCTGCCCTCCCACCCAAGGTTCACTGCATTCCCACAGCCTGGCTGGTTCTGGCCAGTTGGGTTGGGTTTGGGGACCTCCCTGGGGTCCCCAAACAATCCTTAGAAAATAAGGCCAGTTCCGAGTCTCCACAGCCCTTCCCCCCAAGTCCACTGACAGCACAGGAAAAACTCCAGAGCCCTGAACGCCCACTTCCAGGAGTAAGAGGGCAGGCAAGAAGGGATGCAAGACAGCCAGCACTCCTTCCCAGGTCTCTCATAGCCCCCGGCGGTGCCCCAGCCAGCCCCCTCTGACCCTTTCTAGCCAGGGCCTCAGGCCCCCACCAGTTGGCACCAGCTGGCTCCTGCACGTTGCAGCTGAATTAGGAGGTGAGCTCCCAAAGCGCAAAGACCCTAGCCAGCCTGCACCTGTGGCCTGGAGCAGGGGAAGGGCAGGAAGCTGGGAGGTGCCTGGGGAGAGACAGTTGAGGGGGTGGCCCAGCACCCCTCCAACTCCCCCACAACTTCCGCTTGGGGAGACTTTAAAGTGAGACTTCCTGTACCAGGGTTGCAGAGGGGGCGGAGAGGATGAGAGCAGAGCGACCCTGTGGTCTAACCCCGACCCGGCACCTCGTGACCTAGCTGTGCCCTTCCCCTGCATGAATTTGTTCATTAAATTAAAACGTGCTTGTTCTTTTATTGCCAATCTTCGGGGAGCTTATGACAGCTTCTCCTCTGAAAGCTTGGTTGAGATTCCACCTCCCTCCCGTGAAGCCCTCCACTGATGCCACTTCCTCCGCTCAAGCTCATTAGATGCTCAGCGCCCTGTGAACTTCAATAACAGAAATTAACTGTATCTACTTTGGGCTCCTATTATAATTATCCTGGGTGTGTAGATACAATCTCCCCAAAAGGACCATAAACAATGTGAGATGAGATGAGCGATCCGAAGGAGCGTGTGTGGTCAGAGATAGTGTCTTATCGTCCCGGGTATCTTCTCAGCCCCCAAAACCAAAGGAGCAGAATAAACACGATTGACTGGCCAACCTAACGACTCATCTGTCTTCCACGCCAGTTGAAGCCAATGACTCCCGGAGAGGGAAGTAGAGAGTCAGCGCTCCCGCGGAGGTACATGCTCATCTCCAGGGCAGAGCTGTCAGACTACGCCCACTCCTTCCCACGCGCATGCACGCACGAGCACACCCCCTCACTGGAGAGTCTGATGAGTGTTTCTCTCCTTCGGAGCATCACTGGTGACTGAATGCTGCACGTGTGAATGATCTGACGACAGATAAGAGTTTGAGAAGCCCTCCTCTGGTCTGTTAGGTGCACACTTCATTTGGCTATTCCCGGACCCTCAACATGCCCCAATCGCAGCTCGTCAATCTCCTGGTCTGGACTAATGTCACACCACCAACTTCTCAGCACCCACAGTGCCGAGAGCTTTGCCACCCGTCTTTCCTCAAGGCCCCCCCCGCCCCCCGTCCTGATCCTGCGGCCATCCGGCCTGTGGGTTCATCTCGCCAGTCCTTCTTCCGTGATCTCTCAGTCCCATCCATAACTATGGGTTGCCTCACATTTGCATCATTGCAACTGTTTTCCAGCTGATTGCCCAGCCGCCAGCCTTTTTCCTGCGCCAATCCATCCTACGTACTTTATGTGTTCACGCTTCAACTTGCACCCAAATGTGTGGGAACCTTCCTCTCCAGAGCCTCACCTCGAGCATCAGTTCCACACAAGTCACTCCTCCCCTGTGTGAGTACTCGCAGAGGTACCTCACTGCTATTCTGAACACGTTCCCAGCCGCCATGGGCCCTTCAGAGAACTGTTTCTGAATGAATGAAGGAATGAATGAATTCCTCTACCTGAGACCACATTCACGAGTCTCTCTTCATCCCCTCCCCCACTCCCTCCAATTTTCTCATTCTCACATCTTCTTGTTCCTCAACATGGTCCCTCCACTCCAGCCAAGGTGTTCAGCTTCCTGCCACCACCGTCCCCAACAAAAGTCCCACCTCTCCATTCCCCTACTCTCCCTCAAACCAGCCTCCCTTCTTTCTCGCCACGATGCCAGTCAGTGACTTCGAATCTCAACTCCAAACCCACTTTTCTATGAGGCTTTCCCTTCCTCATTCCGTCTGACCAATCCCTGTTCCTTGGTTCATTCAACAGAGTTAGGGAGCACCGCATGGCCGCCGGGTCCCATAGAGCTGCTTGGGACCTAGAGTGAACACACGGCTGCTCATGCTCTCAAGCTCTCAGCTGGGTGGGAGACGATCCATTCATTGTAGGCTCTGCGGTCCTGGGGCACGGACCCCAGAGATGAGGTCTGCTAAGCAAGAAAAGGCAGCCGGAAGACGCGCATTCCCTTCCCCGGTCCTGCCTCCTGTCCGTGTTCCAGGGCACCCCATCGAAACGCTCTTGCAGATATTCTCCCCAGACTGTTCTGAAATCATTTCTTGCTGTAAGCTGTTTGGCTCCCAGACGGCAAGCTCTTTGAGAACAGCAAAATCCTAGGAGCTTTGTCACACTATCTCCTGTACTCTCCCCACTACCCCTCCCCAACACACACCCACACATACACTCCCGTGTGCTCACTATTGCCCAGTGACCGGTGAGCAATTGAAAACAGCTCAGACCTTTCGTTCCTTCTGTTTCCCCTCCAGCTCCAAGCTGACCTTGGGTCCCTTCACAGCCAACCTCCTGCTTACCATCCTCCGCCCTTGCCACCAGACAATTTCCTTTATCTGTTCAGGCCACCTGTACCCTCTGGTTTCCAAGCACAGTAGCCACCGAGCAATTCCTACTATACTAACAATACAAATCGAATGCTTATTGAGTGCTTTTTATTTGCTATACCTTATTCCCCTATTAGAATGTAGACTCCATGGGGGCAGAGATTTTGTTCACTGATATAATCCTAGCACTTAAAATAATGTCTAGCACAGACCCAGCACTTAATAATTTGAAGACCTAATACACGGTTGATCTTCAAACAACACAGAGGTTGGGAGCGCAGGCACCCCCCACTTAATCACAAATCCACATATGACTTTTGACTCCCCCCAAACTGAATAGCCTCCTGTTGACTGGAAGCCTTACCATAACATCAACAATCAATTAACACATATTTTGTATGTTATGTGTATTAAATACTGTGTTCTTATAAGAAAGTAAGCTAGAGAAAAGGAAATGTTACTAAGAAAATTATAAAAAGAAAATATATTTACAGTACTGTATTTAATGGGGAAAAAATCCACGTTAAGTGAACCGGCAGAGTTCAAACCCATGTCTGTTCAAGGGTCAACTGTGTCTCAATCTATTTAATCTTCAAAACAACATTAGGAGTTACATCCACTTTAGAGAAAAGGAAACTAAGACATGAAAGGTTATGGAGCCTGCTCAAGTTCAGGCAGCTACTCTGCGAGGGAGCCAGGATTTGAATCCAAGTGATCTACACCCAAAGAGAGAAGAGAAGACAAAGCAGCTGGATGGGGGCTGAGGGAGTCTGGGAGAAGGACAGGCTTGAGAGAAGTCACGACACAGGCTGGGGAGCCAGGAGGCGAGGCACTGAGAAGAATAGTAAGAACTCGGACTGAGAGAGGTGCTGCGTAGGGAATCAGGGTTTGGAAATGTGGAGTCCCCGCAGAAAAGAGAGGGAGAGGGAGGAACTAGAGAGAAAACGTTTCAAAAAGGAGACTTGTGGGGAAACTGACAGAAAAGGAAGAGATGGTTAGGAGAGACAGGACAAGACCCAGCGGAGAGGAGAGTGGGGAGCACAGGGGCCAGAGAAGAGCAGAGACCCAGGTGAAACTGGCCAACACGGGCCAGGAAAATCCACCCAACGAGGTGGGGGAGAGGGGCTCACGGTATCACACAGGCTAACTCCAGGACATACAGGGAGACCAAGGATACGTTGGAACAAGGCTGAGGCACAAGGAAGGGACATTTTCCAGTGACGAAAACAACTTTCTACCAACTTCCCCAAACTGATCTGTAGAAGAAGAAGCCAAGAGATTGTTGTTTGGGTCTGTGGGGAGGGGGCTGAAGGCTGGCAAAGGGTCGGGGACCAGGTGGAGGTGCTGGTAGCTGTCTAGAGTCAGTCCAACCGAGGCCACCTGTCTAGAAGCTGAGCCAGAAGCGAAGAGGCGGGGATGCCTGCAGTTGGGGGTCCTGGCCCTGGGGAGCTCTCCACTGCCCTGTCCCTATCAGATTCCTACTCCACTTCCAAATACCGACTGTCCACAGGGGCGCACACACACAGCACCCCAAACTTAGCCACCAACCCGTCTCCATTCCCGGACTCAGTTTCCCCCTTCTCTAGCATCCAACTCCTACCCCCTGCCAAGGTTTGCTCACCCGGGAACCACGGACAGCCTCCCCTCTCCCAGCCCCATACACACCAGCTGGCCAACTGACCAGAGGTCAGAACTCTGAATCATCTGGACTCTGAGAGGACTAAACGTCCTTCTTCCACTCCTTTCCTTACCCTCCCAAATGCGCCCCGCCCTCGGGGATCACCCGCCCCCACATTACCGACCACCCCCAAAGCCCAGCAAACTTCCACGGCTGTCCTCAGGGTCCCTTTCACTCTCCGCCTTGCCTCCGACTCGGAGCAGGAGTTTGAATGGGAAACCCAAACTTCTGGCCGAGTCTGAAATCGGGCCACGCCGGTGGAAGGTCGGGGCCCAGAGCGAGGGCCCACTCCTGCGGGGCGGCGCCCTCCCCTCCCCCCACCCCAGCCCACTCGGCCCTCGGCCCGGGTCTCACCAGTGGCGGCAGCAGGCCAGGCACGGTGGGGAGGCCCATGTCCGGCCGGTGTGGCTTCTCACTCCCCCATCAGGGCTCAGGCAGTGGCGGCGGCAGCGGCGGCGGCGGCGACGGAGTCCGGGGATGCGAGCGGCCGGGAGGTCCGGAGAAGAGCCCGCGCCCCGGGGAGGGGAGCTGAGCGAGGTGGGGTTGGGGCGAACGTCACCGCCTGGTCCCAGGGACCTCACACCCCGAAGGCCAGAGCCGGAGCCCGAGTCCTGAGAAGTGGGAGAAAACTGAAGCCGAGAGGAGAGTGGAGGTGGGAGGGAAGGGAGAGTGGCAGATGGGGTGTTGCAACTGCGGGACAGGAAGAGCCTGGGGGAGGAGACGGGAGGAGGCGGGAGGAGGGGGCGAAGGTCCTTAACCCTTCGTAAGCTCAGGCAGAGGCGCCGGAGTCCCGGATCCAGCAGCCTCGTGCCCCCAACTCACCAATCGGACCCCTGCCGACCCAACCCCATGGTGTAATAAGCCCCTCCCTCCTCACCCGTCACCCGACCTTGTGGTGAACAGCACCGGGCCGATTCAGGGCTTTGGAGTCAAATTCACTGGGTTCCAGTTCAGAAATCCTCTGCTTTTGAGCTGAGTGGTCTTGGACAAAAAACCTACACTCTGTGGGTCTGTTTTCCAATTTGTGAATTGGAGAGAGAGCACCTAGATCTTGGGGTTACTGTAAGGATTGACCCGGACAGGACAGGTAAGCATCTGACCCATGACAGGTACTCCCTGTCCCTTAGGAACTCTTTCCTTAGCCCCAGATTTCTGCGCCGACACCCTAATCTCCCACTTTCTTGGGAATTTACCCCTCTAACCCAAACTCAGAGTGAACCCAAACTGTAATTTTCTGCCCTCACTGAGGCCCTGATACCCTCCCCCCAGTCAGGTGCTCATTCGCTCTCTGCCTGGCTGGGACCCCCAGGGACTGACCTGGCTCCACCACAAAACGCTGGGGGTCAAAATCTCCACCCAGCCTCATTTATTAAGTGACAGTCACAATGCCTAGCCCACCTACATGGGGAAAATGCTGTCATGAGGCTTGATGAGATCATTATTCATGAAAATGCTCTGGAAATCACAGATATCTTGGTCAGGTACTACCAGTATATTCTCAGTGCCCCTTTCCCAAATACTCTGATACATCAATCCAAACTGACCTTAGCCATAATCCCCTGCAGCCCTTGTTTTATAGATGAGGAAACTGAGGCCTGGGGACATACATGGCATGTTCTCCGCACAGCCAGCTGAAACCCCCAAGCCCTGAAGTCCAAGGGCCCCATTTTGCTATGATAGACACATTGCCACTTTTCTATCTGTCCCCTTGAGTCAGACACCACACTCTGCCTCTGGGTACTTCATGCCATCCCCATTTGTACAGGATAACTCCCAGGTGAATCCCACAACAAGGGTACAACGTTCACCCAAATATCCTGTAGGCACAATGACCTTCACTACACCCCATCCAGCCCGAGGTCCTCCATCTGCTGAGGTTTGCTAGAAACGCAGGGAGACCGGAGGGTTGAGGTCCAAGGTCTTTGTGACTTGGAATCAGAGCTCCTGGGTCCCTCTCCCCTTGATCTAGCAGCTGACCCCACACCTTAGACTCCACACTCCCTGGCTCTCCCTGGCCTCCTCTCTTTGATCCCATGAGCAGGGCATCTGTAGGTGAGGATGGAGCTCAGATGCCTCCCACCTCTCTCAGGCTGACCGCACTCCACCCCATTCTCCAGCTTCTGAAAGGGGAAGTGTTTACCATATATTAAGCAGTCAGTAAGCGGTAGCAATGTTAAGAGCTGCTCAATAAGGGGCACCTGAGCGGCTCAGTCGGTTAAGGATCGATTTCGGCTCAGGTCATAATCTCACAGTTCGTGAGTTCAAGGCCCACGTTGGGCTCTGTGCTGACAGCTCAGAGCCTGGAGCCTGCTTCAGATTCTGTGTCTCCCACTCCCCCATTCACACACTCTCTCTCTCTCAAAAATAAACATAAAAAATTTTTTAATAAAAAAAGAGTTACACAATTAATAGTATTCACAATTAATAATAACTTTAATGTCCTAATATTTAGTGTCACAAGGAATTTTTAATAGTCTGTGTCAACTGTCAAAGCCATTATAATATAGCCTGGTACAAAAAGAAAGTTTCTTTCATTGTTTAGGATAAATTTGTGTTTACTTTAAATTTTGAGAAATGTGCTACTAAATTGTTCAATAAAATTCTGTTTTAAAAAAATGGCTTGGGGAACCTGGGTGGCTCAGCTGGTTAAACAACTGACTTTGGCTCAGGTCATGATCTCACAGTTCATGAGTTCGAGCCCCGTGTCAGGCTCTGTGCTGACAGCTCAGAGCCTGGAGCCTGCTTTGGATTCTGTGTCTCCCTCTCTCTCTGCTCCTCCCCTGCTCGTTCTCTGCCTCTCTCTGTCTCTCAAAAATAAATAAACATTTTAAAAATGTGAGGGACGGGTCCTTGTAGGAATATGAAAGGCTGGGGTGCCTGGCTGGCTCAGTAGGAAGAGCGTACGACTCTTGATCTCCAAGTCGTGAGTTCAAGTCCTATGTTGGGTATAGAGATTACTAAAATAATAAATAAATAAAAACTTTAAAAATAGAATATGAAAGGCTAACTAATCTTATGGAGGAGGTGAGAATGTAGCCATAACCTCTCCAGGGCAAAACGAAATAATGGTGAGGGAGGGAATGGAGAGATGGAGAAATAGCAGAGGGGTGAACTAGGGGATGATGGAATTGGCTGTTATGGCTCATAGAGCAATGGATGAAGAGAGAAGAGCAGAGACCCCTCCCCATCACATGTCACACACACCCCCACAGCAGCACAGAGTGATCGCAAGGCACTGGACTTGTCACCAAGTCAAGGTGACATGGGTTCTAGCCCCAGCCCTGCCATCTGACTCCATGTGTGGCAGGAAGATAGGGTGGGTCATAGCAGGAAACCTGGCTCCAGGCTGGGTCTGTAAGAGTCATGAACTTGGGCAAGTCACTTCACCTGCTAACTTGCTCTACAAGGAAAAGGAGGCAACCTAAAGCCTTTCTTCTCTGACACCAATTCTAACTCCTAAACCTTGGAGTCCAGGAGTATGTATAGATGGGGATGGAGATGAGGAAACACCTCAGGATGGAAACTCCAGTGTGGTTAATAGGGGTGTGGGGGGCAGAGGAGCTGATTGCTGTTATCCATAATGGAGCCAGCTTTGTCTGCCAGAGGAGAGGGGCTGGGGCCGGAGAGGGGCAAGGCCCAGGCTGGGCTGTGGCAGAGACCAGACAAGAGGGCTCAGACAGAGGAGACTGTTGTGACACTACCATTTCCCCCTCATCAGCTCAAGTCTAGGAAAGGGAAGTCAGAAGTCCTCACGTCAGTTCCTGGTCACAACCTTTCCTACCTCTCCCCTCCCTTCAACATCTCCCCCGTCCTTCTCCAACCCCAAGGTTCCCGTGGCCCCTCAGGACAGGGAGATTGTAACTGAGGGGAGTAAGGCCAAGGCAGCAAGGGAAGTGTCCCCAAAGATGATGAGGAAGAGTAACTTCCGGATGCCAGGTCTGATGCTAGAGAAAGGAACCAGGGGTTCTAAAAACTGGGGTTCCACTCACACATCTTTCAGTTTATCCTTTATTAAAAGCAGAGGGGGGATTCTCTGCAATGATGAAAGAATAGAACATAGAAGGATTTGAGGTTCCAGAAGAAACGGGCCTGAGTCTCATCCTCCTGCGCCACCCCCACTATCGGGCGGTTGATGGGGAGATGGGCAGGTAAGGGCGTTATCTTACAGCTGGGTGGAAGGTGGCACTCAGCGATCACAGAGGAGGATTACTGACGACGGTAAGTAAAGTTGAGAAGGAAAAGGAAGTTCAGACAGTGGACGAGGGTGAGTCATCCCAAGCACTGCCCGGTAGGTCTCCCAAGGAGAGCAGCACCAAGACTTCGCCCTAACACGGTGATGGGCACCTTGCGCATGCGCAGCAACGCCCACCCATGGAGAGCTGGCAGCAAAGTTTGTCTCTGCCAACACCCCTGAAGAATGGACCCTTCCATAGTGAATGAAGCCAAGGGGTATGGAAGTCTGGGGCCTGGGCAGTGACCCAGGGACTTGCATCCACTCCCTGCCCCCATACAGCCCTCCAGACATTCTGTATGCAACCACCATTTATTGAGCACATGCCTACTTGCTCCAAGCGGGACACTGGGCTAGACCTTGAGGACACATGAATGAACAAGACTCAGTCCCTGACCACAAGGCGCTCGCAGTCTAGCTGGGGAGGCAGACACAAATGAAGAAGAAGGTATAATGCAACATCGGCATCCCAAGAGACGTTATGCTGTGCTATGGGAGTCCAGGGGAGAGGGAAGCGATCAAATCCGGGGCAGACAAGAAGGGGCAGGAGGCTTCCCAGAAGTAGTGGTGTCTGAGTAGGGTTCTAAGGGGTACACAGGAGTTCTCCACATGGTGTGGAAAGCTTCCAGGCCGAGGAAATAGCTTGAGCAAATATGCAGAGGCATGAAGGACACAGAGGCATTGGGGCATGGCTCCGTGGGTGCACAGGCTAGATGAGGCTGGAAGAGGCCTGGGGCCAACTAGGAATGGCTCAGCCTTTACTACACTGGTCTGCTCCGGCCCCTGCCCTGGGAAGGGGAATTGCCCAAGAACTAACAAAGGGGGCTTTTGGGTGGGGTTCCCCACTCAAGTTCAAGAAGAGGAGCAAACGACTGTGTCACTGGAAAGCAGTGTGGCCAGGCCAGGGGTTGGCTTCAGTCATCTTTGGGTAGGAAACCTGTGCATGCCTTTGTGTGCCCTTGCTTGTGTTTTGTTTCCGGTCTCCAGCGGTTTCCTAGGAAGGTTCCTTGTCTAAGCTCTAAGTCTGGCTTGGCTGATCCCAGGGAAAAGGATCCTTGTTTGCACTTGGGAAGGGAAATCAGAGTCTTCTAGAGGCAGGACCAGAGGGTACAGGACAGAAGCCAGGGCAATTCTGGGCAGGTTCCCTGGCCCCTGTTTCCTGGGCAATTTCTGTAGCCCCTTATCCATCCTGCTTCCCTCCCCCACACCAAAGGCAGTTAGGCAGCTCTGAGAGGAAGTCCAAAGACATTCTTTAATCCTGCCAAGCTTGGTCCCCTCCCACCAGGGGAAGCGCCTGCCTTGGGAGGGGAGGGCACTTTCCTTCCCTCTCAGGGCTCCCCAAGAGTATAGGCAGAGGGGCTGGCCCTCACCAAGTTGGATGGAGACGGGCAGGGACCCAGAGTGGCATAGGCAGGTGGAGGGGCCATCAAGGCTGGGGAGGCAGCAAGGTCTGGTGGGGATGTGGAGTGGGGGCAGAAATTGGAGGAGAGGGAGGAAGCTGGAGTGGAGGCCACCTCCTGGGCACCCCTGCCCCCTCGGCCTGGAGACCAGTATCGGCTTCGGAACCTCCGGAGCAGCATGAGGAACGTGATGACCAGGAGGTCAAAGATGAGCTCGGCCATCTCCACCACAGACAGCACCGAGGAGCCGAACCACAGGCTCCACTGGCTGCCCAGGTTGGACAGGAGGGTGACCATCTGTGAGGGAGAAAGGCACACTGACCACTGGGGCAGAGGGCCCTGGGTGGGCTCCGGAAGAAGAGCTCCATCCCTCCCTCTCTGAGGTCCTTACCCACCCCTTTCAGCCTCCTGGTGGTCCCCTGGACCCCTTCTGTCCTAGTCCTACCCATCTGGGGCACCCTTCCCTCCCACCACGCCCAGAGACTTCACCTCCCCCCAGCCAAGTTCCCCTCCTTCCAACCTTTGCAACCTCAATTTGCCCCCTCTTTCCTTGGGCCCCTACCTTCGAGGCCCAGACCCTCTGGCCCCACAGAGGCACCCCCTTGTTCTCCCTGACAGACACCCGCTAAGATCTCCAAGAGAAGTGCATGCACACTAAGGACTTACCGTGACAGAGGGAGACTCAGAATTGGTTTTGTATTTCAGCTCCTTGAAGAAGATGTTGACTTTGGCAACCCCATTTCTTTGGAGTAGGGGAGAGGGGAGGAAGAAACGGCAATGGCTTCGCTTCTCAGACCCTTACAAACACCCTCGTCTGATCACCTCCTCTTCCCAGATCAGTCTTCCCTCCCAAGGATTCCTCTCCCCAGCTGGATCAGGGTAGGACTGACCTTTTGTTGTTGATGGTGTAATTGTTCTGTCGGGATAGCATCTGGAAGATCCAGTCCTGGAAAAGAACGGGGGTGTCAATGGGGTCACCCCATACGCTTCAGGCTTACAGGCTTGGGGGGTGGGATCGAACACATCTATATACATATACCCAGAAAAGACCACAGTATTACACACACACGTGCACATCCTCCCTCTCCCTCCTATCCCTCCCCTTCCCCACGTTACCTGGGATGTCACTGAGGGCCATCGTGAGTAACCAGCAGAGAGCTCGTAGCTGGTCACACTGGGGATGGAGAAAGGAGCTCAGTGATGGGGGTGGGGTTCTCCCACCCAGCCAAGTGGCTAGCTGCCCAACCTGTGCCCCAGGAGAAGGGGACACTCACCTGCAGGGCTTCCGGCACTTGCTGAAACACCCCAAGCGATCTGAGGAAAAGGCATCCTGGAGCTTATAGTAACAGTAACCTGTGGGGGCAGAGGGATGCCCATTTTCCTAGGGCACCTCCACCTTCTCCACCCCGGACCCAAGACGTCTCCCAAGATATGTGGGTTCCCACATCACAGGTAGCATTGCAGTGATGTCTCCTGAGTGGCAGCACCAAAACAATGTTTAAAAAATTAAGCTACATCAGGAAAAAAACCAAAAAACCAAAAACAACCCAGGACTCATCTGTGTAAAGATGAGTAGGATTGGACAAAACTCTAAAATTCAAAAAGAGGGGTGCCTGGGTGGCTCAGTCAGTTGAACACCCAGCTCACTGATTGATGGCTCGGGCCATGATCCCAGGGTCCTGGGATTGAACCCCGGTTAGGATTCTCCCTCTTTCTCTTTCTGCCCCTCCCCCATTCATTCTCTCTCTCTCTCTCTCTCTCTCTCTCTCACACACACACACACACACTTTCTCTCTCTCTCTCTCTCTAAAGTAAAAAATAAAAGTCAAAAAGAAAACTGGGAACAATTGTTATGTAAGAATAATGAGATTAAACCACAATGAGATGCACTTCACACCCACTAGGATGGCTATTAAAAGCAAATAAGTATTGGTGAGGATGGGAAGAAACTAGAACCCTCCTATATTGCTGCTGGGAACATAAAATGGCGTGGCCACTTTGGAAGAGTCTGGCAGTTCCTCAAAATGTTGAGCACAGAGTTATGATATGACCCAGAGACTCCACTCCTAGGTATATACCCAAGAGAACTGAAAACAAATGTTCACACACAAAATGGAAACAGGAAATAGAAACAACCCAAATGTCCATGAACTGATGAATGGATAAACGCCTGTGCCGTGTCTATACAATGGAATATTATTCCGCCATAAAAACGAAGTACTGATAGATGCTATAAGGTGAATGAACTTTGAAAATGCTGTGCTGAAAAAGAGAAAAGAAGAGAAGAGAAGAGAAGAGGAGAGGAAAGAGAAGAAAAGAAAAGAAGAGAAAAGGAAAAAAAAGAAAATGCTGTACTAAATACAAGAAGCCAGTCACAAAGGACAATATATGATATGATTCCGTTTGTATGAAATGCCCAGAATAGGCAAATATGTAGAGACAGAAAGTAGATTAGTAGTTTCTGGGGGTGAGGTGGAGGGCTGCGGGCGCAGGGGACGGGGAGCTCAGCGAGTGCTAATGGGGAAGAAGTTTCTTTTTGGAGTGACAGAAATGTTCTAGAGTTGACCGTGGCCACTGCTGCACGGCTCCGTGATTACACTGAAAACGAAAACTATACTGAATGGGATAGAAATTGTCTCAATAAAGTTGTTACCTTAAAAAAGGTGGAGGAATGAGTCTATGGATCTCCTTTCCCCCCTATTGGCTGAGTTCTAAGTAAGTACGTTCTATTGCGTCATTCTTGCTACTTTTAGTTGCCGGGTTCAGAAGTCCTTCTCCACTCCTCCATCGATCAGCGCTGGGGGTCTGGAACGGTGAAGGGTGAAGCGTGGGGGGCGGCCGGGGCCCTCCCTCTGGGGAGGAAGCAGTCCTTGCGAAACAGCAGACTGTTCCCCTCCCCATCCCCACAGCTCCTCAGCAATCAGCATTGTTACTTTTCTCTCGCAGATCCTCAAACTCACAGGCACTTAGAAATGATTGTTTGGGGGCAGCAGGGAGCAGGGGGCAGGGAGTCCCTGCTCTGTACATCGTCCTCATCCTCCCACGTGATATCACGTCTTCCCCTGGGCCCCTGAGTTTCCCTCCAGCTCTGATGCGCTCTGACCTAAGGTGGGAGAGATGGGAACCAAGTACAGGGCAGGGAAGGGGGCTGGGTGGAGCCGACCCAGGGAAGGGAGGAGGCAGAAAGATCCACAGGAACTGAACCCAGAGAGACAGACGCTGACCTCTGGGGTCTGCGCCATCACCTCAGAGGTGCGAATCCTCATCTCCTCCAGCTACGGCCACCAGCAGGGGGAGAGCTGGGCCCAGGGGAGCCGGATAGGAGGACCCTCATGAGGACAGGGCACCTGAGCCAGCTGAGAGCCTGTGCACCAGGATTGCCAACCCTCCACTTTCCAGTTTCTTGTTTGAGATTTCCTTTCTCTCTCAGCTTCCTAGCACAGAGCCTCCATGTGGTAAAACTCAGCTAAAGTGGAAAGGAACAGGGATTTGTCTACCTTAACCTAGGATATAAAAGGAGATGTCGGTACTCTGCAAACTGTTTGATTGTGCCCTCCTGTAGGTAAAAAGGTCCTAAATAAGTAACTCCAACATACGTATTTGATTTATAAATTACATGCCTGCTACTACAGAACTGACCCATTAGGTACATTATAAAACATATACAAAATGGAAGATGTTAGGGAACGAGATAGATACATGTAACTTCTAGTATTTTCTTCCTGCACCTGGTGAGCTGTCCTGTACCATGCCCGGCACAGGAAGAGTGAGACGGGGAACCTCAGCAGGCAGAGTGTGGAGCGAGCAAGTGAGTGAGCAAGCAAGTGAGGGAGATTTTCCTCACGTGCTCTTCCTTCCTTCTGCTGCGAGTTATTTTTAAATGGGCCGTTCTCTATAAAGACACAGAAGCCAAAACCCAGAGAAGCTGCGCAGGAGGAAGGGGATAGAGGGGAGAGACAGAGAGGAAATGGAGAGGTGAGCCTAAGGGCTGGAGCACAGGACAGAGAGAGGACGAGAGTCACAGAGGGCCTGAGAGGCGGTGCCCCTGCTCCGGGGGAGTCCTGGGGCAGAGGGGCCAGCCAGGGACTCTCTGCGGCCTCACCCCAAGAATTATGCTTCCTGTAGTCACAGAACTCCGCGTTCTTGGGCAACGGATAGAAGATGTAGGCACAGCCACACTCCTTGATCATGCTGTCCTGGAAGCAGGAGTGGATACACACCTGGGGGAGCCGGGAGGGAGAGGAAAGGGGGTTCAGGCCTGCCCTCCCCGCACACGGCCCAGAAGCGGCAGGAAGGGGGAGGACAAACCATGCTCTTCACTGTGCCTGCACCCCTCTTTCCACCTGTCCCCCTCCCTCCCTCCCTCACACACGCACACACACACATACACACACACCCCTCCAACTTGGACTGACCAACAGTGCAAGACTGGGAGGTGGTTGCCATAGAAACGGGCTAGTCTCACCTGCTGTGTATACTTGGTAAGATAAAGGTTCTCCACAGGGACGTCGCTGCCATTCTCGGTACAGTCGCCGTAGTTGCCCCCAAGTCTGTCCAGGGCTTCCTGCGAACCCCGACACACAAAGAAGTCAGAGGTCAGAGCAAGTGGCCCAGGCCTCTTCCTGAATTCTCTGTCTTCCCTTGGGTCCAGGAGGTTTGTATCTCGCACCCTGCCAGCCTCTCCTATCTGCTTCGCCATTTCAAAACATGCCCCCAGTGGCCCCCAAAGCCCATTCAGGTGCTACTTTCAAGGACCCTGGCTCCAGAGCACCCCCCAAACCCTAAGCACATCCTGAACCCGTCTCAGCACGCTCACCCAAGGTCCCTCCACAGGTCCTTACTTCTGCCAGCCCCTCGCCCCTAACTCTGCTCCTGAAGACCCGCCACCTGCCTCAGACCCCACATGGTCTCCCTGTACAGTCTTCTGGCTGCCGAGTCACCTCCCCTGCCCTCTCCCCAGCCCTCTCCAACCTGTGGTTCTCCTCCCGGGCCTCCCAGGCAGCTCCCTTGCCTTTCTCATGCTGATGGAGGTCTCCACACCAGGCCTCAAGTTAAAGCCGCCATCGTCCATGAAGGCAGGCTCGTCCTGCGCATGCACCATCACCCTGGCCCCGGTTACTGTGGACAGCAGCGGGATGAAGTCATTCTGCTCTGTGCGCAGCGTCAGGGACAGACCTGGGGGTGCAGAAGGAGCAGAGTGTGGGAGGTCTTAGAGAAGTGCTGGGGGACGGAAACCCCCCCTTCCACCCACCTAGTTTCTATTTTTTATTTTTTTTTGAGAGACATAGAGACAGAGTGTGAGCAAGGGAAAGGCAGAGAGAGAGGGGGACACAGAATCTGAAGCAGGCTCCAGGCCCTGAGCCATCAGCACAGAGCCTGACGTGGGGCTCGAACCCACAGACGGTGAGATCATGACCTGAGCTGAAGTTGGCCGCCTAACCGACTGAGCCACCCAGGCGCCCCCACACACCTAGTTTCTAATGCTCCACAGAGGGCAAGGCCAGGAAGACCTACATAGGGATTTGGCAGCCCCTGGGCCGGATTCGGGGATGGGCAGGAAGAACTGGAATGAGATTCCTATAACACCTGGAGAGGACTTTGTGGTGCCCGTGGGGGACAAAGAACAGAGAGGACTCCTTCCGGGATGGAGACGGGCACGTTGCGAGGAGGCCCAGGGGCACACGGCATCTCTAGGACACGAGCGCAAGGTGGGCAACTGTGGGCGGGCAGGGCCGGAAAAGCGCTGAGGCCCAGGGATTGCGGAAATGAGGACTTGCTCACCATTTTTGATCCCAGGCATGGAAGACATCCAGAGGTTAGAGTTGTTCTTGCCATTGAAAGTGTAGCAGTTCCCATATATCGGGTGGTGAAAGTGGGAGTAATTCCTATCCAGGAGAGAGAAAAAGGAGGGTCAGAAAGGAAAGTGGGGGGAGGGGAGAATCAGAGCGAGAGGAACTTTTAGTGACCTCTGTTTCCTGATCATCTACTATGTGCTGGAAGCTTTCCCCATGTTCCCTCGGCCACTCCAACCAACAGCCTGTGAGGGCATCATCCCCACGTCACAGAAGAGGAAGTTCGAGCTCCGAGAAGTCAAGTAGCTGCCCAAGGTCACACAAACGGTGATGACAAACTTGAGACTCAAACGCAGGTCATCTACCTTCTAACGCAGTCTCCTCCCCACCAGGCCACCTGACCTCACAGGCCTTGTGTCCGCTCTTGTGTCACCGTGTTGCATTATGAAGACTTTGGCAGTGTCCCTAGCTTCTCGCGTATCTTAGTTCCTCATTTGGACTGTGATCTCCTTGAGGACAGGAGTCACATCTCCTTCATCTCTGTATCATCTCTGGGTCAACTGCACGGTTCTTGACGTACGGGACCTACAGGAGATCGTTAACAAACAGTGGTTGAATGAATGAAGTGGAGGAATGGAAGGGAACGGAGTGAGAGGAGACAGGGAGGGCAGTGGTGAGCACGGAGCTGAGAGGAGGAAGGTCAGATCCCAGGGCAGATATGAGCAGGAACAGGGTTCTGTTGAGATGGCCTTTTTTTTTCTAAGCTTATTCTCATCTGTAAAACAAGGAGGCTGGAACTGGATGATCTGGAATATTCCACTGGCCTTGAAGAACAAAGGCCTAGAGATATGAACTATGGGTGCACATTCTGGGAAGTGCTAGGAAGCCAGCATTTCCAGAGCTAAGGCTGGATTCAGGGAGGGATGGAAGAAGAGGCTACGGAAGTGAACAGAGGCTGGTCCTGAAGGCCTGTAAGCTCTGCTCGGGGGAGAGGGGACAGCCAGGTACGACATGATGGATGCACACCATGGTGCCTGCACCAGGCGGAATCAACCGATTAGATACAACAACATGGATGGATCTTAAAAACACAGCTTAGGGAAAAAAGAGGTGAAATGAGACACAACCGCTTACATATCTGTAGGAGAATATATGAGAAGCAATATTACGTGATGGTTAAGGCCACAGACTCCAGAACTAAATTACCCATATTTGAACCCTAACTTTAACAAGTATTAGCTGTGGGACCAATCACGTTACTTAATCTTTCCATGCTGTAGTTTCCTCATCTGTAAAATGGGTATAAGAACAGGACTTAACTCACGGGGATGTTTCGAGGATGAAATTACACTGGAACAGTGCCTAGCACTTAGTAAGAGCTGTATACATTTGCTATTAAGGTTATAGGCATCCGTTAAGATGGCGAAAGTGAAAAAGACAGTAACAAGCAGAGGGCGGGGCGAATTTAGACCCCTCATATACTGCCAGGGGAATGTAAAATAGCACGGCCACTTGGAAAGCCATCTGACGGTTGCTCAGAATATAGAATTCCCACATGACCCAGCAATCCCACTCCCGGGTTTATACCTAAGAAAAATAAAAACAGACATCCCTACAAAAACTTGTACAGGAATATTCTTAACAACATTATTCGTAATAGCCAAGAAGTGAAAACAACCCAAATGTCTATCAACCGAGGGGCAGATAAATCAAATGTGGGATCTCCATGCAATGGAATATTACCCAGCCATAAAAAGAATAAAGTTCTGATACATGCTGCAACATGGACGAGCCTTGAAAACACGATGCTAAGTGAAAGAAGCCAGGAACAAAGGCCACATAGTGTCGGACTCCACTTCTATGAAATGCCCGCAGTAGGCAACCCATGGAGATGAAAAGTAGATTCCTGGTTTCCAGGACTTGGAGTAGGAGAGGGAATTGGGAGTGACCACTAGGAGGTGTAGGGTTTTTTGGTTTTTTTTTTTTTTGCAGGGGGGGGGGGTGGGGGTTGAGGAAATGCCCTAAAATTAGACAGGGTTTGCACAATTCTGTGAATATACTAAAAACCACTTAATGGTATACATGTAAAGGATGACTTTTGTGGTGTGGGAATTGTATCTCAATCAAGCTATTATTGGAGAAAAGATTACAGACAGGAACAAACGTGACATGGGGGAGGAGGGAGATGATAGAGCTATGATAAGGAGCTTCAACTTGGTTTTGGAGGCCACGGGAGACCGTGGAGGATTTTAAGCAGGACTAACCAGAAGAGGTGCCGAATAACGAGAGGCTTTGGCAGCAGAAAGATAATGGAAGGCGAAGGGATTAAAATAACCCAGGTGAGAAATGATGAGGCGCTGAGCTAAGGAAGTGACCTAATCATCAAGACTGAGACGAACTATGGACTTTCCGTTGATGGGGAGGTAGGAGCATGGGGCTGGCAGAACAAGAGGACTGGTGGGAAGGTGACAATTAGAGACACTCAGTGGCAGGGTGAGATCACTGGGGCTCAGGCGCTGCTACTGTCTCACTTCCCAGCAGGTAGCTCCTGTCTTCAAACAAACAAGAAGACTGGAGACAAGAACAAAATCCTCTGCTGACCAGAGTGCGTGTGCCAGGTGAGGGTGGCGCAGAAGCAGGTGACACCTGGTCCTGCTGTCATTCTGCAGCGATGGGAGGGAAGGGCCCCTAGAGAGTGGAGAGGCTGCCTCAGCACCCTTCCTCAGCAGAGGCAGGGAGATGGTGCCCGGAAAGGTGAAAACCAAGGAGTAGAGGTAGGAGGGGAGTGAGGGGGTAGGAGGGGCCAGAAGCTACAGCCTCAGAGAACTGCCAGCTGCCATGACCTCTTCGGAAGGACATCATGACTGGGGTTATAGCAGAGGGAATGGCTGGTGGGCAGTGCAGGCGAGTGGGAAGGATCCTTAGTTATGGCTTAGGTGGCCTAGGGCAAGTCACATTCTCCTGTTTGCGTTCAAGAGCAACAAGACCCATTTTTCACTGCAGTTTACAAAATGCCCCCACGCGTATCTCATGAACTTGGAAGTGGGTGTTACCAACATCTTCCTCACTTGAGTGAAAGTACCAGAAGGGCACAGATTATCTATATTGCCCTGTGTGATGTGTCCCAAATGCCTAGAGCAGTGACTGGCACACAGCCCAGACAGTAAAAAGTATTTGTGTGAATGCGCATTGAACAAATCTCTTTCCCCGCATTTTACAAACAAAGAAAGGGGCTCTGAAGAGTGATGTGACATGCCCAGAGTCACCTGGCTGGGAAGTTCTAGAACCAGAGAGGGGCGCAGATTCACTCCCTCATTCAACCCATGCCATTTCCTCCAAACCACTGCTGTCCGCCTCATCTGAGAAGATGACCTTCCGGGCACTTTTGAGTTCGGTGCTAGTGACAAAGGGGCCTTCGAAAGATGGAGAACCATGCTTCAGCCATTGGATTCTCAAAGCCAGACCTCAACTCCAGCCTTCCCCGGGCATCCGTATTAGGCTGCCTCACTCGGACCCAGCCCTGCAGCATAACCCAGGGGGCAGAAGTGTGGACCCGAGGTCAGTGCTTCCCCTCCTCCCTGCAGGCATGTATTTAGTCCAAAAGCATTTCCTGGGTGCTGCCCATATGAGCCTCAGGCTGGCTTCAGAAAGGAGACCCTGTGGAGAGCACGGAGCCAGGCAGGAGGGACTCACGCCTGATTGCAGGAGGCCTGGTTGAAGCGGCAGGCGAAGATGAAGTTGTCCAGCACGTCCTCCTCCAAGGATGGAGAAGTGTCCCGCAGTCGAGAAAGAATGTTGATGTAGTGGAAACGGTACCACTCTCTCACTGCATCCACCCCTGACGAGTATGTCTGGTAAAAGCAGTCCGATTTGTTCTGGTTGCACTAAACACAGAGACCATAGAGTGTCAGAGGGTCAGCAGCAGGGGACAGGCTGCAGGGCAGGCTAAGGTCAAAGAATGCGTGGTCTGGGGTCCTGAGGGCTGACAGACAAGGGTGGGGAGCCAGGAGTGCAGAACAGAAGGCAGATGTCGAACCCCGGAGGACAGTGGACCAGGAGAGCCTAGTGCTTAAGGGAGAGGTTGGCCAAGGAGACCAGAGCTGTACACACCTTGTGAGTCATTTATACAGCCTCTGCGAGAGGGTGGACCAAGGATTGTCTCCCCACTTTACTGATGGGACCACGGAGGAATCCAGAAGTTTGCCCTAGCGACTGAGCTAGTACTGGAACCCAGGTCTCCTGGTTGTGCGGTCCACTCCCCCCAAAGGGGACCTCTCTTTTCGTCTTCCCTCTGCTCCTCATCCATTTCCACTTACTCTCCCTTTTGGTTTTTATTAAAACAATTTTTTGAAGTCTCATTTTACTGATTCTTATTCTCTGTCTCAGGCAGCCAGAGAGCCCCAGTTCCCTACCATACAAGAAGGTCCCAACGGAGTCCCCACCAGTGGGGGACTGACGATTCACAATGGTGCTTTCTCCACAACAGATTTGACTTCCGGACGCTTAGACTCTCCCACAGAGGCCCCAGCGAGGAGACCCCCACAAGCTGGCGTTCAGAGAGATGTTATTTAGTTATTTACTTATTTTGCCAGCAAGCCGACGAGGTTCCGCCTCCCGTCGCTAGACAACAGAGGCGGGGTCCGGAAAGGGAGCGCAGTCGGGCGTGGGCGGGACCCAAGGCCGGGGGCGGGGCCTCAGGGGCGGGGCCTTACCAACTGGAAGCCGATCTTCCAGTCCTTCCTGTCCACTTGGGGGTTATTGTCCCGCACGCTGGACGTGGCGCTGCGGATTTCGCGGGCCGCGGGGGGTGGGGCAGGGGCCCACAGGCGCTGCAGGGGGTACGGCCAGGTCTCCTGCAGGTCGCGACGACCGCGGGGGTGGGTCCCCAGGGTGCTAGACGAGTTGTATTTGTACAGGTCGTAGAGCGTCTGCTCTGTGATGCGGTCCAACTCCTCCAGCTCCTCTTTAATTTGCGTGTACCTGGAAGAGGAGATGGGAAGAAGGCCGGACTTGGGGGGCGGCCTCACGCGAGTCCCTGGCCCTTTAGAGCCTCAGTTTCCTCGCCCGAAACCGGTGAGGTCGGTTCATCCTGGAAAACCCTGCAGGGAATAGCTCTGGTGTCTCCAGGGCTTTCTTGGAGGGATGGGGACGTGAGGGTGTAGACAGGTATTCCGCGGGGGTAGTGGAGGCGACTGTGAGCCCCGGCGGTGACGGCATTTATTACGGCCGGCTTATCAGAAAGGAGAGGCGGAGGCGCCTGTCGGTGAGGCGCTCTCCTCCCACTCGCCCTGGCCGCGAAGGGAACCCGGAACTCGTCTGCCTTTTTCCAGGGAGAGGGTGTGGCCACGGCCTTCGCCTACAAGCTCCCTCCGACCCGGCGTGCAGGTCAACCCACCCTGGCCTCCTCCGGCACGGGTGGCTTTCGGCTCTGTCTGCCGCCTCGCACTTTCTAAATTAGGGGTGCTTAACTGCACTTCTAGAATTTCCCCAGGAACTTTAAAAATACAGAGGCTGCACACGGCCCCTCCCCATCAAAGACTCAGTTTTAATGAGATGGGTGGAGCCCAAACACCAGAAGTTAAACACTGTCCAGTATAAATCATCACATTCCTTCTCAGCACAGGCCCTGTTACCATCTCCCTCATGAAAGTCCAGAGTGGCAGTGCCTTAGGCTAGAATCTACGGAAACAAAACAAACACACCCAGAACTAATAAATTCAACAAGGTTGTAGGATACAAAACCAATGTACAAAAATTAATTGCATTTTCTACATAATAGCAACAAAAAAATGGAAAATTAAATCACCAAAAAACCACATCATATTAAATAGCATAAACATCAAATACCAGGAATAAATTTAATGAAAGAGAGGCAAGAGCTTTACACAGAAAAATCATGCTGAGAGAACTCAAAGACCAAAATAGAGAGTTACATGAGTTCCTGGGTCGGGAACTCTGTACAGCTAAGATGTATCCCAAATTGGTCTTTGGATGCAACACAATCCGGATCAGCCTTTCAACAGACATTTTGAAGAAGCAGACAGAATGATTTAAGGTGTATGTGGAAATGGAAAGAATGTAGAGAAGTCAAAGCAATTTTGTTTTTAAGTTTGTTTATTTATTTTTAAGTAATCTCTACATCCAACATGGGGATTGAACTGATGGCCCTGAGATCTAGAGTCACATGTCTTCTGACTGAGCCAGCCAGGGGTTCCTCAAAACAATTTTGGAAGGGAGCGAAATTAAAGTACTTGGTTCTACCTGACTTCATTCTCCCAATAAAGCCACAGTCATCAAAACAGTGAAGTGCTTATGTAAGGATAGGCAGTAGATGGATGGAACAGAATAAAGTCCAGATATAAACTCACACGTATACAGTCAACTGAGTTTTAACCAAAACATCAATTCAGTTCAATGGGGAAAATAATTTTTTTAACCGAGTATGCTCTGTTGAGAAAGAAAAAAAAAAAAAGTAAACTCAAACTCCACCTCAGTTTCTACACAAAAATTAAGTCCGTTTGGATCATAGACCTAAACATAAAATTCAGAGCCAGAAAAATTCTAGAGGAAAACATCAAAGATATCTTCATGACCTTGAGGGAGGCAAACATTTTTTGCAATAAAAAGTATCTAAGGAAGAACTTACCCTGAAATATAAATTGGCAGTAAAAAAAGACAAGTTGTTTTAGGGGCGCCTGGGTGGCTCCTTTGGGGTTGAGCGACTGCCTCTTGGTTTCGGCTCAGGTCATGATCCCAGGGTCATGGGATCAAGTCCTGAGTCAGGCCCATGTGGGCCCTCCCCCAAGCCCTCCCCTCCACATAGAGCCTACTTAGGATTCTCTATCTCTCTCCCTCTGCCCCTCTCCTCTCCTCCTGCTCTCTCTCTAAAACAGAATGAAAAACAAAACAAAACAAACCAAGACAGTTTTTTAAATGAACCAAAACCAAAACAAAACAACAAAAAACAACAAAAGTAAAAAAACACACCAAAAGATACACAGTCACTAAACACAGGAAAAGGTGCTCAACATAATTAGTCCTCAGGGAAATGCAAATTAAAACCATAATGATCTAATGAAACTAATAGAATATTATACATTGACTCTACTTCAACAAGAAGATACAATTTTTAAAAAGGCAAACTTCAAAAAAAGATACTGAGGTTACCATTTAACGTCCATTAGAAAGGCCAAACAAGTAAAAGCCATCCGGGCAGTGTCAAATGGTGAGAATGGAGAGCAGCTGGGGTTGCAGCTGGTGGGAGTGTCAAATGGCACAGTGGATTTGGAGGGCCATTTGGTAGCTTCTCATAAAGTTAAACATACATCTACCTTATGAGCCAGCAATTTCACTTCTGGATATTTTACCCGATTCCACTCCTAGCAATTTACTCAAGCCCAGTGAAAACATAAAAGACTTGTACGTGAATGTTCATAGCACTTTTATTCATAATTGCCGAAAAGCTTGAAACAACCCAAATGTCCATCAATACCACTCAGCAATAAAAGGAGGCCAATACAGGCAAAAAGCATAGGAGAATTTCAGAAACATTAAGTTCAGTAAAATGAGCAGGTTGAGCCAGACATATGCAAAAAAAAAAAAATTCACATTGTATGATTCCCCTGCTGTGAAGTCTAAGAACAGATCAAACTAATTGATGGTGGTAGGAGTCAGAGAACGACCATGGGAGAGAGAGAGAAATGGGCTTCAGAGGGCCACCGTGTAATGGAAATGTTCAGTATCTTGATTATCAAACTTCAGTGAGGGCTTAATATTTGTGCATTTTAGGGGCACCTGGGTGGCTCAGTCGGTTCAGTGTCTGACTTCAGCTCAACTCATGATCTCACGGTTTGTGAGTTCGAGCCCTACACTGAGCTCTGTGCTGACAGCTTGGAGCCTGGAGCCTGCTTCAGATTCTGTGTGCGCTCTCTCGCTCTCTCTCTCTTTCTCTCTCAAAAATAAACATTAAAAAAAAGGTTTATGCATTTCATTCTATGTAAATTATACCTCGGTTAAAGAAAAATTCACATACCTATGTGTGTGGTGGGGGGGAAGCCTGCCACAGACTGGTGTTTACTGGGAATGTTGGTGGAGCCCAAACAAGGTTGTTTTACAAGAACCCCAGGGGCCCTAATGTGCAGCTACATTAACCAGTCTCTAGGCCACACCCTGACTGTCTACTCCACTTGGCCCTGTTTCTCTTTCCTTCATAAAGTCTGGCTGGCTGGGCCATAGGCATCAGCTCCAGCTGCTCCTCATGCCCTCAGAAAATGTAGCCCAGGTCCAAGGTGGTCTTGGTAAGAGGCTTACTTGTGATTGGCAATTGGAAGAATGGCAGCGATAGCTTGTATTTATTGAGCACTTACTATGAGGCAGGCCCTGTGGTATTAGAATGAACATTCATCTCATCTTCAGTGTAATTCAGAAAACTATTGGCCACTGTTAGCTAATACTTTTCCAGGTGAAAAAAAACCTGAAGGAGGTGACTTGTTCAAGGTCACACAGCCAGGAACCAGGTCAGAAAGCACTGCATCCATCACACTGTTCTCTGCTCTGTCCCCGCTAGCTCTGGAGGTGGGCAATCTGCCCCAGAAAGAGCACCGGAGCCAGAATTCACTGGATGTGGGTCCTGGCATCCCGGCCGCACACTTCTAGCCGGGGAATGTTTAAGTAACTCAACCCTCCAGACTCCAGTGTCAGTTTCCTCATCTGTAAAATGGGCATAACACTAGATCTGCACACCACGTGAAGCTCTTCAAGGGTTAAATGAGAAAATATTCAGTGTCATAAAATGAAGAGGCTACTGAATATCAGGAAGACAGGGACAGCAGCCCAAAGCCCAAGAAACTCAACTTGGTCACATAGGAAGGATCCAGGTCTCCTACCTTGGCCGGAGTTATTTCCACTTAAGCCACCACCTCTCTGGCTGAGCCTCCCTTTGGACACCCCCCTACGCTGTCTCAAGTCCCTCTGTGCCCCCCTTCTGCCTTGTACACCTCCCTCATCCTCATCATAGACTCAGAGCTGTCACCTTCTCTAGCCACGCGGCTCCTCCCCATGGAGCCCCAAACTGTCCCTAAGCCAGCTCTCCCCTCAGTAGCCTCCCTCATATTCAGCTCCTTCCTGCCTCTTCCAGAAAGGCCTCTGATGAGACCCCGCCCCCACCTCCAGAAGAGGCCAGGCTCCATACAAAACACCGTCCCTCCCAAGGTCTACTTTCCTTTTGGTGGGGGAGCCCTTTAGGAAGAGAGAAGTATACCCATATCACCCCTCCAGAAAAGAAATATCTCCCTCCCTTTCAGTTGTCACCTGGAACTAAGAAAACTGACCACTGAGTAAACTCCACTAATGACACCAGATCTTATCCTGCAAGCAGGAGAGCCCTGGCAAGAGGAGACCAGGGCTGGAGAGGGGATCAAGAACACAGACTTGGAGCTTCAGCAAGACAGTTCAGCCCTAACCTTGACTTCCTCCACGAGCCACGGTCACCACCCCCGCTTCCATCTGCTCTGGCAGACAGCCTGACATTGGAGGATGGGTAAACCCTCGCACAATTCAATCAGGCAGGCATTACTAGCCCATTTTACAGTTGAGGAAACTGAGGACCATCAACTGGGCCACTTCTCCAGGGCCACTCAGCTGAAATACTGGACTCGAGACTTGAACCCAGGCCTGTCTGACTTCATGGTCTCTGCTTTTTCCACTACTTCAGCCTCTGGGCTCAGAGGTGCTTAAGAATGGGCAGCCAAATCTCCTTTCCCTGCAGCGGGCCGTCTCCCCTCGTCCCCTCTTCTCTGCTCAGGACAGACTAGCAGGAGCAGGGAGAGATGTAAGGGCTGATACCCCTGCTGTCTTCCTATGTGCATTTCCTCCCTCCCCCTTGCCCCTCTGGTGGCCCCCTCTCACAGAAAAGCCCTTCTCATGGAGCAGCCTTAGATTTGCCCGGGCTTTGATTTCCCGCCCCCACCCCGCCCCCCAGAGGACCCTACTAGAGTGTTCTCAGACAGCCTTCCAGAAGCACTAGGCAGAAGTGGGTACTAGAAACTCACCAGCTTCCTCCCCTGCCAGTGTGCATCTGAGAACCTACCCATCTCCCTCCTTCCTCCAGGGACCACCTAGAAGCCTTGACCTCCCTTTCTTTGGTCCCTCCCTCAGCCCCATTCTCCTCCACATCTCAGCACCTCCAACTTGCCTCCCTGGGGGCTGTGTGTTTACAGCCTTCCACATACAGCGTGAGCTCAATCTGCACAACAGTGTGTTCACAGACACGTGCCCTCAAGCAACCCCTCAGCCCCGAGCCCCCCTGAAGACAGTCCGAGCCTCTAGGGTCAGTTCTGAGTTCGTGGATTACATGTTCAATTCAGTCCTGGCTGCAACATTTTAGAGCAATAGATGTTTACAAACTAATGCTTGTTCCAAGGATGAACAGCCAGGGTGGTAAGAGAAACCATAACACAGCTCTTTCATCCAAAGAAAAGTTGCAGCAAGTAAGTTTCAATCAGCTCTCTAGGAGTGTATCTGAGCCTTGCCCATGGTTTAGATGGTTTGCCTCCGAGGGGCCCCTGGCTGGCTCAGTAGGTTAAGCATCTGACTTTGGCTCAGGTCATGATCTCACTGTTCCTGAATCCAAGCCCCACGTTGGGCTCTGCACTGACAGCTCCGAGCCTGCTTCGGATTTTCTGACTCCCTCTCTCTGTCTGCCCCTCCCCCGCTGGCACATGCCCACTCTTTCTCACTCAAAAATAAAATAAATATTAAAAAAAATTGATGGCTTGATTGGAGAAGTTACTTATCCTCTGTGCCTCTGCTTCATCTCTGTAAAATGGCACTATTAATAGTCCTTGCAGGGGCACCCAGCTGACTCAGTTGGGGGAGCGTGTGATTCTTGATCTTAGGGTTGTGAGTTCGACCCCCGTGTTGCCCCGTTAAAAAATCTGCTTTTTTAATAGTCTTTGTGGCATGGGGTTATTATGGGGGTGAAATGAGTTGATCCAGGAAAAAGACTGAGAAAAATATCTAGCAGAGTAGACACCATACAACTACTGCTATTGTTCTATTATCAGTACTGTTATTGGAGAAGAGCAGGCTGAGGAGACGCAGGAGCACCGCCAGCATCTTATCTGCCACTTATCTACCATGTGACTTTGTGGTCTGAAAAAAGTAGAACTTAAGACCGGATTCCAATTCGGACTCCTCCACATAACAGCTGGGTGACCTTTGCAAAGGCTGTAGGTTCTCAGAGCCTCTGTTTTCTCATCTGACTCAGGGGAGGTAACTCCTTCTTTATCTATCTCACAGGCTTGTTAGGAGGGATCCGAACTCGATAGTGGATTTTGCAAGCTGCACCGCAGATGTTGCTGTCATCGGCGCCCCTGAACTGGTAGCTGGTGGGTGAATAAAGACATGTCTTTAGGGTTGTGTCAAAGACACAGAACCAGGAGCAGAGGCTAGAAGTTATAATGAGGTCAGCTGCAGCTTTACCTAAGGAAGAACTTTTTTTATAAGTATTTATTTATTTATTTATCTATCTATTTATTTATTTATTTATTTTGAGAGAGACAGACAAACAGACAGAGTTAGGAGGGGAGGGGAAGAGAGAGAAACCTGAGCACACTCTGCGCCGTCAGCAAGGAGCCCGATGTGGGGCTCGAACCCATGAGCCATGAGACCATGACCCAAGCCAAAACTGAGACTGAGCCACCCAGGTGCCCCAAGGAAGAACTTTCTAACAGCTGCTACAGAGGTAGGGAGGGTCTGGACAGGAGAAGGAGCCCAGCACCGGGGGCCAAGGAGGGCAGTTCTAAGAGTCTGGGCTTTCTGTCCCTGCCAGAGCCTCTTTTCCTCACCTTGCAGAGTTAGGCACAGGGGGACCCAGGTGGCTGAGTCGGTTGAACATCCGACTCTTGGTTTGGGCTCAGGTCATGATTCCAGAGTCATGGGATAGAGATCCATGTCGGGCTCTGTGCTGAACATGGAGCCTGCTTAAGATTCTCTCTCTCTCTCTCTCTCTCTCTCTCTCTCCCTCTCTCTCTCTCTCTCTCTCTCTCTCCCCCTTTTCCTCTCCCCTCTCCCCCACTCAAGCACTCTCTCTCTCTCAAATTAAAAAAAAAAAAAAGTCCCTGCAGCTTCTCTCTTTAGGGAATTGCCCCTCTCTTTGCCCCACCCCTGTGCCATGCCTCTGCTCTGCCATCTTGGGAAGGAATTCCATGACCTCCTTTGATGTTTCAGAATCTCAAGATCTTCCTTCGGTCCAGCCTCAGTCCCTCCCAGGACTAGATGAAAAATATGTTCTTGGGCTCTGTTTTCTGTGGATGTGGTTAAGACTGGCTCTCTTTCTTCTGGGAGAAAAAAGCCCTTGGTTGACCACAAGGAAAGGGACTGCAGTGGCTGACCCTTCACAGTGGATTCTTA
Source organism: Paguma larvata (assembly GCA_030068075.1). Classification (NCBI taxonomy): domain Eukaryota; kingdom Metazoa; phylum Chordata; class Mammalia; order Carnivora; family Viverridae; genus Paguma; species Paguma larvata. The sequence continues at coordinate 97,289,249 of CM057828.1, read as the reverse complement.
GCACTTCCTTGCTTAGCGTGGCCCCTGCGGCCTCTCTCAGAAGTTCCCAGGCAGCCCAGAACCCGTCCACCCCTGCTGGCCGAGGACATCCGGCTGCCAGCTCTGGGCATCCCCGGTCTGACCTTGCCTCATTCCTGTTATCTCACCAGCTCGTCTATCCTGTCCACTGACTTCCACCTCCTCCCTGCTGCTTGGGTAGGAATCACTCATCCGGCCCATCTCCTGCACCTGCCGCGAGCCAGCACCTGTGATTCACCCTCAGGTCACCACCTACCAGACTGCGTTAACCTGTCCACCCACCCCGCCTCTTTCCTTGAACAGGAGCCAAGCGCCCTGCATCCCTCTCTCTTCCACTCCTGACAAGTACCCCTCATCTTATCGCTGCTCTCCCCCAGTGACCCCCACCAGCAGCTGGCAACCCTTAAAGTGCAGAGGGAGAAAGGGCTTTGAAATCAAACACAGTTTGTGACTCAGCTGCTAACATGAGAGGCACTGGCTGCTAGGTGGGGTGGGTGGGTGACTTTTGAATCCCAGTTTCACCACCTGCTACCTGTGTGAACTTGGGCAGGTTATTTAACCTCTCTGGGCCTCAGTCTCCTCTTCCATAAAATGGGAGTAATACTGGTACCTACTTCACAAGTCTGTTGTGAGAATTAAATAACTTCATATAAAATGTAATGTACCTGGCATACATTAATTACAATAGAAGTGCTCACTATTCTTGTGGCTATTTCTTTATTATTTGCTGTGTGACCTTGCTCAAATTATTTCACCTCCCCTTCCAAATGGAAATGACAACTGTGTCCACCTCCATGGGCTTGCCGAGATTAAATGAGATAGTCCTTATAAAGCACCCAGCACAAGAGGAAGCATGCAGCAGGTGTTCGACACCATTCCCCGTGCCTTCCCTGACTACCCCCCGTTTTGGGGGGCTCTCTCCCCACTAACCCTATGGCTGCCAGTCATGCAGGAGAGATTCTTTCTGTGGACACCTGTCTGTGGACACCTGTCTCCCAGCCTGCAGGCGTCAGGGGCAGGGGCTCTGGTTTCATTCCCCGGGGCTTTCTCCTAGACTGCCAATGACCCTGCCCTCAGCAGGCCTCAACGGATTTAGCCCTTTGCTCTCCATCTCCCACCCATGTCTTTCAAGCACAAATATTTATTGAGAGCCTACTACCCAGCCTGCTGTCCTGCCTGCCTGCCCGCTTCCCCTCCCTGCTGGCTCAGTGCCCTCTGCTGTGGCCCAAAGGGATGAAGAGAAATAAGTAGGGGAAAGATCAGGGCAGGGAAGCAGCAGAGGGTCAGGAAGAAGAGGAGCCAAAGCCACAGGCACCAAGGCAGAGAAATGAGGCTGAGTGGGAAAAGGAGAGCTGGGAAATGAGATGTAGACATCTGATCACAAACTTCACTTATTCCACGTCCTGCACCTTGGATATTAAGAAGATCACAATCAGACTGAGGGTGAGCCACAGCTCTGCCACTATCTCTGTGACCTTGTGACTTGTCTGCCTTTGCCTCGATTTCCTCCAATGTAAAAGAGGGATTACAATAGTCCCTGCCTCATGGGGTTGCTGGGAGAATTAGGGATGCCACCGAGTACTTAGCAGTGGCTGGTGCATGAAGCAGCTTCTGAGGAAATGGGCCCTTCACCTGGACAGCATATGGAGGCTGATCCATGAAACGGCCAGCAATGTTTTCTCTGCAGCACAGGACATCCCAACCTTTTTCAGTCCATGACACCTTTGGACACGAAAGAACACATGGGGAGCCACCATCCCTAATATGTGACCAATCTCCATCATCCATAGTCACACAATACCCAATGTTTGCACGTGCGCACACACACACACACACACACACACACTCATGCAATCACACCTGTAGGCACTCACAAATCTTACACTCCCTGAAGGCAGAGACTGACTCTCGAAGCCACACTGTCCTGCTTTTATCTGTGCCGCCTGTCTCTTCCATCTCATTTTGTCTTTCTGTCCCCAGACTAGCAAAGTGCCTGGCCTTCAGTGAAAATTGAATGAATTATTAATGAATCCACTTGTCAGGTGCCTAGCACAGTGTCGGGCACACTCCCGGTGTTCCCAACGCGTTGCATGACTGAGTAAATACAAATAAGAGGTGTATTTAAACACCTAGCTGTGCCCTCCTTTCTTCTCCATGGTTACCATCCCCCTGGCTTCTAGAAGAAAAACTGGCAAAGAGAAAGAATGAAACCCAAAACTTCAGGACACACCTGAGCACTTAAAAGTCAGGCACCTGGGCTGGTGAACTGTACAGCCCAGCAGGGGTCACCCAGGTCTTTACAGGGACAGCTGGACAGGGAAAGGGGGGGACTAAGCTTTCTGTCCGGTCCTGATCTCCTTCTGACTCTACCCCCAGCCTCAGGGCTCTCGGACTGCTTTGCCACCAGCCCTCACCTTGATTTCTCCAAAACAAACTCCCCTTCTACACCGAGGCCAACATACCAGGGCCCAGCCCCGCCAGTTTTCACCACCTACCTGCCACAGCACCTGCCAGGGGCTTCACCTCTCTGTTAGATTCTTCTCCCGAGGCGGATGAGGCCTTCTTCTTCACTCTGCTCTTGCTCCAGGGAAGGGATGGAATGATCTCTACCCTGCTCTATGGAGTTATCCGCATCTCACCTCATCGGTACACCCTCCCGCTTGTTGGAGGAGGAAGGGAAGTCCAACAACCACACTCTGGATAAGCCGTGGGCGCTTGGAGGGCCCCCTTGGCAGAGCCACCTGGGTGAGCAGAGCCCATCAAGTCGGGGGCTCCCTATCTTGCCCAAAGGGAGGTCTACCTAGGGACAAGAGTACCACCTCCTGCCCCTGGGTCTGCAGGTCTGCCTCTGCACCCTCTTGTCCCACCCTTCCAGGTGGCCGGGAGGTGACAGAAGGGTCGACTGACCTGTAGGGATTGAGGGTGCAGATGGTGACGGCGGGGAAGACGAGCTTGTCTGAGTTGAGGTTGATGTTGAGGCTGACTGGGTAGCTGAAGTACTCCCCGAACAGCAGGCCGAACTGCCAGTACATCATGCCGAAGGTGCAGAGCCAGAGCACAGCCCAGAAGGCTGTCTTCATGCGGTTGTGCCGGGAGCATACCAGGCGGATGGCGCCGTGGATGGTGGTGTTGTTGCAGAAGAACTCGAAGAGGTCTCGGTAGGAGCGGTGGAACTCGATCAGGGCCTCCTCCTCCTCTTTGGGCTGCGGGGGGGCCGCAGGTTCGGGGCCCAGCCCCTGCTCCTCATGCTGTTCTCCTTTCATGAGCCTTGGGGGGTTGTGGAGGGCCAGGGTCAGGGCCAAGTTCTGGGCTGTGCTACCTCACTCCTTGACCTGGAGTGAGGCTGCTCCTGGCTGGACCCACATCCTGCCCTGCCCTGAGCCCACTCTTTTCTGCCCCTCCCTCCCTCCACCGTCCCAGGAGCCGGCTGACCTGCTGGAGTCCGGGCCAGGAGACCTGCAGCTGGGCTTGCCTGAGAATCCACGCTTTGGGGTTCTGTCCCAGCACCTCCCTTTCTGTCTTCTCAGCTGTCAGTCTGCCCTGCTTAGTCAGCCTATCTTTACTCTCCTTCCTCCAAGACCTCTGTGTCCCAGCTACCCACCCACCCCTGCTTTCTGCGTCTCTTTGGGTCTCTTTCTCAGCTCTTGTCTGCCTTGCCTGTCTCCTGTCTGTGTGCCAGGCTCTCTGGTCCTGCCTCTCTTCCTCTTCCTCCCCACCTTGCTCCCTCTCAGTCTGAGTGGGCTCTCTCCTCTGTCTCTGACTCTGGCCCTGGGCTGTGTCCGTCCCAGGGACTGCAAGGCTCCAGGAGGTCTGGACAGCCTCCTGCTCCCAGCTCCCAGGCTGTGGCTGGACTGGGACTGGTTCCTTTCCAGTTGAATCTGGCAGCCGAGCCTCTCCTCCCCCTCACCTGACAGGTGCAGCGGCCCAGCCAGGGAGCCCGCCCGCCAGGCTGGGATGGAAGCGACAGAAGCCTCATTAGCATCTCAATTAAAGGTGAGCAGGGCAGGGGGAGGGGCAAAGGAGGAGTCTGAGCTGAGAGTTGTCCGTAGGGAGGAGGGCTCCTGAGGATTCCTGCCCGGGGAGTGTGGGACTGGAGGAGGTGGGAGCCCCCCCCAGAAGACTAACGGCCGGAGGGCTGACCCGCTAGGAGATCGGAGACAGAAGGGGAGGGGAGGGCCAGAGATCTTGGACAAGGAGAGGGATCCTGAACACAAAGCCGGGACGGCAAAACGAAGAAAAAGAACCAGCCAGGATGAGGGAAACTCAGGCAGGGGAGACCAGGAGAACAGGGAAGGCAGAAAAGGGGAGATGGATGGACGAAGACAGGGTGAAGTCCTGGGAGGGAAGGCTGGAGGAGAGGCAGAGAGAGGAGGGTGAAGGGGGCAGAGCCAGCCCTGAAGGGACGGACACTCCCCTGCCTGGCAGGAGATTGAGGGGGCGAAGCCCCAAGTGGGCTTCGAGAAGCTGGGTCCCCTCCCTGGGCACTTCTTCCAAAGGCACCCATGGGTCAGCCTCACCCCCAGGTCTTGTAGAAGAAGGGGTGTCTACTCAGTAAAGTGGGAACACCTCCTGAGCCCCTCTGCCTCTCCCTCCTGGTCCATCCTTTTCCCTCCTGACTCCTCACTACCACCCCTTACCTTGTCCAGGCCAGGGAGGGGCCCAGGCGAGGCTGGAGATTGGGCGGGGCCCTGGGACATTCTGTTCTTTTTTACACCATTGGCTGCCAGGCCAGGAATGTGTAATGTCCCCTGTTGTGGTCACGGGGTTGCAGGAATGTGGTCACCGAGAGGCAGTACAGGGGCCGGGCAGGGCACCTGGGCACAGACCTGGAGCCCGAAGAACTCTAGGGACAGGGAGCCCTGAGCGAACCGGGAAGGATGTGGGCGGCACTGGGGGTCCGGGAGGAAGAAGGTGGGCGTGGTCCAAGACAACCCAGCCCCGGGAAGAGGGAAAGTCTCGCTGGTAGGGGCTGTGTATTTCCTCCAATATCTCTGCTCCGAACTTAATCCAGCAAGATAATCCAGCAAGAGGATGAAGAGTGAAGCGTAAGCAGTGAGCACGCAGAAAGGGAAGGGTCAGAGAGACGGCCCAGAAACGGCCCACGGAGGTGCAGGAGACCCAACCACACAAGCCAGGCCCCGCTCCTGATGGCAGAGGTTGGCCACAGTGGACCCTCACCGGAGGCACCTCCGGAGAGCAGGCCTGGGCTGTGCAGACACAGGCCCAGCCTCAGCACTGATGGAGAGTGGTGGAAGAAGACAGGCATGCTACCTAAGATAAGGACTCTAGCGGCAGAGATAAGAACTAAGTGCTGAGGGAGCCTGGGGGTGGCAGGCGGGCACTCACCCTGAGGAGACTCAAGAAGACTTCCTGGAGAAGGTCACATCTCAGCTGGGTCTTGAACACCAAGAGCTGTACCAGACAAATAAGAGGGAAGCGGGGTACTCCAAACTCAGGGGTGCAGCTGGGCCCTGCGGCTTCCTCTAGGGGCAGAAGGTCTCCTGTGGCCTCTTAAAGTGAGAGCTGCTGTCAGCCAGGATTCCAAACCCGGTCCCATCGCTTCCCTTGACGCCTGCTGGGGACATCCGCCTAGGAAGGGAAAGGCTGGTTTTTTTCCCTTCGTTTTCCAGATGAAGAAACTGACCCTCCGCAAAGAGAAGTCAGTTTTCTGAGAGCACAGAACGAAACAGCAGCCGAGAGAAACACAAAATCAGAGTTCTTTTCCTGCAGGGATGTCTACTTAGGGCGTTTGCCATTTATTTCCCATGACAAACCAGCCACGGACTCATGGCGAACTGGAGATCCCCTGTACCTGGTTTTGAAAGCTGCGAGGTTTACACGCAGAGTCCGTGGTCTCATCAGGAATCTGGGTCCTGGCTTATCTCCCTGGCTCTGTGGAAAGCTCTCTACACTGACCCCGCGTTCCCACAGGACCCAGACAGCCCTAGAACCCCTATTCTCCCTGGAGCCAGTTCTTAAACAAATGGAGTACACAGCACCCTGCCCGTTTGATCTCAAAGGTTAGGAGAGGCACCTCCCTGCCTTTTCTATTTGCTAGCTGGTGTCTGAAATCCAACCACTGGCTCAAAACAGCACAGCAAATAGTTCTCATCTCAAGGGCTCTGTGAGAAGAATCGCAAGGACGGGTCTGGGTTGAGCCGGGAACATGTGGTGTCCCCGGAAGTGCCTGTCAGCTCAGGATACGGTGGGGGGTAGGGGGGCAACGCATGCTCAGGGAAGGCATCGTTCTAGATCTGGAATGGGCCAGGGCAAGTTTGTTGTTGGGAGAAACACAGAAATCTGCACCTCTGTCACGGCTCCATTTTAAATACTATCTTTGAAAGTGCAGAAATAATGCCCAAATACATTTTTGTCGCAATGTGACTTTCCAACAAGACAGAAATATACAGAACAACAAAAACTCCCCCTTTGTCCCATTCCCTACCCACCCCTCAGCCCAAGGAGAGCTGTCGTAATTGATATATCCATCTGTATCTTTTTGTGTGCTTTTATAGACTCACATGTATTTTTTTAAATTCATACTTGTTTTTCACAAATGGGACCATATTATAGGTATTCTGTGACTTCCGTTTTTGCCTTTAAACTATGTGACTTTGGAAAAGGCACTTCACCTCCCTGGGCTCCGGTGCTCTGATCTGAAGAGTGAAATGGCAGGGGGAAGGGAGGGTGAGGCAGCCCGGATGGTCCCAAAGGCCCTTTCCAGTTGACTGTGCATTAGCGCTTGCTTAACACACGAGAGAACTGAGTCCCAGAGGAGCAAAGCGACTTGCCCACAGTCACCCAGGAGTTAGGAGTGGGGCCAGATGGAGAGCTGAGCCCCTTCTTTCCACACTCAGTGCTGCTCCTCTGACTTCCAGAGAAGTGGAGTCTTGCTCCGTGGGGTCCCAGAACCTTGTGGTCTTTGTTTTGGAAGCTCCCTCAGCCTCTCCCAGACCCAAACTGTTCCTTCCCCTCCTGGCACTAGCCATGCCCCAACGCTACGTGGCCATAAAATGTGCAAAGGCTACAGGGAGAGACGTGAAATAGAGGGTCTGCAATGGGATAAGAGTCATGAGTTCAAAGAGGCTTCCTGCCTCTTGCTCTCTGGGGAACAAAAGATGATGGAAATACTCACTTTCTCTCCCACACGACCAGGGAGAGCCTTGCTGAGAACCTATGGCGGCACTTGCCACTGTATATGATTCCTAGCCTGGTATGTGCGTGTGTGCATGTGCGTATACACAGATCATACTGTGAGTCCTCTGAGAACAAGTGCTAGGCTTATTCGTCTTGGTGGCCCTACTGTCTAGGGGTCACTATTTGTTGACCCACGTCTGCAGAAGACAGCAGAATTAGCATCTTAAGACTCAAGATTTATCTTTGGCAGAGAGTGCTGTGCTATGAGAAAATATCTGCACCAAACGTCCTAATTTCCTCTGATAACTCATTAATTTGTCATCTATTAATGTACCTAAATTTCCTTCACTTTTTCTACTTCAGTCTCTACCGTTTCTAGGGTAAAAAATGAGTCACTCAATTCAATGCAGCTCTTTATTCTTACTACTTAGAATTAATTAGCCTTTCAACACTGGGCTGCCCACTGTGGAAAACAGTGGTCTTTCTATCTGCGCTTATATGGTGGGAACTTCTCCTGAACCCAGAAGGATGCACCAGAAAATTCTCCATACCACTCCTACTCTAGTCACCTGGCAGGAGGCTTAGACGTTCACCATTAGAAATTTATTCCTTTGGGTCAAGGCAGGATTTCTCCACCTCAGCACAACTGACATTTGGATAATTCTTTGGGATTATTGAAAGGGATGGTCCCCACTGAAAATGCAAAATCCCCAGAGAAGGATGACCCACTCACCCATGACATGTCTCTCCATATTTACCAGACCCTTTCTGAGAGCACCAGTTGGCTAAGAACAGTGTGGGAACGAGGAAAGACAGAAAGAGTATCCAGAAGAATCCATTCCCACCAGGCACTCTTTTTGGGTTCTTCATGGACCTCTGGGAAGGAAGATCTCTCAGCAGTCCTCTTGGAAGAAAGCCAAACATTCTGGAAATCTATGGGGTACTCGTCCAGCCCTGGTGCTGCCCAATGGAAATGAGCTTCAAGGAAGCTGGCAAAGTACACAAAGAAAAGAAACCAAGACAACGCCCTGCCCACAAAGAATTCATGGATCCCCCTGTGAGTTTCCTTCACCCTCCTGGAGAAGGTTGGGTAGGCATAATAACCATTTATTGGTAAGATTGATCAATCGTGGTCCAGCTTAGAAACAGCAAACACTCTTAAGTCTTCCAAATGGAAGAAAGTTAACCCAAGGAATTGGTACAGGGGTGATGAAAGAGATGAGAAGCCAACGGGGGACAGCGAGGCAATCCAGAAAACAGGGAGGCAGGAAGCAGCTACATCTCTAAGGCTGGAGGGACAGCAGGATAATTTAGCATTATAGACCCAGAGGCCTCCCAAGGAATTTGGCAGGAAGTAAATGGTGGGCCCTGCCTCACAGGAGATGGGATTGTGAAAGGAAGAGAAACCAGGCAAACACAGGTGATATTCGATGTCCAAAAGCAAAGAGAGACAGAGAAATAGCCTGGCTTCTTTCCTCCGCCCACCTACCTGTTCTTCACTCACCTGTCTTCCTATTGGCTGAACCTACCCAGAAGCCCGAGGAAAAAGGAGTCTGGGAAATGTAGTTCCCAGTAGTGATACAAAACAGCAGAGGAAGAGTGGAGGACAGATCTGCAAGCAAACCAGCCGTTGACTGGCAAAGACAAAAAAAAAAAAAAGAGAGACAGAGAGAGAGGCCCAGAGAGGGGAAGTGATGGGACCAGGATTAAAATACAGATCTGAAGGCCCTTTCTTTAGGACCCAGAGAGTCCTCGAAGGCTGAAGTGACAGCATGAGATTGGCAGCAGAAAGAAGAATACAGTTCAGCCAGCCGCGGTTAAAAAAGATCTCAGATCGTGCTTACCTGTGAAGCAGGAACCTTTTGAAGTGCAGGAAATGTTCTGCAGGAGATACACAAGAACACACAAAAGTGAAAATTCATTGATCTGTATCCGTCAGGTTAGTGTGCTTCGTGCATTTCATTGTTTATAAGTTACACCTCAATAAAAAAAAAAAAAAGATCTTTCTTTTCGATAAAATCCTATATTTTCAAGTGAAATGATATATGTCTGGGATTTGGTTCAAAATAATTAAGGGAAGATTAGATGAATGGAGGAGAGCTGTATGGAAGAAATAAGACTGGCCATGAGCTAAAGCTGGAGTTCACGATAATATTTTCTCCTCTTTTGTGTGTGTGTGTATGCATGTGTGTGTGGCGCGTAAATTTCCATAATAAAAAGGAAGAAGGAAAAAGAATCTAAGGCCACTATGTGCACATACCTGTATGCATTGAAGAGCTCAGTGGTGAGTCCAGTGTCTGCCCCCAATTCCCTTGACCTTGAAAGAGTGGCAGCTCTGAGCAGGGCATGCTGCTCTGATATTTCTTCCCCTTCCCGGCAGCCTTGGACCATCCATATAAACACTTGCCCGCAGAGTACAGGTCTGGGCCTATACCAGGAGAGGAGAGTGAAATATCTAAACTCAGGCAGGCCCTTCACTCTCTTGTGAGCCCTCCTCCCAGGCACGCTTCTGTGCCAGTACTTCCCAGCTCCTCTACCAAGAGTCCAGCCAGCCAGCCACACCAGTCAGTGCAAGGATGAGTGGCAGGCCCTGCAGGGAGAAGGGCAGGACAGTGCCCAGGGGAACTCTCCCCAAGTCAGCCCCTCACACCGAAGGATACACCTTGAGTCACAAGGAGGCGGCAAGGTTGCTGGAATGAGCTTGGGGCCCAGAAATCAGGAATTCTGGAGTCTAGGCTGGTCCTGCCACAGACTGGCTATGTGACATGGACAAGGCATCCTCGTTCATTCCTTAGATACATACTGGACACTTGGTATGGGCCAGACTCGGCCAAGCACAGAGACCCAGACTTAAAGATGCAGTCTAGGCCACTGCAGAGCTCACAGCCTGGTGAGGCGGGAGAGAATAAGCCCAGACAGTGGTCCGTGTGGAGTCTGTGCAGCCTGGGGTGGGGGTGCACCCCAGAGCCCGGCTGAACCTCAAAGACAGATGGGAGTTCTCTAGGAGCACAGAAACCTGAAGACCAGAGAGCCTGGCATAAGGGGCACGGCAGGGGCTGGTGTTAATGGGTTGCAGGGAAATGGTGCGGGCAGGACTAGACCAAGCCCCCCTGGGATCCTGGTCTCTCTCTGTGTGGCACCCTCAGCCTCCATCTTCTCATGCTTAAGGCAAAGGGGCTGGACTGGGGGGTCTCTCAGCTTCTTCCAGTTTAGAGGGATTCAGAGGCTCCTTCCTGGGTGAGGAAGCTGGGACTGAGGACTGTGGCTACCCTGCTCCAGTGCAGCCACCTCTATTCATGGGGAACCCCGACTACATGGTCCTCCCCTGGGTTGAATCAGGGCACGGGAGGGCTGGCTGGCTTGTTATTCCTCTGCAGCTTATCTTTAAAAGTCACACAACAGGGCAGGAACCCCCAGGAGTCCAGATGGACGCCAACTAGGACTTCTGGTTCCCAGATGCTGCAGCTGGCTGGCTGCGGGCCTCAGTGAGTGTCTGCGCTCTCTGTCTGCCGGTCTGGGCCCTTCCACTTTCAGATCTGGCACCCGGCTGGACCCAGCTCCGTCTCTCCCTCTCTTTCAAGTCATTTCTGCCCTGCTCTTGGAGGCCCGTCTGAGCACTGTCCACTGGCCCTGCTGCCCATTCCCACCTAGCGGTCCTCCCCTCCCGGCCAGGCTTCCGAAGAAGGGAGGAGGCCCGGTTCCGGCCCTGCTGCCCTCACGTGCTTTCCCGGCCGCCCCCTCCCGCCCTGCATCGGGGCAGCCAAGCCTGTTCCTCTTCCCCGATTGCGACAGCTGCCTCAGCTCCCAGCGCTCCCTGTCCCCGCCCCGAGGCCGGCTCGCTCCACTCCCACTTCCTGAGCCCGGCTCTTGGAGCCCTGGAGGCCAGGCCAGGCCCGGCCGCACGGCCCCAGGGGCACGTCAGCCCGTCAGCCGGAGCCTTGTCCCAGACCCTGGGCTGGGGGCGGGGAGGTCGCTGCCACCACTGCTGGGACGTGCAGGCCTCCCATCTACCTCCCAGGCCTCCACCCATCTGGCTGACTGGCCGACTGGCCGCCATGCGCCTGCCGTGGGCCACCTCCCCCTGCGGCCTGGCCTGGGGGACACTCGTCCTGGGCCTCTGCGGTCTCCTGGCAGCATCCCAGGTCCCACTGATGACGGAGGGGCCCGTGCAGGTGGGTGAGGGCAGACTCCAGAGGGGAAGCAGGGTCTGGGCAGCCCCCTCTCTAGTCCCTCTGTCCTCCCCAGCTGCTCCCTGAACAATTCTCCCCCCACTTCCATCTCCCCTTGAAGGCGCCCCCGTACCACACGGAGAACCAGACCTGCCAGGACCCGGAAAAGGAGTACTACGAGCCCAAGCATCGGGTCTGCTGCTCCCGCTGCCCCCCAGGTGAGACGCGATGGCCACAGGATGCCTGGGACGGGAGGTGGGTTACAGGGCACCGCAGCCCACCTCGCTGCCTCGGATGGGAGACAGACACCATCACTGCGGGAAAGCAGCCGGCCATCCTTCATACGTGGCCCCCCGGGGTCACACGGCAAGCGGCAGAGGTGAGGAGGGAGCCCCGCTCCCCTGACACCGGGACCGCTTTGCTCACATTCTAGGCACACACGTCTCAGCGGAATGCAGCCGCAGCCAGAACACGGTGTGTGCCATGTGCCCCGAGAATTCCTACAACGAGCACTGGAACCATCTCTCCATCTGCCAGATGTGCCGCCCCTGTGACCATAGTGAGTGGCCGTGTGCCCGGGGAGGCTGGGATCTCCGGGAGCGCAGCCCCTCCACCGAGCTGTCCTGTCTGTCTCCCCACCAGTGCTGGGCTTCGAGGAAACCGTGCCTTGCACCAGCAAACGGAAAACCCAGTGCCGCTGCCGGCCGGGAATGTTCTGCGTGCACTGGGACACTGAGTGTGTGCACTGCGAGCCACTCTCCGACTGCCCACCTGGCACCGAGGCGGAGCTCGAAGGTCAGAGGCTACTGTGGGCAGAAGGCGGGGAGGAGGCTGGGTGCCAGTGATCTTGAATGGGGACCGGGAGCATGAATGGGGGCCAGGAGTATGTACTTCATCTGAGGGGAGCCGCCAGAAAGTTTTCTTTGATATAAAGAGCCTCTTCTCCCTCCCTGGGCTAAAGGCCCACAGAAGGGATCTGCAGAGAAATGGAATGGGGACAGGTTTGGGGCCTCAGGAGGCTCGGGCCAGAGAGAGATCAGGAAAGAATGAGGTGGGCGGCCAGGGAGGAACATTCAGTGGGAATAAAGGAAACTCGCAGCGTGGACAGACTCCCCTTGTCCACTCACCCTGGCTGGCCTTGCTTTTCTCTTGCCAGATGAAGTCGGGGAGGCTAAGGGAAACTGTGTTCCCTGTAAGGCAGGGCACTTCCAGAACACCTCGTCCCCCAGGGCCCGCTGCCAGCCCCACACAAGGTGAGCGTGCCCCCACCCCGTACCCCTGCCATCCCAGAAGCCCCAGCTGCCGACCACCCTTATGCTCGCATGCATGGGCTCGCCTCCACTTCTAGCCCTGTGCCCGCTTGAATCGGGCCTCTCTTTCCTTCCCAGGTGTGAGGAGCAGGGTCTGGTGGAGGCAGTTCCAGGCACTGCCCAGTCTGACACCAGCTGCCGAAATCCACTCGAGTCCCCTGAGATGCCAGGTGAGGAGTCTGGGGCCCAGAGGCGCATGGGGGGAATCTGGGAAGATGCCTTAATTTCTCCCATCTAAAAAGATGGGAGGGGAAATAAATAAAAAGATGGGGGGAATAAATAAAAAGATGAGGGGGAATAAATAAAAAGATGGGGGGAAAATAAATAAAAAGATGGGGAAAAGATGAATCCTTCTCTCTCAGAATTGGGGCAAGCAGAAAAGTTCCCTAAGGAAAAATTGGAGTAACCCTAGGCCAGCTTGGTATACATATTTTTTTTAAGTTATGTATTATACACGTAACTTGTAAGTTACATACAATGCCAAGGAGCTACCTCGAGCTGTAATTGTCACTGACATCACTGTCCTCATTTTGGACATGCCACCATCATATAATCTACCTACTAGACCAAAAATCTCTTTACTAGATTACAAACTTTCATTATTAGAGAGTTCATCCTACATTTGACTCTCTTTTGTTTGCTTGTTTCTTTTCTGTGAAGTCACTGGTTTCCTAGCCTAGCCTAACAGATGATTGAGAGATATTTCTAATAACTGTAAACATGATTAGCTGGGAGAGAGTTTATTAACTTTTTAAAAATTACCAAATATTTATAATAATGGCTTTCATTTATTGAGAGCTCGTGCGTCAGGCACTCTGCAAGCACTTGACAGTCACTAACTCATGTCATCTTGTTAATGACCCTGAAAGCACGGCTGACCCTCAACAACATGGGTCTCCACTGAGCGGGTCCGCTTATCTGTGGCTTTTTTTTTTTTCAATCAATACAGAATATTGCTGTACATGTATTTTCTCTTCCTTATGAGTTCCTTACTAACATTTTCTTTTGTCTAGCTTACTTCATCACAAGAACACAGTATATAACACATAACATACAAAATAGGCGGGAATCAACTGTGTTATTGGTAAGGCTTGTGGTCAACAGTAGACTATTCGTAGCTAAGATTTGGGGGGAGTCAAAAGTTAGACATGGACTTTTTTTTTTTAATTTTTTTTTAATGTTTATTTATTTAGACATGGACTTTTGACTGCACAAGGGTCAGTGCCCCTAGCCTCCACGTTGTTCAAGGGTCAACGGTAGTTCTATTATTATCCTCACTGAGGGGAGGAGGAAACTGAGGCTGAGAGGTTAAGGGAACTTACCTCAGATCACTCACTGGATCTGGTATTACAAAGACCTGTACTCAGTTCTTTCTTACTCCAGAGCCTGTGCCATAATGCACACACGCCACAGAAATTTAGAAAATTCAGAGAAACAGGGGCTCCGGGCTGGCTCAGTCAGTTAGGCATCTGACTCTTGGTTTCAGGTCGGGTCTTGATCTCACAGTTTGTAAGTTCAAGCCCCGCATCCCTGCTTGGGATTTCTCTCTCCCTCTCTCTCTGCTCCTCCCGACTTGCTCGCTCTCTCTCACTCTCATTCTCAAAAAATAAATAAACACTAAAAATTGAAAAAAAAAAGAAAAAAAAATTTAGAGAAATAAAACTAAAAATCGCCCACAGGACCATCATTTAGCATAGCCACTCTTAACATTTTTAAATATATCCTGCCAGACATTTTTCTGTGGTTGTCTGCACATAGAATTGGTTTTCTAACAGTGGAGTCATTTGAATATTCTGTCATTTGATTTTTCATTCAACTATATCATACATCTTTTTCCTTGTCCTCTTATTACTTTTTAACCATGTATCAAATACAATTGGCACCTTAGAGTTGGAATTTTAGATAGTATGTACCTAACCCCCCTCATTTTATCTTTGGGGAAACTGATGCTCCAAGAGGTGGAATGGGTTAAAAAGTCACCCAAGCTGAGCCGGGACCCAGATGTCTCAGATTCCAGGTCCGGTTTTTTTCCCCACGCCTCCCATTCTGTGCTCCCTCAGGCCTTAGGTTTAGGTGGATCAGAAAGGGCAAGCTCCCAGTATACAAATGTCCTAGTCTTCCTGACCTTCCCCAGGCACAAGTGATGGGTGCTCTAGACTTTTCTATGAAAGAAAGAAATTCCCAACTGCTGCATACCAAGACCTGAGAATCCCAACTCCCGGCCTCCCTTCCCTCACCTCCTGGAGCCTGCCTTGACCAAGGTTGCAAAGTCCGTACCCCCCACTCTCCCATCCCTGTAAACACCCCACAGAGACCGAGGGACAACCTCAGCTCCTGTAGCAGCCTCTCTCTAAGATGGGCACCTCCACGGAAATGGGACTCTACCCCGTGGCCTGAGTCTGCTCACGAACCCAAGTCCCACCTTCCCTGTACTGCCTTCCACCCCCACTTCCAGCCCTGGAAAACCAAGCGCCCGCACTCCTGTCCTCATCCACAAGACTCCCCCCAGTCCTTGGTCTCTACACGGTGGCCACCATCCATGCCCCCCAGAGATCTCCACCTATGCTCCAGTTTCCCCCTGCTGTCAGGAGGTCCTGCCCAAGTCCAACTTAGTTCCCCTCCCCTGTAACCCAAGGGAAGTTTCTCCAATTCTGCCCTCAGGAACTGCAAGGGTCTAGAAGGGAAAAGGCTGCCGCCGCCCCTTTTCCCTGAGTTATCCAGAGGACCAGAAAGCTGTTCCTTAGCTCCCCTCTGCCCTTCCTGGGGTCATCACGGCTGTCCCGTCTGCTGTCCTGGCAGGAACCGTGCTGGTGCTGGCCATCCTGCTGCCGCTGGCCTCTCTCCTGTTCCTCACCACAATCCTGGCCTGCACCTGGAAGAGCCACCCCTCTCTCTGCAGGAAGCTGGGTAGGAAGGAGCCGGCTGTCTGTCTACACCTGATGCGGGAGGGGGTTTGGAGGGAACAGTCGGCTTCCCCAGTGCTAACCCTTCTGCCCCTCCACACCCTTAAGACTCCCAGTGCCTGCCCTCAGCATGGACATATCTCCATCCAGCACCCCCATTCCGAGACTGGAGATAAGGGCAAAGTTAGCTTGTTCCTCCTGGGACCCCAGGGTGGGGAGCAAACATCCTTGTGTGGGGGAAGGGTGAAAGCCGTACCAAAAGCCGTACTATACCCTTTTCGTTTTCCATTGCAGGATCCCTGCTCAAGAGGCGTCCAGAGGTAATGGGGGAGGCTGAGAAGGCCACAAGGCGGGGCAGACAGGGATATGTGAACAGGTCGGGTAGGCAGGATAAAAGTGTGCAGTTTTCAACATTCATTCAACCACTAATTGACTGAGCATACCAGACACCACTCTGGGCACCATGGATATAGCAGTGAGCAAAACAAAGTTCCTACCCTCCTGGAGTTAATGTCAGCTGAGCAAGAATAAAGTTAGACAAATGTGTATCAGGTAGTGATAATTGCTAAATAAAGCACAGTAGCGAGACAGTAACAGTGGCAAAGGACGGGGGTATATTATCTTAGAGTGGACAGAGAGGGCTTCTCTGATAAACAGATATTTGAGCAGAGAGCTGAAGAAATGAGGGAGCCAGCCATCAGAATATCTGGGGGAAAGGGCCCCAGGAAGAGGGATGTCAAGTGCAAAGGCCCTGTGGCAGGGAGCATGAAGTGGAGGAGAGAACAATGAGCTGCCTAAGCATGGGGTGGGTTGTGGGAGTTAAAGAAAGATGGGAGTCTGAGGCCCATGTCATTGGTTGGTTCTCTGCCTCTCTACTGCAGGGAGAAGAATCAAATATTGCTGATGGAAGTTGGGAGCCTCCAAGGGTCAACCCACATTTCCCTGACCTAGTAAAGCCACTTCTGCCCTTCTCTGGAGACTTGGCCCCGGCCTCAGCCAGGCTCCCAGCGACCCCAGGTTTGGAAGAAGAGGTGCTACAGCAACAGAGTCCTCTAAGCCAGGCCAGGGAGCTGGAGGCTGAGCTCCCAGAGCAAGGCCAGGTGGCCCATGGTGAGACTGGGAGAAGAGGGGGGAGGGAAGGGTGAGGTGGGAGGGATGGTGTGCAGGAAGAGAAGGTGAACCTGACAGAAACAGAGCAAGACAGAGACTACAACAGTTAGCCGTCAGCCCCTCTCACTCTGCTTCCCTTCCCACAGGTACCAACGGCATTCATGTCACCGGCGGGTCTGTGACCGTCACTGGCAACATCTACATCTACAATGGGCCAGTACTGGGGGGAGCACGGGGCCCTGGAGACCCCCCTGCTCCCCCAGAACCTCCATACCCCACCCCTGAAGAGGGTGCCCCAGGGCCCCCTGGGCTCTCTACACCCTACCAGGAGGATGGCAAAGCTTGGCACCTGGCTGAAACAGAGACACTGGGGTGCCATGCCCTCTAACAGGGCCAAGGACCCAATTTGTCACCCATGCCTCTTGGTGTCTGGGAAAAGCCAGGAGAAGGGAGGTGCAAGAGCACCTTCTCCCTGCGGCTGCCCTACCCACACAGGACTGACAGAGGGCCTGGGCAGGGCCCCTGAGAGGCGGACCCTAAGGGGCCGGGCCTGAGACACGTCTCTGAGAGCAGGGCCAGGCACTGGCTGGGTATGCGCACGGCACGAGATCTCACCGCCTCCTGAGCAGGCCTGAGACTTCAGTGCAGACCCTCCTGCCCACCGGGGCTGCACTGGCCCAGCTTCAGGCACGGACAGGGCATACGATGCTACCTGCTGCCCACCACGGCATTCTGCACCCTAAGCAGAGCACAGAAGGAGGACAGCCATATGGCCGCTTGCAAGGACATCAGTGGGACCTCCAGCAGATTCGTGGTGCTCATCCCCAAGCTTCAGAGACCCTCTGAGGGCCCACACTTCACATGGACTGAAGTAGACCCTGTTTGAAGAGGGAGTTACAGGGAGGGCCACCCTCCCCTCTCCTCCTAGAAAGGGAGTCATTAAAAATGGAGGGGGGGGTGGTGGATACAGTTACAAGGTAGAAGGGAGAGTTTTGGAGAGAGAGGAAAATGGCAAGTGTATTTATAAATTGTAACCACACGCAAATAAAGAGGAGATCGAGACCTAGATCACTCATTTTCTTGGAATTTATATAGAAACACTATTGCGTGGGGGCAATGTCAAAGGCAAAGGTCAAAACATTAAAATATAATCCTACAAAGGCATTTCAATGAGAGGCTGGTGTATGTAAGTCAGGTGATAACAATATTAGCCAGCCATCACTGACAAGGTGCCAGACGGTGTCCTAAATGTTTTACAATAGAGGCGCCTGGGTGGCTCGGTTGATTAAGCGTCTGACCCTTGCTTTCAGTTCAGGTCATGATCTCACGGTTTGTGAGATGGAGTCCCACATTGGCTGTCAGTGCAGAGCCTGCTTGGGATTCTCTCTCTCTCTCTCTCTGCCCCTCCCTGACACACACGCAGCCTCTCTCTCTCTCTCAAAATAAATAAACATTAATAAGTAAATAAATGCTTTACAATATTAATGTATGTAACCCTCACAACATCTCCCTGAGATAGATACTGTTACTATTCTCATTTAACTATTGTGGAAACTGAGCCACAGAGAGGGTAAATGACTTGCCTAATTCACCTGCAAATAGCAAAGCTGGATTTGCACCCAGTTTGGCTGTAGAGGCCTCTCGGGTAAAAATTCACATATCAAACCCTTACAAAGTTTCTCTGAACAGGTGTTTAAAAATGGGCTGGTTTTCTCAGATAATCAGACCTCCTTCATGTCCTGCAGGCGTATTCAACCTCAGCCGACTCTCATACCCCCAGCCACAACGCAAAGTGAAAGAGTGTTCTTTCCACAAGGCCGGTCAAAGGGAAAGATTCGCACGTCAGACCTAAAATGTGAGATGGCAAATTCCCATTCTGCTGGGGAAGAGATCCGGGCCAGCCTCCTTCGTTGCAAGGCACGCTCATGATTTTTATTTGTTTATCTCTTTTTGTCTTATTTAATTTTTCTTAAAAAGAGCTTTAAATCTTCTCAAGCTCTATTTTTAGAAATTGTCTGGGCCCCAGAATTTGTGTACCCCGCCGCCTGGTAGAGACAACCTGAACTTGAATGATTGGGAGGAAAGCGGCTGCCTGCGGACAGCTCCTTCCATAAAAGGCCACGGTCTGGGTCTGATGTTGAGAACACTGTTGCTGGGGCTCATCAGGGTGGCGTGGCTACAAAACACATGCTTCAGGAGCCTTCTGATCCGACTGAGTGGATGGGTTATTTAAGGTTGACCATGAAAGCATTAGATCCAAATGCCTTCCTTGAGAAGTAAGTCGCCGTGAGCTGTATCTTCATGAGTTAATCCCCACCCCCGCTCTGCCGGTATGCCAGAGCCAGACAACGTGAATCCTTAATAATCGTTCAAGGTATTTGGATGCAAAACAAATTTTATATTTTTCAACAAAACAAAAGGAGGAAACTTTTTTTAAAGAAATGGTGCGGATGCCCAGTCCTAGGTGACACCATTCAAATTTAGCCCGTGTTAATTTGTTAGGGCCGCCATAACAAAGCCCAGCAGACTGGGTGGCTTATTCTCTCCCAGTTCTGGAGGCTAGGAATCCAAGATCCAGGTGTCAGCAGGGCTGGTTGCTTCCGAGGCCTCTGTCCTTGGCTGGCAGATAGCTGTCTGGTCCCTGAGTCTTCACATGGTCCTCGCCCTTGTATGTCTGTGCCCTGATCTCTTCTTCTTATAGAGGCGCCAGTCAGATTGGATTAGGGCCCACCTTAATGGCCCACTTTAATTATCTCTCTCTCTCTCTTTCTTTCAAATTAGAGAGAGAGAGAGAGAGAGAGAGAGAGAATCCCAAGCAGGCTCCAAGCTCAGTGCAGAGCCCAACACGGAGCCTGATTCCCAGATTATGACCTCAGCTGAAATCAAGAGTCAGATTCTCAACCAACTGAGCCACCCAGGTGCTCCTAATTTAATTACGTTTTTAAAAATTTTTTTAAATGTTTATTTATGAGAGAGAGAGAGAGAGACAGAGCACAAGCACAGGAGGGGCAGAGAGAGAGGGAGACCCAGAATCCAAAGCAGAATCCAGGCTCTGAGCTATCAGCACAGAGCCCGACGAGGGGCTCGAACTCACAGACTTTGAGATCATGACCTGAGCTGAAGTCGGAATCTTAACCAGCTGAGCCCCTCAGGCGCCCCTAATTACGTTTTTAAAGACAATCTCCGAACACAGTCACGTTCTGAGGTACAGGGATCCAGGACTTCAACATATGCATTTTGGAGGACATAATTCACCCTATAACACTGCCCATGCTTATCTCGCCAGCACTGAGTTAATACAGGCTCCCAGCCACATCAACAGAGCACACTTTCTATTGAGAACTCCTGTCTAGAATGAAACCTGATGGAAAATCAAGACAGCCTCTTGACTGTTATCTTCAAAAGAACCACATACAAGAGTATTTGATAACGGGACAATTAAGTCTGAATCCAGCTAGCCTCTCATACAGTATTTGTGAGAATGCCACTTTTACAGCACATGGAGGACAAAGCCAACACTGAGTCCACCTGTGGCAGCATGGGTGCAGGGAGGCCGGTAAGGAGGCTAAGGCAGCAGTCCATGGGAGAGAGGGACGTAACTGGGTACAGAGTAGTAGCAGCGGGAGATGAGGGGCTATGTTGTCCTTGGGTAATTAAGATTTTTTTTTTCAAAAGATGGAGTGCCACAGTCTTTCAATTATTTTAGTTTTATATTTTAATATCTATTAGAGCTCCTTTTAATCTCCTTTTTTAGAATGTTCCTAACTATATTTTCTTATTGTTTTCCAAACAAACTTTAAAATCAGTTTATTAACTAACCGCTCCCCCCCACAGAAAAAACTCCTATTGGTATTTGTATTGAGCTTCACCAAACATCTAGATTACTCAGAACTAACATCTTCCTGATACTAGCCTTCCTTTCAAAAACATGTTTTTTTGTTTTTGGGTTTTTTTTTGAGACAGAGTGTGAGTGGGGAAGGGACAGAGAGAGAGGGAGACACAGAATCTGAAGCAGGCTCCAGGCTTCGAGCTGTCAGCACAGTGCAGGGCTCGAACTCACAAACCATGAGATCATGACCTGAGCTGAAGTCGGATGCCCAACCCACTGAGCCACCCAGGCGCCCCGAATATGGTAACTTTCTATGTGTTGATTCCTTTTGTGTGTCTCAGTAGTGTTTTAATGTTTAATTTTTTTAAAAAAATATAGATCTTGAGTATTTCTTGTTAAGTTCATTCCTAGGTGTTTTATCTGTATAGATGCTATGGAAATGAGATCTTTTCTGACTTAGTTTCTTTTACCCAGCTACCTACTCAATTCTCTTCTCATCTATAATAGTTTTTCATTTAATTCTCTTACACTGTCACCTATAATAAATACTGTGAAATTAATCTCTGCTGCCTAATTTTTATACGTCTAGTACATTTTAATTTTGTCTAAATACCTTGCCTAGTACCTTTAGAACAGTGTTAAATAGTAATGACATTAATACATTAATGAACATTACTGTCTTGATCCTGATTTTAATGGGAATAGTTTCAGTATGTCTCCATTCAGCAGAAGTTATAATAGATGTGTTTGTTTTATTATGCTAAGGAGACATCCATCAGTATTTCACTGAAGTTTTAAATTAACAATGGATACTGAATTTTTATAAGAGGAAAACAAATGTCATTTAAGACTCTGCAGAGAAGATTACACTCCTTGTCTCCTTAAATCTATCGATCTGATGAATTAAGTAAGTCAGTTTCCTAATACTAAACTATCTTTACTTTTCTGGAATAACCCACACTTGATCTTGTTGTATTTTTCTTTTAATGTAACTCTGGGATCCTGTTTGCTACTATTTTATTCAGATTCTCATAAATGAATCGGGCCTATCCTATTAGTCTGCTTTATGTTCCTCATTGCTTTATAATTATATTTATATTTCTGGCATAATAGTTCATCCTAAAGGAATTATACCTTAGAGTTAATTTAGTTTAATATCTAGGACGGCCAACCTTTCACCTTCCCCAACCTCAGTGTCAACACATCCCTCATCCACACCGCTGCTCAGCACAGAACCGTAAAGTTGCATGTTAGGAGATCTTCTAGACATCTGCTCATTTTTACGTGCTTTTACAAGTAACATACCTCTGATATCCTTAACTTATGGACTGACCTTCAAAACACCCATTTGAGGGGCACCTGAGTGGCTCAGGCGGTTAAGCATCCGACTTCAGCTCAGGTCATGATCTCGCGGTCGATGTGGGTTTGAGCCCCGCATCAGGCTCTGTGCTGACAGCTCAGAGCCTGGAACCTGCTTCGGATTCTGGGTCTCCCTCTCTCTCTGACACTCCCGCTTGCACTCTGACTCTCTCTCAAAAATAAATATTAAAAAAAAAAAAAAACAACCACCTGTTTGATAAAGGGGTTTGTCCAGCCAAATAATGTGATTCATGCAGAAGTCATTCCAGAGCAATAAGACCTCAAAAAGGCAATTATACACGCAAGGCCTAAAGCCTCCCTTTGGGATGAGTCCATTTATGAAAGCTCTATCAGCATTGTCCAACAGAACCTTCTGTAATGATAAAAATCATTATCTGTGTTTGTCCAATATGCTAGCTGCCAGCCACATGTAGCTAAGAATGCTTGACATGTGATGAGTGCAGTGGAGGAACTGTATCTTCGATTTAATTTTATTGTATTTGTTAAAGATTTTTTTTACTTTTTATTTTTTTTAATGTTTATTTATTTTGAAAGAGAGAGACCCCATGTGTCTGTAAGGCGGGGAGAGGCAGAGAGAGAGAGAGAGAGAGAGAGAATCTTAATCAGGCTCCGTGCCCAGCACAAAGCCCAACATAGGGCTCAGGCTCATGACAGTGAGCGCATGACCTGAGTTGATATCAAGAGTCAGACACTTAACTGACCGAGCCACCCAGGTGCCCCTTATTCTTTTTTTATTTCACATTTTATTAAATCATAAGATACATCATCGTAAAATATGTAAAGTGTACTGATCTTAAGTGTACAGCCTGAAGAACCATTCTGTATGTATAGACTCATGTTGCTATCTCAGAAGATCCAGAACATTTTCAGTACCCTAGAAGAAGACGTCACACCCCCTCCCCGCTCAGTAATCCTTACTGCTTGGGTCTCAGCTAGCACTCTGGGGAACATATAATACATTTGAGATACAGGATATCTCCAGAGATATTCACTATTTAACTTAATGATTTATCCCCATCTATTAGTCTTGCCTGTCCTTCAACTACATATAAATGGAATCATACCATATTAACCATTTTGCATCTGACTTACTTTAATCAATATCATGCTTTTGAGATGTATCCTTGTTGTTGCTATTATCAGTAGTTTGGTTTCTTTTTTAAATTGTCCCATGTAGTATTCCACTGTATAAATACACCTAAATTTATCCATTCTCTTGGTTCTTTCTGACTTGTCTTGTTTCACATTTTCAGCAATTATGCATAAAGTTATTACAAATGTTCTTGTATATGTGTCTTTTTATAGACACTCTTTTCTCTTGAGTATATACCTAGAAGTAAAATTGCTGAATCACAAGATAGAATTATGTATACTTTTAGTTAATACTGCTAAACCATTTCTAAAATGATGCAAGTTTATTTACAATTCCCCCTGCAACGCATGAGAATTCCATTGCTTCATATATTTTCCAAAACTCGAGATTGTCGTTCACTTTTATATTAGCCACTTTAGGGGTGTCTGGGTGGCTCAGTCGATTAAGCGTCTGACTTTGGCTCAGGTCATGATCTCATGAATTTGAGCCCTGCGTCGGGCTCTGTGCTGTCAGGACAGAGCCCACTTCGGATCCTCTCTCCCCCTCCTCTCTGCCCCTCCCCTGTTCACAGGTTTTCTGTCTCTTTCAAAATAAATAAATAAAATTTAAAAATATTAGTCACTTTATTGGGTCTATTTCTCACTGTGGGGTTTCTTATAAAATTATTTACTTTGGAATAATTATAGAATTACAGAAAAGTTGCAAAGGTAGTACAGAGAGTTTTGATACCCTTCACCCAGCTTCTCTTATTTTAATATCTTACATACTTATGATTCGTTACTTAAAACTAAGAAATTAATCTTGTTAATACTAATTAAGCTATAGACTTTATTTAGATTGCACCAATTTTCCCCTAAGGTCCAGGATCCAATTCAAGATACTGCATTGTATTTCGTGGTCATGAGCCTTTAGTCTTCTCTGAGAGACACTTTCTTTCCTTGTCTTCTTTCCTTATTTTTTCCTTGTCAGTTTTGAAGAGTACTAATCCGTTACTTCACAGGATGTCCTCAGTTTGGGTTTGTCTGATGTTTTCTCATGATTAGAAACTGTCAAGCTGTCCTTCCCCAGGCCTACAATATACTCTTTGGTATACCTTCCTGCAGCGAGAGTTCCTGTTGCTCCATCGCATTGGGAGGTGGTGATTTTTAGCAATTCTGGGAAGTGAACAGTGGTACCTCATTATGATTCTAATTGCATTTCTCTGCGACAAAGTTGACCATCTCTCCATATGCTTGCTTGCCACCCATACATCTTATTTGTTGAAGGGCCTTTTTGCATCTTTTGCCCATTTTTAAATTGGGTCATTTGTTTTTCTTACCATCTTTAAGGGATGCAAGTCTGTTATCAGATATGCAATCCGCAAATATTTTCTCCAAGCCTGTGGTTTGCATGTTTATTCTCTTAACATACCTGTCACAGAGCAAAGTTTTTCAAATCTGATATGATATGGTCCACTTTATCAATTTTTTTCTTTTATGGATTGCATCTTTTTAAAGTAATCTCTACACCAAACATGGGGCTCAAACCTACAACCCCACGATCAAGCATCACGTGCTCCACCGACTGAGCCAGCCAGGAGCCCCATGGTTTGCGTCTTTGATGTAGTATCTGAAATCTGATCACCAAGCCCAACGTGCACACAGAGTTTCACCTGTGTTTTCTTCTAGATATTTTGCCATTTCACTATTTAAATTTATGCTTATGAACCATTACTTTCGGTGTAATGCGTTGTGGTATGTGTTGAAGTTTTTTGTTTTTTTTGTTCTTTGGGGGTTTTTGTGCATATAAATGTCCGCCTATTCCAGCACCACTTGTTAGAAAGACTGTTCTTTCTGCATTGAGTTGTCTTTGTACCTTTGTCAAAAATCAGTCGATGATATTTGTGTGGATTTATTTCTGGGCTCTCTATTGGTACCTCTGGCCTATGTGTCTACCTTTTTGCTAATACCGCACTGTCTTGATAACCATAGTTTCCTAATAAGTCTTGAAACTGGGTAGTGTAATTTCTCCAACTAGCATTCTTTTTTTGGTTTCTTTCAGTTCCGTTTCTTTTCTGTATAAATTTTAGAATCCACTTGCCAATTTCTAAAAACAAAAAAAGAGGCCTGCTGTGATTTTTGATTGAGGATACATCGACTCTATAAATCAAACTGGGGAGAAGCAACATCCATACAATATTGAATTTTCTAATCCACGAACACAGTATATCTCTCCATTTACTTACATCTTTGTTGATTTCTTTTATTAGTGTTTTGTAGTTTTCAGTATATAGGTCCTCCCCATACTTCGTTATATTAATACTTAAGTACTTAAGTGTGCATGGGGCGACTATTATAAAATCATAGTTTTTTTATTTCAAAGTCCAATTGTCTATTGCTGATATATGGAAATATGATTGACTTCTGTATATTGGCCTGTGTCCTACAAACCTGCCAAACTTACTTATTCTAGGAATATTTTTGTAGATCCTTTAGGATTTTTATACAGACAACTATGTCATCGTCAAACAAAGACGGTTTTATTTCTTCTTTTCCAATCTATAAGACTTTTATTTTCTTGGGGCGCCTGGATGGCTCAGTCGGTTGAGAGACCAACTCTTGGTTTTGACTTGGGTCATGATCTTGCAGTTGGTGTGTTTGAATCCTGTTAGCTTTGAGCTAACAGCTTGGGATTCTCTGTCTCCCTCTCTCTCTGCCCCTCCCCCACTTGTCCTTGCACTCTCTCTCTCTCAAAATAAATAAATAATATAAAAATAAATAAATTTTAAAAATTAAAAAAAAGAAAGAATGGGCTGTCTTGACCATTGAGCAACACAGCAGTATCCACTATTAACCCCAACTTTGCCAGATGTGGTCAAGGCAAAATCCACCCTATCATGCCTTTAGAAATTCTGCCACAAAGGATTAAAGGTATAGTTAATCCCTGCTTCTGGTGCCACAGCTTCATCCCTGGTCCTGAGACCACTGCATCAGGTACAAAAAAAGAAAATGGTGGTGATATGGGGAACCATATTGTCACACCAGCATCCTCCCCCACCCCCTTTTCCCCAGGTCTCCAAGAGAATTGGAGGAATCTATCCACTCCCCTGAGCTCCCCCTCATGCTGAATGTGAGCACACATTCAGAAAGGCAAGTAAACCAGTCCCTCATGCCTTTATCTCCCCTGCTTTTAGGCAGCAAATGTTTCAACTACCTGTTTCCAATTCTCTATTGGACAGTTACTCTGAGGATGATATGCAACATGATTTGTTCATTTGATATGATATCTCTTTGCCTACTGTTGGACACTATGGGCTACAAAGTGCCTTCTGAAGAAATGTTACTCAGTGGCCCAAACTGGTACAATGCCTTCTGTATCCATCCTTTAATAGCATTTTGAGTGTTTGAGTCTACTACCTAGTATGCAAAGCTCAGTCCAGCCTAAGTGTCTATTCCGGTTAGGACCCATTTACAGTCAGTCCCCCAGGGCTACCAGCATTGGTCCAATGTAGTCCACACGTCAGCTATGTGCAGGGCCTTCCCCCCGGGGCATCTTTTTTAGAGCCATCTGCAGTCTCTATCCCTCTTATTAGCATTTTGTGCTGCAGAGAGTGTGAGAGGAATATGTCTAGATTCAGCCCACCTCTGCATTGCTGCGGCACCCACATGTCCACTAGTTTTCATAAAAGGCCACCTCAAGGGAGGTGCACCAAAAGGTCTACCTGGTGGTTTCAATCACCTTCTAAATCTGGAAGGAAGTTTGTCCAGTGGGCATCAACATGCCCTGCTCTAATATGTTCCTTAAATTCCCAGAGTGATTTCCACATGGCCTCACCCTATTTAGGCAGCCCCTTCAAAGTCAAGTTTGCTCTTGCCCAGCTAGCTTGACCATTTGGCCAGGCCATTGGCCACTGCCCATGATTCCATAAAAACCTAACCACAGGGGCTTTTAACCAGTGTTCAATACTTCATCACAGCTAGAAAACAGCACGCAATTCAACCCATTGACAGATTATCTTCTACCAGTCTTTCCATCTGACCGTCTTAACACAGCAGCTTTTCAAGCAGGATACTGGCCATTCATTTTGGAACCACCATCAATTTCCATCCAGACTTTCATTTAATTCCATCAATTACTGCACCTGCATATCCTCCTAATCTAATCTTAGCCTCTGTTAAGACTTCAACCACAGATTTTGGATTCTCAGTGCACTGGGCTCCTATGTCAAGGAGCATCTTGTCATATGTCAAGGGTAATGGCATATTCAGCAGGTGAACATCCTGGTCATCATAAAGCCAGTCCTGTGTGGTTGCTTCATCTGCGGTGTTCCACTTGGCACTTATAGGGGATGTTGGGTATTCCATCTTCTCAGGATAAACACACCTTCCAGTGGTTTCTATCCAGTCCACCATACTGGCTGTTGCCTCTTGAATAATCTCCTGTGTATTCCTGGATCATGTATCTCCACCTTCAATTGTTTAATGATGAGCTGCAAGTCCTGTGCCAATCCAAACATGCTCTTCCACTCTGCAGCATTCAAAACCAAGGACACAGCCCCCAAATTAATTACTCTCACAATTCATTTTAGTTAAAAGCTCTTCAGGGAGCCAATGATAGCAATCTACAAAATAAGACAACTCCTTCACACTATGCTCCTGGTTTCGGTAGTGTCTTGATTTTGTCCTTCTCCGATCTTGACAACCTTTGTGGTAAGCGGAGGCCTTAGAACATAATTTTCCTCCTCGTAGGCAGCTTTGAAGCTAGAGGCTGAAGCTCAGACTTTGAGACTAGTGGCTAAAGCTCGTGATCCAGCATCAAGGTCCAACCACCACTTTCTTTTACTTTCACTTTGGCTCTTACAGATAATAACCAAGGGACTGTACATTTAGCATGCTTCTCATTATTTTGCATTTCTTTATATATCTAATAAGCCAACTCCTTGAGAATCAAATCCAGCACCATTTCTAAATTCTGTTAATAACTGATCTCAGCACAGCTGTAGTTTCGGACAATGAGGGACTAGGTGGCCGTCCAGGGATCAAAGCTTCCTTATTCCCTGCCCTTTCTTACTTTCTCTTCCCAAACCATAAGTTTCTGTGAACAGTGACTGTTTTAGCAAATCCCACTTGTCTGACACCCCTTAGTGGGATCTGTTTCTACTCACAACACTTGTGACACCAAATGTGTGGGTTTTCCTATACCAAGAAATTCTCCAATTCTCTGCAGATACTAACTTAATGTCCTACGATTTAATTCAATTTTGACACTAACTACACAGATCTAGTAGGTTACATATACTTCTGTCCAACTTGTCCACAAATCAGGGGTTCCCAAGACCCCTCTCTTCAACTACAATAATTTGCTATAACACCTTAATGGAACTCAAGGAAATACCTTACTTACTAGTAACAAGTTTATTACAAAAGATATTATAAAGGATACAAATGAGCAACCAGATAAAGAGGTACCTGGGACGAGCCCAGACCTTGGAGCTTGGGGTGCTCATGGATGCACTCATCAACCTGGAAGCTCCCTGAACCCCATAGTTTAGAGATTTTTATGGAGGCTTCATCATGTAAGCAGAATGGATTATTAACTCTCTATCTCTAGCCCCCTCCCCTTCCTGGATGATGGGTGGGTAGGGCTGAGAGTTCCAAGCTTCTAATCATGGCTTAATCTTTCTGGTAACCAGTTCCCACCCTGAAGCTATGCAGGAGCCCACCAAGAGTCACCACATTAATACAAACACACTTGAGAGGCACCAAGTGCCAGAGACCGGTAGGTAGGTGGTAGGTCGGGTGTGCACACAGGCTAAGGGCGCTGCGACTCCTGCTGGTGGGTCTGCCTCTGGGTGAGCGTGTGCCTTGTGGTGTTTCCTGTTCCCTCCCCTGTGTGGCTGCAGCCTGACACAGCCAGACCATGACTTCAGCTTTGGAAGAGCTACAGAAAGACCTAGAAGAGGTGAAGCTGTTGCTGGAAAAGGCCACTAGGAAAAGAGTACCTGATGCCCTCGTAGCTGAAAAATCCAAGATTGAGGCAGAAATCAAAAATAAAATGCAGCAGAAATCAGAGAAAAACAGAACTTCTTGATGATGAAAAGCCAGCTGCTATGGTTGCTCCCATTACAACAGGATATACAGTGAAAGTCAGTACTTCTGGATGGGACCAGTCAGATGGGTTTGTGAAAATCTACATTGTCTTGAACTGGAGTTCAAGTTCCTGCTGAGAACGTGCAGGTGCATTTCCCAGAGAGGTTATTTGATCGTTTGGTAAAGAATCTAAACAGGAAGAGTTACTCCATGATGGTGAACAATCTCTTGAAATCCATCTTCGTGGAAGGCAGTTCAAAAAAGTCAAGACAGATACAGTTCCTATGTAGAAAGAAAGCAAAAAACACGTGGTGGGACTACCTGACTCAGGTTGAAAAAGAATGAGAAGAGAAAGAAAAACCCTCCCAGGATGCTGAATCAGATCCTAGTGAGGGATCGATGAATGTTCTAAAGAAAATTTATGAAGATGAAGATAATGATATGTAGTGAACCATTAATGAAGCCTGCATGGAACCAAGAGAAAAGCGAGCCAAAGGAGACACAGAATTTTGAGATTTTAAAATTATTGAGAAAGAGTGATGTGGAAATATTGATGTTTCAAACGTTGGTGAGCTGAACACATATATTTAACAAATAACTACACTTCCAAAGCCTTCTTCTAAGTAAAGGTAATGAATTCTCCCATTTCCTACTGGAGGATTTATTTAAATAAAATGTGTTTATTAAACACTTCCTCCAAAGATGGCCTCCGTAGTAATCTGGGCATTTTGCTCAAGAAAGGATAACATTGCATTCATGTATGAAATGTAAAAAAAGAAAAAATAAGCCTTGCCTAATGATAATGCCATGCTGTGTGTATATTTGTTTAGCCAAGGGGTAGAAAACAAAAGTTATTCTTTGCCTATAAGTTTCTGACATCAGCTTCCACCAATGTAAGAATAAGTAAAAGTAAACCCTGAATTTTTGCATAAATAAATAAATAGAAATAAAATTTAAAAACATTCCTATCAGGAAATTACAAGCGTTTTAGGGACCTCTGTGTCAGGAACTGAAGACAGAACCAAACATATATTTCTTATTATGTCACAGGAATGGTGAGAGATCATGTTCCCAATCTTCACTCCATCTGTCAACGTTAGGATTAGTGTTATCCGTACATTAGTCGCAGATATTCTTTATTAGGCTAAGGAAGTTCCCCTCTATTCTTTGTTTGCTGAAAGCTTTTATCATGAATGAATGTTGAATTTTGTCAAATGCTTTCTCAGCATCTACTGAGATGATCATATGGTTTCTCCTACCTTATCTGTTAATACAATGTATTTCATTGATTTTTGAACATTTAATCAACCTTACATTCTTGTAAGTTTCATTTGGTCATGATGTAGTATCCTTTTTATATATTACTGGATTTGATTTGCTGATATTTTGTTGAGGAATTATGCACCTATATTCATAAGGAATACCAATATTGGTACTGGTAGTTTTCCTTTCCCATAACATGTTTGTCTGGTTTGAGTATTATGGCAATGGTAGTTTTATTGGGTAGGAAGTGTTCCCTCTTTTGTTTTCTGGAACCGATTGTGCAGAACTCTTTTATTTCTTCCTTAACTGTTTGGCATAATTTATCAATGAGTTAATCTCAGCCTGGAGTTCTATTAATTAGAAAGTTTTTAGCTACAAATTCAATTTTATTTGGGTTATCTATTTTCCCATGAGTGAATTTTAGAAGTTTGTGTCTTTCAAGGAATCAGTTCATTTCATCTAAGTTGTCAAATTATGTTCCCGGTTTTCACTTATTACATCTGTGAGGTGGTCCCTCTTTCATTGCTGTTATTGGTAATTTGTGTCTTCTCTCTCCACTTTTTTTTCCCCCTTTAGTCAGTCTGGTTAGTTGTTTATCAAGTTTATTGATCTTTTCAAAGAACCACTATTTGGTTGGATCGATTTTTCCCTATTTTTTTTACTCCATTGATTTCTACCCTAATCTTTAATTCTTTATGTTTGCTTTAGATTTAATTAACTCTTCTTTCCTTTTTTTTTTTAATGGTTATTTATTTTTGAGAGAGAGCGCACAAGCAGGGGAGGGGCAGAGAGAGAGGGAGACAGAATCCGAAGCAGGCTTCAGGCTCTGAGCTGTCAGCACAGAGGCCGATGCGGGACTTGAACCCACGAGCCATGAGATCATGACCTGAGCCGAAATCGGACGCCCAACCGACTGAGCCATCCAGGTGCCCCTAAAATATACATTTTTAAATACTTGAGTCCACCTTCAAAGAGTACTCTACTACTTCATGTGTGGTATAAGGATCTTAGAGCAGGATATTCTCAGTTCCTTTCCTTCCAGCCTTGCACCAGTGTTGTCATACATTTCACATTTATCTATACTATAATCATACACATTATTGTTATCATGCTTTAAGCAGTTATCTTTTACAGCAATTAAAAATAATAGAAAATATTATATTGATCTTCATTTATTCCATTTCTGACACTTGTCATTTCATTGTATAGATCCAAGTTTCTGAGTTTCATCATATTTCTTCTTCCTAAAGAACTTCCTTTAACATTTCAGTAGCGTAGGTCTGCTAACAATGAATTTCCTGCTTTTGTTGATCCGATAAGCTCTTAATTTTTCCTTCACCTTTGAAGGATATTTTTTGTGAATATAGAATTTTGGGTTGACAGTATTATTTTTCTCCAGCGCTTTAAAGACATCACTCCATTTTCTTCTTGCTTAAGTGGTTTCTGACTAGAAGTCTTCTATACTTTTTGTCCTTTCCCCTGTAAATAATGTGTTTTTCCCTAGATACCTTCATAATTTTTTCTTTGGTTTTCAGCAGTTTGAATATGATATGTCTAGATATGAGGACTTAAGGAGGTGTTGTTATTGTTGTTGCTGTTGTTTTGGTGTTTATACTGCTTGCTGAGCTTCTTGGATCTGTGGTTTGGTGTCTGTCACTAATTTTGTATCATTTTAAGCCATTATTTCTTCAAACATTTCTCCCACCAGTTCTTTCTTGCTTCTCCTTTTGGAATTCCAATTAACATGCAGGTTAAACCATTTTGTGTTCTTCGATACTCTATTTTTTTTATTCATTTCTCATTTTGCTTTTCAGTTGGGTAATTTCTTTTTTTGTTGTTGTTGTTTATTTGTTTTTAAGAGAGAGACAGAGCATAAGTTGGGGAGAAGCAGAGACAGAGAGGGAGACACAGATTCTGAAACAGGCTCCAAGCTCTGAGCCATCAGCATAGAACCTGACATGGCACTCAAACTTGGGAATTGCGAGATCATGAGCTGAGTGAAATTGGACTCTCAACCAACTGAGCCACTAAGGTGCCCCTCAGTTGGGTAATTTCTAAAGATTTATATTCAAGTTCACTGATCTTTGCCTACATTATGTCTACTGATGAGCCTATCAAAGGCATTCTTAATTTCTGTTACCATGTTTGTATTTCAAACATTTCCATTTGATCCTTATAGTTTCCTCTTTTGAAATTATCCATCTGATTCAGCATGTTGTCTATCTTTTGCATTAAAGTCTTAAACATAGTAATCATGGTTATTTTAAATTCCATGTCTGATTTTATATCTAAGTCTGTTTCTGAAAATTCTTTGTCCCTTCAGACTGTCCCTTGTTTTTCCTTTTTGAATGCTTTGTGGTCTTTTGTTGAAAGCTGGATGTGCTGTATAGCACAGTAGATACTGATGTAAATATCTTTTTATCCTCAAAGATGAGCATTCCTTTCCTTCTGCCAGCACTTTAGTGGGGTGCGGGTGCCTATTCATCTAGTCAGGAGTTGGGCTACATTTGAAGTTTGCTTTTGCCATGGTTACCTGCAGGGCAGTGGGGGTTTCAAGTTCTCCTGTTGATACCTTGTGTTTGTCTCCCCCCCTTGGCTTTGCATCTTCCCTTTGTGCTCTTCCTGAAGATAGTCTGTCTCTTGCAAGCTCTCTCAAGTGTATCCCACTATTAATTTGACTGGATGCCTTTAATTGCTGATGGGAAGTGGAGCAGGTTACGTGTTCTCTGGTGTTGATTAAGCAACAGTCTTATGTAGGCACTATGAACCTTGGTATTTGGATTGTGGACTTCACACGTGTTCCTGCCTCTCCTCTACACGTATTGCTGGGCCTAGAGGCATTTGGGAAGTAGAGTAATTAGAACTTGCTAACTGATTGGATGTGGAAAGTGAGACAGAAAAAAGAGATAAGGATGACTCCCAGATTTCAGGCTTTAGCAACTGAGTGGGTGGTAATATCATTTACTAAACTAGAAAATTATGAAGGATTAATAAATTCGATTACATTAAAATTTGACAATTCTGTCCACTGAAAGACAATATAAACATAGGACAGACTGGGTGAAGATATGTACAATTCATGTAACTGACTAAGAATTACCATCCAGAATGTTAAAAAAAAATTAGTAAGAAAAAGACAAACCATCTGACAAAAAATAGTCAAAGAATGTGAACAGGCAACTCAGTAATGAAGAAAACCAATGTCAAAAAAGTATTTTAAAAAGATACTCAACCAGACTCTTCACTATAGAGAACAAACTAATAGTTATCGGTGGGAAGGAGGGGGTGAAATGGGTGATGGGAAGTAAGGAGAGCACTTGTTGTGATGAGCACCGAGTGCTGGATGGAAGTATTGAATCACTATATTGTACACCTGAAACTAATACTACACTGCATGTTAACTAACTGGAATTCAAATTAAAAGTTTTAAAAAAAGATGCTCAGCCTCACCAGGAGTCATGAAATACACACATATAGACTTAGCAAAAATTAAGAAATCTGATGAAACCAAGACTGGCAAGAATTTGGAGCAACCAGCGCTTTCATGCATAACTAATGGCAAAATAAATTTATATCATTTTGAAGAGAAATTTGGTCGTATCTTGCTAACGGAAGATACGTATTCTTACAGATGATGCATATTTCATATCTAGGTGACTGGATATCTAGTCTAGAGAAACTCTTGTTCACATGCACAAGGGAAGATAAAGAAGAAAGTTGATTCGGGCATTGTTCTCTATTAGTTGAAAAAGTGAAAACCACATCCATCAGTAGAATGGATATGTACATTGAGGTTTATTTATATAATGTAATATGAATATAATACCATAGTAAAAATAGTAAACTACTCATTTTGATACATGTAGCTTTAGTTCTTTCACTCTTACTGTGTATATATACACATACACAATATATACAATACATAATATACGTATACATATATATTTAAAATTTACCCATGTTGATACATGGCACATGATAGGTATGTGTGGTGTGTGTAGAGAAGTGTTGAAATAAAACCAGGTGCTAAGAAGATACATACAGTTAAATACCATTTACATGAAATTAAGAAACAAGCAAAATATCAAAGAAGATTATAAACATATTTGTAGAAAAATTATTAAAATATGCAAGGAAAGGATGAAATCAAATTCGGGATATTAACTTCTAGGGAAAAGGGGGAAAGGGATATACAAAGGGCCTTAATTTTACATGCAATGTCTCACTTTTCAAGAAGAACCATGGTCATATGTGTGACTAATTATACTACTACCTATACTTTTTTATATGCCAGAAATATTTCGTTAAAAATAAATTCTTAGCGGTACCTGAGTGGCTCAGTCGATTAAAGCATCCGGCTCTTGATTTGTGGTCAGGTCATGATCTCACGGTTCCTAACCGCACAGAGTCTGCTTGGGATTCTTTCTCTCCCTCTCTCTCTGCCCCTCCCTCCTTCTGTCTTTCGAAAATAAATAAACATTTTAAAAAATAATAATTTTGGGGGTGCCTGGGTGGCTCACTCCGTTGAATGTCCATCTTCAGTTCAGGTCATGATTTTGTGGTTCGTGAGTTCGACCCCCGCGTCGGGCACTGTGCTGACAGCTCAGAGCCTGGAACCTGCTTTAGATTGTGTCACCCTCTCTCTCTGCCTCTTCCCTGCTCACACTCTGTCTCTGTCTTTCTCTCAAAAATATATAAACATTAAAAATTTTTAATAACAATAATATTTTTTTTTAAGGAAACCAATAGAAAACTTCCAGTTTCCAGTAATAACAGACTAGCTCTTTCAGTCTAAACCTCTGGCTGAAAGCAACTAAAAATACTGGATACTTTTTATAAATCATGGAAAAAACACCAGAGAGATGACAATATCATAATGAATTACCCAGAAGAGACCGTAAGAATCCAGACATAGAGATGGCAAAAGCTTAAACCCTCACTTCACCAAAAATGAAATCCAAATGGCTAAAAAAACACATAAAAAGATGCTCAGCTTCATTAGACCCCAGAGAAATAAAACCATACTCACCAGATAGGTCAAAATTCAGAACTTTGAAAGTACATAGTATTAAATATTGGTAAGTGTGTAGAGTAACTCCCATACACTGCCCAAGAAGTGGAAATTGGTTCAATCTCTCTGGAAATCAGTTTGGCATTATCTGGTAAAACTGACAATAATCTGTGGCCTAGCAAGTCCACTCTTAGGGATATACCAAGAGAGATGTATACATATTATTACAAGGCCTGCACAATAAGGTCAACAGAATCAGTGTTTATAATTCCAGTTCCAAAAACTGAAAATAAACCCAATGTTAGTCATCATAAATAAAGTCTGGTCACACAGTGCAATGTTATATAGTAGTGAAAACAGATGCACTACAGTGAAACATGACGATAAGCATGAATGTCATAAATATTTTGTTGAGAATAAAAGCGAGACAGAAAATAAAACATACAGTGTGATTCCATTCGTAAAGTTTAAAAAACTAAACTACATTGTTCAGGGATGCATACATAAGTGGTGAAACTAATATAACAAAAAGCAAAGAAATTATCATCACCAAAGACCATGCAGTCATTGCTCTAGGAAAGAGAAAGTTTGATTATGATTGGAAAGGGGCACACAGATGACTTCTGAGCTTCCAATGATGCTCCATGTCTTGATCTAGGTGGTAATTACACAGTCATTTCACTTCGTAATTATTCGCTAACCTGTACATACACACTCAATGAAATTTTCCCTTAGGAGGTACATGTCACACATAAAGTAAAATAAAAGGGAATGGGTTTGGGTCAAGTATGGTAACAGACCTGAAGGATTCAGTTTTGAGCATTTTGAGTGTAAGATGCCTGTGAGACCATCAAATGTTGGTGCAAATAGGTTGGAGACATAAAATTTGGAGTCTTGGATATAGAGATGATAATTGAAGAACAAGAGTAGTTAAGATCGCCTACAAGGTGTATGAAGGTAACAAGAGAAGAGGGCCAAGACAAGACCCTGCAAAACTCCTACATTTAGTGGTCAGGTAGAGGAGGAAGAGCTGGCAAAGGAGACTGAGAAAGAATAGCCAAAGAAGTAGGAAAAAAACAACAACAACAAGGAAACATGATGTCTACGGAAAAAAAAGTTTCAAGAAGAAAGGAGTGGTCAACTACGTCAAATGCCACTGAGGGGTTAAATAAGATCAAAAGGTGTCCATTGTGTTTTAATAAGGTGTTTATTAAATCATTGACCTTAGCAATAGTAGATCCAATGAAGAGATGGATGAAGGGAGAAGCCTGGGTGGAGGTAAGCAGGGCTACCACGTAGCACAACTGTGGAAGGCTCCTTGCGAATTACGCCCCAGTAGGTACCCTTTACACAGACTACATACGGTATAATGGTGCCCATGAAGATGTGCAATGCCAAACCACTGGAAAGAACATGGAGCCCATGAGTAGAGTGGTTTAAGAGCATTATTTATGGGTACCTGGGTGGCTCAGTCAGTTGGCATCGAACTTCGCCTCAGGTCATGACCTCTTGGTTTGAGAGTTCAAGCCCTGCATCAGGCTCACTACCGTCAGCGCAGAGTCCGCTTTGGATCCTCTGTTCCCCTCTCTCTCTGCCTCTCCTCCACTCATGCGTGTGCATGCTCTCTCTATCTCTCTCTCTCTCTCAAAAAAAAAAAAAAAAAAGAGCATTACCATTACCTCCAAAGTCCAAGAGTCTGTCCTCAAGCATTGGGTTCACTCCTTACTAATGATGTGAAGTTGGTCAAGTTACTCCAGCTTTTTCTACCTCTATAACATAGGACTGTTGCGAGAAGTGAATGCAGCCATCTATGTAAAATGTTTACCACATAATAAGCATTCAGTTCATGTAAATTATTATTTTCTGTAGTACTCAAACTCTTTTAAGAAGTGTGGCCATGATGGGAAGAGGGAAATGACCATAGCTGAAGGGGGACATGGAATTGAAGGAAGGTAGTGTTTGTTTTGTTTTCACTTCATTTAATTAACTTTATTTCTTAAAGCTCACGTTTACAGAAAAACTGCACAGAAAGTATAAAAAGTGTCCGTATATTCTTTCTGTTCCTCTACACACAGCTTCCCCTACTATCAACATCTTGCAGTAACATCTTGTGTAGTACACTTACTGCAACTAATGAGCCAAACTGATACATTATCACTAACCAAAATTCATAGTTTACATTAGAGTTCACTCTGTGTTGTGCAGTTCTGTGAGTTTTGACAAGTGTATAATGTTGTGTATCCATCATTACAGTATCATACAGAGTAGTTTCACTGCCCTAAAAATCCCCTATGATTCATCTATTCATCCCTCCCTCTACCCAAGCCCCTGGCAACCCCTGATCTTTTCACTGTCTCTATAGTTTTGCATTTTCTAGAATGTCATAGCTGGAATCACACAATATGTAACCTTCTCAAACTGGCTTCCTTCATTTAGCAATATGCATTAAGGTTATTCCACATTTTTACAGGGGTGAGCTCAATAGCTCTTTTTTTTTAATTGCAGAATACTATGCCGTGATCTAGATGTACCACAGTTATTTACCCATTCACCTATAGAAGAATGTCTCAGTTACTTCTAAGTTTTGACAATTATGAATACAACTGCTAAAACACACATGCGCAGGCTTTTGTGCAGATGTAAGATTTAAACTCATTTGGATAAATACCAAAGTATGCAATTGCCAGATAATATGATAAGACTATGTTTAGCTTTGCAAGAAATTACCAAACTGTCTTCCAAATTGTCTAGCGATGAATGAGAGTTCCTGTTGTTCCATACACTCACTTGCTATTGGTGTTTGGAGTTTTAGCCTTTCTTTTTTTTTTTTTAATTTTTTTTATTTTTGTTTATTTACTTTTGACAGAGAGACAGAGTGTGATCAGGGGAGGGGAAGAGAAAGAAGGAGACACAGAATCCGAAGCAGGCTCCAGGCCCTGAGCTGTCAGCACAGAGCCCAACGTGGGGCTCAAACTCACAAACCGTGAGACCATGACCTGAACCGAAGTCAGTGCTTAACTGACTGAGCCACCCAGGCACCCCTGGTTTTAGCCATTCTAACAGGTGTCCAGTGGTATTTTGTTGTTTTAATTTGCAATTCCCTAATGACATATGATGTGGAGTATCTTTTCATATGCTTATTTGCCATCTGTATATCTACTTTGGTGAGGTGTCTGTTCAGAGCTTTTGCTCATTTGGGGGGGTCCATTTTAAATTGTATTGCTGGGGTACCTGTCTGGCTCAGTTGGTGGAGCATGCAACTCTTGATCTTGGGGTCATGAGTTCCAGCCCCATGTTGGGTGTAGAGATTACTTAAAAAAATAAATTGAGTTGCTTTATTTCATATTGTTGAGTTTAAAGAGTTCTTTGTATATTTTTTAACACGAGTTCTTTATTAGATTTGTGTTTTGCCAGTATTTCCTCAGTCTGTGGCTTGTCTTCTCATTCTCTTAACAGTGTCTTTCACAGAAGTTTTTCATTTTAATGGAGTCTCATTTATCAATTTTTTCTTTCACAGATGCTACTTTTGGTGTTGTATTTAAAAAGTCATTGCCAAGGGGCACCTGGGTGGCTCAGTAAGTTAAGTGTCTGACTCTTGATCTTGGCTCAGGTCATGATCTCATGAGTATGAGCCCCACATCAGGGCTCTGCACTGATGATGCAAAGCCTGCTTGGGATTCTGTCTCTCCTTCTCTCTACCCCTCCCCCCTTTGCTCTCACTCTCTCTCTCTCAAAAATAAACTTAAAAAAATAAATAAGTCATTGTCAAGCTCAAGGTCTCCTAGATTTTCTCCTATATTATCTTCTAGCAGCTTTAGAGTTTTGCATTTTACATTTAGGTCTATGATCCATTTTGAGTTAATCTTTGTGAAAAGTATAAGATGTGTTCTAGACTATCTTTTCTCCATTGATTGCCTTTGTTCCTTTGCCAAAGATCAGTTGATTCTATTTCTGCAGGTCTACTTCTGGGCTTTCTTTTCTGTTCCATTTATCTTTCTCTTTATTCTTTTGCCCATCTCATACTATCTTGATTACTGTCGCTTTGTAGTAAGTGTTGAAACAGGTAGTGTCAGTCTTCTGACTTTATCCTTCTCCTTCAATACTGAGTTGGCTACTCTGTGTCTTTCTAAACTTTAGATTGGTTTGTCAATATACACAAAACTTGCTGCGATTCTGGTTGAGATTGTGTTGAGTCTACAGATCAAGTTGGGAAGTACCGATATATTAACAACATTGAGTGGAAGGTATTTTTTTTAAGATAGGAGAAATTTGGGCACATTAAAAGGTTTTGAGGAGTTAGTCTGGAGAAGAGGTTGAAATCTCAAGAGGGAGGGAATAATCAATATCATAAGTTTTCTGAGCAGGCTACAAGAAGTGGTGTTCAGAGTGCATGTGGAAGAATTGATAGGAGGAGGGAACTTTCTCCAGCGTAGAGGAGGACAGGGAGTGAGGATATGTGTGAATGTGTACATATTTGTAAATTTAGTGCTGTTTAGTTTTTTGGTAAAGATGGATGTCAAGTCAGCTGTTGAGAACAGGAGGATGAGGACTTGGAAATTTGAATGGAGGGCGTGTGAGTAGTCATTGCCTGGAGGGAAAGGGCATGTTAGTTAGAAGGCTGGAGCAGTATCACCAGGTAGTGTTGAGGGCTTGGTTGGCGACCATAAACTTGAATCCATGCTGACATGTGAGACTGCCCAGTGGTACTCAGACCCGATTATATGCATACAGCAGTCCATCCAGGGTTGGAGTGTTTCCACAAAGATGTGATTAAAGGTCAGAAAGAGGGTTTTACAATATCAACAAAAGAGCGACAGAAATAGTGGTGGCCTATAAGCTCTCATATGGACAGGGAAGTGAAAGTGGTAGGAGCTAATGGCTGAAAAATCAAGTGAAGAGACAGTGCCCTGGCGGTCCTGAGTGCAGACCAGGCATGGTGGGCATGATTGAGTAAGAATGGGAGGTTGTGGTCAAAGAGTTTCCATATCTGTAGGGTGGGGGAAATAACAGAGTTGTAGTGATAACTAAATGTGACAGAATGTGAACTGTGCAAACTGTTAAACACTACACCAATGTCTGTTTGGTCACTAGACTATAAACTTGAAGATAGGAATCAGGTGTCAGACATTCCTCCTGCTAGCATAATGCCTAATATCTAATAGGTGCTTTAGTGAACCCATATGAGCGTGAGGAGGATGAGTGAATGAGTTGATTTCCCTTTAGGATGTAGGCGCTGCCAGAATTTTGAAGTGGGTCCTTCAATCTTCTTCTACCCAGACTAGTTAAGTCTGACAATGAGGTTAAAGACCAAACTGATCTGATAATGTCATAGTAGCTTATGTATATATATATATATATACACAGTGGTCCCTCCCTTATCCACAGTTTCATTTTCTGTGGTTTCATTACCTGTGGTCAACCACAGTCCAAAAATAGATGATCCTTCTTTTGATGTGTCCTCAGAAGGTAGCCTACTGCTACATCACAATGCCTACGTCATTCTCTTCGCTTCCTCACAGCATGGAGGCATTTTATCATCTCACATCATCATAAGAAGGATGAGAAGAGTACAACAGGATGTGTTTTGTGTTGTGGGGGGAGAGGGTGGGAGAGAGCGAGAAAGAGAGAGACCATATTCACATAACTTTCATTACAGTGTATCTTTATAATTGTTCTATTTTACTATTAGTGATTGCTATTAATCTCTTACTGTGCTTAATTTATAAATTAAACTTTATTATAGGTATGTATGTATAGGGAAAAACATAGTATATATAGGTTCAGTACTCTCTGTGTTCTCAGGCATCCCCAATAGATTAGAGAGGATTACTGTATATATTTATAACAAAATATAAAAAACAGTTGTTTGAAGACATTGGAGAGTGACCAAACGGGTAGAAACTGAAAGAGATTTAGTGCTTTAAAAAATGAAAACAGCGGCGCCTGGACGGCTCAGTCAGTTGAGTATCCGACTTTGGCTCAGGTCATGATCTCACGGTCTGTGAGTTCGAGCCCCGAGTTGGGCTCTGTGCTGACAGCTCAGAGCCTGGAGCCTGCTTCAGATTCTGTATCTCCCTCTCTCTGCCCCTCCTCCACGTGCTCTGTCTCACAAATAAATAAACATTAAAAAAATTTTTAAAGGAAAAAATACTGAGTGAGATCCATATTTATCTGACTTTTCGAGTTTTTCATGATGTGCATGGGGGAGGTGGGTGGATAGAGCTCAAGAAGAAATTGACACTCTTGTTAATGAGTCTGACTCTGGCAGTCACTTGAGCTGAAAATTGAAGGACACTCTCAGTAAAGAAGGAACAAGAGGAGAGTCGTCAAATAAGCAAGCTCCTTCAAATTCTTAGCTGACTGAGGCACCTGGGTGGCTCATTCACTTAAGTAGTCCAACTCTTGGTTGGCTTCAGCTCAGGTCATGATCTCATGGCTCATGGATTCAAGCCTCGCATCAGGCTCTGCACTGACAGTACAGGGCCAACTTGGGATTCTCTCTCTCCCTGTCTCTCTGCCTCTCTGTCTCTCAAAATAAATAAATAAGCATTAAAAAAAATTTTTTTTAAATCCTTAGCTGACTCCTGAACTATGGAGTGATACTCCAAGGAGCCAATCACATGAGGAATGTCCACCCCTCATCAGACATAGTCTAAGACTAACCCAGGACTGACCAGGGTCCCAAAATAATTCAAATGGAAAAAAAAATAGTCTTTTCAACAAATGGTGCTGGGACACCTGGATATCTACATGTAAAAGAAAGGATTTCGACTCCATCTCACTCTGTGTATAAAAATTAATTCAAAGTGGATGAAATACCTAAATAAAACTATAAAACTCTTAGAAGGAATATGGGTATAATCTATTTTACCTCTTTTGATTAGGCAATGGTGTTTTTAGATATGACAATAAAAGCACAAGCAACAAAGAAAAAAGCATAAATTGGACTTCATCAAAATTGAAAACTTTAAAAAAGATTAATAACTTTTGTTCTTCAAAGGACACCATCAAGAAAGTGAAAAGAGAACCCACAGAATAGGAAAGTACATTTGAAAATCAGACATCTGATAAGGGACTTGTCCCTTGATAAGGGATTCCTATGACACAATTAAAAACTAAAAAAAGCAAACAACCCGGTTCAAACATGGGTAAAGGATTGGGGCACCTGGCAGTCTCAGTCAACAGAGAGAGTGCAACTCTTTTTTTTTTTTTTTAAAGATTTTTTTTTTTTTAGCGTTTTTATTTTATTTTTGAGAGACATAGAGACAGAGAGTGAGCAAGGGAAGGGCAGAGCGAGAGGGAGACACAGAATCCGAAGCAGGCTCCAGGCTCCGCGCTGTCAGCACAGAGCCCGATGTGGGGCTCGAACTCACAGACCGTGAGATCATGACCTGAGCCGAAGCCGGCCGCCTAACCGACTGAGCCACCCAGGCGCCCCTGAGAGAGTGCAACTCTTGATCTTGGGGTTGTGAGTTCCAGCCCCATGCTGGATGTGGAGCTTACATAAAAACTAAATCTTTTTTAAAAAATAGATAAAGGACTTGAATAGACATTTCTCCCCAAAAGATATACAAATAGATAACGAGCATATGAAAAGATGTTCAACATCATTAGACCTTAGAGAAATGCAAATAAAAACCACAATGAGATACCACCGACTAGAATGGCTATAATTTTAAAAATACAGATAATAGGGGTGCCTGGCTGGCTCTGTCAGAAGAACGTGATCAGAAGTAACATGAACAGAGAGACTACCCACAGGCCCACACACAGGACCCAACCCCACGGGTTGGCAGTGAGCCATGTTAACATCCCAGAGGCCTGAACGTGTCCAACTGGACAGCCACCCTGAACCAGTGTATCAGCACTGTTCTGGTGGCAGGGATCCACAAAGAACCAGGTCTAGTCTGGAGGCATCCCGCCCAGATGGCACTGCCAGGCTCACTGGTCCAAGGCACTGGAGGGGGACTTAAAATTCATGAGAAAGTCAATCCAAAGCAAAAGGCCTCCTGAGGTGGGGACACTGGACAGCTTTGCTTCTGTCTAAGGGTGGTGCTGCATTAATAAAACACATGGCAAGGGGTGCCTGGGTGGCTCAGCTGGTTAAGGGTCCCACTTCGGCTCAGGTTATGTTCTCACAGTTCGTGGGTTTGAGCCCACATTGGGCTCTGTTCTGACAGTTCAGAGCCTGGAGCCTGCTTTGGATCCTGTGTGTGTATCTTTCTCTCTGCCTCTCCCCTGCTCGCTCTCTCTCTCTCTCTCTCTCTCAAAAATGAATAAACATTAAAAATTTTTTTTAAAAAAACAGACACATGGTTAAAAAGAAATAAAAGCATATGGCTAATAAAACAGCCTGGCTAAAAATTTAAAAGCTGACAACCACAAATCCTAGCAAGTGTGTAGAAGAACTAGAAGGCTCATAAATCGCTAGTGCAAGTCTGAAATGTTACAACTACTTTGGCAAATTCTTTGGGAGTGTCTTAGAAGGCTAACTATACACCTACCCTATGGCCAAGCAATTCCACTCCTAAGAAAATAATAACATATGTCCAAAACACTTCACAGGAATTTTCGCAGGAGCTTCGCCATAATTAGTCAAGAACTGGAAACAACCCATATTTCCACCAACAAGTGAATGGGTAAACAAATTGTCATATATTCACACGGTAGAATACACTTCACAACAAAAAGAAATTATGGGTACGGCAGCAACATGGATGAATCTCAGAAACAACATGTTGGGCAAAAGAAGTTAGACAAGGTGCGGCTGGGTGGCTCAGTTGATTAAGCGTCCGACTCTTGGTTTCAGCTCAGGTCATGATCTCACAATTCGTGAGCTGGATCCCTGCATCAGGCTCTGTGCTGACAGCAAAGAGCCTGCTTAAGATTCTCGCTCTCCCTCTCTCTCTGCCCCTCCCCTGCTCACTTGCTTGCTCTCTCTCTCTCTCTCAAAGCAAATTAAAAAAACTAAAGAATACATAATTTAAAAAAAGAAGTTAGACAAAAATAACAATTCTGTTTACATGAAATCCTAGAACCAGCAAGACTAATCTATGGAGATAAAAATTAGATCGATGGTTGTATTTGGTGGGGTGGGGGAGGCACACTGGAAATGGGCACACGGGAACTTCCCAGTGTGATGGAAATATTCCATAACTTGATTAGAATGGTGTAATGTGTGTGTATGTAACTGTCAAGATTTATCGAACAGTACACTTAATAGCTATGTGTTTTATTGCACATACATTACCCTTCAAAATAAATGTCAGCTTCTTTAAAACAAACAAAACAAAATCAAGCTCTTTTCAGATGCCTCTGCATCCTGCCACACTGCACGTGTTCTCAGAAAATGCTATCAAAGACAAAGAATGCACCATCGTTATCACTAAGGCGTTAAGTCTTAGGGATCCTACTGCTAACAAATCAGTTAAACAGCCAGAAGTGGTTGGATTTAGCTGGCATAGGCTAAGATGCTGTGGGGGCAGTCCAATACCTCATAGTGGGAAACAATTTTGGGAGAAGAAGATGGTCAGAGACCACCACCAACTGCTGCAGACTTGAGAAGCAGCGATAAGATTGGTTAAAGTCTGGCTTTGAAAAAAGAACCCCTGGCTGGGTAATAGTTTGGAGGGAAGTGGTACAAAGGGTCAAGGGGTATCTGTTTTGGTTGGCAAGATCTCCACCGGGATGGGCTCA
Source organism: Paguma larvata (assembly GCA_030068075.1). NCBI lineage: Eukaryota > Metazoa > Chordata > Mammalia > Carnivora > Viverridae > Paguma > Paguma larvata. The sequence goes on along the minus strand of CM057828.1, from coordinate 97,244,262 downwards.
ACAGAGCAGGATTCTCAACTGGCATGTATTCAGGCAATATGGACAAGGCAAGCCTGACTGGGTCTTCATGGCAATCATAGGCTTAGTGAGGCTCTCCGAGGAACCCCCAGCCTCTGCAGGTGCCCAGGTCTTCACCTGGCACCTACCGCTCCAACCCAACACTCTGGCACTGAATTTGACGTCACCAAGGCCGGAAGCTGGCCTGAGAACTGACTCTCTACTTCATTTTCTAATCTCTAACTCTGCCTCCCAGCCAAAATTCGCTGCTGAAGCAAAGCCTCTTACTTGGACTGTGTCCTGAAAACCAAAATCACAGCTCCAGCCAGTCCTTCAAGTCCTGGCCCTGAAACAGAGCCAGTAGCAGTAGTTGTAGTGACAGTCATGGTGTGGGGGTAGTTCGGTTGCTATAACAGGACTAGTAATTAGAGTAGCAGTGGCAGTTAATGCTGTAGTAGTTAACGTTTAATGATACTTAACTAGATGCCAAGCCCTGGATGTTTAAATGCTTTATCTTATTTAATCCTAACGGATACCCCATTTACCAGGGAGGAGGTTGAAACTCTTTGTAAAATATTCTATTACAACTTTATTTGTTGTTATTGCTTGAGTAAGACCTATTCATTTTAGGAAAAACTCGTAAGATTCAGGTTAGCAAAAAATATAGAAAATAAAAGTCACCCATCATCATATCTCTTTAAGTTAATCACTACTATGCCTTACCAAGTATAAATTCTTCAGTATCTTTATAAAAACAATATTATGCAGTATGTAGTTTAAGCTGCTCATTTCATTCAATACTGTACTAAGCCTTTTTCTCCATTAATATAGTTTTAAAACTATTTTAATAGCTATTTTATATTCTATTATTTTTATTTTTTATGTTTTTAATTACACAGAGAGAGTGCACGCAAGTTGGGGAGAGGGGGAGAGGAAGAGAAAGAGAGAATCCCAAGCAGGCTCCATGCTCAGTGTGAGCCCAGGACAGGACTTGATCTCGTGACCTGAGTCGAAATCAAGAGTTGGACAGTCAACAGACCTTGCCACCCAGGGGCCCTGATAGTCTATCGTTTTTAATACAATACACATACCCAATCTCTTATTTTTGGACATTTAGATTATGTCCTTTTTCTAATGTTTTGTTGTTATAAAAAATTTTGCACAGAACATCGTTATACCTTTGAACATATCTTCATTTATTTCCTTAGGATAGATTCCTAAACCTGGACTTGCTGAGTTAAAGAGTGTGGGCATTTTTAAGGCTTTGAAGTCAGACAGCCCTGACTTTGAATCCTGTTCAGGGCCTGGCCTGTGGCCTGAGGCAAAGCGCTTCTGGGTGCTGAGTTTGTGTCCTGTGCTCCTTCTTCTCCTCTTCGCTCCTTATCACATTTCACTCTTCCTATTCTTTGTAGGTCTTGCAGTCTTCCCTGATTGCAAACCCCACAGACAAGGCCTGTGCATATTCCTTGCTGTGTGCTCACCAGCCCCCAGCCCAGAGCTCCCGGTCTAATTAGAGGCAATTTGGTGCTGCAGAAAGGTCAATGGTCTGGAAGGAAGACGCCCAGGTCTTGTTCCCAACAGTCCTACTCCCAGCAATGGTCCTGGACAAAGCCCTTCATTACCTGGCCTCAATGACCTGTCAGGACTCATCGCCTCTCACTCTATACTTTTACACCAGCAATGCTGAGTCAGTGCTTCGCAGAACAAATAGTTCTTAAGACACGCCCTGCTCTTCTACATTTCTATGCGGTCACCCACATCTCAGGACTGAAGGCCCATTCTTGTGCCTTTGTGCAAAATAGAGAAAGGCACTTCTTCCTCCCAGTGGACTGCAGGCTGGATTTCAGGCCTCACTCCTTCCTTGGCCTGGCACACATTGCATTGACCAACCTGGTACCATTGCTGAAGCCTGGAAGAAACACAGCTAGGCCACCTAGCAGACCTCCACTCATCCATCAAGTTTCGAACTCAAATGCTACCTCCTCCGTAAAGTCACCTCACTGTAGCAGATGTAATTGGTTTTTTTGCTAAGCTTCCTCCGCTTTTTGAATAGCCTCCATTAAAATGATTAATTTTATTGGATTATGGCCATTTGCCTATATCTCTCTCTACCCCAGTAGATTATCCTCGGTGTTTTTCCTCTCTTATTCCTCGTGCAAAGTCCAGTTCCTGACACATAGGAAGTGATTGATAAGCTTGAATGAATGAATAAATGAATGAATGACATTTTATATCTCTCGTCCTCATGTTGCTTGTCTGAGAATAAAGGGATCAGAATAACAGATGCCTGAAGTTCCTTCCAACTCTAAAATCCTCTTTTCCAGGGCACCTGGTGGCTCAGTCAGTCAAGCATCCCCCTCGTGATTTCGGCTCAGGTCACAATCTCATGGTGAGTTCGAGCCCCGAGGGGGGCTCCACACTGACAATGTGGAGCCTGCTTGGAATTCTCTCTCTCCCTTTCTCTCTGTCCCTCCCCTACTCGCTCTGTATCTCTCTCTCTCAAAATAATTGATTTTTAATGTTTATTTATTTATTTATTTTTGAAAGAGAGAGAGAGAGTAGGGAAGGGCAGAGAGAGAGGGAGACACAGAATCTGAAGCAAGCTCCAGGCTCTGAGCCGTCAGCACAGAGCCCGATGCAGGGCTTGAACCCCAAACTGGGAGATCATGACCTGAGCCAAAGTCGGACACTTAACCGACTGAGCCACCCAGGAGCCCCTCAAAATAATTAAATAAACATTAGGGAAAAAAAAGAATTGCCTTAGAAACCCTTCCAGAAAGTGGCTTGCCTTTCACCTCATTATGTGAGTCATCTATTTCTGTTACTTGTCTTTCTCAGACATTTTCGCAAAAGGAACATCTGTTTCTCAACGCAAGGCAGCTCCTTATACATCTTAAAGCTAATGATGTTACTTCTTTTGTGAAGGGAAATTTTACCATGTCCTTTCTCTGTCTCCGGATATCTCATCCTCATGTGGACATTGTTAATCTCCGAAGGACAGCACATCATTTGAGGGCATCAAGCCTGGACAGCACATCATTTGAGGGCATCAAGCCTCCGAAAGACTAACAGAAGCAGAAGTCTAGAGTAGGAGTTTTACAAACCGTAGGCATTCCCGGATCCCAAAGCGTTCACTAAATCCCTGAAATTCTATTCACGATATTGTATGCTGGTGCATTTTCTGAAGGAAGTTCCACATCTTTCTTCAGATCCTCAGAGGACCACCCCCCCTTGGCCCCAAAAGAGCTAAGTAAGAGCCACTGGTCTACAGCCTGGGCTAAAATAGGCTGGAAAGTACAGGGGCTTTTAAGATCACATAATACTCTGGCACATTCTTTGGAATTTTATCAAAGACAGAATCCTCAATAACTACAGACTGAAGTCTTTGGGACTAAGTCCCTCCTCTCATATCAGTTGACTTCACTTAGGGGCTTCCCCAACTCCCTAGGACTCACTGAAACCCAGCCTGCACCACAGACACAGAAAAGCTTTGGGGAGATGTTAGATGACTGACACCTTTGTCCTTGTGTTTTAATAGTTAATGGCCTTGGAGCCAGAAGATTGGGTTCCTGTGAGGGCATAGGACTCTCTGAAGAGCAGAAGCACTATTCCACCACAAGGTGGCACCCAAAGCCCAGACAGATGGGGCAACAAGCATCTTGCCTCAGCTCAGTAGAACTCAAGAGCAGAGTTCCCCAGCACTGAGCCAAAGCTTGAGCTCCTGGTTATACAATTGGTCCACGAAGCCCTTCTACCCTTACCCAGTGTCCCGCAGGGGGCCTTGTTGCTCTTTTTAAGGCAAAGTCTGTGTGTGGTTCTTGCTGACTTCAGTCCTTTCCCTAGAGGTGAGCTGATGAAGAACCTGGTCCTGGATATACATAGTGCACACACTTCTGCTCTCCATGCCCTGCCGGGAGTCACTCCTGGGGCTCTGAAGGATCCTAACCCAATGCTTGGAGTCCTTAGTATGATTTCCAGGTTATGAGTCTAGCCCTGTAGGGTATGCAGATGGGATGTCATTAAAACATCTCTACAGTTGTGACCCACTCAGACAAGAATAAGGAAAGGATCAATATTCACTCAGGCCAAAGGGAAGAATTACCAAGAGTAGCAGCAGCTTGAGTGGGAATCCCAGACTGCCAGGTACTCTAGTGAGGGTGCAATTTGGATACAGAAGACAGGAAGCAAATCTAAGCCCATCAGAAGAGTATGAACTTAGACAAAATCAAAAATGTTAAATCTATAAATGGAGCTGAAAACATTTAAGTCAAGAAGACTCACCTAGATCATTTGCGGGCCCTACGTCTGGTATCCTAACCTCAAGTCTCTGGCAAATAGACAACTTTAGCCATCTTGAGACAGTAATCACAGATCAGAGTCATACATCATCTACCTGAGATAGGAAAACTGCTGCCCTTAAGTGGATAGATGTCCTTTTAACTCCTAGAAGGTTTGGAATTAACAAGGTGGCTTTGTACTATGTCAGCTTAGCTAAGATGAAGCCATATTTTTTGGATGGCTCAAGATTAGAGCTGGCCACAAGAGAAATGTGCGTGAGGTTGGAAAGGTAGAAAGGCAGAATTAAAGCAGCAACCATGATGCTATAAAGGTCAGCTTGGGGTGCTAGGACCGCTGCAGCTTATTACACGTCTCATTGCTGCTCTTCTGGTTCACTCTGTGGGCATGGGTAGCAGCCAGTCCTGCAGGGCCTCCAGTTCCTGTCAGGTCTCTTCCATCTAACTTCCTTCAGGCTCTAACTCCATGTATGCATCACCAGGTCCCTCTGCAGACCGCCCAGATCACCAGGGCTGGGGCGATGAGGGAGAGATACGGATTTTTACCTGGCCCTCACTCTTCCCTACTTCACATCCAGTATTTCTTCCCCACTGACCTCTGCTGATTTCAGGCCCATCACACATGCAGAGGCAACAGACATCATAGATCCTTCACCGCTCCTTATTCAGTGTCGGTCATAGTGGTTTTTCTTCTATGGACAAATTTTCACTGATACAAATCAAAAGCGGTGCAGCAAATCAAACTCATGCTAAGTTTCAAATAAGTTTAAATCACTGGGAAAATCTATGTATATTTGGTATTTACAGCTTTTGTAGTGCTTAAAAGAATTTAATATAGTAGTGCTATAAGGTTAGCCTCACTATTCTATTAAACTTGTGTAATTGATATTTGGAATCTAAAAAAAAAAATAAACAGAAACAGAACAAAACAAAACCCAGACTCATTGTTACAAAGAATAGATGGGTGGTGGCCAGGGAGTGGAGGGGTGGGCGCTGAGGTTTGGAGGGAAGAACAAAATGGGTGAAGGGGATCAAGAAGTACAAACTTCGAGGGGCGCCTGGGTGGCTCAGTCGGTTGGGCGGCCGATTTCGGCTCGGGTCATGATCTCGCAGTCTGTGAGTTCGAGCCCCACATCGGGCTCTGTGCTGCCGGCTCAGAGCCTGGAGCCTGCTTCGGATTCTGTGTCTCCCTCTCTCTCTCTGCCCTTCCCCCACTCATGCTCTGTCTCTATGTCTCTCAAAAATAAATAAACTTTAAAAAAAAAAAAAGAAGTACAAACTTCCAGTTTCAAAATAAGTCACGGGGACGTAATGTACAACATAAGAAATATAATCAATAATATTGATTGGCGACAGATGGTAATGAGATTTCTTGAAGTGATCATTCCACAATGTATACAAAGATTGAATCCTGTGTTGTACACCTGAAACTAATAATGTCTTATATCAATTATACTTCAATATAAGTAAATAAATAAATAAATGGAAAGAATCGGAGGAGAGAATACAATTTGTAAGTGATAACAATAAAGATCCGAAATTTAAAAAAAAATATGTACTGATTTTCAATTATAGTGTGATTCTAAGTTGAAGCATGTTAAAGGTGTTGACTATAAACAGAATTATAATGTTTGAGGGAACTTATGATTCACTATGCCTAAACATTTATTAGACTTCCAAAAACTACTTAAATATTTAGGAAGTTTTTTTCTTGTCAGGGTCAATATGCTTATCCATGCATCTAAGCATTCAAAAAGAAAACCAGATATTTGAAATTCAGGTATGCGATTTAAAATATTTAAAAGATTCAGCAGGCAATAGTTGTAAGTGGAATTGTTCATGGAATTTGGATCGTTCCATTTAAGTTAATCAAATGTTAGTGTTAAAAAAGTGAAGATTATTGGAAGGATTGGGGGAGATGGTGGAACAGGAAGCACCAGGAATCTGGCTCCTCTCCTAGACAACATCTGCGCTGGCAGAATCTGTCTCACGTGACTGTTTTGGAGTCTGTTGAAGGCCTGCAACTTCCAGGGGAAGACTTGGCTGGTGAATTATCGTTAATTTTGGTCAATTTCAGCTACTACCACAGTAGCAATTATCCATTCCCTGTCCCCAGCCACATGACAGGCAGCTGTGCACATGTTCCCAGAGCAGGTTGCACACAGCTTGGGGGAGCCAGGCTGGGCAAAAAAGACACCATCTTCTAAATATCAGCAATCTATGCTCTGATGGCTGACTGCTGCTTCTTCTCAGAGAGGTGCAGATAAAGAGGCGGGAGGCTGTTGTTTGTGCAACTCCCCCAGTTGTTGCAAGGTCCTCCCTCTGTGGATGAAGTTATTTCAAGGGGACTTAAAGGGCCAGTGCCCTTCCTGCCCTCTTCATTTTTCACTTTTTTCCCCTTTCAGGAGCCAGACTCTAACAACTAGCCTATTTAAAAACAACTGCATATTTGGGGAAAACTAGAAAGTGACAATGTATGCCCAGGGAAAGCCTCAGAAAATACCTGAGAAGACTTCAAGTTTATACCTCAGGCTAATCCTCACTGCAGAGAAAGTTAATAACAATCAAAAAAACAAACAAACACAATAACAAACAAACAAACAAAAAATAGACCCTGAGGAAGGGAGAGAATCTGATTTCCAGAGTTATCACATTATTAGATTCAAATGTCCAATGTTCAACCAAAAAAAATCATAAGGCATATAAAGATACAGCAAAGTATAGCCCATTCGGAAAAAAAAAACAGATCAACAGAAACTATGCCTGAAAAAGACCTAATGAAGGTAAAATGCTCAAAGAACTAAAGGAAGATGTGGAAAGTCGTGAAAATACGTTCTTGAATAAAATGAAAATTTCGATAGACAGAAAACTTGAAACCATGAAGAAATTCTGGAGCTGAAAAGTACAATAACTGAAATGAAAATTTCACTAGAGGGATTTGAAGGCAGATCTGAGTAGGCAGAAAAAAGAATCAGTGAACTTGAAGCAAAAACCATAGAAATTATCAAGTCTGAGGAATAGGGGGAAAAAATGATGTCCTGTAGGACATCATCGAGATGATCAAAATATGCATCAAAGGGGTCCAGAAGGCCAGGGGGGAGAGAGAAAGGGACAGAAAGAATATTTAAGGAAATAACAGCTGGAAACTTCCCAAATTTGATGAAAGACATAAATATCAGCCTCCAAGAAGCTCAACAAACTCCAAGTAAGATAAACTCAAAGAGACCCATACCAGGCCACATAATGTCAAACTTTGAAAAGGCAAAAACAAAGAGAATCCTGAAAGCAGCAAGAGAGAAGCTAATCCTCTCATTCAGGGGGTGCTCAATGAGATTATCAGCAGATTTCTCATCAGAAACTTGGGAGGCCAAAATGCAAAGGGCCAATACATTCAAAGTACTAAAAGAAAAAAAAATCAACAAAAAATACTATATCCAACAAACTATCCTTCAAAAGAGAGACAAATTAAGACATTCTTAGGTAAACAAAAGCTGAGTGGGTTCATGACCACTAGACCTGCCCTGAAAGACAGGGAGTCCAGCAAGGTGAAATGAAAGGACACTAGACAGTAGCTCGAAGCTGTATAGAGAAATAAAGATCTCAATAAAGGTAAAAATACATGGATTATAAAAGCTAGTATTTATCATAAGAGTGGTTTATAGCTTCACTTTTTATTTTGATTTAAGAGATTAATACAGTTAAAGAAAAAAGCAATTATTAGTGGAAAGGTTATTATTAGTTTAACTTATGGCTTGTGACTTTAAATCTTGTTTTCTACATAATAGAAGAAACTAATGCAGTTAAAAAAAATTATTAGTTTAGGGGCACCTGGGTGGCTCAGTTGGTTAAGCATCTGACTTTGGCTCAGGTCATGATCTCATGGCTCATGAGTTCGAGCCCCAAAATAAATAGATAAACTTAAAATAAGATTAGCTTATGCTTTGGGGTACACAATGTATAAAATGTAACTGTGACAACAACTGGAAGGGTATGGAGATGAGCTGTAAAGGAGCCGAGTTTTCGTATGCTTATTTAAGATGGAATAAGTTCAAACCAAAGTGTTATAACTTTAGGACGTTAAATATAAGCCTCATTTCACTACAGTATTTCATCATTTCACTAAATATTTCACTGCATAAAAATCAACTAAGCACAAAAGAAGACAGAAATTCAGGATATAAAGGCCAAAAATCTATAAGACATACAGAAAGCATATAGCGCAATGGCAAAAGAAACCCCTCCTTATGAGTAATTACTTTAAAAGTAAATGGATTAGGGGCACCTGGGTGGCTCAAGTGGGTTAAGCATCCAACATCGGCTCAGGTCATGATTTCCGGTTTGTGAGTTCGAGCCCCGCATCAGGCTCTGTGCTGACAGCTCAGAGCCTGGAGCCGCTTCGCATTCTGTGTCTCCCTCTCTCTCTCTCTGCTCCTCCCCTGCTTGTTCTCTGTCTCTCTCTCTCTCAAAAATAAATAAACATTAAAAATTTAAAAATAAATAAATAAATAAATAAATAAATAAATAAATAAATAAATAAAAGTAAATGGATTAAAGTCTCCGATGAAAAGACGGAGATTGGCAGACTGGCTGAAAATACATGATTCAACTCAATGCTGTCTATAACAGAATCACTTGAGATCCAAAGACACAAACAGATTGAAAGTGAAGAATGGAAAAAGATATTTCATGCAAATAAGTAACCAAAAGAGAACAAGAATGGCTATGCTAATATCCAACAAAATAGACGCTACGCCAAAAAAAGGTTACAAAAGACAAAGGATACTATATATTAATAAAAAGCTCAATATTTCAAGAAGATATGACAATTATAAACATTTACATACCTAATGACAGACCATCAAAATATAAGAAGCAAAAACTGACAGAATTGAAGGGAGAAATAGACTGTTCTACAATAATAGTTGGAGACTTCAATATCCCGCTCACAACAATGGGAAGAACAACCAGACAGAAAGTAAGGAAGTGGAGACTTACACAACACAATAAACCAACTAGAACTAATGGACATGTATAGAACACCCTACCCAATAACAACATACACATTCTTTTCAAGTGTATATGGAACATTCTCCAGGATAGACCATATGTTAAGCTGAAGATTAAGTCTCAATAGATTTTAAAAGGTAGATATCATACAAATTATCTTTTCTGACTACAATGGGTTGAAGTTAGAGATTAATAACAAAAGGAAAATTGAAAAATTCACAAAATTATGGAAATTAAGCAATACTCTATTAAACAACCAATAGATCAAAGAAGAAATCACAAGTGCAATTAGAAAACACTTAGAGACAAATGCAAATAAAAAACACAACATGAGGGGCGCCTGGGTGGCTCAGTCGGTTAAGTGTCCGACTCTTAGTTTTAGCTCAGGTCATGATCCCAGAATTCATGAGATTGAGCCCTGCATCAGGCTCTGTGCTGACAATGCAGAGCCTGCTTGGGATTCTCTCCCTTTCCCTCTCTCTGTCCCTCCCCTGCTCATTCTCTCTCTTCTCTCTCTCTCTCTCTCTCTCTGTCAGTAAATAAATAAACTTAAAAAACATACATATAACATACCAAAACTGATTTTTGGCGTGTGTGTGTGTGTGTGTATTTAAATTTTTCTTTAGGGCAGAGAACATCACACTTCTACTCAATTAAGAGAAACATTTTTAGAGTCTAGAGGTTTGTTGTTGTTGTTGTTGTTCTTGTTTTTACACTTGTCATGCCATGAATTCATAGGGAATGGGTTCCAGCAGCTAAGGCTCCTTCCTACAGTTCTCACAAAGTGTGCTTCTCTAGGTGGAGCCGGCTAGTACTTCAGTTGAACCCAAGTACCTTTCTCTTGACTTCCTTCTTTTTCTGATCATTTTCCTTCACATGCTTCAAGAAGCTATCTCAGCTCTTAGACTGCTTAATATTTAAGCTCAACACATACATTAAAATTCTCATGGCAAGATTCATATCCTTAACATGTTTGTTTACAATGCCAACAGCATGCTGGCCAACATTGTAGACTCTGTCAGTTTGCCATGGTAACGTTTGTGGGACATTCCTTTTTGAACAGTGCCCATTCCCTTGATGTCTACAATATCACCTTTCTTGTAGATTCACATGTATGTGGCCAAAGGAACAACTCTGTTTTCTAAAAGGCCTAGGGAACACATCGCGGGTGCCTCATCTTTCCCTTTGTGTTCTGGCAAATTATTAGAAGATGGTGGTTCTAGCCAAAAGACTCAAAACTTTGGGGATGCAATGAATGTGGTACTAAGAGGTAAATTTACAGCTGTAAATGCTCACGTATAAAAGAAAATAAGATGAGGCGCCTGGGTGGCTCAGTTGGTTGAGCATCTGACTTTGGTTCAGATCATGATCTTACATTCATGGGTTCAAGCCCTGCATCGGGTTCTGCGCTGACAGCTCAGACCCTCAAGCCTGCTTCAGATTCTGTGTCTCCCTTCTCTGCCCTTCCCTTGCTTAAACTCTGTCTCTCTGTGTCTCTGAAAAATTAAAATAAAGCATTAAAAAAATTAAATAAGAAAATAAAAAAAATCTGAAATCGACAACTTAACTTTATAACTTAAGTAACCACAAAAAGAAAAACAGGGGCACCTGGATGGCTCAGTCAGTTAAGCATTCAACTCTTGATTTCGGCTCAGGTCATGATCTCACGGTTTATGCTGACAGCATGGAACCTGCTTGAGATTCTCTCTCTGCCCCTCCCCTGTTCTCTCTCTCTCTCTTTCTCTCTCTCAAAATAAGTAAACAAACTTAATAATAAGAAAAAAAAGAACAAACTAAACCCAAAGCTAGCAGAAGGGAGGAAATAACAAAGATTAGAGCAGAGATAAACTAAATAGAAAATAGAAAAACAACAGAGAAAAATCAATAAAACCAAAACTTAGTTTTTCAAAAAGACCAACAAAATTGACAAATATTTAGTTAGATGGACTATGAGAAAAAGACATAAAATGCAAATTACTAAAATCAGAAATGAAAGTGGAGTGCTACTACCTATTTGACAGGGGAAAAAAGGCTTATAAGAGAATACTACGAACAATTGTACACCAACAAGCTGGATTACCTTGATGAAAGGACCAAGTTCTTAGAAACACAAGACCTACCCAAGACTAGAATATCTGAATAGACCGATAACTAGTAAGAAGATTGAATCTGTAGTCAAAAATCTCCCAACAGGGTGCCAAGCTGACTCAGTTGGTAGAGGGTGCCACTCTTAATCTTGGGATTGTGAGTTTAAGCCCCATGTTGGGTGTAGAGTTTGCTTGAAAATAAAATCTTTTTAAAAAATCTTCCAATAGAGAAAAGCCCTGAACCCAATGACTTCACTGATGAATTTTACCAAACATTTAAAGAAGAATTAATACCGATCTTTCTCAACTTTTTTTAATTTAAGAGGAGGGAAGACGACTTTTTTTTTTTTAAGATTTTATTTTTAGGTAATCTCTACACCCAACATAGGACTGGAACTCACAACCCCGAGATCCAGAGTCACATGCTTTCCTGACTGAGCCAGCCAGGTTCCCTAAAGAGGAAACACTTCTATGAGGCCAATATTGCTGTGACACCAAAGCCAAAGACATTACAAGAAAAGATAACTACAGACCAATATCCTTTATGAACATTGATGCAAAAATGTTAGCAACTAAAATTCAGCATATTAAAAGGATTATAAGGGCACTGGGTGGCTCAGTTGGCTGAGCGTCCAACTCTTGATTTAGGCTCAGGTCATGATCTCACAGTTCATGAGGTCAAACGCCATGTCAGGCTCTGTACTGACAGCAGAGAGCCTGCTTGGGATTCTCTCTCTCTCCCTCTCTCTGCCTCTCAAACTCTCTCTCAAAATAAATAAATAAACTTTAAAAAAGGATTATACACCATAACCAGGTGCTATTTATTCCTAGAATACAAAGTTGATTCAACATATGAAAATCAATGCAATATGCCACACATCAACAGAATGAAGGGGAGAAAAAACACATGATCATCTCAATTGATGCAGAAGAAGCATTTAACAAAAATCAACACACTTTCATGATAAAAACACCTAAAAAATAAGGACAGAAGGGAACTACCTCAATGTAATAAAATCCATATATGAAGAGCCCACATAAATACCATACACAATGGTGACTCAAAGTTTGTCCTCTAAGATAAGGAATTACCTAAAGAATGTCCACTTTCACCCCTTCTATTCCACATAGTACTGGAAGTTTTAGACAGAGCAATTAGTCAAGAAAAAGAAATAAATGGTATCCAAATTGGGAAAAAGAAGTAAAATTATCTTTGTTTTTGCAGATGACATGATCTTATATATAGACAACCCTAAAAATTACATACACACAAAGCTGTTATTACTAATCTTTTCAGTAAAGTAGCAGGATACAAAATAAACACAAAAACCACTTGCATTTATATGCACAAATGATGACCAATCTAATAAACCAAGTTACAAAACCTATTTCATCTACAATAGCTTCAAAAAGAATAAAATGCCTAGGAATTAACTTAACCAAGGAGGCAAAAGACTTGTGCAATAAAAACTACAAAACATTGCTGAAAGAAATTAAAGACCTAAGTAAATGAAAACACATTCCATGTTCATGGATTGGATGACTTAATATTGTTAAAATATCAATATTACTCAAGGTGATCGATCTACAGATTCAATGGAATCCCTATCAAAATTCCAATGATATTTTTTTGCAGAAATAGGAAAGCTCACACTAAAATATATATAGAATCTCAAGAGACCCAAATAGCAAAAACCGTCTTGAAAAAGAACAAACTGGAGAACTCACACTTGCTGATTTCTTTTTTTTTAAATTTTTTTAATGTTTATTTTTGAGAGTGAGAGAGACAGAGTGTGAGTGGGAGAGGGGCAGAGAGAGAAGGAGACACAGACTCCAAGGTAGGCTCCAGGCTCCGAGCTGTCAGTACAGGGCCTCGAACCCATGTGGGGCTCAAACCCATGAACCATGAGATCATGACCTGAGCTGAAATCAGATGCTTAATCGACTGAGCCGCCCAGGCACTCCACACTTGCTGATTTCAAAACTTACTACAAAGCTAAAGTAATCAAAACAGTGTGGTATTGCCATAAAGACAAATATATAGCCTAATGGAACAGAATAGACAGCCCAGAAATAAACCTTTGTACATATATATTTTTTTTCAAATGATTTTGACAAGAGTGCCAAGACCATTCAATAGGGAAAGAACAGTCTTTTCTACAAATGGTGCAGGGAAAACCGGATGTCCACATGCAAAAGAATGAAGTTAGATCCTTACCTGTTAATTCAAAATGGATCAAGGACCTAAATGTAAGACCTAAAATAATAAAAATCTTAGAAGAAAACACCGGAAGAAAGCTTCACAACACTGGCTTGGCAATGATTTCTTAGATATAACATCAAAGGCATATGTAATAAAAGAAAAAATAAACACACTGAACATCATATGGTCACAAAAAGACAAATACTCTATGATTCCACTTACATGAGGTACTTAGAATAGACAAAATCATAAAGACAAAAAGTAGAACGGTGGCTGCCAGGGGTTAGAAGTAAGGGAGAAGGGAGAGATGGGTATAGAGTTACAGTTTTAAAAGATGAAAAAGGTTATAAAGATGGATAATAGATGGTAATAGTTGCACAACAATGTAAATGCATTTAATACCACTGAACTGTACATTTAATGGTTAAGATGGTAAATTTTGTTATGTGTACTTTACCACAAAAAAACATGCTCCCCAAAAGTAAAGATCATTGTCTTTGTTTTACTATATTACAAATAATCAAACAAAATCTATAGGCTGAAATTAAAGAAAAGCAATAAGTAAGATTTTCAAATTTATTTAGATTCAAAATAATAAAAATTGTAATTCAAACTTAAAAAGCATAAGAAAAATTAGATTTTGGTATTGATTACTTTAATAAACTAATATTTGTTTAAAATTCTAGTAACTATGCATAGCCTTTTTTTCTGTGCTCTCAAATATAAAAACATACAAACTTGCAACATCTTACTTCTTGCAACTGTCCCTAGCCAGCCTGTCCCATTGCTATGGCATGAAATGTGAATGGGGTCTCGTCAGCCCCAGAACCCTCCACATTGTCTATCTAAAAGCTCCCATTGCTAACTCTGAGCTCTACTAAAGGAGAGATTTGTCCCATATGCCTTCCTTATACCTCTTCCTGAAGGATTTCTCCACCCTTTCCCTTCTATTATTAGCTCTGTGACACTTCAGGAATCCTGAGCTCTCACATTGCCCCAACCCCTAGAAGGAAAAGAGCTTGATGCTCTCAGGAATACTTACTAACACCTTCTGTGTCAAGCCCTAGGCAGGGTGTGTCCCTACATTACCACGATTAACCGCTCACATCCACCCCATGAGGCAAGCATCAGCATCCTCATGTTACAGTGGAAACAAACTCACAGCTCGAGTAACTGGCCCAGCTAGCAAGTGATTGAGAAGAGAGATGGCCTTGGACATAGCCTCCGCAGCACATATATACCTTGGCTGGTCCTCCACTTCTCAAATTTTTACCATCTGGTTGATCCTTATACCCCCTCCCCAGATTCCTCTGACCCACCCCCTCCCAGCCTCTAGGACTCTGCCTGTGCCTGTCACCCTCAACATTCCTCTATGGACAAGATGCTCACCAAAAGAGGGAAGATTCTGGCCCAGTTTGCAGGTGAGAGAGAAGGTTGTCACAGCCCTTGCTCTTCAAGAATAACTTCAGAGGTGCCCTTAAAACCATGAAGGTGAGGAGGGTCAGGAGAAGCAGGTGTAAGAGAAGGGGAAGCCCCTGCCACCAACTCACTCTCTTCCTCTCCCAGTCGAGGAAGACTTCAGAAGCAGGAGTGTGGGAAAGATGAGTCAGATATGTTTCCCTTTGCGTCACAGAATCAAACTCTCCATCTCTGACTTCAGATAAGTAAGCCCAAGCAATGGCCCACAGGATGTAACAGCAACACGCCTACAGCACAAGGCATCCCTTTCCAGCCACTGCCTCTCTCAAAAGCCAACATGCTGCAAGAACAATGAACAATTAGAAAATGAAACTAAGACAATGATTTCATTTACAATAGCACAAAAAAGAATAAAATACTTAGGAATATCTTAATGAAGAAAGTATAAGACTTGTACACTGAATACTACAAAGGGTTAAAAGCCAGTAAAAGAGACCTAAATAAAAGGAAAGATATCTTACGTTCATGGATTGAAAGACTTATTAGTATTATGATGACAGTACTCCCCAAAATTAATGTACAGATCCAATCCAATCCGTATAAAAATTCTAACTGCCTTGTTTTGCAGAAATAGGCACAAGCTAATCCTAAAATTCATATGGAAATGCAAGAGACACCGAATGGCCAAAATTATCTTGGAAAAGAAGAAGTCAGAGGACTCACACTTCCTGATTTCAAAAATTGCTACAAAGCTACAGTAGTTAAAACAGAGTAGTATTGACATAAAGACAGACATGTAGATCAATGGAATCAATTCAAGAGTCCAGAAATCAACCCATACATCTATACTCAATTGATTTTAACAAAGATGTCAAGACCATTCAATGCGAAAAGAAATGTCTTTTCAATAAATGGTGCTGGGGCAATGTACATTCACAGGCAAAAAAATGAAGTTGGACACCTACTTCAAATTGTATACAAAAATTAACTCAAAATCGATAAAAAAAAATAAATGTAAGAGCTAAAACCATAAAAATGTTAGAAAGAAACATATAAATCTGCTTGACCTTGGATTAGACAATTTTATCTGACACCAAAATCAAAAGAAAAAAATGGCAACAAAAGATATTGGACTTTATCAAAATTAAAAACTTTTATGGGGGCACCTGGGTGGCTCAGTTGGTTAAGCGGCCAACTTCGGCTCAGGTCAGATCTCACAGTCTGTGAGTTCGAGCCCCGCATCGGGCTCTGTGTTGACGGCTCAGAGCCTGGAGCCTGCTTCAGATTCTGTATCTCCCTCTCTCTCTGCCCTTCTCCTGCTCATACTCTGTCTCTATGTCTCTCAAAAGTAAATAAACGTTAAAAAATTAAAAAAAAAAACTTTTATGTATCAAAGATACTATCAAGAAAGTGAAAAAAACAACCCACCCAAAGGAGAAAAATTTCCAAATCATATATCCGATAAGGGCCTAGTATCTAGAATATATAAAGAATCTCTTGGGGCACCTGGGTGACTCATTTGGTTAAGTGTCCAACTTCAGCTCAGGTCATGATCTCACTGTTCATGGATTTAAGCCCCGCATCAGGCTCTGTGCTGACGGAGCCTGGAGCCTGCTTCAGATTCTGTGTGTCTCTCTTTCTCTGTCCCCTCCCCACTCATACTCTGTCTGTCTGTCTGTCTGTCTCTCTTTCTCTCAAAAAATAAATAAAACAGAAGAGCATGGAACTCTTTTTTCTCTCTCGCATACATGAAATACAGCCAGATCAATACTAAACCATCCTGCATGCCCAGAAAACGGATCTGAGGAATAACACAACAATCAGCACAACCTGAACTACAGAACTCAGCAGGTACGCGGTGCAGAGAGGCGAACTGGGGGAGAGAGGAGCCGCGGAGGGCAAGGAGCTGCTTTTCCCTGCAGAGAAACGAAGGAGACGGGGGTAGAGTACAGGAAAAGAACACCACACAAAATCAGCTGGAGAGAAAGTAGAAAAGTGGAAAGCGCCACAGGGACTGAGCTAAAAAGGGAGAAAGGAGAAAGGAGAGGGTTTAAATTCCAAAAATAAATAAAACACTTAAAAAACTTTTAAAAATAAAGAACCTCTTACTACTCAACAAAAAAGACAAATAATCCAATTTAAACATGAACAAAGGAACAGATATTTCTCAGAGGATATACAGATGGTCAGTAAGCACATGAAAAAATGCTCAGTACCATTAGTCTGAGGGATATGCATATCAAAACCATAATGAGATATCCCTTCATTCTAACTAAGGCAGCTATAATTTTTTAATGGAAATTAACATGTGTTGGTAAGCGTGTGGAGAAACTAGAATCTTCATGTACCATTGATGGGAATGCAGAATGGTTCAGTTGCTATAGAAAACAGTTTGTTGGTGCCTCAAGAAGTTAAACATAGAGTTACCATTTGACCCAGCAATTCCAATCATTGGTATATATCCAACATATGTTCACACAAAACTTGTACATGAATGTTGATAGCAGCACTATTCACAATAGTCAAAAAGTGGAAATAACCCAAATGTCCATCAACTGATAAATGGATAAACAAAATGTGGTATATCCATCAGTGGGATATTATTCAGCCGTAAAAAGGAATGACGTAATGATGATATATGCTACAACATGGATAAACCTGGAAGATATGCTGAATTGAAAGAAGCCACATTCGAATGGCCCCATATTATATGACTCCATTTACATGAAATGTTGAGAATAGGCGAAACTATAGAGACAGAAAATGGTTTGGTGGGTGGAGGTGGAGGGGACGGAACACGTGGGACTAACTGCCAATGAGTACAAGGTTCCTTTTAGGAGAGATGGGAATGTTCCTGAATTAGATAGTGGTGCTATTTGCCCATCTTTGTGAAAATCCTAAACACAACCGAACTGTACATTATAAAATGGTTAAACTTTTTTTTTTTTTCCTGAGAGAGAGAAAGCAAGCATGAGAGGGGCAAAGAGAGAGGGAGAGAGAATCTTAAGCAGGCTTCACACCCAGCCCGGAGCCAGACACCAGGCTCAACCTCACAACTGTAAGATCGTGACCCGAAACAAAAATCAAGAGTTGGACGCTTAACTGACTGAGCCACCCAGGCGCCCTCATTATAAAATGGTTAAAATGTTTAATTTTATCTCAAGTTGAAAAGAGTCTACATGCACCAAGGAGTCTTCATTCTGGGCTTGAGGGGAGTATAGATCTTAGGGAGGCATCTGGTGCTGAAACAGAGCAGCCAAAGGTCAGCCAAGTTCCAACTTCCAGCTCACAAATGAGCTAAGAAATACCACCTTTGAGCAGGTCTGAAGTGTCCTGAGGCTTGCTAAGATGGGAGGACGGGAATGACCTCCCCTGCCACAAGGCTTCTCTCAGCCTCTAGGGCAGATGGCGAACATCTGAAGGGACCCACAGGATTGGCAGAGGCCCTGCAGTTTGGGTCACAAAGCAGAGGGTTTTGTAGAGAAGAGCCAAGGGTGGACTTTAGAACACTGGTGGCATCACAAGGATAAAGACGTCACAAAAGAGGAGATACAAGCGGCCAATGATTGTGGAAGACATTTGACCTCACTGGCAATCAAAAGAACATACACGAAAACAACAATGAGACAGCATTTTCCCTCAATTAGATTGTCTGAAATGGTTTGCTAATATGAAATTTGGCAGGACGTGAGGAAATATGTGTTCTCATTCCGCTGCTGGTGGGTGTGTGAGTTGGTAGAGCCACTTTGGAGGGCAACTTGCCAGTATCTATTAAAGTGAAAAATATTCATACGCTATGACTCAGCGATTCCAATGCCCAGTATTTATTCTGAAGACACACTCCCACATGCACAGGGCGGTATGAGATGTTTATACAACACCATTTGTTATAATGAAATGTTGGGGGTGGGGGGAGTGATGGCTAAAAAGCCTGTGTACATCCATTGTCTATTTAACAAAATGAGTAGCTCGATAACATAAAATGACATCCAAGGCATGTTATTGGATTTAAAAAGCAAATTCTAGAATGATATATATCATTTATGAGAAAACAAAAGCCAAAACACAAGTGGGCTGAGATTTGGAGATTTCTGAGGGGCAGGCTGAGATGCTAGCCTAAGCAAGAATCCTTTCTTTATCCAGGGCACCTGGGTGGCTCAATCAGTTAAGTGCCCAGTTCTTGATTTCAGCTCAGTTCATGATCTCACAGTCATGAGACTGAGTTCCTCGTTGAGCTCCGCTGAGTGCATAGCCTAAATAAATAAGTAAATGTTAAAGAAAAAAAAAGAAACCTTTTTTTTATCTGGACAATGATAAGCTTTAAAAAGCAACACATGAAGAACATAAAATCACCAGGCTTGGCGCTGTTTCTCTTCCAGGAGATAATTTTTCGTTGTTTGTTTTGTTTTTTGTTTTTGTTTTTTGGTTTTTTTTTTTTTAGCTTCTTTTTTAAGTTTTAGGTATTAAGTAATCTCTGCACCCAATGTGGGGCTTGAACTCACAGCGCTGAGATCAAGAGTCGCACGCTCTTCGACCAAGCCAGGCCGGCATCCCCCAAGAGATAATTTTCTAATAAGTGGAGAATACCAATGCATGATTTGTTCCTCAGGCTTTATATCTTATTCTGTGTCAGAAGAATTACTGCAGGTTTGTGTAATATTCCCTTTATAGAAAAGAGGTAAACTACCATGCCTCAAATAAGAAAGGAAAAGTTAAAATCAAGTGTCCTCACTGACATTATCTCAGGTATGAAAGAGAGGCATAAGTCCTTGCCAGGGAGAAGTAGTGATCACCTGGGGCACCTGAGGCTTTTCACCCACTTCCTGGGAGACAAGGGGTCTTCCCTGCTCTGACAAATTCAAGCAGAGGGTTCTCAGTAGGAGAAGGACTGGGATCAGAGTAAGAAATCTTTGATTATCACTTAATAACATTTAAATAGAAAATAAAAGAGACTAAAAAAATAGAAAAAAGGAAAAAAGAAAAGACTTGCTAGAAAGATCCACCTGATTTTTTGCTGATAGATGTCTGTCTGCAGAGGTTGTGCTCTTCCATTCTCTGCTGTATATAAAGAACCACCTGGATGGCTCAGTCTGTTGAGCATCTGACTTCGGCTCAGGTCATGATCTTACGGTTTCTATCAGCACAGAGCAGGACTCGGCTCCTCTGTTGCCTTCTCTCTCTCCTCTTCCCCACTCGTGTGCAGGCTCTCTCAAAAATAAATGAACATTTAAACGTTAAAAAAATAAAAGGCAGGATGGGGGAGCCCGGGGGGCTCAGTTGGTTAAGCAACCGACTTCAGCTCAGGTCACGATTTTGAGGTTCATGAGTTCAAATCCCAAGTTGGGCTCTATGCTTGACCGCTCAGAGCCTGGAGCCTGCTTCAGATTCTGGGTCTCCCTCTCTCTCTGCCCCTCCCCAGCTTGTGCTCTGTCTCTCTCTCTCTCAAAAAGTGAATAAACATTAAAAAAAATTTTAATAAAAAATAAGATTTAAAAAATTAAAAACAAACAAAAAACAAGGGAAAGGGATCTTCCCTCATTTTTGGCCATGAATGTTCCTAAAATAATAAAACATACACACATATAATTTATTTGTTTGTTTAGAAAAAGTTCTGGAAGAATACTTGCTAATCTGAAAGAGTGATACCTGTGAAGAGGCGGAGAGAGAACCAAGGCTGGAGGAGAAGATAGATCGAAGAGATTTTGAGGCTTATCTAGAACTGTTCAAATTTTTTTTCCATTTTCACTTCTAAGTTTTTAAATAAAAAAGGAGATAAAGTCAGGGAAAACAATATTTAAAGACAAAGTTATTTTTACTTATTTACAACATAAAAGATCTTTTTGCTCCCACTTATAAAATAGTAATATGTAACAAAATTTTATACAACATAACTATATTTAGTAATATTTAGTAAGAACATTGTGTTTTAATGTCTCATTTTTACAAAATCTTGCTTTAATACTTTATATATCGTGATTAGCAGATCTGAATCTAGGTTCAAATATTTGGTTGTTTTGGGGGTTTTTTAATATTTTTTGGGAGGGGAGAGCACAAGCAGGGGAGGGGCAGAGAGAGGGAGACGGAGGATCTGAAGCAGGCACTGCGCTGACACGCTGACAGCAGTAAGCCGGATGTGGGGCTCGAACTCACGAACCGCGAGATCATGCCCTGAGCCGAAGTCAGATGCTCAACTGACTGAGCTGCCCAGGTGCCCCCAAATATTTGGTTTTAAGGATCGACTTAGATGAAACTGTTTTAGGTATGTTTTCTTTGAATCCTGAGTCCATTTTCAACAAGGCTTTTTCTTTTTTTTTTTTTAATGTTTATTTTTTTGAGAGAGAGAGCACGAGTCGGGGAGGGGCAGAGAGAGAGAGGGAGACACAGAATCTGAAGCAGGCTCCAGGCTCTGAGCCGTCAACCCAGAGCCGGATGTGGGGCTCCAACCAACCAACTGTGAGATCTTGACCTGAGCAGAAGTTGGCCGCTTAACCGACTGAGCCACCCAAATCCCCAACAAGGCTTTTTCTGTTGGAACACTTGGTGGACCAGGTTGAAGGCATGTCCCCTTAAAGTGGCTTTGCAGTTGATTTTATCAGACATTTTATTTATATATTTATATAAATACCTTTATATAATTTATATTTTTTAATGTTTTTATTGTGAACTATATCAAATATACAAGATAGTATCGGATATAACAATACCGAAAACCTATGCTAAGATCGTAATATTAGCAGAATCTTAGAAGCTTCCTAACCATACCCTTCCTTCCCCAACAGTGGGGGCCAGCTCTGGGTTGTGTCCATTACTCCCTTAACTTCTCTATCCAGTTCTACCATCTATGTGTATATCCCTAAGCAGCAAACTGTTTGGTTTTGCCTGTTTGTATACTTCATATACATGGAATATTACTCATGTACTTTTCTGTGGCCTGCCTTCTTTCCTCATTATTGCTCAATAGTACTGTTTTATTTGCTTGCTTATATATTCTTTATTGTGGTAAAATTGCATAACATAAAATTTACTATTTTAGCTGGTTTTTAAGCATGCAATTCAGTGGTATTAAGTACATTCACACGGTTGTATGATATTGCATCTTCAAGATTCATCCGTCTTAGTGGATGTGGCTCCCTGTAGACCATTTATTTTCATTTCTCCGAAGTGTTCCACTGGGTGAATATTCCTCTGGGTGAACATACTACAATTTATTATTTAATCTACCATTTATGGACCTATGGGTTCTTTCTTTCCTTTTTTCTTTTTTCTTTTCATTTGCTCTTACAAATAGTAATGCTTGAACATTCTTGCACCTGTCTACTGGGGCACGTGTGCAAGAATTCTTAGGGCATATAACTATGGTAGCATTGATGGGTTTTACTTATTTAATTTTCTAGAAAGAGATCTATGAATGTATTTCTTATATAATGAAATTTCAATTTAGAAAAAGGAAAGCAAAGAAAGAAGTTGGGATGATTTCATAAAGTGAAAGAGCAGGGAACAATCTCTGTGAGATAGGAAGCAGAAAGGAATGGGAAGAGCAACTGAGACGTGTCTGCTGGCTGAGCTCAGAAGGTATTGTCAAGCATAAATTCAATCCATCACATGTACCGCACACCAAATTCGTGTCTGGCTCTTTAAGTGCTAGAGTTAGCAGTGGACTGGAACTCAAGACACCTGGGCTCTCTCTCAACTTCGCCACAAACAGCAAGTTATTTCACCTCCTTGGCCAGTGGTTCTGACATCCGTAAGATGAGGAGATATACCCGGATGACCAGAAACCTTCCACCCAGCTCTGCTAGTTTGGGATGCTAAACTGGTTGAAGTAGGAAGACAGAGACTTGTCAGGAGTAGTTCTAATCTAGGTTCCAAACAGGAAAGAACTCTGCCTTACAATTACTGGACCCAGTGAGCCAGCAGAAATGATGTGATGGTAAGTGTTTAACAGCTGACTCTCTGGAACAGAGAACCCTTGGTTTGTAATGGCGTTTACTCATTTATATGGTTGTAAATACTCCCACTAGGGCCAATTTCCAGCTACTAATGTGTCACCACCTCATAAAATCCTTAACAATTTAACAGTCAGTCTTTGGCTCAACAGTACTAACTGGCTCTAGCACGCCTTTGGGAAGCAAACTAGCCCTAAAAGGTAGGACTCAGATGACACCCCCATAGACCAGAAGGAGAAATAAAGACAAATCACTCATAGGGCTCACAGTGCATAAGACTCACAGTTAAAGTCTGGGGAGATCGTACTTACTTCCCCTTACTGGGAAGGTCACTAGACTGGTTGTGTGTACAGTCTTCATTGATCTGAGTAGGCAAAAGGAATCACTCCGGAAAAGAACAAGAGGAAATGCCAGGGCCCGGGAGCCCATTGTGAGGGGAAACGTCTCCCAGCCCCTTGGAAAATCACTCTTCCACATTATGAAGAACCTCTGAGTGTGAGTGATACTTGGAGCAGACACACTGCACACGCACAGCCTGGTCTGTTTAGCAAGTGGTTTTGTCACTTCCATGCTCCTTTGATTCAGTTTCCAGGTCAACCAGTTATTCTTCCAATCCCCTTTCTTGAGACTTGCAGCCTCAAACACCAAGAAAGGAAGGAAAGGAGTGAAAATTTTTTGAGTACCCACAAGAGGCAAGGCATTCCATTTATATCATTACTCTTAATTCTCCCAACAGGCCGCATTGTACATGACACTAAGTCTCAAGTGGATGCAAGACTCAATTCAGAGAGATCCGGGACTTACCTGAGATGATCCATGTTAGAACTGGAGAGATGTTTCTAGACCACCCAAGTGTGTGATTCTGAAAGCCATGCTCTCTACACCTAACCTGGGATCCTCCATTCTCAGTGGGTTTGCGGCCCAGGACCCTCACTGTCTCTCCCATTGCCCTGGTGTCTTTGAGAATTTCCCTTTACTGGTTTTGCCCTTTGCTGGCTCTATGACTGACAGAAAGCCCTAGTCAGCACTCCAGTCTTATACATGTCAGTTTACGTAATATCTGATTTCAGAAATTAGCTTTACCCTAAACCAAAATTAATTCTTTAAAATATATATCACAGAAAATCAGGAGAGGCAACAAGCTCTAAAGAAGATAGAGCACTCAGGAAGGGGAGGGGCACCACAGCACCTTAAGAAACTGGGATTTCCAGCTCTTGTAACAATAAAAAAAAAGCCTTGAAACACTATATAACATTCTTTTACAAACAGAGGTAAGCTCTCAACAAATAAAGGAAAAGCCCAGGTGCCAGAGAAGCAGGCAGAACTGGAAATTACTGGGGTAAGGGCATGAGCCAATGAGGGGCTCCGGTCACCTAGGGACTGAAGTTTCAACGCCCACATGGGTCCAGGAGAGAAGACGTTGCACCCCACCACCCCGGAAATTGGAAAAGACACACTCCCACACAAAGCTAGAAACCTTTAAGGGAAATCTAGAAAAACCCACTCTACAACACAGAGCCTCAACAAGGAAGCTTGCCTGCCTCTGTCTGTCTGCCTTCTGGGTGGAGAAAAAATTATCTTGAAAACTGGTAACTATAAGCCCGTGATCACCTAGGTTTAGGGTTCAAATTTATATGATCATAATTGAGAAATCCCCTCCACCTCTAGAAAATAACATATAAATTGGTCTCAGGTCAGTACTATTTCCTAGAACGTCTGATAAAATCAAATGCAAAACCACCTTGAAGGGACATGCGCTCAACCTGGGCCACCAAGTATCCCAACAGAAAAAGCTTTGCTGAAAATAGACTCGTGATTCAAAATTAGAAAACACACCCACCCGGGACGCCTGTGTGGCTCAGTTGGTTGAGCATCTGACTTCAGTTCAGGTCAGGATCTCACGGTTCATGAATTCAAGCCCCAAATCAGGTTCTTTGCCGTCAGTGCAGAGCCCACTTTGGATCCTCCGTCTCCCTCTCTCTCTGCCCCTTTCCCACTCATGCCCTCTTGCTCTCTCAAATGTCTACATACTTACATAGAATTTGTATTTCAATAATGATCTATGAACATAATTTACTTTAAAATATTGCATATATTTGGAGATACATGCTCAAAATCATTTGATCGATGAAGTACAAAATCAAAAAAGTTTGGAGACCACTGAATTAGAAATATACATTTTTTTTCTAGTGTGTATGGGGACATTTATAGCCACATCCTAGACCACAGAGTAAATCTCAAACCAGAGGACTTGTATGTATTAGTTTTCTATGGCTGCTCTAACAAATTACCACAGACTGATTAGCTGAAAAGAATCCAAATTTATTATCAGAGCTTTGTAGGTCAGAAGTTGGAAATGAATCACATGAGGCTAAAATCAAAGCATCAGCAGGCTGCATTGCTCCCCGATTCTCCCTGGAGAGAAGAGAGAATCAGTTTCCTCAGTCTTTCTAGTTTCTGGAAGCTTTCCACATTCCAGAGCCGGTGACCCTCTCCTTCTATCCACACACTCAGCAATACCAGGCTGACTCCTTCTCCTGCTGCCACCCCTCTAGTTCTCTCTTCTGCCTCCCTCTTCCACTTATAAGGACCTTTACTATTGTAATGGGTCCATTTGGATAGTGCAGGATAATCTCCCCCATCGCAGGGCCAGCTGATCAGCCATGTTGATTCTGTCTGCAACTTTGATTCCCCTTTGCTCTGAAACATATTCAGTTCCGACTGATGTACACATCACTGGAGGGCCAATATTCTGCCTACCATATTACACATACAGCTGACCTTTCTGACCACAATGAAATAAAACCAAAATTGATAAAAAGGAAACATTTTAAACTTCATTGATCTGGAAATATTTTTTAATTTTTTTAATGTAGATTTATTTTTGAGACAGAGAGAGAGAGAGCAAAAGTGAGTAGGGGAGGGACAGAGAGAGGGAGAGAGAGGATCCATAGCAGGCTCCACACTGTGAGCACAGAGCCCGAAGTGCGGCTCGAACTCATGACCGTGAGACCATGACCTGAGCTGAAATCAAGAGTCGTCAGACACTTACCCAACTGAGCCACCCAGGTGCCACTGAAAAATTTTTTTAATTCTATAAATTATGCAATGCTCACCACCATAAGTATAGTTACCACCCATCACCATACAGTGTTATTGCAATATTATTGACTATACTCCATATGCTGTACTTTTCATCTCCTGTAAGTTGTAATTTTTAGTTATTGGAAGTTTGTACCTTTTAATCTCCTTCACCTATTTCACTCATCCCTCCACCCCCATCCCCTCTGGCAACAAACAGTTTGTTTTCCATATTTATAAGTCTGTTTCTGTTTGCTGTTTGTTTTTTAGATTCCATATACAAGTGAAATCATATGGTCTTTGTCCTTCTCTACCTGACTTATTTCATTTAGCATAATACCCTCTAGGACTATTCATGTTGCAAATGGCAAGGTTTCATTCTTTTTATGGATGACTAATATTCCATTGCATATATATCAATCACATCTTCTTTATTCATTCATCTATTGTTGGACACTTGGGCCACTTCCATATCCTAGCTATTATAAATAATGCTGCTGGAGTGCAGCATTATCTTTTCAAATTAATGTTTTTATTTTCTTTGGATAAATACCCAAAAGTGGAATTTCTGGGTCATATGGTACTTCCATTTTTAAATTTTTGAGGAACCTCCATACTATTTTCCATAGTAATTGCACCAATTTACCTTCCTAAAGGAAGGTAGTGCATGAGCCTTCTCTTCTCCACATCCTCACCAACACTTGTTATTTCTCGTCTTTTTGATATTAGCCATTTTGACAGGTGTAAGGTGATATCTTATCATGGTTTTGATTTGCATTTCCCTGATGATTAGTGATGTCGAGCATCTTTTCATGTGGCCGTTGGCGTTCTTTGGAAACACGTGTAATCAGGTCCTCTTCCCATTTTAAAATCAGATTATTTGGATTTTTTGGTGTTGAGTTGTATAAGTTCTTTACATATTTTGGATATTACCCCCTAGATTGGATAAATCACTTGCAAATATCTTCTCCCATTCAATAGTTGCCTTTTTATTTTGCTGATGGTTTCATTTGCTGTGCAAAATTTTTCTTATTTTGATGTAGTCCCAGTAGTTAGTTAGTTAGTTAGTTTGTTTGTTTTGAGAGAGAGACAGAGAGTGGGGAAGAGGGGCAAAGGGAGAGAAAGAGAGAATCTTAAGCAGGCTCCACATTCAGCTTGGAGCCGGACACAGGGCTCCATCCCATGACACTGGGATCATGACCTGAGCGAAATCAAGAGTCAGATGCTCAACAGACTGAGCCACCCGGGCATCCTTCATTAGCTTATTTTTGCTCTTGTTTCCCCTGCCTAAGGAGACATATCCATAAATATGTTGCTAAGGTTGATCTCCAAGAGGTTATTGCCTAGGCTTTCTTTTAGGAGCTTTATGGTTTCAGGTCTCACATTTAGGTCTTTAATCCATTTAGAGTTTATTTTTGTGTATCATGTAAGAAGTGATGTGGAAATTTTAACACTTCTTTTAAGTTTATTTATTTATTTTGAGAGAGAGGGAGAGTGAGAGAGAGTGATTGAGGGAGGGGCAGAGAGAGAGAATCCCAAGCAGGCTCTGTGCTGTCTGCAGAGAGCCCAATATGGGGGTCAATCTCACAAACCATGAGATCATGACCTGAGCCAAAATCAAGAGTCAGACATTTAACCAATCACCCAGGCACCCCAATGATGTGGAAATTTTCAAACGTACTTATAAATAAAAATAGTTCAAAAATAAATAACAATGGAAAAAAATAATAAGCTGACATAATGAAAACACAATATAGCAAACTTATGATTTAATATGTTTTATTATTTTCACAAAATCTTGCTTCAGCATAGCCAACATAGTTCTTGGAAGGAAATTTATAGCCTTAAATGCAAACATTATAAAAGAAAATTTTTAATTAATGAAATGAGTATCCAATTCAAGAAGTTAGAAAAAGAATGGCAGAATAAACCCAAAGAAAGTAAAAGGAAAGAAATTATTTAAGTTACACCAGGGGCGCCTAGGTGGCTCAATCAATTAAGTGTCTGACTCTTGATTTTGGCTCAGGTCATGATCTCATGGTTTGTGAGATCGACCCCCGTATGGGGCTCTCTGCAGACAGCACAGAGCTTGCTTGGGATTCTCTCTCTGCCCCTCCCCCATTTACACCTGTGTTCACGCTCTCTCTCAAAACAAACATTTAAAATAAACTTAAAAATTAAAAAATTAAAAGAAATAAAAATTACACCAGAGAGTAAAATGTAACAGAAAACAAAGAAATAATGGAAAACAAAATGAAATCAAAATGAATTGGTTCTTTGAAGCAATTAATAATTAGATCTATTTCTTGCAACTATATCAAGGAAAAAATGAGGAAATTATAAATAAACAATAATAGAAATGAAAAAAGGAAAACTAGTGGTGATTTAAAACATTTCCACCCATAAATCTAAAAGAGATTAAATAGATAATCTCCCAGAAAAATAGAAACCACCAAACTGACTTAAAAGAAATTGAAAACCTGAATTAAATCAGCAGCGAAAAACTTACACTCAAAATACACACACCCACACACACACACACACATTTTGCCAAGACTTCAAGGACCCAATCATCCCTATTTTATATCATCTGTATATAAGAAAAGCTATCATGGCTCAAGAAGAGAAGTGGCCAAAGAAAAAATAGAGTGGTGTCTAGAAACCTAAACCAAAGAAAAAAAACAGTTCTCAGGAAGGCAGAGAGCCGTCAGACTCTACATACTTCCTGGCTGAAGTACTCCTCACCCCTTAAGGGACATGCATCTGTATCGAACCCTCTCTCCCCTTCATGGTGCTGCAGTAATGGCCTTTATTAAAAATTTTACATCTGTCTTTGAGATTATTTGGTCAATTTCTGATTCTGTCACTGGTGTGTCAATTACATGAGGGCAGAAACCACATGTTTTATTTTGTTTTGTTTTCATCTTTGTGATCCATTACTTGGCATAGAATGGACATGCAAATAATTCTTGTTGAGGGAGGAGTGGAATTTACGAGATCAGTGTGCCCTTAGGCCCCCTGAAATTTCAAATTTATACTTGTGGATAGAACTGTCAAGGAATAAGAATGAGGATAGACCATCTAATACTCAGCAAGTACCTTAAGTGCCAGGAGGTGCTAGGAGCTGGAGATGAGAAACTGAGGTTGGAAGAAATGCCCATAAATGCTTGGTCCCCTTTGAGATCCAGACCGAGGAGTCCCAAGAATGCAAATTACAGAACCGGGAAGTGAGCTCACCCCACCGTCCTGCCCACTTGGCTAGTTGGTCTCTCAAACCAACTGGGTTTGGGAATGAGGACCTAAAGTGGTGGGCGGGGGAGGGGAAGTAGGGTGGTGTCATCAAAGAAAGGCAGGAGTGGAGGACAAAGGAATGGAGTGGGGGAAGAAAAACTAAGGCGTCCTGATAAGGATCAGGAACAGTGATTTCTGACGCCTATGTAACGTAATAGAACTTCCTTCCAATGAGAGATCTTGGAGTTTGTTCCCCTGAGTACTTTGACTGATCATAGATTTACAAAGGGCCAAGACTGATTTGGAGATTAGGGGCTGAAGACAGATGAGGTATGCTGCCAGACGGAACATTTCTGAAAGGTACTCTGTGACAGAAAAGGGTAGGGTGAGGTGGGGGTGATGTCAGCAAGATAATGCCTTTACTGCCTTGTAAGGTAGCAGGATCACTAATTAATTAATCTCTGGGGTGAGAAGGACCACTGAGAACAAGAATATTCAAAATGCAATTTTAGGTTGTATCTTTATGATATATAAACCTTCAGGGAGCACCTAGGTGGCTCACTCGGTTAAGTGTCCAGTTTTGGCTCAGGTCACGATCTCATGGTTCATGAGTTCAAGCCCCGCATCAGGCTCGGAGCCTGCTTCAGATCCTCTGTCCCCATCTCCCTCTGCCCCTCCCCCATGCGCTCTCACGCGCCCTCTCTCTCCCTCTCTCAAAAATATAAATATTTTAAAAAAAAACCTTCAGTAAAAGTTTTGCCACACTTAACAGGCTTCTGCTTATAGTTGGTTTGGAGGAAAATTCAAGAAAGCCCTGTGTTCCAAATTTGGAACCTGTGGCAAGGCAGAAGGAACAGCCAGGAGCACAGAAGCAGGAGCAGGACTTTAGCTGAAAGAGAGTTGGAATGACAGGTAACCATAACAGCTGGCCCATCGGAATGTATCCTGTAGACAGTCCTGTCTCCTCCCCACTCTGTCCAGGACCTGCCCTGCTTGGAAGGTGAGCAGTGTCTTACCTAGATGTCGAAGAGCAGAGTGGCCCCAGCTGGCCATCCAGGCTATAGTCACTGCTCTAGATCGAGGGTTTAGTCAGGCCCTCAAAAGTAATGAAAATCAGGGGTGCCTGGCTGTCTCGGTTGATAGAGCATGTGACTCTTGATCTCGGGTTATGAGTTCAGGCCCCACATTGGGCATGGAGCCTACTTAAAAAAAAAAAAAAGTAACAAACATCATCAAAAGAAGTCTTCTGTGAGCCTGTCTCTGGAGATGCAAGAGAAGGAAGGAGATGTTGAAAAGAGAAGATGTATCTCTGTGCCAGCAGGTGTGGAGAGAAGCTGCACCCCAAAAGAGAATGTGGTGGTGGAAGATTCTGAAGGAGAGGTCAGCAGGTTGCATCCACAGGGCCTGCAGACAAGAGAAAGGAACTGTCTGGGGAGCCAGCCCAGGAAAGGCCAAGACTCACCAGAAATTGATGCAAACACCACAGAAGGCAGGAGATGAGATCATTTCATTTGCCCAGAGGAAAGCGAGGTCCAGAAAGCTGGCTTTCCTCCTCCTGCCCAGGGTACTCGAGGACAGCCAGGCAGAGCCTGCTCCTGCCCTTTCCCTCATGGAGAGGGGACAATGGGCCCTAGCTCAGAGCACGGAAACCTCCCTTGCATGGTGGAGCAGCTCACAGCTAGTCAGTCCTCCCAGGGCCCTCCAGTTCCCTTTTGGGTAAGTTCTCCCTAAAGGTCCCAACTCCTCATTGTTCCTGATGTTCCCATCTATCCCCACAGGCCCCCATCTCCCCATGTCCGCCCAAGGTTTAAGATTCACAGTGAAGACGGTGACCATAATCTGGGGAGGGACAGGACTGGCAGCAACAGCTCAATCCTCAGATCCCAAGGTTCACACTCTGAGGTGGGAATTCAGGCGCCCTGCCGGATAGGGAAAAGGATGGTTGGGTATAAGTAATTCTTCAGATCACACTCATACATGGCTTCCTACTTGTGAGGACCCTCTTGAAGAGAAGAGGGGGCTGGGGAAAGGCAGGAGGTGGAAAATATGAAGAGAAAGGAAACCAGAGTAAGACAGAGAACAGAGCTAACAAGTGAGATCACAGGAGTGTGACATTTTATGAGCAGAGTGGAAAACAACTGCAAAGCCCCTGAATGAAAAATGGCCTGGAGAAACAAGCCATATGTTCCCAGGACTCAAAGAGAGAAAAGTCCAGCTCGTTCCAGTATCCTCAGATCAGCCTTTCCAGGAGAACAGAAGAAGTAGGGGAACGATGACCCAGAGGAGCCTAATCCCAACTGTCCAAGCTGGGAAGGGAGATGCCCCAGGTGCTCCAAGACACCTGGTGGGGGTGGGAAGGGAGGATGAAGACGGTACTAAGGTGAGGAGGGAGAGCCAGTGGAAGGTGTGATACCCATCCCACAGGTTGGCAGGAAGATTAGATGAAATCACATGTGATCTCCTAGCAGAGTCCTGCAGAGAAGACACAGGTTTAAGTCCCCTGTTTGCAATTCCAAACAATTCTGTGGCAGTCTTTTGGCCATAAAAACTAGACCTTGGTTGATGCAAGGGTTAGTTATAGTCCCCCTTATTAATTTTTTTATTTTTTAGAGAGAGCTCGAGGGAGAGGGGCAGAGAGAGAGAGAGAGAGAGAGAGAGAGAGAAAGAGAATCTTGGGCAGGCTCCATGCCCAGCACAGAGCCTGACACAGGGCTTGATCCCATGACCTTGAGATCATGATGCTGGGATCATGACCTGAGCCAAAATCAAGAGTCAGACTCTTGACCGCTCAACTGAGCCACCCAGGTGCCCCAACCCCCACTTAGTTTAAACATTCAATAGTTTTGCTGCAGAAATGTTGTGCTTGAGAGTGAGTGCTATCCTGCCCCATGAGGCATCTTGTCATGCTTCTCCCCCAAGTCTGCAAAATTCTGAGTTCTGAAACTTACCCGACCCCAATTGTTTCAGATAAAGATTTATGGACCTGTACTCGGTTCAGGTTCCCCTTCCTTCTCTAAACTGTTAGTAGCTTATAAGCTGTGAACAGGGGTGATGTCGGCATAATTCGTACAAGTGTGTGAATAGAAGAGGTGGGTGTCCCATGCACCCAACGTTCTGTAAAAAAGGAAGGCATGAACGGGTTAAGTTCTTAGTGAGCACAAGAGTGAGCTGGAAACCCTGGAGAGGCCAGCGTGTTGGAGTGGTGGATGTCTTTGAAGAGCAGCAAGTCTTCTGACAGAGCGTGCCCTTTAATACTCTCCCCACACCCAACACCCAGCACCCAGCACCCAGCACATGGAAAAGGGGGAGGGGGTGGAAGTTACTGCTCTGAGAAAGAAAACAGCCACAATAGAGCTTCAGCTGCCATCAAAGGTCGTTTTGTCACCTGAAGCCAGCAACTCAAGGAGGACCTGCAGCGGTGCCGAGGAGGTGCAGAGAGCAGGCGCCAGCACCCAGCTGGGGGTGGCAGCTCCGCAGAGGCCAGCGGTCAGCGACTGGAGTGCAGAAAGAGCTCCCCAGGCAAGAGCCATGGGCTGGCCACCCCCCTGCTGGCTGTGGATTCTGGGCACCCTGGGAGGGCTCTCGGCTACCCTAGACCCCAAATGCTGTCCAGAGAAGCACTACTGGGCCCAGGGAGAACTTTGCTGCCAGATGTGTAAGCCAGGTAAGAGAAGAGCCTTTGCCAGGGGTTTGGGGTGAAGGGTGGCAGAGAGTGTGTCTGAGTTCCAGCAAGGAGAGGAACCCGGTACCACCTTGAAGAGGGCAAAGACATGGTTTTCCTTGGACCTTGACCTGGACCTCTGCTCACAGGGACTTTCCTCGTGAAGGACTGTGACAGACATGGAGAGGCTGCTCAGTGTGATCCATGCATACCGGGGGCCTCCTTCTCACCAGACCACCACATCCGGCGCCACTGTGAGAGCTGTCGGCATTGTAACTCTGGTGAGATGGGCAAACCTCTAGGGGATCAAGGTGGCAGAGCCGGGGGTGAAGGAGCAAAGAGGAGGGAGGTCAGAGCTTGTCACTTCAAGGCTATACTGCAAATGAAGCCAATGCTGGGAAATGGGGTGCCCTGGGCAGGGCACATATTGATGTGGAAAGAACTCTAGTGATACAGGGAATGGGGTAAGCAGAATTCGTGGGGCTTTGGAAAATGGGTGCACAACTCAGATCATGACAATATAAAGGGAGAGACGAAAAAAGGAGAGGTGGCTCTAGGTCCCAAATTTCAGATGAGCAACCTTCCATAGATGAATTGGCTGTGTCTGAAGTGCACATTCATTTGGAACTTGGAGTACATCCATCCTTCCTCCCTTCCTTCCATCCATCCTTCCTTCCTTCCTTCATTTTTCTTTCTTTTCTCTCTCTCTCTCTTTCTTTCTTTCTAAGTTTTTATTTATTTGACACAGAGGGAGAACAGGGAAGGGGCAGAGAAAGGGAGAGAGAGAATCCCTACCAGGCTCTGCAGTATCAGCACAGAGCCCGATGCAGGGCTCAAACTCACGAACTGTGAGATCATGACCTGAGCCGAAATCAAGAGTCAAATGCTTAACCAACTGAGCTGCCCAGGCGCCCCCTTTCTTTTTTTTTTAAATATTTATTTTTACTTATTTTGAGAGAGAGAGAGAGCAGGGGAGGGGCAAAGAGAGAGAGGGAAAGAGAGAATCCCAAGTAAGCTCCAAGCTGTCAGTACAGAGCCCAATTCAGGGTTCAATCCAAACTGTGAGATCATGATCTGGGCCGAAAGCAAGAGTCAAAGGCTCAACCGACTGAGCCGCCCAGGTGCCCCTCAGGAAATAACAATACCAGCCAGTGGGTAACACCCTTTTTTTTTTTTTTTGCACAAAAGCCAATTTAGGAAAATGAATATGTATGTGGCCTATGTTTTTCTTGTTTGTCATTTTATCTTTTTTAAATGAAGAAGTGTAACATGTGCAGCTGTTATGAATTCTTTTATTATTTCTGCATCTTAGCTAGAATTTCCAAAACTGTGCACCAGCCCAGATAGAGCAGCAGACTTAAAAGTGGCCCCTTGGGGGCCTGGGTGGCTCAGTCAGGTAAGCATCCAACTTTGGCTCAGGTTATGATCTCATGGGTCATGGGTTCTAGCCTCGCATCAGGCTCTGCACTGACAGCATGGAGCCTGCTTGGGATTCTCTCTCTCCCTCTCTCTGGTCCTCCCCCTCTCTTTTTCTCTCTCTCTCAAAATAAATAAACATTAAAAAATAAAAAATAAAAAAGGTTTTGCCATTGCAAATAAGTCAAAAAAACAACATCTCAAATACATAAGAAGTATTCCTCAATCCACTTAACCTAAAAATATATTAAAGCAACCCCAGCAGGGTTAGAATTATTTTATTTATTTTTAATGTTTATTTATTTTGAGGGAAAGAGAGAGAGTAAACATGAGCAGGGCAGGGGCAGAGAGAGTGGGGGAGAGAGAATCCCAAGCAGGCTCCACGCTCAGCACAGAACCCTACTCAGGGCTTGATCTCAGGAACTGTGAGATCATGACCTGAGCCAAAACCAAAAGTTGGACGCCCAACTCAGGTGCCGTTGGAAGTATTTTAGTCAAAGCCTCCCCACTCACAGTGCGGGCCCCACCAGAAGGCCTTTTCCCAATACTGAGCTAGCCCGAACTCCCTTTGCTGTGTTCCAGACCAGGCAATTCGTAAGACTCAGCCCATAGGCCCCCAAAGTACTCAGGCAGCAAGTGGCTGTGGGACTCCAGGTGACAGTGGTCAAGGTTGAGGTGTGATCAGGGGGAGGCTGAATGCGTTTGGTCCCCTCTGGACCTCAGTATTCCCACGGGTAAGATGGAGAAGTGCCTAAAATCAGCCTGGAATTTGGGGCACAGGTTACACATGGTGAAGAGAACCCCCAGGGCCCTGAATACTCATCACTGAAAACAGAGGCACTCCTTCCTTGTAACCAAGCCCAGCCCCCTCCTTAACCCTTCCGTTCCCTTCGGGCGGATACCCTCCTGCCCACTGGTTCCTGGGTCTGAGGTGATCTTCCTCACCTTTGTCTACCTCTTCTCCTCTCCCCTGTCACTGTTCCCTCCCCCTCACTGTTCTCTTCTTGCAGATCCTTGTCCAGGCTGGCTCACAATTGCTGGTAAGCCACAAGGAAACTATGAGTCAGAATTCAGAAAGAAGCAGCCACAGGGGCATAAGGAAGGGAAGAAGGAATTTGTGTCCCTCTCCCTTTCCTGACAAAAGGCATATGTTAAAGGAATGTTAGAGTACTAGTAGTCATCTTCGACATCTTCCGGGCTTCCTTTCTGCACCCCTCTCCTGCCTGTGGGGGCTCTTCTCCCTGGTTCCCCATGAGTGCACTGTCCTAAGGCCCCACCAGGCTCGTGCGCAAACCTGGCCCACGTCCGGGTGCCGATGCCTTCCTCAGAATCACCCTCCTCTTCTTAACCCCAACCACCTGTGAGCCCAGTCCAGCCCAGAACCCCTCACATGCTCCTCCTCTAGTATAATTTACTGGCAGTCATTCAGCACCCGACATCTACGCTTAAATAAAATTTCTATTTTAAAGGCAAAGTAGGGGCACCTGGGTGGCTCAGTCAGTTGAGTGTCCAACTTCGGCTCAAGTCATGATCTCACGGTCTGTGGGTTCAAGCCTCGCATTGGGCTCTGTGCTGACGGCTCAGAGCTTGGAGCCTGCTTCAGATTCTGCATCTCTCTCTCTCTCTCTGCCCTCCCCTGCTTGCACTCTGTGTCTCTGTCTCTCAAAAATAAACACTTAAAAAATTTTTTTTAAATAAAGGCAAAGTATTTTGGTAATCAAGTAACTCTCTAGTAAAGTTAAAAACCTGGAGGCCACCAGGGGGCCACCTGGGTGGCTCAATTGCTTAAGTGTCCAACTCTTGATTTCGGCTCAGGTCATGACCTCATGGTTTGTGGGTTCAAGCCTGCAGCGGACTCTGTGCTGACAGCTCAGAGCCTGCTTGAGATTCCCTCTCTCCCTCTCTTTCTGCCCTTCTCCCCTCTCAAAAATAAATAAACATTTAAAAACAAATCTAAAATTAAAAACTTATCAGCACTATTCCTAATTGCGTAAAAACTGGAAACTGCCCACGTGCCATTGGCAGTAGAATAGATAACTGAATCATGGGATATTCATACAGTGGAATACAATACAGCAGGAGAAAGAACAGTCTATGGTTACAACACGAATATATTTCACAAAGAGTTGAGTAAGAGAGCCTGACACAGGTGGGTATACGCCCACGACTACGCAAATGTAGTACAAAAAGAAGCAAAACTAACTGGCAGTGTTAGGAAGTCAGGCTAGATAGTGGTTATATGTGGGTGGGAGGAGGCAGTGACTAGAAAGGAACACGGCTGCTCTTGTCTGTGGGTCCAATTTGTACGCTTCTGATCGGTGTACCTCTCTGTACGTATATTACACTTCAAGAAGTTATAAAAGTATCAGTGAATAAGACAGAAAATCATGCAAGCTGTTTCTACTTTTTTACAGTTTGTATTTCTGAATCATGAATTTTCTAGAAGGTCTACATTTTTCCTTTCATGGCAATAGTAATAAAGGCAGAGGCACTGGGCGACAGTGAGGGAGAGACGGGCCCTTATGTGGATGGGGCAGGAGTTCCTGGAGCTGGGTATGGGATGGGAGCTCAAGATAGGATTTAGCAAGCACGCCTTGCAGGCCTCTGAGGCCTGAGCTTCTGTGTTCCTCCTCCCCCTCCCTCTGTCCCCAGGTCTCCTCATTCGAAACTGCACCCTCACCGCCAACGCAGAGTGTGCCTGCCCCAAGGGCTGGCAGTGCAGGGACAAGGAGTGTACCGAGTGTGATCCTCCTTCAAACCCCTCAGTGACACCTCGTCCATCTCAGGCCCCAGACCCACACCCACAGCCCACCCACTTACCTTACGCCAAAGGTAAGTTCCAGGCAACGCTTTGTCTAGTCACAGGGATAAGGGTCACCCCCCAACCAGCACCCTCCCCACGTAAGTGGCCTGGCCCGCTGGCCCACCTTCCTATCTCACCTAGCACCTCTTAGGCCTCAGGCCTTCATTCATCCCAAGCTTGTGCCCTGGGAGGTTCCCTGCTTCAGCTCACCCTCTTTTTCCAGAGATGCTAGAGGCCGGGACAGTTCAGCAGGTGCAGACTCGAGCTGATTTCAGGTGGCTGCCTGCCCCAGCTCTCTCGACCCACGGGCCACGTGAGTTTCCTCCCCATTCTCCACCCCCAGAGAGAATGCATGCGGGAGAGGGAAGTCAGCCAGAAAGCTCCTAGGAGTAGGGGTGACAAGAGGGAGAAGCAGAGTCTAGGGATTAGGAAAGGACTTAGTCCCATGGTAGCAGTGGGGGACGGGGTAAGAGAGTTGGCAGGATGGGTAACAGGTGGCCCGGGCTGAGGGGAGTCAAGACCTAGGCCCTCCCCAAAAACCCTCGTGTGGCCCCTGTCTATCACAGCCCAAAGGTCCCTGTGCAGCACAGACTGCATCCGCATCTTTGTGGTCCTCTCTGGAATGTTTCTTGCTTTCACCATGGTCGGAGCCCTGTGCCTCCATCAACAAAGAAAATATGGACTAAGTAAGAGACAAAATGCAGGTCTCCAGTCCTGTCCCTGCACCCCACCCTGCTACCTTAGCCCTGCCACCCATGCCTGGAACCTTTCAGAAGCCTCCCTCACTCCATTGGTACCAACTCTTGTTCCCACCTTCTCTTCCTCTCCTCTTAGCTGGCACCCCCCTGACAGCCCTCCCCCAAGCTAACCTTCCTTTGCTCACCTCCACTCTCTTCACCACCCCTCCCCCACCTTCACTGCATCTGATTGTCCTCCTGCAGACAAAGAAGGAAGCCCAGTGATGCCGGCAGAGCCTTGTCCTTACAGCTGCCCCAGGGAGGAAGAGGGGGGCATCATCCCCATTCAGGAAGATTACCGAAAACCAGAGCCTGCTTCCTACCCCTGAGCGAGTTCGCCTTGGGGGTTGGGGAGGCCATCACTACAATAAAATCCCAGCCTCCATCCCACCCCGTCTGCCATCCAGGGGGAATGAGACCTGGCACCCCCAGTTTCAGTACCATCCTCTCATCAGGACCCTTTTCTATGCGCAGACTTGAGGAAGTGCGTTTTGGAGACTGGCAGTGACAAGGACACGAGGGGATGCGGTGGAGGGTGGGTCACTGGAGTCCGAGTGTTCCCTGGCTCAGCCAGCTTCACCACCCACCCCACCCACCCCCGCTGCACTGGAGGGCTGTGGCCCTAGCTGGAAAACACACTTCTGCCTACGAATCCCCACGTGCTGTATCACTGACGTAGAAGTTCGGCAAAATAAAGTGACGGCCAGCCACACACCAAAGCTCTCCCCGCGCTGTCTCTGAAATTCCAATCTCAGGGCGCTAGCCACTCCTAGCCTCGTCTCCTAGATCAGAGATCGGAAGGAGGAGCTCTCTCCAGGGCGGACTAGAGTTAGGGCCCGCCCAAGTCGAGGAAGGGTGACCGCCAGTGGGTGTGGCACCCACCGAAAATGAATAAAGGTCCCCAGGCTCCCAGGGATCCTGCTTCTGGCTTCAGTCTCTCCCCCCATCCTCACCCCCTTCCCCTACCCCTACCCCTGCCTCTACTTCGGTTCTGCTCTCTTTGGTGGGGAGTCAGAATGCATGCGGTGAAGTCAGGTCTTGAAATAAAAGATTTGCGGGAGGCGGGGGAAGAAAGGAGAACCGTGAACACGACTGTGGCACGAGCACCTAGTTAGTGGTTTCACTCACAGGCAGAAGCAGCCGCGGTGACAACGCGAAGTGAAAGCGAAAGTCAAGTAGGCCAAGGACTGAAGAGAAAGCAACAGGCCAGAAAGGGTGGTTCGCAGAGCCCCCTCTTCTCCCGCCGGGACGAGCCGGCCGGCGCTGTGGAGAAGGGCGGCCTGGCGGGAGGGGCGGGAGGGCAGCCCCCATGGGCACAGGGGAGGGGTGGTGCCTGCTGCTCTGCCTGGCCCTGTCCCTGTCCCGAGCGGCGGCAGACCCAGGTGAGCCGGGAGCGCCGGGCCGGAGTTGGGGGAGGGGGGGAGAATGTTGGGTCCAGGGCGCACCAGGGAGCCACCCACCCCGAGATTCCAGAAGGGGAAGGGGGTAGGGGGAGCGCCCGGCTTCCAGCAGCCTCCTAAGTCCAACAGGAGAAAGGCTGGCAAAGTAAGGAACCAGTGGTGTTCAGGAGGGGGCCGAGGCATGTGGGAAAGGCCAAAGGAAGAGAGGCCTCCTCGGTGGATGCGGTGGGTGGCCTACTGGAGAGGGCACACTGCCTGGGAGCAGACACCTTCCC
Organism: Paguma larvata; assembly: GCA_030068075.1. Classification (NCBI taxonomy): domain Eukaryota; kingdom Metazoa; phylum Chordata; class Mammalia; order Carnivora; family Viverridae; genus Paguma; species Paguma larvata. The sequence goes on along the minus strand of CM057828.1, from coordinate 97,204,704 downwards.
AAGTCGAAAGCTAGGAAATCCCCGCGGAGGTGAGCTCTGGAGCTGGGGGAGGGGCAGGCCACCTGTAAGGGCAGAAAGCAGAGCAGACCCAGTGGGCTAGCTAGGAAATTGGGAAGATGGCTGCCAACTCCCCTCGCCACACAGGCGGCCTGTCTCCTCTCCCAGCGGCAATTTGCTCCTTAATCTTCTTTTGCTGAGAATTCCTTTGACTGAAGAGTTTTTTGGCCGGCTGGTGTAACAATAAAAACATAAACTCTCCTGGTCAATGCGAATCCAGAATTTTAAATAATTCATACCAGGTATGTGCCTGGACTAGCAGGTGCTTCCCAGAAAGCTGGTTTGGGGGTGACAAGAGGGACACAGAGACAGCTAGGACCCTGGAAGACAACTTTTACCCCTTCCTTGATGACTCCACAGTTGGGGTGCAAGGCAAGTACAGAAGCAACTCTCTGGGCAAGAGGGTGCTCACCCCGTCTTTAACCTGCAGCAGAAAGGCAGTGGCGGGCAGTGGATGTGGTCCTAGACTGCTTCCTGGTGGAGGAAAGTAGGCACCCTGGAAGTCTCGCCAGCAGTAGGACCATGGTGGAGGCCTTGGTCGTGCTGAGGCAGGTACCAGTGCTGGATGATGGCTCCCTGGAAGCCTTCACCGATTTCCAAGGGGGCACACTGGCCAAAGACAACCCACCTGTTACCTTCGAGGCCTCAGGTAAGAGCCCTCCACTCTGTGTCCCCTCCGCTCTGTCCCACCCTTCACTGGGACAGCCCAGTTCCCGAGTACACCCACTGCACCTGTTTCCCATGGACCCAGGTGTTCTCAATCCAACTAGACCTCTGTGCTGCCCTTCTCCCCCAGTGAACTTGGTACAGATTCCCCAGGCCGAGGCCTTGCTCCATGCTGACTGCAGCGGGAAGGAGGTGACCTGTGAGATCTCCCACTATTTTCTCCAGGCCACTGAGAAGAAAGTTTCGTTCATCGCCAACGTGCAGGTACCCGGAGGGGGACCTAGTGTCTCCATGGTGATGAAGGTTCTCAGGGATGCTGAGAATGGGGCTGTCTTGCACCCCACACTGAAGCTGCCCCTGAGCCCCCAGGGGATGGTGCAGACTGCAGGTGAGAAAATTAAAAGCAGCAGAAATAAAGGTGTGGGTTTTTTCAAGTGGGCAGTTTATGGGGGACTAGAAGGAGAAGAAAAGGAAGAAGTCCACCTCCATCCACATCAGTCCTCTCAGGGTGTCCCCTAGCCTGAGTCCTTTCTCCTAAAGACCCAAAAGAATTGGGCTGGGATCATTTTCACCTCCCTAGTGTGAGGAAATGACGGCTCTATTCACATATGCTGTCAATAGCGGTCTTGTTAAGCCAAGCACCAGTTGTATCCCGGGGAAAGCCAGCCTGTTCTGGTGTTTCAAGATGATTAGAGAGACGCACATGCAGAGTTTGTTCATTTACTCTTATTAGCAAAACGTGGTCCTTGCCCTTTCCCACCTGGCACATCCCAGAGGGCACAGGAAATTGAGAATATGACGATAGGCTTCTCCAGAGCGCCTCAAATCCAGTATTTTGCCTCCAAAAAGAAGACAACCAAGTCCAGAGATTAGGGGGTTAGCCTCTTATCCTTAGAAAGCCATAGAACACTCGACCTCAGTTTACCCTGCCACAGCAGAAAAGACGGATTCTCTTGTCTGTCCAGTGTCAGCCATAGTCCTGGCATGGCTAGATATTCCCCCTTTCTATCTTTCTACCTTTTGTAGGGATTTCAAACCTACAAAAAAAAAAGTGAAAGAATAATGTAATGAGCACCACCTGTATACCATTCGCCTAAAACAACCCAACTATTTTTTTTAATGTTTATTTATTTTTGAAAGAAAGAGAGAGAGAGAGCATGAGCATGGGAGGGGCAGAGAGAGAGGGAAACACAGAATCTGAAGCAGGCTCCAGACTCTGAGCTGTCAGCACAGAGCCCGATGTGGGGCTCAAACTTATGAGCGGTGAGATCATGACCTGAGTCAGACACTTAACCTACTGAGCCACCCAGGTGCCCCTATGTCAACCAATTATTAATGTCTTACCACATTCTCTTGATAGATGGAAGGATAGAACTCCCCCCCCCCCGAACTAACTGAAAGTAAGTTGCAGATACTCCAACACTTCACCCCAAATGTTTCCATGTATAGGATGTATTGGTTTATAACACAAAGTTTATAACCAAAAACAGGGATATTCTCCTTCATAATCACAAAACCATCACCTTGGCAGCAAACTAAGGTGGGGAGCAGTCTAGGGTGGTACAGGCAAGAAGGGGGTACAGTGTGTAAAGACTTGAAGAACATATTCTCACCATTACATCACCACCATATTGGCAATTTTGAACACTATCAGTGGTAAAACAGTCCTCCCTGTCAGAGCAGTCCAGTCCCACCATCGCTTGGTACACCACTGAGCATTAGACTTAAGAAATGTCTTTTAATGTTCATTTATTTATTTTGAGAGAGAGAGGGAGAATGCGTGTATGTGCGCATGCACAAGTAGAAGGGGGCAGAGAGAGAATCCCGAGCAGGCTCCACACTGTTAGTGCAGAGTTGGATGTGGGGCTTGAACTCACAAACCGTGAGATCGTGACCTGAGCCAAAGTCAAGAGACGCTTAACCGACTGAGACATCCAGGTGCCCCCAGACATTTTTAAATTGATGCAGTAGTACTGTCAATATAGAGTCCAAATTCAAATTTCTTCGGTGTCCTCAATAATATTCTTACAGCTTTCTGGTTTAAGTCCAGAATTCAAACAAGCGTCATGCATTCAGTTGTCCTGGGTGTTTAGCCTCCTTTACTCCAGAACAGTCTTTTCCTAGCATTGACATTTTGAAGAGTCCAGGCCTGCTGTCTTGTAGAGTATCCCACCACTTGGATGTGTCTGATTGTTTTCCTCATTAGATTCAGGTTCAGCATGTTTGGCACAAATACTACCACTGCGTGCTTTTTAAAACTCATATTCCTATGTAGTCTTCACAGCAGCCTTGCCTTAAGCAGATGACCTTGGCAATCCTTGCTGCCTTGCCCAAGGTCACAGAGCTAGTAAATGGAAGAAGCAGGGTTCCAAAGCTTTTGATACTATTCGAGTGATCTCACCTGAGGGTCAACAGTAACCCATCACTTTGCATGTGTAATTTTCTGGTGAGAAGTCCAGAGCTTTCATCAGACTATTCAGGGGTAAGTGACTCCAAAATAGTTAGGATTACCATGGGTGCAGTGCTGCCTTTCCAGGGCACCATTGCTTTGTGATTCCATCTTTTTTTTTTTTTTTTTTTTTTTGAGAGAGAGAGAGCAAGAGCACTAGTAGGGGAGGGGCAGAGAGAAGGAGAGACAGAATCCCAACCAGGCTCCATGCCATTAGTGCAGAACCCAATGTGAGATCATGACCTGACCCAAGATCAAGGGTCGGACGCCCAACTGACTACACCACCCAGGAGCCCACTTGGTGGTTCCATCTGATGGGAAATGAGCTAAGCTGGCTCCACTGTTGGGGGGGGAGGGGCAGGCAGGGGCAGGCATATGTCCACAGTTCAGAGATCAGGTGGACTCAAGGAGTAAGTAGCCCTCAGTCACCCTTCTTTTTCTCACTACAGTGGAACTCCAAGTGACAACACAGACCCCATCACTGAATTTCCTGCTGGGGTCCTCAGCCTCCCTGCACTGTGGCTTCTCCATGGCCCCAGGCTTAGACCTGACTGGCGTAGAGTGGCGGCTGCAACATAAGGGCCATGGTCAGCTGGTGTACAGCTGGACCACGGGGCAGCGCCAGGCCAAGCGGGAGGGCGCTACCCTGGAGTCAGAGCAGTTACTCCTGGCCGGAGATGCCTCCCTCACCCTGCCTAGCCTCACCGTGAAGGACGAAGGGACCTACATTTGCCTGATCACCACCTCTCTGTACCAAGCCCAACAAATCATCCAGTTCCACGCCCAAGGTGAGGTCATATTCAGTTCTCCAAGGAGAAGGGAAGGGATATCCCTATGGAGGTGTTTCCCAGGACAGAAGGGCAATTTCCTGAGAAGTAGACTGAATGGCCACAACCTAAGTGCCATCTCCACCCTAGAAGTACAGACTGTTCTTTGTCAGACTCCAGGATAATTCCATCAAGCAATTTCCCAGCCCAGGATCCTGCTGCCCTGCCCTGGCTGGCTGGCTGGCTGGCTGTCTCCAAGTACCCCCGTCCTCTGGACCACATCCTAAGAAGGAGCAGCAGCAAACCAAGGAGGGGCCATCTGACTGGCAGGAGTATTTCATCACTGATGTCCTTTAAAATCGCCAGCGTATAGTGAACCTTTAGTTGGTTTTACGATTGCCTTTCAATTACCTGTGGAAGATGCATCCCCTCCTAGCCTGCATCTGGCCGGCCCCCTTGGCACTCCACTGAGCTTCCACAACCTGCTCTCACTCCCAGCAGGAAGAGAAGGCTTTGGGCAACTCTGCTGTCCGGCTGGATCCCTCTGGATTCTGATCCCTCTGGATTCTGATCCCTCGTTCTTTTCTTCCAGCTTCCCCCAAAGTGCGACTGAGCTTGGCAAACAAAGCTCTGCCATCCACCCTCATCTGCAACATCGCTGGCTATTATCCTCTGGATGTGACTGTGACGTGGACCCGAGAGGAGCCAGGTGGAACCCCAGTCCCAGTCTCTGGAGCCTCCTTCTCCAGCCTCCGGGAAAGCACAGCGGGCACCTACAGCGTCTCCTCCTTCCTGAAGGCAGAACCTGGCCCTGAAGGCACCACTTACACCTGCCAGGTCACCCACATTTCCCTGGAGGAGCCCCTTAGGGCCAGCACCTGGGTTGCCCCACCAGGTACTAGGAGTGCCCTCTTTTCCCCCCCTCTGTACTTGGACTTGGGCTCATGGCTCACCTGCCCCCAGTTTGTCTTTGGCCTCATTCTGCTTCCCACAGCACTTTGTTCAGCCCCGGCTTGTTTCCCAAGGTGGCAGCCTCCAAAGCTGCCACCGCATCCCGAGATGTCATTACATAGGCTCCAGGGTACCAGGCAACGTACTGAGAGCTGGAGATCAAGGGTGAATTGTTCCTGCCCTCAAGGCGCTTAGTCAGGTTGGAGGGACAGAATAGGCAGTCAGGGAGGACGGCCTGGAGGAGATATTCACACCAAGCTAGCTGCTAGCTCAGTGAGAAGGGAACCCAAGATAGAAAGAAGGGCACATGCAATGGCAAATTATAAAAGTCTAAGGAGAATGTGGGGAACTGCACAGCTAGAGCCAAGGGCGTGTGGGAAAAGACAGAAGTGGCTCTGAAGCTTGAAAGTGATTTATTGAGCACTTACACGAATCAAGCACTGTAGTAAAGCACTTAGCTGTACGATCCCATGTATCATCATGACTCCCATTTTATTGACGAACAAACTGGCACTTACAGATGTTAAGAAATTTGCCCAAGGTCACCTACCTAGTAAATGGTATAAAAGAAAATAGGAAAATAGATTCCCATATAGCCTTCAACCTTCTCCAGCTATTAGTGGGCAGATCACAATGGGCCTTTGAGCTGGAATTTCATCCTGAAGTCACAGAATGTCATTGAAAGGTTTTAAACAAGAGATGCAAACATCCAGGAACACTGGGCATCATTTGGGGGCTCGCCAGACTGCCAAGTTTCCCAAAACCTGGGGTTTTGTCTCAGTTTACACCATTCCCCAGCTAGTCGCAGAATTCCAGTTTACCTGTCAACAATTAATCTAACCTAAATTGCTCTTGCAAAGCAATTAAAAGTGTCCCAGGGTGGGAAGAGGTAGGAAACCCCATGGACATGGGGTCCTCCCATGTTCCTCCCACGGAGGAACACGCGGATATCTGACAACCTTCAAGTGTGAATGCTACAGTGCGCCCAGTTCCTGGGCAAAAGCAGGACACTTGCTATGAGCTCCTTCACCGGGGATGGGGTGTCTGTCTCTCTCTCTCTCCCTCTCTCTCTCCTTCCCTCCCTTGTCCCTCTTGCTGGGGCAGGTACAGGATCTGGCTTGGGCTCAGAAAGGATTCCTGCCCACTAATTCCTGCCCATGCTGCTTTCAACCTACAGAGCAGAAAACGGCCTTTGGATTCCTCTTTGCCAGCAGCCTCTTCCTTCTTGCACTGTTGTTCCTGGGGCTTCGGAGATGGCCAGGTAAGCTCCTGCTGGCCCTCAGCCCTCCCCCGGCCCCTCTTCACCTGAAGATTAGCCAGCTGTAGCCACCTCCCCACCCAGACCAGGAATGAAACCCAAATGTCCCGAGTCCCAGCCCATCCCCGCACCACTTTTGGGGTTACCCCAACTGAAAATCAACCTTCTTCCCCCGTGTTTTCTCCTAGCTCCCTCACCGAGGTCTGCCAAGACGCTGAGGTCCTCTGGGTAACCACTCTCGTGCCTCAGTAAGAATAAAGAGTAGTCACGTTCTCCCAGAAGGACCCTAGCTAAGTGTCAGAAATCAAAAAGGTCTGAAGAAAAGCATGAGAGGAAGGCACAGGTCACAGAAGCTCTGGCTCTGAGCATGTCTCTGCCTTTCTTTATTGTGTCCCTGGGCTGAACACCAAGGGAGAAAACGTGAAGAGGTGGGAGGGCGGTAGGAAGGTAGAATGGGTGGAGGTTAAAAATAAGCCTGTGGTAGGAAAAGGAAAATGGGAAGATAGTAAGGAGCAGGGAGGGGCAGTGGGGCGGAAGGGTGGTGTTGGGCCACCACACATGAACATTTGCACTGTGTCCAAATAAAAGCCCCTTGTGTCTTCAGAAACAAAGCTTTTTCATTTTCCTGTCTTTCTCCACACTGGACCCAACTGAGCCCGGTCCCCAAGCCTAGCCACACTGACTTGCAGATGGTTCAAGGTGTCAAACGAAGGCCCTCCCGGGGCTCCATGTCAGTTGCTCTGTGTACCCTTGAGCTGCAATAAAGGTTGTGCCCCTTTAGACAGCTACTGGGCATTTCAGGATACCTACAAACTCCTCAGTCCCTCAACCACAGCGGGGAGAGGTCTCTTTTCATCCATTTCTAAATTGCATCTGGTCAGTGCAGTGGAACTCAGCCAAAGAAAACCATACGTGAGGCTGCTGGGGAATGGGCATGTTTGCGGAGGCCTCATCTGGGCACGCCCCCCGGACAGGCTGGGCAGCCTGAGGACCTAGGAAGGAGGTGGACAGGAGGTGTCTGAGAAAACCTGCAGTTGTTTGTGAGGTGGTGTTTGAGATGCCCACTCAGCTTCCTGCCATCACTTCCTCTCGCTAGTACCTGGAAGAGTTGGGCTGCTCCAGGTATGAACACAGAGCAGAGACCACTTCCTCTGCCAACACACAGATCTTTGATCTCGAGAAGACCACACGGCACACATAAGCCAGCCTTCCGGCCTCACGCAACATCAGACTATAGAAGGAAAACAACTCCCCACCCCTGGCCCCTCCTCAGTGACTCCAACCCAAGCAACAACCAAGTCAGTTTAGTGATAGGAATTTATATTTTTTTGCCTTTGTTCAGAATACATGAAATTGGTAAATATGCCACATGCCTTTGGTGGAAGTACAACTGTTATTATTCTATACAAGTATGGGGTTGGGGGTAGGAAAAAAGACAGAGGTGATGACAGACACACAGTGGAAACCCCACATCGCCTCATGGCAAACCAAAGAAGAAGGGGATGTGGGAAGCTCGGCTTCATTTGACTGCGAAGTCCCGGGGTTTGGTTGCATATTTGCTCATGCACATGGGTGGTGGGGGGGAGGGGGACAGCAAAGACACAGAAGAGGGTACAGGGTGGGGTGAGAAAGAAAGTAGGAGGGCAAACATCCCCAAAAGAACAAAGCCAACTACATCTGGTGAGCCTCAGAGGGACAGAAACCCAGGAAAGAATTCCTGTGACAGGGCTAGATGGGCCAAGAGGGTGAATTTGCTCCAGGCTCGGGACACATCGAGGACACTGGTGGTTCTTCTCCAGCGGTGACCCCCTGCATTAGGCAAGGAGGAGCCCAGAGGAGAGTGGAGACCTTCGAGGGGGGCCGTTGGGAGGGTACACTGACTGCTTTCTTCCAGCTCTTCAGTCCTGCCCTGGGGCAGGACGAAGGGAACGTGGGAAAAAGGGGCGAAGGGAGAGGAAGGATGGTTTTGCGCAATGAAATGCTGCTGCGTGGAAAGTGAGCATCCAGACCCAGCCCAGCCTGGCCTCAGCCTCTTCCTGCTCGTGGGCCGCACAACAGGAGGAATAAAGGGTCATGGGTGCTCCCCTTCCTGTTCCCAGCCTGCCCTCTTCCCGTCACACCTGGGTCTGTTCCACTCAACACCCTATCCTGAAGTCCAGCAGTGGCCTCCTCAGCTTCCGCTGTCTGCCCCCACAAACCATGCAGAGAGGAAAGGAAAGGAGGCAAGGTGGCATTCAGATGGGGACAGGTGGTTTAGAAGGGGAACACAGTGCAGGAAGAACAGACAGGTGGCTCTCGATGAGAGGGCCCCATGACAGACAGCAGTCCACAAGCACGCTTGTCTACAGACTGTCCCACCTCCCACCCAAGACTGGGCTGGCAGGTATATTGGACTTCCCTGAACACTCAGAATCGGCTGCCATCAGGAAGGACCTTCTGCCTCATCCTTGCCTTTGGCAAGTAGCTGCGAATAGTGTAGAGGGAAGGAGTCCCTGAGGGTCCAAGGATCCTCATTCCCAACACTTCACACTTTATCAATGGGAAGGGAGGAACAGGACCCCTCTCAATAAGCAGGCGAGAAGTAGCTTCTTCAGAGCTTGTTATTTTCAAATTAGGCCCTGACTCATTGTCTCTCTAGAATTAACACACACTCTCTCTTTATCTATGCCAACAATTAAAATTGAGAGTCCCAAGCTTTGGCTCTATGGAATTATTTGGTACTCTCATGAACAACACAGAATGCCGCAGAAAAACTGGACGAGAGACAGGCCCTTGTAGTCATGAGATTATGGGGCCGCTTCTAGGATAGGAATGAAGCTGGTACTTTTGCAATTAATGTGTGTGCTCTAGATCTCCAGAAAACAAAGCGAAAGGTTGCAATATCCCTGACAATATAGAAAATCTTGGACTAACAGATTAGAAATTACTGCAAAAACAAGCTTGACTTTCTAAAAGGGAATCGCACAAGAACCAAGTTGGCCTCTGGGCCCATCCCAGGACCCTCTGCAGGCCTGGCCTCGGAGAAGAGCCCCACGTGACCAGGGCAGTCTTGAGTGAGCTGCCATTCTCCTAGCTGTTCACAGCCTCCTTCTGCCAGCAGCCTGGCCTTTCCTGGTGACACCACGGGCACCAGACACCCTTTTCTTCCCCTGGTCTTGGCACCTTCCTTGCGCATATCACCCCAGGTACACCCCTTCCTCTTCTCTTGGCCTCCCAGTCTTTTTGGCTTTGGGGGAACTTGAGAACGTAAGAAGGGGGTAGGGAGGAGGTGCCAGCTGTTGCTCTTCAGGTAGTTAGTTCAGGACTGTGCCACGAGCAGCATTTCTAGTGTTGAGGGACACAGTGCAAATGAAAGCAACAGAAGAGGAGGAGTGGGCAACAGAGAAGCCGGGACAGGGTGGAGGAAGGTAGATGGGGACGTTTGTTGAGAGAGCAAACAGAGGGAAAAGGACATGAGTTTGGATGGCAATGGAGAACAGGGAAGGGATGGCACATTCTCAAGTAAAAAAGTAGACTGGACACAGGAATCAGGAAGTTCCAGATGGAAAAGAGAAAGAGACAGGAGAAAACAAGAGGGCAAATTACATCAAGTTACCAGGCAGTTAGTTTCTTCAGTTGCAGGTGTCCCATCCCCACGGTCTCCCTCTGACCCCAGCCAGTGACAAACAGCATAGCCCCACTTCCTCAGAACAGGAGGGACCATCTCCCCACAATATCTTGCAGAGGGAAGGCTTGTCCACCAAGGAAGTCCCTTGTCCTTGCCCTTCCTTCCTCCCAAACCAGGTGATGACCCCACAGCAGCGATCTCCATACCTCAGTCAGAGCAGCCCCACTCCCCAGGCAGGCAGGCAGGCAGGCAGGGCTGGGAGAAGACTCCAGGACTTTCCCACCTCTTCACCCCACCAGCCACCTCAGCGATACTTACTTACAATAACTACCACGATGATGGCACAGATAGCTCCCAGCATGATCATCATCTGAGGAAACATTGACCAAAAAATGGGTCCTTGGATTTGGGGAAGGTGGGAAGACATATTCCCACTAGAGATGTGGAAACAGAACTAACTCTGTCCTTGGGACAGTAGAAGAAACCACACATCACCCAGAAGATCTGCAGGCAGGACCCTCCGGGGAGGGTCCACCCCTCCTGGTCCCCATCAGACAACCACCCCTGCACCACACCTGAAGCTTCCCAGAAACATCATAGCATCTGCAGCCTGCTCCGTTTTGCTTAGCTCCTGCTGCCCGAGAGCCTTGAAAGAACTCCAGTGGAGGCATAGACAGACTTGGGATCTTTAACCAGCTGGTTCATTTTTCATCATGAAGTGTTCAGCTCATTCCTGAAAGCTGCAGGTATTTAAACATATGTCTAGCCGAGCCATCATGGTGATGTTAGCTGCGTGTGGGGAATGGCCAGGGGAGATTTGTCCAGGGGTCTTTCGGGGAAAAGCAGCTTGACTGACCATTTCCAAACTCCTCAGGGTATCACTGTCCCCCCAGTTAGTGATTCTGAATACTCTAGCCTACCCTGGTGGCCAGTTCGGGTCATGCAGCTCACGGAGGCTTTCAGATTTCCTCCCCAGAGCTCTGCAGGGCAGAGACCCTGCACCACTAGAGGTAAGGAATGTAGCCCCTGAAGGTTTTCTTGCCTTCTAGGAGTTCAGCCCCAGGAAGTAAAGGCAGAGAGAACAAGGAAACTCACCTTGCAGTTTTTCCACCAATACTTCCTCTTTAGCTTGGCAGCACTGCTCTCAAATTGTGATGCTCCCACCTGCAAGGCGTCAGCTCGGTCATCCAGCTGTGACAGTATCTCATCCCTCTTCAAGACCTTGTCCACATTCACACGCATGATGTCCACCACCTGAGGGGGGTTGCAGAAACAAAGCCAGTTAGCTTCCCTGCTAGAGACAGGGGTAAGAACAGTAAGGGAATCACAAGTATGGCCCTATGTAACTCAAGAATGCCTTGCCCTTCTTTTAAAAAAAAAAAAGGGGGGAAAAGGGAAAAAAAAGAAGTTTCTAAACTTCTATCAGCTGGAAACTCTCAGAGACAAAGCTCTCCACTTACTTCCTCCACTTGTGCCTGGGTTTGCTGTAGTCGTCTGTTACTGGTCGTATTAGGAGGTGGCCCAGGGGGGGCCCCACCTGGGGCAGCCCCTTCTGCCCCTTCAGCGGGTGGCTGAGCTGGAGCAGACCTGTGGAGAGAAGTGGGCCAAGCACACAACGTAACCAAAACAGAAAAGAATCGCATGCATTCTCACCCCATCACCAACGCAATGGTGATTAGATTATATGCAACTAAAAGGGATTCTAACTTCTTGACAACACCAAGTAAGAAGATGCAGCGTAGAGGAAAAAGCAAAAGACGAAAGATCCTGTAACAACACGTAGATGGGGCTCAGGGACATCCAGGATGGCATCAAGAGATCCTGCTTGGTCTGTGAGTTCGAGCCCCATGTTGGGCTCTGTGCTGACAGCTCGGAGGCTGGATCCTGTTTCGGATTCTGTGTCTCCCTCTCTCTCTGCCCCTCCTCTGCTCATGTGCTGTCTCGATCTCTCATAAATAAACATTAAAAAAAAAAGATCCTGCTTGGAGCTATCCTTTGACCCAAATTCAAATATCCTCTGGCACAACGGCTACAGGGACAAATGTGCCAGCTTTGGACTCAATGGCACTTTCCTGTCAGAAGCCTTTCACATGAAGTCAAACTGGAAAATTCCTATCCAGGTTAGGAGAAATTCACACAAAAGACTAAACCCTCAGGACAAGCCTGTGGACTGAGCAGCTCTTTTTCACAAAGGCTGAAGAAAGGGCAAGCTGACACACCCCGCTTAAGGGGATCTAGTTAACAGTTGTTTCACACAATGATTAGCATATTGGGGCTGCTATAAGGACAACTTGGCAGAATCACCAAAGGCAAGGCTTCTGTAGGTGGAGTTGAGTCAGGACTGTTCACTTGCTTTGTTTGGGGCAGAGAAGATGGGGGTTTTACTTAGAACTGGGGCCCAAAGCAATTGTGTTAGTTATGAAACTGTTCTAAGAATATAGACAGGAAGCAAAAATATGGGTAATGGTCCCCAACGTGTATCACAAACAACGCGTCCTTTCCTTTTCTAGATTTGGCTCAAGTCTCAGGAGGCTCCCCTAGTTCTTTATGTCCCAAAGAGAAATCTTGGCTTACACTGCTATACACAGAGATTGTTCTTACTTTCCCTTAGCCTTAGAAAGGATGAATCTAGTTAAGCTCCTTTCCATGTCCCAACAATGGAGGCTAAATTCATCTCCTACAGAATTTCTAGAAGTCTAACCTAGGGCATGAGATTTTCTCTCCCAAAAAAGAATCCACTGGCAGAGAGAGTTTCTCAGACTTGATGGAGAATAGAAGTTACTGTAAGAACGCCTCAAACAGAAGCAGAATCTCACAAAACGTACCTCACAGGCCCGGTCCAAGAGCAAAAGCATTAGGAATTAAGCCATCACAAGTCACCAAAAAGGAAATGCCTTGACTACTCACAAGAGAATACGCAGAAGTTCTTCCTCCCTAAGTGAATTTCTTTTGGTCTAAAAAAAATTGAGAATAGCTCTTCAGAAAGGCTTTACCAGCTGATTATACCCAACTCATCCGCATTCAAGAAATGGCTTTCTCACGTCCCTCTAAAGCACAAAGGAAGCAAAACAAAAGAAATACACAAAGCCATGGGAACCACAAGACTCTTAGTTCTACTACTGAACTAAGCAATCTAGTTCTCTGAAGGTGAAAAATTCACTGAGTATGTAGAGCCAGTAATTGGTCTTGGAAGCAGTCCAGTATGGTGGCACCAATGACAAGATTAAGGTCAGAGATCTCGTGATGCCCTGCTAGTCACCATGCTCTCTCCATCTCCTTTAGTTCATCCCACATGCCTACTATTGGGAACCAGTCCACTGAGAAGGATCCCCCTCGTCCCCAAAGTGGGAGAAAACAATGGAATCTTAGGGCTTGGCCAAAATGCATAGAATTTCGCATACAGTTAAAACTGTAGAAATCAAAGAAAAAATGAAACGTCGATGAAGCATCTGAAGGGACCATTTCACTTACTATTCGTTGGGAGTTGGGAACACTCAGCAATAAAATATCCAGGGATAGTCATAACCCATATGTAACGTTAAGTAAATCTTTTCCCTTTTTTTGTCCACCACAGCACAAATATATCTAGGGCCAAGCCAGGACTCAGACACTAATAAGAAAGAAAAATCTTTTTTTAATTCATTGTGGTCCTGACAGGGAAAAACTTGATTTGTCTAGCCACTGTTCTCCCTCAGGATTTTGGGAAGGGGGCTGATGCTGAAGATGGTCAGAGACTAAACTGAATTGCTGGGGGAAGGCAGGGATCCTCGGTTCTATTTCTCTTCCAAATACTTGGCTAAGACTCAACGACAGGAAAACACCTCCCATACAGGTGGCCTTGAGATGAATGGCTGCTTGGAATCACATGCCACTACCCCTTGAGTCTTTCTGAGCTGCTCGCCTGGCGCCAAAGAACTGTCAGATAAGTTTCGGGACCTCTGCTCACTGCCAAGAGGGGCGCGGGGGAGGCGGGTAACGCGTCACAGTTGGGGTGAGGGGCATACATAAACCCAAGTTACTAACTGGCAGGTTCACTACTCATTACTGTTTCCAGAGGCCGTAAGTACAGATTCAATCAGACAACAAGAAAGGGTCTCAAAACCCCTCCCCAGTGTGTCCATGCCCCACCTTCGCCCGGTCCCGAGCTTCGCTATTACGGAGACCTGAATGAGGCGCCCCGCGAGCGAGAGAAGACAGTGCAATGAAGGCGGGACCCCCACGCCCCGACCCCGCCCGTGGGGTGCTGGCCTTGGCTGCTGCAGGAATGGGGGTACTGTCCTCCCCTCGCAGGGGTGGCTAGGTCTGGGGGCGGCGCGCGGTGGTGCTTCCCCGCGTCGCCGCAGCTGCTGCAATGCGCCATTTTCCGTCCCGCAGAGTCTGGCGCTGAGGGTGGGAGTTGGCAAGGAGGCGTCGAGGCCCCCCACACCAGAGTCAACTCACATTTCTGTGGCGGTGGAGGGCTCCGTCTTTTCTCCCGTGGCTGCGGCGAGACAACAGACGGGGGAACCGCTGAGGGTTAAGTCGACGGAACTGACGCGCTCCGCCTCCACCTGACCACCCGAAGCTGTAGCTGCGGTGGAACTTACCGCAGCTGCCTGCGCGGGTCCCACTCTTTATTAGTGTCGGCCACGCCTCCCAGTAACGTTGACAATCCCGCGGCCCAATCCGAGCCCAGGCCAGGCGCCAGTTCAGAACCTAAACCCGAATAAAGCCAAGCCCGCCCCGTCCCTGCAAATTGGCCAATCCCAGCTCCCCCCTCTCATTCCGGACTCCGGAAACGAGCCGTTGCTGAGGGGATCGGTCTCTGACCACTTCAACTACTGTTTCTTACCAGTCTAACTAAGCGACGGGACTGGGTGGAAACACGCGCCAGCTCTCTGGAAGGGAGGCGCCAACAGTTTGATTTAGGCCTTTGGATGCGTACCAATCGCTGAGCAGTTCTTCCAGTCCGGGCCCGCCCACGGCCCCTGGCGCTCGCAGCTCCAGCCAATCACAACTGCGGGCGGGCTCCAGCTAGCAGTAGCCCAGACTCCCGAGTGCTGAGCGTAGAGGCAATTTGGCGGTGAGTATACGGCCCGGCGCCCACACCTGGCCGGCGCCCCGCGTTACCTAGCCACCTCTCTCAGACAACTCTGAGGTGCAGAATCCTTAAAGGCTGAGCCACAGGACCTCGCGACCCCCAGTAGCAGGCGCGGGGTTCGGTCCCTCCAGAGCAATTACGAAAGCTTTATTCATCCTTTTCCTTCAACATAGCCCCAAAGCTCTTCATGCAATGAATTATCCTAAATCGAACTCCCCCTGCAGTCCCTCCAGGGTAGGTTACCACACTGACTCAGTTACCCAAACCAGAGACATAGAAACCCCCCCCAGATTTCCTTCCTCGTTCATCTGTGCCCTTCCTCTGATAATTCACCAAGTTGAGTGGATCTTTCCTTCTTAGTTTTTCAAGGATTCGTTTCCCTCTTGTCACTGTTCTATTCTCACTTTAGACTATTATCCCTTGCCTGGACGCCATCTGTTATAAAATACCGTTATTTTAGCTCCCGCTGAGAAAACGAGATAACAAATAAACTGACACAATGCTTTCTTATCACTTAGAATTTTTATTTTGTATTTATTGAAAGTGTAGATTATATAAATCTATAGATTTATATATATTATAGATTTATATATAGAGAGATTTTTATATATAGATTTGTATATATGTATATAGATACAGATTTTTATAATAGTTCGCTCTCGTGCGTACATAAAAAAGGAAATTTAAAAAGAGCAACATGGTAACAGTATTCCCAAAACTTCACATTCAGAGCCTGACTCTTATGAGTCTTTTTTTTTTCTACTTAGTCTTAGATGTCCATGATTTTTCACACAATGTAGTCCTCTATGCGTGCCATCAAGGGCTTTGGTGATGCAGCATTTCTTAAAGGAGTGTTCTTCGTCTGTCTCTGGAATTTTCTTCCAAGCCTCAGACACCCATTTGGCAAGTTTTGATTCTTCTGAATAGGTATGACAAATACAGTATGACTACCATCTGGCTAATAGTTATGGTGAAACATTGCAATTTAGATTTTTTTTTTTTTACCATTTTTTAAGTCTATTTATTTTTGAGAGAAAGAGAGAGAGAGAGAGAGAATGGGGGAGGGGCAGAAAGAGGGAGACAGAGAATCCAAAGCAGGCTCCAGGCTCTGAGCTGTCAGCAGCATAGAGCCTGATGCAGGTCTGGAACTCATCAACTGAGAGCTGAAGTCCGAGCTCAATGGACTGAGCCACCCAGGCACCGCCCACCCCCAACTTAGATATTAAAATGGAAAAAAAGGGGCGCCTGGGTGGCTCAGTCGGTAAGTGGCCGACTTCGGCTCAGGTCATGATCTCACAGTCTGTGAGTTCGAGCCCCGCGTCGGGCTCTGTGCTAACAGCTCAGAGCCTGGAGCCTGCTTCAGATTCTGTGTCTCCCTCTCTCTCTCTGCCCTTCCCCTGCTCACTCTCTGTCTCTATGTCTCTCAAAAAGAAATAAACGTTAAAAAAAAAATTTAAAAAAAAAAAAAAAAGGAAAAAAAATGCCTAGAATCTGTGAAATATATCTTTCTGCTTCTAGACTTGCCCTCCCTCATATCCATCCTCTAAAAAACTACCAGGATGATCTATCCAAATGTCACAGCTCTGCTTAAACCCTCAAAACTCCATCAAATCTCCCCGGGGTGGTGGGGGGGGTATGACTCAAAATTGCTGAGTTTTTTAAAAATTAAGATCACTGGGAAAAAAAAACTTAAAATCACTTAATTTTTTAAAAATTAAGGGGCACCTGGGTGGCTCAGTCAGTTAAGTGCCCGACTTCAGCTCAGGTCATGATCTCCTGGTTTCTGAGTTCGAGCTCCACGTCAGGCTCTGTGCTGACAGCTCAGAGCCTGGAGCCTGCTTCAGTTTCTGTGTCTCCCTCTCTCTCTTCTCCTCCCCCACTTGCTCTCTCTCTCTCAAAAAATAAAAACATTAAAAAAGTTTTTTGAAAAAAAATTAATGTGTTTTGGGGTGCCTGGGTGGCTCAGTCAGTTGAGTGTCCAACTTCAGCTCAGGTCATGATCTCGCAGTTCATGGGTTGAAGCCCCAGGTCAGGCTCTGTGCTGACAGCTCAGAGCCTGAAGCCTGCTTGGGATTCTGTGTCTCCCTCTCTGTCTGCTCCTCCCCAATCGTGCTCTGCCTCTCTCTCTCTCTCTCTCTCTCTCAAAAATAAATAAACATTAAATAAATAAAAATAAAAATTAATATATTTTTAGACTTGTTGAAAAAATAATTATACATTCACATGAGGTGGCCCTCAAAAAAGTACATGTAGGTTCCCCTATCTTGCTTCACCTAGCTCCCCCAGTGATAACAGTACAATAGCAAAACCAGGAAATTGACATTGGTACAATCCACAGAGTCTATTCAGATTTCACCAGTTTTACATGTATTCTTGTGTGTGTGTGTGTGTGTGTGTGTGTGTGTGTGTTTTAAATGTAGATTTCTATAACCACCACCACAATCATGATACAGAACTGTTATACTACTACAAGCCTCCCTTGTGCTATCCTTTTATAGCCCCATTCCTGATCCTTGTCAGTCACTAATTTGTTCTCTACCTCTATAACTTTTTTTTTTTAATTTTTTTTTAATGTTTATTTATTTTTGAGACAGACAGAGACAGAGCATGAGCGGGGAGGGGCAGAGACAGAGGGAGACACAGAATCAGAAGCAGGCTCCAGGCTCTGAGCTGTCAGCACAGAGCCCGACGCGGGGCTCGAACTCACAGACCGCAAGATCGTGACCTGAGCCGAGTCGGACGCTCTACCGACTGAGCCACCCAGGCGCCCCTCTCTACCTCTATAACTTATTTCAAGAATCTTATAGAAATGGAATCATATAGTACGAAACCTTTTAAGATTGGTTTTTTTCCCATTTTTGCCTATGGACATCTCATTGCTCTAGAACCATTTGTTGAAAAAGCAGTCCTGGGGCGCATGTCAGTCGGTTGAGCGGCCGACTTCAGCCCAGGTCGTGATCTTACGGTCTGTGAGTTCGAGCCCCGCATTGGGCTCTGTGCTGATGGCTCGGGGCCTGGAGCCTGCTTCGGATTCTGTGTCTGCCTCTCACTTTGCCCTTCCCCTGCTCACACTCTGTCTCTCTGTCTCTCAAAAATAAATAAACATTAAAAAAAATTAAAAAAAAAAGAAGAAAAAGCAGTCCTTCCTCCACGATACCCGTGAGATCCATCCAATTTGTGTGTATCAATAGATTTTATTGGTGAGTAGTATTCTGTGGAATGAATATGCCATGTTTTGTTTAACCATCTACCTGATAAAAGGATATTTGGCCTCATTTCAGTTTGAGGCTATTACAAATAACGCTGTTATGAATAGCCATGCCCAGGTTTGCATGAACATGAATTTTCTCTGGGACGAGAGTGAAATTCCTGGATAGGAAGGTAATTGCATGTTTAGTGTTAGAAGAAACTGCCAAACTGCTTTCCAGAGTTGCTTTACCATTTAAATTCCCACCAGCAGTGTAAGTGGGATCCAGTTTCTCCACATCGTCACCACTATTTGGTGTTGTCACCATTTCTTTTTTTATTCTAGCCATTCCAATAGGTATGTTGTCATATATCATTGTAATTTGTTTTTTGTTTTTTTGTATTTTTGTTTTTTGTTTTTTAAGTAGGCTCCATGCCTTGCGTGGAGCCCAACGCAGGGCTTGAACTCACGACCCAGAAAACAAGACCTGAGGAGCTCAAGTCAGATGCCCAACCCACTGAGCCACCCACACACTCAGGATCATTGTAGTTTTAATTCTCATTTCTGTGATAGCTGATTATATTGAACATGTTTTGTAATGTGATTTTTGTCATCTATCTATTGATGAAGGGTCTGCTCATATCTTTTGCCCATTTTCTTTTTTTTTTTAATTTTTAAAAAATATTCATTTATTTTGAGAGAGAGAGTGTGCACGTGAGCAAGGGAGGGGCAGAGAGAGAGAGAGGGAGAGAGAGAATCCCAAGCAGGCTCCATGCTCTCAGCCCAGAACCCGACATGGGGCTTGATTTCACAAATTGTAAGATCATGACCTGAGCCGAGATCAAGAGTTGAATGGTTAACCGACTGAGCCATCCAGGCGCCTTGCCCATTTTCTAATTGAGTTCTTAATTTTTTTACTATTGAGTTTTGGGAATTCTTTAAATATTCCAGATAAAGTACTTTGTCTGATAAATGCTTTCTCCTGGTCTGTCATTTACCTTTTCACTCTCTCACAGGGATCTTACATAGAGAAGGTTTTCAATTCTGTTTAGATCCAATTCATCAACTTGTCCTCCTATGGGTTATACTTTTGGTGTGAAGTCTAAGGACTTTTGCCTAGCCCTACATCCTGATGATTGTTTTCTTATTTTCTAAAGATTGTATGTTTTTGTGTCGCAGTGTAAGTCTCTAATCCATTTTGAGTTCCTTATTGTATAAGGTGTAAAGTTTAAGTCAGAGTTCATTTTATTGCCTATGGATGTCCATTGCACCAGACCATTTGTTGAAAAAGCAAACCTTCCTCTGTTGAATTGCTTTTGCACCTTTGTCAAAAATCAGTTTGGCATATTTGGGCAAATCTATTTCTGGGTTCCCTTCAGTTCCACTGATTTATGTACCTTTCCTTCTGCCAATAACACCCTGTCATAATTACTGTAGCTATAAATAGTAAGCCTTAACATCAGGTAGAATTATTTCTCCCACTTTATTGTTTTTTTCTTTTGTCAATATTGTTTTAGCTAGATTTTTTTTGCCTCAAAGGTTGTATTTAAAAAGCATTTATGAGCCGACAAGAAAATGAAGACTGTGTAGACCAAAAACTAAGTCAAAGCTGCTACCCAGAGAGGTAAACTGAGCACTGACACCTGTTTTGCCTTGGGGGCATTTGTTAAAAAGTTGAATTTAGGCATGGTGATGGCCTCACCAGGTGCCACTGGGACATGGGAGACAGAGTTCAGTGCTTTTCTAAGATCGGAAATCTAACAGAAGATCCCCACCATTAAGTCAGAATCCCTATGTCCTCATTTAAGAGTGGATTTAAAATATTCTAACACCCACACTGCCCCTAGGGGACTTCATAGAAAATTGCTTGTCTGGAACCTACGTGCCTAGTGGAGATCTTTTTTCTTTTATTTTGTCTCGTAAACACTAGTAAAGAATTTATAACCACAGGCTGTGGCTTTACTGTCTGAATTTTTTGTTGATCCTAAGAACCAAATTCCTAAGAATTTATAGTGGTTCTAGATTGACAGTCCCACCAAGCACCCAGCAAAAGCAATGCAATTCTCTCTGGGTGAGCTCATCTTCAATCTAGTCCCTGGGGAATTTCCACAGTTACAGTTCCAAAAAATATAAATTGTAGTCAAAAACTGCAAACAAATAAGGAACAAAGTTCCAAGAGCAAGAGCCAACAGAGATAGGGATAGGAAATAAGAAAGAAAGTTAGAAAATCAAGCCAAATAGTCCAATGTCTGACTAATAGGAGTTCTAAAAAGAAAAAAACAGGATATGAGACAGAGAGACATTATAAAAGAAACCAAAAAATTCCTGAACTGAACAAGTCCTTCTGGATTAAACAGTGTGCTATGTGCCCAACACAATGAGAGAGAAAAGAAGAACATCGAGACACATTTTTATGAAATCTGAATATTATGGAAAAAGAGAAGAAGCTAAAAGAATTCAAAAAGCCAAGGGGTGGGGCGCCTGGGTGGCTCAGTCGGTTAAGCGGCCGACTTCGGCTCAGGTCATGATCTCGCGGTCTGTGAGTTCGAGCCCCGCATCGGGCTCTGTGCTGACAGCTCAGAGCCTGGAGCCTGCTTCGGATTCTGTGTCTCCCTCTCTCTCTGCCCTTCTCCTGCTCACGCTCTGTCTCTATGTCTCAAAAATAAATAAACGTTAAAAAAAAAAAAAAAAGCCAAGGGGGAGGAAGAAACAGGAATCAGAATAGCATCTCAATACAGCATTAGATGATAGAAGAAAACGTGGCAGTGCCTTTAAAATTCTGAAGAAATATGATCATTAACCTAGAATTCTATACCAACCTATCAATATAAGATCAATATTTTTTTTAAAAAAAGATCAACGTATATTAAAAAGAAGAATATAGGCTTCTTTCAGCATCAAAATTCTTACCTTTCTATTTAAGTAGGCTACTGCAAGATGCACTCTGGCAAACAGGAAAGAGAAAGGCAATCGATGTAGGGAATGGAATGGTGTTATCACACACAAAACTGGTAAAAGAAAATCCTGGGTATAGAAGCTGTTGCACAGACCCAGAAACAACGTGCCCTGACTGAAGTAAAAGGAAGGAAAGAACTATAGGAAAGTCTCCAGAGAAAAAAACTGATAAAGTTTCTGCCATGTTTAAATATTTGAAAAATAAGGGGTGCCTAGATGGCTTAGCCGGTTAAGAGTCCGACTTTGGCTCAGGTCATGATCTCGAGCCCCATGTTGGGCTCCATGCTGACATCTCAAAACCTGGAGTCTGCTTTGGATTCTGTGTCTCCCCCTCTCTCTGCCCCTTCTCCCGCTTGCGCTCTGTCTCTCTTTCTCTCAAAAATAAATAAATACTTTTTTTAATTAAAATAAAAAAAGAGTCTGACTCTTGGTTTTGGCTCAAGTTATGACCTCATGGTTCATGAGTTCAAGCCCCAAGCAGGATTCGATGCTGACAGCATGGAGTTTGTTTGGAATCCTCTCTCCTCCTCTCTCTCTCTGCCCCTTCCCAACTCACAGGCTCTGTCTCTTGAAAACTAAGGGGTTCCTGGGTGGCTAAGTAGGCTAAGCGTCTGACTAGTGATCTCAGCCTAGGTCATGATCTCATCATTCATGGGATCCAGCCCTGTAAGCACAGAGCCTTTATGGGATTTTTCTCTCTCCCTCTCCCTCTGCCCCTCATGCACACATGCACAAACACTCATTCTCTCTCTCTCTCAAAATAAATAAATGTAAACTTTAAAAATAAATAAGGGGCACCCGGATGGCTCAGTCAGTTAAGTGTCAGACTCCTGATTTCAGCCCAAGTTATGATTTCCCGGTTCATAGGTTCGAGCCCTGAGTTGGGCTCTGCACTGGCAATGTGGAGCCTGCTTGGGATTATCTCTGCCCCTTCCCACTCAAGCTGTCCCTGTCTCACTCAAAATAAAGAAATAAAAATTAAAACTTAAAAAGTTTATAAAAATAAATAAATATTTGAAAAATAATATGAACAAGTATTAACAGATCTGATGGGACATATGGGAAAAAAATTAGAGCTAGATATATGGAAGAAAGAAAAAGAGGCAATCATTAACTTAAGAAAAAACAAAAACTTAAATAAGAAATAGAAGTTACTTTCCATTTATGTCAATTGATTTTCGACAAGGGTGCCAAGACCATTTAATGGGGGAAAGAATAGTCTTTTCAACAAATGCTGCTGGACAACTGGATGTCAACATGCAAAAGAATAAATTTGGATGGCTACCTCCCACCATACACAAATATTAACTCAAAATGTACCAAAAAGTTAAATGTAAGAGCTAAAACTATAAAAGTATTAAAGGAAAACATAGCTCTAGGTCTTCATGACTTTGGATTAGTCAATGATTTCTTAGATATGATAACAAGAGCACAAATAACAGAAGAAAAAATAAACAGGGCATCAGAAAACTATGAAACTTTTGTGCTTCAAAAGAACATGTTCAAGAAAGCGAAAAGAATTCACAGAATCAAAGAAAGTATTTTCAAATCAGATATCTGATACGGTAATTGTATCTAGAATATACAAAGGACTCTTTCAACTCAATTATAATTTTAAAAATTTGAAAATGGACAAAGGATCTAAATATGCATTTCTCAAAAGAAGATATGCAAATGGCTAATAAAGCACAAGAAAAGATGCTCTATATTATTAGCCATCAGGGAAATACGGATCAAAGCCACAGTGAGACACTACTTTAGGCCTACTAGGATGGCTATAATGAAAAAACAAACAAACAAACACGCAGAGAATAACAAATGTTGACAAGCATGCAGAAAAATTAAACCCTTATACACTACAGGTAGAGATACAAAATAATGCAGCCAATTTGGAAAAGAGTTGGCAGTTCCTCAGATAGTTAAACACAGAGTTACCATGTGACCCAGCAATTCCACTCCTTGGTATATACCCAAGGGAAATAAAAATGTCTACACAAAACCTTGTTACATGAATGTCCATGGCAGCATTATTCAGAATAACCACGGGGCACCTGGGTGACTCAGTCGGTTAGGTGTCCAGTTCTTGACTTCAGCTCAGGTCATGATCTCATGGTTCATGAGTTCAAGCCCCACATCAGGATCTACACTGACAGTGTGGAGCCTGCTTGGGATTCTCTCTCCCTCTCTCTCTTCCCCTCCCCACGTCTGCTCTTTTTCTCTCTCAAAATAAATAAATAAACTTAAAAAAATTTTTAAAGATAATCGAAAAGTGAAAACAATCTAGATGTCCACCAACTGATAAATAGATAAATTACGGTGTGGTATATCCATACAATGGAATGGTATTCAGCAATAAAAAGGAATGAAGTACTAATATATGTTACAACATGGATGAACCTTGAAAGCACTATGCTAAATTTGAAAAGCCAGTCACAAAGGATTAAATATGGTATGATTCCATTTAGATGAAATATCCAGAATAGGCACGAATCTATAGGGGCAGAAAGTGGGTTTGTGGTTGTCTAGAACTGGGAGGGAGGGGGAATTGAGGGTGGCAGTTAAGGGGCATAGGATTTCATTTTGGAGTAGTGATGAAAATGTTCCAAAATTGAGTATGATGATGGATGCTCAACTCTGTGAATATACTAAAAGCCATTGGATCGGTTGAATTGTATCTCAGTAAAGATATAAAAGCTTTTTGTTTAAGTTTTTTTCTTTTTTTAATGTTTATTTATGTTTTTTGTTTTTTTTTATTTTTTTAATGTTTATTTATTTTTGAGACAGAGACAGAGCATGAGTGGGGGAGGGGCAGAGAGAGAGGGAGACACAGAATGTGAAGCAGGCTCCAGGCTCTGAACTGTCAGCACAGAGCCCGATGAGGGGCTCGAACTCACAGACCGTTAGATCATGACCTGAGCCGAGGTCGGATGCTCAGCCAACTGAGCCACCCAGGCACCCCTAATGTTTATTTATGTTTGAGAGAGAGTAGGTGGGAGGGGAGAGAAAGAGAGAGAGAGAGAGAGAGAGATGGAGGATCCGAAGCGGGCTCTGAAGTGCTCACAACAGAGAGCCCCATATGGGGCTCAAACTCATGAACCACGAGATCATGGCCTGAGCCAAAGTCATACACCCAACCGATTGAGCCAATCAAGCACCCCAAGATACAGAGTTTTTAAATAAGAAACACTAGTTATCCGATGGTACACTAAGTAGTAAACAATATTTACATAGTCCTAATAATGTAAATACTCTCTACTAATTTAAGCCAAAATGATAATACAACTATGATGAAGAGGAATGAGGGAAAGGGTTGCAAGAAAGGAGAGAATTGCAGAGTGTAAATCCAGTTTCCTGACAAGATAACTAATAGAGGCCACTGACTTCCTCTTCCAAAATCAAACCTGGAGAATCTGTAGAAGCTACAAGGAATCATGAATTTCAAGAAACAACAAAAGCACAAGAATGTCTTGGGGACATCGAAGACTATTGTTATGGGTTGAATTGTGTCCTTCAAAAAATTTTTTTTAATGTTTATCTATTTTTGAGAGAGAGAGAGACAGACAGAGTGTGAGTCGGGGAGGGGCAGAGAGAAGGAGACACAGAATCTGAAGCAGGCTCCAGGCTCTGAGCTGTCAGCACAGAGCCCGACATGGGGCTTGAACTCACAAACCATGAGATCATGACCTGAGCAGAAGTCGGCCGCTCAACCGACTGAGCCACCCAGGTGCCTCTCAAAAATTTTTATATTAAAGTCCCAAAGCACCTGGCAGGCTTGGTTTGTGGAGCACG
The DNA here is from genome assembly GCA_030068075.1 of Paguma larvata. NCBI lineage: Eukaryota > Metazoa > Chordata > Mammalia > Carnivora > Viverridae > Paguma > Paguma larvata. The sequence continues at coordinate 97,179,938 of CM057828.1, read as the reverse complement.
TGAATCTCAGTGTTATGAGTTCGAGCCCCACACTGGGTGTAGAGATTACTTTAAAATGTTTAAGAGTGCCTGGGTGGCTCGGTCGATTAAGCATCCGACTTCAACTCAGGTTATGATCTCACACTCCGTGAGTTCCAGCCCTACGTTGGCCTCTGTGCTGACAGCTCAGAGCCTAGAGCCTGCTTCAGATTCTGTGTCTCCCTCTCTCTCTGCCCCTCCCCCATTCACACTCTCTCTTAGAAATAAACGTTAAAAATTTTTTAAATAAGTAAATCAAATGTTAAAGAAAAAAATTTTTACGTTGAAGTCTTAGCTCTCAGTACCTCAGAATGCGATCTGATGTGGAAATGGGATTGTCGCGCATATAGTTAGTTAAGATGAGGTCATATTGGAGTAGAGTGGGCCCCCACTCTGGTATGACTGGTATCTTTATAGAATGGGAAAATTTGGAGAGACACGCACACAGGGAGAATGCCATGCTGACATGAAGGCAGAGAGGAGGCGGATATGTCTATAAGTTAAGGAACACTATAGGGTGCCTGGGTGGCTCGGTCGGTTGAGCCTCCCACTTTGGCTCAGGTCATGATGTCATGGTTCCTGAGTTTGAGCCCCACATTGGACTTGCTGCTATCAGTAGGTAGAGCCCACCTCGGATCCTCTGTCCCCTCCCACCCATGCTCTCTCTCTCAAAGTAAATAAACATTAAAAAAAGAAAAAGACAAGGAACACCAAAGATTGCCAGCAAACCACCAGAAGCGAGCAGACAGGTAGGAAACACATTCTCCCGCACAGCCCTCAGAAGAAACAACCCTGCTGACCTCAGACTTCTAAGCCTCTGGAAATGTGAAACAATACATTTCTATTGCTTAAGCCACTGAAGTTGTGGTATTTTGTTACGGAAGCCCCAGAAAACGAGTATGCACAGCTATCTTGAACTACTTTATGTTATGTACCCCAAACCAGCAACAAACATTATACATATACTATACATATTCATTACACATGAATATGTAATAGATGTGAGACTACCCAAAGGTACTTGAGGGTACGTAAAATTTGATTTGTTATAATAAACACTGATAAGTGTAAGAAGCCAACAGGAGTAAATAAATGTGAATGTTTCTTAGAATATGAATCACCCTAGGGGCACCTGGGTGGCTCAGTGGGTTAAGTGGCTGACTCTGGCTCAGATCATGATCTCCCAGTTCCAGGGTAGGATGCATTGGGCTCTGTGCTGACAGCTCAGCCTGCAGCTGCTTTGGATTCTGTGTCTCCCTCTCTCTCTGGTCCTCCCCACTCGCACTCTGTCTCTCTCTCTCAAAAAGTAAATAAACATTAAAAAAAAGAATATTAATCACCCTAAAGACAAAATTAGATTATTATTTTTCTAGGAGACCACATGATCTTTATCCATCAAAAGATACTTTGTTTCATTTTTTTTCCTTTTTCCCTTATTCCCCTCCTGAGCCATAAACATTATAAATTGTTTGATATTTATAATTCTATTTCTGCAAAATGTGTGTTATTTTCTGTGCATGTTCTTTTAATTTACATACATGGTTTTAAATCTCATTCTATTTCTTTGTCCCACTCAGATCTTTTTTTTAATGTTTATTTATTTATTTTGGTGTGCCCGAACAGGGGAGGGGCAGAGAGGGAGGGAGACAGAGAATCCCAAACAGGCTCTGTGGCACAGAACCCAATGCCCAAGCGCCCAGATCTAAGTTTTTTTTTTTTTAATTTTTTTTTTTTTTAGCATTTATTTATTTTTTAGAGGCATAGAGACAGAGTATGAGCAGGGGAAGGGCAGAGAGAGAGGGAGACACAGAATCCGAAGCAGACTCCAGGCTCTGAGCCGGCAGCACAGAGCCCGACGCAGGGCTCGAACTCACAGACAGTGAGATCATGACCTGAGCCGAAGTTGGCCGCTTAACCGACTGAGCCACTCAGGCGCCCCCCAGATCTAAGTTTTAAAGATTCCGTTTTTAGGGGTGCCTGGGTGGCTCAGTCTGTTAAGCGTCCAACTCTTGATTTCAGCTCAGGTCATGATCTCACGGTTCATGAGATCAAGCCTTTGAGTAGGGCTCCACGCTGAGTGTGAATGCTTGTTTGAGATTCTCTTTCTCCCTCTCTCTGCCCCTTTCCTGCCTGCGTGCATATATGAGCACGCACTCCCTCTCTCAAAAATAAATAAGCTTTAAAGATTCCTGTTTTAGGGGAGCCTGAGTGGCTCAGTCGGTTGAGTGTCTGACTCTTGTTTTCAGTTCAGGTCATGATCTCACACTGTGAGTTCGTACCCCACATCAGGCTCAGCACTGACAGTGTGGAGCCTACTTGGGATTCTCTCTCTCTTCCTCTCTCTCTGCCCTACTCTGCTCACACACTCTCTCCCTCAAAATAAATAAATAAACATAAAAAAATTTTTAAAGATTCCTGTTTTAGGCAATGAAAATCATATAATTTGTAAATGATCCCAATTCGATCTTTTTTTTTTTTTTGATCCTCATATTCATTCTTCCTTCCCTCCTTCCTTCCTTCCTTCCTTCCATCCTTCCTTCCTTCGACATTGACTAGGACCTTCAATACTAAGTTAAAGTGCAGCAGCAATAGCAGGCATCCTTGTCTTGTTATTGATCTTTTTTCTCATTTTTAAAAAAATTTATTTAAATTCAACTTTGTTAACATACAGTATAGTATTGGTTTCAAGAGTAGAACCCAGTAATTCATCACTTACATATAACACCCAATGCTCATCCCAACAAGTGCCCTCCTTAATACCCATCACACATTTAACCCATCCTCCCATCTGCCTCCCCTCCGGCAACCCTCAGTTTGTTCTCTATATTTAAGAGTCTCTTATGGTTTACCCCCCTCTCCATTTTTATCTTATTTGTCCTTCCCTGCCCCATATTCATCTGTTTTCTTAAATTCCACATACGAGTGAAATCATATGATATTTGTCTTTCTCTGACTTACTTAGCATATTATGTCTTATTACTGATCTTAAAGGGAATGCATGTCTATTAAAAATTTTTTGCTGATCTTTGTATATAATCTTTACCAAGTTAAGGAAATTTCCATCTGTTTTTAGTTTAACAGGTGTTTTTTTTTTAATCATAAATAGAGGAGTTGAATTTTTAAAATCCCTTTTCTATATCAACTAAGATAATTATAGAGAGCTAAACCTTCATCTTTCATAACAGGAAGCTAATAAAGTCTACAGCTGAAAAATCATAAAGAGCAGTAGGGCACATTATTACTTCAAATTATTTTAAGAAATGCCAGAATAGTTCAAAGAAGTGAAAGTCTTTCATTCTGGGAGGCTAGTTTGCAGAGTAGACAGGCGAAGCAGGGGACTGTTTCTGTCACATTCCCTTCTTTTTTATTAACTATATGCCTGTATTACTTTGGTTTTTAAAAAATAAAGCTTACTTTAGAAATAAATCAAGTCTCCTACACCATTTTTTAAATTGAGATAGAATTCATATACCATGTAATTCACTCATTTAGCATACAGTTGCTTTTTTAGTGTATTCACAAGGTTGTGCAACCATCACCGCTGATTCCAGAACATTTTTATCATCCCTAAAAGAGACTTGTATCTGTTAGCAGTCATCTCTCATTCCTCATCCCTTATTCCATCTCCTGGCAACAACTAATCTATTTTCTGTTGTAGCAGGATTCTCGCACAGAGAGTCGTGACACCGAGGCTTTTCTTTCCAGGAAGCAACTTTATTTCTGCCACCACTGCTCAGTTGGGTTTGTACCCAAAGAACTGAGCCCGGAACGCATGTGGCATCGTTTTTTATATATTTTCTACTTTTTTGGTCTGCCATGTAGGGTAACACCCACAAGCATGCAGTGTGGTGGTCTCATGTTACAAGGACATGAGGGATGTTGTCACATATGTGCATAGCCAGGTTTTGTTTGTTTTTCTTTCCTTAGGGAGCGGACCCTACCACACTGTCTCTGTAGATTTGCCTGTCCTGGACATTTTATATAAATACAAGACTTTTATGACTGCCTTCTTTGATTTATTACAGTGTTTTCAAGGTTCATCCATGTTGTTAGATGTATCAGTACCTCATTCCCTTTTATGGCCGAATAATAATCCGTTGCATGAATATACCACATTTTCTTTATCAGTTGATAGACATGTGGGTTGTTTCCTCTTTCTATTATGAATAACAATGCTGTGAACATTTATGCACCACTTTTTGTATGAACATGTTTTCATTTCGGGTGGGTGTATACTTAGGAGAGGCTTTGCTGGGTCATATGCACCACTCATCAATCTTCTCTTCCCCACTTGAAATGTTCTACCACTTCTTTCTTTCCTTGCTGAAATCCAGTCTCTTCTAGGAAGCCTCTCCAGATTAGGCCAAATACAATCTTAGTTCGATCATTTATATCTACACCAGTGGTTTCTAATGAAAATCACCTGAGGGATTTTACAATCAGAATTGTCTAAAATTAGGAGTCATACTTTGGACAAAGTAAAAAGCTGGAAACAGTCTAAATATCTATCAAAATGGAACTCGTTAAATCATTATGGTATACAGTGTGAGGCTATAAAACAAGTTGTATTAAGTGAACAAGCAAGGTACAGAACGTTATGTATAGATTCCTCTTTTCATTAAAAATAAAAATTAAAAATTAAAAAAAAATTTCTTTTCAAAAGGAGATATATAGTTAGTATAGGACATGCACAGTATATGTCCAAAGGACTAAAAAAAATAGTGGTCACCTCTGCAAAGCACGAAAACACAGGCCGCGAGAAAACTTTTCACGTGATGACCCATTAGTAATTTTTATATTTTCCATTGTAGGTATGGATACATTTTTTTAAATGTATTTTTAAAATAAGTAGATGTGCAAGACTCAGCTCAGCTCTACAGATCACAAATCCTTGGGGGCAGGGACCAGTCTCTTGAAACTGTGAAACCACCAAGGTGATTCTGATGATCAGTCAGGCTTAGGATGCAAACCATTCATATGGTACTTAAGGCCTCGTACTAAAGTGTACATGTGAGAATATATCTTTATCCCCTAACTAGAAAAGCAGGTTATCTATTACATTTTTTCCTACATTTCTCAGCTTAGAAACGGTACCCAATATTTTTGATGAAAATAATGAAGAAGCGTAATTCTATTTGTTACATTTCATTCCAGTGTGAAAATGTTTTCAAAAATACATTTAACATAACAGCATTATGAAGCAATTAAAAGTTACCACTTTCAATACATGAAAAGCTAAACGTCATAAAGTGCCAACAGTTTCTTTTTCCTTTCTTTCTTTATTTTGAGAGCAGGGAAAGGGCCGAGAGAATCTAGCAGGCTCTGCGCTGTTAGCACAGAGCCTGATTAGAGGGACTTGATCTCATGAACTGTGAGATCAGGACCTCAGCAGAAATCAAGAGTCCGATGCTCAACCAATTGAGCCACCCTGGCACCCCTTTTCTTTTTTAAAGGCTATAAGTATGGCTAGTCTGCAATGGACAAGTGGTAAGTCCAAACCTAGGACAGTAGGACTTATGGATAAGCCAGAGTTCATAGTCGACCTGAATGAATAAAAATAGCATCTACAGTAAAATAAAGTGCGTGGATAACAGATTCCAAAGAAGCCCCATTTTATTACAGAGAGCATACAAATTCCTTTCCTTAGAAGGAAAAGTACCGTTCCTATTCCCCTCCAGTGACAGATGTGCCTCTTCCACAGTTCCCGGCTTTCTCTTCTACCGGTACTTTCCCTGTCGGTTATAGTGTTTGTAGAGGTAACTGATGCGTTTGTTAAGGTTGTGCAGATCATCAAGGAACATTCGATTTCCAACCATTTTCTTCTTTCGGATACAACGTTGCAATTCATTCCCCTTCCAGCCTCGAAGCCATCTGGGGCCCCTGATCAGTTCTTTGGGGTGCATTTCGAAGTCTCCTGTGTGAGAGAACATGTTAGTTCCAAGAGGAGAGGGAACTCAGCTAAGCCTTCAGCACGCAGTTGTATTTTCCTTAGCCGCACCTATAGATAAGCTGCATCTACATGATCAAGACCACAGACTCTGGAGCCAGACTGCTTGCGGTTCAAATCCTGGCACTGCCATTTACTAGCACTGGAAAAGTCACTTAACCCCTCTGTGGCTCAGTTTCCTTACCTGTCAACTGAATTAAAAAACCTTACTCTAAGGATTAAATAAATTGATACACGTAGGGCACTCAGAACAACGCCAAATAAAACCAAAATACGCACGTTAAGTGTCTGCTATTATTACTGAGCACGGTACCATTCCTACACTGGTGGGGGAAAAAAAAAAAAAAGATAATCGTTCCGGAAGAAATTCGTCTGAAATTCTGTACCATGGCATCGAATCTTACCCAGGATGCCGATGTTGTCGTAAACCCCGAACATGGCCCTCTTCTCGTTCCAACGATCAACCACTTTGGGAGGCGGGAGGGTGAGCCTTACGTGGAACATTCCAGGAATACCTAGGGATGGGGAAGAAAAGGAATGAGTCTGAGCAGCTTATTGACAGGCAGTTCTCAGGGCGATTTTTACATTAGCCACTTACCCAGAGAGAAGTTTCTGCAGGATAGGGGCACCCGGCCCCATAGGACCCTGCCTGCCCCCAAAGAGAGGCTCCCTGCCATTGCTCTCGTCTCTCTCCTACAACAGCGCACCGCACAAGCATAAGCGTAGGGTCACACGTGCCCTTCGAGGAGCTGACAGGGACCTTCCGCGCTAGCGTCACAGGACACTACACGGAAGGAGCCATCTTGGACCTTACCGAGGTACTCCTGGAGTCAGGCTGGACTTGGCCCCTCCTTCCCCAGCCACAAGCCCCGCCCTCCGATTTCCGGCGTCCAGAGGCCTTGACACCCCTCCCTCCCTTCCCGCCCCGCCCAGGCGCTTCCGGTTCGCCCGAAGAAGTCTTGGAGAGTTGGAAGAGCGGAGGGCTTTGTTTTGTTGTTGCCCAGGAAGCCCCAAAACTGAATTTCAAGAAATCCACCTTCTCCTGGGGCGTCCCTTAACTGTGAGGGAAATGAAGGTGCAGACCTTGGAACCCAAAGCCTCCTTTTTCTGTGACTCACAGCAGCATTGTGCTGTAGCTGTTTTTATTACCCCTTTTCTACTGAGGAGGAAATCTGAGGCTGAGAGAGTGAAGTAACCTGCTGGACGTCACATTGGAGAGGAGATGGCGGAAAATGGATTTGAGCTTAAGCCTTCTTACTCCCGGCTTGGACTTGCCTCCTGCCCTAGGGGGAGGGTGACTGAATGGGTCACTAGCCAAGGGGCGCTAGCACTGCCTAGCTAGAAGGGAGGCAGAACGAAGCAGCCGCAAGACGAGGAGCGCGGGTAGGGGCTCTAGGCCCCGCCCCCGGCGGCGCGGCGGACTTCCTGACTCCTGAGATGTAATTGGTCGTCACTCTGCAGAGAGTGAGGCGATTGGCCTCCTAGCGGCCGTTGAGATTTGAACTCCACGTTTGTGGCTTTGCCCGCGCGGCGCCTGGCCCAGAGGCGGGTTTTTACCTCCGCCTGCGGGGGATTGGCTGGTTTCTCTGCCTGCTTGAGTGCTGCGGTGCTGATTGGTGCGTATTGTGCAGTCCGTTGTTTTTTCCTTCATTTCGGCCACAAGTCCTGAGTCCGAGGAGCGGCGGGTGAAGTTCTTTTCTGAGGTGTGGTGTTAATGGGCAGCTGGGAAGGAAAGCCTGGGAAGATTGGGGATGGGGCAATATGACGCGGTATTAGGCTACGGTGTGCGAGGCAGGGAGTTTCAGTGCGTATATTCTGGCGGTAAAATGTAGTAAAAACAGTAAGTTTTACAGATCCGTGCGGAATATTGGCAAATCGCTTAACCTTTTTTTTAGCTTCAATTTCCTTGTCTGTAAATTGGGTTATATTATTATGGATTCCATGAGATTGGCATCTGGAGAACTAGATCAGATATGATATATCCAAATAGCCTAATAAGAACGTGACGGTAAATAGATGTTAAAATATTAATACTCTCCCGTTGTGGAGCCAGGACACGCACTAGTCCATCCTGGCCCACTGCTCTAGCCTTGAGTGAGACATCCTCTCAGTGCATAAGCTTTGTCCATAAAAATGGAAATGCTAACTTGATGCATTGATCTGCCACTTTGCATTTCTTTAAACATTTTCATAGCCTTTGACTCACTTGATCCTCAGAGCAACTTTGTAAAACAATTAGAGATTAGTACCTTCGTTGTGCAGATGAGGTTCAGGGGGTTAAGTGACATGACCAAATAGCAGAGTCACAACTAGAATTAGATTCTAGTCCAGAGTTGTCTCACATCGTCTTAAGATAATGTTACCACCGTGGTGTAAGTTTGATATAAACATCATATATTGGAGGGCGGAGGAATAATAGAATCAGATAAAAACATGACCTGGGATACAGACCTTGACCTATTTGCTGTTTGGTTTCCAGCCCTGTGAGCCAGTGGGAGAAAGATGGCTCCCCAACTGTATGAGTTCCATCTGCCTTTAGCCCCAGAGGAGTTGTTGAAAAGCGGAGGGGTGAATCAGTATGTTGTGCAAGAGGTACTGTCCATCAGACATCTTCCATCACAGCTTAGAGGTAAGACTCCATAGCGGCTACTGTGCGTGGCGCTTCAAAACAACCATCCGCCATGTAATTATATCATTGGCCTTTTGCACTGCGCCACTAAGCACCGTGAGGGCGATGAATCTGTCTTTCCTACTCACTGTTTTCTTCCTACCATTGCTTGGGATGTATTACATGGAGAGTATACACATTGACCTCCTTTTCTCAGTCATTTAAAATACAGCCTTGGTGTATGCAGCTACTCTTATTTAGAAAAACTTATTTTAGATCTTTACCTCTTACCATGTGCCAAAATTAATTTCTGATGGATTTAAAAGTTATAGGAGGAGGTAGCTTTCTCAGATCGTGTGGGACTTGACTCGACTTGTTTCAGATAATACTTTTTTAGATTCTAGATCTCGTTTCCAAGGGTATGCAGTAATAGCATAGGAAAAAAACACGTATAGCTACAACACAGAACAATGTATGTACAATGTAGTTACCCCATTGAAACCTACAGATGAACAAGACGATTTATTCATTATCAGCAATACCTTGTAATGTCACTATACTCATTGGACATGGTCTTGTATCAGGTTGCTTTGGAGAGGTACACAGAGTAAAGATTAAGATTCTGGAGCCAAGCTATCTGAATTTGAATCCTGGCTCTACCACTGTCACCTTGGACAAGTTACTTATTGTCTGTGCCTGTTTCCTCATCTGTTAAGATAGGGATAATAGCCTACTTGGTTTATTATCTCCTACAACAAGAAGGGTTGGTTAATGCAGCAGCTTGATAATTTAACTCCAACTTGTCTCCTCTTGGCTATCATGGTTGCTAGGTGCCAGCTCCTTGCTCTGAGGTCCAGAGGTAGTAAAGGTGATTTTTTTATCTTCTGCTTTCCCTTCCTTCCTTCCCTTCCTTCCTTCCTTCCTTCCTTCCTTCCTTTTCTTTTCTTTTTTCTTTTCTTTTCTTTTCTTTTCTATTCTTTTCTTTTCTTTTCTTTTCTTCTTTCAAAAACTTTACCAGAAGCCTCCCAACAGACTTAGCCAGAATTGGATTTTGCCTATTTCCCTAACTAATTGCTTGTAAGGGATATGGATTTACTCAGATTGTCTAAATTGGTAAAGATTATTATCAAGGAGCCTCCCTAAACCTAGACATCTCAGCATTTGGTAAGCAAAGAAAGCAGAATGTAGAGGTCAGCTGGTAGCTGGCAAGTCAACAGAATCCACTATGGTGGAGATAGACTATTCTCCCCATATTGTGTTGATATACGCATCACCAGTTACACAAGCTGCACAATGTAGTAAATTGTTCTTCAGTTATTATAATGCATCATTTTTTAAATGAATACTCACATTAAGAGTTCTTTTTATAATAATTGCATTGCTTTTGGTGTTTAGAACCCTAACTATAAGTTCTACGAGATCAAATCATTTAATTTGTTCAGTTTAATTTACTGACAATACACCATGTACCAGGCACTGTTCTGGGTACTGAGGACACAACAGTAAACGAAACAGACAAGTTGACAAAGTTCTTTCTCTCAAGGTTCTCAACAAGGAATAAATAAATAAGGACGATGTCAGATGGCTGTAAGTGCCAGGGAAAAAAGCAAGATAAACAAGTATTGTGTGTCAGAGTAGGAACTGCATTTTATGTTGGATGATCAGAGAAGGCTCGCTGATCAGTGACATTTGAGCAGAGGCCTTAAAAGTGGAGAAGTGAACTATGCAGATTCTCATAGGCATTCTTTTTTTTTTTAAATAATAATTTATTGTCAAATTGGTTTCTATACAACACCCAGTGCTCAATCCAATGAGTGTCCTCCTCTGTGCCCATCACCCACTCTTCCCCCTCCCACACCCATCTCTCCTCTCAGTTCTTTCTTATCTCATAGGCATTGTAAGCAGAGAGAAAAGCCAGTTCCAAGGCTCTGAGGTAGGAAAATGCCAATATGGTTAGAGGGGGTAAGCTAGGGAAAAAGAAGTCGGATGAGAAGTGGTACAGCTTATTCTAGAGTCTTGGCTCCTCACAGTGTGGACTTCAGACCAGCAAATTAGAATCATGATTCAGGAATTTATCAGAAATCCAAAAAAAAAAAAAGAAAAAGAAAAAGACCTATCCCAGAACCACTGAATCAGAAAACCTATTTTTTAAGAACATACCTAGGTAATTCAGATGCATATTGAAGTTGGAGAAGCACTAATCTGGAGTCTTTTAGGCCATGATAAAGACTTAGCTTCAGCATGAGCACAAATGATACGGTCTGACATTTTAAAAGTATCATTGTTGTGTTGAACAGAGTGTGAGGGGCAAGGGAAGAAGCAGGGAGACTAATTGAGAGGGTAATATAGTAGAACCAGGTAGCTTGCCTTGCCTGAGGTGATAACAGTAGAGGTATTCATAAAAAGTTAGGTTCTGAATAGATTCTTTTTTGTTTTTTTAACCTTTTTTATTTATTTTTGAAAGAGAGAGTGCAACCCAGGGAGGGTTAGAGGGAGAGGGGGACAGCGGATCTGAAGCAGGCTCCGTGCTAACAGCAGTGAGCCCGATGCTGGGCTCAAATTGAAGGGCTATGAAATCATGACCTGAGTCGAAGTCGGACACTGAACAACTGAGTCACCTAGGTTCTGAATAGATGTTAAAAGTAGGAGCCAACAGGATTGTTGGATTGGCTTGGATTTGCAGGGTTAGAGAAAGAAGAATCTAGGATGATTACAAGGTTTTTGGATCTGAGCAACTAGAAGAATAGAGCTACCATTTACTGAGACTGAATAGCATATGAGAGGAGCGGCTGTGGTCTGTTGGTCATAGAATTATGGAGTTCGGGGGAGAGGTGCCCACTACAGCTACGTGTTTGAGGCTTAATATTTAGCATGTAGAGGGCATTTAAAGCCATGAAATTTCAATGTAGACAGAGACAAAAAGCAATTTGAAGATATAAGATCTGAGACAGCCCGATATTTAGAAGCTGAGAAGGTAAGAAAGGACCAGTCATTGAGGGAGTAAGTGAACGAAGGCACTAAATAGAGGATAAATTAAATTAAGAGAACGTTTCAAAAAGAAGTGGAGAGCTCAACTGCAGATTAGTTACTGGACTTTCCAATGTGGTGATTGCACACTTGGGGAAAGCAGTTTCAGAGGAGTGGTGGCAGCAAAAGCCTAATTGGAATAGGTGGGTGGATGAGAAGATGGGAGGACAGAGTTTAGATAACTCTTTCTGATTGTTTTGCTTTCATGAGTGACAGAGAAATGGGGTGGTGATGGAGGAGGAGGTAGAGTTGAGGGAGGATTTTTTTTTTTTTTAAGTTTATTTATTTTGAGAGAGAGCAAGAGCAGGGGAGGGGCAGAGAGGGAGAGAGAGAAAATCCCAAACAGGCTCATGCCGTCCAGCGCAGAGTCCAACACGGGGCTCGATTCCACAAACCGAGATCATGACCTGAGCCAAAATCAAGAGTCAGACACTTAACTGACTGAGCCACCAAGGCGCCCGGGGAGGATATTTTATAAGATGGGTGGCATTACATGTGTATGTACTGAATGGAAGCCATCAGAGAAGGACAGGTCGATGATGCAGGAGGGAGAGGGGACAGAGTGTTGGAGCAGTATCTTTATTAGCTAAGAGAGTGTGTAATCTGGCGCACAGAGGGAGGAGGGAGGACAGTTTGTTCGCAGTAGCAAAAGAGAAGACAGAGTACCTGGGCACAGATGCGGGTAGTGAGGGGAAATACAGATCTTGGGGCAGCTGGGAGTTCTCGTCTGTGTGATCCTTTTTATTATTCTTATTTTTTTTTTTAATGTTTATTTATTTTTGAAAGAGGGTGAGAGAGAGACAGAGCTTAAGTGGTGGTGGGGGGTGGTCGGAGAGAGAGGGAGACACAGAATCCAAAGCAGGCTCCAGGCTCTGAGCTGTCTGCACAGAGCCGGACATGGGGCTTGAACCCATGGACCGTGTGATCATGACCTGAGCTGAAGTTGGCTGCTTAGCCAACTAAGCCACCTAGGTGCCCCTTTTATGTGTGATTCTATTTTCTCAGTAAGATAGGAAATAAAGCCTTTAACTGAGAGGAAGTTGGGGAAGAAGGCCTTGATCTTAATGAGCAGAGGAAAGGTGTAAAATAATTGCCTAGAAGAAGGTGAGTAGGCCTGGGAATTTTTAACAGGCTTACCAAGAAATACTAAGGGCCCACTTGAAGTTAATGGTGATAAGTTTAAAGTGAAAATAGTTAGTACGATTGTGTATTTTTGTCAAGCCATTTTTGTTTGTGTGATTACATGAATGGAGTAAGCAGTCAGGTGGATTTAATCCAGATTTGCCAAGGGAGTAGAGTAAATGTGAATTTTAGTGGAAAAAATTAGAGCTACCATATTGTCTAACAATAGGGGCACCTGGCTGACTCAGTCAGTAGAGAATGTGACTCTTGATCGTAGGGTCCTGAGTTCAAGCCCCACACTGGGCATGAAACCTACTATAAAAAGAAAAGAGGAGCACCTGGGTGGCTCAGTCGGTTAAGTCTCTAACTTCAGCTGAGATCATGATCTTGACATTCATGAGTTCGAGCCCCACGTCGGGCTCTGTGCTGACAGCTCAGAGCCTGGAACTTGCTTTGGGTTCTGTGTCTCCCTCTCTGCCTCTCCGCTGCGCGCGCTCTCTCTCTCTCTCTCTCTCTCTCTCTCTCAAAACATAAATAAACTTAAAAAAAAAGGAATAAATAGCTTACATATACTGAGTTACATTGTGTGCTGAGTATTGTTCTGACTGATTCACAGAATCATTTCTACTTAACCTTTACCAAAAAATCCTGAAAAGCCCTATGATGTACAATCTCGTATTATTCCCTACCTAGAGAAGAGGAAACAGACTTAGTAAGCTAAGTAGGTTGGCCTGGTAAATGGGCAAGCTGATTATAAACATAAAGCGGTCTGACTGTAAACTAAATCAGTAGGTAATGCTTCAAAGAATTAAAAGGGGCATCTGGGTGGCTCAGTCGTCTGAATTCAGCTCTGGTTATGGTCTCATGGTTCATGAGTTCGAGCCCTGCATTGGGCTCTGTGCTGACAGCTCAGAGGCTGAAGCCTGCTTCAGATTCTGTGTGTGTCTCTCTCTCTGCTCCTCTGACACTTCCAGTCTGTCTTTCTCTCTCAAAAATAAATAAATATTAGAAAGGATATGGTAGAAAAGTCAAATGAAAGGCATTGGGTGTTTTTGTTTTGTTTTAAATAAGGGAGGTCTGGGGCACCTGTGTGGCTTGTTGGTTGAGTGTTTGACTTGATTTTGGCTCAGGTCATGATCTCAGGGTTTGGTTGGTGGGTTGGAGCCCTCCATCAGGTTCTGCAATGATGGTGCGGAGCCTGTTTGGGATTCTCTGTCTCCTTCTTTTTCTGCCCCTCCCCCGTTGGTGCTCTCTTTCTCAAAACAAATAAATAAACCTTAAAAAGTAAAAATATAGGGGCGCCTGAGTGGCTCAGTCGGTTGGGCATCCAACTTCGGCTCAGGTCATGATCTCACCCCTGTGGGTTCGAGCCCCGTGTCGGGCTCTGTGTTGACAGCTCAGAGCCTGAGCTGCTTTGGATTCTGTGTCTCCTTCTCTTTCTCCGCCTCTCCCCTGCTCACACACTGTCTATCTCTCTCTCTCAAAAATAAATAAACATTTAAAAAATTAAAAAAAAAAAAAAAAAAGGAGAAATATAAAGGGGCTCCTGGGTGATTCAGTCAAGTTAACTATCCAGCTTCGGCTCAGGTCATGATTTCATGGTTCATGAGTTCAAGCCCCGCATCGGGCTCTGCGCCGACAGCTCAGAGCCTGAAACCTGCTTCAGATTCTGTGTCCCCCCCACCCCCTCCTGCTCCGTCCCTCCCCTAGTTGTGCACACTCTCTCTCTTTTTCTCTCTCTCTCCCTCCCCCACTTGTGCGTGTGCTCGCTCTCTTTCAAAAGTAAATAAACGTTTAAAAAAATTTTTTTAATAAATGGCTATATAAAGAAGGGCGGCCTGAGCATGTTGGCAGGATAAGAGCAGTTCCTGGACAGGATAAAACCAAAGGTGAAAAAGAGATATATCTTTGGGGCAGTGGGACAGGTTAGCTTTTCGCTTAAGACTCCAGCAAAGCAGCAAAGAATGGGACGATGTTGGCAGAGAGGTTTGTTGATAGGAAGGCAGGATCATGAAGGAGCCTGTGCTTTGTGTCTCATTCCTTTTTTTAAATTATACTTTGAATGTTTATTTTTTATTTAATCTTAAGAATCTTAAGGTTCTCTCTCTCCCCCTCTTGGTCTCTCTCAAATTAAAAAAAAAAAAGGAATTGTCTATATACTCTGGAAAAAAGAACTTTACACAATTATTATAAGCTAAGTTACTGAAATATTTTTTTACAGGAATGTGGGTTGGAATTCTGAAGCTTCCTTATGTTTATGCTAGGATTAAGTAAATATGTAAATGAACTCATTTTTAATATATAAATAGATCAAAATAGATATGGGGAATATGTGTGTATATACACATGCATGTCCTGCTACTCTCTACTTAGAGGGCCTAAAAATAAGGATACAGTACAATAGCAGTAAGCCTAACTAGTGCCTGGAACTTGGTTTCTACACGCCGTACTTCCACAAAAGAGGTGAGGACTCTGTTGAGAATGGTTGATTGCAGGACTGGGCTGGGAAAGTACAAGGTGAGCCCAGAACATCTTGTACTAGAAAGTAAAAGAGCAAAAGTGAAGCGAGCTTATTGAAAGGACCACAGGCAGGCCAAGTTGAAGGAGTTCCCAGTGGTCAAGTATGGGATCGTTTAAGCAACAAAATAAATAGTAGTAGGAATGGATTAAAACAGAATAAAGGAAATATCCGTGAGTCTATTCCAGTCTGAATAAATAACTGAGGGGAAAGGGACAGCCCATCCTTAGAGTGACATTCCCATTTGTAAGTGTAGAAGGAATGATGGAGATAATAGAAAAATCACCATATGAGGGCAGCTGGCTGGCTCAGTTGGAAGGGCATACAACTCTTGATCTCAGGGTTGTAAGTTCGAGCCCCATGTTGGGTATAGAGATTACTTTAAAACCTCTTAAAAAGAAACATCATATAGTGTTTACTAATACCTCAGTAATAACTGTGGCAGGCAAGACTAATGGACAGATTTGTGGGCAAAATGTGAAGAGAAACAGGATATTTGTATAGTTTCAAAGTATCTCCCTACAAGATACTTACTTCTGCAAAGGGGAAAACAGTAACTTTACAGAGGAGTTAGCTGACAAACACTAGCAGGTAATCAAGGTTAACACAGTAATAAGGCATTGATACCATGTACTTCTCGGTATGATGCTTTGAAAGGAGGCTCCCTTCTGTGGTCATTCTGCCAAAAATACATCACCTCAATCTAATCATGAGAAAATAGCAAAAAAAACCCAGATTGAGGGGCATTGTACAGAACAACTGAGTTGTATACCTCAAAAGTATCAAGATTGTGAAAGACAGGGGCGCCTGGGTGGCTCAGTCGGTTAAGTGGCCGACTTCAGCTCAGGTCATGATCTCGCGGTCTGTGAGTTCGAGCCCCGCATTGGGCTCCGTGCTGCCGGCTCAGAGCCTGGAGCCTGCTTCGGATTCTGTATCTCCCTTTCTCTCTCTGCCCTTCCCCTGCTCACGCTCTGTCTCTATGTCTCTCAAAAATAAATAAACGTTAAAAAAAAATTTTTTTTTTTAATAAAAAAAAAAAAAGATTGTGAAAGACAAAGATGGGAGGAGACTAGGGAGACATGACAACTGAATGCATTGTGGGATCCCGGATCGGATCCTGGACCAGAAAAAGGATATAAATAGAACAACTAACAAATTCAGTTAAGGTCTGTAGATTCATTAATAGCATTGAGTCCATGTTAATTTCTTACAGATTCTTGTGCCGTGGGTATAGAAGATGTTAACATTATCAGAGTGAAAAGTATGAGAAAACCCTGTATTGTTTTTGCCTCTTTGGTCATTTCACAATTAAAAAAAAGTAGATCCTGAGTTTGTGATCACTACTAACTATGCTGGACAAGTCACACAACTACTTTTGGGACTTAATTCCTTTTCCCATAAAATAGGCATAATAATATCTAATTCGGATGTGGTGAAACTCAAGGCTTTCATTATAAAACAGGACAAGCGTAACATATTCTAATAGGTTACATTGAAATGAACTGTCTCTTTTTGGTATTCAGCCAATAAAAGTAATAAACTCGATTTTCTGCCATGAATAGAATTTACCAAAAAGGCCTTTCCTTCTCTGTTGGTTCATTTCTTTCATCTTTGTAGCCTTTCAGGCTGCCTTCCGAGCTCAGGGGCCCCTGGCAATGCTGGAGCACTTCGATACTGTCTACAGCATTCTACAGTAAGTAGGAAGCACCTGGCTGGTGCTTTAAGAACTGGTGGCTGTTTACTTTAACATTGCATGTTAGTCCTGAAATTCCAAATTATAGGTTCACTGATAAAGGTTCTGGGTGCTGATATCTCTACTAATGAGCATTGACCCTGACTTCACACCACATTTATTCAGTTGAGCAATTTCACAGATGCATTTAAGTTGTAGAATTTTCAGGTTTGATCTGATCTAGAATGGGCTCTGCAGTTTCCTGTCTCACTCCCCACACTTTCTTTCCCTCATAGTCACTTTCGAAGTATAGATCCTGGCCTCAAGGAAGATACTCTGGAATTCCTGATGAAAGGTGTTTATGGGTCAGGGGGTAGGGGTTGGAAGGTGTTTATTGTTGTTTGTTTACTGTTTCCTACATTTTATCAGCCACGTGATGATAACAAGGCTGTGGTGATTCAGTTGGTTTGGCTAAGCCTGGGGACCTTTGACCTATTAAGGTCTGTAATCTTGGTGGGCAATACAGAGTTGTGTGTGTTCGCTGTAAGGGCAGACCAACAAGAAATATTTCCTACTTTTGAACTGCCTCTCTTTAATAGAGGTGCTTCTGCCAGTTGCCAGGGAAGAACTGGGGCAGCTGGCCTGAGAGAGTGGGGACAGGGCATGTTCAGCGTTTCGGGGTCAGGGGTCCCGAAGGACTTGGCCTGTGTTGTAGCCACTGAGAGATGAAACACAGATCTTTGGTAATCTGATGGCTGCCAATGCTGGGTGTTTGGAAGTCGGGATAGATGAGGAAAGTGAACGAAGCCAGCTCTGGACTCTGCCCCTCGCAGTGGTATCCCGTCATTCCCAGGAACTTCCCGCTGTCCTGGGTGATGGAGCTCTGAGTGTGTCAGACAGGAGCGCCCACCTGAATGCTCTCAAAATGAACTGCTATGCCCTGATACGCCTCGTGGAATCCTTTGAGACCTTGAGCAGCCAGACAAGCCTCATGGACCTGGACCTTGGGAAGGTAATTTGGAGTTCCTGGCTCACTCAACATGGGGCCTAGAGAGACTGGGAGATCGATGGGAGAGAAGGGAATCCAACAATTCTGGGAATCTTGTCTGTCCTTATTTAGGGTTTAGGAGGAAGTACTCAAAAATATCACAGCATATCATTCCCCGACCAGCAGCTTCTTTATATTTTGCAACTTGTAATATATCTGCTGTGTTAGCTTCTACCTTGTCTCAATATTGGGTAGTTTGGGCACTCAGACTAGCAGATCTTGACCTGCTCTGTTTCCTTATTTTTCCCTAACTGTATGTGTGATCCTTTTTTAGGGGAAGAAAGCCCGGGCCAAGGCCACCCATGGCTTTGACTGGGAAGAAGAGAGGCAACCAATTCTTCAGCTTCTAACACAGCTGCTCCAGCTGGACATTCGTCACCTGTGGAACCACTCAGTAATTGAAGAGGAATTTGTCAGGTGGGTGGTTAAGATGGTCATAGTGAGCTGTGAGGAACAAGGGCTCTGTTGCTAGATAGGTCTTCTTTCTGAATACTTCATTTCATGCCTCACTTCTGTATGTAAGACGTAGAAGTATAGTCATAACATAGAATTGCTAGTAAGTAGATAACAAATGTTAGAAATTGCCATGAGTTTCTTATTTTTAATGCCCATTTGCTCATTCATGACATAGTATTAATTAAGAACCTCCTGGTTGCATGGCTGGTATTATTACAGGTCCTGGAAACAAAAGTTTCTGCCCTTTTCGAGTTTATATTATAGAGCAGAAGATGATTTTTAAAATAAGTAAAATACATGGTATGTTTTATAGTTTATTACTGTGGAGAACAATAGAGGAAGGGGTGGGGAGTTTAATGGACGGGAGTTGTGATCTTAAATCAGCTGTTCTAATAAGACCTCTTTGAGGTGGGGACATTCGAGCAAAAACCCATAGAAGGCCGTATGAGCCACAAGAATATCTGGAGGAATAGCAAGGGCAAGGAATGGAACAGCAGGTACACTGAGGAGGGCATGTATCTGGCATGTACTGGTGGTAGCAGTGAGACCAGAGACACAGCGGCTGAGCAGGTGAGAGGGATAGGCCGCAAAATCCCAGAAGCAGTGGGGAGCCAACCGTGCGGATCCTTGGCCGTCATGGTGACTTTGGTGTTTTCTCAGGGTGAGATGGGGCCACTCAAGGGTTCTGAGCAGGGCAGTGAGGTGGTCTGACTAGGGCTTTAACAGGACCATCCTGGCTAATGTATTGAAACAAACTATGAAGTGAAAGGAGGAAAGCAGGAGACCAGTTAGGAGGCTGTTGCAGTAACTCAGGCAAGAGATGACGGTAGCTTAGACCCAAGAGTGGCAGGGAAACGGGGAGAAGTGGACGGATTCTGTACTTTTTCCCTTAAGGTAGAGCTTACAGGATAAGCTGACAGATGTGTGAGGTTTGAAAGAGAGTGCAGTCAAAGATGACTCACCCAGGGTTTTGGCCTGAGCTTTCAGAATAAATATTTTTAAAAAAGAGGAGGTGGATGCTTGGATGGCTCAGGGGGCTAAGCAGCTGACTCTTGATTTCGGCTCAGGTCATAATCTCATGGTTCGTGAGTTTGAGCTCCACATCAGACTCTGCACTGGCAGCCCAGAGCTTGCTTGGGATTCATTCTCTCTCTTTCTCTTTTTCTCTCTCTCTCTCTCTCCCCCCCTCCCTCCCTCCCTCCCTCCCTTTCTGTCTCTCTCTCTCTCCCTCCCCTTCTTCCCCTCCCCCTCTCCCCCCTCCCCTGCTCTCTCTCTCTGCCCCTCCCCTGCTCTCTCTCTCTTTCTCTCTCTCCTCAAAATAAACGGTTTTTTAAATGCTTAAGAAAAAAAAGAGTTCAAAGTTTGAATACAAAGAAAGGATACAAAGATTGAGGTGCTTATCAGACATCCAAGCAATGTTGTCCAGTTCCAATGTTGAATGTACAGATCTAGAGCACCAGAGAGGTCTGAGATAGGGTACCCATTTGGGGACCCGGTGTGTTCGTATGAATGGTATTTATGCCCCGAGTCCGAATGAGATTACTGAATCAGTAAGCATCGCTAGAGGAGAGCAGAAATCCTTACTGTGCTCTGGGGAAGGGAGTCTGGCAACTGGGAAGCCACGTGAAATATGTTTCCAGGAGAAAGATGTGATCAGCTGCATCCAGTGCAGCTGAAAGGTCGACCAAGATGAGGACTGAATTAACCATGATATTTAACCATGAGAAGTCATTGGTCACCTTCTCCTACTCTTTATCATCTATTTGGGTTCTGTATAAGTATCTTAACTGGCTGAAAGTTGGTCATCTTGAAGGACAAAGCATCTACCGAGGGTCACCTTGGTGTAGAAGGTGATTGATAGAATGAAGAAAGCTAGAAGACTCTGACTTTGGGGGCAGGAGAGGAAGAATGAATGCGACAGGGCCCTAATATAGTTGAATCCACACAGCCGACTTCATCATCTCCCTCCCTCCCTTTCTCAGTTTGGTTACTGGCTGCTGCTACCGCCTCCTGGAGAACCCCACCATTAGTCACCAGAAGAACCGCCCAACCCGGGAAGCCATAACGCACCTGCTTGGTGTCGCCTTGACACGTTATAACCATATGCTCAGTAAGTTAGCCCTCTGCTTTGCCCTGCGTTCTGTGTTTTGCCCATAATTTCTCACGTTTAGTATTTCCACAGGTGCCACTGTGAAGATCATCCAGCTGCTGCAGCACTTTGAACACCTGGCACCGGTACTGGTGGCGGCTGTGAGTCTGTGGGCAACTGATTATGGAATGAAAAGCATCGTGGGAGAGATTGTGAGGTGACTCTTGTCTAAGTTTCTGATTCTCATCTCCCTCGGGGGAAGATGAGAGATTAGAAATACGTTCTCTGTACACACTAGATTTCTTTAGATTTTAGATACCAGACTTCCCTTCCCTTACTGGGAACTGAATTATCTTCCTGTGGCTGTGCTTTCTTCCCTGCACAGAGAGATTGGACAGAAGTGTCCCCAGGAGCTGAGTCGGGACCCCTCAGGGGCGAAGGGCTTCGCAGCCTTCCTGACAGAACTAGCAGAGCGCGTCCCGGCCATCCTGATGTCCAGCATGTGCATTTTGCTGGATCATCTGGATGGAGAGGTAGGTGGTCCCCTGGGAATCTCAGGTTCTTCTGGGAATTTTAAAGCTATTTCTTATAAGAAGATGGCTTTCCTGTCAAGTCAGGGTGTCTAAATATAACTTGGTGTCAGTTTCTTCCTACAGAGAAGCAGATAGTTTATTGACAAAAGTGCCATTTATTCATCTCCGTTTCAGTATCAATCGGTTTTATCCGCATCTGGTAGGGGGATGGCAATTCTATGCCTTAGGTCTGGTGAGAGTCACTCTGCCGTGGTTCTGAGTCACTTCCAGTCATCAGGAGGAAGCTCCTTCCGTTCTTCCTACTATCGAGCTTGCCTGCGCTCTCTAAACAATGCCAGCTCTCAATTCTTGCTGCCTGGCTGCTTCCCACACTGATGCACGGCACTCCTGGGTGAATGTCAAGGACAAAGACAGTCTCCTGGGTCCTCTAGCGTACTACAGCTTCTTGTGCAAGATCCATTCTCTGGCTCTTGGCCTGGCAGAAATCCCAACTCCTGGTCCCCACATTCTGCAGTAGACTTGCTTGGCACCCCAGGGCTCACCTGTGCTTCTTTGTGTTTCATTCTTTGTCAGTAAAATGTGAGGAAGAGTGGGAGGAAAGGGGTCGTTTTATTAGTATGGATCAAAGGCTTTGAGAGTTCAGATGAAAGGTAGAAATTAATGCTTTTCAAATGTGCTCAGATGTGATGAGCCTTATGGGGAAAAATTGGGGCTCTTGTTTATCTTGTCCCTATAGTCTCAAGCAGACAAAGCCCCTTCCAGTGACCTCAGCAGCACATACCTGGGCAAATGACCAGAAAAAGTCAAAGTGAAGCAAGCTTACCCTTAACTTAAGGCCTCACCCCTTCTTTGTGCCTGGACCGGCCCAAGAGTTTGGGGAAAGGAGAATTAGCATGGAGTGAGGAGCCTCAGACCAGATGAATTCTCCCGTAGAGTTACATGATGCGCAATGCTGTGCTGGCAGCTATGGCGGAGATGGTCCTGCAGGTTCTCAATGGTGATCAACTGGAGGAAGCAGCCCGAGACACCAGAGACCAGTTCTTGGACACTTTGCAAGCCCATGGCCACGACGTCAACTCCTTTGTGCGGAGCCGTGTTTTGCAACTCTTTGCCCGAATCGTCCAGCAGAAGGTAAATAACCTTCTGCATGATATAGACATACAGTATTCTGTAGACAGGCTGAAGAAAAGAGGAATCCAGTGTCCCACAGAAGAGTCTAGAATTCCCATTCATACTACCAGTGATAAAGGTCTTCCTCTACCAAGGACAAGGATGCCTGGTTCCATTTAACTATGGAACTTAACCACGACAAAGAGTAACTATTTTATATCCTATAGAAAAGTTTCTTTAGTATGAATGGGTAGCTTGTGTAGAGTGTACTCAAGATCATCTTGAATATGATGAACAGAATAGATGATGTGGTATGTGAGTTCATTCTTCTTTTCCTGCCCCACATAGGCTCTCCCCTTGACACGTTTCCAAGCAGTGGTGGCCCTAGCAGTGGGACGTCTGGCAGACAAGTCGGTGCTAGTATGTAAAAATGCCATTCAGTTGCTGGCCAGTTTTCTTGCCAATAATCCCTTTTCCTGCAAGGTAAAGTAGTCTTGATCTACCCACCAGAGAAGAAATAAATGGAAACAGGAATGAAATTGTGTGACTTAATGACCCTGATTCATTTTACTTTGGTAGCTTAGTGACACTGACCTTGCTGGACCACTGCAGAAGGAAACCCAAAAGTTACAAGAGATGAGGGCCCAGAGGCGAACTGCAGCTGCTTGTAAGTAGTCACTGTGTAGGAATCCTCAGCCTAGACCTCCCGCTCCCTGCCATCAGGAACTCTAGGAAAGGGTCTAAGAGAGACTTTCTCATTCAGCTGCAGTGCTGGACCCAGAGGAGGAGTGGGAAGCCATGCTGCCGGAGTTGAGGTCTACTCTGCAGCAGCTGCTAAAGCTTCCCCAGGAAGAAGAGGAGATTTCCGTGGTGATTGCCAGTACAGAGACCGCTGAGGACGTGAGAGGACGCATCCGTCAGTTGCTCGCCAAGGCTAGTTATAAGTATGTGAAAGAGTGATATTTTCTCTAATGACTTTTTTAGGTTTAGAGTTAACTTATTTATTTATGTTTGTATTTATTTGTTTACTTTTATTAAGTTTATTTATTTTGAGAGACTGCATGAGCCAGGGAGGGGTAGAGAATAAGGGAGGGAGAGCGAGAGAATTCCAAGCAGGCTATGCAACTATCAGTGCAGGGCTCTAATTCACGAACCGTGAGATCATGACCTGAGCCAAAACTGAGTCAGACCTTTAACTGAATGAGCCACCCAGGTGCCCCCAGTTTTTTTATATATATATATTGATCTGTTTTTGAGAGAGAGGGAAACACAGAACCTGAAGCAGGCTCCAGGCTCTGAGCCATCAGCACAGAGCCTGATGGGGAGCCCAGACTCCCAAACTATGAGATCATGACCTGAGTCAAAATCAGATACCCAAACGACTGAGCCACCCAAGCACTCCTAGAATTAACCTATTCTTTTTAAAAAATTTTTTTTAACGTTTATTTATTTTTGAGAGACATAGAGGCAGAGTATGAGCAAGGGAAGGGCAGAGAGAGAGGGAGATGCAGAATCCGAAGCAGGCTCCAGGCTCCGAGCCATCAGCACAGAGCCCGACGTGGGGCTAGAACTCACAGACCGTGAGATCATGACCTGAGCCGAAGTCCTGACCTGAGTCCATGACCTGAGCCGCTTAACCAACTGAGCCACCCAGGCGCCCCTAACCTATTCTTTTTTAATGTTTGTTTATTTTGAGAGAGAGTGTGTGCGAGTACAGGGGAGAAGCAGAGAGAGAATCCCAACCAGGCTTCTCAACTTCTTTTTTTAATGTTTTATTTATTTTTGAGAGAGAGAGAGACAGAGTACTAGTAAAGGAAGGGCAGAAAGAGAGGGAGACACAGAATCCGAAGCAGGCTCCAGGCTCCAAGCTGTCAGCACAGAGCCCGAAGCGGGGCTCAAATCCACGAACCACGAGATCATGACCTGAGCTGAAGTCAGATGCTTAATCGACTGAGGCACCCAGGCACCCCATTTCTCAACTTTTTAAGCATGAGAAGTGTTCCTTTTCTTTGGGGCAGTAAGTCTAGGCTCTTGCTGTAATCATGAGGTAGGCTCCATCACAGACGGCTGCGGTGACACTCCGTGGGTGCCGAGTTGGTGACAGGTGGATGTTATTCCAGACAGGCCATCATTCTCACTCAAGAAGCCATAGGCCACTTCCAGGAGTCTGAGCCTTTCAGTCATATGGACCCAGAGAAGTCAGAGGAGAACAGGTTCCTGAATCTCTTAGAGACTGTCTTCAAAGGTAATTCTTTTCCTTCTTCAGGTAACAAACAAAACATTTCAACTAGCATCTATGGCCTATTTACTTTATGCCAGATGCTGGCCTGGGAGTACCAGGAGGCACTGTATTGCAGCAGTCCAGAGGAGATTTGGCAATGCTCTGGAATGGATACAGCCCATGGGCGTAAGATTAATAGTCTTATGGCGTGAAAGGGTATTTCCAAACCATAGAGGATGTTAGGAATCTTTTTGAGAAATGAACCAAGACATTTTAGAGTAGGTTCTAAGTGTATACCCTCCTATTGTAGAAAGAAATATCCAGGGATGTTGTAGCCAATGGATTTGCCCATACCCCTCGAGCAACAACCATCCTGTAATTCTCCAACTCCTAGGCTCAGCAACTTCCAGACAGGAGAAAGCCCAGGGTTCTGCAGGGAACATGGGCCCAGGACAGACAGACAGTAAAGACAATCCCAGTGTGTCAGAGCCTGTGAAATCCAGGGAAAACGATGAGCTGGTAAAGCAGGAGATGCTGGTGCAGTATCTGCAGGATGCCTACAGCTTCTCTCTGAAGATCACAGAGGCCATTAGCATCATCAGCAAGATGATGTATGAAAATACAACTACAGGTATGCCACGTCCCTCTCTGTAAGGACTGGGTCTTGCAGGTTGGAAAAAGCAGTCTCGTCCATGTTTTATTGATTACTGTCTGCTCCCTCAAAAGGCAAGGATTCTTTATTTCCATTTGCTTCGTATAGCTCCTTGGAGCAGACATGTTATGCATACAGTATTTCACAGTAGGCCCATCTAGGAGTTGATATTTTCGGGGAAAATTGGAAAAAACTTCCATTTGCATGTTGTTACACTAAGAAAGGTTCTATCTTTAAGTGTTGGGGGAATTTTGCCAAGCAGATGAGTGACATTTCTGTCTCCTCTCAGTGGTGCAGGAGGTGATTGAATTCTTTGTGATGGTGTTCCAATTTGGGGTACCTCAGGCCCTGTTTGGAGTGCGCCGCATGCTGCCTCTCATCTGGTCTAAGGAGCCTGGTGTCCGGGAAGCTGTGCTTAATGCCTACCGCCAACTTTACCTCAACCCCAAAGGGGACTCTGCCAGGTATATGTGTACCTTTGCCAGCTTTAATGGGGTCAGCTGCTCGTAGGATGTTGGCAGTCTCCTAAAGGAATGGTGGGGGCTGGGGGCATCCTTCTAGAGGAGTCCTGAATCTGCAGTGGGCTCAGGGCAGGGCTGGACATTGTGGTGGGGTAGTCCTAATAACCCGTTTGCCAGGTTTAACTTATCAGTTTTTAATGACCTCTGCTTTCTGCTATTCCCACAGAGCCAAGGCCCAGACTTTGATTCAGAATCTCTCTTTGCTACTAGTGGATGCCTCAGTTGGGACCATCCAGTGTCTTGAGGAAATTGTACGTCTCTTTCTTTCCTTTCCTTCCTTCCTTTCTTTTTCTTTCTTTCCCTTCCTTTCTTTCTTTTCTTTTCTTTTCTTTTTTGTTTGTTTGTTTGTTCATGTAATGTCTGCAGCCAACGTGGGGCTCAAACTCATGACCCTGAGATTAAGAATCACACGCTCTTCTACTGAGCCAGCCAGGCGCCCCCTTACTTCTACATTCTTTAGTCATTCAACAAGTATTAGTGATTACTGTGTGTTCAGCAGTTTACTCAGCCCCAAAAATGTAAGATTGTTTTCAAGTTCCCAACTTAAAAGGAACCAACAGTATAGTGGGTAGCCAAAAAACATAAAACAGTTGTAGAATGATGTAACACATAGATAATTCAATGCCGGGAAGAATGTGGCATGGGTAATGGTTGCAGCAGCAATGGTAATATGATAACACTTGACAACACGCCAGGCACTGTTCTTAGCAGTTTGCTCATATGAACTTGTATAATCCTCACAACAACCCTGTGAGGTAATACTGTTGGTGTATATTTTACAGTGAGAAGTTTAAGGTACTAAGAGGCTAAGGAACTTAGCTAATCACAGCTGGTTAATAGCAGAGACTCAGGCAATAAAAGCTCCAGAAAACATACTCAGAACTTGTACTCTGATGAGTCCTGAGTGGTCAAGAGAGCAGTATGAGGTAGAATAGTCGAGGAAAGCTTCCTGGAGGCGGTGGGACTTAAGCAGGGTCTTGATGAGTAGGATATAGAGAATTAGAGACAGGAAGGAGCATGTAGATTGAAAGCCAATTAAGAGCACAGAAAGTCGTGGAATGAAAAAGATCATGTTCTGGCTGGAGATTGTTATCTGCAAAAGATGCTAAAGGGGGACTGTAGGTTGGAACTGAATTGTAAAGGTCCCTGAATGCCTTTCACAAGTCCGGGACTTTAACCTTGTTGGCCAATGTTTTAGTGAGGTGGGTCTGCTTTCGAAGTACAAGTATTTGGAATGTGGGGACAGGTGGAGGTGGTGCTGACCACCAGCTTCCGCTAGGTGGAGCACTACTGCCAGCCACACTTTTCTCCTCCATGGACTCACACGGACTTCCAATATGTCGTCTTAATGTACTTTTGAAGGCATGAGGGTAGAAAAGTGACGGAGGTGCAAGTACTTCCCCAAACCCCAACATTACATTTCGAGCCTCCTCCTTCCTTTTCCATCCCTAAGTATTGCTTTTACCTACTTTGGGCTCTCAACATTCTCTTTAGAGAAGTGCACCGAGGATTGGGGGGAATTATTATTTTTCGGCCTGAGCCCTTCCTCTTTTCTCTTCAGCTCTGTGAGTTTGTGCAGAAGGATGAATTGAAACCGGCAGTGACCCAGCTGCTGTGGGAGCGGGCGACCGAGAAGGTCCCCTGCTCTCCTCTGGAGCGCTGTTCCTCTGTCATGCTTCTCGGGATGATGGCACGGTGAGGCTCGGATCCAGACAGGCAGTAGGAAGAAGAGGGGAAGGGAAGGTTCTGAGAAGCCTCCCTTTCCTTCAGTAATAGCAGTCAGGCTCAGCCGAGTTGTGCGCATGAGTCGGCTACCTACCTGAAAAGTAAAACAGAGTACCAGCACCCCCCACTCCGCACCCTGCTCAGCAGAAATAACGGGATTCGGTACAGCAGGAGGGATTCTGAGGGGCCAGCCCTGTGTCAGAGCTTCTGTTGTCTGCTCCAAGGCTCTAGCCTTGCACTGAGTGCTGTTACCTACCCCACTTGGTATTTTCTGCTACGGAGTCCTGTCCCTGACTAGCTTTGACTCTGTGGCTTCCTTCCCCTAGAGGAAAACCAGAAATCGTGGGAAGCAACTTAGACACACTGGTGAGCATAGGGCTGGATGAGAGGTTTCCACAGGACTACAGGCTGGCCCAGCAGGTGTGCCAGGCCATTGCCAACATCTCTGACCAGAGAAAGGTATGTGGGGTCTCCAGATCAAGGAGAGTGGCGGTCCTCTTACCCACTCTCCACTCATACCCACATTTTCTCTTTCCTGTTCTCGACAGCCTTCTCTGAGCAAACGTCACCCTCCCTTCAGGCTGCCTCAGCAGCATAGGTTGTTTGAGCGACTTCGGGAGGTGGTCACTAAAGGTGAGCTATCATGAAGGCGTGGATAGAATGGAGTCCTTTGTCTGCAGTGGGTGACTTCTCCCTTCTCTTCTGCAGGCTTTGTCCACCCAGACCCACTCTGGATCCCATTCAAAGAGGTGGCGGTGACCCTCATTTACCAGCTGGCAGAGGGCCCCGAGGTGATCTGTGCCCAGATACTGCAGGGCTGTGCGAAGCAGGCCCTGGAGAAGCTGGGGGAGAAGAGCACCACCCAAGAGGGCCCGAGTAAGTAGGCCAGAGGGTCCCCAATGGGCAGCGGCCCCTGACCCTCGGCAGACCACACTTTTGTCACTCAGACTGGGCCGGTCACCACCACCGTCCCCCCATCTCATCTCTGCTTTGCCAGCTCGTGTGTGACACATGAGCAAGAGGCAGAGCCGTCAAAACACCAAAACAGGTTGCAGGGTTCTGAGGGATTTAATTTGGCCTTTTTCTCTGCTTTCCCTCTCCCCTCCTCCAGGGGACACCCCCACGCTCCCCACTTTCCTGTTGATGCACCTGCTGTCCCTGGCTGGAGATGTGGCTCTGCAGCAGCTGGTCCACTTGGAGCGGGCAGTGAGTGGAGAGCTCTGTCGACGCCGGGCTCTTCGGGAAGAACAGGAGCAGAAGACCAAGGATCCAAAGGAGAAGGTGAACGAAGTGCCTGTGCTTTTGGGTTTGTGTCTCAAGCATTTCCCAGATTTATTTCCTGTCCGCGGGTCACTCACATTTCCTTCTGGGAATCTCTGCTTTTCTGCTGTTGAGTGAAATGAAGACACCCTGCCTCCTTGCTGCCCTTGCCCTGGAGAAGACTAGTGAGAACAACGATGGAGCAGTCTGTTGGACCCAGGAAGGAAAGTTTTAGGGAAACGCAGAGCACTGAGTCAGGGACCTGAAATCTAGGCTCCACCCGAGGCATTGCTTGTTAGAATAAGCACACACGCACCCCCTTTCCCATCAGCCTTGGT
The DNA here is from genome assembly GCA_030068075.1 of Paguma larvata. NCBI lineage: Eukaryota > Metazoa > Chordata > Mammalia > Carnivora > Viverridae > Paguma > Paguma larvata. The sequence continues at coordinate 97,151,073 of CM057828.1, read as the reverse complement.
TCCTGGGCCTGCCGCCTGATGGGGACCTTGTGTTCTCTCCACTAGAGGGAGTGATGTCTTGCAAACCAATAAGACACAGAGTGTCTTGAGGCAGTGGAATTCGGTCTGACCTCTGTGATCTTGAACCATTGTCCACATGAACCGTTTATTGACTGTATACAGGAAATGACGTGTTTCTGTGAGGATGAGTTCAGAGATGTAGGAATATGCTTTAGTAACGTGAAAATAATGCCATTTGTTCCACTTTGAATTTGTCAGTTCACATTTGGGAACTTAAAAGCAAAACTACAAAGACATAGTTCTTTCTCTGTTTAATTCAGGTGTCCTTCCTCTTTACACATTTGACCATTATAGGGTGGTTTTACAGAACTTGCCTTTCCCCAGATGCATTCCTGCAAAATGAAGGAAAGACCGGAATTGAAAACACCATCTTGGGGGCACCTGGGCACCTGGGTGGCTCAGTCGGTCAAGCATCCACCGTCAGCTCAGGTCATGATCGTAGCTTCAAGCCCCACATCAGGCTCTGTGCCGACCCCTTAGAGCCTGGAGCCTGCTTCACATTCTGTGTGTGTCTCTCTCTCTGCCCCTCCCCTGCTCATGTTGTCTCTCTTAAAAATAAAATAAACACTTAAAAAATTATTTTAAAAAACTGGCTTAGATGAGCCATGGTCCCGTGTTTCTTCCCCATTAGAATGCAAGCTCTGACACCACCATGGAGGAGGAGATGGGGCTGGCGGGTGCTGCCGCCGATGATCCAGAGGCAGAACTCATCCGCGGCATCTGTGAGAAGGAGCTGTTAGATGGTAAGAAGAATTGCTGAGGGGCCTGCGCCCCGGTCGAGATAACCCGTCCCAGACCTAGAGCTGTTGTTCCAACAGGCAAACAGATCCTGGCTGCCTTTGTTCCACTTCTGCTTCAAGTCTGCAACAACCCGGGCCTCTACAGCAACCCAGAGCTCTCCGCAGCCGCTTCACTTGCCCTCGGCAAGTTCTGCATGATCAGGTAGGCCCTGGGGGCAGTACCACCCTCTCAGAGAGGATGCAGATGGTACCTCTCCCTGATGATCCTCTCCTTGCCCCTAGTGCCACTTTTTGCGACTCCCAGCTTCGTCTGCTGTTCACCATGCTGGAAAAGTCTTCGCTCCCCGGTTGTCCGGTCTAACCTCATGGTTGCTACTGGGGATCTGGCCATCCGTTTCCCCAACCTGGTGGACCCCTGGACACCTCATCTGTATGCTCGGTAAGAGATCCCTCATGACACTCTAGCGGGCCTCGCCAGCTCCGGGAGGCTCTGGTTCAGTCAGGATGATTCTCAGAGAATCAGAGAAACTATTCTCTGGTCGTTAGCAATGCCTTGACATCTGCTTGATACTTGACCTGTACAGGCCCTCACTAAGTATGGCCCCAAAGGGATTGGCGCCTCTGCCCAGCTTTCTAACTGCTTCGAGAATGTCACATTAAGAAGGGGTGATAGAGGAGCACCTGGGGGTGGCTTAGTCAGTAGAGCATACAACTCTTAATCTTGGGTTCATGAGTTCGGGCCCCATGCTGAGGGTAGAGTTCACTTTTAAAAAAGGGGGGGGGCAGCAGATTCCTGCTGAGGGTCTTTCCCACCACTGTCTAGATGTGACCCACCGTTGGTGCCAGTGACTTAAGATTTCACTCCTAGGCTCCGGGACCCAGCTCAGCAGGTACGGAGAACAGCAGGGCTGGTGATGACCCACCTGATTCTAAAGGACATGGTGAAGGTGAAGGGGCAGGTGAGCGAGATGGCTGTGCTGCTCATCGACCCCGTGCCTCAGATCGCTGCCCTGGCCAAGAACTTCTTCAATGAGCTTTCCCACAAGGTGAGAGGCAGGGAGGCGGCCGAAGGCTTGCTGCGAGAGAACAGGCACACCCCCATGTCGATAACATGACTCTCTCTCTCACAGGGCAATGCCATCTATAATCTCCTTCCAGATATCATCAGCCGCCTGTCAGACCCCGAGGGAGGGGTGGAGGAAGAGCCTTTCCACACCATCATGAAGTATGGTTACCTGGGCCTTGGGGCATATTTTTCATGCTTAGGAATCAGACAGACCTGTATTTGAACTCTAGCTCTGCTATTTTGTAGCTGTATGCCCTTCAGCAGTAACTTAACCTCTCTGTGCCTGTTTGTCCTCTGTAAGGTGAGGCCTCTGACACTTGCCCCTTAGTTCTTGAGGGGATTCAGTACCATAAAGTTTCTAGCATGGCTGTAGGCACATAGGAGCCCTCACTACACAGCAGCTGTTTTTGTTACAAATTCCCATCCTCAGTGAGAATTTCGCAGGGGGGTGGTGGGCTGGATTTTTTTCTGAGGGTCTAGGAAGAGGGCAGGAGGATGACAGACAGAAGGCGGGTGCTAGGGGAGGACAAGACTGTCAGTGATGGGGACGGAGCTGCCCCCGGGAGGCCACACATCCGCATCTCCCCTTCCTCAGGCAGCTCCTCTCCTACATCACCAAGGACAAGCAGACGGAGAGCCTGGTGGAGAAGCTGTGTCAGCGCTTCCGCACGGCCCGGTATGCCGGCTTCCCGAGGGGCGTCCCCGAGGCCATGGGGCACCGACAGGGAAGGATGGGCCTTGCCTCCTCTGTCTCACGGCTCCTGACGATGCCTTTGCCATCCGCAGGACCGAGCGGCAATACCGTGACCTGGCCTACTGCGTGTCACAGCTGCCCCTCACAGAGCGAGGCCTCCGCAGGATGCTGGACAATTTTGACTGCTTTGGGGACAAACTGTCGGATGAGTCCATCTTTAGTGCTTTTTTGTCGGTTGTGGGCAAGCTGCGACGTGGAGCCAAGCCCGAGGGCAAGGTGAGCGCAGCTGCCGGTCCCAGCGCTGTGACTGCATCTGCATTGCCCAGACCTGCCTCACATACCCCCCACCCCGACGCCCCCCCCCTTGGGGCGACTGCAACCAAGTAACCAGCACGACCTGGGACAGATCTTTCTGTCTCCAATTCCTGTTTCTTTGTTTCTTTTTCTCTTTTTTAAAACAGACTTTATTTTTTAGAGCTGTTTTAGGGTCAAAATCAAATATCAGGTGGAAGGTAGAGTTCTTCCATATGTGCCCCGCCCCCACACATGCACAGCCTCCTCACTGTCAGTCTCCCCGACTGGAGTGGAACATTCATTACAATCGATGAACCTGTGTTGACACATCATTATCACCCAAAGTCCATAGTTTGCCTTAGGGGTCACTCATTTTGTGGGTTTGGACAAAGTGTGTGATGGCCTGTGTCCATCATTATAGTATCATACAGGGCAGTTCCAGCGCCCAGGAAGTCCTCTGTGCTCCCCCACCACCCTCTGCCCCCCTGGCCCCTGGCAACCGCTGATCTTTTTACTGTTGCCACAATTTTGCCTTTTCCAGAGTGTCATATAGTTGCAATCATGCAGTGTGTACTCTCCCCAGGTTGGGCTCTCTTAGTGATACGCATTTTTGTTTTCACCATGTCTTTCTTTCCATGGCATCATAGAAATAACGGTTTCCAGTCCTTTTTTTTTTTTTCTTTTTTTTTTAATGTTTATTTTTGAGAGAGAGAGCATGAGCTGGGGAAGGGCAAAGAGAGACCAAGACACAATCCGAAGCAGGCTCCAGGGTCTGAACTATCAGCACAGAACCTGACACAGGGCTCAAACTCAAAGCTGTAAGATCATGACCTGAGCCAACGTCAGACGATTAACCAACTCACCCACCAGGCACCCCTTCCAGGCCTGCTCTTAATCTCTTCCCCTCTCCAGGCTGTAATAGATGAATTTGAGCAGAAGCTTCGGGTCTGCCACACCAGAGGGCTGGATACAGTAGAAGACCTTGAGGTTGGCCAGGGGGGTAGCCAGAGAGCCCCGTCAGCCAGGAAACCGTCCACCGGTATGTGAGACAGCCCCACGGTGCAGAGACCAGGCCCTCCTCTCAGAGCCTGCTTTTTTGGGACTCATGTGTCTGCCTTTTCCAGTCTCCAAGCGGCACCAGCATCTGGCCTCTGCAGCCTCATCAGACGGTGACTTTGTCACCCCTGAGCCCCACCGCACTGCCCATCGGCATCCAAACACCCAGCAGCGAGTTTCAAAAAAGAAACCCAGAATTGTCTTCTCGAGTGATGAGTCCAGCGAGGAAGGTAGGGACGCTCCCTCCGAGATGTGGCTCACAGGGAGCATAGCCAGGGGGGTGGGGTGGAGGGAGGCGGTTTTGATGGGGTCCTGCCCGTGTGGATTCTCTCCATGCCTCTCCCAAGGTGTATTCCTCCGGGTGCAGTTTGGGGTTTGTTTCTGCGGCCTAGTCTGAGGCTGTCCCACTTGTTCTCTGAGATCTACTTCTCACCATCTTTGTGACTCAGCTTTTTCTTCCTCCTCCGATCCTCTGAATAGAGCTTTTAGCAGAGATGACCGAAGACGAGACACCCAAGAAAACAACCCCCATCCGCCGAGCCCCTCCTCGAAGGCACAGGCCCTAGGAGGTTGTCTTGCCTGTTCTTTTCCCTGCTGTGCAGGGTGTCTTATCAGGTGACCTTGAACTCCGTTCCCTTGTAAAATACCGTTTTTGCCTGTCCTCTTGTCTTTTTAATATAGAATGATCTTTATGATGTAAAGCATTTCCCTTAAACTGGCCTTACTGAACTGAATTAAGCTGCCTTCACTGGAATATATGTCCGCCAGTCTCCTTGTTTCCTAATGAATAAATGTTTTTATATACTTTTAGATGTTTTTCATAAGCTTGTTTGCTTCATCTTACATGAGCCCAGATGCAGGCAGCAGGGAGAGAAGCGCAGAAGTCCTGGGGCCTGTCTCAAGATCTGATAAGCTCCACACTCCCCCAGTACCTCGTCTGCTCCTTCTCCGCCTCCCCATCCTGCACGATGGACAAGGTTGCTCCACAGCGGAGAAGCCTGCAGCGGCCAGCCTCCAGACCAATGCACTCCGCTCGAGGGACCTTTGGCAATGCCTAGAGATTTTTAGTTGTCACAACCTAGGTGGGAGGGACGCTATCAGCATCTAGTGGGTAGAAGCCAAGGATGTTGCTAAATACCCTATGACACAGAAAACAGACCCCCAAAACAGAATTATTCAACCCAAAATGCCAGTCAGTGGTGCCGAGGTGGAGAAACCCTTCTCTAGTCTAAGGGCTGATCTGTGTCCCTCCCTCCCCTGTGTGTGCTCCCTAAGCCCGTCTCTGAGGCAGGTGACTGACCTAGCCGGCTGAGCAGATGGAAGGTGCTGATCCCCTCCAGCTCTAGATAATATCTGTGGAGACGATCTGTCTACCAAGAGATTCCTTAACTGCTACAGGGTCTGTGGCAAGTCGGCCCTCCGTGCAGGCACTGCTTTAGCCTGCCCACCCCTCAGCTCCCCAGGTCGTCTCTGCTGAGTCACCTGGACCAGGAGGCAGTGAGCGTGCTCTCATGACAACACTGGTGTCTTTGCTGTCATGACAACGGCAGGCTGCATCAGTAATGCTCCCGTGGGCACTGAGCTTCCTCTTTTTGGCAGAAGACACGAATGAAAAATGACATGCATGAGGCAAAGAGAAGATGGTACCTCACGCACGCGCTTTGGGTAGTGTGGGGGCATGGCGAGGGTCTAAAGGCCCTTTCCAGAGAAAAGGTTAATGGTTCTGGTTGAGCATGAGCAGGAATGGAACAAGGACAGCTGAGTCCCTATGCTAGGCCCCAGCAGACCGCCCCTGGCACTTACCACCTTCTGTCACCATTAGGTGCCCTCTGGCCTTGCTCTTGGGATTCGTGAAAAGCCTGGGAATCAACCATGCAGGAGGCTGCCAAACAGATACAGACTTGGCTCTGGGGCCCCAAGGAGGGAGGGCAGTCCCAGAAAGGGCAGGGGCCAGGGTTGGAGAACGGGCGCGGGCGCGGGAGAGCGTGCTCTCTGCCTTTTAAGCAAAGGTTATCACCAGGCGGGCTAAACTTAGCCACAGGCTCTTCAGCTAGAAAAGGGGGCTGGTCTCAGGTTACGCTGGGCCAGCAAAGAGGCCCCTGGATCCCTGGCCCCCAGCACCTGCTGATGGGCCATGTCCATTCCACCCCACCCCCTTCCAAACCCTCGATCCTCTCAAAGCCCTCTCAAGCGTTCAAACGTAGCCCGTCTTCCATCCTCAGCTCGCAAAACTGGCACAGCCTGGGCTCCAGACTGTCGGAGTGGAATGGATCCCTTCCTCTACGTCGTGTGGAACTGGGGGCCTGTTCCCACCACGTGCCCAAGACCTCCCAATTTTTTTTCTCTTCTGTACTCCTCCTCCCAACATCTGTACCCATCTTCTGAACCCTGCCCCCAACATCCCCTGGGCGCAGGCAGGGAAGGGGAGTCCCTGGCTCTGGGGCCGGCCGGCACGTCCCAGGATGGGGAGGGACTTCCGCCCTCACTTCCCGCTCTCGGCCCAGGGCTGGAGAAGATGAAGGGGGCACTGTCTCCCAGCCTGGGCGCCACAGCACTCCGGTCTCTGGGGAGCGACTTTGTGGGAGGCCTAGCCCGGCGGGGGGGAGAACAACTGGTGCACACGGGGCCTGGTTTGTCCGCCCCAATTATCAGCTCTCTGGGCTGCCGAGCTGCAGGACAGCATGACCTTCAGTGCGGAAACCTCCCCCTCAAGCCGCCTCCCGAGCCTCTTTCCTATCCAGGCCCCCACTGCCCAGTGCCAGCTAGGCCCCCGGCCCAGAGAGGCCGGGAGCCAGGGCCTGGGGAGGGGGAAGTGGGGGCTGGGCAGGGCCCGGCAGGAGGCTGGCTGACCCCTCCCGGGCCTTTTCCTCTGCGGTTCCCCAGCTACTACCGAAGAGCCTTGAGAATAAGTTCCCCAGCCTTCCCGCCTCTCAGCCTCTTAAAGAAAGGGGACGGGGGTGGCAGCATGCAGCCGCGAGCAACCCGGCTCTGGCTCCAATTCCCCATCCCACCAGCTCCCAAAGTCCTTCCGTTTCATCTGTGCGGCTGCCCTGGCTCCCGGAGGTATTCCGTTGTCACCGGGAGCCCGGCCCTGGAGCCCACAGCCTCCTGCGTGCCCACAGGGCCGTCCTAGGTGCCATCAGCGATCCCCTACTCCACTGGGCCCATCTCAGTCCCCTCCCCCCACTCTGTCCCTAGCCCACATGCTCGGTGCGTGCACACTTGAAGAACGGGGTGGGGGGGGGGGGTTAAAAAAGCGGGCCCTGCTACTCGCGGCTTTACGGGCGCACGTAGCTCAGGCCTCCGCGCCCTTGGGCCGTGACTGGGCGAGCCGGAGGGAGGCGGGGCCCTCACCCCCTCTTCCTCCCCGCCACTCCCCGCCGCTATAAATTGAGACTGCAGCCTCCGCCGGCGCTCTCTGCTCCTACCCGTTCGACAGACAGCCGCATCTTCTGGTGCAGTGCCAGGTAGAGCCCAGCAAAGCCAGGCAGAGGGGAGCCACTGGAGGCTCGGCACGGCTGGAAAGAGGGGCCAGGAGCGCTCGCGGGCCTGGGGTGGGCTGCGCGGCCGTGGAGTCGGGCGTGCCTCCGGGTCTCCGCATTGCAGGGGCGGGAGGACGGACGTGCTCGAGCGCGGGGTGGGAATGGAGGCCTGGGGGAGGGGAGGGCAGCGGCCGGACTGCAGCCGCCGCCCTCCCCCCGCGCTCTAATGCCCGCCTTTCTCTGCCCGCAGCTGCGTCCCGAGACACGATGGTGAAGGTCGGAGTCAACGGGTGAGTTAGTGGGTGGGATAGGATGGGGCATCGAGTCCCGCGGCCCCGTGCGAACTGCGTCTGCGGGCAAGCGCGTGGGGGACGTGGGTTCGGTGGTCCTACCCCCCCCCCACCCCCAAGGAGAACTCAAGGTCGGCGCTCTGACCTGGCCGAGGCTTCCCCCTCAAAGAGCCTCGTGGGCCACCTTCCCCCAAGCTGTGGCGCTTCCTGTAATTCCGACCCCGCGGGGACAAGCCGCCCGCAGTCTTCCACCCCACCTGCCCCCGATAGACGAGAGCGCCCCTTTCCAGGCCGAGGACCCATCCCCTTAATCCTCCAGCTGGGGCTTCTTTTCTTTGCTTTCGCGCCCTGCGGGGTCACGTGCCGGGAAGGAGCCCCTCCCCCACCGGCCCTCCGCTTCCCACCTGCCGGGATGCCCGGGTCTCAGCTGGGTGCAGAGCCCGCTACAAGGGCTGGTTTGCGGGAACCAGGCCGCGATGTTGCAACAGGGAAGGAAGTGAATGCACCACCGTTAGGCAACCTTCTTTAGCTCCTCACTGTTCCTCCTTCCTCGCCTATGACTAACCTTCCTGATCCTGCCTGGGTGGGGTGGAGTCGCCTTTATCCCGTAAACCAGGTGAGGCAAGGCTTCCCCCGGTCTTGCTCTCAAAAGAGCTGGACTTCAGACCTCTGACTGTAGACCATCCCTTAAGCTGCAAATCAAATTTCCCCACAGCGATGCTTTTCATAGGTGATTTTCTGATGAATCAGAAATACAGGTTTAAGGGAGTCCTCATGTGTCCCTTTTTTTTCCTCCCCCTTTTCCCAGGGAGCTGCAGTAGCTGCAGCTTAGTGCCATGTTGGGGGTGCTGAGTCATGGGTAGAAATTTTCCACCACAAAATGGCTTCTGTAGCAGCAGCCCCTTTCATCACACCGGGTCTCCTAGAAGCTCCTTTCTTCCATCCATACCTAGAGTTGACCCAACCCTAAAGGCCAGGCTATAAAGGTCACTGGGAGGATTAGGTGTCCGTGAGCCTTGGGAATCCTGCCCTTCTCCCTGGTCCATCTTCCAGAAATCAGATCCCCGCTCGGCTCTAATCTGGGGTTAAATATAGCTACCTGACCTTTCTGCAGCTTGGGGCCTGGGCCGCTGCTCTTTTTACCCCCACCCATCCCACGCACATACATCTGTTGCTCCCACTCCTGATTTTTAGAAGAGGGCTTGCAGGGACAAGTAGCTTAGCAAACTAGAGCCCTGAGATTAGGGGTTTGAGAATCAACTCCTTTTCCCCCTTCCCTTTCTGTTTTAGAGGAGGAGATGGGCTTTCCCCATCCAGTTAACTTCTGACCTTTACTCTTGCCCTTTGAGCTTGGTGATGCTAGGTGTGCAAGTCTTTGCTCCCTGGAGGGTGTATCCGGACGCTGGGCCAGACAGGGAACAGGCATTCCTGGGGAGGGCCCAGAGAGTGGGGGAGATAAATGCCATGTGCCAGGCATGTGTCCAGACTGCGGGGGTGGCTGGAGCAGAGCCCTGCACGGCCATCGCTCCTTTGCAGGACTCATAGTGACTTGGGAGTTGGGCCAGTCGCTGAACCTAATCATTTCTTGGGCATGTTTTACTTTCTGTCCAAGCTGTACAACCAGGCTGTCCTGGCAGGGTTGCTCAAGAAAGATAAAATTAGACCTCTTGAGACTTTTCTGGAGGCAGGGAAGTGCCATCTTCTAACCTCTGGAAGAGGATGAGTTGGTCTAGGGCTGCTTCCATGCCTGGGAGAATTCTCTACCCCTTTTTCATTCCTTCTTGCCTCTTGTCTTTATCAGATTTGGCCGCATTGGGCGCCTGGTCACCAGGGCTGCTTTTAACTCTGGCAAAGTGGATATTGTCGCCATCAATGACCCCTTCATTGACCTCAACTACATGGTGAGTGCTGCCCCCTCAGCGGGCGTTGGGAGCAGAGCCTGGCTGAAGCGCAGCCCCTTGATGGCCCTCACTTGTCCCTCCAGGTCTACATGTTCCAGTATGATTCCACCCATGGCAAATTCCACGGCACGGTCAAGGCTGAGAACGGGAAACTTGTCATCAATGGGAAGGCCATCACCATCTTCCAGGAGTAAGTGCAGAAAACAGAACAGGAAGGAAGTTGCTGTGAGGGAGGGACTAGGATGGGGTGACCACCTTGGGTGGTGGTACATGAGACCCTATGTCGCTGAGCTTTCGACTTGTCTTCCCTTACAGGCGAGATCCCGCCAACATCAAATGGGGTGATGCTGGTGCTGAGTATGTTGTGGAGTCCACCGGGGTCTTCACCACCATGGAGAAGGCTGGGGTAAGTGGCAGGGAGAGTAAAGATGTGAGGGTCGGGGTTCGACGCTAGGGTTTGGTATAGGAGGAAGAATGGGGAACCCTCGAGGAACGGGAGAGCGTGGATTATAATGACTCCTCTACCACAGGCTCACTTGAAGGGTGGGGCCAAGAGGGTCATCATCTCTGCCCCATCTGCCGATGCCCCCATGTTTGTGATGGGCGTGAACCACGAGAAGTATGACAACTCCCTCAAGATTGTCAGGTGAGCACAGCAGAGGGGGGTGGGGAGGTGGACAGATAGTACTGTGTGTTACCAGGTGGACATGTTCTTGACTTGCCTCCCTCTTTTCAGCAATGCCTCCTGCACCACCAACTGCCTGGCCCCTCTGGCCAAGGTCATCCATGACCACTTTGGCATCGTGGAGGGACTCATGGTATGGGTGATGGGGAAAGTGCCCAGCATGTTTATTTCCCACCGAGAACTAGATTCTTCTCCTTTCTTAGAACATGGCTCTGGGCTATGGGGGCTGTGCGGCATTGGGGGGTTCCAAGGGATTGGCTCACTCGGGTCACTCTCTTATCCGTTAATTCTTCCCAGGGGGAGGGGTGGAGGTCAAGAGGTAGATGGGGTGAGGAAGGCTGTGCAGGGCCTTCACTCCCTCCTCCACGTTTCCAGACCACAGTCCATGCCATCACCGCCACCCAGAAGACTGTGGACGGCCCCTCTGGGAAGCTGTGGCGTGACGGCCGAGGAGCTGCCCAGAACATCATCCCTGCTTCTACCGGCGCTGCCAAGGCTGTGGGCAAGGTCATCCCTGAGCTGAATGGGTAAGGTTTCTTGCTGTTGTCTGCGCTGGGGGTCTGTGGGACCGGGAGGAGCAGTACTGACCCTGCTTTCTTCCATCTGTAGGAAGCTCACTGGCATGGCCTTCCGTGTCCCCACCCCCAACGTGTCCGTTGTGGATCTGACCTGCCGCCTGGAGAAAGCTGTAAGTAGGAGTTGGAAAAGGGTTCATGGGCTCGGGGTTTGTGTCTTGGGTAAGACAGCAACACTGGAACTTGAATAACCATCTCATTATTACCTTTTTTAGGCCAAATACGATGACATCAAGAAGGTTGTGAAGCAGGCATCAGAGGGCCCCCTCAAGGGCATCCTGGGCTACACTGAGGACCAGGTCGTCTCCTGCGACTTTAACAGTGACACCCACTCTTCCACCTTCGACGCTGGGGCTGGCATTGCTCTCAATGACCACTTTGTCAAGCTCATTTCCTGGTATGCTACTAGGGTGTGGAGCAACACTAAAGAGTGGTTGAGAGTGTGGCGCCCTCTGGTGGCCGGTTCATGGAAATAACCCTTAACTCATGATCTTCTTCCAGGTATGACAATGAATTTGGCTACAGCAACCGGGTGGTGGACCTTATGGTCCACATGGCCTCCAAGGAGTAAGCGCCCCCTGGACCACCAGCCCCAGCAAGAGGAAGAGGAGAGAGGCCCTCAGCTGCTGGGGAGTCCTTGCCCCAATTCATCCCCCAACACACTTGAGAATCTCCTGACCTCCAGTTTCCATCCCAGACCCCCTGAAGAAGGGGAGGGGCTTGGGGAGCCCTACCTTATCACGTACCATCAATAAAGTATACTGTATCCAGTCAACTCCTGTGGTTTTGTTTTTTTGTTTTGTTTTAGCTTTTTCCAGGGTCTGGGATAAAGGAGAAGGGAGCTAGGCTGGTGCCAAAGAGAACTAAATAGATCTTGCTGTGAGTTAGCCAAGAAAGGCCCAGCATGCCCCAACCAGACATAAACTCCACCGTAGGTCTTGGGCCCAGCTGAAAGCATGCCTTACACAAGTGCTTGTACATATCTGCTGCCCCCTGGAGGGGAAACCCTGGCCCAGAAGTCAGGGCTTAGGAATTGGGCTACCGAGTCCGCGCAGCCTTAACCAGTTAACTGGTCGCGGAAGCAGAGTCCTAGCAAAGCCCTAGCACCGTGGAGTACAGCTGAACGGCCAGGGTGCAAATTCCACCCTGCCTCACAGCTGTGAGGCCTTGAGGAAGTTATTTGCTTTTGTGTGTCCTAGTTACTCTCATCTGCAAAGTGATATGCTACGCCCAGCCCCTAAAGGTTTTCCAGAAGGATTACGTTAGGTCGGCTATATAAGCACACGGCACTGTGTAGTAAATGATCAGGAAAAAGGGTAATGCCCACTTCTTGGGCAAGTGTTAAGAGGATTGCTGCTGTCGTCTGTGGGTGAGGGCCCCGTGGGCAGGAGCGCAGGCTGGCATCTGCCACCTGAGGTTCTACTTGGGCACATTACCTACAACCTTGGGTACCTTTGTACCTGCTCATGTGTCAAATGGGGAAAACCAGTGTGTGCCTCACAGAGGGGATGGCGTAGCTACTACGAGAAAGTGCTTGAAACAGTGACACAGAGTGTTCAATAAATACTCGCCAGTTTCATTATTATTAAAGACGCCATTCAAATGTCCGCTGAGCACAGCTCCCCTCAGGCAGTTAGGCTGAGGTGTCCGCATTCACGTCTCCCCAGTTTCTCTCAAGGTTTCCCAAGTCCAGGACATCTTCTCAGCCTGCTGCTCTCAGTGTATCACAGACACGGAGGAGGCACAACTTCAGCTGATGCTTGAAGAAACTGAGACCCTGAGCACACGTACACGTACACACACACACACCCACAGCGCACACACCGCACACATCCACGCACATGCACACACGCAAGTAGCTTCGCCTTTTTCCATGCCACTCAGCGTTGACTGGGAAACAAGAGCTTCTGTCTCCCTCCATGGTACTGCACCCAGTCAGATCCAGAAGCCGCCTAGACCGGAGGCACGAAGGCCACTTCAATGCATGGCACTTCCACGAGGGAAGGGTCACAGCCCCTTCACTGCCATCCATGGGTGGATAACAACAGAGGGGGGACAGAACGCCCTGCCCAGTCCTGCCTCCCTCCACCTGTACCTCGGAGGGAAACCCTCTCCCACTGCACGTGTTGCATAAGCCCTGGAATGACCAGCTGAATCCACTTCATACCAGTGCCTGGGCCAGTTAGCACCAGTACAGAATCAAAGACAGTAAGCTGGCTCGAGGCCACAGAGATGGAAGGAAGATCTGACAATCACATTCCTTACTCAATGGAGAAAGTAAGGGGCCACCATCGCTCTGGCAGCAGTTTAAGATGAGAAAGTAGCAGACGCCCACGTGTGAAGGCAGGAGAGCCCCAGCTGCGGCGGGAGTCGCCTGGGAAGGGCAGGCTGAGCCTCGCTCCAGACACCTTAGAACCCTGGAAGCCAAGGACTAAGGCAGGAAGCTCGCGGGAGGAGCGCCCCAGTCCCCAGGGGCGAGGCTTGGTGCGGTGGGATGACGTTGCCCTTCTGTGAGCCCCCCCACCCCTCTGCCTCTGTGAGTTCCCAGCAGGGTGGGGCCCCAGGGCTCCGGGCTGGAGGTAGGTCCCTATCTCATGGAGCTATCAGATGAGACATCGCGATCGGAGTCCTCAGTCTCGCTTGGCGGCGGCGGCGGCGGGTCGCTAAGCGGGACCGCAGTGAAAGCAGGAGACTTTCTAGAAAAAAACACCAGTTGTCACCTTGGGGCAGGCAGGAATCCTGACGAGGCTGGCATTCCTCTCCCGTGGCCTCATTCTCTGGCAGGCCAGCGAATACCATCTCGGGCAAGGACAGGAGGGCCACAGGGGTGAGGGTGGGTGCAGGGCAAGAGGAAGTGGGGAAGGGAGAGAGAAACCCCTCCCGCCCCACCCTGATGGAGGATACGGTCTCTGTCTTCATGTTGGGGACTCTGGGAGGCTCAGAGTTCAGAAATATCTCGAATCACAGTATGAGATATGTTGCCGGAGCTGGAGTGAAGACTTGATGGCCCAGCTTTGTGTCTCTCTGCAGTATTTCTGCGACTTTTAAAACTTACTTTTTTGTTGAAGTGTAACTTACAGAGGGTCAAATGCACGAACTGTGGTCCTGACTTTAAATAAAAATTTGTCCCCACACCCCGGCTGTTCCTTGCCAGTTTTTACAGGGTCTTAGGGCTTGCCCACCAAGTGCCTCTGGTGCACCACTCCCTCCTGGCATGCGCCCTTGGAGCAGGACACAGAAGGGGGGGTCCAGGGGGAGGTCCTCACCGGTCCCCGGACTGGGTGATGAGCCGACGACAGGTCTCCATCTGCACGTCCAAGCCCCGCTTCATGCTGCACATCTCCATGTACTCGTGCAAGTGCCGGTTCATGTCGTTCTTGGCCGTGGCCAGCTCCAGCTGTGGCAGGCGCAGGACAAGACCATCCGGGTCAGCAGCTCCCCCGCCCCTAACCCCAGAGGCTGACACACCAAGAGGACGGGGGAGGGGGGCGTTGAGGAGGGAGGGCGAGGGCTCAGATCTAAAAACAAGTCAGATGGTGGCGCCGGGGTGGCTCGGTCGGTTAATCGGCCGACTCTTCACTTTGGCTCAGGTCATGATCTCACAGTTGGTGAGTTCGAGCCCGGCATTGGGATCTGTGCTCACAGTGAGGAGCCTGCTTCATATCCTCTGTCTCCCTCTTTCTGCCGTTCTCCTGCCTGCTCCCTCTCTCTCAAAAATAAACATTTTTTTTAATAATAAAATAAAAAAATGAATGAATCAGATCAAGCCAGAAGGTACCCACATACTATCATTCCTTTTAGTTTTCCTGGGGATCTTTGCCTACAGAGGAAGGCAGAGGTTTCTGCTACAGGCCTGCATTCTTGCAACAGACCCTCACTGACAAGAGGAACATAAGTGTGGGCAGGACAGAGAGCCCAGGATGGCTATCTGCACACAGCCTCGCTCCCTCCCTGGGCTTCCTGCATGACCCAGTACAATGCTGCACCCAGCTGAACCCACTCACTAAGGTGGGTGCTCCTGGAAGGCGGCCACTGGCCTTTTATTTTTTAATGTTGATTTTTGAGAGAGAGAGAACACAAGTGGGGAAGGGGCACAGAGGGGGACAGAGGATCTGAAGTGAGTTCTGTGCTGACAGCAGTGAGCCCCATGAGGGGCTTGAACTCACGAACCTCGAGATTGCCACCTGAGCTGAAGTCAGAAGCTCAACCAACTGAACCACCCAGGCGTCCCCGCGCCAGGCCCCCCAGGTCTTATTCATCTCTGCAGGTGCCCAGCCCCGAGATGGGAAATTACTTAGTGACCCTTTCTGAAGAAGTGACAAGCCTCGTGGCCAGAGGAGGGGACCTGCCCTGCACTGTTGAAAGAGGCTCAATCCTGCCCTTACCAATCTCGTCTCATGTGTGAGCCGTTCTCAGAGTCTAACAGAAAGACTTCTGCCACACCCAATGTCCTACGCCTATAAGATGTATCCTGACTCAAGAAACGTTACATGTGGGAAAGGTGGGCTCAGAATCAAGGAAATACGGCCTCCCTCCGAGCCAGATTCTGCCACGGGCTTTGAGGTAGAGCTGAGAGGCGGGTCGGCGCAGAAAAGATCTGGGCCAGAGACAATCCGCTGCCTCTCTTTGTCTGGGGTACAAAGGACAGAGGCCGAATGGAGAGGCAGAATAAAACTGCTTGGAGGTGTTGTGCTTGACTGCCTCAGAGCAAAGGGAAAGGGCAGGAAACTACCCGTGAATAATCTGAGTTGGATAGAGGAAACCACCCCGAACTAATCCAGACTGGAGGGGAGAGGACGGGAGCTGGGAGGCAGAAGTAAATGGGTCACAGGGCAGGACAGAAGAGGTGGCGGCCTGCATGGGTCAGAAGCCCTCGTGAGTGCGGCTCTGGCGGCAGCCTTGGTTCCAGAGCGGCAGGACGTGCTCGGTCCAGGAAGACAACGTGTCACCCGCTCTGGCTCAGATTGGCTGCCTCCTACACCCTGAGGAGAGCAGCAGGGGAAGGGGCTTGCTTCCAGAGCCCATCACTCACTAGGGCAGGAAAGAAGGAAATGAAGCAATTATATCTATCCAAAGACAAGGCTAGGGCCGCCACCAGCTGTCTGTACATATCTGTACCTGTCCCCTTACTTCACCCATTTAAAGCAGGGGTGAGGAGGGACACCTGGGTGGGTCAGTCGGTTAGGCGTACAACTTCGTCTCAGGTCATGATCTCGCAGTTCGTGAGTTCAAGCCCTGTGCCGACAGCTCAGAGCCTGGAGGCTGCTTCGGATCCTGTGTCTCCCTCTCGCTCTCTGCCCCTCCCTGCTCGCACTCTGTCTCTCAAAAATGAACAAATTTAAAAAAAAATTTTTTTTTAAATTTTAAAGCAAGGGTGAGGAGAGGCAGCCACCACTGTTGGGAGGTATCTAACGGTCTCCACTGAAAACCGCAGGCTCACTGTGTGGCCGGAGGGCAGGGGAGAGCTGGAACTAGATGGAGAGGAAGGATGAACTCCCTCCCGCCCCCCACCTGGGCCTTGGCTTTACCACCGACAATGGGAAGTGCCCCTTGCATCTATCCCAGTGACCCCAGGACGGTTCACCAGGGCCAGCACTGCACCCAAAGCCCCCTGTAAGCTCTCCTGACACCTCTCCTAACGCCAGTCTGCTGCGAGAGCAGAGGAAGACTGTGACGCGGGTGTCAAGGAGAAAGAAGAGAGCAACTCTCCCTCCCCCTCAGCGGAGAACAGAAACCTACTTACTGCACCTTTAAAACTTAGCGTCTGTCTGCCTGGGCAAGAAACAAAAACACGCGCTTGGCTTAGAGGAGCAGGACCACTTGACGTGTGTTGGGAGGATGAGCATGTAGGAAAATCATCTGTCAACTTCCGCCTCAAACTGCGAGCAGCGTGAGACGAGCCAGGGGATGAATGTGCTGTGTGGGCTTGAGGAGAGGCCGGGAGCTACAGAGGCCCACTTACGTCTTCCCCAAGCCGGAGCACTCAAGGCTCAGGGAAGGGCCCTCTCGATGAGCAGGAGGGCACCCAGGAACCACAGCCAGGACTCCCGGCACCCCTCCACCCCCCCGCAGACCGCAGCAGCCCTGCAGACCTAGCGTCTAAGTTAGAGCAACTGCTTCCCTTGCCATCTCCAGAAGGATCTTCCGGGCTAGGGAATGACAACGGAGGCTCCTCCATCGGCTGAAAGGCTGAACTGAAGAAACAGCGAAGTTCAAGTCCACTTCTTAGTGGACTCTACTATCACGCTGCCAGTAGTGAGAACACTAATGAAACCGCCACGCAGTATGCTTACGAGGAGACAGACACCGCCCTAAGCGCTCCGTGTGCATTGTTTCATTGGATCTTCAAACAACCCCATGAGGGAGGTACGATTAAGATCCCGCTTGAGGGGTGCCTGGGGCGCTCAATCGGTGAAGCGTCTGACTCAGTTTCGGCTCGGGTCACGATCTCACAGTTGGTGAGTTTGAGCCCTGAATCAGCCTCTAAGCTAACAGTGCGAAACCTGCTTGGGATTCTGTCTCTCCGCCTCTCTCTGCTCCTCCCCCAATTACTCTCTCTCTCTCTCAAAATAAATAAACTCAAAAAAAAAAAAAAAAAAGGTCCCACTTGACAAATAAACAGGCTGAGAGAGTAGAAGCAGCCTGTTAGAAGTCAGAATGGTAGAAAGTAGGTGACAGGGCTGTTTGGAGCCCACATCTGCCCTCCTCCCTCGAGAGCTTGAGGTCTCAAGGTTCCACCTACCGCAAAGAAACGGGGAAGGCCTCATGTCTGGGGTCCCGCAGCCCCGCTCACGACCCACGGTGCACCCGCGTGCCTCAGCTTCAACCCCAGCCTTACCTCTATTTGGTCAATGGTTTCCTGATATTCTTTCTCCCGGGTTTTGAACAGGGATTCGGTATCTTTAATCACCTTCTCCAAGCTGTCTTCCTGCTGCTGGAGCGGAAAAGGAAGCACGGGAGAGGCCAATGGGGAGGGTGGGCCGGGGGCATTCCACAGGGCAGAGGCGGGGAGAGAGAGAGAGTCCGGTTAAAGGAAGCTGCGGAAAGCCAAGAGAAGGATGAAGGAAGAGCGGGGAAGCAGGTAGAGGATGGAGGCCACAGAGGGAAAGCAGCAAGGAGTGCAGGGAGGGGAGGGAGGGGACGGGGGGTCCAGCTGGGGGGCAGGACTGGCGGGGCCCTGAGGCTGGGAGGGGCCGTTACCTCTCCCTGCGCCTCTGCGGCTGCCATGGCATAGCCTGAGAAATCCTCCCAAAGCAGCAGGGTCTCCTCAGTCTCCTCCCAAGTCAGGCTGTCACAGTCGTCCTCAAAATCATACTCCCTCCTAGAGACAGGGAACCCGCCGTCAAGGGGGGCGGGGGGCTTCCTGCCGGCGGAGGACCACTGTCGGGGAGCTCCGGCCTCTGGGGCGCTGCTGAGGGTGGGCCTGGGGGACTCGGGACTCACAGCTGGTTGAGCATGCGCTGCATCTCCTCGTTGATGCTGAGGGCTGTGCTCTCCTCCTCATCCCCATCGGGCTGGCGGGGCCCGTCACTCTCCGACAGGGAGGTGTCCTCCTCGATGGCAGCCTTGCGCTCCCTCTTCCGCCCCCCCATGGATGGGACCTTAATGGGAGACAAGTGCAGAGACTACAGAGACGAGGCCGGGTGCATGAGGAGAAGGGCGGGTGGGTGGGCGCCGGCAGGGGCGGGGCGGGCGGGCAGGAGGGAGGGAGGGGAGGAGAAGCGTGAACCAGCGGGAGGGCGGGGTGGACAGAGAGAGAAGACACAGTTACAACAACAGGAACAGACACCAGAGTTACCAAGAGACAGGCAGACAGACACGGATGGGGACAGGGCTGCAGACTGAGAAGGAAGAAAAAGAAACAGAAAATAGGGCGGTAAGACCAGGGGAGAAATGGCCTGTTGCGACCACACTAAGATGTGCATAATGGCTACAGAGGATTTGTTTTCTAAAAAAAAAAAAAAGGTCTTTCTAATAAAATGACCAAAATAAAAGGAAAGTTTTTGGCCGCAAGGAAGAGGAGGACGCGGTGTATACAAAGGAGAACCTGAATCATATATCCAGATCTGGAAAGCCGCAGAAGGGATAGAAAGGAAGCAAAGAGGGCACGAGATAGAGAAAAGGGGGGAAGAGCAAGGAAAACAGAGACAGGAAAAGAAATCTTTGCCGACAAGCCCAGCGGGTCAAAACTGACGGCCAAGGCCTGGGTGGTTTAGAAACTGGGACTGGGATATTAAAAAGCTTGCATGAGAGCAAAACTAACCAGCTTCTTCTGTGGACAAAGCAAGAAAAGATGAAAGAAAGAGAGGAGAGGAGGCGGACAGAGGAGAGAGAGGGAGGGGAGAGACGCCGTTAGAGACGCTTCCAAACCTTCTCTTTCAGAAGCTGTTCCTTGCCCCCCAAGCCTCGCCCCACCGACGGCCCCAAGTGCCAAGGTAAGGTCCTCCAAGGGGGGCAGGGCCCGGCTAGGACAGCAACAATACAAGGTTCGCCACCTGCCGCCACCCTCCCCTGAGGCGCTCAGGCACGGGAAGGTGCGGGCAGGGTGCCTGGGGCCGAGGCCTGCCCTCGTCCTGCCCTCGTCTGGGCCTCACCTGGAACATCCTGATCATGTCCTCACAGTTGCGCTGCTGAGCCACGTCGCACAGTTTGGCGGTGATGTCGATGCGGCGGCAGATGTCCATATCTACCTTCATGGCCTTTTCCTGGATCTTTGTGTCCAGCTCAGACAGGTTCTGTCCGGGGAACGCAGGGGGCGGTGAGGAGGCAGCCCACACTCCGGACGAGGACCAAGAAGGCCCTGGCAAGACCCTCATCTTTCCAGTCACGTATCGCCACTGTCCCCTCCTCCCTGACGCCCTCCCCATGGCACTCATGGGCTGCTCATGCAACTGGCTCCCTGGCTGCACGGGGAGCCCTGGAGACCGTGGCCAGGGACACGCAGGGGCTCCCTCCCAGAACTTATGCTGCCAGAGAGAGAGGCCCCTGGGAGGTACAAGAGTGGAGAAAGTATTACAAGAAGAAGAATGGCTAGCACTTATTCGGCATTAAGTCTGTGCCGGCACGGTGCTAAGCAGAGTATATCTCCATGAGCACGCTGCAAGGTACGTGCCTTTCCTATCCCATTCCGCAGAGGCGCGCACAGGCAGGGCGGTTTCACCAGGGCCACACTGTGAGCAGGTTGCAGAGCCGGGATCTGGCTCCTTAACTAACTGCTTAACAACTGCTAGCGACGAGGGAGGCCACGCTGCCTCTCAGATACGACACTGAGACTTCTGTTCCTTCTTTTCCTCTTGAACGGAGGGTGGGGTGGGGGCAGGCAGAGGGAGAAGCACAGCAAACCGGGTGGCGGCAGCGGACAGGAAATCGACAGGCCCAAACCAGAAGGGCCCGCTCTGCCAGCTTTCGGGCTTGAGGTGGCTGCACTCACATTGCTCATGAGCCCCTTGAAGACCACTAGCTCGGCTTTCAACTGCTCCACCTTCATCGCCAGCTCCTCTTGGCAGGCGTCAGCCTCTTGGGCTTCCTGCAATCAGGAGAAAGCCCCGCTGTTAGCGGTGCCGCCAGGTGGGAAGCAGGGGAAGACAAGGAAGGGCCTCGGGGCCTGCGGGGGGGTGGGCGGCCCTCACCTCCTGCAGCTCGTTCACTCGCTCCTGCAGCTGTATCCGCACAGTGTACTCCTCTTCCCACCTGGCAGACATGGGGGGCAGGGAGGGAACGTGGGTGCAGAGTCCCTCTCGGACCGGGCAGCTCCCTGCTCCCCACCCCTCTGGCTCAGGCCTTACCCTCACTCTAAGTCTGCCCTAGACGCACCGGTGCTGTGGGCCAGCCACGTCTGGCCAGTGGGTGGCCAGCTGCAGCTGTCGGGTGGCTCCACACTTCCTGGCAAGTGCGAGCCCGCCGGCTGCCTTCCCGAAACCTCTGGGCCGCGCCCCAGGAACTGTATGTAAGAGGAACTGGTGCCACTCTGCTCCCTTGCGGTGCCCGTCCCCTCAGGCCCCGGCTCCACCAGCTGCCTGGCTGGCCTCCTCCCCTGACCTACCCGAGCCAGACCACCAGGCCCACCAGCCCGGTCGCCCACCTTCGGTGGCACAGATCTGGGCTCCCACCTCCTGCCCGCACCAGACCAGGGCTCCTCAAGCCCTCTGCCCTGCCTCTCGTGGTGCCATTTAACCCTGGAGAAGCAGCTGTAGGACACACACCACATCAACAGAGTTGGTCAAGAGCCTGGCAGGAGGCACTCCAAGTCCGTCCCCCACGAGCTCCAGAAACTGCCCGCCCAGAACCCATGGAAGTGAGCCATAGAGAGGAGACGGGGCTGGCTCTGAGGCAAGAAAGCTGTGGGAAGCAGGAGCCTGGGGTTCCCAGGCACCCAAACCCGGAGGGAAAGGGAGATCAGAGTACGAAAAAGCGCCTCGCTCGACAGCGGGTGGGAACCAGAAGCGGCATCTCCTAGGCTCCAGAATTCCAAGACTAGAACCACAAGCAGCTAAAAGACACCCTTGGCCACAGGCAGGGTCTGCTGCCCAGGGCTAGGTTTTTCACTAGATGTGAGTCCATGGTGAGCCAGGGCACAGGCCATGGCGTCGCCGAGGCGGAAGGGCAGTGGTGGCGGCGGCGGCCCTGCTTAGGGTTTCAGGAGTCTGCGAGGGTAGCCGGGGTGGCAGAACTTCTCAGACCCTATTCACGCAGCCCTCATTCATGCAGACTTTCACTGCCTGCCACTTCGTCCAGTGTGAGAAAGGAGGGGACTATACAACGAGAGAAACTGCAGTATCAGAAACGTGGCTAAAAGTTGCAAAAAGGACAGCAAGAAAAATGAAAGCCCAAGTGAGTGGATTCTGCAGACATGGGACTCAGTCCTCCCTTCCCCGCCTCTGTCTTCCACCTCCCCCCACCCCCCCCACCCTCGCTTCCCTCCTCTCCTTCCGGGGTTCTGCCTGCAGCCTCTTCCGTGTTCCTCACCGGCATCTGCACTGCAGTGTTCCTAATAATAACTCCTGTACATCACCCGCTGCCCCTCCCGCATGGGCAGGGAAGAGGCGGCCAGCCTGGCCACCACCCTGCTGGCCCGTCACGCAGCCCAGCTCCCGGCCCTCTTGGCTCTGGGTCCCTGCTGCCCCCATGTCCTTCCCTCTTTTGCTCCACCATCCTCAGACAGTCGGGGCCGGTGAGGGGCCCTGGCAGCATCAAGTTATATAGTTTCATAGATAAGACTTTATCTTTTTTGGGCCTGTGGTTTCTTCATCTACAACCTGAAGGCATGGAATGCAGTACCCTCATACTCCTGAGCTCATGAGTCCCTGGAGAAAGAAAGCAAGACTCACAAGGGGACGATGGCCCTGGGCAAGATACATCGGGAAGGGTAGCAAGCAACAAATTCAGATAGAAATTTAAGTAAGGAAGTTCAGGGAAGGACTGAGATGAACAAAATCTTACAGGGCAAAAAATAAATAAATAAATAAATCTGAAAATAAATCATCTGGAAGTTACTAGAATTCTTTAAAGTTTATTTAATTTTTTTTAGTGATCTTTACACCCAACATGGGGTTCAAACTCAAGATCCCAAGACCAAGAGTCACGTGGCCTCCAACGGAGCCAGCCAGGTGCCCCTGGAAGCTTACTAGAATCCTATTTGCTCTCCATCCAGACTTTCTCACAAATAGGTTACTTCTGACCTCCATTCAAATCTCGTCTCACTTACAAGGTCCCCTTGACATGAGTAGAACTTGAGCAATTTCCATGTGTTCTATGTTTACTAAAGACCTCTCTCCCAAATAAAGTATGTCCTTGAGCCAAGTGAGGAAGCCGGGGCCATTCCTACACTGGAAAAACTGAGGCCAGGGAAAAGAGATCCGCCCAAGGCCGCACACAGCAGGGGCACTGAAAATAGAACTCAGGAGGCCTCAGCTCCTTCCCAGTTTAGTGCTCGAGCTATACCCAGGCCTTCCGGGCTACAGACAGGAGCTACGGTGTTGCTTTAAAGAGAACAGAACGAGGGCACAGGATCTGGGGTGGAAGAATGAGTAACTGCCAGTGTCACGTACCATACAACTCTAGCTGCAGGGCCCTCTGCACAGCAGCATGCTGCAGAGCGATGAGCTCATCAATCCCCAAGGAATAACTCTCTGCTGCCCTGGACAGCTGGACCAAGGACAAACACTCTTTCAGTTAAGGGAGAAAAAAAAAAACACCGGAGAACAGCAGTTGTTTCTGTGGTTATGGATGCATTCCAGAACTGCCCCTGTTCTCCTGCTGACAGCGTTCATTAACCCATGCAGGGGCAGGGGCAGGGGCAGGCTGGGTTTGGGCGGCATCTGGATGATGGCTTTAGGAGGACTGAGAGTCCCAAAGGCACTTATAATGTGGACGACGACAAAGGAAGCCAGCATGAGGCCAGGACTCAACCTCAGAAAGCCTGCTGATCTTGGATCTGCTGGACTCTAGTAGGTTACAATCCCCCCTGAAGGTCGCCCCCAGACTCAGGGGTAATTTCCCAGCACATTCAGCCAAGCCCCAGCCCACACGAAGCAGCAACACAGGGCTGCAAGGGTAGTTCCCGGGCCTGCCCACGAGGGGTCAGAGTAGCTGATTAAGAGGTTAAACCCAATGACTCCCAAACTAAAGCCTCCTTCCGACCTGTCATCTTCCTCCTCAACCACGGCATCTCGCAGAGCCTACACAGAGCTGGCTGGGCTCGCGCTCCTTCCTAAAGGCCTGGCTAGCAACCCTCGAAGGGGTCCACTTGGTGTACGGCCAACGCTGGCATCACATGCCTTCCCCTGGCCCCTTGTTGCTACCCTGCCAGTCCCCTGCAGAAAGCCTAATCCTCATCCTCCGGGAGCACTGGGCCTGCCCCCCAGCTGCCTTAGACTCACAGGGTGTGTCCATACTCTCAACTTTTCCCCACTCACTTCCTCTGCTGGCTCTACCCACATTTCGTCAGCCTTTGGCTCTTTGTGCTTTTACAGATTCCCCCAGCCTCCACAGCCCTATGACAACTACCAGTCCCTCAGTCCCTTCCCTTTTCCCTAGGGAACTCCTTTTTCCTTTTTTTTTTTTTTTTTCACTTACTCCACACAATGTCCTGAGGCCCCAGAGCCTTTCACACAGAACTGAGTAGGTAAGTACCCAGTTTCCACCGACACTGCTTTGGGAAACCCAGAGCAGGGGCAGGATGGCCCACTGTGAGATGCAGCCCCTCCCTCACCACCCCCTTCTAATTTCGGTAGACTCCCAAATGAAAGCGATGATCCTTCTCTCTTACTTTTGATCAGCACCCGCAGAGCGTCTATTACAAAAGTGCCCTGGGGACTTAGACTGGTATTACCCACCATGTGACCTCTCAAACCCAAGGCCCTTTCACCCCTCACACAACCCCACAGGGAACACAGGCATCCAAACACTGCGGCCTAGATGAGACAGAAAGAAAAGCCCCAAGAAAAATATGTGTTCCCCACAGCACTCCGCTCCGAGTCTCCTTCTTCCTGTCACGAGTGCGACTTCTGCATTCCCTGTGGATTTCCGTCTTCCTGTATCCAATGCCGTGTATCTACTTCCAAGCTCCTCCTTACACAGCAGGAACTTTACTCTCATTTTATTCCCCCCTGATTCTTGGACCGCACCGCTCTCCTCTCCTGGACCCGCACCTAGTCCGGGCCCCATGTGTGGCATGACACTGAGCCCCGTCCCCACCTTCCCGGTCCCCTACCTCCGCTTGTACTCGTCCCGCTCGCGCTTCACTTTAGCCAGGACGTTGTAGAGCGCGCGGATCTCGGGGGTGATGGTGTCGATCTGGACGCCCACCCCGTCGGGGTGCACCCACGACAGGCCAGGCCCTTGCACCAGAGTAGGCTCCAGTCCCGGCCCGAGCCGGCGGGCGTGAGAGAAGGACCAGATGGTGCCGGGCATGAAGCGGGCTGACGAGGAGTAGGAGGTGGAGGTGGAGGTGGAGGGCGACGAGTGGCAGGCCGCGGAGGGCACGAGGGGCCCGGCTGGCGAGCGCGCGGGCGAGCCCAGCACCCGCGCCGACGGGGTGCAGACGGCGGCCGGCCGGGCGCCGAGGGGCAGCCCCAGGGGCCGGATGGGGCTGACGAAGCCGGTCTGCACGGCCTGGTCGCGGCGAGCCAGGCCCCGCCGGCCCTGCTTACCCTCCTCCAGCGCCTGCTGCAGCTGCTTCTCCAGCAGCCGGTTGCGGCGCTCCAGCTCGTGCACCTTGGCCAGAAAGCAGCGGAACCGGAGGTTCAGGGTCTTGAGCACGTTGATGTTGGAGCCCAGGTCATTGCGGAGTGCCATGGCGGCGGGGGGCGCCGGGCCCGGCCCGGGCGGCGAGTAGGCACCCGGGCCGGCCGGGGCGAGCGGAGCCGGGGACACGTCCCCTCCCCCGGCGAAGTGGTCGCCTCCCAGGGGTTCCCCCAGCGGCCCGGCCAGGCCCTGCTGCTCCTGCTGTAGGAGGAAGAGGTTGGGGCCGAATAACGGATTCATGGCTGCGTCTTCTGCTGGGAGACGGAGACCGCTACAGGAGCAGGGATGGAGGGCAAGGGAGAAGAGCCAATGAGGCGCCAGGTGGACGCGGGGCAACCAATCAGACGGCTCGACGGGAGGGGCAGAGGTCAGGGGGGCGGGGGAGGACAGAGAGGAAGCCAATGAAAGTTTCACTTGGGAGGCTGGCGCCTGGACCTTTCCGGGTCTGAGGCTGAGCGGACCCCAGACCATGCCTGCAATCCAGCGAGGGTGACAGGCATAAAACCCAGGTCCTTCAGTACTCCTTGCGTTCTGGCGGCAGGATGCCCTTCCTCCCTACATCCCTATTGCCCTCCTCTCCCCGGAGTCCAAACACTCTAAGCTCTGACATGACTCCCCCTGGGACCTGGGGAGACCAAGGAAACCCAGGAGGCTGAAACTGATTTCTCGGTATACCAGTTTACTCTCTTCAGAGGCTCCCTATCCCACCTTCCCATCTCTACCCTTAAGCAGCAAAGCCAGGACCCAGTCCCCTCAAAAAACACACAGTGGCCAGAGATTATAAAATGTGTATTAGATTTCATATGCAGTGGGGACGCCAACCTCACAGAGGTAAGAGTTCCAAGCCAGTGATAACCAGCA
The DNA here is from genome assembly GCA_030068075.1 of Paguma larvata. NCBI lineage: Eukaryota > Metazoa > Chordata > Mammalia > Carnivora > Viverridae > Paguma > Paguma larvata. The sequence continues at coordinate 97,125,125 of CM057828.1, read as the reverse complement.
ACGAGCCGCCCCAGTCTACTTTCAACCATTCGTCTAAGACAACAAATGGCTGCTGCCTCTGGACTGAGATTTTTTCCTCTTTGCTGGCGGGGGCCGGCTGGAACCAAGAGGGAACAGAGTGGAAGTCTCAGGCTCCTTGGGGGTGCCATTCTGCTTCTGGAAGGTAGCTTTCTTGAAAGGCTGTTCTGGCAACCGCTGCTTTACCTTCTCGGCCCTTCTGCTGTTTCCAAGGGGCTGATCACAGTCCTCAGGCTTGAGAGTGGCCTGGGTCTGGGAGAGTGATAGCACAGGCACTTCTGGGTCCATGCCCTTAGAAGCATTCTGCTTCCGGAAGGCAACTTTCTTGGAGGCCAGTGGTGTAGTTGACTGTTGCTTTAGTTTCCTAGGCACCTTTGGTCCCCTGATCACTTCAGCTTCTTGAGCTGGCTGACTACTATCCTGGGGCTTGGAAAAAGCTTGGGACTTTGTGTCACAAGATACAGTTGGCAAACTTGAGTCTGTCCCTTTGGAGATGCCATTCCGCTTCTGGAAGGAGGCCTTCTTGGGACGTTGCTGTTTCTCCAACTGCTGCTTAGCTTTCACAGCCACTCTGGACTTCTTGGCAGGCTGGCTGCTGCCCTCAGGCTTGGGGGTCACCTGACCTTTCACCTCAGGCAAGTCTAGGTTTGTAGCGGTGGAAGCTGCAGAATTCCCTAGTTTAAAATTAAGCATATGATTTAAGAAAATGGGCCTCATCACTGGACCCTGGCCATCAGTGGAGCAGGTAAGCAGCGGTATTACTGTAAGGAAACTGCCTGGGTACTGTCCACCAAGGGTTCCACACAGTCGGGAGAGTGCCTGAGAGCACACTACCTGCATTCATGTTACGTAATATCACCTGGCCTTTACTCAACTCATATCTGAATCTCACATTAAGGAGAAAGGGATCAAAAAAATAAATTACGAGAAAGGGATCGTTCCCCATCCTTAGGCAAAAAGGTTTTCAGATGAAGCTGTGCCCCCTTGAGGACAGGAGGTAACACGACACTCTAAGGAGGAGGTGAATCCTGAATACACCTGAAGCACAGGGCTTTTTAAATCAGACTGTTTTTTTTTTTTTTAATGTCGATTTTGATGAGATCCAAGAATATAAGTCACACATAGCAACCAGAAACAAGCTAGTAAGACTTAAGTGAGTGAGAAATGACATTAAATAAGTACTTTTTAAGTTACAGTGAAAAAAAAAACAGAAAATTTTTTAGTTTTTAAGGTTTCTATTAACATTCAGATGTGATTTTTGTGACGGACATTATTTATAAAGAAAAAAAAATTGGGGCACCTGGCTGGCTCAGTCAGTACAACATGTGACTCTTGATCTCAGGGGAATGAGTTCAATCCCCATGATGGATGTAGAGGTTACTTAAATAAATAAGTAAACAAAAAAATCAACTCAGTAAGTCACCGTCTGTATTCCAAGAAACCCGCCTCTCCCTCTTCTAACTAAACCTAGGGTTATATCCCAGCATGCAGAACCGTCAAGCCTGTTCCAGAAAACCCCACCCTTCTCTCTGAGATCCAGGCCAGACTCAAGATGACTGAGGAAAAGAGCTGCAGTTAATGTGATGGGCTCAGAGAACTGCTGATAATTCTGAGGAGTCTTGTGCCAACCCAGTGCTGACAGTGCTGGACCAGCAGAGGTCTATTACCAGGAAGGCAACCCTCAGCCAAGAAAAAAAAGAAACCACAAATGCACCGGGAGTGCATTTAGTGCCGAAAGGCTGCAGCTACTAGGCAGAGTTAAGGAAAAAGTCCCCATCTGTACACATGCTTTAACATATACACAGATAGGGTCCAGGCTCAGGAACATTCTAATTGAAATGAAAGAGGCTTCTCATCCAAGCACGCCAAGGCTGGGATAAGGGAGGCGGAAGTCCTTCCCTTCCCTGCTGTCACACGGCTCTTTAAAGGTAGGGAGAGTAAAGGCGGTAAAGAAGGGCAGAAAGAGCAGACTGCTTACCTGTTTGGGACTGAGGGATAGAATTAGAGAATTTCTTGAACTTGGCAATAAAGAAACCATCCATATTGTGGGTGTGAGGATAGAAGCGGCGGGTAGAACGCAGAGTGGGGTGGAAGCGCCTTTCTCGAAAGCGAGTAAAACCTTCCTGGCCAAAGTCTAGACCTGTGGGCACCAACCGCACGTTCCTCTTTTTCAGGGCATAGTCTACCACCCACTCATTCTCTTCCACCTGGATACGTGGGGGAGACAAAATGGATGGAAAAGCAGAGCTGGAGCTGAAGGCAGCTCTAAGCGGCAGAGAGCCCCCTAGCCCTGTCCCCTCTCGCTCTGCCACAACAGAGGCCTCACCATGATGGAACAGGTGCAGTAGACAAGGTAGCCACCTGTCTTGGAGGTGGCATTGACAGAGTCAATAGCACTCAGGAGCAACTCCTTCTGAAGATGAGCACAGCGCAGGATGTCCTTCTCATCCTGTCCCAAGGAGAGACCGATGCAAGGGTGTCAAAATTTCAAAAGGCAGCCTAATGAGAAGAGCGACCTATCAACAGCTCAGGGCGCTCCTCCACCTCCCATTCCAGCTCTGCAAGGCCCAGCCAAGACCTCTCAGCTGGCCCCCACTCCCACCCTTATTCCCACCCCCAACTCCTCACCTTGTTAGTCTTCACAGCTGGGTCTTTGGAGATGACCCCAGTGCCACTGCAGGGTGCATCCAAAAGTACTCGGTCAAAGCCCCCCACCACCTGGGAAGAAAAGGTGGGTAAATTAGATGTTTTTGGCAACCTGTACCGCACCATTACTTCCCAGGGGCAAGTCTAAATACTGTGAGGTCAGGAAGAGGGGAGGTGAACTGGAAGACCTCAAGAGAGACCCAGGGGAACCCCACCTTGGGGAACTGGCGTCCATCGTAGTGGCTGATAATGGTGTTGGTGACTCCCAACCGATGCAGATTACCCACGACACTCTTGAGTCGTTCAGCATTGGCATCATTGGCAAGAATCACACCTGTGTTCTTCATCAGCTGGGCTGAGGGGAGGAAGGGCACAGCGCTCATCAGCCAGCTCCTCTGCCTCCACACCCACCGGCCACCCTCCTGGCCAAGAACCCATGAGTTAAGTCTCACCACTTCAAAGGAACTTCACTCCCAATAAGCCTCCTCTCCACGGTCTACTGTACAGGTCTACCCAATCTGCACTTTGTGATGAGTAAAACTGCCGGTGTGGTTTTTTTCATTGTTACTAACATCATTTTGGTGCTAACAGCTAAATAAAATGGTTTTGACTAATTATGTGAACACCTGACCAAGGACTTCTAACAGTCCATCTTAGTCCTAACAACCCAAGTATGATATAACCACCATGCCAAGGACAGATATTATGCTATTTTATAGATAACAAGAGAAGACCAGGGGCTTGCCCGAGGCCATGTGAGTAATTAGTGGCACACACGGGGCTGGACCAGGCCGGCTCCAGAGCCTATACTCCTCACCATTCTGCTCGTTGCTTGTGTATAGTTTTCTTGCACACTAGCGAGTCAGCAACCCCATCTACTTCCAAAAGCAGAGAGCCAGATAGCTCCTACCCTCTGCCTTCCCTTCTCATACCTATGTAGCTGGTCTTTCCTCCAGGGGCACAACACATGTCCAGGATCCGCTCATGTTCCTGGGGCGCCAAGGCCATGACCGGCAACATACTTGAGGCTCCCTGAAGCATATAGTGCCCAGCCAGGTACTCGGGGGTAGCACCTGTGGAGGGGCACCCATCTGTCACATGCTGGGACGAGGGCAGGGCCAGAAGGGCTAGTGGGCAGGGAACACTTACCAATGGGCACCGAAGAATCATATACCACCAGTCCAGTCTTTGACCACTTGCCCAGGGGATCCAGGTTAACGCCACGGTTAATCAGCGCCTGCAAATAAAATGAAGATTTTAAAACCTCATCAGTTCCTACATCCAGGAAACAGGTGGAAATATGGAAACGTGGTTCTACTGAAGCCTGTGGCACCACAACTTCCAGAGCTTGTAGTCACAACACAATTGTCACAGACTCATTGACCGCAGCCTCTCCCATACCATCCTATGATGTCCTTTCCCTTGGCCTGAGGCTGCAATTCAAGGTCTGAATTCCAGCCCAATGAAGCAGACTGCCAGCTCCTGTCCTTTTGTTTCCTGGAACCAAACTCTGATTTTCCAAAAGCCTCAGCCCCCCTTGCCATCCTAAAATGTAACATCACAGCACATTAAAGACAATGATCAGGTAGGTTATCTTTGCACCAGGAGAAAGACTACACACAGGGCCACACCACCGACCGTAGAACAGTGGTCTTTACCATGGAGTCCCTGAACCCTTGGAAACGATGAGCTTAAAATACTGTTTGTTCACGTGTGTCATGTCTTTTTTTGGGGGGCAGGAACCACAGTTTTACAACTCTTCAATGATCTAAAAGGCAGACAACTCCCATTTTGTTCTGAGACAGCACTTCTTTCCTGATGCAAGTGTCTCAACCCTGTCACAGGGAGCAGAGGCTGAAGGGATGAGTCTCCCACTCCACAGAGGTCCTGGGTCCTGAGCCAGTCAGATAAATCCAATGACACTAGGCCTGCCTGGGTTTCCCTCCTGAGATCATGCCTGTACCAAGAAATGCTTAGGGACTAAGACCCCAGCCCCCAACCCCCTTCAGAGTGAGACAGAGGAGTCTCTGGGGTTAGAAGTCAACACCTCGGGGCGCCTGGGTGGCTCAGTCGCTTAAGTTTCCGACTTTGGCTCAGATCATGATCTCATGGTCTGTGAGTTCAAGCCCCGCGTTGGGCTCTGTGCTGACAGCCCAGAGCCTGGAGCCTGCTTCGGATTCTGTGTCTCCCTCTCTCTCTCTCTACCCCTCCCCTGCTCACACTTGGCCTATCTCTCTCAAAAATAAACATTAAAAAAAATTAAAAAAAAAGAAAAAGAAAAAGAAGTCAACACCTCTATAAGATAAATCTCAAAAACTAGTCCTCACCTGAGCAAGGTCTCGGCGCCGGGTTTTCAGGGTATTGGTCCTGAGCGTGATGGGCCGAGGTACCTCATTAGCTTCTAAGAACTCCACCAGCTGAGAAAGCAAAATGGCAGAGAGCAAGTCAAGCCAAGGAGCTCAGCCAGAAGAGAAAAGAGCAAGGAGGCCGACTGCCTTCCTCATGCAGGGTAAGACAGAGAAGATAAGAAAGTAAAAGCAGAAGGGACATTAGATTAGCAATTCAGTACCTCAGACAGAGGAAAGAGGTCCATGAGCTTGCCAAGCAGGAAGTCTCCATACGAGTAATAAGTGGCCAGATCCTTCTGAAGCCGGTGCAGATATTCAGAACGAGATCGACCTTCCTCCCGCTGAGTCCCAAAATCCCGTAGCACCCCCACTATATCCTGTATGCGCTTGTGAATTCGTTGCAAGTCTGGAGCCTGGGCATGTGGACGTGTTAAGGAACTGTTTCATGAGGTCACAGGGCCTGGAAATCCCCTCTCTCCAGTACCTTCTCCCCACCCCTCACCCTGCACTGGAAGGATATCCTGCTCCATCTCCCCAGCAGGGGGCAGCACAAAGGGCTCCTCCTCATCCACATTGATCTGCAGGTCCCCATCTGTCTGATCATTCTTTTGGGGGCCTGACTCAGGGGACCCTTTCTCCGCTTCCTCCTCCTCCTCCTCGGTCTCCTCCTCACTCCATTGGCCCCTACAAACAGGTCCAGAAACAGTGATTCACAGATGAAAACAGACACCTCCTCCTTCCTCAATTCCTTCATCCCAGCTGCTGCCTGGGCTGCATCCTAAGAGTTTCCAAAACTCACCCAGCAACAGCTTCCTGGGCCTTTTGCTTCCGAGCAGCCCTCTCAATGGGCAGCAGCTGAAAAAAGAGACAAGGGGCTAGTGATGCAAAGCCTGCCCTCTCACCCTCCCAAGTAGTATTCCATCTCTGAACTTTGTTTCCTAAATGCAAATGTAACACTCTCAGAAGGAAGAAGGGAAGCTAAAGAAGTGAATATACGATTGGCACAATATCAACCATTGTTGAAACTAAGTAACGGATTCTAGGTTTCATCATACTGTTCTACTTTGGTGTGCAATTCCCTTCCCGTTAAAACTTCTGAATGTTAACACACCCCCACACGTATACAAAGAGACAAAAATTGTCCTTGGGACATCCATTTTGCCACATTTCTTCCAGACGTACTATTTTTCACATAGTTGAAATCGTGACGCATTTTCACATGCGTTTCCTCATTCATTCACAGATCACCAGCATTTTCGTACACATAATGGCCAAATGTTAATTTAGCATATAAATGAGCCATAATTTACTGAAGCATATTGGTTATTTTGGCGGTTTCCAGGGTTTGGGGCATTACGGTCCACATGGGGTCTGCAAATCTCGTAACAGTAACTATTGTAGAGAAAAGGCAGAATGCGAGAAAGGGTGCGAACAGGAACTTTCTTTTCATATATAACCCTGTATCACCTGAGTTTTCCTAACATACAGTAATTGTGTAATACATACATAACTTTTTTTTTAGATTCTTTTATTATTAATTTTGTTTAATATTTATTTTTGAGACAGAGAGAGACAGAGCATGAGTGGGGGAGGGGAAGAGAGAGAGGGAGACACAGAATCCAAAGCAGGCTCCAGGCTCTGGGCTGTCAGCACAGAGCCCGATGCGGGGCTCGAACTCACAGACCACGAGATCATGATCTGAGCCGAAGTCGGACGCTCAACCGACTGAGCCACCCAGGCGCCCCTAGATGTTTTTTTTAAAGTAATCTCTACATGCAACATGGGGCTCGAACTTACGACCCTGAAAGGCACCCAGCCAGGCACCCAGCCAGGCATCCCTACATAAATAACTTCTTAAACCTCAGTAAATAAATCTTTGTCCACATTCTGGATCATCTTCTTAAACAGAATTACGAGGTCAAAAGGAAGAAACTTCCTAACGTTCTCAGATACCAGAGGCTTTATAAGAAAGGTTTACGCATTTCTATTCCCCTCACGTCAGGCATTCAAGGATCCCCCTGACCACGTCCTCACCACCACCGAGCAGTCTCATATTTCAAAATGCTATATCCTACAGCTTTCCATACTTGTATGTGCACTGAGCAAAAACGTGGGTGACAGGAAAACAGATGGAACACTAAAACCCCTTTTCTCTACTCCGCTTAACCTCATCACTGAGGGATGTTCTCAAGAATCTGGAAAGACTAAAAGGCAAAGATCCCTTTCTGAACACCCAGAGAGATAAGCCTCACCTCTTCACCTTCATCATCGTCCTCGGAGTCCGAGTCAGCGCCGTAGTCGTCTATCATATCAGCGTCACTGTCCTCAGAGCCCCAGAGGCCCCCTGGTTCACCACATCATCCTCTTCAGAGTCTTCTTCCTCCTCTTCCTCCTCACTGCTATGGGTTGGTGCTGGACGCTTCTTGCCTTGAGAAGCACGAAGTAAGGACTGGGCTCCCTTCTTACCAGGTGTCTGGACAGCTCCTCCAGAGGTTCCTAAGGGTTTGAATAATCCTGGACTGACGACAGCCACACATAGATGAAGCCTATACTTTCTACCCCTAAAAATGTCCTCTGGCTGTTCCTTTCATTCCAGAAATGCTCAACAAGTCCTTCCCTAAACAGGACCCAGAGGACTTCTCATGTAGCACACAACTCTTATGTTCACTGACCTTTTGGTAACTTTCCAGGCAATGGTTTGGTCCCAGAAAACTTATGCGTCTCAAGGGCTTCAGCAGAGCCCAACCTTCTCTTCGCTGCCCTGAAACGATGTAAGGAGTGAGGAAACAGAACCCATCTCTAGGCTCTGCCATAAAAATGGGACAGTCCCCAAACAACCCTTTCCATCAGTATGATCACATGTGATCATGTGACTGAAGATGAACAGTACCAATTTCGTCTCTGTAAGTCTGGACATCCACACTCACCTTTTTCGAGCACGACTAGACAGCCTCTTAGAATTTTCATCACCCGCTGTATTTAAAAAAGAGAGTAGAACAGTAGGTCACAGGGGAAATGAAAAAAGGACATTAGATGAGAAAATAAAAGCGAGGAAAGAATTAATATACTAATTAAAGGGAGTAGGTGGTAACTTGCTCCACGGCCCTTCAAGAAGAACTGGACGAGAGGTGTAGACATGATCTCCAACTGGTTGTGCATCAACCAAATCCAAACCGGGCCTCCCTCTAGCCTTGTGATTTCAATCAATAGCATTATTACCATTCTGACAACAAAAGATTCAAAATTCGTGTTTTCTCGCTGGCCTTCAACCTAGTGTGCAGCGACATGCTAAACACACCAAAGAAGGTCTGAGTCAGTAATGGGTTGGTAAATATGGGACCCATTATGATTTCTCCTTCAGGAAAATGGTGAAAACAAACTGAAGTAACCAATCATGCCACATAAACTTGATCCTTCTGTGGCAGAACCAAGAGGCAAAGACTAAGCTGTGGGGATCTGGGGCTGTGGTTCCTACACCGCTTCTGCCATCGCCATAAAATCTGCCAACAGAAGACCGAAGGAGTTGAAAGACCAGGAGAAGCTTCACCATTTGAAACACTGCTGGTCTAGAAGAAATGGACGACGTTATGTAACAAACAAAACTGTCTTTTCCTTTCCTTTACTCTCAATTTACTCAGTAACCAACCACAGATTTTACCTCTGTAGGTGATTTTTTCATACGTTCTCCAAGAAACAGAAGGTTCAAATCTCAGCTCTGTCATGTACATGACCAAGTTACTTAACCACTCAGCATTCATTTCCTTAACAATGCCTCTCTCATAGGGCACTAAAAGAACTGAGATAATGTGTCCAAAGGGTTCGGTACAGTGCCTAGCACTTTCTAATACCTGCATTTTTTTTCTCTAAATGCCCAACACAAACTACCTGTTCACTCTTCTCTCTCATCCCAGCCTTTCATGCAGCAGACTATTCACTATATGGGAACCAAAACTGTGCCTTGCCCTAGCCATCTTCTCCACAATGCAACTAGTTGATGGTGACCAGTCTGCTTCCTTCCCAACTTCCACTTAATAACATGTCAACTATTTTCCAAAATCCAGCTTAAAATCTTTTCATTTTCTTTTAATGTTTATTTATTTATTTTGAGTGAGCACAAGCAGGGGAGGGGCAGACAGAGGGAGAGAGGCATAGAGAAGGGAGAGAAAGAATCCCAAGCAGGCTCTGTGCTGTCAGTGCAGAGCCCTAGGAGGGGCTCCATCCCTCAAACTTTGAGATCGTGACCTGAGATCAAGACCTGAGCTGAGATCAAGTGTCGGACTCTTAACAGACTGAGCCAGCCAGGTGCCCCCCAGCTTAACATCTTTTTTAACCTCTAACTGGGTAGGTCCTCTAAACTCCCTCGGTGTTAAACTGTACCTCTCCTTGCATGGGTGCTTCAGTCCCTGCTGCGTCTTCTCTAAGTTCTAAGTGCTGAGGACAGTGATTCATACTTACTTTCTAGTAATTCATACAACATACTCTTGTTTCTCTTCAAATTGTCTAAATCTAATAACTTGGCTCAAAGAAAATTCCACTTTAACAGTGAATACAGAGACTAAAAACAGGAATATGTGATACAGACGAAAACGTGGTGCAAAACCTAAAGAACTGGACAGGGGAGTAGGTGAGGGGAGGAGGCCAGGCCTAACCCTTACCTGCAGGCAAGAATCTGGCGAGTTCGGTCTCAGCACCCTTCTGTTTCCGGGCCTTACGGCCTGGCCCGCGCTTCTCTTTCTTCGTAGGGTCCAACTTGCGCCCCATGGTACTTGGGAAAAGAAAAATGGGACAAGGTAGAGCCGCGCGTGTCGGAAAGGGAAACGGAGACCGCATACTCAGCATATTAGACTGGGAAAGGGCATCGCCTCCAATCTCGACTCAGCACCCCCAAGAGCCCCTAATGGCATGACAAAACCTCCATTCCATGCTGGGACCCGGCCCTCGGGTCCCACACCATTTGCACTGCGTCCCCCTCCAGGCGCCCCAGTCTGGGTCAGTGCGGTCACACTTCTCCGACTTCCTCCACACCCACCCGAAGCCTCGGCTCACTTGAAACAGGGTCCTGGTGCGAGTGGCCCCCTAAATTAGCGTCTCGGCGCTCCACGTGCACTCCGAGGCTAGGCTCGGACACCACACGCTAGGGAAATGTTTCACGCAAGCGCACAGAGCGCGCCCGCCCCGTGACCCCGCCTCTTCCGGTCTCATCTAGTCGGCGGCAGAACCCGGAAGTACGCTCGCCTCGGGAATGGGCGCGGGGCTGGCGGCAGCACAGCCGGAGGAATTTCGGCGGCGGACCGCTTCATTCACTGTCCGAGAGCAAAGCAGAGAAAGCACAGCGGACGGAACCCTTTTCAGTCCCACCCCACCCGACCCCCGTCCCCAAAGGGTTGGCCTCTTGCCTCACTGCAGCTATCAGTGGGAAGAACTGGTACCTCCAAGCCGCCACTCCTCAAACCAGGGCGAGACTTCGGCCCTCTTGGCAGCCTCCACCCCTACATCGTCTCAAGACCAAAGAACCCCATGCCTTTCACCTCCCAGCTCTTTGATTAGGAGACCTGCTTCTTCGACCCCCAAACCCCAGCTCAGCCCGTTAAGTAAGGTTCCTCTCTGCCTGGGTTCACATCTCTAAAGGCCAGAGGAAGACTTCTTGTGTCCTAATTTCACAGAAGTTAACCAGAAAAAATTTCAGCCTTCCTTCAAAGAAACACTAAGACGGTGCTTAGCAGCTGTTAAAAACATTTCCAAGCACTTTACTATTTTTATCTTCACAACTCTATGAGGAAGTGATCTTTATTTTATTAGAGAAATCTACAGCCCAGATAAGTTAACTCCCTCAGGTCACAAAGCCGTGAACCAATAGTACAGGGTATGAACCCAGGTATGGTTCTGGAGACTCGCATTTTCCAGGTGGCAGTCATCCATGGTCCCCACCATATAAGGCACATGCACACAAACAGAACATGGCTCTTTTATATTGAATACCAGAACACAAGGTGACCCCCTTGGGTTTCAAATACACATTTCCCAGAGCTCCTGTCATACACACACATCCACCTGCACCTACACCCACACTGAACCAGAGCACTAAAATACAAGGAAACTTTTATTTTCAATTTTCATCAAGAAATTTGCTGTGGTTTTTTATGCTTTTGGTTCTTTTCCTTTTTTTTTTTTTTTTTTTTTTCCACTTTATTTCATTCTAGCTGCTCAGTGGCTGGAGCCGCTGGGTTCCTGGTATTAAAAAGATGCCAACAGAGGTAGCTGTGTCTCGCCCAGGGGCCCGGCCCACTCTGAATACCCCCAAAAAAGGAGAAAAGAAAACACAAAATAAACCAACAAAATAAAACCAAAAGGAGGAAGAAATTCAGATCATTTTCTTCAAGCCTGGCGGGAACCCACAAGAGTTTGTGTGTAACAGGCGTTACGGTGGGGAGAAGCCAGGGCCCAGAAGAAGGCCAGCCCGCCAGCTCCCTGCAGATGGCGCCGGCGCTACTGCTGCATGTCTCTCCAGCAGGAAGGGCACCACCGCCCCTCACCCCCTCCCCTTCCCCAGTGCACTGGGGGCTGTTCCTTTACAACGCGGTAGATGGGGCAGAAGGAAGGAGAGGGTCTCTCAGGCCCCAGGGGAGAAGCTGGGCAAGGGAAAGTGAGGAAGGTCACTGCTCAGCGGTGGAGGTGGTATCATCGATCCGGATCTTCACTGCTGCTGGGCTACCTATTGGAAAGAGAGCCAAGGGAGTTAGAATTCCAAACCATAGGAATCTACCCGATCCCAAGGGAACTCACTGTTAAGCACCCCCGCCCTGCCCAGGAGAGCAAAGTTACAAGTTCCAGACTGGCTCTGCTGGAACAGCTGGCCAGAAGAAAATGCACTTACCTGCTGCGGAGTAGGTTCGGGTGCTCGGTTTGCCAGGCGGCTGAGAATGTTACGCTCTGACATCTGTAGCCTCACAGCAACTGGGGGAATTCGGGCAATAGTAGCTGGGAGTCGAGTCACATCGGCTTTCATGTCACTCAGCAGTTCTTCTAGCTGTTTCAGAACTGCACGGGGGCGGGGGGGGGGGGGGGGGAGCAGGCGGTGAGCTGTGGTAGTCAAGACTGAGATCCTTCTTAGCATGGTGAACCAGGGCCCCTGTGTTACTTCTCAGTGATCCAAGCGATTGATGTGCTGGAGTCCAGTTGTTAGTCACTAAGTCACCTGACTGGCCTCCACCTACCCAAATTACTTCTATATTCCACTTCCAACGGTCCAGGACACTATGCTTTTTTACGCCACTTAGCCCTCAATGCACGTTGCTCCATATTGTCTCTTTTCTCTATTCTTCCTCCAGGAGAGAAGCTTATTCCTGTTTCCTTTTTTCATCATCTTCCCTCTCCATCTTTTGGAGCAATCTCCTCCTTCCTTTGTAACAGCCTTCTTTTCCTCATTTCACCTTCCACCCCGCCCCCCATGTTTGAACTTTATTTAGAAACAAAATGTTGAAAGGGATCTAGAATCTAACCGGATCTTAAATCACCTGAAGTCAGTCACCTATGAAGTACCTCAGATGACACTATATTATTCTGCTTTGCTTTCCACCTCCAAGAACTTGAATATATTGAGTTAAAAGAGGTAAAGAACTACTGTCCTGGTCACCTCTAAGATACTGGCTTTTCAAGGAAGAAGGCAAAGATCCCAGACAGAGGGACTCTGAAAAAGTTTTGAAAACAAGGAGAAAATATGTGTTGGGGAGGGGTAGAGGAAGGAGGCTGAGTCAGCAGGAGGCAGGGGAGCCACTGGCTACCTTTGTGCAGGACCGCATTGGCTGGCTTGTTTCCTGCCATTGACTCCTTAGATAGGTGCTGATGACTCTCCGCCAAACACTCCACCTCAGCAAAGCGGGTATTTAGGGCCATGGAAGGGTGAGAAGGGTCTTCTGACATGTTCAGGTAAGCTGCCCGGCGCAGCTGTTCCTCAATTACCAGGGCTTGTTCTAAGAGCTAGAGAAGGATAAAGAGGAGAGGGGGGGTTGGACTGATACTCACTTTGCGGATTTCTGACAGGCTTCTCAGAACCTACAAAGAACCTTACAGATGGCTCCCCAACACACAAGCAGTTCAACATCACATTGCTTTTCCTTTTTTTATCCCCATTTGGAAGTCCATGTTTTTAAAACTCTTTGCCCTTTATTGATTCGCTTATACAAAAATGATAGTTTCAATTTAGAAAATAGATCATATAAAAAACTAAGATCGTAATTGCACCTCCTAAAAATACAGTTAATATGTTCAGACTTTTCTTTGCATCTATATTTTTTGTGTACCTGAGATCACTCTCTCTATATAGATCTACGTTGTGCCTTCACTCAAAATTCCATAGTAAAAACCTTCATTATTAACTGCTCTTGACAAAAGATGCTTTTTAGTGGTTGCGTGATAGTCCCTCTATGGACATGCATATTTCTGATTTAACAAAATGTTGTTCTATACACATAAAAAGTTTTTTCTTCCTTTCCCCACTTCCGATCTTTTTGAAATGTTCAATTTATGTTGTTCTATCACATGTATTTTGTTCCTTCTGTTGCTTAAAATGCTTCATGATGTGAACCCACGTTTTCCCTATGCACACTCCCAGTTTCCCAGTGGAACATCTAGGTTGCCTCCAGGCCCCACCACCGAAAATTATACTGCAATGAACACTTACACGTCACGTGACGGAGCTACGTAAAAGGTTCTTTGCAATATATTCCAAGGGACAGAATGCTGTTTCAGAAGTTATAAGACTTAATTTGCTCAAGTATCCATCCACTGGTTCTTAAAAACAATAAAGCCATTAGGGGTCAGGAAGTAGGACAGTATGAGAATAATGGGCTGTTGTTTCTTCCACAAGACATGCTCCATCAAGCAGAATAATCTATTCCCAGACAGCCCCAAGCATCTACTTTCGATCTACACACCCTGTCTCCTTCACCAACTGCCTCTTCCTGTCCCAAACTATGAACTTTCCCCAGGGCCAGCTCTTGGCTTGCTATTCTTTTAACACACTCCCTTAAGTGATTTCTCCTTTCCCAGTTCAGCCAGCGCCTCTGTGCAAATGATCTGATCCTTTTAGAGCCTACATTTCAAGCACTAAGCGTTCTGATCCCATTCATGTGTGGTTGATCACTCTTTGATCCCACTTGTTTGTGGTGATGGGGGTAGTGGGAGGACAGTAGGACTTTTCTAAAATTGAACTTATTGTTTTCTACAAACTGCTCCCTCTTCTCACTTCCCTGATCTGCCAATGATAATTTCTTAGTGACTTGGGCTCAAAACTTTAGTTTGTCTCTCAATCCGGTAAGAGTCAGAAAACTATGGCTTATGGCCAAAATCTGGCCCACTGGCTGTTTTTGTACGGCCCAAGAGCTAAGAATGGTTTTTTACATTTTTTTAAAAATATTTTATTTTTCTAAGTAATCTCCATGCCCATTGTAGGGCTCGAACTTAGAACCTCAGGTCAAGAGTTGCATGCTCTACCAACTGAGCCAGCCAGGTGCCCTGGTTTTTTACATTTTTAAATGGTTAGGAAAAAAATCAACAGTTTGTGACACTTTATAAAAATTATATGAAGGTCAAATTTTAGCGTCAATAAAGTTTTATTGGAACACGTTCGTACTTACTCGTTTATCACCTGTGGCTGCTTGCACACTATGAGAGTATTTGCAACATGTACGTCCCACAAAGCCTGAAAGAGTTACTATCGAGCCCTTTAATAGAAAAGGTTTGCTGACCCTACAATAAATCAGTAAATCCTATCAATTATTTGGTATTTTGTTTTATCTTATCCTTTTCATTTTCTACAACCAGCACCACAGCCCAGCCTTTACTGCCTCATGACTGTATGGCAGTTCTATAATCTCATGAATGTTGTTTCCATTTCCCCTGGTCATATCAACTCTTCATAAACCTCCAATGGCTGCCCATTAACTATAAGGAAAAGTCCAAACTCTCTCATCTGGTGCCAAAAAACCCACCTACTGACCTCTAGCCCTTACCTCTCTCTTCAACCTACCTCCCACCATCACCCAAGCAACTGATTGATGTTCTCTACAGCCCAACTGGACTACTTGCTATTTCCAAACACCGTAAGCTCTGCTGCTTTTAGGTCTTTGCCCGACCTAATCCCGTTGGTTCGAACAGTCTTTTGTTTCCATCCAATTATCTCTATTACATTAATCAAAACTTAATCGCAATACGATCTTCTCCACAAAGTCATTTGGGAGCTCTCTTTTGGCTCCCTAATTTCTCCCGGAAAAATTCCATGTGGATCCCTCCCAACACACAGTGGCATTTATTTTATCACACATTTGCCTCTAAACCAAAAGTTCCTTGAGAACAGGCACCGCGCCTCGTTTGTCTTTATATTGCTGTGCCACTCACTGCTTGGCACATAATGTTTGAAGATTCATTAGTGTAGACTTCTTACCCTCCAGATATACTCAGCTTAAAATCCACATATCTTGTCTTCATGGTATCCCATTTTGATGGTCTCCACAAAGGTGCCCTCAATGTACATTTGCTGAATTCCAGACTGAGACTCTCTTCAGCCCTGGGCTTACTACCCTAGTGATTCTGAGACTGAAGCTCTACCTTTGCATCTCCTCTTTGCATCCACCCCACCCCTATCCACACAGGTGCTCTCAGACCCAGAAAAAAGTACCACTAGCCCACTGACAGCCCTCCCTCTTCAGAGATCCAATTCAGTCCCACCTCTATGTCTTTCCTGAACACTCCAACCTACAGTGTCCCCCCAACACATCCACAGCATGCCTGTGTCATTTATTAGGATGTATTTATTTTTAAGTAGGCTCCATGCCCAACGTGGGGCTTGAACTCCTGACCCTGCGATCAAGAGTTACATGCTCTACTGAGTTAGCCAGATGCCCTTTTGTCTGTGTCATTTACTAGGCACAGTCATCTTTAGTCCTTGATGAGCTGGTTAACTTTTGAGTCTCTAGGTCTTGATTTTTTTTTTAATTCTTTATTTAAGTTATCTCTGTATTTGTAGGGCTTGAACTCACAACTCCAAAATCAAAAATTGCATCCTTTGCCATCTGAGTCACCCAGGCACCCTTATATATCTTGACTTCTAAT
Organism: Paguma larvata; assembly: GCA_030068075.1. Classification (NCBI taxonomy): domain Eukaryota; kingdom Metazoa; phylum Chordata; class Mammalia; order Carnivora; family Viverridae; genus Paguma; species Paguma larvata. The sequence goes on along the minus strand of CM057828.1, from coordinate 97,109,004 downwards.
ATTTAAGATACTTGGGAGCAAAACCTTTCATTGAGTATAAAAGGTTAAGTAATGTACATAGGAAAACATAATAAACAGCATGGCTGCGTGAACAGACTCCCTCCTTTATAGTCCCTTCAGCACTTCAAAGGCTGTCACTTCAGGGCACCTGGGTGGTTCAGGTGGCTAAGTGTTCGACTTTTGATTTCAGCTCAGGTCATGATGATCTGTTTGTGAGATCAAGCCCCGCGTCAGTTTCTGCACTAACAGTGCAGAGCCTATTTTGGAATCTCTCTCTCCCTCTCTCTCTCTTTGCCCCTCCCCCTTCCCCCAAAATAAATAAATAATAAAATAAAATAAAAATAAAGGCTGTCCCTTCAACACTATATTCCTCCCCATCCTGCTCACCTTGAACCTTCGGGCTAGAAACTTATTCTTGATCTCTAAGAAATTGCCACGATTCATTTCACCCTTGAAAGGTTCATTGAGGATGGCATAGCGTGGATCATTCTGGATGTCCTGCCACCGGGCATAGCCATGGCTATTGGAAAATTGCTCAGGAAAAATAGAACAAGGAAAGTAAGAACCTCAAACATGGGACCTTCAGAAACCTTCACCAAGAACCTCAGCCCAGACTCAGGCAAAGGATACTTTATGATGCCAGCCAGCAGCCAGTAGTCGTGCCGCCGATGCCAGATCTCGTAAGTCTTCTTGGTGACTGTGGCTGCCCGCTCCTCATTCTGCCAAAGGGAGTGCAACTCTGAAGAGAATTTGGGGAAGGTTGGGGAAGAAAAAAAAAATGTCTTTAAGAATTCAAAAAGCTCTTTATCCCTGCCCCCACAGATGGCCATCTTAGTTACTGTCTGCCTATGGTTTTCTAACACAGAACCAGAGGAATATTAATCAAAGTGACAGTCCCTCATCTAGTAAAGTCTTTGCACCCTGACTTCTGACAAGAACCCTCATTTCACTTCAGATGCTTCTAACCACAGATGGTCCCTCATTGTCATACCAGTAAAACCACCATCCGCGATGTTGAACATGAATCTCTGTTTAATATTCTTTTTCTGCTTCTCATCGTTCATGTCCTTGGGGGTCTCTCCATTCTGAAGCATCACCTCTTTTTTCTCTTCTTCTTCTTTCTTCTCTTCTACAGGATATGCAGAAGAAAATATCAGCTCCATACAGAAGCATAGCACCTTGGTCTTTACCCACAGCATTCTATGCTACAAGTATCCAGCCACCTCCACCCGTTTTCCTCACAAGTATTTCTCAAGCCCAGAAAAAGGTACCACCAGCCTGTGACAATCATATGTAGAGAGAGATGGAGTCTTTTAGCTTGGGAAAAAATACCTATATGGATGTGGATGGGAAAAAGCCGGGGGGTATCCCAGAGATAAAATCCTTGCATCTAGTTTTAGAGTCCTTTTTAATCACAATCAGCTTCTCCAAACACCCACCTTTGTCCTCTACCACAATGGGGGTCAGATCTACTGCTGACTTCTCCTCTACCTTCTCCACGTCAGCAACACCTGGGGAGAACAGATGGCATGAAGTGTGTGTAAAAAAGAATGTTCTGGGGCGCTTAGCTAGCTCAGTCATAGACATGCAACTCTTGATCTCGAGCTTCTGAATTCAAGTCCCATGTTGGGTGTATAGATTACTTAAAAATAAAATCTTCTGGGGTGCCTGAGTGGCTCAGTTGGTTAAGCATCCAACTCTGGATTTTGGCTCAGGTCATGATCTCACAATTTGTGGGTTCGACTCCTGAATCTGGCTCTGCGCTGATAGCACAGAACCTGCTTGGATTCTCTCTCCCGCTCTCTCTGCCCTTTTCCCTTTTGCACTCACATTCTCAAAATAAATAAACATAAAAAAAAATTAAAATAAAGAGCACCCGGGTGTCTCAGTTGGTTGAGGGTCCACCTTCGCGTCAGGCTCTGTGCTGACAGCTCGGAGCCCGAAGCCTGCTTCGGATTCTGTGTCTCCCTCTCTCTCCGCCCCTCTCCCACTCACACACAGTTTCTCTCTCTCTCAAAAATAAACATTAAAAAAAACTGGGGGCACCTGGGTAGCTCAGTTGGTTGAGCGTCCAACTTCAGCTCAGGTCATGATCTCAAGCATTGTGGGTTCGAGCCCCAAGTTGGGTCCTATGCTGACAGCTCGGAACCTGGAGCCTGCTTTGGATTCTGTGTCTCTGTCTCTCTCTGCTCCTCCCCCACTTGCACTCTCTCTCTCAAAAAAATAATAAACTTAAAAAAAAATTTAACATTAAAAAACTTAAAAAAAAAACATTAAAAAAGTTTTTAATAAAATAAAAAATATACAATTCATTAAAAAAAGTGGGCTCCCGGGTAGCTCAGTTGAGCATCTGACTCTTGTTTCAGCTCAGGTCATGATCTCACAGTTAGTGGGATCTAGCCCCAAGTGGGGCTCTGAGCTGACAGCACGGAGCCTGCTTGGGATGCTCTCTGCCCCTCCCCCACTCATGCTCGCTTGCACACACTCTATCCTCTCAAAACAAATATAAACTTAAAAAAATATAAAATAATTAAAAAAAAAAGAATGTTCTCTGTTCCTCACCATAGCCAAATGGAACAGTCCTTTTTTTTTTTTTAAGTAGATTTATTTATTTTGAGAAAGAAAGAGAGAGTGAGAGCACATGCAAGCAGGGAGGGGCAGAGAGAGAGAATCCCAAGCAAGCTCTGCACTGTCAGCAAGGAGTCTGACTTGGGGCTTGAACTCACAAACCCTGAGATCATGACCTCAGCTAAAGTTGAATGCTTAACCGATTGAGCCACCCAAGCTCCCCGGAACAGTCTTAATCCTAAATCTCAATAATTAACATCATGAAAGACATCTTAAGAAAGAAAAAACCCTCAACTTAAAATCAAGGGTGCAGGATTCTTCAGTGTGTCGCTTCTTTCTGACATCTCCATAACCCAGTTAAAAGTCCAAGAGCTTCACAGGGATCTGTATGCAGTACTTGAAAATGTGGATACCTTTGGGCTCTGTCTCCATCGGTTCCTCTGTTCTCTCCTTCACCTCTGCCTTTTCCACTTTCTCCTCTCCCTCGGGAGGTTCAACAAGGACTTTTTCATCCTCTGAGGCAGGGGCAGGGGGTTGTGTACACTTCAAAGGAAAAAAGACAGAAGTTGAAGCAGACAGGCCAAGAACTTTAAAGGATGAGTGGGTTTATCCATTTACCTTTGGTATAGCATCCAGTCACCCCCATCTCTTACCTCGACGGTGGCCTCTGGGGCTGCAGATTTAACCTCCTTTTCTCCTTCTGCACTCTCTTCTTCTTTGAGGCTATTCTCCTCTATTTTTATCCCATCCTCTGCAGACCAATAGAAGACAATTAATTAGAGGAGGAAGGTCCTAGATCAGCAAGAAGGTCGCACCTGCTCAGTTTGTCTCATCTTAAATTGTCCTCTCGTGCCTTTAAGAGCCAGCCCTATTCTTAGGACGGCTCTCCTAAACTGAGAGGGAGATTGCTCTGTGTCCTGCCAGACTCTCCTGTTAGAGCTGAGCACAAGGGAGCAGAAAAAGCACAGGCAAGGACAAAAGACAGAAAAAGAGAGGACAGGCACATTTACCAGCAGGTGGGGCAGGTGCAGGGGTATTGGGTTGTGTGTCCCCTGGAGTGGAAGGTGTAGGAGTCTTTGGGGAAGGTGACCCTGGCTGGGACATTTTCTTATTCTCCTCTACTTCAGCAAGTTCAGGCATGCTCCAGCGCCCATTGACATGTTCAAATTCCTGAACCTGGAGCAAGAAGACACAATAGTGAAGACTTAATTCCAGGTCTAGGCTCCTTTGCTATTGGCCCTCCAGTTTCCCCTACAAACTCTGAACAATGAAAAGAGGCTCAGGGCTCACCTTCTTTCGAATCAAGGACATGACACCAATCCTAGTAAGGACATGTTGGCGAGACAGGCCTTCTCGGGGGACACCATCAGCAAAGGTCTCAGCCCCATCTGCTCCCGGCTCACATAAATGTCGCATAAAAAGAGACACATAAGCCCTGTAGTAAAGAAGTGAAAAATGGGTTAAACCACACTCAGGCCAACTCCTAGATGAGCTCTTTCTTACTACTTAGGCATTAACTTAGACAACAACTCTGGCTCCATCTGGAGATAAAGCCCGCCATCACACTGAAGGCTGGATCTCCAGACCCCACACCATGCCCCAGGTCCTCTCCCAGGAAAGCCAGGAGCACAAAGAGCCCTATTACTATCAGCTTCACCCGCCAACTTCAACAGAGGACACAGACAATTTCCCTGCACAGCCTGGACTAATAGTGTGAAATGACCAGAGATTAAAAGCTCTTGCTCTGTATCTGTCACTCCAGCTCTCAACTTACTTGAACTCTTTCTCTGATTTGCCTCTCAGATCTCTCACAAGCCACTGGGTGGTAAAAGCATCCTGAGGTGGCATCCCATATCGCATAATTGCATTAAGAAAGGCTTTTCGCTGACGAGCATTAAAGCCAAGTACCTAGAGGAAGAAGGAGCCTATGTGAGAGGGAGCAGGTCTTACTCCATCAAAGACCAAAATATCAAGCACTCACCCACCACCCCTCCTTAGAATCAAATAGCACTTACTTCAATATTCCCACCAACACGGGCCAACAGAGGAGGCAATGGCTTATCTTTATCATTCCGCAGGCCCTTACGACTGGGCCTGCGGGGAGCTGCAAGAAGAAAAAAAGGACGCGTGAGTGACACTGATAGAGGTATTAAACAAAGTAATATTTACAAGTCAGCAGAAAGGCATAGCCCTCACCTTCTGAACGTTCATCAAAGTCTTCATCACCTTCCTCTGAGGCCACTGAATAATCGGACTGGTTGTCGGACTGGTCGTCCTGCCAATCTGGAGGGAGAGAGGGCAGATGAGCGGGGCCCACTGCTCTAGTGGAACGGCCCATGGGTGGGGGGCGGGGCCGGCCACACACACCTCGGTCCTCCTGGGAGCCATCATTGTAGTTGACCTGTTTACGGATTCTTTTTCCTTTGCCCAGATTTCGGGCTAGATCTTCTTGCTGCTGCTCATAATGGTGGCGCAGCAATTTCTCCCAGTAGTCAGGATCCACACTTTCTTCCTGTTTTATGATTTCTCGTTCTACCTCCTCTTCCTCCTGGGACAGAGGGAGGGCCAGGACTCAGGGGTGCTGAAGTCAGCACCACCAGCTACCCCTGGTCCTCACAGTTCCCATTCTGCTAGCTCCTTTTCAGCACTGGACTCTGAAATACTTAGTGTGCCTGGTTGGACCTAAGAACTTAAGAGAAATTTCATTGACAGGACATGGATCCTCATAATTACATATAGATTAGCAGCCACTATAACTGAAGAAAAATATGATATGACTTTATTACAAGAGAAGGATGAAGAGACAGTATGCTTTCTTCCAACCCTTTTTACTGACACCTATACAGTTGGGAGACAGCAAAATATAGAAAAGAGAGATTAGATAGCAAGGCAAAAGAAAAGGGCTTCTGAAATACTGCAAAAAATTTTCATAAGAGATAAAGTAGAACGGCCATAAACTCTTCTGTTCTTCATAATTTCATAGAAGTTTGCCAACTGTGTGCAAAAAACAAAAACAAAAATTATACATACATATTTCTTTTATGTTCCAGTAGTGTTTACGTTCCTCTGAAAATCTTCTATTTTTTTTCAGACACCTCAGGACCAGTAACTGCTTCCAAATCCCATACATTACAGCTGAACCACTACTAACGGCATGATTAGAAACATCCTAAATGTCCATCACTATGGATCTAAATGAATCAATTCCTGGGGGTGGGGGGTGGGTAAAAGGATGAAGGGGGTCAAAAGGTACAAACCTCCAGTTATAAAATAAACAAGTCCAGGGGATGTAATGCACAGCATGGTGACTACAGTTAATAACACCGTACTGCATATTTGAAAGTTGCAGAGAACAGATCTTGAAAGTTCTCATCACAAGAAAAAAATGCACAACTATGCATGGTAACAGATGTTAACTAGACTAATCATAGGGATCATTTCATAAGATATATATTGAATCAAATTGTTGTACACCTGAAACTAACAAACATTAATGTTGTCTGTCAATGATACTTTCATCTTAAAAAGTAAATTATGGGGGCACCTGGGTGGCTCAGTGGATTAACCACCCAATTCTTGATTTCAGCTCTGGTCATGATCCAGCCCCATGTCAGGCTCTGACGCTTAGAGCACAAAGCCTGTATGGGATTCTCTCTCTCTCTCTCTTTGCCCTTCCCCTCCTTTCTTGCTCATGCTCCCTCAAAATAAATAAACATTTAAAAATAAAGAAAGAAGGAAATTATGGTACTTCCAAACAAGATATAATATGCAGCAAAAAAGGGGGGAAGGGGAGGCCTGGTTGGCTCAATTGGTATAGCACACGACTCTTAATCTCAGGGTTAGAAGTTTGAGCCCCACGCTAGGTGTAGAGATTACTTTAAAAAAATAATCTTAAAAAATTTTGTTTTTAAAAGGAGGAGGAGCTCTTTATGTATTGATTTGGACTAAATCTACAAGATTAATTAAGTGGACAAAAAGCAAGGTACAGATCACGTATGACAAACTACTCTTGTGTTTAAAATGAAAACGGAAAAACATTTATGTGTGTTATTTATATGTGTGTGTGTATATACGTATATATAGGCACATGCATGTATACATGTTATATAAATAGCTATATATGTTATTTGTATGCATATAAGATACCTTTAGGAAAATATACGAGAAGCTGAAAACCAGTTTTCCCCAGAGAGGGAACTAGATGGGAAAGAGATACCTTGGTATCTTGAATTTTGAATGTGAATTACTATTTATTCAAAAAATACAATTTAAAAATCTTATAAGGTAGACAGCAGCTACAGCCGCTAATGAGAGGGCCATCTGTCTACCTGAGCAGTCAACAGCAGAGGTTATCAATGAGAGGACCACCCTCCCTTCCCAACCACTCAGCATGTGCTGCCCCAGCCAGTCACCCCTCTGTGCGGTCACTGCCCTAACGGAAACATGCAGCACCTTACAGGAGGGCAGTTTTGATTGAATACTATGGCCCACACACCTATGTCAGACTTCTCAGTCACAGTTACAACGGAGTCTAGTAGCATCATCTCCAGAAGAAAACAAAGAGAACAGGTATAGATCAGAAAAACATAGCAACAAGAGGGATGGTCTTGAGTTGGAAGGCTGGGAAAAGAAGTCAAAGACTGCCAGAATGCTATGCCCATTCAAAAAACTTTGAGTTGAATGGTCTAAAGAGGACCAGAAGTGAATTTTTTTTAATTTTATACTCTACTTTTGGGGGAAAAAAATTATTAAAGAAGCCACACATTTATCAGTTTTAGGAGTTTTTTTGTTTTGTTTTGCTTTTGGTAAAAAAAGACCAAGAAAAGGAAGCTGGAAGAGAAGAAAAAGGGAAAACAATCCTAATGCTATAAAAAGTTCAGGGAAATAGGGGTGCCTGGGTGGCTCAGTCAGTCAAGCACCTGACTTCGGCTTAGGTCATGATCTCACAGTTTGTGAGTTCGAGCCCTGCATTAGGATCTCCGCTGTCAGCACAGAGCCCGCTTTAGATCCTGTGTCCCCTTCTCTCTCTTTGCCCCTCCTCTACTCACTCATGCACGCATGTGCGAGCGCTTGCTCTCAAAAATAAATTAAAAAAAAAAAAAGAAGAAAAAGTACAGGGAAGTAGGCTGCCCAGATATGTATCTCATCTCCTGCCTTTTCTCTAAAGAGACTTGAGATAGCAGTCAAAAGTTTATTTGTAGGATAAATAAAATACATAAGATAAAATGAGATCCTGATAAGGAAGAGCTAATATATATAAATGTTTTGAGTGTGAAATTTGGCTGACAGTCACAGCAAAACTGAGAATGTGACTGCCCATATGTGATAGTATTTGTTTTCAAAGAGGTATATCAATTCATCAATGCACTGATTTACCTACAGATGTTTTCCTCTTGTCTCAAATACCATCCTGGTCTCAATAACAAATTCTGGACCAGTCAAAAGCACAGCATTGCCTTGGACTCATACTCACCCCCATCTCTTCTTCCCGTACCACGTACTGGGCCACTTTGAATGAGCTCAAATATTCATTCATGCCCTGCAATTCTGTGTCTTCTGTCTCATCCTGGTTACGGTCCAGAAGTCGCTCAATGGCCTTGTCATCATAGTGAATAACACTGCTATCTTCTCCCTCTTTGTTGTCTCCTCCTATAAAGAATCAAGGTCCATATCTTCAAAGTCAGATTCAGCAACTACAGTGGAAAAAGCAAGTCCCACAGGACCCTAGGTCCAAGTCTCCAGACCCTAAGTAACAAATATACCCTTTAGAGAGGCCAAGCCCCACACCAAAACAAGCTCCTGACTAGCTCACCTCCATCTGTGGCTTCATCCTTAAATAGTTCCTCAGTGCCGAACTTGAGGATGTCATCAAGCTCCTGTTTGGACATGGATCCAGTCTTGGAGCCCAGCCCAGGCCGAACCACTAGATGCGTCAGCATCATCTTCTTCTTTGCCACCTGCGTGATGCGCTCCTCCACTGACGCACGGGTCACAAACCGGTATATCATCACCTTCTTATTTTGCCCAATACGGTGAGCTCTACTAAAAGCCTGAAGTTGGGCATGAGGCAAAGTCAGAAATTTAAGTAATCCTATTTTCCTGCTTCTGCGCTTGCCTTCACACAAACTTACCCCAGACCCCACCTTCTCTCATGTTACCCCAAATAAGACCTGGGCTAACCCAAACCCTCTCGGCTCACAATAAGGTAAAAGACACAGCATCTATTGTTTTCCCCTGAAACAACTTATTCCAGATGGTGGAGCCCTCACAGAACACTGTATTACCAGTAAGTTACTGTTTATGAAGGCTACTACCTCTGCTCACCTGGATGTCATTATGGGGGTTCCAGTCAGAGTCATAGATAATAACGGTGTCAGCAGTGGCCAGATTGATTCCTAGGCCCCCAGCTCGAGTAGAAAGCAAGAAGCAGAACTGCTGTGCACCCGGTGCTAAGGAAGAAACCAAAACAATTAGAAGTGTCTCCTGAGGGGCCCCTGGCTGGCTCAGTCAGTAGAGTATGTGACTCTTCATCTCAGGGTTGGGAGTTCGAGCCCCAAGTTGGGTGTCGAGATTACTTAAAAATAATTAAAAAATCTTAAAAGCAAAAAGTGAAATTTCCTGAATTTCAATTAAGAAATGTAGAAAGAATGTCAGAAATACGTAACATCATCAGGCAAACACCACTAGAGTAGTAATCGTTGTAAAGGTCCACTGATGGAATACTGAAATCGATGTCAAAGTTTAAGGAAAAACAGTGCATACCCATAATCTCAAATACCTCCCTCATCCAGTTATGTAATAGATAAATCATAGGAGTGAAAGGCACAGCATAGGGAATAGGCCAGTGATACTGTAATAGTGTTGTATGATGACAGATAGTAGCTACACTTGTGGTGAGCAGAGTACAACTTTTAGAGTTAGCCAATCACTACTTTGCACACGTGATACTAATGTAACACTGTGTCAGATATACTTCAATTTAAAAAAAAAAAGATATTTACCAATTACAATGTGAAAAAAGAGTAACTTTACAGTGGAGAAACTAAGCAGATTATCACCTGAACTGAAGGATCGAGGTTAACATTACCAGTAACAAGACATCATGTCCTCCCCCGACATGATACACAAAAAAGAATTGTGGGGCACCTGGGTGGCTCAGTCAGTTAAGCATCCAACACTTGGTTTTAGCTCAGGTCATGATCTCATGGTTTGTGAGTTCAAGTCCCACATCCACCTCTGCACTGATGATGTGGAGCCTACTTGGGATACTTCTCTCTCTGCCCCTCCCCTACTCATTTTCTCTCCCTCTCTTTGTCTCTAAAAATAAATAAATTTAAAAACCATGGAGGGGCTCCTGGGTAGTTCAGTCAGTTAAGCATCCAACTCTCGACTTCAGCTCAGGTCATGATCTCATAGTCCATGAGATCGAGCCCTGCATCAGGCTCTGCGATGGCAGCATGGAGCCTGCTTGGGATTTTATCTCCTCTCTCTCATCCAGTTATGTAATAGATAAATCATAGGAGTGCCTCCCCTCCATGCACATGTGCAAGTGCACTCTCTTTTTCAAAATAAATGAACATTAAAAAAAATTCTTTAAAAAAATTGGAAAAAAAAAAAAGAACACAGCATTGTTTCTATGGTATTCTTGTCCAAAAAGTCTAAAAACCTCAATCTACTCATGAGAAAACATCAGACAAACCCAAACTGATAGACAATCTACAAAATAAATAACCAGTGATCATCAAAGGTATCAATGGTAGGGGCGCCTGGGTGGCTCAGTCGGTTAAGCATCTGACTTTGGCTCAAGTCATGATCTCATGGTTTGTGAGTTCCAGCTCCACGTCAGACCCTGTACTGACAGCTCGGAGTTGGGAGCCTGCTTCGGATTCTGTGTCTCCCTGTCTCTCTGCCTCTCCCCCACTTGCGCTCTGTCTCTGTCTCTCAAAAATGAATAAATGTCAAAAAAATTTTTTTAAAAAGTATCAACAGCATGACAACAAAGAACTATCTCAGACAGAAAAAAAAATCACACCAACCAAATGCAGTGTGGGATCTAGTACTGGATCCTGAAACAGGAAAAGGACGTTAGGAGGAAAACTGGTGACATCCAATTAAGGTCTACAGCTTAGTTAGTAGTATGACATCACTCATAATTTCCTGCTTTTGACAGTTATACTGTGGTTATATAAGTTGTTATCATTAAGAGAAGCTGAGTGAAGGATATACGTGAACTCTGTATTATTTTTTTCTGACTTTTAAGTCCAAAATTATTTTAAAATAAAAAATGAGGGGGAGCCTGGCTGGCTCAGTCAAAAAGAACATGCAACTCTTGATCTCAGTAGAGATTACTAAAATAAATAAACTTAAAAAAAATAAATGAGGGGCGCCTGGGTGGCTCAGTTGGTTAAGCAGCCGACTTCAGCTCAGGTCATGATCTCAGGGTCTGTGAGTTCGAGCCCCACATCGGGCTCTGTGCTGACGGCTCGGAGCCTGGAGCCTGCTTCAGATTCTGTATCTCCCTCTCTCTCTGTCCTTCCTCTGCTCATACTCTGTCTCTATGTCTCTCAAAAATAAATAAACATTAAAAAAAAATTTTTAAAAAAATGAAATAAACAATGGGGAAGGGGGAGTGGCTATGGAGACAAGTCTGCCACGGAATTGGTAACTGAGCTTGGATAAGTCCTGTTCCCTCTGTGGGCCTCAAGATACAATGAAGAGAGTTAAATAAAATGCTCTTCTTCCAGCTGAAAGAACGAAGACGCCAACAAAAGAAAAAAACCCTGCTAGAAATAGTTCAATACATTCTTCCAATCACGGCATTCAAAAGCTTTATCTTCCATATCAAGTGAGAAAAACTCAAAAGAACCACACAGAAAAGCAGATACTCGAGAACAAGGGATCCATCCAAAGACATAAGTCAATGAGAATTCCTGCATTGAAGGCATTCCTTCCCTCTTACCATTGAAGCGGTCGATGGCCTCTTGCCGCATGTTCCCAGTTATCCCACCATCAATACGTTCATACTTATAACCCTCATGTTCTAAGAAATCCTCCAACAGGTCCAGCATCTTGGTCATCTGGAAAACGAGCACAGTTTAATTAAAGGGGAGTCTCTACTGCTTCCTCCCAAAGCTCCCAGCTCAGCCTGCACAATACCTGAGAGAAGATGAGTACACGGTGCCCACCCTCCTTAAGGTTCTTAAGCATCTTCTGTAGCAGCAATAATTTCCCAGACGCTCGGATTAGAGCACTGCCATCATACATGCCATTAGGCATTTTAGGGGCTTCCTGAGGAAAGAAGCAAAAAAGAATAGAACGTTGAACAAAATGCAGTAATTCCAACCCAACCAAAAACGAGAGGAGGCACAACATACCATCGCAGCCACAGGGAAAAGATACGGGTGGTTGCAGCACTTCTTAAGATCCATCACCACATTCAGCAGAGAGACCTGGTTGCCACCCCCTCGAGCATTGAGGGCTTCAAAATTTCGAGTGAGGATGTACTTGTAGTATTTCCTACATGGGCAAGACAGAAAGATAAGTCAGATTCAAGAGCCTTCATAGAACTCATAACCTTTATACAACTCCTAAGACAGTCCCAAGGTCTGAGATCTTCCTTCCAACATATCTCGCTTCAGGACTAAGCAAACCTAACATGCACCAGCAACACCAACAGCACAAACACCATCATGTTAAAAAAGGTATTTAACTAAGTAAGAACTACGACCAGAAACTATCAGGGTTCTGTAGGCTTTGCTTGTTCCTGTCACCAGATGCCTTGGAAGCAGAATACAGGGAGGAATAAGAAACACTCTGCACACTAGTAGATGTCTAACTACAAAACAGAGTCAGTGCTTCTGTCCCTTCTGACTCACTTCTGCATAGGGCTCAGCTCCACACGCACAATCAGTTCTGTCTTGGATGGCATATTTTTGAACACATCAGCTTTGAGCCGCCGCAACATGTGAGGGCCCAGCATATCGTGCAGTTTTTTAATCTGGTCCTCCTTGGCAATGTCTGCAAACTCTTCCAAGAAGCCTTCCAAATTGCTTCAGAAAAAGAAAAGAAAGTCATATAGGAAATGGGCAATAGGAAGAATTAGAAGCAGAATTATCAGCTGATTACAGATAAACACACACTTACTGGAACCTCTCTGGGGTGAGAAAGTTGAGCAGATGAAACAACTCTTCTAAATTGTTTTGTAATGGAGTCCCGGTCAGCAACAGCTTGTGTTGGAGTGAGTAACCATTTAAGACCCGGAAGAACTGGAGAAGCAGATGGAGAAGATAAAATTCAATGAAAGAGGGCTCCAGTATACCTCTGCAAAACTGAGCTATTCTGCTGCCCAATGGTTAAGCTGCCACCTCCCTTCTATTTCCATCTCACTTTTAAGATCTGGCCCTCAAGGAGTATCACAGTGAGGAAGGAACGCAGAAACCGTTTGACCCACTCCTCTCCTCCTAAGTCTCCCCTTACTGAGTAGGTGGCACTAAAAAATGAAAACTGGAGGCCATAACCTCCTTCCCTTCCCTCTCACCTTTGATTGATTGTTCTTGAGCCGATGCGCTTCATCCACAATGAGGCACGCCCAGTCAATGGAACCCAAGATAGCCATGTCAATGGTGATCAACTCATAAGATGTCAGCAGCACATGGAATTTCACAGATGCCTCTTTCTGCACAAGGAGGCAACCCGGTCACCAATGTTCAACTCCTCCAGTGCAGGCAAATCCAAGGGGCTTTCCCTCCTCCCAACCGGTATCCTTCTGCCTCACCCCACTCTAAGCAGACTAAGCCCACAGCAACAAGTCTCTCGGGTGATCTCCCTCCCAGTGAGATACCTTCATGCGAGAGGCTTTCTTGCCACCACGAATGGCGTTGTCTTCAAAAGAGAACTCATTCTCTCGGATGATGGCACGGCTGTCTTTGTCTCCCACATAAGTCACCACATACATATCTGGAGCCCACATTTCAAACTCCCGCTCCCAGTTGATGATGGTAGAAAGAGGGGCACTCACTAGGAAGGGGCCTTTGGAATGACCCTTGGAGAAAGAAGAGAAGTGGCAGAATAAGGACTGAGAGCCCCAACACGATGCCGGCCCAGCACCCACCTCTACCCAAGGATCAGCCGAAGGCGGGCACATGTGCTACTACTGCTCCTACCCTCACCTTTCTCTACATACGGAAAAACGCCCTGCCTACTCCTTCCCACAAAGTCACAACCACCTTTACAGAGAGAGTTTAAAACCCGACTCCTTCCTGGAAGTCTTTCCATACTAACTAATTCCACCTACGACTCTGCTTACCTCAACAGGTATTTTCCCCCCAGGACAGAGACTCTATGCATCCATCCACTCAGTCTGTCTGTGTACACGTGTCTATCTTAGAGGCACCTGGGTGGCTCAGTTGGTTAAGCGTCCGACTCTTGGTTTTAGCTCAGGTGATGATCTCAGTTTCATCAGTTCAAGCCCAACGTTGGGATCTGAGCTGGTAGCGTGGAGCCTACTGGAGATCCTCTCTCCCTCTCTGTCCCTCCCCAACTTGTGTTGTCTCCATCTCTCAAATAAACAAACTTCAAAAAAATTAAAATAAAAAAACATGTGTCTGTCTTAGTGTCATTCCAGTGTTCTTCAAGGTCTGTGACCAATTTTTTTTCCTTTTTTCCTCTCTCCTCAGAGTGTGAAAAGAACATGAAGACAAAATACCCACACAAAAAACCTCACAGCCCCAACTTTCCTACCTCCTTGTAGAGAGAATAGAGAAAGACTGCTGTTTGGACAGTCTTCCCAAGGCCCATCTCATCAGCCAAGATGGTGTCGGTGCCCTGAGCCCAGGAGAAGCGCAACCAGTTCAAGCCCTCCATCTGATAGGGGTGCAGGGTTCCACCTGTAGCATCCAGGTACTCTGGCTGTCGCTCATACTTCACTGTTGGCTGAAGGATGAAATGAAGAAGTGAAGAGCTGGCCAGGAACCCCCTTCCTTCCGTAAGACAGCAGCCGCTTCCTCTCTTCATACATCCTCACTAGATCCTCAAGAGCCACAAAGAATTGTGGGGAGGGGCACCTGGGTGGCTCAGCGGGTTGAGCATCCAACTTTGGCTTGGATCATGATCTCGATTTGTGAGTTCAAGCCCCGTATCAGGTCTCTGCTATCAGTGCAGAGCCCACTTCGGATCCTTTGTCTCCCTCTCTCTCTGCCCCTCCCTCCCCACTTCTTTCAAAATAAATAAACATTAAAAAAAAAGAAAGAAAGAAAGAAAAGAATTGGAGGAGAAAAAGATCCTTAATGGCTATTGGAATTTTGTGTTTTATTTAGTATCCTCCAGGAAGCAAGGCAACTAATCTATCAGGCAGTCAGAGGTCTTGGTCTTACAATCTCACAAAAGACACAGCATAGCCTCCCTAGCAATACAATATTTCTGCTAAACAAGATCCACCAGGTTAAATAATGATATGTTCCCCTTAGAGTCATCTTTTTCACCTTAATAGTCCTCACATTATATTACACAGATAAAACCTAAAAGGACTGAGCCCTGAATTAAGGGTCAGAAGACCCAGGTTCCAACACAAGTTTCTTAACACTTTCTCTGAAAACACAAGTCCTATGTTTTCATTTTTCTGATGATGCAAAGAGAAAATGATCCTAGTATTTCCCTGATTCACGGAGATGTGGAGAAGTGGGGAGGCATTCTAGCTCTGAAGCTCCTACTGGCAAAATATTAAGAGCGCCATCAACAGACTGGAGCACACAAGATATAGCGTCCAACCCAACAAATTGTGCCCTCCCTCTTCTGCCCCAACTCACATCAACTGTTGGAGTTTCAGGAGGCCTCTCCAACTTTCTGAGCTTCACCTTCTTGAGCTTCTTGCCTGGTCGTCCTTCCTCACCCCTCATTAACTCCCTAAAGAAAACAGACAACACGAAGCTGCCTAAGGTCCTTCTCAGTAAGAACCAACTCCATACCTCACCAAAGTCACCCACCTGTGGTTCCAATAGCTCTGCTTGAACAGGTCGTAGTCCTGTATCTCCACATCCTCGCTCTCCCAGGATGCCTGATCATAGGGCAAGTCCCGCCACTTGATCAAGTAGTGGACATGGCCCTTCTTATCCACACTGCAAGGTCAAAGAGAAAAAATCCTCAGAGCCAGAAGGCCATGCTCCTCTCCTCCTAAGTAAGCCTCTCTTTCAAATACTGCCAGTAACGTATATTCCAAAAAAACTTCTAGGAAGGCCAGATGCCACATATATGGAGTCTCTACCATACCAGTCTCTGGACCTAAAATTACGTCTAATCTATAGTCTTCTCCTATGGTTCATATACCAGGGTTCAGCCAGTTAATAACAATATATGGAGCACACATGTCTTCCAAGTTTAAGTTACTGGTGACAACTGTTTTCTCAAACCCTTTGGCAGGAGTCTCCCAATGGATATGCTGCTCACCGCCAGCATGCCCAAGACCACCACCAGTCTGGCCCAGCTCCACTGGTACCTGTGGTTGAGAATTCGGTGGATCATCATCCACTCAGGTTTTATCCCATAGCGATAGAAGCGTTCCTCCATCTCTGCAAATTTAGGGTCTTTGTTCTTGCGCTTTCGGCTCTTCTCTTCATCACCACCAAAGTCCCCAGACGGTGGTTCGTCCATATCATTCTTCCGCTGGTAGTTTCGGAACATCACTTGACAGTGCAGCTCCAACTGCAAGCAGAAAGAGGTTATCAGTCACTGAGGAGTGGCATTCACTCCTTCCATCCACAAGGCTGTTTTTCATGACCCTCTCCGCTGTGGCCCCCAGATCTCCAGCCTATCCCAGGTTTACCTGCAGTTCAGACACCCAGGAGCAGTGCCAGTAAGACATGCCTTGCCATTTCACAAAGAACTGCCGCTCTGGCCGCCCCTCCAGGGGCTTAGGGGAGGGAGTATTGGGATCAGCATCGGGAGGCCGAGGCACTGGTGTGGGAGATGGTGGCTGACCCCACTTCCAGATTAGGATCTTCTGAACTTTGCCCTTAAGAGCTGGACACTGAGAGAAAAAAACAATTCAACACGTAATCATTAGCAAGGGGGAGAAAATGATACAGCCCACAGCCTCAACATCATCAAAGAATTATTAAAAGAATACTTTTCATTTTAATAAAACCCATTCTAGTAAAGAATAATAGAATAATAGAACTCCCTCTCTCCACTTCTGGACTTCATCCAGGATTTGGGTGATACTATCACTCCTATATGTTTAATGGAGCCAGTAGCTAGACTTTAACAGTAACTCAGAACAAAGAAAGCATAGAAAACTCACAGACCCAGAGCCTAGAACTCCTCTATGAAGCAACCAAAAAGCAATTAAGTGTCCCTATCAAACCATTCTAAACTACCAAGACCTAATGGATGCTCTAGGCTGAAAGAACACTGCTCTACACCCCCTTAAAAGATGCTGGCAGGGGCACCTGGGTGGCTCAGTCGGTCAAGCGGCCGACTTCGGCTCAGGTCATGATCTCAAGGTCTGTGAGTTCGAGCCCCGCGTCGGGCTCTCTGCTGACAGCTCAGAGCCTTCAGCCTGTTTCGGATTCTGTGTCTCCCTCTCTCTCTGCCCTTCCCCTGCTCATGCTATGTCTCTATGTCTCTCAAAAATAAACAAACATTAAAAAATTAAAAAAAAAAAAAAAAGACACTGGCAAAGTATCAGCTCCTCTGTTCAAAGTCAGTCCTACACAGACAGTATCCCCAGACTGCATGAGAAAGGGAAATACCTTTCTCAGGACTAAAAGATACAGTTCTCCAGTGACCTCCCCCGCACCTCAGCGTCCTGATGCCTGCATATAGAAGAGGTAAACCCTTCTGCTAGACTCCATTACCCACACCTCCCACCCGGACTGGGGTCAGTAACTCACCGTACAACGGGGACAGAGCCATTCACCATTAGGGATCTCCGGAAGCGGGGGGTTCAGGCAGTGGATGTGGTAGGATGAAGGACAAGTGTCACAGCAGAGCAGCTCCCCACCGTCTTTACAGACACGACAGAATTCCATATGGTGGTCATCCTCCTCTTCAGGATCTCCTCCGACCTCTTCCAGGATCTCCTCACCCTCCGAATTGTCCTCTTTAGCCTCCCACTGGATGCCTTCCTTCTCCTGCAGTAAAAGTCCAGAGTCAGATTACTACCACCCCCCACCCTCCCACCCACGTCTGAACCACACCCATCATTTTTCTGAATGTTTCCCGAAGTCCACACCAGCAACACCACCCAAGCCTTTATCACCCCACCCTTTCTCTCGAGGGTTCCAAAAAGCCACAATGGCCAGGTACTCACGCAGTGTGGGCAGCTCCACTTGCCCTCGGGAGCCTTCTCCATATCTGGATCCAGGCAGACCATGTGGTAAGCTCGGGGACAGGTATCGCACAGGATGATCTCACCGCCTTGCTGGCACACCTCGCAATAGTCCTGGTGGTCTGTCTCATAACCATCCACAGCAGTCACCTCCTCCTCGCCTGGGCAAGGAAGAGGGAAAGCCCAGTTATTAGAAAAAAACTACCTCCCCCCACCCCTCTAAAATAAACCAACTCCTATCTCCTTAGGGAGATTCTTCCCCAGTCATCCCCACCCCATCCCATCACACACAGATACAAAAAAGAAACACACCTTTCTTCTTCTTTTTAGTGGTTCGGAGCTTCTTGCGACTGCGGCTACTACGGCTGGTGGAACCATCGGAAACAGAATAACTATTGATACTGGCATCATCGAAGTCAGATTCCACATCTAAGTCATCATCCTCACTCTGGCAGAATAAAAAAGGAGAAAGTTAGAAGTTGAAGCCAAGGGGGAAAGAGAGTGCTACAGAAGAGATTACCCTTTTACCAGGGATGCTAGAATCCCAGCAAGGACTATCAATATAAGGAGTCTAGTCACCTTGTTCTGGGGCCAACTCTCCCCATTCTTACATGCCTACAGTGAAGGCCAGATCCCAACATAGGTAACATCCTATTAGATACGGCACCCTCACCGATGCAACGGGCTGGACTCTCACCGAGGATCTCTTACGCTTAGAACCAAAACCTCCCAGCTTGATTTTCAGGGGAGCTACTTTCTTGGGTTTAGGCTTCTTGGCATCAGGTACACGAGGGCTGCCCTTGGGCTTCCTCCGAGCATTGGGACCTAAACCAGAAGAGTGCAAGTAAGTTCATACAATCCAAAAAGTGTGAAAGATAGTAAAGAGTTCTCTACCTAAACTGGTGTGTCCAGCTTCCTGAATTTCCCTCCTAAATCCAAGATTCATTCCTCCCTCCCACTTCTATCTTTAGGCTGACAGAACAGCATCCCCGTGCTTTCTCTGTCTTCAATACCCCAAGCCCACGTCAGTCCCACTGGGTCCCATTTCACCTTTGCCCTCCTTAGTCTTGGCCTTGCGGATAGGCACCTCCACAGGGGGAGGAGGTGGTGCGACTTCAGTGGCCGTCACCATGCTCTCCACCACAGCCACCGCCGCTGCCGCCGCCGCTGCCACTGATGCCCCAGAACTCCCTTTGAAGGGGTTGTTGGTGCTGAACTCACGCCACTTTGCACCCAAAACCATCATCATCTTAGAGACTGCAATCTTGGGGTTTTTGGCAGCAATGAGGGGTCTGGTGGAGAGATGGACAAGAACAGCAAAGAAAGAAAGTTTAAGAATAAAAGAGAGAGAAAGAGAAGTGAGAAGAGATTACAGAAGCACTCTCCTCCACCAGCCCCAAGGCCCTTTTATTTACCGGACAAACTGGCTGAAGGCCTTGTAGTTGGTGAGGGTGCGATAATCCTCCTCTGAGAACACATGGTCAATGTCTTCCATGCCCCAGTCTTCCAGGAGCTGAGCGGATGATTTAGGCTCCTGGAGAGAGAGCAAGGTCAAAGACCTGACAGCTAGTGCCCACATTTGCTCAGGGAATCTGAGTTGAAACAAAAGATTTCAAGACCAGGGGAGCAGAGCTGAGAGAAAATCATTATAAACAGGGAAGGAAAACATTGTAAGGGGCAGTGCGGTATCTGGAAGCCAAAAGACAGAAGTTGACAGCAAGAAGAGGGAAGAGGACAGAGATCCAAGCACCTTTGAATCGTCATCATCGTCATCCTCCTCCTCCTCTTCCTTCCGCTTGGATTTGCTCTTCTTTTCTTTCTTAGGTCCAAGCTTCTTCTTCTTCTTCTTGCCAGGGGTATAGTCGCTGCCCTCACTGTCTGAGCGCAGAGCCACCTCTTCCTCCTCCTCCACAAACTCCGGCCCCTCCCCAGAGCTGTCCCCCAGCTGCCGGCATAAGAGCATACGCTGGAGCAGGGAAGGGGGAGAGGGAGACAGACACACACATGCTACACACATGCTGACCTCAGGACAGCCCTGAGGCTCATCCCCAAGACCTGGCCCACCACTCCAGAAGAAGAAACAAATGCCAGCCCCCTGCCCTGCCGGCCCCTCAACCTTTCACAGAGCTCCTCCCTTCTTCCTCCTATTCCCCAAAACATCCAGTCACCCACTCACCTCCTTCTTTTGGCGCTTGCTCTTAGGGATTTTAGGGTCCCGAGGTTTCTTAGGCTTTTTCTTCTTCTTGAGCTTTGGAGTCTCTGTTTCTGACAAATCCTCTTCTGGGTCCTCTTCATTTTCTACACATAGTTGGCAGAGAAAGGCAGGTAGAGAAAAGATCAATAGCAAAAGGTTAGAGCCTAATCCAGAGGCTTTAGACTTTATTCCCCCACCTCTTGTCCCAGATTCCACTGAAGAGAACTGCTATACTCTCCACAGAAGGAAGCTGATACTCAGGACAAAAACAGACAAAGAGAGAGCTGTATATACCCGAAATAGGCCTGCCAGGCCAGAGCGGGCCCACCTCGGGCAGCTGTCCAGACCCCTGCCTCCTTTCCCTCATCCCTAACAGGAGTCCTCTATACGTTCACCAGTACAGCTGAATCAAGCTGCTGAGAATTAACCAAGTAAGAGAAATAGGTCTAGCTCGCCCATAACTGGCCACCAAGTATTCTATAAACCAGGGAGTGAGAATGAAAAGTCCTACCCAGAAGGCCAAAACCAAAGAATACACTTTCACCACATTCCCAGAACAGTTATCAGTTCAGGGGTCCCATAAACCACGCCCTTCACTACCCACTTTGGGTCATCACTGCTCAAAACCACCAGAACCCCCAAGCCCCAGGTTCAGTTGCCAGCCCAGTATCACACCCACTCTCAAACATAATTTCCTTTCCCCATCTCCAGCTCCACTGTTCCTCCCAGCTTCTCCTGGGTCAGTAGCCTCTTCTCCCCAGGGGCCCAAATCAGCCCAGCTGTCACCATCTCCTCCACACACACCCCCCCATCCTCCTCCCATCTGGCTCCACCTCCTCCCCTGGCTGGGAGCACACACAAAGCCTGGGGTAATACTGAGAGCTCCTGGGCAGGGATAGGTGGGAAGGGGCACAGAGGGGGAGGAGAAGGCCAGGAGGCAGCTTCCTTTGTAACTAACACACATTCACACCAGCTCCCTCCTCCCTCCTCTCTCTCCTTCTTCCTAAGCCACCCCCGCCCAAGGAGGGGGGGAGTGGAGAAGGGAGTGGAGAGAAGGAGGGAGTGCCTCACCCACTGAGGAGAGGGAAAATGGCTCCTGACCGCAGAAGCCAGCCCAGGGCACCCAGCTGCCAACATAGGACAGACAGGAAGTAGCAGGGGAGGGGGGCGGGGTTGAAAGAGGTAGCCGGGGAAAGACTACCCTCACAAAGACTTCCCAAATTACTACCTGGCCCCAGGTCCACATGCCACTTCTCCTAACACCTATTCTGGGATGACACAGTTCTCAAGGGGCCACTCTAATGTCCTAGACAAGGAAACCCAAAACAGACATGAAGGTAATACTACAAGAGGAATGAGATTACTCCCTCAGTCATAATAATTTTTTCAATCATCAGAGCTAAGATTTAACAAAGGCTCAGTGGAACTGTGGACAGCACATAAAGTCTCAAATTTTTGATACCCCAAAGATTTACATTGAGGAATGGGAACCCATCAGAAGTCTCTAAAACTCAGTTTCCTCCTCACCACCTACCTTCCGCAAGAGTCCAAGCAATAGATCCTAAACCACCTCTCAGAGATTAGAAGTAGCCACCTATCCAACATATGGGAGTGATGTCTACACCAAGAAAAAAGGAGCAGCACCTGGACAGTGCTGGACAACAACATACTGTCTTCAATCCTACACGTGTTCTTCGCTCCTGACCCCCAGAACTAGCCCTAATATGCTCCTGGCTCCGCCCTTCTAGAGCAAGGCAGATACTAGGGAACATGAGACATTTAGCTTGACAAAGCACCACCAGCCTCCCCCCACTCAGCCCAGGATCAGGCCAGGCACAAGAAAGCCCCTCCCATTCCCTTGGGAATGGAACACCAGCCCGGATCTCGCCAGAAAGAACCATTTTCTTAAGGCTTCTCCCCAACAATCCCCATGTCGTCCCCCTCACTAATCAGTTACATCTCAGTTCCTCGTCTTCCTCACCTCCATAAAAGCTGGAGCTGGGTACAAGGACAAATCCATGCAAGTGAAGGGAACACCTATCCACATAAGACCCCCAAACTCCTCAGGCAGATAATGTGCTGACATGACAAGCGGCAAAGTAGCTGAGACATAAAAGAAGATTTGGGAAAGGGGCAGGAATGGGGTGTGGCAAGTGGAAAAACTGGGTCATGCTACAGCTTGGGGCAGAGTTCACCCTGGGAGCCTGCGCAGCTCCCAATCAACATGGGGGGCAGTCCCAGACCAAGGGCCCAGCGGGAAGCCAAGATGTGGAACCAATATTGGCTAGATAGCACTGGTCTACTTGTCTCACCCCTCACAGAAAGGATCAGATCAGGTTACCAATACCACCACCCCACCTCCACCTTGGGCAACAGCACAGAAATTTGCCACCTTGCCCTACACAGTGATGAGATTCAAGCCTGAGTTTCTTATCCCAACAGCTGAAGACTCAGTAACGTGACTGCCCCTCTCCAAAGAAGCATCAGTTTCAAATGAAGACTTTCCACTTAGAAAATGCCAAATGTAGAAACATCTTTCCCAGACCACCTCAACTTGCTGCTGGAGCTAAGAAAGAAGGCAGAAGTGAAAAATGTTTGATGGGAAACAAAAACAGGACCAGCAGGCTCCGGAATTAAAAGAAAATAAATATAAGCAGAGAGAATAAAGAAATAGCATGTTAAAAAAAAAAAAAAGGCTGAAAAAAAAGGTCAAGTTAACAAATAGGTGACTTAGCTAAGGGCTCTGAAAAAGGAAAGGCGTTAGAGAGAGATATCCACTTAGATACCTGACATCAATCACCATTTGAGAACAGACAAGGGCTACTCCAATCAGGCAGGATGGTTAGAACCATACGAGTTTGGCCAGTCCAAGGAGCCACCCCCAAACACAGACAGAACAACCCCCAACACACCTACACAAACACTTCAGGCCACCAGCCCACACCCCAGGCTACCTACACAGCGGCAGAAGCCTCTAGGAAAAAAGCCTGGATTATTTCCAGAGAAAAGGGGTGCTCCCTAGTAAAACCTTCAGGCTGTGACATCCTGCCCCTAGCCCCCATCATTTCCCCACTGAAACACTCCAGCAATCTGCAGGCTAAAAGCGCTCTACATCCTAGCTGAGGAGCGCAATTCAAACTTCACACAGTTGAGACAGCACAGAAAACCGGTAACTGATCAGAAGCTAAAAATAATCAGATAGAGAGTAACCAGCACTCCCTCTCTCCTTTCCACAGCAGCAACCACAAGATCCTGCTAACACAGATGCCCGGCTGGTCTCCAACAAGCAATCCTCAACACCCACCCCCACCCCCACCCCGCCTCCCGCGGTCCCAGCCACCTGCATTTCTCCAAGGACCCGCACAAGGTAAGGTCTGCTAGCCCAGAGAAGTCCCTCAACGGAGACCTGCAGAGCATTCCTGAAGACAGACAGTGCAGCAAGCCTGCATCTTGGTCCCAGAGCCCAGGAGGCACATGGCTTCCACCCCCTCCCACAAGAGCTCCGCAGAAGGGAACCACTCCCTTCGGATGCCCTCCACCTCAGACTCTGCACAGAGAGAGAGAGAGAGAAACTCAACCCTGCCTCACCAGAGTCGGTAGGGAGGGCCCAAATGCCTCCTTCCTGCCCTGGGCCCTTGGGGAAGATGTTACCTGGGTGGGGTGGGGGCAGGCTGTTGTTCAAAAGTGCATCCATATCCTCCTCCTCGCTGCCCGCCGAGCAGGGGGACGGGGAGCCCAGGCCCGACGCCATCCCCTTCCGCTCCCGGCCAGGGAATTGGCCCAGCTGCTCCTGCCTGCGGCCTGGGGCCCTCTACACTGGCCCGAGTCACTGTGCGGGGGAGGGGGGAAAGAAAGAGAGAACAGTCAGTGACGCGCACTGTCCCCCTCCCCCACACCCACCCGCTCTTTCCGCCCACCACCACCAGCGGCCCCCCCCACCCCAGCCACCCTAGCAGGGCACCCGAACCACTCAGGCTGAACTTAGTTCCACACTCCTTGAGGGCAGCCCGGAAGCCGGCTCCCCAACTGGAGCCCCCCAGATGAGCGGGAGCGACGCCCCCGAGGGCAGGCTGGTGAGGCGTGGGGAGGGGAGAAACCGGGCTGGACCGAGCAGGGTGTGACGGGGGGAGGGGGTGTCCGAGTGGCCGCGGCGCGGGGGGGACCGGGGGAGGCGGCAGGCAGCGAGGCGCTCGGGGACACAAGGTCACTTGGGGGTGGGGGGGCGCCTCCCTGCGCCTGGGGAGGGGCCAGTCCCCAGACAGGGCAGCTCTCCAAAGGCTGTCCTCTGGGACAACTCAGGTTCTCCGGAGGAGCCGCGGGGCCGAGGGGGCGTGGAGGCTCAAGGCTTCAGGGGGCTGGAGGCAGGGACGTGGGGGCCGAGGGAGCGCCCACCGGGCAGGGGGCCGGGCCACGTGTCCTGGGGGGCAAGTGAGCAAAGGGCGAGGGGGCGGGCGCCGGGCATTGTGGGAGACCAAGCCCGAGGTGGAGGTCTTGGGGAGCAAGACTCCGGCCGGCTTTGGGCGGGGGTGGGGGGTGGGGGGGGGCAGGGCGCCCTGCAGGCAAGGGAAAGGAAGGGTCGGCTCCTCCGAGCAGGGGGCGGTCCGCGAGTCTCGGACGTCTGAGGAAGGGGTGGGTGGAAGGATGAGCCTGGGGGCTGGTCGGGCTGAGAAGGGCGTCTCTTTGGGAACCCCGAGCTCTCCTCACCCCGGAGCCGCCGCAGGTCGCGCTGGGTCCGGCCCGGTGTCACTCCCGCTCCGGCTCCTCCTCGCCGCGGCCGAAGGGGGGAAAATGGCTCCGGCTCCGGCGTCGC
Organism: Paguma larvata; assembly: GCA_030068075.1. Taxonomy (NCBI): domain Eukaryota; kingdom Metazoa; phylum Chordata; class Mammalia; order Carnivora; family Viverridae; genus Paguma; species Paguma larvata. The sequence goes on along the minus strand of CM057828.1, from coordinate 97,084,110 downwards.
CTCTTAAAGGGCCCGAAACACCGGCCGGGAAATCCCACCGCACAGGCCCCGCCCCCCCACGGACAGCCCATAATAACCTCAACCAACTCTAACCCCCCCTCCACTACCGCCACCCTCCTCCTTAGGTCTCCCGGGCAACCCCCGCCCCCTCGTCGCTCAGGCAACCATTGGCCACGCCCCCTTCGAGCGCGCGCGCGCGTGTCACCCGGGCAACCACCCACCTCCTGGCCATCCCATAATACACACGGACACCCCCCCCACACACACACACACACACACACATACACACGCACACCACCACCCCCCACACACACGCACTCCATACACCTATATGCCAAGGCCGTTGACATCTCATAATATTGCAGACCTTTTGCAACTAACCCTTTCCCCACCTCAGACATCCCATAATAGCCATCCTTTGCCAACTTCTTCACTCTTGGCCCTAATGCTGACATCCCATAATAATTCGTCACCTCTTCCTCTCGTGGCCATCCCATAATAAGCACCCCTCCCAGCACTTCAGTCTCACATCCCATAATACTCATCCCCATCCCCCACAGACATCCCATAATAACCACTCTTCATCCACCCCCAGTTTGATATCCCATAATAGTCAGAAACTCACCCCCCCACCATCACATTACAACAACGGACACTTCGGCCTCCTCCCACACACATCCCGTAATAATCAGTTTCCTACTTTCTATACTGGCATCCCATAATAACCAACCCCCTAGCCTGCGGGGGCTGAGGGCAGCTCAGGCTAGGGTCTAGATCCTCACACCAGCACCCTCAACCTTCACACATTCATTCTAACTCCACAGCTCATAACCACTTCTCCCCTGTCAAAGAGATATCTCATAATGATCAGCACCCTACAGAGATGGTCATCTAATCTCCTTTCCTCTAACACTGGAAAGATATCCCATAATTTTACTCCCCCACCCACACCCTGATATCCCACAATAATGTCAAGGAGCCTGTGGTCCACCAGACATACTATAATACTCCCAGCACAACCCAGCCTTACATCCCATAATGCTTCATCTCCAGCCACCACCCCTATACCTTTCCAGCTAGGCATCCCATAATATTTATATTCATACCTCCTCCACCTCCACTGGCTGTCAGTCTATTCTAACACCCAGAGCCACAAGGGTGAAGCAGGCTACCCACACTGCCCTGTGCCCGCCCCAACTTGTACACACCTTCATCCCTTTCTGGGCCAAAGCAATATCCTGGCATAAAGCCTCTTGCTGTCTAGGACGAATCCTACTCTCCCTCATCCCACCATTTGCAGACACTCAGGAACTGAGAATCAACATAGGGTCCCACCCAATCCCACCCAAATCCAGTTATTCTCCAGCTCTTAAGTTTTGAGGAAGACCAATCAAATACCATGCTGGCCAGATGAGCCATTTACATAAAGTTTCATTCACCCCACAGCATCCCATAATAATTATAAATTCCTATCTTTAGAAAGGAATCTTTAGACTATTTCTCAACATTCCAGCAGTCTTCCTTCTACCTCACCCTGCCTCTTCCAGATCAGGTGGTCCATTCATCAACACACGTGGGTCACTCCTATGGATGGCATGACATGCCACCATGATGTGAAATGAGGATCCTGCTATACAGATACCAAGAGCCAAGACCTGCTTTCCCTCTACTCACTGCTACTCATGTTCATCCAACAGACATTGACACAGTACCTAGTAAGGCACCAAGATGGGCACCATGGGGAATGCAAGGACCCCAGATGCCTCCCTTCAAGAAGCATAAACAGTCCATCAAACTATGAGACAAGATAGAATGGTGGCTAGGGAGAACTACTGAGTGCTATTTCCCAATTTCCTGTTACAGAGAATAAAACAAATTGCAACTGATCTCAGGAGAGATCAGATCCCAGGGCACCTAGGTGGCTCAGTTGGTTAAGCATCCGACTCTTCATTTCGGCTCAGGTAGTGATTTCATGGTTCATGAGTTCAAGCCCCGGGTTGGGCTCTGCGCTGGCAGTGCAGAGCCTGCTTAGGATTCTCTCTCTGTGCCTCTCTCCTGCTCGCACTGTCTCTCTCAAAATAAATAAATAAACTTAAAAAAGAGAGAGAGAGGAGATCAGATCCCAGTAGAGGTTCTTAATAGCCCTTCTAGAGGGTGGAAGGTATTCCAAAAGGATTTCAATATAGATGGGTAGTCAAGATATCTCCTGTCTGTTCCCTACCAAACTAAGGGATTTTGATTGGAAAGCGATGTTCATCTATCCAGTGTTTCTAATACTGAAATCCTACAATATCATGTGCCTCCTTTTTTTTTTTAAGTTTATTTTTACTTATTTTGAGAAAGATACAGAGAGCAAGCAGGAGAAGGGCAGAGAAAGAAAATCCCAAGCAGGCTCAGCACAGAGCTGGACGCAAGGCTCAAACTGACAGCATCAGATCGTGACCTGAGCCAAAATCAAGAGTGGGACAGTTAACCAACTGAGCCACCCAGGTGCCCCAAGTGCCTCCTTTTTGAGATACTCTTGAACATGCCAGAACTGTTATCTTCATTCTTGAACACCAAATTCTGCTTACCCTCAATGTTCTGTATTTTTTGGCCACTTCTTTGTTTATATCCTAAAGTCTCACACTTCCAACTGCCCCCAGCCTCATCTTGTTGCAGCCCCATTCTCCATCCAAAAACAAACCCCTTTGATGTATAATAGTCACCACCTTCCCTGCTCCCATGTACAACTCGACATTCCAAGACGCCCTCTCCATTCAATTATGTCACAAGGTAGCCTTCCAATATATACCTTCCCCTTCCCTAACTGGGCCTATCCTGCAGGTACCTTGGGGACCCAGCCCTAGAAAGTCCAAGAGCCCAATCTTAAAACCCTTTTGCTCTCAGAGAACCTGAACCCATAAACCTGTCACTTTGCCCTCTTTCTGATCCCCAGAGAACAAGGATCCAAGTGAAAACGAGTGTCCCGTCACCACTGCCTGGCTGACCCAAACCCCCAAACCAGAGAGCATGTCTGTCTTTGCTCTCATAAGCCTTTCTCACACAAATCCAAGACCTATGGCAGTGGAACACGTTGAAGAGAAACTTGAACTTCCTCCTAGGAGGGACCTTCCTGATCAAAAGTGAGTAGGGTCAACCTCGCACCATCTCTGTGTTGCCCTTCTAATCTCAACTTTCCTAGAGAAAGGGCCTGGCCAGAGGACTCTGCCTTCTCCTGGAACCCAGGGCTGGAGATCTGGCAAGGAGAAAAGAGTTCAGGAGAGGCAAGAGCTTGCTTTAGGTACTCAGCATCCCTTTGCCTCCAGGCAGAGCACGAGTGTTGCTGATACATCTTTCCACCAACTCCTGCCTGACTTAACTCCCTGGACAATCCTTTTGCCACCTCCGTTCTGCAAGGCTGCCAGTCTTCCTCATTCAAGTCTCATGGCACCAGGATTGGGCCCCATTCATTTGTGCAAATCCTCCCCCATGATTGTTCTGAGCACTAAAGATGAACCTTGTACTCCTCATTTAGGGGAGAGGAGGCAGCTCTTTTAAGATACCATAGTGGGGGTATACCTTCTTTTAACTCCTTTGTATACAGAGCTGCCAGATACCTACTGTGCCCTCCTCGCTCCCCTTTTCTCTAGGGGATCCAGCCTGCCTCTTGGTCTCCAATTCCCTTCTGTAATATCTTCATATGCCCCACAGCCTTTTCATCTCATATATATACTTCATTACTACCGTGATTCGTAATATAAACCAGGAAGCCAGTTTTATAACTGGGTAGTCACAGCTTTGTGCCTGATATAAACACTAATAGCTTTTGTCCCCCACAGTCCTCTCTGCCTCTATCCCTGCAAGTTCCACCCACTTATCTCCTTGTCCTCTTACCCCCCACCTCTCCCTGCTACCACCACAAGGAGAGTGTTAGAATCCCTTTCTCTCTTCTTGAATTCCAGAGAGGGCTAGGATGTGTGTGTTTATGTATTGCTTTTGTGGCCTTTATGCTTCTATGCTCCCCCACTCCCTACCCTGGCCCCATGCTACCCTTCCAGATAAATTATAAATAAACCACTAGCATGATTGGCCCACAGAGACTAAGGGTGGGATAATCTCCTGATTAATGCACCCAGGGGGACAGCCTCTCTAGCCGGTTACCTTAGAGTTCTGTTTCCATCCCATGGTACAGGAGAACCTAGAATAACACTCAGAGTGGGTTGTCCATGGAGTTTTCAGCACATGCTCTCTCTACATCTCTGTTCTCTGTAAGCCCCAGAAACTCTGCACATAAGAGGTCTAAGGGACCAGTGTTCTGCTTTATCAGAAAAGGAGTCTGGAAAGACAACATTGGGAAGAAAAGCCACAGTGACAGTGCATTCTGATGGCTAGACAGGATGCAGGTCGAGAAGGGCTTGGGGGTGGTGGAGGAGGGGGGAGCGGTAGTGACAGGCTAGGCATTTGTCCCTCAGGAGCCAACAGAGCCTCTGTTTCCTGGGTATGACTGCAAGGTTGCAAAGCCCCCTACCTAAGCTATGGTCCCAAGGCTCAGGACCAGGAAGGCAAAGGAGGAGGAGAGTATCTGGGTACCGTGCTCACCAAGAGCACCACTCCCTCTGATGTGCCACTCAGCCAGAACCCCAGAACGCAGGCATTCTCACTGCCAGCTCAGCTCTGCGGGCCCTGGACTCAGTGACCATGCAGCTCACAAGCTGCAAAAGGACCCAGGTGTCCAGGGTTCAAATTTGGCCAGCTCTAGCCTGCCCCAAAGGCCCCTTCAAACATCTGTCAGAGAAGAACCTCTCCAGCCAGTTACTCTTGCCAGGCCTCAGGTCTGGCTCCAGGGCTCACCCCACCCTCCACAGCTCCTTTCCCTCCCTCTTCCTTCCTTTCCTTCCCCACCCCCCCCCAAACTCCCCAGAGCTTCACCTACCCAGGACAGCCCCACCCAACTGTGCAGGGCACATCCCATAATAATCCTCCTTCCTAGCCCCCACCCCCCCCCAAAAAGAGAGGCGGCCATCCCATAATAGCCACCCACAAGAGACATTCCGCGGTGACCGCCCCCTCCCTGCAGAGCTGCCGGGAGCAGCCATCCCATAATAGCTGGCCGCCTGTTTTACTGGTTACGGCTGTGGAGGGAGCTGGAGAGGAAATGGAGGGGAGGGGGGAGGGGAAAGAGGATTAAGGGCCCCCACTTTGTGGAGGAAGAAGAGGGAGGAGAGTGGCCCAAGGGGATAGGGAGCCAAGGGGACATTGTGCAGGTGGGAGGTGTGGTCCACTGGCCACCACGGCCCTCCTTTGGGGCCTTCTCCCCATTCCCCAGGGGCTGCCTTTCCCCCTGAGCACCCTGGAGGGGTCTGCTAGTCAGGGGAGATGGCTAGGATGGGTTGAGGTGCTCAAAGTGTGTGCGTATAGGGGGGTGGATTTCAGGTGTTACCCCTTGGGCCGTTTGAGACAGAAGGCAGTCCTTAGAATGGAAAGAGAGTAAGGGGTGGGGGGGCTGGAGAAGAGCTCCTCAGGCCCTCCCCATTCTGCACCACCATCCCATAATAATCCCCCCAGCCCCACTCCCCCTCCCACACACGACATCCCATAATATCTTCTGGAGAAGCAGTCCCCGCAGTAGGTACAAAGAGCTATCCCATAATATGCTCCCCCACCCCCACTCGCCACCCCCCCAACTTGGCCCCCCCTCAGTCACATGCAGCCGGTGCCATCCCCCGCTGCTCCCCCCTCTGGCCACCGAAGGCCTTGCCAGCCCATAATACTCTTGCCTCTGGTCGCAGGAGGCCTCCAGCCCATAATATTCCCTTCCACCACCACCCCCCCTTCCCGCCCCGCACCCCTTCCTCCCGCCTCCAGTTGGATCCGGGCCTCACCAGCCCATAATATTCCCCAGTCTCCTAAGGCTGTTCCAGCCCATAATACTCTCCCTGTCTCCTAAGGCCTCTCCATCCCATAATACTGCCAGACGCCTGACCTGTGGGCCAAACCCCAGCCCGTTCCACACATCGAGGCTGTGTCAGCGCCGCTGGTCTCCCTCCCTGTCCCTCCCTCCTCCCTCCTCGGCGCTTTCCCTCCCAGGCTCTCTCCCGCCCTCCTGCCCTAGGCCCCTCTCCGGGCCCCACCCTGTGCCTGCCTGGGCCCTTACTTCCCCTCCAGCCTCCTCTCTTGCCCTTTCTCCTTTGCTTGGTTCTTCATCCCATGCCCCCTCTCCTCTCCCTTTCAGGCACTTTTCTACCCACTCCTCTGTCTGTGGGATGGACATTAGGCCTAGTGGGGAGAGAGTGCCCCCAGAGGGCAACAGGCCAGTCACTGCCCGTGAAAACAGTCTACTTGACCTAGCACCATGGAAACTTGCCCAGCCTGCTTTGCCCACCCATCCCCTGGCCCTACTTCTGACTGCTGACAGAGCTCTGTCCCGGTGAGGATTCACCTTGGAGCCCTTGCTGTCTTCCAGAAACACTCCCCTTGGGCATCACAAATAGCCCTTACCAACAGCATCTCCTCCCCACACTCACATTGAAAAGAGAGCTCCCCTTACGGGATTTCTCTCAGGTGCCTTTCAAAGGTGATCTCATTGATCTCGCAACAACCCAACAGATAGATACTATGATCCCCATTTCACAGAGGAGAAAACAGAGGTTCAGAGACTTTAAGTGTCTTGCTAAAGTCACATTGCCAAGAAGTGACAGAGCTGAAATTAGTACCTGCCCAGGTTGGTTGATTCTGAAGTTCTGAGAGTCTTTGTGTTCCCCAAGGCCTCTGTGAGAAACTGCACTTTTCAGTCCTATCTCTTCTGGAAAGGATATGGCATGGGTCAGAGCTATCCAGCCTCCCTCTGTCTCAGGGTCTCCTAAAAGAATGGAGGCCCTATTGTGAGATTAGCCTCCCTTTCCCCATTTCCTCCGTGGGACCCCAGGTGGCAACCCAGTAGGGATTTTCCTCAATATGGTTCAGGCCTAAGAGAAGCATCTCTGCCCCTTTGGGACCCCTTACCTTGGCTGTGATTCTCCTGAATTTGTTTTATTTCAAGACCAATGATTGTGTGTCTACTCCCAGCTACTCTCACCATGTGGAGGGACCATCCAACAGAGGAGGCAGACTTTGAGGAGAACGCTGGAGGTCCCCTCTTCAGCTTAGTTGGCGGACAATCAAGAGCGCTGCCTTGGAGATGTTGGGTACCTCCTGGCTGCGGGAGGGGAGTCACGGCTAACTACACAAAGGCTGAGCCATCCTGCCTGGGTTTTCCACCAACTCGCTACCCCCTTCCGAAGCCTCCATGGGGTGTATCTCAGGGCTCAACACAACTGGAACCCCGAATGAGTCCAGTTCTCTGCACTGACACAGCCGCATTGTGTTCTGCGCAGGAATCTGAGGCAAGTGGAGGAGGAAGGGGAAGGTGTGCTGGCGAGTGAGTGGGTTAGGAGCATGGAGGAAGTGGTGGGAAGAGGGAGCAGAAATGGTACAGCAGATTCAGGGTGATGGAAGCCATCCAGAGAGGTGGCCTGTGTGAGGAGGGAAGGAGGAGTAAGGAACCCAGGGAGGGTGGATGTGCCAGAACCCATGAGAAGGCGGGAGGCCCGAGGAAGGGGAGATACAGTGGAATGAACTACAAAGAGTAGGAGTCTGGGAGCCAAATGGATACCGCGCCTCTTCCTGGTCGTGACCTTCAGACCGAAGCTTCTTTAGAGTGTCTTATTTGTAAAATGGGGATAATACTCGTCCCTAACTCAGAGGGTTATTGTAATTCTCAACCACTAAATAATATAATAATAATAAGCACTACATCGAAATCCTGGCAAATATCTTTAAAACTTGTTAATGCTCTTCTCCCCCCACTTAAGATATTCTCATTTTCCTCATTTGGATTTTCCTAAGCCTCAAATAGAGTAACTCTAGGATGTGGGGTGAAGGCTCTGGATTTCCCCCACATCTCGCTTCCCATCCTGCTGTGCACTCGGTAATTGGAGAATTCTGTGAAAATGGCAGCAGCCACAGGTGTTCTTAAACTTCCCCAGCCTGTTACTCATCAGGTTCTTCTGTTCATTCCTCCTCTGTCTGCCACATCTCCTTAATCTAGTCTTGCCTCTCTATAGTCGTGATAGAAAGTCTTTGGATGTGCTGAATGTGGGGAAACAGTCCACCAGAGCTTAGACACCAGAGATTTCACACTGGAGAGGACCCGTTTCCATCCGCCGCCACAGGCTATGGTCACACTTCTACTTGACAATTTTAACAGCAGCCTGACCAGTCTTCCTTTCCCTTTAGATTCCCCTCCCACTCCTCAACAGTTGTTTCCACACTGTTTGCCGGAATGAGCAAACCCTCATTCAAGAACCTTTATAAAGGTTCTTTATAAAGAACCTTCCCACTGCCCACTAAATTAACTGCCAACACCTTACTCTGCATTCTTGAATCTTGTATCTTGAATGGTAGTTGTTGACGTGTTCTATGGTCCCCCACTAGATAATAAACTACTCCACACCAAAATTCAGCCATTTATGATTCAACACATATTTATTGAGCACTTCTTTTGTGCCATGAGCTGTTCTAGATGCTGGAGATACATCAAAGAACCAAGCAAACAAAAATCCCTGCCTCCAGGGACCTTACATCATATCTGGGGGGAAGGGGTGGAGAAACAGACAAGAAACTATAAACTATAAAAATAAATAAGTAAACGATACAGTATGTTAGAAAATGCTTGCTATGTGAGTTTTTGTTACTTCGGAATCCATTCACACATCAGAATATAAAAATACTCAAGTAATTTTTAAAAACTGTTCAATTCAGTTCGGTTGGATAGGGCAAAGTTCTCAGACTTTGGACTACAGATCACGTTTGATGCTTCCAGAGCTGGAAAGGGTATGGGTCTTGAACCCTAAGGATGAAGCAAGATGGAGCAGGTGCTAACCATCAGGCCTCTTCTAGAGCAACCAGAGGGCCTGGCCCAGGGCTCTATCCTCCCACCTGATGGTGGAAGGCTCCATTTGAAAGCTATCACTGAGAATCTGGGTCACTTCTCTCCTTTGGCCACCAGGGGTCATTTTACCCCTGTAAATCACCATCAGAAGCTATCGCTTAAAGACACACAAAAGGCTTACTCCAAACTAAAACACACAGAGACACACACAGGAAAATCCTGACACTGTCTGTCTCTCTCAATCTCTTTCAATCTCGCTCTCTCTCCCTCCCTCTCTCTCTCCCTCTCTCTCTCACACACACAGAAACATACATCATCGAGAGACACAGAGACAGAAATGCATACAGGACACAGGCATGGCAGCAACTTCCTCAGTTATGCAGTCTCAAGATGCCAACTCTGCAGCCCCTCCCAGCCCAACTCCTATAAAGAGGGAAGGAAACAGTAGGTGGCCCGTTAACCAGTCTTCCATGTCCCTTGTCTCCAGCTTGCGAGGAACAGCCAGCCTATTCCTGTCCTCACATTGCACTCTTTTTTCCCTGGAAATTTCTTTCCTGGCTGGGGCAATAGTCCCCTTTTCCCTTCCCAGGGAGAGAGGAGCCCCGCCCCTCCTCCGAATATTCGTGTGACTACTTCACCCACACCTTAGGGCTGCCGCTCCAGGAAGCCCAAGGTGGTGTTGTGCTGGCTGTGCACCTCCTACCTCCCCCTTGCAAACCCTCAAGCCTTCAGGACTACAATTAGCAATTGATTTGCCAGTATAGCTGTGTCCCTGGCAGTAATAAGAAACAATGTATATATATGCCCCAGAAAGAAGTTACACACACAAACTCTAATACTGGCTCTTTAAGGATGTCCACAAGGTCAAAGTTATTTTCAGAATACTGCTTCTCCCACCCTGTCATTTGTCCTTTGCATTCTCATCTCTCACAGGTATACAGTGGAGTTTTCCAGAGGCTTCATGAAATGTGATGACATTATTGCTCTCACAGCTAATGGAATGTGTGCTTGTGTGTTTCTGTTGTTAAAACTTGAGAGTTTTTAATTTCTGATATGGTTAAGTATCAAACGAATAAAGTGTAAGCAAAAGCTCTTTGGAATCCTCTATTTTTAAGACTTGTTAAGGGTCTGAGAACAAAGTTTAAGAATCGCTAAATTCTTTAGTACAAAGAATTTTCTCCTTAATTCTAGATGAAGCACCAGAGGCAGAGAGAGAGAATTTAGGACCTAGAATGGAGGAGGTCTCAAAAGCATGGCAGGGTGGACGGAGAAGGGTGGAAAGAGCTACAGGGTACTGGATCTGGGGGGAAAATACCCTCCAACACTGTTTGTCCTGCCCCCAACCACCCCATGCTGGGTGTCAGGTCCAAATTGTTGTAAGTCACTAACCAAAAAGGAAATCAATTATGTCTGTATCCAGTAAACTCATATGGTGCCTCACTGCTGGGCAAGGGAAGCCCAGGTGGAAACGAGGGTTGGTGGCATCCGTGGTCCTAAGATTACTGTGGTCGGCATGAATCCAGGACACCCATTTTCTGCTCCATCTCCCAGCCCTCAGAGTGTTTCATGACCACACCAACGGCACGTCATCCAGTCGTCTGCCTCTGAATTGGGAAGGCTCACGGCATCACTTCCTAGGGACAGGGGAAGGGGTCTGCCTCATGCCCACCATCACCACCAAATTAAAGAAGGCAGTTAACACCGGCATTCCACCTTCCCGTGTCCCTGGCTCCTCACACTTTGTTCCCTTCTGCATTTATGGGCAGGAGTTGCCACCCAGAAGTCCCAAGTGCCCAACCCACTTTCCTCACGTACACACCCTGCGAGTGTGCGCGTGCGAGCGGCGCTAGCGGGTGAGAGGTGGGGGTGACCGCGCGATGGCAAGGTGTGCTTTCAGAGGGCCGAGTCCTCGGGGAACTGGGTCAAGGGCGTCCCGACTTTGGAAGGCCTGAGCAGCCCCTGTTCGGCAGAAGCCGGCCTGGGGATGCAGCTGGGCTCAGTGGGCTGTTCGGCGAGCGCTCCCTGAGCCCCGTTGGTGGCCAAGGTCCTGGCGCGGTTCGGAGTGCCCAGGCCTCGCAGGGTGTTGCGGAAACCCTCGGCGCTGAAGTAATACACCAGCGGGTCCAGCACGCAGTTGGCGCTGGCCAACAGCACCATCACCATCAGCACCCCGCGCACCCGATCGCAGTCGTCGCTGCTTGCCACCACCAGTTTGCCGCGCAGCAGCCCGTACACCGCCAGCGTGGCGTTGTAGGGCACGAAGCACAGCAGGAAGATGACGAGGTTGGCCAGCAGGAGGCGCACGGTCTTCCGCCGCCGCTGGCTTCGCGTGGCGTCGGGCCGCCCCAGGGTCCAGAAGACCCGGCCCGACGAGTAGAGCACGGCCACCAGGGGCAGCAGGAAGCCCAGCGCCTCGGCCAGCAGCACGAGCGGCAGCAGCCCGCCCTTCCACAGCCTGTCGCCGAAGCTCTCGAAGCACAGGCGCACCTGGCCGCCTTCGTAGCTGCAGGACGAGGGCCTGTGCACCAGGACGGCGGGCACGGCAAACACTAGGATGAGCGCCCACACTCCCAGGCAGAGCAGCCGCGCCACGCGGGGCTGCCGCAGGTGGCGCAGCCGCAGCGGGTGCACGATGGCCGCGTAGCGGTCCACGTTGATGAGCGTCAGGAAGATGCAGCTGCCGTACATGTTCGTCTGGAAGATGGCGCCCGCCGTCTGGCACAGGAGGTCGGAGAAGGGCCAGTAGTGCAGGGCGTAGTAGGAGATGCGCACGGGCAGCGAGAGGGTGAAGAGCAGGTCGCTGGCCGCCAGGTTGCACATGTACACGCTCACCACGGAGTGCACGCGCAGCGCGCGCAGGAAGACCCAGAGGGCCAGCGCGTTGAGGGGGAGCCCTGCGGCCAGCACCAGGCTGTAGGCCACCATGTGCAGGCGGTGGGTGGGCCGGTAGTCGGGGCACGGAGGAACAGAGCTGTTGGCAGAGGTGGGCAACATCGTACCAAAGTGTGAGGAGGAGCTAGGCTGGGGGCCTGGCATCCTGGTCATCTCCAGGGCGGGGCCTGGAGGCCGCACACAGAGGGCCCCAGAGCAAGCAAGGCATGGGAACGTGGGGCCGCCAGGGCTCGGGTGCTTTGGGTCACGGCTTCATCAGCAGTGGAGACCTGGAATAGCAAGGCAAGCCAAAGTCAAGATGATGCAAAGACAGGGTAGAAGTCACAAATGTTTATCTGACTAACCTGGCTGGCCTCTTGAGTCATTACTCAGCCTCAGATCTTTCCCCCACCTTCCACCCCTCCAGAATAGCTTTCTCCAGGAAGGCTGTAGAGCACAGTGTGAGATGCCCAGGCTCTGGAATCAGACTGTCAGGGTTTAAATCCTGGTTTTGCCAACTTGCCTAGCTTTGTCCTCAGGAAAGTGATTTAATCTCTCTGAACCTCCTTTTCCTTACCTGGGGAAAAAAAGAGGGGGTCCCTTACTTCCTGAGGTTGTTAGATTAAATGAGATATGTGTGAAGTGTACAGGTTGCTGTTATGATCAAGTAACATCTGTCCCTTTCTTCCTCTCTGTCTTCTACAGATGTTTACTGAGACTTTAGAAGGTTCCAGGCATGTTCACTGAACAAAAAGGCCTTGCTTGCCCCCATCTACTTTACATTCCATCGAAGGGAGACAGATAATAAAGGGCAAGTAGATAGGTATATGTCAGATGGTGAGAAATATGATGGATGGAGCACCTCCCCGGGAACTCCCCAGCTCTGCTGGCTCCCAGTTATCTAAAGAGTAAAGTTCAGACTCCCCAGTGCAGTACAAAATCCGAGCCTTGCTCATGACATCACCGTTGCTCCTGTGTGTGCTGGCTTTGTGGTCAGAGTAGCCCGGGTTCAGCTTGTGTGGCCTCTCAGTTTTTCCATCTGGAAACTGGGGATAATAACCCGAAGGGTCTCGTAGGCTGATCGCACATCGGCACAGTCCTGCCAGGCAGGGAGGGGAAGGCTGTACTTCTCCAGGTGTTCCCCTGGAGGATCTAAGTAGGGAGCTTCCCAGATGGGGTTCTGTGATGGGTGGATTTTTTTTTTAAGTTTATTTTATTTTTGAGAGAGAGGGAGAGAGCAAGTGGGGGAGGGGCAGAAAGAGAGAGAGAGAGACAGAGGATCCAAAGCAGGCTCTGTGCTGACAGCAGAGAGCCCAATGTGAGGCTCGAACTCATAACCTGAACTGAAGTCAGACACTTAACCAACTGAGCCACACAGGTGCCCCAGAAGGTGGTTTTTAAATGAGGGTTCAGAGGGGACCCGAAGTCCAGAAAGTGTGGCAGTGAGGTGAGGCGGTACCAAGGGCATTGCCGAGGCCACTGGATAGAGCAGACCACGGCAGCCATGATGCTCAGGCAAAAGCTGGTGGACAAAGGATATGGTCAGGAGGTAGAGGAGCCAGAGGTACAGGACATGATCCCATGCTCCTTAATGTCCTAACGCCACAGAGTTACTCCTCCATCTTTAACTCCCAAATGCTATCTTTTTTTGGGGGGGGACTGAAATATCCAGAACTTCAAATTTACCATTTTAACCGACTTTAAGTATACAATTCGGTGACATTAAGTACGCTCACAATGATGTGTGACCATCACTGCTATTTCCAGAACTTCTTCATCATCCCAAACGACTCTATACCCATTAAATAATAACTGTCCATTCTCTCCCCACACTCTTTCCAGCTCCTGGTAACCTTTATTCTACTTTCTGTCTCCAGGAATTTGCCTATTCTATTTGAATTAGTGTTTTCATTTTCTGTGGGTAAATACCCAGCAGTGGAATTACTGGATTATATGGGAAATTATTTGTAATTACTTGAGGAACCTCCATAGTGTTTTCCACAGTGGCTGGACCATTTACATTCCCACTAACAGTGCAAAGGGTTCCTTTGTCTCCACATTCTCATCAGTACTTGTTATTTCTTGTCTTTTTGAGACTAGCCATTCTGACAAGTGTGAGGTGATATCTCATTGTTTTGAGACGGACTTGCATTTCCCTGATGAAGAGCGATGTCGAGCATCTTTTCGCGTGTCCATTGGCCACCTGTATGTCTTCTTTGGAAAAGTGTCTATTCAGTCCTCTGCCCATTTTTAAAAATAGATTATTTGGTATTTTGGTGTTGAGTTGTATCAGTTGAATTTGCCTATCCCAGGTACCTCATATGAGTGGGATCGTATAATATCCGTCCTTTTCTGTCTGGCCTGTTTCACTTCACATAAAGTTTTCAAAGTCCATCCATGTCGTAGTATGTATTGGAATTACAATCTTTTTTTAAATAACTGAATAATGTATGTATAAATTTTTTTAAATCTATTCATCTGGTGATGGTTACTTGGATTTTTACATGTTTTGGCTATTGTGAATAATGCTGTGAGCATGGGGCCCACATGCCATCTGAGGGAGCAGAATCATCTGGAGACCCTGAGCAGTTATTCCAAGATACCAGATTTATTCCTTTCAAATAAAACTGCTTACATTTTTTTTTAAGATTTTATTTTTAAGGAATCTCTACACCCAACATGGGGCTCAAACTCACAACCCCGAGATCAAGAGTCTCATGCTCCACCAACTGAGCCACCCAGGCACCCTGGAACTGGTTAATTTCTTACATGGAACCAAGCTGTAAACCTGACTCTAAGATGTTTTCTTGTGGGTTTTTTGCTCATTTGTTCTCCGCCCCCCCCGCCCCCGCCACCCCCGCAACTACGACTACCAGCAGTTTAAGATTTGTAAGAAGTCTTATAGAATAAAGGAAATTAAAAGTTTCCTCTGCAAAATACCCATTTCAACAATGAAAACACTACTAAATGGGGCTGAAACACGCTGAAAGGCAGATGAAGCGACACTCTCTCTCTGACACATACCCCACCTCCCATGCTGCTTTGCTCCGGTTGCATGGAGCTAATGATAATTTGGCACGTGCCTTTGCACGTGCTCTGCCGCCCGTTCTCCAGCTGGCAAAGTCAATCATTTCTTAGGAGTCTGAGAAGCCTTGCCTGACTCCCTCCCTCCCCACAGGGCAGCTGTAGGTCCCTCCTCACAGGTGCTTCCACTCTGTGCACAGGTTTACCTTAGCTGTCCCACCTGTCTTGTAATTAGCTGTTCTTAACTCTGCCTCTCCCACTAGACTGTGAGCTCTTGGAGGGAGGGGCTGTGGACTGTGACTTAGTCATCGTTGTAGTCCGAGCCACTACCTCAATAATGCTGCGTGAAAAATACTAGCAATCATTTACTGACCATTCGCCACATCCCAGGGTATTTTATGTGCATAGTCTTTATTCCTTCCAACAGTCCTTGGAGGTAGGTGTTTATCCTGATTTTTACAGGAAAGGAAACAGAAGCTCTAGAGCTCAGCTGGCTTTCAAACTCAGGATTCAAACCCAGCTCCAAGCCGCCCCACACTGCTCACAACAAAAATGGACGGTTGGATCTGAGGACGCGTGCTGTACGGGGCACTTGGTCTCTTACAACTGTCCATAAGACATCTGTGCCCAAGGGGCGCCCAGGCGGCTCATTCGGTTGAGTGTCCAACTTCGGCTCAGGTCATGGTCTCCCGACTCGTGTGCTTGAGCCCCAAGTCGGGCACGCTGCTGTCAACACAGAACCTGCTTCAGATCCTCTGTCCTCCTCTCTCTGCCTCCTTCCCTGCTCATGCTCTCTCTAAAAGTGAATAAACATTAAAGAAAAAAAAAAAGAAATCTGTGCCCACAAATAGATTGTGTTTACTTCCTTATTTGCCCAGTTGAAATATATACTTTTTATTTTTTTTAACATTTATTCATTTTTGAGAGGCAGAAAGAGACAGAGCGTGAATGGGGAAGGGGCAGAAAGAGAGGGAGACAGAATCCGAAGCAGGCTCCAGGCTCCAGGCTCCCAGCTGTCAGCACAGAGCCCAGTGAGGGACTTGAATTCATGGACCATGAGATCATGACCTGAGCAGAAGTTGGATGCTCAGCCGACTGAGCCACCCAGGTGCCCCAAAAATATATACTTTTTAATAGCCCACTTTTCCTCAAATTTCAAACACTGGTAACAGACTCGTCTTGCTTTCACACACACAAGTGTGCCCCTCCTTAGGATGTCCTCTCACCTACTTAAGCACTTAGTTTGCTGCCTTGAACTCCTTGGGTTGTTTTAGTAGTGTTTCTTTGATTCCATGACCCCCACCTAGATGGTAAGGTCGTGAGGTGGGGCCCTGTCTTCCACTGCTTCATTCCCAAGCTCACTCACACTTCAGTCTCTCTGCTTAGCAGGCCCTGGTGACATTCATTGGCTGCCTGGAAGGAAGTCGGCCTCCTCTACCCATCCGGCAATCTTGCTGCAGTATCTCTTGTATCAATCGGTCAGCCAACCGCTTCTTATCACACTCCTGACTATCTTGTCCACATGTATAACTCACTTAGTAAAAGACCACGTCCCCTAAAAGGCCTGTTTGGGAACAGCTTGCATTAAAATTTCGAAAACAGTTTGCACTATAATTACAGTAACACTTTATCATTCTTAACCATTACTTGAAGGATCAATACCTTTTTACAGCTGGGAGGCACATGCCAGACAATGAATGAGTGACTGAGTAATTATTTTCCAAGAATCCCAAGTATGTCTGTCAATAAAGTTACAATGTTAAAGAGACCATAACGTGCCAGGTGAGTTGCTACTTCAAGGGACAGTTAGGAACCCTTTAGTAAAGCAGATGGCAACACAGTCGTTACTGGATTCCAAAGTAGAGACGTCCTTTCGGTCAAAAAGTCACCCCTTTCTAACAGACACACACACAATGGCCCACGCTGGGCATTGAGAGCTGCCAGACCCTGCCCTGGTCCCCACCCCATCTGCCTGCTTCCCTGGGGCTCCTGTCAGTGGAGCTGAATGGGCACAGTGCCAGGCCAGATGGCAAAGATGGGAAAAACTGCCAAAAAGAAGGCAAACAGGAAATGGAAGGAGGGCTCTAGCTGGGGCGGGGGAGGGGCAGCCCTGGGCTCTCTCCCCAGTCCTGCCTCGAGAAAGAGGTCAGGTTGTGGGGGAAACGTAGAAAGCAAAAAAACAGCAGCTGCCCCAGAAAAGAACGAACACTGGGGCTTCGTTTCACCAGAGAGGAGGAGGGATGTGGAGGCCCACATAATCTTAGTAACCTAAACACGCACGGATGTGGTAACCAGCATACCACCACACACACGTGCATGTGCCAAAGACACACAGAGGTATAGATACACTAAGAGATGTGCACACGAGATCCCTCATAACACACAAATCACTACATACCCACACCCTCTACCACACAAGCATGTGCACGCACGGAGGCACGGACAACTGGGCCAGAGGAGGAAGAGGAGACACAGCCCTTGCCTTAGGGACAATATTCTTACGCATCCAGCCATAGTCAGCCAGCCAGCCTCAGGAGCACATACCCACGCAGAGGTGCACAAATAGGTCCCAGGGCTAAGACACTGAGGGGCAAAGAAAGGGCCCTGCATACGAAGGCCCTGGGGACCCACCAGTCCACACCACCCGCCCTCCACACCACTCACACACCAGAGCGTGGACGGCCACTTTCCTCCTCCCTTGGTCTCTTTCGGCTTCCCATGGGGACACCCGAGGCCCAGGTTCCTTATGTCCTCAAGTCCTCTCGGACCTGTCCCATTGCCCTCTGAGCTGGGCTGGGCACTGCTCTTTGCTGAGATAAGCCAGAGGGGCAGAGCTATTTTCTGCCAGGCAGGAAGTGAGAATGTGAGTAAAAATGGGCAGGAGGCTAGGTCATGGCCATTCCTCCCTTTCCTCCACACAACCTGCCCGTGCTACCCACCCTTCTGGTGGCTGACCAACCATGCAGAGAGGGCTGAAGAAAAAGGAATAGGTGATTCGGGACAGTGATGGGGGCAGGGCGGGAAGAGAAAGAACTCCTCTTCGTCCAGCCTCCTCCTGTCCGCCACACTCTCCGTGCGCGCCCCCTTGTCCCTCCCGAATATCCACCAAATGCCTTGCTCTCTCTCTGTCTCCTGTTTTTAGTAATTCACATCCTCCAGAAGTTTGGAAAGAAGGAATCTCAGAGCTCATCCCCCTTGCCCCAGAAGATCTGTTCTAGAATAGCCCCAAACCTCATTAAAAAAATTTTTTTTAATGTTTATTTATTTTTGAGACAGAGAGAGACAGAGCATGAGTGGGGAAGGGGCAGAGAGAGAGGGAGACACAGAATCCAAAGCAGGCTCCAGGCTCTGCACTGTCAGCAAAGACCCCGACGTGGGGCTCGAACTCACGGACCACGAGATTATGACCCGACCACAGTCGGATGCTCAATGGACTGAGCCACCCTGGCGCCCCCCCAAACCTCATTTTAGATCCCAGAGCCCACAGCTGGGAGTCATGGCCAGCCAGTGTGTCCCACCCCTACCCGGTGTATGCTCCAGCCGTCCTGTGAGCTAAGTCCACTTCTGCCGCTGTGCCCACGTAGCACTGGGAGAATGCCCCCTTTACCCACAGACAGGCTTAATTCTAATTTCTGCCTCTTACTATGTGAATGTTCGTGCTCCTCCAACAGGTCCGAACTATCCTGGAGCCTCCAGCAGCAGCTTAACAGAGTCTGCAGGCTTTGTGAAGAGCTCTGTCCTATAGCTGCTTTGTGGACACAGATGAATTCCGCTCATCCAAGGGGTCTGTGGTGTGGAGATAGTACAGTGGCACCGGGCTGAGCGGACAGCCTCTTCCTACCCAAGGGGCCACATTCTTTTCAAGAAGAGCCTCTGGCACAGGCCTCCGGTGGTGGTGGCGGGGGAGTTGGGTCCTCTTTCCATCATCCCTCCTCCTGTCCCAGGCCTGCTGTGCTTTCTCCAGCCAAAATTCCTGCTCCAGCCTCCCAGCACCGCCACTTCCCCACCTGAGCCTGTGTCTTCCTGCATTTCCAATATCCTTCTCAGCCACATCTTCTCCCTCCCTGGGTGTTCTGACCTCATCTCTCCCATTTTTCTCCAGGAAGAAGCAGAAGGCAAAGTTGACCTACAGCTTGGTAATTCGTTTCCCCCTATGTGTGGATGTCACCTCACTACCTGCACGTCTCCCTCCACCCTGCTTTCAAGAGCTGGAAAAACAGGAAATAAAGTTACAATCTGGAGAAGTCACTCAGACCGGATCAGCGCTCGACAGCCCTACACTCAGAGTAGTCTATATGCGTCTTACTCGTGCTTTGGGGCCTGGTTGGGTCCTGCCCCTTCAGAGAAATCTGGAGCCCTTTGGCCTCATTGACCTTGCTCTGAACTCAGGCAGCACTCGTGCACCCCAGCTTCCCCTCCCCCCTCCTTCTCTGAGTTCCCCCAGGGGTACAAGATCTCTGTGTTGCTGGGGTATGCTCTAAGGGCAGTAGACTGGAGAGGGCTGACAGCGTTAGGCAGAGACAGCAGGAGCTGGGCTCTGGTGTCTCCGAATGGCCGGGAGGTGAGGCTTACAGGTATGAGTAAGTTTCTATTTTCCCCTCAATCCTTGCCTTCTATTTCCCCCTGGGGCTAAGACTTTCTCACCCTAAAAGGAGCTGGAGGTACAACCTGGTGGAAGGTCCCCCCCTAAACACAAGTAATAGGTAGGCAGCTGCCCTTAGTAGTAGGATACAAAGGTGTCATAAGGCCTTGCCCACCTTCGAATATTTCCCCCACCCGTGCTCAATATCTGAAATTTTGCCCCCTTCATGCCACTCATGACCTACATTCTAGCAGAATTATAGGGACACATCTCATCTAATCTTCTCATATAGAAGATGAGCGTCCTGGGTTCAGGCGGTGTTTCTCAAAGACCCCATTAAAACGCACCTTGGTTAGCCAGGAAAGACGACTGTAAGAACACGTCTGTGCCAGGGAGCTCATTAGTGGAGTCTCATCAGATTAGCTCATTGTCATCTAGCAGAAGGCCTGGCCTCAGAGGGTGAGTGGGTACGGGGGGGTAAGTTTTATCTGAGAGTGGGAAAGGGCCACCCCCAGAGAGCCCTCCTAAGTGGCTCTGGGAAGCCCAAGGTTCAACATAATGGTGGGAGTCTAAAGGGTGAAGGGGAGGACACGCCTCCCCCAAGATGCCCCAGCGTAGGGACTTCAGACCTCAGAGGGGGAACTCCTGGGTGTGCCAAGCGTGGTGGCTGCCTCCCCTGGCATGGTCTGAAAAGGTCTGTCTGCCCGAGGCAGCCCCTTTTAGCTTCTTACTCTCTTCAAAAAGGTTTTCCAGTGCCCAAGGCCCACCCTCATCTCCATCCCCACCCGCAAACCCCACTCTGAAGGAGGGACACTGCCCATCGTGCCCCCTGTGTGGTTCAAACCGCCCCCCCCCGTGACACCCCCATACCTGTGTTCCCTGTGGCTTCCGCTGCCTGCTCTGAGCTGGGCTGGGCTGGTAAGACCTGCTCCTGAGGTGGGTGGGGACACACTCTCCTGGCAGATCTCAGCAGGTCCCAGCTCCTTGCACTCACCCAACCCCACACACAGGACAGGGAGAGAGAAGCAGCAGTGCCCTGAGTGGCCTTCACAGGCAGCCAGAGAAGAAATCCCAGCAGAGAATGGCACTTCATCCAGCCCCAACTCTTGCTTATTAATGACTCTCCCCACCCATTGCTCACACACTCCCTAGCTTCCGGGAAGCGTAACTGACACACCCACTCACTGATGTTTAGATGACTAACCCACCAACCTCTCGCCGTACTTACCAGTTCCCCTTGGGTGTCCCTTTCTCTTTTGGGTTCCAGGAGGTGGTTTCGCTCTATGCAGTCATGGCCATCCCCCACCCTGCACAGGGCCATTCCTCCCTGTTTGTCTGACTCCCCTAGGCTGTGAGCTCTGAGGGGCTGGAGGACAGTCCCCTGTCTCTGTGCCCTCTGGCTAAGCCCCTTGTCTTCTTTATCAGCAAGGCTAGGCATGTTGTCCATGCTCAATATGCAAAAACAAGTTACAGTTTTTGAGTGGTAGGTGAAAAAGGATAAGCTGAGAAACACTAGATTGAACAGGTTTCTCTGTGACAGGGCTTCTCAGAGCCTTTAACATGCCATTAAAAGATTGACCATGTGTTCATAATTGAAGCGGGGTGAAGGGTGCATGGGGACGCATTATACTATACTTTTTATGCATGTCTGAATTTCTCCATTAATAAACAAGTTGGGTTTTTTTGCCTTTTGTGTTTTATTTTTTTTTAAGTTTATTTATTTTGAGAGAGAGACAGAGAGAGTGAGCAGAGGAGAGGCAGAGAGGGAGGGAGAGAGAGAGAATCCCAGGCAGACTGTGCTGTCAGCATGGAGCCCAAAGCAGGGCTCAAACTCACGAACCATGAGATCATGACCTGAGCTGAAACCAAGAGTCAGACGCTCAACCAACTGAGCCACCCAGGTGCCCCAATTTTTTTTTAATGCTCTTAATCACTGTACTCCTGTAGAAGGAGAGACTGCACAGTTCCTCAAACATATGTGTCCCTAGAATAGATTTTGGGAGATCCCAAGTTATTAAAGGTCAATGCTGAAGTCACACTTCAATGTATATTGTCAAGATGTGACCATCTCAAACTTCAGACCATCTGGCCCATCACTGGGTGTTAAATCAATTGTTTCCTGAGCTTCCGGCGCACCAGCCGTCTCCTCTCTCTTGATAAAGTGCAAGTTCTGCCCTACTTCCCCATGCGGTTGTTCCCCCCGGGCCATTATCTCAGTCAGGCTCTGGCCTTTATCCTCCAGAATGACAATCCTGTACTCATCTGAGGTCATGGGCTTCAGAAATGAAGACACATGCCCACATGGCCCACACAACCCTTAAGCCCCTCGCCGTGGCCTTCTTCAATCCAACTTCCTGACTTCTTAGGGTCTTCTCTTAGCAGACGGCTACTTCTCAGAGAACCATTCATGAAGTTATCTCACCTTCAGATAGAGCCATAAATCCCAAGGTTTGGAATGTTGATTCCCAGGGGGCAGGATGGCAGTGCTGAGGATGGGACTGGAACCAAAGTAGGCCACACAGGTTGAAAATAAACACTTTATGTAAGGACATCCTTTAAGGTGGGTGGAGTTCCCATCATGGACCCTTCTGGGATTGCTGCCCCAACCCAAGGAAAATGTGAGTAGGAGCCAGGTAAGAGACCCATAAGGGGCAGCCAGGAAGCAAACTGACAGATGGGGTCTAAACGCAATGGAGAATGTGGAAGGGTCGGGGTGGGGTGGAGACAAGATGGACCCCAGCTCATCCTGCTTGTCCTAGAGTCAAGGTGCTAAATTCTTGGCTCCATCGAAGCACAAGGTCCTCACTTTTAGCCTGGTTCAAGGCACTGTAAGTCTCGTTCTGCAGACATCTCATGCGGGACACCTACACAGGGATTGGGTACACACAATCTGCGTCACAGACCCTGGAGGCAGAGGCGTGGGAGTGGGGAGGTGTCAGAAGTCCCCACAAGAGCCAGAGGCGAGCAGGCATGGGTGCAGGGCAGCAGAAGGAAGGAGGAAACAGGTGTCAGTTTTTAAGGCTGCAAGAGACACCAAGTAGCCCAACCCCCTCCTTTAAGAAGCGAGGAGTCTGACGATGGAGGAGGAAGTGACTTATTCCAGATTACTTGGTGAGTAAGAGCGGGAGGCAAGACCGAGACCAACCCAGCTAGGGATGCTTGCTGGGGTACCTCCTGGGACCTCACTTCTTACTTGCAGCATCCCTTCTGGACCCCTCTGTCCTGGGAGGGCCTCGCTCACTCCAAGACAGGAGTGGGAGAGAGCGCTCTGGTGGAGGCCTCTGCCCAGAGATGCAAATGGGGAACTCTTCCGATCCCTGCTGCTTAGAGCAGGGTGTGGGCGTGCTCAGAATAGACCCCTCTGTGATGACGATGGAGGAGCTGATGGGAGAAGGGGGTGGGCGGGGTGAGGGGCTCACCTTCCGATCCCGGCTTCTCATCAGGCACTGTTGGCTTTTGAAGGCACAGTAGTTTGGATACTGCACATAGTCTGTGTCACAGATCTAAGCCGGGCGCCGGGAATGAGGAGGCGGGGAGACATCAGAAGCTTATAGGACACCAGCCCTCCAGCGAATGCCCAAAATGGCAGAACCAGGGCCAGGGGTAGAGCCCTTGAGAATGAGACCCTTCACACCGGGTGGGGGTGCCCCCTCTATGAGGAATAGGCCCTCTGACCCTTCTGCTTTTCCTGCCCCACCCTGAGTCACAGTTTGGTGCTGAAAAGAAGCCAGGAGCTGGAGAGTAAGTGGCTGCCCTGCTGGTCGACACTCAGGGCAAACAGCTGAGGAATGGGGAAGGCGGGAGGGGGCCCGATTCGGGGTCCAATCTCAGGGAGCCTTCTAGTGATGGTTAAGCGAGGGAGAGGGTAGAAGAAATCATGTGTGACTTCGGGTGAATCGCCTTCCTCAGTGGATCTCACTCCCCATCTATACATAAACCCAGGGGAGCGGGGATGATCTCTGAGAACCTTTTCAGACCTAGGGGCCCAGGGATAAGAGCTGGGCACAGGCCTGTTGGCTCGGGGGAGGTAACTTTGGGGAGAGGGGGAGCAAAGTTGATTCCATTGAGCAAAGAAAGCACTAGAACCTCAGGGGAAGGAGCCTGTCAGACTGAAGCAGGGAAACCCTGGGTCACAGGTCAGTGACACCTCAGGCATCACCCAGCCGTTTGTTGTAGAGGTGAGTCTAACTTTGGGCCAGTGTGGGAAGTGACTTTACCAAAGCCCCTTAGCGGCAGGTTCACTGGCAGAACCCCCGTCTCCTGCCTTCCTGTGCTCTCCCACCCACCCCTCTGATTCCTACTCCTTTGACAAACACAATCCTGCTCTCTTTTTTGGAGGTGGGGGAAGTAGGAGCGGGTGGAAGGGTGGCTTTTGGAAAGGGGTCGGAGGCTCAGGGAGAACTAGTTCCCAGAAGCCCGAGGTCTCGCCCCCTTGCACATCCTAGGGCTACTTAGAGCAAAGAACTTGACGGAACTGGGGTTAAGTGGGATGGAACTGAACTTTGGGGAAAGGCTCTGACCTTGGTGGGGAAATCCCCATCCTGGAAGCTAAGGAACTCGGTCTGGAGCCAGCCGGAGACTCGAACATCTTCACAGCCCTTTGTGGCTAGCCGGGCACACCAGAAGTCCATGCGGAGCCCGCCATACATATCCAGCCCGTAAAAGCGGCCTGATGTTGGGGTCCCTACCTGTGGCACAGGGGACAGGGGAGAGGTGCATACCCCTGTCCCTCCCACCCACCCCCACCCCCCCCCCCCCCGCCGCCCCAGCAGGCCTCCCTTCCCACTGCCCAGTCTTGCCTGGGGCCTGAGGCCTCCCCCATTGCAGGCTTCCTGGCGAGGTACCTGGGTACCGATGGACATGCTCTGGGCGATGAGCAAGGGGCTGATGAAGGGTGTTTTGTGGGAGTTGTCACACAGCTGCCGCTGCAGGACGGCCTCCGAGTGGCACTGTTCCAGCTTCAGGGAGCAGAAGTCACAGAGGGCGCAGGTGGCTGAGTGTCGCCGCCCAAGGCTGTCACAGACCTGGGGCAGGAGTGTGGTTGACAGACTGAGGCTGCGACTCTTGCAACTCGGCAATGCCGTCACCCGCAGAACTTCTTCCCATTGAGGCTTTTGCAAAGACTTCTCTGGCTTTTCTCCCTGCCACCTCCCCGAGGGCTCCTCCAGGACCTCTCCTCAGCTATCCCTTCCCCCTCTTCCTGGATTGATGTGTCTATGCCCGGGTAATCTTCATCTTTCTGCAGGCGACACCCAAATCTTCATCATCAGTTCTGACCTCCCTCCTGAGCTCCAAATCCTCATTGCCATGTGCCTGACAGATGTCTACCACCGGGTGACCTACAATCACTCCCAACTTAGACTCTCTGAAAAGGACTCCTGACCTTCCCTTTCTCTCTCTCTCTCGGCTAATGATAATGCTACTAATATTTACAGAGTTGACACAGTGCTAGGCACCATGGCCACAAATGCTCTCACCTCCTTTAGCCTTCATCAGAGCCCTGTTCTAGCCTACGACCTAGTAATATCTCCATTTGACTGATGAGAAAACAGCCTCAGTGAGGCCGAGTAACCTGCTCAGAACCACGTGTCTCATAGATGGTGGGGCTCTGTCCCAGTTAACTCCAAAACCTACACTCTACCCAAGAACCTAGGTCCCAAACCTCCAAGTTCTTGGAAGAACTTATTCAGAGGGGAGTTACCCGTCTCCTAGCTGGTGTCTGTGTCCTGACCAGGCTTCCTGAGCATTCTCAGGAGGGTCTTGCTAACCAGCATGTCGGGTCCTGCCATCTTCCCCCTTTTCACCTGGGCACACACATCACAGTGCACAAAATCTCTTATATCACCTAATTTACTCCCCACACAGCACTCCCTTAGAGCATCGTCTTGTCCCTGACTGAAAATCGTTATTGGGTTAGCTTTTCCTACCAAATTAAATACACATGCGTCAGGCTGCCCTTCGAGATTTTTCACCTTATGATCCTTACTGTCTCTCTGACTCTATCTTCTGCCACTCTGCTCCAGGTAAAATAGGCTCCTTACTGTTCCCTTAACCAAACCCTGGTATCCAGGGACCTCTCCATGACTCTCGAACTTCCCACACTCAAAAAAAAAAAATTTCTCTCTCCAACACTACCACACACTTCTTTTATAATGTCATTGAATCCCTCATGGCTCCCAGACCTCCTTAAGTGCAGGAGCTGTATGTCAGTCATGGTCTCTCATACCTTTGTGCCTACCATTCCCTCTAGCAAGAACCTCTCCCAAGTCCCTTCTTTTGCCTGCTTACCTTCTTTTATTTTCAGGTGTCCTGTTTGAACATCAGTTCCTCTAGGAAGAATTCTCTGATCCTCCCAAACACGGACCGTGGGGCCCCCAATCGGCTGCCTGTGCACTTTGTACTTATCCATGGTTGCGTTTATCCCTCATGGTGTTCTGCCTGTTTCCTCATCAGTGTCTCCCACTAGATTCTAAGAAGACTGAGTCTAGCGTACTCACCACCACCATCTCAAGTACCTAGCACAGAGGGGGTACACCGTACTCAAAAATCAATTATTTGTTGAACAAATGGATGAATGGGTTGATGGCATGCCTGCTCTTAATAAAGGTTTGCTGACTTGTCTTCTTTGAAAACCTACAGAATGTCTTCCTGGGAATGGGGCTTGCTTGGTGCTGAGCGCACACTGAGACTGGGATCTTTCTTACACGTCCTTGGAACGGCTTCTATTACTCTTCTGGAAAAGGGAGCTACATCTAAGGCAAAACCAAGTCTTGAAGATGGTGAACTAGACCAGGAGATGACTCAAGCCTAACAACAACTCAGAGAGCTGAAGAATGAACTCCAGACTGGAAGAGATTCCAGACTAGGTCTTGAGCATTCTTCCTTTTCTTAAATTTTTAAGTAAGCTTCACACCCAGCATGGAGCCCAATGCAAGGCTTGAACTCACGACCCTGAGATCAAGACCTGACCTGAGACCAAGAGTCAGACATTTAACCAAGTGAGTCACCCAGGCACCCTACTGAGCCTTCTTCCTTTAAGGTGAACTGGAGATGTCCTTCCAAGGAAGGGATTCTCGCTCGGAGAGAATCTAATGATGCTTGTGCCTTCTGTGTCCCTGCCTTTCCCTCACTCTTAAGGCCCAGAGGATTGTTGATGGGCATGTATCCATTAAACAGCATTGCAGGCATACCGGCTTCCCGAAACCAAGAATCTCCTCCTCTATGTACTGCCAGGCCTTGGCCGTGGGGGTTATGGTACAGGTGTTCTCCACAATCGAATAGCACAGCACCAGCAACGCCTCCACGTGAGGCATCTGCAGGAGGCTGCAAGAAGACAGCACTGGCTGGTGGGGTTGGGCCAGAGGGTTGGAGCAGAAAGCCACATCCCCTCATTTCCCCTCCCCTTGGTGTCTGGTCTTAGTCACACACATAGAGCATGCTGAT
This sequence comes from Paguma larvata, assembly GCA_030068075.1. Classification (NCBI taxonomy): domain Eukaryota; kingdom Metazoa; phylum Chordata; class Mammalia; order Carnivora; family Viverridae; genus Paguma; species Paguma larvata. The sequence continues at coordinate 97,057,279 of CM057828.1, read as the reverse complement.
GGGGCTTTAGAGGCCTCCAGACCAACCGCCTCCTTTTAAAAATGAGGAACCGACATCCAGAAAGGGGAAGTGATGGTCCTCAAAGTTGCAGTGTTAATCAGAGGCAGAGACAAGACCAGACCCCAAGTCTGGTAGCTCCAGGTACAGGAGCTACCCCATGTAGGGAATGGGCATGGAGGGTAGCGCTCAAGTCAATGACTGGCGACCGAACAGGTGGGGCAGGCAGTTGCTAGGTGTGCCGGAAGCTGAAGCAGGCCTTAGTGGGTCTTGGAAGCCGAAGCCGGGGAACGGGAGCTTCTCCTTCCCATAAAAGGGAGCAGGGAGGGTAGGGCTGGTGGGGGGAGTCCGAACCGTCTGTACCTGTCACGGGTTGGCTTTCTCCACATGGGTTCTTCCTCATACAGGTCATTCATGTCATCCATTTCCTGGGCTGACCGGATGAGCTCCTGGATGTTCTCCATCATCATCGGCGTGGACTCCACCTCCCGCACCCGGGGAGTGAAGGAGAAAGGGTTGGAAGACACAAATTCCGACTGGAGCTTGAGCTCTGGGTCTGACTGCAGCCCAGCCACGGACTCCAGCCCCTCCTCTGTCCCCTGTCCTTCCTCCTGCTTTCCCTCCTCCTCCAGCTCCTCCTCTTGCTCTTCTTGCTCCTGCCCTTCCTCCTGCTTATGTTCTTGCCCTTGCTCGTGCTTGTGCTCCTGCCCTTGCTCCTGCTTGCGCTCGGACCCCAGCTCCTGGCCCCCCAGAGACAAGGAGGATTGCAGCAGCTCCTCCACGTTGCTGTTAAGCCTCTCGGGCCAGGGCTGGAAGGCCTGTCGTTCTGTGGCTGCAGCAGAGGTTGGGAGGGACCAGAAAAGAGAACGGAAAGGAACGGTCAGGCTTCTGCCCCCCCCGCCCCCCGCCCCCGAGCATCTTTGTTACAGAGGGACGCACACAAACACAAAGGCACAGAAAGGCAACCCAAAGCACTTATTCGCACCGCATGGCAAAACATAGGGAATACAAATATCAAAGAAATGAATAATTACCCCGGGGACTGTGGTGTCTCCTTTCCACCTCCCTTACAAGTGCTCCTCTTCCCTAACTCCCACCTCGAATCCCACCTCTCGTCCCTCTCACTGAGGAAACACCAAAGATTCAGAAGAGTGAGCAGCGAATCCTTTCGAGAATGAAGGTGGCAGAGTATGAAAGTCCCAGAGAGGACTTCCAGACGCAGGAATGTCTGGAGAAGCTAGAAAATGTGAACGTTTCCTAGAATTCTAAGTGATGTCAGAAGATACTCTGGGATGGGAAAGGCCCAACCTGTATTCATAAAGAGCAGGCTTTCCCCTTATGTAAATAGCTGTCTGCGGCCGCCTCCTACCCTGCCCAACATTCTTCCGCATTCCCTACCACCCACGCCTTGACTCTGGGACTCTGGGATCTGGGATTTGCGGAAGGGCTCTCTGGTAGCCTCCCAGGTGCTGAGAGGGTCTCACCTGTGACGTGAGATGAGAGGGGGGAGGTCATTGTGGTGGGTGGGACTTCAGAGGAAGTGTCAATCTCCTTGAGAGTGTTGGGTGAGAGGATTGAGACTGGCTGGGAGCACCGGACTCTCTGCAAGAAAAGAAAGGCAGTGGGCGTGCCTTTCCCATAGGGCAGACTTCTACTCCCACGTATGCCTCAGTCCTCTTCCGGCATGTGTCCTCTCTCACGGTTGCTGGGCAGGGATGAAGGGATATGGTCCCTGGTGGAACCCTCTAGACCTGAGAAAGGGTTCCCCTGTGAGATAAAACTCTCTGTCTAGGGCACACCTCTGCCTTCACTCTGGTGTTTGACTAGAATGAAATCACTCAAGTGTTGGAAGAGATGGGAAGGCTTGTCTCTTGGCCTGTTCCCTACTTTTCTGGCAGTAACAAGATTGTTCCCCAAGTCCAAAAGCCCAAGGAGGGACCGTATTCACGTGTAATCTGAGTACATGACTGACAAAGAGGCAGGGAGGGAGGATCTAAAGATGGCCCTCCTGGAACCCTTCCTCAGCTCCTTGCCCCCTCCACCTCTCCTGCAACCGTAGGACACCAGATCCAACTCTCTCATCTGGAGCCTCACCTTGGCGTAGTAGACGTGGTTGGAGCAACGATACTGAGTAAATTGGCAGAAGGACTCAAACCAGGAGGCATAAGGGAGGTCGGAGCAGACAGCGCCTGAGAACGGGGCAGAGGGTGCAGAAGGTGAACACACTAGGGGAACTCCCTCCCGGAGGGGGCAGTGGGCTCCTTGGGTCTGCAAGTGGAGAATGCGGCCTCAGGGTAAGGTGCAGCCCATACCCTTCCCTGGTCTCAAGTGAGCGCAGGGCTGCCCCACTAGTCTGGTCCTCACCGTCAGGCACCAAGCCGTGATTTTCGTATTGGTCCAGCTGGACGAGGGTGGGGTTCCGGCAGCCGTGCGTTGCACGGAGCCGGCAGGTAGTCTCTGCCTTCCAGGTTGGGGTCAGGAGTGCAAAGAAGCGTTCATATTCGGTGGCAGAGAGGGGGCTGCCAGGAGTGGAGGCCGAAACTGAATCCTGGGTTGGGGCAGAGGTCGGAAGCAGGAGCAGCACTGCGGGGCAGGGAAACAGACGGATGGATGGGCCGAACTCCAAAACCCGCTCCGGTCCCTGGACAGACGGAATGGCAAGCGGGGCCCCGTGGAAATTAAAAACTGGGGGATGTCTGGCCGGCGATCCCAGCCCGGCGATCAGGGTGAGGAGATTCCAGGGGCAGAGGTTAAGGTCTGACCCCAGAAGCAGCTAGGGAGCAAAGCCAACGCGACCACCCAGAGAAAGCGTTTCAAAACCCTGCAGCAAGGGCTCTTGGGGGGCGGAGGACCCAGCCCCGGGTGAAAGAGACTGCTCCAGTAAGCGGGAACCTCTCACCCTTCAGGAGTGAGAGAAGGAAGCCAGCGGGTAGCTTCCTCATGGCCCCAGTCGATCCGCCCGCCCGCGTTTCCCCGGACCAAAGCGGCCTCTAACGGGCCAAGCCGGAGACAGCCTGCCTGGCGCGGGCTCGCCGACGGGGAGTGGAAGGTGCGGCCCAGACGTCACAAAGGGCTGGGGGCGGGGCCTCGGAAACTGACGCGCGCTCCCGGGTTCACCGCGCCGGCAGGGCTGGATGGGTCCTCAAGTGTGTCATATTCCAACTCGAGAGGATAAGGATGGCTAAAGGTGTCATTGACCCAGTACCTTCGATGGAGTAGGACATGTGTCCTTCTTTATGTATTCCCTTATTTCATTCCCAAGGTCATCCTGTAAAGTGGGTACTATTATCCCTGTATTACAGGTGGCAAAACCGGGGTTTAGAGAGGCCTAGATGTGAATGTAGGCCGCGTTCTGGGGCAGGCAGGGACGGCATGTACAAAACAAAGTCAGGACCCACCTGCGTGGGAACTAAAGAGGGAGCCTTAAGGTATGAAATGAGCCGAAAGGGGAAGCAAGCGGGGTTCAGGTGAGGAGGTGCTCCAGCGTCGGGATGGTCCAGTGTAAGGAGGTGGTTTCCCGGTGGGAAGTGAGCGAGAAGATCCATCCGCAAACGGGAAAAATGTTTTTCGGTTTTGTGTTTAAAGCAAGAAACCAAGCTAATAGTATGATAGTGCATGCATAAAACACAAATACACTTTTATTGGAAATCAAGTGAAAGATGTTTTATGGAGAAAAGATGCATAATTTTAAAAAGTTCTGGAAAGCCCTGGCCTGAGGCACACCCCGCAGCCAGCTTTGTCCTTCCCCAGTTGAGAAGTTGTGGATTCTGGTGCAGAGGTACCACTTCTGGTTCTATGTCTCGTTCTACTTCTGGCATGTCATCCTCCCACCTCTAATCCAACCCAGAGGATGCAAAAAAAGAATGTTTAATTAGCACATGAACTAAAATAGTGTCTACAATAAACACAGCAGGCCAACACGTATAGCTTTTATTCACCTACTCAAATTCCTTTACATGTGAGTGATCTGCATTCCACCTTGCCCCCTCTCCCATTCACAAGGCCAGGATAAATCCTGTTGGCACAGAGGAAGGGGTGCCCCTTCAACTAAGGCCACTGCCCAGATGCTCTGGGGGAGCCCCTACCATGGAAAAAGTAGGAAGAGAACGAAGAAAGCTTATCACACCATAGCCCCCCACAGGGGGAGGGAGTTAGGAGGGCTGGGGAGTGCCCCCGTGCTACTGCCCCAAGTCCTTAAATACAAAGCAAGGGGAGTAAAGAGGACCATCCCTTGGAAATTCAGCACCAACCTCGGCATGGAGGCAAAAGGACAGTGGGCGAGACCACTTCCCTCTGAGGGGGGCAGGCTGAATGAGAGCACAGACAGTTAGCGGCTGCGGCACCCCTCCCGACCAGGGTTTGGATGCAGCCTCAGCACCAGGAGTGGGGAGAGGGGAGGAGAAGGGATGACAGCGCTGCGCCGTCCACTCTCCCTGAGCCCCCGGGCCCCAGCACAAGCTTTCCTCTCCCCACTAGCCCGGGGCCAGGGACGTGGAAGAAACTGTGTGGGAATCCAAGGCCCTTATCTATTTCTTCTTCCGTTCCTGGGAGCAGCGTGGGCAGAACCTAGAAAGGAACGTGATAGAGAGGCGGACAGAGAAAGTGAGCGAAAGGGAGAGTGCCCTCCTGCACGCAGCTCCTGGGCAGCCCAGCGCCTACCGTGGCGCTCTCACTCACCATTTCCCCCGAGGCTTGGTGGTCAGCCCCACACAGGCAAAGTGGAACCACTCGATGGAACACTGAAAAGGAGGAAGATGGAAGACGCAGAAGTCAGGGGCCAGGGTAGGGCAGAGGAAAGAAAAGAAGTTTCCTCCACAGATTCCTGAGAACGGTCTTCCCGTATTCCGTCCCTTTGGAGAAATCTTGGAGGCCCCGAGGCCCACCAACTCCACCTTCCTCTTATCCTGGAGTCCCACTATTCAACCATTTCTTCCCCTCTTGTACCCACTCCCTCATGGCCCCCAGAACCCCATCTGGAGGCAAAACGGTTGGTTCTCACATCAGGGTTGTCACAGCCAATCATCTCTCCATAGGAGACCTGGTGACAAAGGCAATAGGTGGGTTCGTTGGGATCCACAGGCATATCCAACACATCAGAGGGGTGGACACTGCCAAAGGTCACTGAGGGCATCCCATACTCAGGACTTCTGCATGCCAAGAGGAAGAGAACGTGTCATCTGCAGGAAGGGAGGCTACACAGGTGGGAAAAGGACATCCTGGCGGGGCAAGGGATGTGTGGCTTCTCTTCTCTATCCAGCAGGTACCACAATGGTAAGGAGAAGTTACTGGCACGAAAGATGGAGAAAGTGGCAAGGGGCAGTGTGGGGCGCGAGTGTGGGGCCGGAGAGAAAAACACGTCATTTGGCAAAGGGCTCCTTTAAACACTCACGTGCGCACAAGTTTTAACTTCTTTTGGGCAGCCTTGGGAGCCTCCTCGTCTGAGTTTTTCCCTTTGGAACGAGCACGGGCAGCTTTCTTCTCCTTTTGGGTCCGGCCTTTTAGGAAAGAGGGGGGAAGCCAGAAGGCCGGGAGACAGAAAGATGGGTTAACTCTTCCTTCTTCCACCTCCTTCCAAGCTGCTGCCCCTCCCTGGTAGCTGAAGAGCGGCTTCTTCTCCCTCTGAATCCTCGCCCACCTCTTAAGCCCCGCCCCCCTCCTCACTCTTTTTGCCTTTGCTAGAAGAGCTGTCATAGTCACTTGACTCAATCTGCTTCTCCTTCAAATCAGCCTCAAAACGGGCCAGGTCTGTGTCCAGTCGCCGAATGTGTTTGTCCACCTAGGTGGAAGGAAGGAAGAGAGAGAGGTACAAGGGTAGTTCCAGTACAAGACGATAGAGCTAAGGCGGATTCTCTGTATCTCCCAGACCCAAAACAGATCCCACTACAGCCGAAGGAGGGGTCTAGGACCCCAAGGATTAGATGGGAGGTAAGTGGGGAGCCATGAACAGGGCCATACCATCTCATAGGTCTGCATGGCAAGCTGCACCTTGTCGTCACCAAATTCCTTGCATTTGCCATAGGCTTCCTGGATCTGTTTGAGAAGGGCCAATTTTTCCTCGGAGCTCAGGCTGCGGGCGCTACTCATATACTCAGTGGCCAACTTGTCAATTTCAGCCTTCAGGTCTACAACAGAGACAGAGGCCTGGTCACTATGGCCCCTGAGCGGCTAGGTGAAACACACTTCTTCCTCTTGTTCCTCGGACCTTTTCCATTGACCATCATAACCTTCGAACTAACATGCCCTGAAAGTTCACAGGTACTGGGCCATTTACTCAAGCAATGCAACATATTGACAGCATTTGTTCTAAAGGTGCCTTCGGGTGCTGAAAACATCGCCAGCACGGCTGGAACTTAAATTATTGAAACATAAGGAGGGAGGGAGCCTTTGCACACCACACTAACATGGAAGAGTAGTTTTGTTAAGGTCTGAAGATGCTTCTTTGCCGGGCTCGCTGCTTCTCGAACCATGAATTTTGCCTCACAGCCTCCTGGTTCCTTGTCTCAAAAACAGTCCACAACGGCGCTGAGTGCTGTGAACCCGGCTGGGCCATCTGCTGCTGCCGGCTTCCAGGTCTGTACAGCCGTGACTCATCATTTAAAAGTAGGCCCTAGTTCATTTATGTCACAGTTCTTCTACCCGGTTTTGCTCATCAACCCGTTTGTATTTCCCATCACTTTTTTTTCCTGTTTGTTCGTCTTTGACATTGCTCCGAACATTCTCATCCCGGAAGGCTGGTGACGTCCCAAGGCATAGTGTAGATATCTACTGCCTAATATTTGGTAAGGCGCATAAACCGTGTCGATGAAAAGAGAACCACAGAATGAGCCTGGTGCAGCGATGGACAAGCGGCAGGATCTGTACGCGCTATGTTTGTGCCCCATTCCGTCTGAGGCCTTTGGAGGACACTGAAAATGCATGTTCGATAATCTCCAACTGCCTTTCTGTGCATGAACTCAAGAGCTGGAGCTGTGGCATAAAGGAAGCAAAGCTGGCTCTCAGCATTTGGCAGGCAGTGCGCAGGGGTCTGCATCCAGGATTTTTGATGAAGTTCAGCTTTTCGTGAGTAAACTTACCCAGGGTAACTGAAACCACAGCTCTGGGGATGCTAACACCTTGTCACATCTTTGAGCATGGCTACATATGGATGGAAGATTAGATCTATATATCCATCAGCAGGTATGGGGGGTGGCTCCAACAGATGACATCTTTGACCTTGAAGAGACCAATCTGACCACTGTAGAGTAGCCTCAGGCTCCAGGTGAATGCCTCAATGCAGCCAAACTCGCTCAACATCCAAGGGAGGCCACAGATGGTATCTACTGCTTCTGTAAAGTTGAAGAATACGGCGGCGTAGAGATCTTGACGTTAATTGCTGCTTTTCCTTCTTTTCCGCTTTCTCTCTCTCTTTCTGTTTAAAAACTTCTCTACCAACATGACTTGCGGTCTACAGCCACAATGAATTTTTTGATAGTAACATTATCAATCCAGTAGAGTAGAAACATCCTAATCTTCCGATAGTCTTCCTATGGATATATTGAACATAGAGAACAGAAATGATTCTAGAGTTGCCTTCTTTCTGAATTCTTCTCGCAGACATAAAGAACATAGCATCTGTGAATTCCTGAGGCATTGTCGCCATACTCTATTTACTATGAAAAGCTGATACGAAAATGCAGATCGTCACTGCTCTCCTTTTAAGAATTGCAAGAGAGTGAAAAAGAGAGAAGCCGCGGTTCTCCAGATGAGACCAGATGATACGGTAACATCGAAGAGAAAAAGAAACGATCATCCACACTCATTATACACACAAACCCCTTACTCTGTACGTACCCTCTGTTCTTTGGTCCAGGTCCCTCATGAGCTGAAAGTTTCTCTGCAGTTCAAAGGGGAGGTTTTCAATACCTAGGGAGAAGAGAAGCTGAGAATCAGCGGACTTCAGAGGCCTAACAGCTGTTTTTAAAGTACAGGTCCAAAACGGGACTCAGTTTCCCCTCCTTGGAACCGCTGGATTTATGTGGAACAGCACTCGTCATTCCTTTCTCGGAGGAAGCTGTATCTGTGTCTCTCCACAACTAGCTTTGCCATCTCTGCACAGCTCTCCTGCCATTTGCCCCTTCAAGGACCTTACTCTACCAATCGGCCCCTCCCTTTCCTTGACTTTCAATCTTTGCCTCCAGGCTCCTGGCACTTAACCCAAATACGCTCCTGGTATCCTCCAGCACTCCTCACACACACACGTCCACTGTGTCCTCCAGATAGTAGTCAGAATGTTCTCTTTGAAAATACAAATCTCATCAAGTCCCCCTCTGCTTTAAAACCACCTAGTGACTTCCTATCACATTCCCATTTTGCACTTTCTGGCCCCTGCTCGCCTTACACCAGCCTTCATTCACGTCGGTCAACCTTTGTGCTCTGTCTGATCTGGCCAGACTGGCCTTCTCTGAATGCCCCCAACTTGCCAGGGCTTGTCCTGCTACCCAGCTTTCCACTTCCTGCTTCCTCTGCCCGGAATGCAGTCCTTGGGGCTCTTGACCCCACCTCCACCATCCGTCTTGGTCTACTCAACTCCTCTTCGTTCTTCAAAATGCAGCCCAACCCAGACTTCTCTAGACTCCAAGTGCCCTGGATTATGCTCTCCAGTTATTCTCTACCTTTCTTCGCATTTCTCCAACTGCCATTAATAATTGTGCAACCAGTTATTGGCATCTATCTCTCTAGTCTTCTAGAAGGGCTGGACGTGTCTGTGTTCTCTCTTATTTTGTTGTGGCTTGCATACAGAGGGTCTTCAATAAATACTTGAATAAGTGCATCTATACTTAAGTCTCTCCATGAAAGAAAAACCTGTTCCCGTGTCTCCATTTCAAACTTCTAAAATGCCTCCACTGCTTTAACCTATAACCTCAGGCCTGACGCCGCCAGTTTACGGAGATTACTTTGAGTCACCACTGACTTACCAAATCAAACGATTTGTTATTAGTCCTATCTTATAAATTTTGTCTGCAGCAGATGGCACCATCTTCTTGCCTTCAGTAACTTTATTCCTCTTAGGATTCCAAATCTCATCATATGCTTTCTGATAATTCCAATAGAGATGGTTTCTTTAGCCTGTCCCTTAAATGTTAATGTTTTCTTCAGATTATACTTTCATTCTCTCATTTTCTCACCTTACTTGTATCCCCTGAATGATCTCGATCTCATTCACTCATACAATTACTATGTCTACCTATCCTTAAGTCTAAATTGAATTAAGTATACTGCTATACTCCCGAAGTTGAATTAAGTATATTGCTGATGGTATCCTGTCTACCTCACTTCCCAAGCATGAGATCAACGAGTCACCTTAGATTCTCCCTTCTCTTTCAACTACTCATTCTATCAGTGCTGTCCTTTTCGCTCCTAAATATTTCTGGCACTCTCTTGAGACCTGACCTTATCATACATCACTTATCTTCCTTTATTAAAATCACTCTACTTAAGAACATCTGTTGGTTCTTCACTATCTAAAGTGGAAACCTCTTACCTTGGCTGAAAAGATCTTGCACAATCCAGCCCCAGCCTCTTTTTCTAGCCTTACTTCCCAATCTTCCACCTTAGAGTCCTAGGTATCAAACACTCTGACTACACTTGTCCTTGACCTGCCACAAAGCCATCGTAATACCTTTGCTGATACTTTTCCCAACCAGCAATTTCCTCTCTCTCTCTCCACACAGGCAAATAAACACTCAGTCTTCAAAACTCTATTCAAATATCGCATCTTCTGGTAAAGCTGTACGTACACCCCCAAGTCATTTGCCCTTCTTTCTCCAGTGCTACCAAGTCCTTTTGATGTATTTCTATTATTTCACTTGTCACATTGTTTTGTAATCATTTATTAGCAGAATCTGTAATGAGCATTTGAGGGCAGGGTCTTTGTCCTATTCATTTCGCTATATTCGCAGTAGCTGCCATTTTGTCTGACCCAGAGCAGGACCTCAATAAATGTATGAATGAATGAACGACTCCCAACACCAAGACAAATGTAAGCACACAGGGGCGACAGGCTTTGTGAAGGGGTGGGTTACACAGATGGCATAAACATAACACCAGATTTCTATTTGAAAGTAATTAGATCTTTACTCCAAGACGAGAAGCGTTCCACTTTATCACCTGACAGTGGTCACTCATAGCCCCCTATCCCCAGGAGAGACCGCTTCTGAGAAAGAATGAGCAGGGTAGCTGTGAGTAGGTCTTTGTCGCCGCTGCAAATGGCAGTGGGTGATACACTAACAATCGATTCTAAACGATTCGGAGTAAAAAAAAAAAAAAATATATATATATATATATATATACATATATATACATATACATACATATACATACATACATATATATATATATATATACAACCAGAGGCTGGAGACCCTGGGGATGGGGTCGGCAAACATCTCCCCAGCTCTGCCCATTAGCCCTTCAAGAGCGATCCCCTCAGCCTTACCGCGCAGCCCCTCCCTCGTCTACCCAAAAGCCAGGCCTCGACCCTGCTGTCCCGCCCCCTCTTTCTTCACACCCTTCAATATATTCTCTCACGGAACCCCTTCGCAGTTGTGACTTTCTGACCACCGGGACTTCGGGGCCGTCCAGCTCCTCAGTCCCGATCCCCCACCCACCACTCTATGACCCCTGACCCCCTCCTCCAGCCTGCTCTTACTGTCCAGATAATGTTCCAAATACATCCCCGCAGCCATCTTGAAGCAAAACAAAGCAACTTCCGATCCGCCCCGGAAGTGACTGAAACGCAACAGGCAGTGAAGCTATTATCTTTGGGTTGGAGCCTTTCCGCCCTTAAAAGAAGAGCTTCCGCCCTCACTAAATTATCAGCTGGGACGCATCCGCCCGGCGTTGAAACTTTCCCTTTTGCGTAGGTAGCCGGGCCGCCCGTACTGAGATGCCTAGAGGTAGCGTTAGCACGCTTCCGCCCTTACTGAGGCCCTAGTACGCGACCGAGGCAGGCATGACGTCACTGCGGGTCGCCATTTTGCATTACCTATCAAACTTTTTTTCCCTCCAAAAAGGGGATATGCCGTAATGCGCGGGGAAAACCCCTTGTCTCTTTAGGATTGTATTCCATAAATATCCCTTTTCATTGACTGGAGACTTTTTCCTTTTTACCAGGTATGAATCTAGTGACTAGAGGTCTTGGCTGAATCCAGACTGTCTTCAAGGTAGCTAGTATCTTAACGAACTTGGGGAGGCATAGTTGGTGTTGCGAGATTTAAACTCTCCGCCTTTCTGTTCAATCACACGAACATCAGCTCTCCTGGATAATTTTTTTTATAATCTCTACTTAGAAATACAAAGAATTACACAATAAAGCTATAATTCTCCACACCTCTTGTCCGGGTTCCTGTCCTTTTACACTCGAACACATATACACACACATTAAATGACATAGTACTTCTGGGCTTGCCCGCCTGTTTTTGTCTCTCTCCGCGCCACCTCCGTGGTTTTTTTTCCCCAGCTTTACATATGAAGTTAACTGACACTATGATTTGGAAAGGATTGGAGCACAGAGCTCTGTCACAACTGGGCCAGTTAGATGACAGCGGTCATTCTAATCAGCTACGGTATGAGGACTCTCTTCATCAGGATGGAAAGCAATCAAGTGCACGACATAACTGCCACCACACTGGGAACTCGAAGCCTATAACCTAATAGCGGCGTTAGTAAGATCGAGTTATGGAGACTGTCACCCCTAACTCACTTTCTTGATAATTATCAATGCCACAGAGCAGGGCTTTAATGATAGATTTTCAGCCACCTAATTTAGACCAAGTATGTGAAGAAACGTAAGGTGAAACCTCAGGTTTACTACAGAGCAGGTGGTAACACAGCAGTTGGATCTAGAAGACTTCATTGTTGTCATTACCTCCTGGATAAGCAATTGAATCTCTGTGCCTATACCCTTCTCTATAAAATGAGAATAACAGTACCTACCTCATAGAGTTCCTGCTATGAGTGTGAGTGAATCCTTAAAGAGTAGATTCTGGTTCTAATACTTGGGAAGATAGGACAGTCAGGGCATTGTCAGCAATTGGTGAGAGCAGGGGGGAAAAGCAGTATTCAGGAAGCTAACACACAGACATATTTCGTCATATGGGATACATTCATTAGTTCCACACCACAGATTGAGAGATACGGATGTCCACCCAACAGACTAGCCAAGCCCCAAATTTAAGCGGGCACGATTTCATTGACTACACAAATCCCACTAGGTAAGGGGCACAGTTCCCCAGCAGTACACAGACAGCCACACCGTTGGATGTTGGAGCTTTGTTACAACTTTTTCAGTGCTTAAAGCTTTTAATTCTCAAAAAGGAACCTTGGAGGTGATCTACTCCAATCCCTTTAACAGCTGCAGCTTCTCGGTCAACACTGGTTGCCTGTAAAGCCAAGGCTGAAGTCTAGGTTTCCTGGCCACATTCTGCTCAGCACTACAACTGTCCTGCATCGTTACTCAATACTGGTTTTGGCTTCCACTACTGCAAACCTATGCATACAGATAGGATAATAGATGTATGTATGTACACACATTGCCAGCTGGAATTACAACTGAGCCCAGTGATGCTCAGGCGGGAGCACAGGCCCTTTCAGAGGGTGCACTTCCGTTTCTTTGATGGGGAGCTCAGTGGTTTTACTAACACATGACTGAAACCCTGCTGTCACAGACTTAGGCATCACAATCCCCGTGACAGGATCTGTATGTAGAAACTCTCATAAACCAAGATTTCACTTGAATTCTCAAAGCTGTGCCCTTCTACACTTGGGGATACACACACACACACACACACAGCCTCATCACACAGCATTCGTTCCTCACAGGCACACACTCTAGTGTGAGTCCTTAGTACTGTCCTTGACCATCTCCCCAGAGAGCTTCCTCCCATGCTCGCTCACATCAGCAGCTCCACTGCCTCTGATCCTTTTACACGAATTTATTTCTATACAAGGTTCTAAAAACACCCCTTGGTTTGTACATAAGTTTTTTTTCTTCATTTTAAATTGCTTTATAACAACTGGTTTCCTGATTTTTTTTCATTTTGTCTTTTCTCTGAAATCTGCCATGATTTAAAAACAAACAAAAAGGACAAAAGGAAATAAAAATGCCGTTGGCCAGAAGACAGGGTGAGAAAAACAAAAAGGACAAAAATAAACAAAACATCAAATATGAAAATTCTCAGAGATAATGCATTTATAAACACAGAAATGGTTACAACAAAGATGGCCGTGATGAGTGGGTATATATATATATTTATATATATATTTATATATAAATCCGTGTCCGGCAATTGACCGTGGCACCTAGGGAGCTAAGTCCAGTCCTTGTGTTTGCCCTGAACTCTCCCTTCTCTGCAACACCCTTTGTTTTGGGCTTTCATAAAGAACACAAAGCTCCCACAGCTCCTCTGGCTTTGGGACTGGGAGACTGAGTATATAGGGCCTTGGCTGGCAGAGAAGGGGAGAGGTTCCAAGGAAAACCATAACCCACACTTCTAAGCCACCCTTGACCACTTTGGGGATCTCCGGCCCCTTGGGGACCACATCTCAGCCCTTGCCCCTTTACAAATAAAGGGGGTCTGACCCCCACCGAGATCTCCCTCTTCCAGCATTAGGTAGGAAGTGAAGTGAGACCACGAGGGGAAGACGGCTCCCGGGTATCGGGGCATGTGAGAAACCTCTGTTCTTTTGCAGGCAAGAATAGAACAGGAGGCTGGTTGCATTTAGGGCTCCCTTCTCTCAGAGATCTGGGAGGACCAGCCTCTAGTCTTCCACTAGCCCCAACTTTTGAGGATTATGAGGGTAACGAGAGGGTAAGTGCCCACACTGGAAAAGTTTCTATGAGGTCATAGCAAATCCCTCCCTTGAGCACCAACCCCCAATTTTGAAAAGCTATGCTTGGAAGGGGAGGCTGCTGGATTACACTACCAGCTCATTATTCCTTTGCCAATCAGGAGGGCTGATAATCCTTTTGAAGAGGAGTTGAGAATAAGCATGGTATCCTGTGTAGGAAGGCCGTGCCTGAGGCCCAAGGAGATGGAGGCAAGGCCTGTCAAGGAAGAAGACTTTTCCCACCAAGAGAAGTTGGAGAAAGAAGGGACCAGAACTTCTTTCCCCTCTTCCCAGTGGGTGGCAGCACAGGTCTCTACGAGCTGGCCAGGTGCTCCACCTGGATGGTGCTGGTGGTGACAGTGAGGCAGATGTCCTTATGATGCTCCGCCGTCTTATAGGGGGTCAGGTCAAAGGAACACTGGGGTGGAGGGTTGGGGTTGCTGTCCCCACCACCCCCACCCTGGGGGGCTGCCCCAGGGGACTGGAAGTGTGGTGGCTGTGGCTGCTGTGGCTGCTGCTGCTGCTGCGATGCCTGGGAGGCCTGGGCTTGAGCCTGGGCTTGGGCTTGAGCCTGGGCTTGGGCTTGAGCCTGGGCCTGAGCCTGGGCCTGGGCCTGGGCCTGGGCCACTGCCGCCGCCGCCGCTGCCGCCTGCACTTGTTGCTGGAGATCAGGAGGGTTGTGTTTGCGCATATGTTTCATAAGGTACGTTTCCTGAAAGAGATGTGAAAAACAGTTGAGGAGGAAAGAGAAGGGAAGAAGTTACTTATAACTAGCATCCTGGGCTCTTACTTTACTTCAAATAGAGCCATACTCTTACAGAGACATTCTGGAGCCGTGGGCAAATTCTCTCCAGAAGCCTCTTTCAGTGCTCACTACTAGGCAGAAAGGAGAGGGAGACCTTCAGAGTCACAGTGGGCATTTGATTGGCACGGGGAAAGCTGTTATTTTCTCAAAGCTCTTTCAATGGAACCACCTTTTCCTGGAGGCTAATGGAAAACATTTAAAAAATCTTTCTCCTGAAATTGCAAGTTGCATTTTTTTGCCTTATATTTAAGTAAAATTAAGAAGCACTACTTAGCAAAAAAAGAAAAGAAAAAAAGAAAAGAATCGTTGCTTAGCAATCTTTCTCTACAGGCCTAAGGGATCAGGCATCCCCCTAAATTCCTTAGCTACAGGTCTGTTTAATTTCTGTTCTCTTTATTGATTCTGGTAAGTTGGGAGCTAGAGAGCAAGCATATTCAAGGCAATAGCTCTTTATTCTGAGAGATGGGCCAAGCGGACTGTGGTCTCACAGGCCCAGAAGAAAGTAAAGGGAAGGCACTGCACACTCACCGACGTGTATGCCCGACTACAGATAGTGCAGGTGTACACCTTGGCATGCTTCACCGTATGCGTAGATAGGTGCACCTCTAGCGAGGCTGCGTCTGTGTACGCCCGGTGACAGTTGTGGCACTTGAAGGGTTTATCTTTGTTGTGCTGCCGCCTGTGGGACTGGAAAAATGGGGCAAAATCAGGATGAGTACATAAGGCTCTTCCTTCCTGCCTCTGTGACCTTAATGAAAAGCCCTGAGCTGGGTGTCAGCCTCCCAGGTTCTCTTTCCATCTGAAAGCAACAGAAATTGTTTTATTTTTTTAATGTTTGCTTATTTTTGAAAGAAAGAGAGCGAGCAAGGGAGGTGCAGACAGAGGGGAACAGAGGATCCAAAGCGGCCTCTGTGCAGAGAGCCCAATGCAGGGCTCAAACTCAGGAACCGTGTGATCACGACCTGAGCCGAAGTCATGATTCTAGGCGCCTCGGGAAACTGCTGTCAGTAAAACTTTAGGAGTTACAGGCTAAGGTCTTATAATAAGACCACGTTTGGCTTTTCATTCTCATTGGCTCATGACTGTAGAGAGATTACACAATGTGTAACGTCACAAAGACTAAATGCAGCGGAGAGGCAGCTGCCTTCTTGTAAGCTAGACACTAAAAAACGTGCCAGATGTAAAACAGTACCATTCTTTCAATTTTGGTGGGAGTGGACATTGTGTTTGGAAATAGATTACTTATGTTAACATCCAATGGATTTGTTATTTTTAAATGAATTGCTATATATTCTTTCAAGTTTTTCAGTTTTACAGAACTCTGCAGATAGGTATTAGTCACATCAACGAAAACTCTGGGTTTTCCAATAATTATTAAGGGGTGTGAATGGGTTCTGAAGCAGTTCGGGAACCACTGTCCTAGTCGAATGGCACTTTGAACCCGTCTCAGACACAAGGCCCCACGTCAGGGAGGACCGCTTACCTGCAGATTGGAGAGCTGTGTAAAGGCTTTCTCACAGCCCGGGTGTGCACATTTGTATGGTCTGTCACCGGTGTGGATTCTGCACGGGATGAGAAAAGAAGAAAGGGAAAGGATGTCAGCAAGGTCGCTCAGGGATTGGTTCCTTAACAAACCTCCTCGAGGTCACACCTGCCCTCCTACAGGAGTTCAAGCTGGGTTTCCGGAGGTCCAGCCTCAGCAACTCTCTGACACGGATATGCCTTCGTGCCTGACCTCTGCTCACTGCCTCCATCACTCAGCTCAAGCTCGGCTCCTCTGCCGGGGGAGGAGGAACCGGCAGCTTGGCAGCCTAGAGACAGGCAGTCCGTAACTTAACATACAAGTCAGCCCTACAGTAGCTGTCCATGTGGTGAACACACTGGTAAGCAAAAAGAAACACAGAACACTTCTTCCTTGGCCCCCACAATACAACCAGAAGCTATGCCCTCAGCCTCGAGCACCACTCCCAGAAAAAGTTCTGGCGTCAAAGAACAACAGAGAGTTACGCTAATTATTGAGAGCAACAGTGGTAATAATACTCATGGAAACTCCTTGGGGCTTTTCCCAGTCCAGCCCCCTAACGGCAGGAGATGCCTACTTTAGTACCAATTTGACCTCTTTTCCAAACACTACAGGGCCCTCCACTGAGATGAGCCAAGGACTTGGGGGTCCGCAGACACCTGCTACTTATCAGGGACTTCAGAACTATCTTTGTGACTAGCTGCTTTTCTGGACCTCCAGTATAAAATCTTGGAAACATCACAGGACAGGTCTGTCTCCTTGTGAGGAAAGCCCGACTTCTCCTCTTCGCAAAGCAAGATGTCTGACCACTTTGAGAGGGATCACCACGTCCGGAAACAGCCAGGTGAGAAGGCTTCTGGCCAGTAAGAGTTTGGACTGCAGTTCAACTTGAGATACCGACGAAGGCTGTCTTCAACTCTTCCAGGCGGCAGATCCACTTCCTCCTAGTCACTCCAGAGTCACGGGACAAACAGTGGGCATCCGTACGAAGCAGGAGCTTTTTCCACTTTGTTTGCCGGTTCTTTGTGATGATTTCAGACATGTTTTGTTCTGTTCTCTACTCCTGGCATCCCTCGGAGCCTTGCTTGTTGCTGTAGGTGTCACCAGGCTGAGACCCAGCCAAAAAAGTCTGATCACATCTCCTGTTCGTAAACGGTCCCCTAAGGGCTAGGGGTACGGTCCTCTCCAACCAAATGTCCTTGCTTTGGCATCGAGGAAAACATCTTGGTGTTTTCAGGGAGAGAAATGAAGGTAGAAGTTGTCTTTGCTCCAGCTGAGTCTCTTCCTCCCATGTCACACAGTCCTTGCATCTCCCCAATACAGCTTGTGCCCCAGAAAGGTTCTCCTGAGCGTCCACTCCAGAGTTGTTGTTTCTTCTTCTCCCAGGCGCCAGTCGTGTTCTCCTCCGGCCAGGTCTCTCCCCCGCCCCCCGCATGCGGGTTGTTGTGTGTGTCCGGGGCGGGGGTGGGGAGGGCATGCCAGCGGGGCGGGGGCAGTAGCCCGCCACTCTCCCTTACCGTGTGTGCTGCTGGAGGTGGGAGAGCTGGCGGAAGGCCTTCTGGCAGTAGGAACAGTTGTAGGGCTTGGCCCCCGAGTGGATTCGGAGGTGCTGGGCCAGGTAGGAGGTGTTGGCGAAGGTCTTGGAGCAGTGCGGGCACTTGTGGGGCTTGATGGTCTCCGTGTGCATCTTGGAGTGGATCCTGCCGGAGAGGAGAGGAGAGGAGGGAAGGGGGGAGGAGGAAGCAGTTCGACACCACGGGCTCAGCTCTCTGCTGGGTGAAATGATGTTGCTTGACGGATGAGAGCACCCCCTCCTCCCTCCTCCCAAACACACTCCGGCCTGGAGAGGCTAATGGCGAGGACACCCAGATCTAGGTCGCTGCTGATCTTACGTCGGTGGCTAGAATGGCGGTGAGGTGATGCAGAGCTGCGGCCCCTGGCTCCTGGTAACCTTAACGGTCTCGGTCTTGTCAGCCCTCTGCTTTGTTCTAAGCTTAGACACTCACCACATATACCCTGATTCCAAACAGTAATTTCAACAAAGACCAAATACCGCCTGTTCCCCATGGACCTGAAGTTGATTGCACACCTTGGCTCTGAACTGAAGCATACAGTATAAGCAGGGCCTGCTCTGCAGAAGATTTCCAAACACAGACACAGAGAGAAACCACGAAAACCATTCCAGACTTTGGGACTGGAGACCACAATTTCCCAGGCCCCTGCAAACTGCTAAAATACACAGTTTATTTTTCACAGAGAGTAACGAGAGCGAACTGAGGCTCCCAAAGGGCAAAGTCAAAAAGGAAAAAAGAAATCATGAGGACAGAAGAGTAGGCTCAGGCAACGTGGCCTCGGGTAAGGGGTCTGCAGCCGGGTGGCGGGGTAAAACCAAGAGCAGCCTTACCGGGTGTGCTGCTGGAGGTGGGAGAGCTGGCGGAAGGATTTCTCACAGAAGTTACAACTGTAGGGCTTGGCCCCTGAGTGGATTCGGATGTGCTGGGCCAGGTAGGAGCTGTTGGCGAAGGTCTTGGAGCAGTGCGGGCACTTGTGGGGCTTGGTCTCGGTGTGTGACTTGGAGTGGATCTGCATCTCCGACTTTGAGTAGAATGTCAGTGAGCACATCCGGCACCTGGGCCAAGCAAGGGCAGTGGTGAGAACCTTCCCACCGACAGGGCACTGCTGAACCCGCCCTCCACTTCCACAGAAGCCAGCCTATCTGATCTCTCATATTGCAACTATGTTGTAAGGCCCTTGAGGGGAGGATCTGTTCTACTCCTCTTTATAGACTAAACTTCTGATACAGAGCCACACAACACAAATATTCAGTAAACGTCTGCCGAATGACTGGACTTCCTAAGTGTGTAGAGAAACAAGAATTCAACCAGAAAAGACAGGAACATCTTATTACCGGCTCTAGGCTGATGCGGATTTCATTGGGCCAAGAATATCTGCTAACTTCTGTTTTCCTTCTGCCTGTAACTTTGTTTCAGACTTTTAAAGAGCTCCTTTCCCCAACTTCCCATGCATACAGTACACCCCTCAGGTATCTCTCAAGTTCCTGAGATGATAACGAGGACAAACTGACTACATTCCCCAGGAGGACTTCTCTCCTGTCTCTTCAGATAATTGTCTTCTCTCAGATTCTCTCCTACTTCCTTTTTGCCAGTGATTCCTAGAGGGATGGGGGTGGAGAAGGATCGGAATCATGTGGAAGGGGCTTTTTCCAAATCATATACGTCTGGCCTCCACCCTGCATCTGATGTTCCACCGACCACCACCATCCCTGAGCCCCTTGGTGATCAAGTGAGAATCACTTTTGCAAAGAGCTAGGTAGCTGTTGGGAGTGGGCTGTATCTTTCAAACTTAGGAGGAGAAGATTTGTGAAACCCTGAGCTTCCATGCCAAACCCTTCCTCTTTTCCTAGCACATGGAGCCCAAGTCAGCACTCGGGGTTAACATCAATAGCAGCTGGTATCCTCTCCCCCATCACCTGGCTGATAATCCTTCCTGTTCTGACATTGCTCAACAGCATCAAGTAAGGAGGCCTCTGAGCAAGATAAGCCATAACTATTCGGACTTTATCGAGGAAGAGCTATCTGTGTGTGAGCTGGAATGCTCTCATTCCTAAACAACCCCGTGGTGCACGGTGTGAGCTAGCAGAGAGGGCAGCACCTGGAAACCAGGCAACTGGGGAAAAAGTCCCTCTGCTTTGGTTCCTCCTCAACTTCTTTCCATAATCAGGGCTGAGGATGGTGCAAAGTGATGATTTCTGCTTTTTTCTGATCCCAGGAGAATCTTTAGAAAATAACTGAGATCACGACTAAAAAGAACACTGCATTCCTCAGAGAAAAAAAAAATACCACATCGTTTGGGGGTGTGGTTCCTATATTAATGTTTCTACTAAAATTCCAATCATTAAGGTCAATTTCTATTTTCCTGATCACTTGATAACTATGAAGGAAATCCAATTCCCAGTTTACCAATCCCTGGCTGTTGTCTGGCTTGCCCAAACATTATATGCGGGGGGGTGGGGGGGGTTGGGGGGGTGGGGGGGGTGGTTCTGTTTATAGGTAGTAAGGCCCAAAGGACACAGCCAATGGAAGTCTGGACACCTGGGCTCTACTCAGGGTTCAGTTACGGGCTTGCTCATCAATCTAGACCTCAATTTTCTGGTCTGTAAAATGGAGAGATAAATATCTGCCTCCAGAGGGACCGGTAAACATCCAGAACAGTCAAAGGTAAGCCAAGTGTTCTCTAATAATAAAATTGCACTAATGTTAACATACTGGTGCTGATGGATGAACTCATGCTACTATACATTTCACTGAAGTTAGAAACTGGACACATTGTTGCTTGGAGGGGAACGGTACTAAAGTTACAAAATAACTTCCCTTGGTTGCTAAAATTTCTCAGACAGGTGGAACAACGCATACCGTTTGAACTCAAACAAAAGCTCATAGTTTATGTGTGAGTGTTAGAACTCACCCTTAGTATGAAATTAACTATAAAAGAGAAAATAACTCTCTTTATCAAGAGAAGAATCTGCAAAACTTAAATTCATAGATAATGGACTGGCAACAAAATAAGCTGTCTCAAAAGGCAGAAGGTACAGCGATGATCAGGGTAATAATAATCATAGTTGCCATTTGTCGTTACGCCTGATGCTGCCAGGGCACCATGCCAGTTAGGTGCTTTAAACACACTGCTTCCACTCCTCACAACAGCCTAGCAGGCATCATCCCCGTTTTACAGAAAGGAACACAAAGGCTCAGAAAGGTTAAGTAATTTGCCAAAGGGCAAACAGCTCTTCACTACAAAGCTATGATTCTAACCTAATTTCAGATTCCTCACACTAGAGGTATTCAAGGAGAGGCAGACTGTCATCTGCCAGGAATGTTTAGAAGACTAAACTACTACAGAGAAGGAACTGGCTTAGGTGACCATTAAAGTATTTCCAACTCTGAAATGCTATGAAGCCAGATAAAAGAGTATGAGTCTTTTAACGAAAGGCGTTGGGTAGTTGGAAAGAAATCTGATTTAGCAGTGTTGTGGCAGTGGGCAGTGAGCAGGAGACAGAAAAGCCACCACCCCATATAGCTTAGTTGCACAACCCCAAGGGCACTATTCACATCCAACATACGAGTGGGGCCCTTGTGGAAGCACGTATGCAAGGGCCTTGTTCACAGTAACTCCAAATTACCACCCCACGTTTTCCTAAGATATTCAAAAACAACTTCAGATGGTAGACGGGGCCATGACTGACCTTCCCATTTTTACAGATGGGAATAAAGAGCTAGAAATAAGTCGACTTGCCCAGACTATTAGAACCCAAGTCCAACAATACTCAGTCAAATGTCACTGACCACAGGAATGGATGTGGTTGACTCGAGTATGCACGGAAATAGGGATTTCTTGTGATTAAAAAGATTGCTTTGAAAATTCAGAGTTCTGAGTTTCTGAAGAAATTCCATTCACCTAGAATATAATTAGGCGCCCTTAAATTTCAGAGTTCTCTTTAAGTCACCTGAGTGTGGTTCTCTTTAAGTCACCTGAGTGTGGGGCCTGTCAAGAGTTCCAAATAGAAAACTCGACCAGGACTTCCAATTGCATATTCACATTTCCTCCCATAAACACACTTTGGGAAGTCCAGAAATAGCTTTAATGTGGGTCCAAAAAATAAACAAGGAAAAAACAAAAAACAAAAACCACAAAACAACGACAACAACAAAAGCCTTGACAGAATCAGAGGACCCTGAGGCATGGGTAAAGCTGCATAGGGTGTTAGAGACCTAGCCCATCAGTCTATATAGCTGTATCTCCATGTCACAATGACCTCACTTTAAGCAAATACATAAAAATCCGAATTTCTACAAAAATAAAAGGGACTTTCATTTTATGAAATTACATATAGAAGATGCTTTTAAATGAATCAAACTTGTCAGGTACCTTTATAAAATAATATGATGTAAACATTTTCCAGGAACACTTTTACTGTATAAAGTGGGATACGCCTGTAATAATAAAGCTGCAATGAACTTTCAGATTATGGGCTGGGATTTTGCAGTGCTCGACACTTTCTGCATAGCAACACTCCCCTCCTCTTATAGAAGAATTTAAACATTCTGTAGTTGTGGCTATTCTCCACAGTAGACGTGTACAACAGAAATAAAAATAAATGCTAAATGACAACTATTTCTTATCTCTTTCTTTTGAAGTTCCCAACATTTCAGATCTTATCTGATATACACTCCCAGCAAATGGGAGGCGTACACAGAATCTCCCCATTTTACAGATGAGGAAACTGAGGCCCAGAGAGGGGGAAAGGACTTGCCCAGGGTCACACAGCAAGTTCGTGGCGGAGCCGGGAACTGAATCCATGAGCCCAAGGCTCTGTCCATTTCCTGTGCCGCAGTTCCCTTCGCTCCTAAAATGGGAACAACATTGCCCATCTCGGTACACTAAGGACAGACCCAGTCTCCCAGCCATGCATACCTGCCCCTGTCTGTGTCAAAGCTGTGACAGTGGTTATCCCACTCTGTACAAAGGGACCAAGCTTCCCAACCCCACTAGGGCCCTTGATGGTTCTCAAGGGGATTAAAAGACTTGCAACTTTCAAAGGGCAGGGAGTCTCCTTCTGTAATTATTTTTGTATAGCACCACATGCAAACAGAACACTTTTTGGCAATGGACAACTTAAAGGAAGTAGAGAATCAAAATGACTTTTGAGAATTAGAAAGCGAGCAAACAGGCACTTCATAAGCATATATTCCAGGGGCCAAAGGGTGATATCATATTCCTCCCGCCTTTTTATAGAGACCCCTCCCATCACCCCAACCATGCAGAGTCAGAGCTTGAATGTGGCCCAAGAACCAGCGGATGGCACACAGGTTAAGGTTAGGGGCTTTTCAGAAAACTTTCTTAGAAAAATAAAAATGGAAAATGCAGAAAGCAAAAAGAAGCTGGAGACGGAGTCTGAAACTCAGCCTAAAACCTTATCATAAGAAAAAAACTACATTATGACATTCAAAAATTAGTCAATGCTGACTATCCCAAAAAGGAAGGAGTAAAATGGGCCTGCCTCCTGGGGAAGAGTCACTCGAGAAGTGCTAAAGGCCCCACCTTCCTACCCCACAGGAGGACACCTGACATGCAAGCGGATCTGAGGTGGAAAGCTGTCGGCATGGAGCCTGATCCCGGGCAAGACACAAAGGGGTAGGTAAGCCGAGGCGGCGATCCTCACCCCTCACCGCCCTGGCTCTGACCCTTACCTATAGGTCTTGCCGTCTTTCTGATGGTCATCGTCATCCTCGGGGGAGAGGACATAAGGGTCATTCATCTCAGGCAGCCCCGATTCCAGCATCCGCTTCTTCTTCCGGCCCCGAGGGGGCTTCGGAGCCACGCTGCCACCTCCACCACCACCTCCGCCTCCTTCCTCTGTTAGGGTTGATGCTACCTTCTTGGAGAGGTCAGGGACCACCTGCAGGGCTTGTGAGCCAGGGGGAAGAGCTGAGACAATCATGGGAGCCGAAATGGGGAAGGTCTGAGCTGATGAGGCTGTGGTCACAAGGGAGCCTGAGGGGGACGTGATTACCAAACCGGGACCTAGGATTGGGAGAAAAAGGAGATGGTGTCACGTTGTCCAGTCCTGATCCTTATCCTATTTAATTTCCCCCCGGATTATTGTCTAATCAACCCCTCACCACCCCCTCCCAGCCCAGAGTATATAGGAAACCCCAAACCCTATAGAAAAATAATGCTCTCCTAACCCCTGTCCCCACCCCACCCCCAGTAACAGTGAGATTTACCCCTTGATTGACTCCCTTCTCTTCTCCACCTCTGAGAACAGGAGACTCCTTGATTCAGAGAAGGAAAGAATGTCACCTCCTCAAAGGCAGGGACCGCATCTTCTACTTCTTTGTATCCCCCACAATGCCTAGCGCATTGCTAGGCACACAGTAGGCACTTAATAAAAATGTGATTGAGTAATCAAACACATATCCCACTCCCCATGTCCTTGGAGCCCCCCAGCCTGGGGTACTGATCACGGAAGATCAACACCTCAGATTGGAGAAGAGCAGAGTGGCTCACCAGCAGTCATCAGTCCTGTAGACGGCACAGGGACCACGGTGATATTCTGCGTAACGGACGCCTGGCTATGTGGGGTCAGCTGGTCTGACTTGGACTCTGTGTCCATACTGATGCCTGAGGGCAGGGACACGGAGGCAGGCACTGTCAGCAAGGTAGGGTAGTGGGGTGGGGCCAGCCCACAGCCCTTCTCTGGCAGCAGCTGATCCTTCATCTTGTTGATGAACATCGTGTTCTCAATCTAAAAGAAAAGGAAAGGGGAGGCGAGCAGCCTCTTCAGAAAGGGTCTGATTTTGTCTATTCCCTAAGCACTTTGCGTTGTCTGTCCTCCAAGGAGTGAATAGTTAATATCTTTGTGCACAGACACGCTAGAATTCTCAGTGATGGGGGACCTGGTGAAACAGCACGTGATTTATTTTGCTTCAGTCTCCACAGTAATAGAACTTACTACTCAAAAAAGGTTGAAAAAAGTACACGATAGGGAAGGACAAAAAAACCTCCGCCACCTACCTGTCCTGAGACTGTGGGGATAGAAGGCCAGAAGTACGGGTTAGAATTGAAGTGAGATTCTTCCATTCTACCTGAAGAAAGAAAGAGAGATCACATCATACTGAGGAACAAATCTGAAGTAACTTGGCCACCGAGGAGAGATGAGGAGCTCCTGACCTCCTCTTCAGGACCCGAGCACAGAGCTGGGAATTCGTGGTGGAGACCTCCGGATCTACCATATTAGTCCCCGAGAGCCACTCAGCATGAAATCCAACAGAGTCTATCCTTCTCAAGATGCTGCTGGAAGAACTTACACACATCTTGCTTACCCACAGAATGTCTCCCATAAGAAAGAGACTGGGTATTACTTTTCTTTGGTGACAAAAAGAGGAACTGAAGTCAGGAGCAAGGAAGGGATGTACCCAAGGTCACACACAGCAAATCATCGACTGGCTGAGACGCAGCCGGGGTACTTATCCCCGCTCCTCTTTTCCTCTATCCTTCAAATAGATCTTCCTCAGAAAGTTCCAACGGACATACCTGTCATTTAATTCCAAGGGGATTAAAGAGCGAAACTGGCAGGAATCACAACCAAGATATTTTGAGTACCACCTGGGGACCATGCCCCACCGATCCCACCAAGGTCCAAGAACACCCACGGTGCCGCACTGGGTACCACACATGCAGAGCCAAGCAGTTAAAACCTGGAATGACCAGTTTAAAAGAGGGTTCCAGCACCAGGAGTAGCAGCACCCCACATCTCTACCTACGAGGATTCAAAATAGGGACAACAGTGCACCAGAACACATACACGGCACTAGACTCCTGCTCTGTATTTCCCACACGTGATGCTTCCAAGAGTTCAAGTTCTTCTCTGTACGTGGATGACAATTAAGCTTAAAACTTGGGGAGTGAGGAATAAGCAAGAAGAGTAATCCCTCAGAATCCTGATGGGTACAGAACCTAGGCACCCACCACTCATTTTCCCACTCTGATCACTTCTCCTAGCAAGACAGTATGTTCACTGTAGTTATTCAAGAGCAGCTTCCCCAGATCCTAGACCTAGAAAGAGCCAGCCGAGCAGAAGGCAGGTGAAGAGGGAGTAAGAGACTGATGGAATGGGGAAATGGCGAGCAGCAAGAAATAAACATTATAATGCTGCTTTTCCAACCAGAAGCAACCAAGATTCAGGTGCGGAAGACGGACCTGTGGCTTACAGCCAAGGGTGGGTCCTGCTGAGAATGTTCTGGAAGCAGATACCATTGCTACTAACAGCTGGAGGGTACAGTGGGCACAGAACCCGGGTCTGAAGTAGATTAAGGAAACTAGGAAAGATCTGTAACAAAGGAGGGGAAACAGAAAGGACACCACTCTAGATGTAACCCCGTTCCTTATCCTCCAGAAATCTCATCACATGTTTGCTCTATTTTTTTTTTTTTAATTTTTTTTTTTAATGTTTATTTACTTTTGAGAGACATAGAGGCACAGCATGAACAGGGGAAGGGCAGAGAGAGAAGGAGACACAGAATTGGAAGCAGGCTCCAGGCTCTGAGCCGTCAGCACAGAGCCCGACGCGGGGCTCGAACTCACAGACCGTGAGATCATGACCTGAGCTGAAGTCGGCCGCTTAACCGACTGAGCCACCCAGGCGCCCCACATGTTTGCTCTATTAAATGGCACTCTCAATGTTCATAAAACTCATAAAGGGAAGCAGAACTGAATTTCAGCCTACTCTTTCCTAAAAAGTAGTAAAGGAGAGGAAAGGAATGCATCAAATCTCTGACTACAACTTCACACAAATAAGGTTCATTATTAAATGACTTGAAGATCAACCCCAGACAAATCCTGCTCCCCAACATACAAAATACACCAGAACAGTCTCGAACACAGGTGCTAACCTTTTCCTTCCAGCATTAACTTTATAAAGGGGTCTCAGGTCCTTCTTAGGCAACAGAAATCAAGAAATGATAGGGGCGCCTAAGTGGCTTAGCTGGTTAAGTGTCCAACTTTGGCTCAGGTCATGGTCCTGCAGTTCGTTGAGTTTGAGCCCCGCCCCCCTACTGGGCTCTCCCCAGAGCCCACTTCAGATCCTGTCTCCCTCTCTCTCTGTCCCTCCCCCTGCATGCACGCATGCGCTGTCTCTCAAAAATAAAAGAACATTAAAAAAGAAATGATCGGATCATGGTTTGAGGGATCCAATCCTGCCAAGCTTTTTGGGAAGCAGGGATCAAATCTTGGACCTACCCACGGTCTCGAACATTGGACTCATCACCCAGGAAGCAATTCCGTATTTCGTGAACTGAAGGACAGTGGACTCTGTACACACAGATTTTGAAAATAATTTGAGGGGCTCAAACCATAACCCGCAACCCCCATCTGTCTAACCTTCTAGCTGAGAGAAATGAAGACAAGAGTCATGACATACGGTGACATACGGTGGAAAGGAAGTAGAGAATTAGGCCAGAGAATAAAGAAAAGAAGGTCTAATTATAATTTCCCCCTAAAAAAGTCAAGGAAGTAAACACATTACGGATGTGAAAATTTAGGAGGGAGGAACTGAAAGCCTGAAAAATTTAAGAATATCTTCAGACAGAATTCTTGTGTACAAAGCCCCTCCCCGCCAAAAAAGATTACATCCATTCATATTGTCCTACAGGCGGCTCAGGAGAAAGTTTCTGAGGAAAACAGCCCCTGTAGGTTCTTATAAAGGGGACATACAACGTGATGTGGAGGACAGGACAATGTCGACATCACCATCGACATCTACTGAGTGCTACTGTGTTCAGGGTACTGTTCTAAGCACTTCACAACTATCGTATCATCCAATCGCCACAGCAACTCTATGAAGTAGGTACTGTAACCCCCATTTTTCAAGGGGGAAATTGAAGTCATAGAGTCAAACAGTAAATATCAGAGAAGGGATCTGAATGCAGATGTCAAAGAGCAAGTTAAGAATGGGCATTCTACAAGAGACCAAAACCCTATAACTGAAATACATACTCTCTGATATTATGACCTGATGTATCAATGAAAATTTACAGTATTTCCAGGAATGGATTATACGTTTTCCAGGTAGTTCTCTGTAAATATTTCCAAAAGTCAAATTTTTGTTAAGAGCAAAATGCAGTTAAAGATGATAGTTTCTGTCCACAGCCTGTGAGACTTCACTTGGCCACCAAGATAACTGATTTTAGAATGATGGAATCGAGGCGCGCCTGGGTGGCTCAATCGATTAAGCATCCAATTTTGGCTCAGGTCACGATCTTGTGGTTCATGGATTTGAGCCCCATGCGGGGCTCTGTGCTGACAGCGCAGAGCCTGGAGCCTGCTTTGGATTTTGTGTCTCCCTCTCTCTCTCTGCCCGTCCCCTGCTTGCACTCTCTCTCTCTCTCTCTCAAAAATAAATAAACGTTAAAATAAAAACAAACGAACCTTAGAAGGATGGAATCAGAGTAAAAAGACCAGACCATCCAGAGAGGGGGTAAACCGAATAAAAGGCGCCTCCGCTTCCCTGGACACCCAATCTACCACTCGGCTTTGGTTCTTAGGAGAACAAAGCTGAAGATCAGAACCACGGCTGGTCCTAGGACAAAATGATAAATGTGCCTTGTGGGCTTCCGATAAATATGTCCACCCAAGGGTACATGGAGAGTTCTGCTCACCCAACTAGAAGCAATATTCACCTGAAAAGGACACCTGAGAAATGCTATAGTACTGTTCTAAAAAGGCTGACGTAAATCTCTGTATCTCTGATGTGAGATCAAACGGGAGTGTCAAGAAGGAGGCTCTTGCCAGAATAGCATGAAAATGGCGCCCCCTAGAGTTGTGTAACAGGGCACTTTTGGTGCCAGATCACTCGAATACCTGTTTACTGTCTACTTTACCAATTAACCTCTTAACTTTCTTTCATGGAGGAATTCTCCCCAAACCATCCCCACATCCAAGCAGGTACATACCAACATTCTTAAAACCCGAAGAAGCCCAATGATAGTACAGGGAAACCTCATTTCTACATAGAAGGCCAGTTTTGACTATGCCAACATTTTAATAATAACAGTAAGAACTGGTTAACCCTAGATTGGGAAGGAAGTGGAAGGCTTTTATTACAGACCCAAAGAGCAGGAAAGAAGGAAAGACATAATAAGTAGAAAGAAGAATGCTGGCAGATGAAAAATCTGGGTTCTAATTTCAATTTTACTTTGCACTATACCTCGACCATTCTGTTAACAAAAAGCAAGGTTCACTATAATTAGGTTGGATGGTATTTTTCTTTCAAGAGGGTCAAAGTACTATATATTTCTTTTCCAATCTCAGACGAAATCTCCAAAGCGCTGAGGAGGTGCAGAAAAAAGACAGCGTTAAGTAACGCCCATGAAACATTTAGTAGGACTTGAACTCTTGCACCAGAGGTTTGTCCATCTGTCTACCCTTCCGTAGTGCTACCAGCCATCCAGAAATAAAGATGTCACTGCCCGCAGCGTGTGGTTTTGGTAGACATGGTAAAGACCACAATCTCTTCCCCGGTACTTACTACATTCTTTACAACTGTTGTTTTTCAACTAAAGCCCAGTATTTCCTCATGAAAGCAATATTCTCTTAACACAAACAAACCTTTAGAAAATCGTGAAAGACTTGCGCCAACCAAGTGTAGTAGCTGGAGAATGAACCTAGAAATCAAGACTGTGAGTGCTACTAGTGACAATCACTGACAATTACATAAAGACCATATAATTACAAAAGTTCTACCCAAAAGTATCAGATCTGTAGCCTACAGCTTACTAATCATCAACGAGAAGCACTAACAATAGAGACGCAAAGAACAATCAGCTCAAACTCAACTACAGAAAGAACTTGACTCACCGATCTCAGACACTCTAGTGAGAAAAACTGTCGCAAAAAGCATAATTGTAGATAGGCTGCAATATTAGCCAACTTGAAACACAGAGAACCATTTTTTTTTTCTCAGTAAGGAAACAAAATCTCTTTCCTCAAGTTCTAAGGACACTCAAGAAGGGTCATCCCAATAGAACTTGGGGCCTTCCTACTACCTATGAACTCTTCCAAGTACAAAATAACTCAGAACAGGTTTATACCAAACACACCAATAGGGCCACTACCACCCCACAGCCGTCAATCTGAGCCAGCAACTTCTACCCTGGGGACTGCTGGACCAATGGTACTCAGTATCCTGTGGGAAGAACACAGTGGTTCCCCTGATCCTGCACATGCCATTATAAACGATGGATTCAGGAAATGTAAGGCTTAAAAAAAAAAAAGCGAGCAGGGGAAAGGGGGCAAGGCAGTTGGACAAGAAAAGATATGCACTTAATATTTAATTATCAACTTGGCTCAGAAACCTATGGGAAATAAATTTTATAAACCAGCCTGGACTCAGTTCTTAGAAGACACTTCTAGGATTAGAAGCTCACAAACTCTTTTGAGTCTTAACATGGTCGTTTTCAGACTACCTAAAACTCTATCACCATCAAGCTTCGTCTTTTGAATTCTGGCATAGTTCTGGGGTCCACTCCATACAATTTTATCTACTTCAAACTACCCACGAACCACGCCTTTTGTTTTTCCTGAAAACTTCATTCTGACACACCGAATTAAAACAACCCTGTCACAGATTCTAACCACTCAACAGGTGCACCTGAAGCACGCCACTGCGATATTACGAATATGAACCCCACTCTAAACTCAAATCTGCTTGTTCCAAATACAGGAAAGCAATTCCATAAGCTTTACGACAAGGACTACACCAGCGACTAGGGCCCATTTGTCCCCAAAGCAGAATAAATTTCTCCTTTGGACACAATGTAACCCTGCTTAGTGATTTCACTTGGGCATCTCGTAATTCATTACTGAGTACTAGTGGGAATGGATAGGGTACAGGGCTATATTTTTACACAAAAACTTCCTGGGTATTCTCAGGAGATAATCTTTCTCTCCCAGCAAACACCGGTATTAAAATTGCTATTACTTGAAGAATTTTGTCACGCTGTCCCCAAAAAGCCCATTTAATTATGACCCCTTCTCCCCCAAACCAGAAAAGCCATTAAGCCAAAATTGTCTTACCCTCTCTCTCTCTTCCTCCTGTCGTCTTATTCCTTCTCCTTTCCAGGGCTCCTGAACTTTCTGTAAACAAATTGTCCGGGTTACAGGGGCCAGTAAGAGTGCAGCCACCTGAGAACTGCGGAGAACCTCAGGAATTCTTGGACTGTCAGCAGTTAGACTGGAAAGCAGGCGTACCCCCAACCAGCAATCCAAAGAGGCAATGGTATAATAAGGAGTATAGTACCACCCACTATGTGGATACAGGGAAATAAATCCAGCTCTCAGGAACTAAGATGAACTCTATCACCAGTGCTTGGGTTCCACTCCTGGGCTCAGGCACTGGTTCTTCTTCGTTCCCCAGGGCCACAGGTAATCAGGGGTCAGAGAACGGAAGAGGTGGAAGAAGAGAAGGGCCCCTGCCCCCTGAGGCTTGGCTCAGAAGGCAAAGCTGAGGACTAGGGGGATGCACAAGCCCTTGTGTCAGGCACAGTGCCAGTTCAGGCCCAGCCACTTCCTCTGGCCTCCCCCCCACTTCTGCGAGGACTTCGCCCCTGCCTACCCAAGGCCCTGCGCCAAGAAGTACCTCCCTCAGCCTACACAGTGGTCTATCTACTGGAGACCCCAGCTGTCCCCAGAAAACCTTCGCTCCCCTGAGACAGCCCCTGGGAGCCTTCTCCTGATGTCGCCCCCCACCCCTTCCTCAAAGACCCTTCTTTGGGACGTCCCTCCTTCCCCTCCAGGGAGCTGAACTCTGCCACCCACCAGACAGACACCCGCCCCCTAAGCCCCCCCATTCCTCCCCATCGCCCGCTCCTCCACAACCACTTCCGGTTCCGGGACGGACACACATACAGTCACACCGAGGACCCCCCCTTCCACGCCCCCCCAAGGAAAAGGGGAGGGGGGAGGAGCAGAGAGCTTGGCGCGCGCCGGCAGCAGCGGCGCGAGACTCACCCGGCGGCGACGGCTGCGGCGGCGCCAGAGCCAGAGCGCGGGAGGGGCGGCGTTTGCTGGGAAAGGAGGGAGCCGAGTGGGGCGGGAGGACCAGCAGGGGGCGAGGGGAGGGGGGAGCGCGAGGCGTAGCGCGCGGGCACGCACTTTCGGCGCGAGACAGACCCACACACTCACACGCACGGAATGCGCGCGAGACACCCGCAGGGCGGGGGCGCGAGGCAGTGGGTGGCCCCCTCCCTCCCTCCCTCCCCTAACACTCACCCGGAAGTGGTGCTGCAGCTCGTGCTCCCGAGAACCCCGATTCCTCCACGCCCCCTCCCTCCCTCCCCCCACGGGCTCAGTAGAGCTGCGGCGGAGAGAAGGCGGGAGCGCCGGAAACGAAAAGGGGGGGAGGGAGGGAAATGGCAATGCAGGGGGGGTGGTAATGGGGAAGGGGGGGAAACGCAAAGGTCGAGTCACTTCCGGGAGCGGCGGAGCACATCCGGCGCTGCCGTGCGCTTCGGGGTCCTCAGGGCGGAAGTTACGACTGGTAGGGGCGGAAGTGACTTCTGCCCGGCGACGCTGTAGAGTCCCGTGTGGATGTGACGCCACAACGGAAGCGAAGGCGGGTTCCGTTAAGGGCAGAAGTTGAACCTTCAGAACTGCGGTCTCGGGCTTCCGGAAGCGACTTCTGGGGAAGTGGGAGGGTGGAAACCGACAGGTTTATGAATTATGCATCAGGTACGAGGGGAGGTAGGGATTCTTAAAAGACTAAGGATCCGTTTCCCTTCCTTCAGCGTAGAACAGGCTGATAGAGGAAGTTACCATTATTTTTACTCTCAAGAATGTCTCCATGTCCTGAATATGCCGGAAAGGATAAGGATGTGTCACTTGTTTTCTGAGGCCCCTACTTAGGCCCGAAGAGTAACATAATCTCTTCCTAACCGCACCACGTACTCTTGGCTTTGGGTTTCTGTGTTCTTGTTGCCTTCGTCCACTTCTCTCTCCTCACGCTGCTTTACTTTTAAATATTGCACTCACCACCAGCTGATGTTATATTGTTTGCTGTCCACCTCTTCCCGCTTAAATATCGGAGTCCTTGAGGGCAAGGGCTTGTGAATCGCTCACCGCTGTATCCTCAGAGCCTGGCATTTAGTAAGTGGTCAGTAAACGTTTGTCGCATAAATGAACACTTCATATGAACTCTTTCAGGAAGCCTTACCGATTGCTCGAACGCACAACGGTTCCCTTTCTCTGAATTTCCACAGCATTTAGTCTGTACCTTTTGTTGCTCTTTTAACTGTTTCGTAATAGGACTCTAAAGCAAGATTGTAGGTTCTTCAGGGAAGAAACCGTGTCTTACGTGGTATACTTCCCATTGCTTTGCTGAGTACATCGTAGATGCTGAATAAATATATGCTATTTGAGTAAATGAATGCTGCCTCCAGCCTGCACCCTGATCTGACCGGAATCCCCCGGGGCTGAGCTCTATTTTGACTGTAGCAGAATTGAAGTCCCTCCTACTGACAGTAATAGTCCCTTGCTTTGAGAACAAAATAGCCCTAATAGAAACAATTGTACTGTCCACCTTACAGATAATGAAAATAAGATCCTGAAGATTTAAGTGATGTTTTTTTCAGTCACAGAAAGGAAGTAGCGAAGGACACTTAAAAGTAAACATTTAAGTTAAATGTTTAAATAGAAGATATGTATCTTTTGTTTGTAATTGTAGTTTGTATCCTTTTGGAAGTGTCTACTCTCTCGATCACATTTTTTGGGCACTCAGTCTATGTTAACTGAGTAACAACAGTTGGCAGGATAAGATCTTAAGGTCTCAGCTGTGACCAGACCTAGTTGCTGCATGGGCTAGAAATTGCTAATTCCAGAAACGCCGACTTTGAGGACTGAGATAGAGAAGTGGGAGCAAAGCAGTGGCTATCGCTCTCAGTCCCGGTTCTCCTCTTGTTCTTTTCCTGTTTACATTAACTGGTGCTCCCTGAGCCTCAGTGTCTCCAGCTGTCATCTCCTGCGCCTGCCCTTGCTGTAAGAAGCAAGTTTTAAGTGCCTTGAACTCCTTAGAGAAGAGCTTTAGAGATAAATGTGGGGCGTAGGGGGAGGAGGGCTGTTAATTTTAGCCTGGGGTTTTCCAGCTGGCACACTGTTTCCATTTTGAATCACTTCCACACCCTGAGCTCTGCCTGGGAGATCCCTCCTCCTGGGGGCTTCCCCATTTCCTGGTTTGGTCTGAGCCATAATGGTAAGCATTCCAGAAAAATGCTTAAGAGAAGACTGGCTGAGTCATTTGATGCACAGCTCAGGAGACAAAAAGAAAAAAAAAAAAAACACATAATGATGAGAGATGCTGGTCCCAGTGGTGTTTGTGAGGGGTGGCCTCCAAGAACCAAAAGGGTAGCGTGCCCATTGTGTGTTCTTGGTCTGTAACTAAGCAGTGACTCTCTGCCTGTACCACTTACAGCCTGCAAGGACCTCCAAAGGCCCCATGGTCTGTTTCAACTTTATGAGAGATAAAGGGTAAGATCTGTCCCCAGGGCCACCCAACGCTTCATAGTTATCACTACGATGTGATTTAGTTTGGGATATTTCCTTTAGAACAACTGGAAAGACCCTTAGGACGTCTCCTTTCTCCTCTGTCTTTCCCTGCCTTCTGACTTTCCATGGGGAAGGAGGGTATTTAAGAGAGAAGGAACAGGTGAGGATTTCCCAGTGTCTTGCTGGTGTATTTTAATTTATTTAAATTTAGAGAAACAGCAGGCTAATCAGGCAATAATTAATTCCCTCTTCATTAGGGGCCTTCATGCGAGCCTTTTGCATATGGATGAGCCTCGGGGTCACACTGTCCCTCTGAAGAGCTGGAGTTGCAGAGAGTGATAGAGCCCTGGCGTGCTCTCCAGGCACTTGAGCTCCTTCCCCTTCCAAGCCAGTGCTCCTCTTCCCCCCCACCCTCCCCTGACAAGGACTAGATTCCTGGGGGGAAGGAAGGGAAAGCTGAATGAGGCATCCTCTCCCATCCACCTTGGATCCCTCCCTCTCTGCCCCTGACCCATGTCCTCGGTGCCTCTGCCTGCCACCCTCACATTCCATCCGGCCCTCTCCTTTCGACCAGCTGCTGCTGGAATCTCTTCGGGTCCCACTGGGTTGACTCTGAGCCCTCCTCAGCAGCATGTTGGCTTTGCACCTCTGCTTTTAGGTGGTTTATCACTCCTTGGCCCCGCTCTGCCTTTTTCCTCTGTAGCAGTCTGTTTTTCTGCTACTGCTCTGGTCCAGGGAAATACGCTCCCACCTCCCCACTCACCACTGTGTGCTGTAGGGATTCAGCCACACTTCCTTGAGTACACAGTAAAGCTCCCCAACACCTAAAACGCACCTACCAACACCTATACTCTCCTAATTCTAGCTGCAAAGATAAATACATGGAGGCATTCAGAGTCCAGGGCAGCCCAGACTGCCCTCTGGCACATTACGGCCTCCTCTCCTCCCTGGAGCACCCCATTTCTAGGGAGGAAGTGGGGCACAGATGGGGGCGGGGGAAGAGATGGGACCTGGGTGGTTACCATGGCAACAGAGCCTAGCAACAGCTGAGAGGCTGATGTGTGGGCTTCTGCAGGGCTGTCACTAGAGCCAAACCTAGAATGGGGGGACTCAGAGGTGACTGATCCCAGCTGGGCGGCCCGTGTTCCCTCCCGCAAACATACCCCTTGGTTCCACTCCCACGCCCAAGCAGTACCTCTCTCTCAAAAGAGGGGAGAGTGGGGAAAGCCAGTGAGAGTTAACCACAGGGGTTCCAATGCTGCACAACTTTTGGGGGGCAGCTGTGGATGGGGGCAAGTTAGGGAGCAAGGCTCAAAATAAATCAGGCAGGGAAGCTTCCCGCCTGTGGCCCCTCCCATCTCTTCCCCACTGCTCTATTTTTTTCTTCTCCTTTCACCCTTCACCCTCCATCTGTCTTATCAGCTCTCTCCTCCTTTTCTTGCTTGCTCCATTGCCTGTCCCCGTACATAATTTTCCCTTTCCTCTGTGTCCTTTCTCATGGTCCCTCTTGACCTTCACTGGCAAGTTACAAGCAAGCCACTCTTCTAGTTTCTCCTGTTCTGGCTGCTTCCTTCAGCTTCTCCTTCCATTCTGTTCCACGTCAAAGCTCAGGAATCCTAACTCCAGGTCAGAGTAGGTCAGGTCACACCTCTTAAGAGGTTCCCCCCAGCCTCACCCACCCCCCAGCCTCCTCTTCCTCCCTCTTGGCTGCCTGTTGCTCCTCTCCCTCTCCCCTCTCCAGGGTTCATAAGCAGAACCAGGGGACTTGGGTATCTTGCAAAGGCTTTATTTGAAAATTTTGAAACTTACATCCCACAAGAATTCAAGATTATCACCACAAGAAGAAAGAGATAATACAAAAATATATATCACAGCATAGGAGCCAGGTAAAGAGAGGAAGAAGGGAGGAAGGTGGAAAAATGGTGAGAAGTAGGAACAAATGTGGGGGGAGAGAGGGGGGACAGGCAAAAGGAGGGGGAGTGGACGAACCACGGAGGGAGGAGAGGAGGAGTGTGAGGGAGCCCAGGAAGCGGAGGGAGAGATTGGGAGGCAGAACTCCCAATGGCCTTGAACCAGCTGGCCTGAGTTCCTGGCAGCCTAGGTGGAGTTAGGGAGGCCCTTAGGGAAGCTGGAAAGTGGAGGACTGGCTCAGGGGCTCTGAATTCCAGAGAGTGACCCACACACTGACAGCCAGGACAGACAAGACAACAGGGACTTAGGAGGAAGGGCAGGGCAAATGGGAGCCCCTTTCTCATGTAGTGCAGCAGGTGACTCCCCGATAACCCATCTCCCAGACAACAGAATTTAGCAGTGGCGTGGGGGAGGAGTTTGGGGCCTCACTACCCCCATTCCCATGGGGGAGCCCTCAGGGTAATGAGCACGCCCTTGGAGTGGGATGGGGAAGACAATGAAACGTGACATGGCTTGGGATGGGACCATGACAGATGGGGGCATGAGAAGCCCCCAGCTCACCTCCCACCCACCTCTGGGGCAGCATGCAGGGGCCACAGAAACTGGATCAGTGGGTGTGCATGAGGGAGAGTGTGAGCACAACACACAACACCAAGACATGGGGCCAGGAAGTGCAAGTGAGAGGCAACGGGAAGGTCACTCACTGACCGCTGAGTGACTGAACTGAGCGTGGAATGTGGGAAGAAGAGAAAGTGAAAGTGTGAAACAGAGGAGGTGTGGGATGGGGAGAGGAGGCGTGGGTGGAGAAGGGGTGCAGAAGACTGGCTGTACAAGAGCACGAGTGTGTGCAATGGCCCGGGAGGGTAGAGGTGAGTGTGCAAGGCTTTCATGTGAGTGTGCAAGGGTGGGGATGGGGGACCAGAAGCCACAAATGTGTGAGGCCCCCACCTGAAGGAGGGTGAGCAGGTAAGATCGCCTATGGGGCCGGTGAGTGTTCCAGGGTGGTGTGCAAGGGCAGGAGCCGGGAGCACCTGTGGCCCCAGCTCCCACAGCTGCCCCACCCTCAGTGGGATGGGGGCTATGCCGGCCCCTTGGCCTCCTGCTTGGCGGCACCCCAACATTGGGGGTCGTCACAGATTCACCAGGGGAATCCTGAGAGGAAGAGGGAAAGGGCACAGTCAGGAACCACGGGGTAGGCCAGAACTGAAAGGAAGTCCGAGGCAAAGAAAGGGGCTCAAGGAGAAGAGGCCAGAGTTGAGTTAAATGACAGCATGACAACAGGACATAGATCCACAGAGAGCAGGAGAAGGAGGGATCCCCCAGGGAGGAGCTGGTCCAGTCCTAGGAAGGGCCAGGAGCTGTGGGGGGGCGGGTAGGTCTGTCTCCTCCCCACCCACCCAAGAGGGAGCACCCCAACCAAGGCTCCGGCCCTCCCGACCCTCCCAACCCTTTGCCCCTGCCCTCACCGGTTCAACTGGAAGGCTGGAGCCCCCTTGGGCTGGGGCATCCCAGGCCGGGGTCCCCCTCGGGGCTCCTCATGGTCAGGGGTAGGGGAAGGCGAGTCCCCGAAGGCCCCCAGCACAGTGACCCCCGCCGGGGACAGGTCTGTTAGCGGCTGCTGGCTCTCCTCCTGCCTTAGAGCACCTTGCTGCCCGGAGGGCCTGCGCCGCTTCTGGCTTCGGTCCCAGCTGGTGCACCAGAAAGAAAGAGGTTCCCTCACACACTTAACAAGCCCCCATCCTGGGCTTGCAGTGCTGGCCACTCCCACCCTCCCTCAGACACCCCAACATCCTATAGCAAGCGGAGAAACTGACCTCTTAACAGTTCCCTACACCACATCTCTGGAGACCGAATGTCCATAAGGCTACTTTCCCTCCCCCCAGCCCTCCCAGCCCCACCCAGGGGGCTCAGGGATGTAAACCATCCTCCTGACTTGGTCCAGATCCACAGAATCGGTACCTCTTCTCCACGAACACAGAGTCCCCCAGAATTGCTCCCTCCCCCACGCGTGCCCAGAAGAGCCATTTCTCTCCTGAGCAGGCGCCTGGCAGATTTAGTTTTCATTCAAAATCAGCTAATGACCTGGACACCTGAGTCTAATGATTCTCTCAGTAAAGTGTGAAGGACTGAGCGACCCATTATTTAAATGCATGCAAAGAGCTCTGGACTTTCTCCCTTCTCTCCAGGCAGCCCCAGGAAGGGGCTCTGCAGCACGGGTCCATTTTCTCTGTCTTGGAGGAAATGCCCACCAAGGCACCCCTTGCCAGCCCCAGAGCACTTAAGTCCCCTGCCTCTCCCATTATCCTTGTATTTCCCTGGGGAAAGGAATTCGCCCTGATTCGTCACTGTCTCCCCTGCTCCAAATCCTTACTACTTTTCCCCAAGGTCTTCCTTGCCATAGTCCTCCACTTCCTAGCCTACCTCCAGCAAAAATACTGCCCTTGCTCCTGCCTTTCTTCCAGCCAAACATGGCCAAACATCTGGTCCCCATCTGCCAGCACCCTCCTCCTCACAACTTACCAGAACTTGAAGATGATGCCCGTGGCCACGAGAACAATAATGATGGAGATGGTGATTGTGACATAGAGCTGGGGGTCCACACCTGATTGGGGTGGGGAGAAAGTTTTAGGGAGGCCTGAAGTGGTAGGGGCCAAGAGGGGGTGGGGTGGGATTAGGCTTCGGGTTCAGTTAAGCTTACAGATTACCATTCGAATCCACACTGTCCAACTCTTTTCTGCTTTCCTGGACCCCCTGACCCACCCCCACCACCACCTTCATTCTTATCCGCCTTCTCTAGAGTTTTCCGTTCCTTTCCTCCACGTTCCCAAATCTTCTGTATGCATGTGATGAGGAGGAAGCTCCAAGGTCAGAGAAAACCCCTCTCTGCACAGAAACTAGGGGGCAGAACTGTCCATCTGTGCCCTAGCCCCATCCCCAAACTACTGGCCCTATCTTGGCATTCCCTGAGCCGAGATGTCGCCCCAAAGGTCCTTTTCCTCCACGGGGTCCTTCTGCATGGAATACTCCCACTCCATTCTCAAGGTCCAGCTCCAACGCCAATTCCTGGAAGGTGTCCTGATCCCCAGGCAAAAGTAATCTCTCCCTTCCCTCTTTTCCTAAAAACATGCTGCGTATAGTTCTATTAGCGCATTTATTACGTTGACTCATCCCCGAGTGTTTACGCGTCTGTCTTCTCCAGTGGACCTGAGCTCCTCTAGGGCTCAGACGGCATTTCATCTCTGCCTCCTGTGCCAGCACAGTGCCTGACACGTTTGTGGGAGGAACTAACAGACGAGGACTCCGGCGCTGCTCTTAGAGCTTTCAACCAGCCTCTCCACCCCTCAACCCCCTACCAGCCTCTCCCACTCCCACTCACCTTCCCCACGGCCCCCGAAAAGGAACGGCCGCAGGGTGGCAGGTGCTTCTCCAAGGATGAGCCCATCTCCATCACCCCGCATGGAGTCTGAGTTGGGGTGTGGGGTTGCCAGCCCATGGGGGGCTGCAAAACCATAGTCCAGAGGCAGAAATCCAGGATTGGCAGAGTTGGGGTCCCCCCCATCCTCTCGAGACACTGTAGGGCCCCATACAATGGCCCAGGGGTACTGCGATGACGGTGGCCCCTCCTCAAAGCCTGACGGGGTGGCAGGGGGCGCGGTGCCTGGCAGGACTTGCCGACGAGATCTTGGGACCCGAGGGGATCGGCTTGGTGGGGGTGCCCGCTCCCACACGCACACATGGCGTGGGGCAGAGGGGCCTCCCCGGGCACAGGGGGGCCGGGCTGGGGCTGGTGGGGTTCGAGGGGAGGAGGAGGAACCTTGAGCTGGTGGTGGGAGGGGCAGCAACAGCAGTGGCCAGAGAGGGAGGAGGTGGGACAGCAACAGTGCAGGCCTGCAAGAAGGGAGAGAAAGCGGGTGAGCCTCAAGCCCTTCTTGGTCTTATGTGTGGGGAGCACAGGCTTCTACCGGAGATCCGGGGCTGCCTCCCTCCAGCTTTCTCTGGAAAAGCAGGCGGGCCTTCGGAAGACTGGCCTCATTTCCTTCCTTCCTAGGGTCTGGTCCTTGGAATCAAAGGCCCTGGATGGACCTAGGAGGGAAGGGGCCCGGACCCCAGAAGAAGTGGCCCCCAGGCTCCCTCTGCTGCGCCAAACTTACCACATCTTGGACTTCATGTCCGAGCTCTTCCTCAGCTGTGACCCAGATTTTCAGCCTTTACTGGGGGAGAGAGGGGGTCGTCACATCTCAACTCTGTCCTGAAGTGCTTCCCCAGCTCATTCGGCCACCCATCCGACCCCCATCTGCCCTCCCAGGCTGCCAGCTGCACTTACCATCCTTCTGGGGGGAGGGGAACTCGCAGAGTGGTTCCTTCTCTAGCCCCCAGCCCCTGGCTACTACTGCCCAGAGATCCCCGTAACTTCCCCCACCTCAGGGTCTACTCTCTCTTCTCTGGCTTCCTTCCTTCTCACTTCCTCTGCCCACTGCTCCAAGCTCTTGTTGGAGCTTAATTTAGAGCCACGAACCTTGTGATTCCTTGAGCACCTACCACTAGGGAGGGAGTCTGAGAGTGGGGGAGGGAAGAGGAAGTCACTCTGAGCCAGTGTGTGAATGTGTGTGTGGCGGCACGAGGGGAGCATCCCAGCTTGCCCACCAGGCTCGGAGTCCCAAGCATTTCTCTTATGCTGGGCCCCGGGAATCTGCATCTTCAGGGGATGGAGGACCGGAAAGAAAGAGAGAAAGACAGAGGTGGGTGGGAGAGAAACTACAGAGTATAATTTTTGCTCTGTGTCCAATCATCCAAATGTATAGGTGCTCTCTGAAGGGAGGTGGAGCTGGGGAGAGGCCACCCCCTCAAATGTAACTCTCCTGGGGGAAGAGTCCTGGGAGAATCTGGATGGTTGGTTTGGAAAGAGGAAGGACATGTTCTCGGAGCTGAGGGTGGTGGATCCAGGGCGGCCAGGCTCCCCAGAGTGAATGAGGATATGACACCCTGGGTCCTCTGGGTCCTGCACATTAAGTACGCCCAGAGAAGAACAGGGGAATATGATGGGACAGTCTGGGGAAGGGAAAGGGGGAGCCGCCAGAGGGGAGAGCGGTGAAGGGGTAAGAGGCTGAGAGGGGGAGGGGTGGTTAAAAGCAAGGAGAGGAGGAAGGCGAAGAGGAAGCCGGCACAGCGCACAGGGTGAGGGGAGAGTAGTCAGTTCCGAAAGAGAATGGACTGGGAAGGAGGTGGGCACAGAAGGCTGGAAGCTTGGAGGATGCTGAAGGGAGAACAATACAAGAATACAGGTGAGAGAGGGAAACCGGGAGGGTGAAGGGGGTCCCTGGATCAGGGGAAGAAGAGGGAACGGCAGGAGGTCAGGGAAGGAAAGGTCGAGGCAGAATGGGAAGTGTAAAGAGGGGAAAGGGAAGAG
Source organism: Paguma larvata (assembly GCA_030068075.1). Taxonomy (NCBI): domain Eukaryota; kingdom Metazoa; phylum Chordata; class Mammalia; order Carnivora; family Viverridae; genus Paguma; species Paguma larvata. The sequence goes on along the minus strand of CM057828.1, from coordinate 97,015,657 downwards.
AGAAAAGGGGCGGAGAAGACCAGGGATGGGGAGAAAAGAAATGGAAAAAGGAGAGAACATAATACCGAGGAGAGAATGAGAAGAGGAAGGGACGGGGGGGGGGGGGGGGGGACCGCAAACGGAGCCGCAAAGATGGAGGAGTTGGAAACTGTTTCTCCAAATGTAAAGGGATATGAAGCTATGGAAGGAGCTAGGGATGGGGGCCCTGATGGGCTGAAGGGAAAGAGGGCCGGGGAGAGAAGGAAGCAGGAGGGAGGGAAGGAGGGAAGAAGGAGGTTGGAGCGAATCAGTGAAGCGGAGAAGGGCTGAAGGGGACATCTGTGGCCAGCTGACTCCGGGACTCACTTGCCTCTCTGCCTTGTGCATCCCCCCTCCTCCCAAAACCAATGTCAACTCCAGTCCCCGAGCCCCGCACCCTCTTTAGCCACCCCCTCCAGGAAGCCCGCAGTCCCTGGCTTGGCGCGCCACCCCCACCCTCTCCTCGCTTCTCACCGACCTGTTGTGCGCAGGAGACGAGCTGGGGGTGGGGCGGGAGCCTTGGGGTGGGGGAACCGGGCCCCATCCCCAGGGCTACCCCGGGCCCACCCCTCCCACGAGCCCGCGCTCCCCGGACAGGCTGGAAAGCGGCGAGAGTGGGGGAGAAAGCGAGCACCGGGAGGTCAGCGAACGGACTCCGAGGGAGGGAGCGCCGAGAACAGGGAAACCGAGGCAGGAGGACGCACAGAGCCGAGGGCTGAGCCGAAGGCGGGATGGAGGCAGCCGCGGGGACGCTGACCGCTGCGCCAGGAGGGCAGGATGGAGTCCGGATCCGCGGAGGGATGGAGAGCACGGAGGGGAAGGCGCGCCTAGGGGCCGGTGGCTCGAGCCCAGGCGAGGGATGGGGGGCGGGAGGGGTGGGGGGCGGAGGGCGCCGAGTCAGGAAGGGCAGGGCCGGGCTCCCGCGGGCGGGGGCGTGGGGGGGGTCCCCTCTCGCTCACCTGCATGCCTGGCGCGGCGGCGCGACAGCTGCGGGCGCTCGGGGCTGCGCGGGGCTGGGGGGTCGCGAGGGCTCGTGGGGCACGGGGCATGGTCGGGGGGGTTGGCAGGCAGCGGGGGCGCTGGATAGGGTGGGGGGGGTGGGCGCCCGGGGCGCGGGGCGGCGGCGGCGGCGGCGGCGGCGGGAGATGCTCGGCTCGGCTCGGCTCGGCTCGGCTCGGGCTGCGCTCGGCTCGGCTGGGCTCGGCGCGGCAGCTCCGAGAGCGTGGTCTCCGCCTCTCCCCCTCCCGCGGTGGGCCCCGCACCGTTTAACCCTCCTGCTGCCGTGCCGCAGGAGTGCGCCCTGCTGGGTCCCGGGTGGAGGGTTGGAGAGGGCAGCGGAGGATGACCGCCAGTCTGATCCCCCCCGGGTTATGGTGGCGGTCTTCTCTACCCCTTTCAGCCAACTCCATGGACGGCCATGCTCACCCCAGTCAGTGTCTGAGATTCTGAGTCACCTAAGGCTCTGCGTCCCTAACCGCGTCTCATCCCTGGTGGAGATTGCAGAGCGCTGGGGATCGAGGTGGGGCTGAGGGTGGTGGCGAAGACCTCGAACCATCCTTGGATTATCTCAAGACTTGATCCCGGACCATTCCACTCTGGTCCTGCTTACAATGCATTCTCCTCGAAGCGACTCAAATGATCTTTAAAAATAAGTAGATCGAGTTGCATTACTCAGCTTTTCTAGCACTCAGATTACCCAAATTCCTTACTGTGACTTACAAGGCCCTATAGGACCTGTCCTCTAGGTTGCTTTCTGATTTCCTCTCCTAACTCCCTTTATGCCCTAGCCACATTGGACCTGATCTATGTTCTTAGAACTAGAGGATCTTAACCTGCCACTGGGCCTTGGCACTTACTGTACCCTTTACCTGGAATGTTTTCCCCTGGCTTTTCACAATGACTCACTCTTTTCATTAAAATTTCACTGAGATCCAATGTCACCTTCCCTGAGAGGCCTTCCCTAGCCTATCAAAAGTAGCTTCCCGCATCCCCCTCTCACTCCATCCTACCCCATCCCTCTCTGCCATGTTTTATTCCCATTGCACTCCTAGGATGCCACACTTTCCTAGTTTCCTTCCAGCCTCACTGGCTTTCCCTTCCCCGGTCTTCTTCTGCTTCTTCTTCTGACCTCTAAATGTTAGTGCTTGCTGGGGCTCAGTCCTTGGCTCTCTTCTCTTTCCACATTCTGTGTCCAGTGATGTCATCCAGTCCCAGACCTTAAATACTATGTAAATGTCAGCGAGTCCTAAATTTATATCCAAAGCTCCAGACTCATTTATCCAACAGGCTGCTTGACATCTCCACTTGGATGTCTAATAGCCATGTGAAACTAATGTGGCTAAAATAAATGTCTTGAAGTCTTCCCCTGCCCAGATCCATTGCTCTCTGTGTGACCCATCCGGGGACATGACAATTACTTGTTCAGGCTGAAAACCTAGGAAACATCTCCCACCCACCCCCCGTTCCCTTTTCTCACTAACTCTTGCCCTGTATCTAATTCGCCAGCAAGTTCTGTGAGCTGAGCTCTGCATCCAAAATATATCCTGAATCTCTCCACTGCTCTTCATCTTTGTTCCTTCCATCCTGGTTCAAGCCATCATCACTCATCTGGAAGAGGACAATAGCCTCTTAGCTGGTCCCTTGCTTCTGCCCTTGCCCTTTACAAACTAGTCTTCACAACATCTAGTAATATTTTTATAATCTAAATCATATCATGCTCTTCCCTGCTTAAAATATTTGAGTGGCTTTTCATTGTACCTGGAATAAATCTGAACTCAGTGTTAGAAAAGGCCCTCCAGCCTGTACTCCTCCTCGATGTTCAAACGATGCTCCTGCCAGATCAGATTTCTTGATGTTCTAGCACATCTGAGGGCAGAGGGAGAGAGAGAGAAAGAGAATCCCAAGCAGGGAGCCCGACATGGGGCTTGATCCTACGACCTTGGGATCATGATCTGAGCCAAAATCAAGAGTTGGTCACTTAACCAACCCATCACTCTCCGAAATGATCTTATATTTGTTTCCTGTTCATTGTCTCCCCCCGCCCCTGCCAGCCATACACTAGAGAACCAGGATCTCATTTGTCTTGTTTACCCCGTAGCCTACCTCAGAGCCTGGCACATAGTAGAGGTTCAATATTTATTGCTTAGTAAATTTTACCTGGGACCCCTGCCCACTGTGAATTCTTCATTCTCTTCTTTGCTCTCCACCTGCTTTTCCTCTCTGTCTGCCCGCCATCCCTGATCTCCGCCTTATGCTGAGTGCTTTAGGTTGAGTCTCTGCTCACACCCACGCTCCTCCAGATTCATGCCCTCCATCCTCTGCGTTATTACTGTCATTAGCCTAGCCCTCCCGCCTCCCGGAAGGATGCCTGCTGTTCTGACCAGCATCTGCAGCGGCTGCCCTCCTGTTCGTCCCTGACAGCCCTTCATTCCGAGGGCAGAAACAGTAGTGAGTGAGCCACCTCCCAGTGTTTCCGTGTGGCCGGGGAAAGACGGTAGGCATTGAATGCAAACCAGACTATGTGAGACAAGGTGTGCAAATCATGCCATATCCTGGGCCCCACTAATCCCCATATCTTGAGGATATGCTGTAAGAAGACTCATTAAATGATGGGTGTGGGTCAAATTTATCAAGTCAATATTCATTATCAATCCTAGTATTCCTTTTTTTTTTTAATTTTTAAAGTTTAGTTCTCTATGAGAGAAGAGAGAGAATGAGTGGGGAGGAACAGAGAGAGGGAAAGAGAGAATCCCAAGTAGGCTCCATACTGTCACTGTGGAGCCCCACAAGGGGCTCTATCATGAACTGTGAGATCATGACCTGAGCTGAAATCAAGAGTCAGACAGACACTTAACCGACTGAGCCACCCAGGTGTGCCTATTTCTAGTATTCTTGACTCCTTCATTCTTTCCAGGACTCTTTTTGGAACACCTACTACGTGCTGGGCACTGTGCTGTGCTGGCTGGGGAATACAGTAGAGAGCAAGACCAAAGTCATCACTGTCTTCCTGGAACTTAGAATCTAGTGACGGAGACAATGAAATCCAGAGTGCTAAATGTGTCTTTAGGTGAATTTGAGAACCTTCCCGCACCCCACGATCTATCGCTGTGTCTGGCTCTGCTGGTATCTTTATCGTTATCTCTGTGCTCTCTGGGGTTTCCCAGTATTGGTCAGGGTAAATTTCTGTCTGTTTCCCGTCCTCAAATGTCCAATGCCCTTCTGAACTCTTCCCACTCCCAGCTGAAGATCTCGCTTGCTGTTTCTCTGAGAAAATAGGAGCACACAGAAGAGAACTCTCCCTCACCCCCACCCCCATCTCATTCCAGCCCACCTCTCCTTCTGGGTCGGGGGTGGGGGGTGGGGGGGAGTGGTCCCAGGCCTTCTCAGCCACCTAAAGTCTTCACTCCAGTGGCTCTCCTCCTTCTCCTGGGCATCACTGTCCTTTCTAGTGATTATCTCAGCAGCACATGAGCACGTTGTAATTTCTTACAGCCTAAAACAAGCCCTCCTTAGCTCCGCCGTCCCCTCCCGTGTCTGCCCTTCTCCACTTCCCTTTATAGCAAAGCACCTCTGAAAATGGTCTCTGTTTACCATCTTCTCCACGTCTCTTCCCATTCCATCTCTTTCTCTTTATTACTTAAATTCAACCATTTAATTTTTGCAACTCGTTATTTTGAGTGGGTAATACATTCACATGTACAAGAAAAGTCTTCAATATATAAAATGGTGTAGAGGGAGTTCTCATTCTTTCCCTCATCCACCATCTTTCCCGTTCCCATCCCTGCCCTCAGCATGACTAATTTCTCTGCATTCTTCTAGTTTCTGCATGCACAAATACTAATATAAATTCTTATTCCTCTATGTGTTTTACATAAAAATTGGCATACTGCGTTTACTATTCTCCATTTTTTTTAGTTTATTTTGTGAGGTGGAGGGAGAGAAAGAGAGAGTGTGCAAGAGAGGGGAAGAGAGAGGGAGAGAGAGCAAATCCCAAGCAGACTCCACACTGTTAGCACAGAACCAAACATGGGGCTCGAACCCATGAACCAGGAGATCATGACCTGAGCCAAAATCAAGAGTTGGATGCTTAATCGAATGAGCCACCCAGGTACTCCTACATCTTTCTTTTTTGAATCTTATTGATTTGTAGGAGTTATTTATATATTATGGATACTAATATTTTATCAGCTTTATATGCTGCAAATATCTTCTCTTTTGTGAGATATTTGTGACCTGCCCTTTACTTTTTTCATGATGAATTCTGATTATCAGAAGTTCTTCACTTTAATATAGGCATATTTATCAACCTTTCACTTATGATTATGCTTTTCATATCTTATATAAAAAATCGCTCTGCCGTCCTGGTCAGAAAAAGATTTTCTTACATATTCTTCAAAAGATTTTAAACTTTTGCTCTTCATACTTAAGTCCTAAGTCTACCTAGAATTGATTTTTTGTGCATGGATTTTTATGACAATCTATTTTGCATTTTTTGATATGGAAAATAAATTATCCCAGTCTTACTTACTAAATAGTCCCTCCTTTCTGCCTGATCTGCTTTGCTATCTCTGTTATGTGTCAAACTTCTATATGTACATGGATCTGTTTCTGGACATTATTCCGTTCCATTGGTCAACTTTTTAAAACGTGCACCAATAGCACACTGTCCTATAGCTTTAAAATAAACCTAGATATCTCCTAGAGCAAACACCACCTTGCCTATATACTCTTTTTCAGGAATATTTTGCCACTTATCAGCCATCGCCATAGTTGAGAATCAAATTGTCAAGTTCCACAAGGTTTTGATTGGAATCGCACTGAATCCAAAGTCCAGTTTGAGTCAGATTGACATCTTTTGGATATTGAAATTTCTTATCATTGATTTGTGATATCTTTTCATTTATTTACATCCATAATGTCTTTCAATGATGCTGTGTCATTTTCTGCATACAGATTATGCACGTCTTTGGTTTTATTTATTCCCAGGCACTTCATTGCTTTTGTGTTGTAGTAAATGGTATCTTTAAGTTGACATTTCAAATTGGTTTTTGCTGGTAGGTAGAAATGCAATTGATTTTCAATATTGGTTTTAGAGCCAACCACTTTGATAAGCTCTCTCTTCTGTATAATTTTTCTATAGACTTTTTGAATTTTCTACAAAGACAATCATGTTATCTGCAAATGATGGCAGTTTGCTTATTCCTTTCCAATACTATGCCTATAATTTCCTTTTCTTGTGCTGGCCAGGATCTTCAGTACAATGTTGAATACAAGCAGTGATAACTGGCATCTTCCTTTTGTTCCCGGTTTTAAAAGAAATGCTTCCAATGTTTTCCCAGCAAGAATAGTGTTTACTGTGTGTTTTTTAAAAATAACTTTTATCAAGTTAAGGAAAAATCCCTTTTATTCCTAGTTTGCTGAGAGTTTTGTCATGTATGGCTGTTGAATTAAATACTCTTTAAAGCTCATTTTTATTGTGAAATATAACACATATAAAGACAAATGCAACAAAACATAAATATAAAATACATTGAGTACTTACAAAGGGAAAACTTACAGAGGGAATATTCCTGTGACAACCATCCAGGCTAACTAAAAACACCTTACCAGTGTCCGAAAAGGACTTGTGTGTCCCTACTTCCTCATACATCACTCCCTCCTCGCCATAGGTAAGCAGTATTGACTTTTATGGCAATCACTTCCTTGCTTCTCTTAAGTTTCCTCATATGTGTGTACATTCCTTAACTATAGAGTTTCTTTTGTCTGCTTTTGAAGATATTTGTGTAACACAGTATGTACTTGTTATGTGTCTAGAAGTGAAATTAATGCATCATTGGGCATCTTCCACTTTATTCAATAATGCTCACCTCTTTTCCAAAGTGGTTTAACCACTTGTACTCTCATAAACTATCTACGAGAATTGCTTTTACTCTGTATTCTTGTCAACATTTGATATTTTCAGACTTTAGTTTTAGCTGTTTTCTTCATACAGTGATATTTCATGATGGCTTTAATTTGCATTGTTTGATTACCAATGAAGGGGCGAAACTTCATGTTTGTTGGCCTTCTGGATCACTTCTCGTGAAGTGCTAGTTTAAATCTTTAGTTCACACTTATAATTTCTATGGCTAGGAGTTCTTTTTCCTCTTAATTTGTAATATTTCCTATTAATTTATACATCCTGAATAGATCCTTTGTTACTTATATATGTTATAAATACTTCTTTTTATTCTGTGACCTGTCTTTTGATGAACAGATGTTCTTGATTTTTTAAAATCCTAAGCTTAAACATTCTTTTTTTAAAATATTATTTTATCTTAGAGAGAGAGAGAGCGAGAGAGTGCATGAGCAGGGGAGAGGGGACAGAGGAGAGACTCCTAACCAGACTCCACGCTCAGTGCAGAACCCAACCAGAGCTTGATCCCACAATGCTGGGATCATGACCGGAGCCAAAATCAAGAGTTGGGTGCTCAACTGATTGGGCCACCCAGGCTCTCCTGTTCTTAATCTTAATGTAGTCAATGGATCAATCTTTTTCCTTATACGTAGTGTATTTGAGTCTTAAGAAATACTTCCCTACTCTGAATTCATGAATATATTCTATATTATCTTCTGCAAGGTATTTTATTTATTTATTTATTTATCTATTTATTTATGTTATTTATTTAAGGTTTATTTATTTATTGGTGGGGGAGGAGAAGAGAGAGAGAGAGGGAGAGAATCCCAAGCAGGTTCTGCCCTGTCAGTGTGGAGCCTGACATGGGGCTCAATGTCACAAACTCTGAGATCATGACATCAGCTGAAATCAAATGTTGGATGCTTAACTGACTAAGCTACCTAGGCACCTCCATTTTTTTAAATTTTCTACATATGCTATTATGTTTTAATATTTTCTATAAATGAAAACAGATCTGCTTCTTTTTTATTTAATCCTTTATCCTTTTTCTCCCTTGTCTTAGTGTTGTGGTTAGGATCCCCATCACAAGACTGAATAGAATTAGTGATACCAGGCATTCCTTTATCAGATTAACAAGTTCCCTTCCAGCTTTCTAAGATTTTTTTTTTTTAAGTAGGCTTCACACCCAGCATGGAGCCCAGTGTGGGCCAAACTCATGACCCTGAGGTCAAGACCTGAGTTGAGATCAAGAGTCAGATGTTTGTTGATAGTATTCAAAGCAATTTACATATTCAGTGAAATCCCTATCAAAATAACACCAGCATTTTTTGCAGAGCTACAATAAACAATCCTAAAATTTGTATGGAACCAGAAAAGACCCCGAATAGCCAAAGCAATACGGAAAAAGAAAACCAAAGCTGGAAGCATCACAATTTTGGACTTCAAGATGTATTACAAAGCTGTAATCATCAAGACAGTATGGTACTGGCACAAAAACAGACACATATTTCAATGGAACAGAGTAGAGAACCCAGAAATGGCCAACCAATCTTTGACAAAGCAGGAAAAGATATCCAATGGAAATATCCAAGACAGTCTCTTCAGCAAATGGTGTTGGGAAAACTGGACAGTGACATGCAGAAGAATGAACCTGGACCACTTTCTTACACCATACACAAAAATAAACTCAAAATGGATGAAAGACCTAAATGTGAGACAGGAAACCATCAAAATCCTAGAGGAGAAAGCAGGCAACCACCTCTTTGACCTCGGCTGCAACAACTTCTTACTTAATATGTCTCTGGAGGGAAGGGAAACAAAAGCAAAAATGAACTATTGGGACCTCATCAAGGTAAAAAGCTTCTGCACAGTGAAGGAAGCAGTCAGCAAAACTGAAGGGCAACCTATAGAGTGGAGAAGATATTTGCAAATGACATATCAGATAAAGGGTTAGTATCCAAAATCTATGAAGATCTTATCGAACTCAAAACCTAAGGAAAAAAAAAAAACAAATAATCCAGTGAAGAAATGGACATGAATAGACACCTTTCCAAAGAAGACATCCAGACACTTAAAAAAATTCTCAACATCGCTCATCATGAGGGAAATACAAATCAAAGCCATGGTGAAATATCACCTCACACATGTCAGAATGGCTAAAATTAACAACTCAGGCAACAGCAGATGTTGGTGAGGATGCAGAGAAAATGGAACACTTTTGCACTGCTCGTAGGAATGCAAACTGGTGCAACCACTCTAGAAAACAGTATGAAGTGTCCTCAGAAAATTAAAAATAGAACCACCCTACGACCCAGCAATTGCACTAATCGGTATTCATCAAAAGGATGCAGGAGTTCTGTTTCAAAGGGTACATGGGCCCTAATATTTATAGCAGCACTAATAACAATAGTCAAAATATGGAAAGAGCCCAAATGTCCATCAACTGATGAATAGATAAAGAAGATATATATATATAATGGAATATTACTTGGCAATCAAAAAGAGTGAAACCTTGCCATTTGCAACAACGTGGATGGAACTAGAGTGTATTATGCTAAGCAAAGTAAGTTAGAGAAAGACAAATATCATATGATTTCACTCATATGTGGAATTTAAGATACAAAACAGATGAACATAAGGGAGGGGAAGCAAATATAATATAAAGATAAAGGAGACAAACCATAAGAAGACTCTTAAATACAGAGAACAAACTGAAGGGTGGTAGCAGGGGTGTTGGGTGGGGCACTGGGCGAAATGGGTGAGGGAACTACGGAGGATACTTGCTGGGATGAGTACTGGGTGTTATATGTAAGTGATGAATTTTGTGTCTCTGTTAATACGTGAGATTGGCCTATAATTTTCCTTTCTAACATTGCCCTTTTCTGGTTTGGTTATGAAAGCAATTCTGGTGCCATATAATGAGTTGAGGGGAGACCTTTCTTTTCCTATTTTCTGCAAAATGTGTATATTAAGATTAATATGATCTGTACTTTGATAGTTTGGCACAACTTGCCTTGTATGATGTTCTTAACGCTTTTTCTTTCACACCTCACATCTAATCCACTTGCAAATTCTCTTTATTCGAGCTTTAATGTTTATTTATTATTTTTGAGAGACAGACAGAGCACGAGCAGGGGAGGGGCAGAGAGAGAGAGAGAGAGAGACAGGGAGACACAGAATCTGAAGCAAGCTCCAGGCTCTGAGCTGTCAGTACAAAGCCTAGGGCGGGGCTTGAAGCTATAATCATGACCTGAGCTGGGGGTGGATGCTTAACTGACTGAGCCACCCAGGTGCCCCTCTTTATATTCGAGCTTAGGTTAAATTTCAAATCCAACTTCTAACCTCCACTGCTACCACCCTCGTCTAAGCCACCACCATCTCTCACTTGGGTCATTGCTGTAGCCTCCAAACTGGATTCATTGCTTCTGTCCATGCAGCCATCATATTAAAAAAGAAAAATTTTTTTAAAGTAATCTCTACACTCAATATGGGGCTTGAGCTCATGACCCCAGGATCAAGAATCTCACGCTTCACTGACTGAGGCAGCCAGGCGCCCCACCGACTTCCTATTTTAAACATATGGGTCAGATCCTGTTACTCATCTGCTCAAATCTTCCATTGGCTTCTCATCTCAGTCAGAGTAAGAACCAAAGTCCTTACAATGGTCCACAAGGCCTGATAGGATCTAGCCACCTTGTTCTCTCTCTGACCTCATCGTCTACATCTCTCCCCTTCCTCACTCTGCTCCAACCACAGAGGCCTCCTTGATATTCCTCAAACACATCAAATATGTTCTCATCTTGAGCCTTTATATTTGTAGTTGGCTCTGCCTGGAATATCATCCCCATAGAAATCCATAGGACTTGCTTCTTTTTCTTTTTTTTAACATCTCTGCTCTATTGTCACCTTATCAGAGAGGCCTTTTCTTACTACGATATATAAAATAGCGGGGCGCCATCAACTCTTGATTTCGGCTTAGGCCATGATCTCATGGTCTTGGGATCAAGCCCTTCATCGGGCTCCACACTGAGTGTGGAGCCTGCTTAAGATTCTCTCTCTCTCTCTCTCTCTCTCTCTCTTCTCTCTCTCTCCCCACTCACATGTGCACTCTCTCTCTCTAAAGTAAACTACAATTTAAAAATAAATAAATAAAATAGCAAATGTCTTCTACATTCTCTCTACCCCTCTCCTTGCTTTATTTTTCTTCATAATATTTACTACCTCCTGAGCATTAATGTACATATGTATGTATTACCTGAGTCTCACCACAAGTATTTAAATACCAAGGTATTTTATCTATATGGCTAGTAGCTAGAACAATGCCTGGCTATAAGAGGTGCTCAATATATAACCTTTTGAGTCAACAATGGATAGATTATTATGTGTCTGACTCCTTAGTGTCAGTCAACTTCTCTAGCTTTATTTCAGTGCATTTTATTTTCCATCTTTAACATTAAAAACAGAAGCTCTCATTAAGATCAGGCATTGGCCTTGTACATAACTGTCAGTAACAAGTGAATGAATGAATGTTACCTTGTAGGTTTTGCTTAATTTCATTAGGTCCTATCCTTCTGTTGGAGATCTTTCTTTTTCTGCCCTTCTCCTCTTTCCTCATCTCTATTCCTTTGTGTTCTTTTTTTTTCAAAGATTTTTTTAAATGTTTATTTATTTTTGCGGCAAAGAAAGAGAGAGCAGGAGAGGGGCAGAGAGCGAGAGGGAGATAGAGGATCCAAAGCAGGCTCCATGCTGACAGCAGAGAGCCCGATGTGGGGCTCGAACCCACAAACCATGAGATCATGACCTGAGCTGAAGTTGGGCACTTAACTGACTGAGCCACCCAGGCTCCCAAGGACTAGATCTCATGTTATCTGTCTCTCTGTCTTCTCTCCTTTCTGCTTTTTCTCTTCTTCTCTTTCTTTCTTTCTTTCTTTTCTTCCTTCCTTCCTTCCTTTCTTTCCTTCTAGATTTTATTTTTTTAAAATAATGTCCACACCCATTGTGGCGCTCAAACTCATGACCCTGAGATCAAGAGTCACACGCTCCACTAGCTACACTAGCCAGGCACCCCTTTTTCTTCTCTTTCTTAACACACTGTCAAAATCAGACAAACTTGCATTTGGATCTCAGCTACTTATACTGACCTTCAATAAATTATTTAACTTCTGTGATCCTCAGTGTCCTCACAGGTTAACTAAGATACTGATATGCACCTCAAAGGGTTGTTGTAAAGACTGAATAACAATAGCAACGACACCCTACAGCTAACATCATACTTAGTGCTGAGAAACAGGAAGCTCTCATTAAGATCAGGTACAAGGCAAGAATGTCCCTTCTCACCACTCCTCTTCAACATTGCACTGGAAATTCTTGCAAATGTAATAAGGTAAAATCAATAAATAAATAAAATTTAAAAATACAAAAGGCATACAGATTGGGAACAAAAATATAAAACTGTCTCTGTTTACAGATGACATAATCATTTATATAGGAAATCTGAAAGAATTGATTTAAAAACCCCTCTTGGAACTAAGAAGCGAGTGTAGCAAGTTTTGGGGCCCCTGCCTGGCTCAGTAGGTGGAGTGTGTGGTTCTTGATCTCAGGGATGTAAGTTCAAGCCCCAAGTCGGGTGTAGAGATAACTTAAAAATGAAATCTTAAAAACAAACAAACAGGGGCTCCTGGGTGCCTCAATCCTTTGAGTGTCCGACTTCAGCTTAGGTCATGATCTCGCGGTTCGTGGGTTCGAGCCCCGTGTCAGGCTCTATGCTGACAGCTCGGGGTCTGAAGCCTGCTTGGGATTCTGTGTCTGCCTTTCTCTCTGCCCCTCCCCTGCTCACTCTCTGTCTCTCTCTGTCTCTCAAAAATAAACATTAAAAAAATTAAACAAACAAAAACAGAAGTCAATTGCTTTCCTATATACCAACAATGAACAAGTGGAATTTGCAATTTAAAACAACATTCACATTAGCATCCCCAAAAGTGAAATACTTAGGTATACATCTAACAAAATATACATAAGATCTATATGAGAAAAACTATAAAACTCTGATGAACAAAATCAAAGAATTAAATAAATGGAGAGATAATCCGTCTTTATGGATAGGAAGAATCAATATTATCAAGATATCGGTTCTTCCCAACTTGACCTATAGAGTCAATGCAATCTCAATCCCAGCAAGTTATCTTAAGGATATTAACAAACTGATTCTAAATTTTATAAAGAGAGGCAAAAGGCTTAGAATACCCCATACAGTAATGAAGGGGAAAAACAAAGTTAGGAGACTGAAACGATCTGATTTCAGGACTTACTATAAAGCTTTAGTAATCAAGGGGCACCTGGGTGGCTCAGTTAGTTAAGCATCAACTTCGGCTCAGGTCATGATCTCGCGGTTTGTGGGATCATACCCTGCGTCGGGCTCTGTGCTGACAGCTTGGAACCTGAAGCCTGATTTGGATTCTGGGTCTCCCTCTCTCTCTGCCCCTCTCAAGCTCTGTCTCTCTCCCTCTCAAAAATAAATGAACATTAAAAAAAATTAAAGCTATAGTAATCGAGACAGTGTAGTATTGGCGAAAGAATAGACAAAGAGATGAGTGGACCAGAACAGAGAGCCCAGAAATAGATCTCCATAAATAGAGTCAAGTAACCCTTGACCAAAAAAAGCAAAAGTAATTCAATGGATCAAAGATAATCTCTTTGTTTTCGGTGACTGTGAAGCTGGGGAGATCCTGGCCTGGCCAAGGATGTCAGATCTCACTGTACTCCTAACTCTTCAACTTTTCTCTGAAGCCCCTCACTAAAATGGCTTGATCCTCTCCCCTAAAAAAAGATAATCTCTTCAACAAATGATGCTGGAACAAGTGTACATTCACATGAAGGAAGAAAAAAAGAAAGAAAGAAAAATAAAGAGAGAAAGAGAGAGAGAGAGAGAGAAAGAAAGAAAGAAAGAAAGAAAGAAAGAAAGAAAGAAAGAGGTAATTATTTTAGACAGGAAGTTTATACCCTTGACAAAATTAACTCAAAATGGATCACAGATCTAAATGCAAAATGCAAAACTATAAAACTCTTGGGAGATAACATAGGAAAAAACTTAGATGACCTTGAGTATGTTAATGCCTTTTTAGACACAACACCAAAGACACAATCCATGAAAGAAATAATTATAAGCTGGAATTAAATAATATAAAAAACTTCTGTTCTGCAACAGATCAATTAGAGAAGAGAATTAGAAGACAAGCCACAGACTGGTAGACGATATTTGCAAAAGACACAGGTGATAAAGGATTGGTAGCCAAAATATACAAAGAACTCTTTTTTTTTTTAAATTTTTTTTAACGTTTATTTATTTTTGAGAGACATAGGGACAGAGTATGAGCAGGGGAAGGGCAGAGAGAGAGAGAGAGACACAGAATCTGAAGCAGGCTCCAGGCTCCAGGCTCCGAGCTGTCAGCACAGAGCCCGACGTGGGGCTTGAACTCACAGACCGTGAGATCATGACCTGAGCTGAAGTCGGCCACCTAACCGACTGAGCCACCCAGGCGCCCCAAAATATACAAAGAACTCTTAAAACTCAGCAAACAAGAGGAGCGCCCTGGGCGGTTTAGTCAGTTAAGCGCCAGACTCTTGGTTTCTACTCAGGTCAGGATCCTACAGTTCATGATTTCGAGCCCTGCATTGGACTGCGCTGCCAGTGTGGAGCCTGCTTGGGATTCTCTGTTTCCCTCTCTCTGCCCCCCACCTCTCTTTCTCAAAATAAATAATAATCTTAAAAAAAAATAACCTCAACGAACAAGAAAACAAACAACCCAACTAAAAAACGGGCCAAAGACTTTAACGGACACTCTACTAAAGACATACAGAAGGCAAGGAAGTATATGAAAAGATGTTCCACATCATATGTCATCAGGCAAATGCAAATTAAAACAACGATATACCACTACACATCTAGTAGAAGGGCCAAAATCTGGAACACTGACAATACCAAAAGCTGGCCAGGATGTGGAGCAAAAGAAACTTCCATACATTGCTGGTGAGTACAGCCATTTTGGAAGACAGTTTGGTGGTTTCTTACAAAACTAAATAGACTCTTACCATGTGATCCAACTTGGAAGCAACCAAGATGTCCTTCAGTAGGTGAACAGATACATAAACTGCGGTGCCTCCAGGCAATGGAATACTAGTGGGGCTAAAAAGAAAGGAGCTACGAAGCCATGAAAAGACATGGAGGAATCTCAAAATGCAAAAAGCCAAAATGGGAAGGCCACACACAGTACGGTATGTTTTCCACACTATGACATTCCAGAAAAGGCAAAACTGTGGAGACAATGGAAAAAGATCAGTAGTTGCCAGGCGTCTGGGGTGGGGAGAGAGGAACGGGTAGGGCACAGAGAATATTTTGGGCAGTGAAAATATTCTGTATGATATTATAATTATGGATATACGTCATTATACATTATCCAAATCTGCTAAATGTACACCACCAAGACCAAACCCTTAGATAAGCTGTGGACTTTGGGTGATTATGATGTGGTCAATATAGGTTCATCCTTGGTTGAAAAAAAAAAATGTATCATTTTGGTAAATAATGTTGTCAATGGGGCGGTTAGGCATGTGTGGGAGTAGGAGTTCTTATGAGGAATCTTTGTACTTTACTCTCAATTTTATTCTAACCTAAAGCTAAAAATAAAGCATTAAATTTTTTAAAGATTATTTTAAGTAGGCTCCATACCCAACATGGGGCTTGAACTCACAACCCTGACATCAAGAGTCACATGCTCTACCAACTGAGCCAGCCAGGCGCCCCTAAAAAATAAAGTCTTGGGGTGACTGGGTGGCTCAGTTGGTTGAGCACCCAACTCTTGATTTTGGCTGTGGTTATGATCTCAGGGTTGTGGGACTGAGTCCCATATCAGGCTCTGTGCTGAGCGTGGACCCTGTTTGGGATTCTCTCTCTCTCTCTACCCCTCTCCCCCACTCTCTAAAATAAAAAAATAAAATCTGAACGAAAAGTTGAACAAATGAAAACATGGCGCATAACAGAACATATGCGGGCTCTTGTTCTTTCCTCATATTTTTCTTTTTCCTTCCCTCTTTAAACAATTTTTTAATGATTTATTTTATTTTTTGAGAGAGAGACCGACAGAACGTGAGTGGGGGAGGGGCAGAGAGAGAGAGAGAGAGGGAGACACAGAATCAGAAGTCGGCTCCAGGCTCTGAGCTGTCAGCACTGAGCCCAGTCAGGGCTCCAACCTATGAACCATGAGATCATGACCAAAGCCAAAGTCAGACGCTTAATTGAGCCACCCAGGCATACCTTTCCTTCCCTCTTTAAATTGCCAAGATTGAACTCATTAATTCTTTGGTTCTTTCAAACTTCTAATATTTTAGTATGTTTTTCATTCCTTCTCCTCACTTTTGGGTGTCATCTTTTCCATTATTTTCTTCTCTTTCTCCTCTGCCTCTTCCTCCTCCTTTTTTGATCCTTTCTCTCACCCTGTCCCTCATCTCCTTTCTCTGGTTCTGCTTCTCATTTGCTATCATAAGCCAAGCCATGCGGACCATAAACTTTGCCCTTGAAGTCCCTTCAGCTCCAGCACTCTTAAAAGTCCTGTGATACTCTCTTCATTTATGTTCTCTTTTTTCCCCACTTTCTCCTCCTCCCACTGCTTATAAATTGCTTAGTTTCCCTGGGCTTCAGCCTTTTCATCTGGAAAATGGAAACAATGATACATCGTTATAAACATCAAATGAATTAAGTAAAGCTTCTAGTTCAGCCTCTTACACAAAGGCCTCCAAGATGTTATTAACTTTATTCTCATTTGACCTTCTGCAAGCCCGGTATGAAATTTAAACACTTTAGAAATGTTAGTTGTTTATTATTTTCCCTAAAGAATCGTGGTGACATGGAAAAATGGCTTCAGGCTTGAAGAAATCTGAGTTCCAGGCAAATCTCTAAATTCTTACAAGCCTCAATTTCCTTATCTGTAAAATGAGAATAAGAACAGATGCCTTCCTCACCTAGGGGTCTTTCTTCTCCGAAGAATTAAAAGATTCAATGCACAGGAAAGCATCACTCTACCATGATACATGGTGCCTGGAGTCACAGTGGGGACGCGGTATAGTTATGAGGATTCATTGAGATAAAACGGCTGACCAACAGTAGGCACTCAATACATGTTACCTATTATTACTTCCTTTACTTTTGCCACGTCTTTCCTTTCGCTTCTCAAAAAAAAAAAAAAAAAAAAAAGTGGTTAAAATAGCCAGGTGATTCTTGCTGCTAAACTTGTATCAGTGATTCCTGTCTCCTTCCTCTCTTCTCATTTCCCTCAGCCCCCCCCCCAACTTTTTCCTTCTCCCTCTCTCTATAACAGCTTTCCTGTCCCTCAGGCACAGTGTGCAGCAGCCCCGGATCTCCAGATTTTTGGTAGCTTAGATCTGACACACAACCACTCGATACCTGCTGGAGACCTCTGCATTTAGCGTCTAGCGCTCGCCCAACAATAAAGTTTTATTGAAACAGAGCAGGAAAAAAAAAAGGCGCCCGTCATTCTTCCTCAACAGCCAATCAGAGAGTAGAATGACTGGCGCTCGCAGGAGCTTCAGCCTTCGGAAGGCCGGGGAGGGGCACGTCCCGCCCCAAACCGGCCTCGTATGAGCGGAAGTACGACCCGGAAGCCAGCCATAGAGTTTAGCGGCCAGAGCGACTCTGCAGGGAGGTGGCAGGAAAGGCTCAGAACAGCTGCCGGAGGTGACGGAGCAGCGGCCCCGCCCGGTGTGCTGGAAGACGAAGCTTCCAGGTAGCGGCCGGCCCGCAGAGTCTGACCCAGGGTACGACTGGGCAGTCGGCGTGAGCCTACGGTCCCTGGGCGGCCTCTTTAAGGGAGGGGGCGGAGCCACGCGGAAGGATCCTGAGGGTGAGGTCACGTGGTTGGGGGCACTTGCGGGGCACCGAGGAAATTTGAGGGAGCGTTGTTATTGGGGTAGACGCCATGTGACGCCCCTTCCCCCACTACATCCTGTGCCTTGGGGTTCGATGGGGTGCACGTGGTGGGGCTTGGGATTGGCCCAGGGATGGGGGAGGGGGCGTGGCAACCCTATGTCAGCCAGGCTTCCATCAAAGTGGCCAATTGTAGGATCCCTAGATCCGAATTTTAAACTACTCCACCTGACTCCTCATTTGCAGAAGTGACTCAGTGCCTCTGCAGTCCAGCCCCTGACCCCCGTGCTTCTCGTCCTCCCAGTGTTCAGGGACCTCCAGCTTCACATCCTCTTTCCTTGCAGCTCCAGATATCCTGAGCCCAGGTCCCCCCAGCTCAGTGCAGCCATGAGTGCCGAGGTGAAGGTGACAGGGCAGAACCAGGAGCAATTTCTGCTCCTGGCCAAGTCAGCCAAGGGGGCAGCGCTGGCCACACTCATCCACCAGGTGCTGGAGGCTCCTGGTGTCTACGTGTTTGGGGAACTGCTGGATATGCCTAATGTTAGAGAGGTGGGTTCCTGGCCTGGATAGCCCACAGGGAGGCTTGGGGCTAAGTGTGAATTTGAGAATGGGTGGGCAGGGCTCCTGGCAACCCCATAACCATTCAGTTGAACAAGAATCCGATGGTGATTAATTAGCAGCTGGCATAAATAAGTAGGCAGGTAAACCTCTTAGTTCCCTTTGGTGATGAATGATCTGTAAAATCCAGTATTTTTTCATTTTTAAGCCAAAGAGCATGTGGTTCAGAAAAGGAGACCTGATTCCAACCTGTCTGATGTCCGATGTAGTAGCTCTTAATAAAATCATGTCACCTTGATGAGGTCACTTTTACTTTAGGACCTCAGTTTTCTCTTTTAAAATTGGAGCAGACACGGCCCTTCACGGTTAATTATGGAAATCAGGTGAGATTATGGGAAGTGTAAAGTCCAGTACAAATGGAAGGAACAAACATGAAACTGGCATGCCCTCCTCTCCCCACTTGGTCCCCTTTGCTATTCACTTAAGTTAGGTAAGTGTCTAGAAGTGTTAGAAGGTGTCTTTTCCCCAGAAATGTGTGGCAAGATGCTAGGAACAGAGCAGAGAGCACTGTTCACATAGAAGAGGCAGACTTAAGAGTTTAAAGTCTTAGAGCTGGTGGATCACCAAGATGTTTGACATTAGCCCAAGTCCTGAGATGCTATGGCATTGGTGTATGAGCAAACTGTGTTAAGTTTTTGAGGGCCGGTGATTGAGTCAGTGGACTTAGCCTTTTGGGATCGCTCTGTGGTATGGAGAAAACTGGCTCTTTTCTTTCCCTGCTTTCCTCTGCAGTGGAACTAAAGAGGGTCCATTAAGGTGAAGAAAAAGAAGTATTTATTGGGTGTTTGTTTACCTCTCTTCTTGTCATCTGGGAATACCAGAAAAGTACAAGACACAGCGCAGACACGGCGCTTATTACCTTCTAAAACTTATATTCCAGTTGCAGAGATAAGATAAATGGATATGGATGTGTAAATTATTTATTTAGCAAGTATTTATTGAGAGCCAAAAAACACGCGTAGCTCTGCCAGACCTAAGTGGGCTACTAGGGACTGGGTCTTACTGAAAAGAAAGATACTCTTAGGTGACAGCCTAAGGGTTTGATTGATTAAGTGCCAGAGTGAGTGCTCAGTGATAGGAGAGATCTGGGGGGCTGGCCTGGGTGATGAAAGCCTCCCGAGTGCAGCAGGTCTGCCGCAGGGGCCACCAGTTCCAGCGCCTGCTGAGGCCGTGCAGCTGTCAGAGATGGGTGAAGCTAATGCAGGAGGCTTAGGTGAATGGGGAAGTACAGCAGACTGCCTAAAGAGACTCGGATTCACAAACACGAAACACACTGTAAGGACCAGACCACAGTTTGCAGTGTGTGTGCGTGCGTGTGCACACGCATGTGCATCCATACATGTGCCCGTGCTGCCGAACACTCTGAATGTTTGCAATTCTGAATGTAGAGTAGAAATTGAAGATGCATGGAGGGAGAGGGCATGGTGGATTGGGGGAATAGGGTAAACAAAGACCTTGGGGTGGAAATGAGGCCTTCCTACAGGGAGAGTGATCATAGAGACAGAGACGTCCTTTCGGTGAGAGCTGATGGGAGAGGGGCCAAATGGGGCCAGAAAGTGGAATTCAAACCAGGGGGAGGCTGGGAGGCTGGGGAGAGGCCCATCCTGTCACCTCTTCCTTCCTGTTCTTGCAGCTGGCCGAGAGTGACTTTGCTTCCACGTTCCGGCTGCTCACAGTGTTTGCTTATGGGACATATGCTGATTACTTAGGTAACCACTCTGGAGTAGTGCAGGTGGGAGAAGGGCAATTTCTCTCTCTGTTTTTAAATGTTTATTTGTTTATTTATTTTTTTTTAATTTTTTTTAACGTTTATTTATTTTTGAGAGACATAGAGACAAAGTATGAGCAGGGGAAGGGCAGAGAGAGAGGGAGACGCAGAATCAAAGCAGGCTCCAGGCTCTGAGCCATCAGCACAGAGCCCGACGCGGGGCTCGAACTCACAGACTGCGAGATCATGACCTGAGCCGAAGTCCGACGCCCAACCGACTAAGCCACCCAGGCGCCCCGAAATGTTTATTTATTTTTGAGAGAGGGAGAGAGCATGCGCGCGCACACACTTGTGCGATTGGGGGAGGGGCAGAGAGAGGGGAACAGAGCATCCAAGCAAGCTCTGTGCCGTCAGTGTGAGCCCAATGTGGGGCTCAAACTCACAAACTGAGGTCATGACCTGAGCCCCAAAGTTGGACGGTTAACTGACTGAGCCACCCAGGTGCCTCAAGAAGGGCAGTTTCTGAAAGAACTTAGAAGGAATTGCTGGGATACCCTCCTGGGTTACGTAGGTCAGGGTCAAGACTTGAATTGGCATGGAAAACTCAAAAAAAAAAAAAAAAAAAAAAGGCAAGGGAAGGAGGCTAGGGCTTCCCACAATTAATCCGAATTTCCTACACTTTCTCCTTTTTTCCTAGCCGAAGCCCGGAATCTTCCCCCACTCACAGAGGCTCAGAAGAATAAGCTTCGACATCTATCAGTTGTCACCCTGGCTGCCAAAGTCAAGGTGAGTGAGAGGCCCGTCTCCCCCTGCCCCAGTCCTGAGCCAAAGAGGTATGTCCCTTCACAAAGGGCCTATATCTGAAGGGAGTTTGCACTCAGAAAGCCTTTGTCCGCACTGTTGTTCTGCCTCCCCACACCCACCACGTGCCTCCAAGGTATCTAAACTCTACTGCTTGCAGCCTTTCAGCCTGAGCATTATTCTCTTAGTATTCTGTTTTGTTTCTGTTTTTCATTCAACACTTTTTGCATTTTGGGTCAGAATAGCCACCGGGATGCCACTCGCTTGTTTACCAATCACCCTCCCCGCTAGAGAAAGTCCCACACCAACAGCCTCAGCTTTCAGATCTGAGAACAAGACTCTCTCTTCTGGGGAAGTGCGAGGCTTCTACTTGCTAGAAATATCTCTGTAGGTTCAGTTAGGTGCAGGTTTTTATTAAATACCCCTCTCCCACCTCTCTACATTCTCCCAGTTATTACTTGATTCTCTTGTCATTCTCATGGTTTTGCATGAATCACGTGTCTCTCTATTGTGAGATGCTCTTTGGAAGGAGGTGGGAGTATAAACGATGCACAGTAGCTCCAGACCCCTCCCACACCACAGACTCCTGGTTTGTCAGGCTTATCTGGACCCAGGTCTGTGTGCTGTCCTGCGCAGTGGCCAGAGGATTGACACCCAGGCAGATGTCACTTTCTTCCTCTGTGGTGTAGGAGGGATAAGGTCGAAGGGGAGCATCAATCTTATATTTTATTTCTGGTTGTCCTTCTCAAGATGTTATTTTTCAGGTGGTAGTGCTTTTACTCATTTTGCTTTAGAACCAGCCTTTTAAAGGAAATCATTTAGGAGTAGGAGTGGAGAGTAGGTTGGGGAGCCTGGGTAGGAGGGGAAAGGAGGGAAAAATCTTGAAAGCCCTTGTCTGCCGCAGAACCGCACAAATCCCAGCCCGACCCCCACCCCCACCCCCGGCCCCAGTGTATCCCCTATGCAGTGCTGCTGGAGGCCCTTGCCCTGCGCAACGTGCGGCAGCTGGAAGACCTTGTCATTGAGGCGGTGTACGCCGATGTGCTCCGCGGCTCCCTGGACCAGCGCAATCAGCGGCTGGAGGTGGACTACAGCATCGGGCGGGACATCCAGCGCCAGGACCTCAGTGCCATCGCTCGGACCCTGCAGGAGTGGTGAGACCGTGTCCTGACCCTGTTCCTTCTCTTCTCACTCCGAGAAAGGGGGAGGTCTTTTGGAGGGGGCAGGGCTGGGCCGGGCTTGGCTGCCACGTGGAATCCCAGACGTTGAAGGGAAATGAACTCATTCCTCCAAAGGCCTCTGAGGGCAGAAGTGAGCAGAGGAGGGTCTGGGAGGCAAGAGGCCAGAGGTGGTGTCTTTAGTATAGTAATTGGGGGAGGGGAGGAGGAGCAGTACTCTTGAGAGGATCCTCAGTGGGAGGTCAGTCCCCTGTCTTGGGCTGGATTCATCCCATTGGTCTGTAACCGGCATGGTCTGTAGGCCCTGTCTCTTCCACTTGGTTTTTCTCTTTGTGTTCTCGTCTAACTTTAATACACTAATATACCTTTTTTTTTTCTCCAGCATCTATCCAATTTTGTTTTTAGTCTCTACTCGCATTACTCCAGGCACTTCCTATACCTCTCTTATCTGACCTGTAGTCTCTGTGGCTCCTGGGACTCTCGTTGCAGGTGGTTTCCAGGTGCCCTGGCGAGGGTTCCTAACTCAGACAAGGGTTTGGCTGCAGGATCTTCCGAGTCTGCTTTTCCATGAGCCCGTGATCACAGCCACCTTCTGCTGACACCTCTCTGTTCCCGATCCTCGCAGGTGTGTGGGCTGTGAGGTGGTGCTGTCAGGCATTGAAGAGCAGGTGAGCCGGGCCAACCAGCACAAGGAGCAGCAGCTAGGCCTGAAGCAGCAGATCGAGAGCGAGGTGAGCAGGCAGGGGATCAGGATGGACCCAGGCTCCTCCAGCCTGGGCCAGTCGTCCTGTGTGGGGGGGGAGGGGGGCGGTTGGACCATGGCTGTAGCAGAGAGACAAGGCAGGGACTGTCAGATTCTGGAACTTCCCTCGCTAGCCCCCATTTCGTTCATCCTGGCAGGTCGCCAACCTTAAAAAAACCATTAAAGTTACAACAGCAGCAGCCGCCGCGGCTACCTCTCAGGACCCTGAGCAACACCTGACTGAGCTGAGGGAACCCGCTCCTGGCACCAACCAGCGCCAGCCCAGCAAGAAAGCCTCAAAGGGCAAGGGGTGAGCCACTGTGGCAGGAACCACTTGCTTCTGGGGTGCCCTGCTTTTGCTTTAGAGACCTGGCTGTCTTCACCCCTTCAGTCATTTGCATGGGGGTAGGATATGGGGGGAGCCCTCAGGCGTCAGGGGATTCCCTGCAGCCTTTCTCTCTCTCTCTCTTCCCCTTGCCAGGCTCCGAGGGAGCGCCAAGATTTGGTCCAAGTCGAACTGAAGGGACTGTCGTTTCTTCCCTGGGGATGTGGGGTCCCAGCTGCTTGCCTGTCCCTTAGGAGTCCTCAGAGAGCCTTCCTGTGCCCCTGGCCAGCTGATAATCCTAGGTTCATGACCCTTAACCTCCCTCTTCTCTCCGCGACCCCCAAGCATATATCACACCTTCTCTAGGGAGGAGGCAAGTACAAGTCATGTTTTTGTTGGTACTTTTGCTTTAGGTGGCTTTCTTATGTGTCTCCTTGTCTCCCTTCACCTCCCTGCTGTACTCTCCCCCTGTTTCTTTAATGGGGGGGGGGCGGGGAGCATCTATCCCTGTTTATTACACATCATTGAGTAGGTGGGGCTGCTTTTCCAGCATAACCCACATGTGTTTCTTCTTGTACCACTCCACCCCTGCATGCTTAATGCCCAGTTTGTACTCCTTACCCCCAGCCTGTTTGGGCAGCATCTGAAGAGCCATAGGGCTCCCACCTTTATTCCTACCCGGAGAATTCTGGGAGCCAGTCTGCCATTCTAGGAGTCACTGGACACTTTCATCCTAGAATCCTGTCACACTACAGTTTTTTCCTTTCCTCTCTCCTCCGCTTGGGTCCTGGGAATGCTGCTGCTTCAATGACCCCAGAGCGTAAGAAGGGCAGCTGTCTCTTGAGATTTTGAGAGACGGTTCTTTCTTAGCCCTGGCTATCTTGGAAAGCCTGATGGCAATCCTGGAAGGATTTATACTTCCTTTTGTGAGTTTGGTGGGGAGGGAAGGGGATATAGATTGTATAAAAAAAAAGTATATATACATATATCTATATATAACATGAAACAGAAATAAATCTATGAGAAGTCTATCTACAAACATGCCCTGAAATGGGTATCTTCTGTCTTTGATGTTTGTGGCTGGGAAGAAGGTTCATTGTCAGTCCACTCTAAAGCAAAGTACTGGAAAAAGAAGAGAACTAGATACTATGTGCTGAGTCCTGGCCTAGGAGCTGAGCGTCCTAGATCTTGAGTTGTATGACTTTGGACACATTGTGCGGTATCCCAGCACTCATTCAGAAGCAGTGGATACTTAGCACCAACATGTGATAAGTGCCGGAGTTGCAAAATGACGGTCACTGCCCCTTCTTTCAAGGAGCTTGAGTTCAGCCTGTTGCCTTCCTTCTTCTAGGATTATACAAGGGGGAGGAGTTGATAATAACTTTCAGGTTTTGTATCAGAACCACACAGAACTCTGAGATCGCAATAAGAAGCAGCAGGCTCCTGTCTGCTGTCCAAGACAGAGCTTCCTGTGCTGGGAGGATTGGTCTCCTCGGTCTAGGGTAGTGCTGTGCACTCTTTAGAATTGGGAAGCTCTAGTGTAAGGGACAGTTCCCCCACACACACACTTGCACACAAAACGATTGCCTCCTGAGGGTCCCAGTATTGACTGAGCTGCTCTCCAGAGGTTGTGTTATTATCTAGTCAGAGATTTAGGACAGACTACTCTTTACTGGTGCTAAAGGTCCCAGTCATAGAATTAGAATGTAGGGTGAGATCCTGAGGTTTTGATTAAAAGCGAGCTGGGTGATGGGTGCCTGGGCGGCTCAATCAGTTAACCATCTAACTTTGGATCAGGTCATGATCTCTTGGCTCGTGAGTTCGAGCCGCCTGTCGGGCTCTGTGCTGACAGCTGAGAGCCTGGAACCTGCTTCAGATTCTGCGTTTCCTTCTCTCTCTGCCCCTCTCCCACTTGCAGTCTCAATCTCTCTCTCTCTCAAAAATAAATAAACATTAAAAATTTTTTTAAATAAGGCCCTTCTTCCTCCCATGCTCTCCAATCTGTAGAAATTGCTAATTCATGGCACTTTGAACCTGTCCCCCCTGTCTCTGCTCCTGCCCCAACTTTTCACTCGAACTTGGCATCTTTTTTTTGTAAGCCAGTTCCAGCTAATGGCTCCATACCTTCCTGACCTTTCTAGTTCCAGACTTCAGTGGATGCTCCAAAGTCTACTGTGGGCTGAGCTGGGACTGCCTCGCTTAACACCCAAAGCAGGAGGGGGACCATTCGCATTTGCAAGGACATGCAAATGGAATTTGTGTTTGACTTACAAAGACTGGGCTCTTGGATACCAAGGCATGAAGAAAGGGAAGCAGATTGTTTGGGGGCTCAGTTTTTGACCATGAAATTTGGTTCAGGATTTAAGGATTCCATGCATAAAATCAAGCACGAGGCACCAGGAAAATTTCCAACCAAGAATCTTATCACCACTGGCACATTCTCCTACTGATCCCTAATGTAGTTAGGTGATCATAGGGCTGGACCACTTTGGTAAGAGGAGGAGGAAGAGGACTTGCCTTTATGAGAATTCAGAGTTCATGCATATGAAAAGGTGACACTTAAAAGATTAAACCAAAGTCTCTGACACTAAAAACAGCAATTGGACTAGTGTATACCTTTATGCACAAGAAGAGCAAAGACAATGCCTACCGTCAGTATTCATGAACTGTTGAAGAAAGATTAGAAATTCTCTATTTAGATGTGTCTTCCAACATAGATGGGAGCTTAGAGGGGCAGTCTAGGCAGTGTATTAGTTTCTATCTATCTATGTAACATTGTGTAACAAATTATTCTAAAATTTAGTGGGTTAAAACAACACATTTATTATCTCAGTTTCCTGTTTCTGTGGTTGAGGAATCCGGGCACACTGTTTTCTGCCTTAGGGGTCCTCATTAAGGCTGCAATCGAAGTGTTAGGTGGCGCCATATCATCTCGAGGTTCCAGCGGGAAGGACCTGCTTCCAACCACACTCAGTGATTATCAGCAGGATTCACTACCTCATAGGGTGACTGGACCGAGGACCTCATTTCCGGGCTGACTGTTGGTCAGAGGCAGCCCAGATGGCCCTCTCCATCAGAGCAAGAACCAGAGAGGCCACATCAGGAAAGCAGAATCAGTCTTGTAACTTAATCCTGGGAGAGGTGTCCCATTACTTCTACTAGTCACCAGGTCCAGTCTAGTGACTGTCAGAAGGCAGGGATCGTTGGAAGCCATATTGGAATTTTCCTACTACAGGCAGTGTTTCTGTGGGACACCAGCATCAGAAACCTCAGGAGAGTTCTTGAAAATACATATTCCTGGACCCTGCTTCCACCCCAGTTCCTTCCTACTGAATTAGAATCCCCAGGATGTGAACTGGAAACATCCCTTCACTGCCCTCTTTGACTCCACTTTGAGCTGTGAAGTCCCATTTATATAAGCAGATTTACCCAGATTAGTGCCAACTTGGATCAGCTGAAAAGGTTTCTACTGCAGGGCCTTGGAGGACAGGTAAGGACACCCAGGGTCACCATCTGGAAGAGAAGGATGTGCAAAGGTGAAATTTCAAGTACAGGACAAGAGAGAAGACTTGACTTGTACTTTGAGGTTCTTATGTATATGGTTATTTGTTAAAGTGGTAAGAAGTATAGGGTGGCATGAAAGCATTTAACGTAGGGATCTACATCTAACCTGGGTCAGGAAAGCCTTCTTCAAGGATGTGACTTTTACACTGAAACTAGAAGCCCATGTGGCAGTTAGCCTGACAAAGGGAGGGAGGATGAGCGTTTTGGGTGGAGGAATAGTGGGATGAAGACTTGGAGGCAGGAAGATTTCATCCTGTGACCTACTGCCTCTCCCCAAATAAAGAATTTGGGGAATGGGGCAGGGAATAGAATTCTATTCTTTTACTTAAATGTTCATTTGTCTATTCAGTGGATTGGTAAATATATCTTGACTGAAAAATCTAAAATAGAATAAACCACAATGTGTATGTTATACCTCTTGGCATTGGAGTTTTGGATGATTTTTGTCTCTTTGCCTGTCTCTGTTTTCCAACCTTTTTATGATATTTACTAATAATTATAAAGACATTTATTAAGTGCTTACTGTAGTCATACACTATTCTGTTTTATGTATATAAACTCACTTAATCCATACAACTATTGAGATTGATACCATTATTATCCTCTTCTAAAGATGACAAAAGAGGGGCGCCTGGGTGGCTCAGTTGCTTAAGCGGCCAAATTCAGCTCAGGTCATGATCTCACGGTCTGTGAGTTCGAGCACCGCATCGGGCTCTGTGCTGATGGCTCAAAGCCTGGAGCCTGCTTCAGATTCTGTGTCTCCCTCTCTCTCTGCCATTCCCCTGCTCACACTCTGTCTCTGTGTCTCTCAAAATTAAATAAAAATGTTAAGAAAAACTTAAAAAACAAGATGACAAAAGAGGTACAGAGAGGTTATGTAACTTGCTCAGGATCACACACATCATAAGTGGAGAAGACAGACCCCACTCCCATCAGTCCCATGTTCCTGGACAGAATGCATGGGACAGCTAGCTGAGATTTCAAAGAAATAAATGGTAGCAGGGAGAAAGGACCCAGAATTTGAAGTTCCATGAAACCAGTGGGGAGTTTACCCTCCTCTCCCCCTACCTCCATTATCGCCCAAAATGGACTCAAGGGCCGCCCCTAACCTGGAAGTGTACGTCAGTTATGAACTGAAAGAGTTCCTCTTGGAGCCTTCTATTGCAGGTCTGAGGAGCAGACAAGGGAATTCTAAGTGGCCAAGAGTGGGGGAAATCTGTTGTTTTTCTTTTTTCTTCTCTTCCACCTTTGGCCCCAGGCAGTACCATGGTGGTACTGCTGCTTTGTATATACTGGAAGAAGAAAGGGAGAATGCTTTTGAAACAAATGGAAATATTGAAAATTTTGGCAAAGATATAGAAGACATAAAGAAGAACCAAGTGGAACTTTTAGAACTGAAAAACAGGAGTAACGAAAATAAAATAGTCACTGGATAGCAGAATGGAGATGACTTTGAAGATAATCATTATAAATTATACAACCTAAACAGGAAACAAAACACTGTTTTAAAAAAACCCGTAGGGGCGCCTGGGTGGCTCAGTTGGTTAAGCGGCCGACTTCGGCTCAGGTCATGATCTCGCGGTCTGGGAGTTCGAGCCCCGCGTCGGGCTCTGTGCTGAAAGCTCGGAGCCTGGACCCTGCTTCCAATTCTGTGTCTCCCTCTCTCTCTGCCCTTCTCCTGCTCACACTCTGTCTCTATGTCTCATTAAAAAAATAATAACATTAAACATTAAAAAAAAAATCTTTAAAAAACCCTGTAGAATCTCGGAGACCTGCGGGACAAGACCAAAAGATCTAACATTTGTGTCAACAGAGACACAGAAGGTGAGGAGAAAAAATATGATCTAGAAAAATTATTGGAAGAAACCATGGCTAAAATTCTTGGTCCCAAATTTGGCAGAAACACACAGATTCAAGAAGCTTGGTGAAGAGCAAACAGATTATACTCAAAGAAACCTATGACTGGACATAATAATCAAATCACTGAAAATTAAAGACATAGAAAAATATCCAAAGACTAGAGAAAAAGAGCCCATTTCATATAAGGGAACAATGGCTCAGATAACTGCAGATTTCTCATCAGAAACTATGGAAACCAGAGGGAACTGGAACAACACTTCAAGTGCTGGAAGAAAAGCGTCAACTCAAAATTCTATATCTAATGAAAATGTCACTCATAAGTTAACATAAAATAAAGGCATTCTTAGGTGAAGGAAAGTATAAGGATTTGTCACCAGCAGGGCTGCCATAAAGGAAATGCTAGAGGAAGTTCTTCAAACAGAAGAAAAGAAAAATGATAACAGAGGAAACTGGGGACATCAAGAAAGAGGAGCAACAGAAATGGTAAATATAGATTGTTCTCCTCTTAAGTTCTTTAACTTGTCTATAACAGTTGAAAGTAAAAATTATGACACTGTAATGGGGTTTTCAGCATTCATAGATGTAATACCTATTAGGACAGACAACCACAACATAAAGGAGAGACAATAAAGGGACCTACATAGTGGTAAAGCCTACATTTAATTTGAAGTGGTGAATTACAAAACCTACGTGAACTGTGAGAAGTGCGTATTTTATAATCCCCACAGCAGGGGTTGGTAAGCCATATTCCACAGGCCAAATCCAGCCCACTACTTGTTTTCATAAATAAAATGTTATTGGAACATAGTTGCAGCTTACATAGTCTATGGCTGGTTTCACACTACAGCACCAGATATTTTGTTTTGTTTTAATTCCAATATAGGTAACATATAGTGTTATATTAGTTTCAGGTGTACAATATAGTGACTCAACAATTCCATACATTACCTAGTACTCATCACAACTAATGTCCTCCTTAATCCTTATCACCTATTTCGCCCATCCCCCAACCTGCCTCCTCTCTGGTAACCATCAGTTTGTTCTCACTAGTCAAGAATCTGTTTATTGGCTTCCCTCTCTCTCTCTTCTCTTAGCTCATTTGTTTCTTAAATTTCATATATGAGGGGCCCCTGGGTGGCTCAGTAGGCTAAGTGTCCGACTTCGGCTCAGGTCATGATCTCACAGTCTGTGAGTTCAAGCCCCGCGTTGGGCTCTGTGCTGACAGCTCAGAGCCTGGAGCCTGCTTCGAATTCTGTGTCTCCCTCTCTCTCTGCCCCTCCCCTGCTCATGCTTTGTCTCTCCTGTTCTCAAAAATAAATAAAACATTAAAAAAAATTTCATATATGAATGAAATTATATATTTGTCTTTCTCTGACTTATTTTGCTTAGCCTAAAACTCTCACTCCATGTCATTGTAAATGGAAATATTTCATTCCTTTTATAACTGAATAATAATATTCCATTGTGTATACATACAACATCTTCTTTATCCACTCATCAGTCAGTGGACTCTTCGGGCTGCTTCCATATCCTGGCCATTGTAAATAATGCCACTGTAAACATAGGACATTCCTGAGGAGTGCCTGTATCTCTTTGGGTGTGTATATCCATTTGAATTAGTATTTTCATATTTTGGGGGTATATACCCAGTGGTGCAATTACTGGATGGTAGGGTAGTTCTATTTTTAACTTTTTGGAGAACCTCCATCCTGTTTTCCACAGTGGCTGCACCAGTTTACGGCACCAGAGTTGACTGTTGCAACAGACATTGTCTGACGTGCAAAGGCCAACATATTTGTTATCCGGCCCTTTACAGAAAAAGCGTACCATTCCTGCCCCAGAACAACACTTAAAAAGAAAAACCTAAAAGAAAAATTTAGTGAAAACAAAATAAAGTGGAATACTAAATAATATCCAAATAAACCAAAAGAAGGCTGGAAAGTGGAGATAGCTGAGTTATAAACAGAGGACCAAACAGAAATAATAAAATTATAACATATTAATACTTATATTAAATGTAAATAGCCTAAATACATCAATTAAAATATTATCTAAATGGATTTTTAAAAACCACAAAATATCCAACTATATTCTGCCTTCAAAAAACCCATTTTAGATATAAGATAGGTGAGTTAAAACTAAAAGAATGGAAAGACATACACCATGAAAATATTAATCAAAAGAAACCTGAAGTAGCTGTAGTAATATCAGACAAATTAACTTCAGAGGAAAGAAAATTACCAGGGATAAAGAATATTACATAATGAAGAAAAGTTTGATTTTCCAAGAAGACATAATTCTAAATGCTTCTGTGTCTAACTGCAGAGCTGCAAAATACATGAAGCAAAAACTGATAGGTATCAAAGAAAAGAAAATGGGCAGATCCACAATTATAGTTGAAAATGTCAAATGTCCTCTCCCAGGAACCAACAGAACAAGTAAACAAAATTAGCAGATGTATAGAAGTATATAGAACTGAATGATGCCATCAACCAACAGGATCTAACTGAAATTTATAGAACATGTCCCCAACACAGCTGAATCACAATTTCTTTTCAAGTGCACATGGCACATTTACTAAGACAGATTATGTCCTGAGTCATAAAACAAACCTCAACAAATATAAAAGAATTGAAGCCCTACAAAGTACGCTTTCTGACCATTATGGAATTAAAACTGGAACTCAAGAACAGAAAGATAACAGGGAAATCTCCAAACATATGGAAACTAAACGACATACTTTTAAATAACCCATGGATAAAAAAGGACATCCCAAGAGAAATCAGAAAGTATTGTGAACGTAACAAAAAGGAAAATACAAAGTAGCAAAATATGTGAGATGTGGTTAAAGCAGTGATTAGAAGGAAAATTATAGCATCAAAATCTTACATTAGAAAAGAAGAAAGGTATCAAGTCAACAATCTTGAGAAGGTACATGAACAGCAAAAATAAACAGAAAGCAAACAGAAGGAAAACATAATAAGAGTGTCAGTGAAATTGAGGGGAACCTGGCTGACTAAGTTGGTAGAGTGTGCGACTTTTAATCTCAGGATTGTGAGATCAAGTTCCATTTCGGGTGTAGAGATTACCTAAAAATAAAAAATCTTGGGGCACCATGTTGATTGTCCAACTCTTGATTTCAGCTCAGGTCATGATCTCACTGTTGCGAGATTGGTCCTATGTCGGGCTCTCTGCTGAGTGTGGAACCTGCTTGAGACTCTCTCTCTCTCTCTCTCTCTCTCTCTCTCTCCCTCTGCCTCTCTCTCCCACTTGCACTTTCTCTCTGTGAAAAAAAAAAAAAAGGAATTAATGAAATTAAAAATAGAAAAATAGAAAAAATTAATGAAACCGAAAGTCGACTATGGGAAATGATCAATAAAATTAATAAACCTCTAGCCATACTGACCAAAAAATGTTTTATAATTAAAAAAGAGAGGCATGCCTGGCCCACTCAGTCAGTAGAGCATGTGACTCTTGATCTGGGGGTTGTGAGTTTGAGCCCCATGTTGGGTGTAGAGATTACTTAAAATCTTTTTTTTTTAAGTTCTTTTTTTTTTCTTGAGAGACAGAGAGAGACAGAGAATGTGTGAGCAGGAGAGGTGCGGAGAGAGAGAGGGAGAGAGATTCTCAAGCAGGCTCCACACTGTCAGTTTGGAGCCCAACGTGGGGCTCGAACTCACCAACTGGGAGATCATGAACTGAGCTGAAATCCAGAGTTGGACACTTATCAGACCACGCCACCCAGACACCCCAAAAATGAAATAAAAAAATTATATTAAAAAAGAGAAAAGAGACAAAATACTAATATCAGGAATAAAAGAGGAGAGACACTTGGCTGGCTCAGTCAGTAGAACATGTGACTCGACCTTGGGGATTGTGAGTTCGAGCTCCATGTCGAGTGGTAGAGATTACATAGAAATTAATCTTTAAAAAACTTAAAAAGGAATAAAAGAGGGGACATCACTATAGTCCCCACAGACATTAAAAGGTTAGTAAGGGAATACTACAAACAATCCTACACACATAAATTCAACAATTTAAATGAAATGGACCTTGAAAGCCACAAGCTATCAAAACTCATCCAAGAAGAAAAAGATGTAAATATGAAATGTACAGCTATAAAGCTTTTGAAAGATAACATAGGAGAAAGTCTTAGTTATCCAGAGTTAGGCAAAGTGTTCTTAGATATGACACCCAAAATGTGATATAAAAGAAAACAGCGGTAATTTGGACTTCATCTCAATTACAACTTTTGCTTTGAAAAAGAAAATGTCAAGAGGAAGAAAAGACAAGCTAATGGGAGAGAATTAGTTGCAAATCCCTATTTAACAAAGGCCTCCTAACCAGAGTATATAAAGAACTCAACAGCAAGGAAATAACGCAATTTTGAAAAATGGCAGGAAGACTTAAACAGACACTTCACCAAAGAGGCTATAATGATGGCAAACAAGCACATGAAGCGATGCTCAACATCATTAGTCTCTAGGGAAGTGCAAATTAGAACCATGACAAGATGTTTATTAGAATAGAAGAACGCCCACACACTTAATAGAATGGGGTAAAGCAAAATAGAAACTGACAATACTAACTGCTGGCGAGGAGGCAAAGCAACCTGGGCTCTCTCACATTGCTGTCGGGGCAAAATGGCGCAGCCACCCTGGAAAAGTTTGGCATTTTCTTATAAAGTTAAATATACACTTGCCATAGGACCTAATCCCACTTTTGCCAAAAACTGGGAACTGGAATGTCCTTGGACAGTTGAGTGGATAAACAGACTATAAGCACACAGTTACAATACTACTCAGCAACAGAAAGGAGTAAACTATTAATACTTGCAACGGCATGAGTGCATCTCAAAAGGGTTAGGCTGAAAGAAAGAGCTGCTCTCCTGTACGATTTCATTATGTGACATTCTGGCAATGGCAGAATTCGAGCAGTGAAGAACGAATCGATGGTTTTCAGGGTGAGAATTGGAGGAAGGGTGTGACTACAAAGGAGCAGCAGGAGGGGGTGGGGGGTGATGGAACTGTTTGGGTCCTGATTGCGGTGGTGCATGTGTTAAAACTCACAGAACACACACACACACACACATGTACACACACACAGTGATTTTACTACACGTTAATAAGTGCAAGATTTAGGGACACCTAGGTGTCTTAATTGAGTGCCCAACTCTTGATTTCAGCTCAGGTCATGATCTCACAGTTTGTGGGTTGCAGCCCCACATTAGGCTTTGCACTGACAACATGGAGCCTGCCTGGGATTCTCTCTCTCCCTCTCTTCACTCTTTCCCCCACCTCTCTCCGTCTCTCAAAATAAATAAACTTTTAAAAAATACAAGATTTAAAAAAGAGGCATACTGGGCTACTGGTATTCACTGTTTTATGAAATGTTATTATTGAGTAACTTTTAAATGGTTTCTTTTAATGTTTATTTTTGAGAGAGCATGTGCAAGCAGGGGAGGGACAGAGAGAGCGGGGAGGGACAGAGGATCCAAAAGCGGGCTCCATGCCGACAGCAAAGAGCCCAATGCAGGGCTCGAGCCTGTGAACCACGAGATCATGACCTTAGCTGAAATCTGACGCTTAACTGACTGAGCCACACAGCCGCCCCTAACAGAAAAGTTTTTAAAAATTACCAAGGAACTATTTAAAGGAACCCCATGGTGACTCATTCTGTACAACACATTAGTTTTCTTTGTGTCAATCTGGATTTTGAGTCCTGGCTCTTGCAGTGCTGCTAGCTAGCTAGCTGCGTGATGTTCAACAAGTCACCTCTGTTTCTTAAGCAGCGACATAGGAGAGGGGCGTTGGATGTTATCTGTAATTGTTGCTAAGGCCCTCGGAATCCTCTCCAACCTCAAGATTCTGCTTCAGTAGGTCCGGGGTGGTGACGCCCATCTGCTACCACATTTGTTAGCGTCCAGAGAAGGTGATCCACGAGGTCTCTAACTCTAAAAATGTTATTTATACTATATAGTACACTGGGTTTGCTTACATTAGGGTCTATGTGAATTGGGAATCAGCTTCTGTCCTTCCCTGCTACATTCCCTGAGAATTGCGAATTCCATCCGTGACACACACAAACCCAGCTTTCACTAAATTCACCAGGTTTCTAAGAATCTTTCCATCAAACCATTTCCCACATCAGTGTGACCTTGACCTTTCCTAAGGTATTTCTACTCCCCCTTTTTAGAGACTCAAATCGACCTCTAGGGCCCTTTCCCACACCCCTCTCCTATCCTCCAGCTTCTTGTGCCCAAATGTTCTAGCTGCAGACATTCGGTTGGCCGCTTGGCTGGTGAACACTTACATCTCGGAGGTAATTCTCCAGACCCTGCAAGCTCTCCAGGCAGCAGGTGACAGCAGATGAAGAGGATGGGATGGATGCCAAGGGAAACTGGGGACAGCACCCTATTCCTATGGAAAAGATAAGGTCTTCCGGGAAGAAAAAAATCCTAAAAGGCGGAGAAGGGGCAAGGAACTTGGAGTGCTAACTTATCCCAGGGAGCATCCTGAGAGGGGTGGAGCGGGGACAGGGGGTGTGGACAGGGAGGACTGAGCTCAGAAGGAGAAGCACTACCTGCTTGTCTTTGTCTCCCTAGAGTCACCATTTAAGGGCGGACATTGAGGATGGGAAGGCTCCGAGCCGTCAGCGCTCTCTGCCCACCCCCCATAGCAGCTCTGCCAGCCTTCTGTGTCCCAGGCCCCTCCATGCACATCCCTCACACCATGCCAGCTATGTGTGCCCCACAGGCTCTCCTCTGGGATGGAGGCTAGCTGGAAGGCTGCTTGGGGGAACCAACTACCCTTGGAAGAATCACGGTCTTCCCTCCCCATGTCCCTAGTCTCCTGTTTTTTTCTCTTACCTTTTAGCACCTCCTGTGCCTAACTGTCCCTATCCTCACCTCCCCGGCTTCCAGTGCAGCCCCACCTGGATCCCACCCCTCCTATCCGAAGACCCCAGTAATGTCTAAAGAGAGAAATAAAGGCTACTTTTTTTTTTTAATCCCTATCCCAACTGGAAGGGCCTGGGAGAAGGAATCCTTGACCCTGCTGCTCCCTCAGCCCTTGGGATGCCCCATGCCCCAGGACTGGGAGCATCGGGGCAGGGCGGGTATGTGGAGTGTTTAAGTGGACTCGGAATATGTGGGTTGGGAGACCAGAATACTGGGTTATCGTTGTGGATCAACTCCTGGTTCTCTGGGTAATCGGTTTGTGACTTGGGCATTGGATTGCAGAAGGATGGAGGAAGGGAGGATAAAGGGTGTGAGTAGGACCCGAGACTCTTTGTTACCGCAGGAAGGGAACTATCCCAAACTGCAAGCAGGCCTCCTGGGTCAGAGTGGCCCAAAACATTTGTTTTTACTTGTTGGTCTATAAAGCCGAGGCAAGGAAAGGGCAAAAGATAACAACTAGGTAGCTGGGAGCTCAGAGGGCTGGAGGCCAGTATGATGATTTCCAAGTTGTGTCTGGGAGTACTTTAGGAGCCCTGAGGATGGACACGGAGATGAGGACCACCAGAGAGCATCGAAGGAGCAAGACAGAGTAATCAGGGAGAAATCAGTCATTTGCGTCCCATGGACTGTGTCCAGTGCTTTCTCCATACTAACTCACATTTCTCAGTTCTGCGGTTTGGACCCATAGCTCCACTGCCACCATCGAGCGCCTAGAGAGGCCCATTTTACAAAGTGGGAAACTGACGTTGAGAGATTGAGAATTCTTCTCGGTCATAGCTAAGTGGTGGAGCCAGGTCTTACTCATGCCAAACTGTATTCATAATTTCACTCCTGTAGATAACTTAATCTCCGGCTAAATATCACCCATGGGGGAAATAACCGGAGTCTCACCGTGTCCTCTGGATGCTGGGGCCTAGGGCTGAGGGGATGGCTGTTGTGAATGAGGCTGGGCCCAGTTGAGAGTTGCCCAGAAATAAAATGTCAGCTTCCTTCCTGGGAGTTCCTGTCCCACCTCTGCCCCCTGGCCCTCACCCCACAGCGGCAGACAGGTCGGCAAGTGCCAGGGGGCTGGTTCTTGAGTACCTCACTAGGTGGCTGTTGCTAACTCGTTCCCCACAACAGATCCCTGCTGAGAACTAGTCATGGGCTCTAGGAGTAAGTGCTGGCTTGAAGGGTGGTCCTCACCCAAGAGCAGGAAGTAGGGGTGAAAATCAGTTCATGTCTGAAAGCCAGGCCCTACATGGGAGAGCTCGTGAAACACCAAGTTGCCTCACCTAGATTGAAATCAGGGTAACCCTTGGCCTGCTCCAGCCCCCACTCAGAACCATACCTGTGCGTGTGGGCGTTGTGAAATTCCAGGTTGGCCATGAACTATAGCCAAAGATTTTACAGCTAGCAGGGAACTTCAGGGAAGTGAATGACCTGCCCAAGACCACACGGCTAGGTTGGTGGCGGAGCCGAGGACCCAGCCTCTGGGCGTCCTGTACAAGTCTAGAGCTCTTTGTCCTGTAGACTCCACAGGAGACTCACGAAAGCTGCTCCCACTCCCAGAGGAAGGAAATAGTTGTCTGGAGGGAGGGAGCACAGACGGACACTTGGGACTGAGGGCTGTGGACACTTTGAGTCCCATCATCTACAATTCCGCAACCCAGGTGGAGAGGAATTATCTATACAGGCACCCCTCACCTTTTAGAGGTTCACATTACACCACTTCACATGTACAGAAGACCGATTTAGGCTAACACAAAGAAATATGAAGGGGATTTCTGCTTTTACAAGACAAAGTGAAAATAGCTTTCAGCACTGGTTTTGCAGCAAGTTATAGAGATGGCCCACGCCCAGAGTGGCAAGAGTGCGGTCACCACGCTCCTTCCCCTGGAACTATACTCAGCATCTCTGTATCAGGCCTAGCTCCGTGCACATCTGTGCTGATCTGCGTTCATTTTGTGTGTCCCTTAGCAAGGTGGTTTCAGAAAAATTCAAGAGGTTCTTTTTTGGGTCTGGGAATGCTCGGAAAATTTTCCATAGAAGTGAATGGTGATCGGTTCGCTTTACGCCATTTTGGCTTACGAAAGCAAGCTTTCACAGGAACTCTCTGCTTTCGGAGAGTGGGGGGAGCCTGTGCTTGTTTGACTCCTGAGATTCCTGGATTCTTTTGGCCACAGGGCTGGTTCCCTAGACCCTGGTCATACATCTTCACCAGCCCTATGTAATGAGATTTGGCACCCGCCCTGGAATAGGAAGGACGGCAGTGCAGGACCGTTGCTCTCTACTTCATCCCTCTGCTTGTTCAGCTACTAGACAGATCCTCCTGAATCTGTTTGTTCACAGAGGACATGGGAAAGATCCTCCCTTCCCTGAGAGGACGGAGCCTGCAGTTGTTTTTGTGCATGTTTTTGTTTGTTTTTAAGGAAGCTCTATGCCCAACATGGGGCTTGAACTCACAACCCGGAGATTAAGAGTCGCAGGCTGTCCTGACTGAGCCAGCCGGGTGCCCGTGCTGTTTTGTTTCTTTGCCTTTGATTTGCCACAAACCGAAAAGAACCAAAGATTTTTATAAAGAGAACATCACCACACCCTTATAAGCATCTACCATCATTAAGTTCCCCAGGACAGTGACCCACTTGGCTGAGTCAGGTGAAGCCAAGAGTGAACGTCTTGAGAAATTTGAGCGCCTCATGCCCTTCCAGTGCTGCTCAGGTTCCAGGTTGGTTTTCTTCTCTGGTCTCCTTCCCTGGGCTCAAATTCTCAACAACTGGTGAGAAGAACTGGGTGGAAGAACATTGCTGACCCCACAGGGCCTCCCCGTCGAAGGCCTGTGCCTTCCTGCTCCGTGCCACATGGGTTCCCACCCGCGGTCCAGGGGAGAATCTATGGCCAAGGGACAAGGGGCAGCAAATTCCTCAGGCACCTATGAGATAGGCCTTACGTTCCCCCTGACGTGTGAAGTTCCCGTAAAAGCAAGGGAGCCAGCCAGCAAGACAGCTGCGTATGTGTTCACCCATCGGCCTAGGCCAGCCGACCTCTGCTGCTGCTGCTCACCTGCCAGGGCTCTGACACCCCACTGTCGTTGCCACTGAGGTACTGGGCTCGAACTCGAGTTAAGAAGGCCACACGTGGAGACAGAGGGAAGGTAAGAAGGTGACTTAGAAGACAGGAGAGTTGGAATTGAACAGGGAAGCATCAAAAGTAAAGCCAGATTCCCACTTGGTCTTTTTTCCATTCTCCTTTATTCCATAAACACCTAGTTACAAGTTGCACAAATCAAAAAATAAAGGCAGAGAAGGGTGTAGGGAAGGTTTTTGTGATGTGCAGGGAGGGGGGAGGGAGGAAGGGGTGGGAGCCAGTCCTCTCCCTCTGCATACAGCCCTGGATGAGGGCTATGGCCTCTGCAGCGGGGGATCTGAGGAGGAGGTGGGCAAAGATCCAGGGCAGCTGAGGGATGGAGGAAGCCCCTAAACCCAGAGCTCACCCCAAAAGCCCCTTCGATGCATGGTGAGGGTAGAATGGGGAAGGCGGGGAGGCTCAGAGATGGAGCAGTAGAATGAAAAATCAAGTGAGCAGATACAGGAGAAGTGGAGTCATCATGGTAGGGGATTAAAGAAGGAAAAAGGAGGTAAAGGGGGCAGTGAAAGGTTCTCCCTGAGACCCCCAGGGAGAGGTGGGGGCCAGCTTGCCTGTTAATTTAATATTAAATTGGGAGTGGGAGCTGGAGAGGAAAAAGTTATTTCGGGGGATGATTTCTCAGCCTCTCAGCCTGTACCTGGAATGGAAAGAGAAGAGCAAATCAAAAGAAAGACCAAATGTGAAGGCCGGAGTTGGGTTTAATCCCCTGTTCCGGTGACAGCGTTCTTCTCTTCACGCCAACTAAACCTTGCACCATCAAAGGCGGTAATTGCTGGGCACCTGGACTCCTTCTGCCTCATAGCAAAGGAATGTGCACAGGTACGCTCCTCAACCCCCCCTCCGTGCTTGACACCTCACAGTTCCTCCCCCTCAATACTTACAAGAGAGGCTGAGGGCCTAGGGCCCTCACCAGTCATAGCGGCGGGACTGTCGGGAGGGGGAGTCCTCAGGTCCCTGTATAGCCAGGCGGGGAGGCCCCTCAGCCCTTCGTCCCCCACCCCCTGAAGCCTCATGCCGTCGAAATTCCAGAGGGCGCTGCTGCCGGAATCGGGATGTCTCCCTCCGCCATTCATCATCAAATGCTGCAGCCTCACCTGAAGAGACCAGACATGACATTTAAATATACAGGCTGGCTTCCAGAAGCAGAGGAAAGCATGAGCCGCAGCCTTCTCAGATGAAGAAATAGGGTGAGCAAAGGCTGAAAGTATGTGTGGGGACATGTTGAGGGACAGCAACAATTTCTTTCCTTAGTCATGTGGGGTTCGACATGGTTCCACGAGCTAATAGTCAATAGCGATTCCAACATGGAAGCCACCAGCAGGCCTAAGGCATGCCTGCTCAAGAAAGAAATCAGGAAGGGGGTAATTATGAAGTTAAGGAGCACAGTCCCATGCACACAATAAGTATTTAGTAAGTATTTGTTGACTTGAGGAAAAAAAGGAGGAGGAAGAAAAAAACCAATCCTGACGGTTGGCCTCTCCTGCGGGAGGAGACTGCCAGCACTCGACTTAGCCCCTAGAACTAACAGAGCTCAAGTGAGGTAAGAATAGGAGGCCTACCCATAACTTTGCCAAGAAATATCTAGAGGTAGGGAGAGAAAGCTGGTCAGTATCTCCTAGCTCGCGGGAACTGGACCAGTGGCTACCGGCCCGAAAGCCAAAAGGGTGGTGAGCAAGAAGGAAGGCTCACTCTCATCCAGGTTGATATAGTCCTGCCGCTCCTCCTGGTCCCCCGTGCGGTGGTTTCGGGAGCGCTGGAGGATGTGAGCCCGGTCTCGGATGTGGTGCCCGATGGACATCTGCTCTAGCCCACTGTCCGAGTCCCGTACTGTCCTGCGAGTCTCCCGGATCTGGGATGAGGCAGAACACGGCACGCTCGGCTGCCCCTTCCAAAGCCTGGCTACACCAAGCCGGGACAGACAAACCGCCCACAACCCAATCATGAAACAAGAAGCCAGGGTTTCTGTGCGTGTCATTCAATCCTGCCTTCTCTGGGATCTCGGAGGCCCTTCGACTCACCCCGCCTGGCGCCGAGCGCATCTCTGACGTCTCCTGGTAGACCTTGGGGGCACCGTCGCCCGTATTGGAGTAGGAGATGACGGTGGAGGATGAAAAGGTCTGGCAATTGCCTCCAGCTGTCATGTGCTCCTGTGGGGGGAAAGCGCACAGCGGGACTGAGCGGTCCCTCTGGAGAAGGGACCCCACATTTCAGCTGCCTGCTCCTGTCCGTGTCTTTCTTATAAAACGTGGGAAAGGAGAAAACATCAGGACTCATCAGTACCCCCCGAACTCCTCTGAGTCCAACAATAAACGAGAAGGACCTTAGGAGATTGAGCCTTAATTGCATGCTTAACAAGACTGCTACTGCCGCTTCGCAGTCAGGCACGAGAGCAGGGCAGGGAACCCAATCCTCTCCGGGTTCCGGGACTTTACCCAGCCCGAGCCCGTCACTAGCGCACTCCTCCCCGCCGCTGCCTCAGAGGACGCAAAGTGTCGCCAGCCACCACTGAGAACAAGCCTGCACGAGCGTATGGGGCAAGAGCCTCACCATGTTCCCAATCATGTCGTTCATCATCCCAAACATGTCCATGAAGCCACCCGACTGCAGCAAAGAGATGGGAAACAGTCAAGAAAGCAAAGTCAGCGCTCAGAGATGATCCTGCTTGGGTGCCCACCAGACACATGGCTACACCATTCCCTTTCTCCTCTTCCTTCACACGGGGCCACTGCTCGGTCTCTTCATTAGCGTGGCCAGTACGTGGAATCTTCCTCTCCGGGTTTCCCTTCCCACATACTGCTGCCTTCCTCCTCTGTCTCTATGGCTGCTCTGATGCCATCTTCTTTCTCCTGACTGCCCTATCTCCTCCTATCCTTAAGAAGCATTACTCCTACTCAAGTAAATGAATTATAACCTACAAAAAAAAAAAAGGGTTGGGCACGAAATAGTTAAAAAAAAAACTTTTAAAAAGCCATCTCTTATTGGTCCTTCGACTGGATCTCCATCCTCGGGAAGACAAACTTTGCTAGGTAATCACGTTTTCCTAATAGGTATTGTTCCTAGAATGCAGGAGTCAGTAAGGTACCATCTTTAACCCACAGAACTCAGAGCACCCAACAGGCTCAGAGCTTTGTGAACACTATAAAAAGATCCTAGGGGAGCTTGGGTGGCTCAGTCGATTAAGCGTCTGACTCTTGATTTCAGCTCAGGTCATGACCTCATACTTTGTGAGATTGAGCTCCGGGGTCAGGCTCTGCGCTGACGGCACGGAGCCTGCTTGAGATTCTCTCTCTCTCTCTCTCTCTCTCTCTCTCTCTCTCAAAACAAATAAATCAACTTTAAAAAGATTCTAGGGTTATCCACAAAGCTATTCCAGAGGGCCACACATTTGGGAATAACACCTAAGGGCACAGAGTGTGTCTGACGTGGAAGGACACAAAGACATTAGGACTCACCATTCCCAGCATCCCAAAGGGGGAGACAGCCCCAGTCTGCAGGAAAACATAGAGAACAATTTAGAGACCACATCCCATTCGTTACAATCCCAAGCCCATGGGCCCAGCTTTTTTTCCATCCTCCTCTCAACAGGGGATCACAAAGCCCTTTTGGCAGAGCCTTTCCCCCACTCCTAAAAAAAAGACCATTCCACTTGCTAAGTTGGCTAAAGCACAAGAAAGATCGAGGACTTTATTAAGCACCCTCTAGCCTTCTTTCTTTGGGTCTCAGGTATGTTGCAGCACCATTACCTGCATCCTACGGCTGGCAGGCCTGGTCCCTGGCATGTTGCCATCTGTGATGCTGAGGAAGGGGCTGTATCCAAAGCCACCGGACAACATTCGGTTCATATGCTGACGGTGAATAGCAAAGGGGTCCCTGTGGAGTGAGTATAACAGTGTGGATGGCAGAAGGGCCAGTCAACACCCACTCAACCCGCACCCCCGCGCCCCAGGCAAAAAAGAAAAGTCATAGGGAAACAGTGGCACAGATGCCTTTTTCCTCTCTAAGTCTGAGCTGGAGCTGGGTATCCAGCTGGTTCCAGCCAATGCCAGCAATGGGAACCCAGATGTCTGCCTGAACTACTTAGAGACCTGAAGTGGAGTAGGATGAGCGCCCTAGAACATAAGGGGGAGGGAATACTCACATCAGGAACATAGGATCCTCGGGCTCCACGTCCCTCATAAAGCGGAACATCCTGATTTTAGCTCCAGGGGGCTCCACACTGTAAGATGTGGGAGGCTCAGATACTCGGAGGTAGCCAGGCTTTTGCACACCTGGCTCAGAGAAGGGACTCAGGACACTGTCCCTTCCAAATGCTGTAACTGAACCCCCCAAACTCCAATGAGACCCCTCTCCAGGTGGTGTTCGCCACCACCCTCACGGGAGAGAAGAGCTCTTCAAACCTCTCAAGGAGGGCCGTGGAAAATTTTTCTAAGCCTCGCAGTCTTCTGCCTCCCCCCACTCACAGCCATCCTCTTCCCAAAGCCCTGGCCAGAAGCAGAGCCCCCTCCCCCGACGCCACTGTTCCGGATGCGAATCCCGAGGGCTGGCCCTCGCCCCAGCAATGATCCCAGCCACCTCGCCTCCTTCTCACCCCAAGCCGCTTCCAGGCCTCCCCCAGGCCGGCCTCACTATCCCCACCGCGCCTGTCCGCTGCTCCCTCGGCCCGCGCCTCACCGCCGGGCCAGCCGGAGCGGCAGGCCTGGCCCTCTCCCCTCCCCGCATCCCAGGCTCCCAGACCCTGCAGCCCCGCGGGCCCGCTCCCGCCCTGGCCCCGGCTGCCCGCTCTGCTCGAGCC
Source organism: Paguma larvata (assembly GCA_030068075.1). Classification (NCBI taxonomy): domain Eukaryota; kingdom Metazoa; phylum Chordata; class Mammalia; order Carnivora; family Viverridae; genus Paguma; species Paguma larvata. Next base: position 96,972,136 of record CM057828.1, on the reverse strand, counting down.
TCACCGGTCCCCGATTAGGGCTCAGCGGCCCATCCGGCCGGTCTCGCCTCTCGGTGCGCTGCAGAATCGGGGGTTGCGGCCCGGGACGCGGGATTGGTCTGGGCTGGTACTCCTCGGCCTCCCGCGCCGCCTCCTCCCAAGGCTGCCACCTCCGTACCCCCCCGCGGCCCACGGAGCCCGAACCGCGGCCAGGCCCGGACGGAAGTGACGTCACGATGGGACAGCCCGCCCCGGGGCTGGACCCGCGGAGCTCCGCCCATTGGCGGGCGAGGGGAGTGGGCTGGGGCCGGCTTCCCGGGCGGCGGAGCGCGGGCCCGCGGGGTCCTCCGGGGACCAGGGGAGGGGAGGCCTCATCACTAACCTGGATTTGGGCTCCGTGGACTGGAAGAGGCTACCTGCCAGGGTGCGGGGGAGGAGCAGAGGCGCCCCTTCCTCGGGAGGGACGGGGTGGGGGAGGGCGGTGCGGCACGTTCCCTCAGGGGAAGGAAGAGAACAAGGGGCAGATTCCCATGGGGGGGGAAGGGCAGGCTCCCTGTGGGCGACAAGGTGGGGCGGATCCTGGGGGGAACATTAAGCAGATTTTCTACCCGAGAGGCGTTCAGCCCAAGAGGGAGGAAGGGCGGCTGTTCTGCGGGGGAGGTGCTAGGCCAGTCCCGTCGGGAGGAGGCGCGTTCCAAGCAGGGGCGGAGTCCTCAGAGTGACGTACAGGAGGAGGTGACAGTTCTGCCCCTGTCTAGCTATGGCTTCGAGAACTCCTGGCGGGGCCAAAGAGAATCCAGATTGGGAGGGTTGGCCGCCAGATGGCGCTCTTCGGCCAGGCTGGAACTACAGCACTTTGGGAACTGGCGTTGGCGAGGCTCCTGGACCCCTTAGTTACCCTGTGTGAAGGGTAGGTCTGAGCAAAGGTTGTAGTTCTGAAATCATTTAGCTTAGCGCCAGTCTCTCCCTTTTCTTTTCTGTGACTGCCGTGTCCTCAAGAGCTCCCAGTCCTTCAGTGATCTTTCTTGCCTTTAGTCAGGTAGGTAGGTAGGTCAAGGGTCTAAAGTTTGGGAGAAGGGGTGGAGTGCTCCATTAACCAGGATCACTGAGGGGTGGAGCTGAAATCGGACCCAGAAGACCCAACCCCAAGGCCAAAGACTGAAACTTTGACATACTAAATGTCTTGCATAAAATCTGGCCCCACTGGAGAGAAGGGCCCTCCCCCTGGGTGTCAGGGGAATTTGGACTGTCTAGGAGGGACTTTAAACCAGACTCTTCCAAACTCTAACTCTCCCTGGTTCTTTACTCTGGCTGCTAGCCATATTAGTGCTATTTGGAGCCTGACAACGTGAAACACTTGTTCTCTATATGTACTTCACTAGGGGTGAAGGAGGAGGGGGTCCCTGGTGGCTCAGGAAAAGGTACTGGGAGCAGGGCTTCTCAGGTTTCTTTGGACTTGATCATTATTAAAGAGGGGAAAAACAATAGTGGAGACAGAGAGGGACAGAGATAACTCAGAGGCTGGCAGACTGGCAAAACCAAAGAAAGAAAAAAAAAAGCATAAAAGAAAATTTGTTTTTCATTGATATTTCTGGGGAAGAGACTTAGTCAAATCTTTTAAGTTTATTCTCCAGATTCTCTGTCTCCGGACATCCCACTCTGCAACCGCCCTCTTTCCTCTTGCCCCAAAGGCAGTTCGGCATGTGATCAGATACTCTGTGGCCCAGACTTAACTAAGTGTGGTCCCTCACCTTCCAGCTTCTCCCTTCTCATCCCATTATGTCCATCTTTCACAGAATTGGATAGATCTGGCCTCTTCCCCACCCCACCCCCCTTTTTCCATTACCTGGTATTGTCTCCCTACTGCTTTTAGGTGCCTAGAAACCTTTCTCTTCTTCCTTTCAAAACTTAAGAATCGGATGTCAGTCATTTTTACCTTTGCCTGATTTTAAATCACTGTATTGCCTCTCCTAAGAGTATTTACAAATTACAACTTAGCTTCTAACTGTGAGACAAAACTCCAAACCTGGGCTTTGTCTGGAGTTAAAAAGAAATTATCGAATATGTGGGGATGAAGAAGGAAGTGCAAGAGCTCATGTTCAGAGTCCCCAGAGACACAGCACATCGGCAGCCATCTACTCCAAAAATGGAAGGAATGTAATTTTACAAGTAACCTTTATGCCCCCCACAACCGGAGTTCAGTTGGATATTGGGACAGAATGAGGATGGGGCAATGATGTAGGAATCGGGGGAGACTGGATTTCCCGCCTGAGCCAAAGTGAGTGGATGTGATTGAGTGGACGTGTGTATGTATAGGTATATATGTGCTGGGGAAGAGAGAAAAACCCTGAAAATTACTGCCGAGGTGCCCTCGGGAGAGTAAGCTGTACTGTGAACACCAGGTCAGGGTAAGATTAAGTGACTCAGGAGCATTTTTCTTAAGTCAACTTTTCAGTTTGTTTTTGTATCCATATCCACTCAGCAAATATTTATTGAATGTCTACTATGTGTCAGGTAATATTCCAGGCTCCGGTGATACAGTAGTGAGAGAAAAATAACGCAAGGTAGAAGCGGGAGAGAGGACTAGGCAAGTGACCGGGAAGTGGTGGTTGCTTTTTAGGGTGACTAGGGAAGTTCTCACTGATAAGATGATATTTAAGCAGAGGCCTAACAAGCTCAGGAATAGCGGTGAGAGCAGTCTGGGCAGAGGAAATAACAAGAGCAAAGGCCCTGCGGCAGAAGCATGCTTAGTGTGTCCAAGGGACAACAAAGAAGCCAATGTGCCTAGACTGAGGAAGAGCAGTATTGGATAGGAGAAGATAGGAAGACAGGAAGAGCAGTAGTAAGAGACAAGGTCACAGAGAAAGAAGGAAGCCAGATCATGTGGGACTTTTTAAGATCGACAAAAGGATCACTCTGACTACTGTATGGAGAATGGACTATTGGAGGACAAATTGTCCCTGTTTGGGGACAAATAGTCCCTTTCTGGAGAAACAGAAAGACCTAATAGCATGCTGTTGCCATAATCCAGGTGAGATTCCCTGGATCAGAAACAGTGGAGGAAGAGGAGTGGTCAGATTCTAGAAGAGTCTATATTTTGAAGATGGAGCTAATGGTATTTGCCGATGGATGGATGCAGTATGAGGGAGAAGAATCGAGAATGACTCCAAAGTTTCTTGACCCGGGTGCCTGAATGAGAAAGAAATGACCATTCTGCTTGCCACATTGTACTGAGAACATACAAGTACCAGTTTGAGAATATGTCGAAATTGTGTCTGGCTGTGAGGTCTTGACCATGTGGCTGGCTACACAGGATAACCGATCCAGACAGTCTTACCTTTAGCAGCTGACTACCTAAAGTAGGAGGGGATGTAGACAACAGAAATAAGCGAATTCCAGGGGCGCCTGGGAGGCTCAGTCAGTTGAGTGTCCGACTTCAACTCAGGTTCATGAGTTCCAGCACATCAGGCTCTGTGCCGACAGCTCAGAGCCTGGAGCCTGCTTGGGACCCTGTGTCTCCCTCTCTCTGCTCCTCCCCTGCTCACACTCAGTCTCTCTCTCTCTCAAAAATAAACATTAAAAAGAATTTTTTTTTAAAGTGAATTCCAGGGGCACCTGGGTGGCTCAGTTGGTTACGCAGCCAGCCGACTTCTGCTCAGGTCATCATCTCACGAGGTCTGTGAGTTCGAGCCCCGCGTCGGGCTCTGTGCTGACGGCTCAGAGCCTGGAGCCTGCTTCGGATTCTGCATCTGCCTCTCTCTCTGCCCTTCCCCCACTCGTACTCTATGTCTCTCAAAAATAAATAAACGTTAAAAAAAATATTTAAAAAAGTGAATTCCCTATGCAGTTTGACCACAAGGTATTAGTTGTTAGGCCGGCTTGAGTAGATATGCTAATGTGAATAATCAGCATTAGAATTTAAGGTTTTAAGTCTTGAGAAATTCCTTTTGTCTGATCTTTTCAAGAAGACATTCTGACGAGGCAGAATGGCTTGTGATTAACATAGACATTGAAGACTGAAGTTTGTGCTACCTGTGGGCTGGCTCATGTCAATATTTACTTAGCTCTTACTCTGTGCCAGGCATGGTGCTAGGTGCTGGGGATAAAAAGACAAGGAAGACATGATCTCTGCCCAAGAAGTTTCACAGCTTAGCAAGAGTAGGCAGCATAGATTTGATTATAATCTTGTGATGAAGGCTGCAAGAGAAAAAATGTCTGTTAAAAGTGCAAAAGCGAGAGTGCCTGTATGGCTCCGTTGGTTAAGTGTCCGACTCCAGCTCAGGTCATGATCTCGCGGTTTGTGAGTTCGAGCCCCGTGTCGGGCTCTGGGCTGACAGCTCAGAGCCTGGAGCCTGCTTCTGGTTCTGTGTATTCCCCTTTCTCTGCCCTTCCCATGCTCATGCTCTGTCACCGTGTCTCTCAATAATAAATAAAAAACATTTAAAAGTTAAAAAAAAAAAAGTGCAAAAGCGGTTCAGAAGAGGGAGGGAGTGCCTTGGGGGCCGGGATAGGGAAGCCAGGGGAGTATTCCAGGCAGGACATGCGATCAATGCAAAAGTATGCTCCATTCGGGAAGAACTGTAAGGAGGAAAACACTGAAGGAAGCGAAACTTTTGAGGGAACAGTGCTGAGAGATAAGGGTACCTAGGTTCAAAGGGATCAGAACTTGAAGGCCCTATTTGCTTCAGACCTCATCCTATAGGCGCAGGGAAGCTATGAAGAGGTTTTATGTAGGGAAATGACCAAAGTCCATTTGTATTTTAGGTAGAAAGCCAGTTTATGCATATCAGGAAAATTTTTGAGCTTCTCCAGTATGCCAGGTAGGGAGGTCCAGTGCAGGAGATACAAACATGCTTTTTTTTTTTTTAGTTTTTTTTTTTTTTAATGTTTATTTACTTTTGACAGAGAGACAGAGTATAAGCAGGGGAGGGGCAGAGAAAGAGGGAGACACAGAATCCGAAGCAGGCTCCAGGCCCTGAGCTGTAAGCACAGAGCCCGAAGCGGGGCCTGAACTCACAAACCGTGAGATCATGACCTGAGCCGAAATTGGTGCTTAACCGACTGAGCCACCCAGGCGCCCCATAGACATTCTTCAATCATGGTTGAAACCCCTCATGGATTAAGGCTAAAGTCAGCAAGCAACGTTGACCCCTGGAGCAGAGACAGGACTGAGTTCGGAGAGAAGAGAAGGCACCTGAGGAATCTTTAGAAAGTGAAATATGCAAGACCTGGGAAGCGAGAGCGAAGGTGGTCTTGGATGACCCTTCGGCAGGAATGAACAGGTGGAGGACAGTACCTTTAGCTGAGCTAGAAATCAAGGGAATTTCAGCTGGATCATGTTGGGTTTGGAGAGCTCCAGAGGATCCAGGAATCAATGAACAGCAGGGAAGAAGTCCCAGGGCTAGAGACGGAAGATTGAGAGTCATCCATATTTGAGGTCTGTGCTGGGAGTGGGACTTAAAAACCAGGGAAATACCTGCGGAATCGCTAAGGGAGGCTGTGAAGAGGAAGAACAGGACCTCTGAGACTGGAGTCACCTGCAGGCGTTCGGGCAACACTGTCATTCATTGCCTTCTCCTGGTTACTGAGTCCTCCCTCCGTCTTTTACCCTCTGCACAAAACGCGTCTCTAGCTGTCACGCCTGGTAACGTTTTCCTCTAGCTTTTTCATTTTTACTTTCTGCCCTCTGCCTCAGCCGCATGGTGTGTTTAATCTGTGAAACTGTGGAAACCCTGAGCGGACGTGCACCTATGGTAAAGTATGCAACAACAGTGGCCCACGTGACCTCCAACACAGCAGCCAGAGTTGCTCTGGACATTCTGCCTACAGAACACTGGTGATGGAGAAGGTCAAGAAGGTGGAAAAAGAAGAGAGTTTAAGGGTGAGGTCTAAAGTGGTACTGTCCAATATGGTAGCCACTAGCTACGTGCAGTTGTTTACGTTTAGTTAAATTAAATAACATTAGGGACTCCTGGGTGGCTCAGTCAGTTGAGTGTCCTACCCTTGATTTCAGCTCAGGTCATGATCCCAGGGCCCGGGAAGGCTGCTTCAGATTCTCTATCCCTCTGCCCCTCTCCCTTGCTTGCACTCTCACTCTCAAATTAAAAAAGTAATAATAATAATTAAAAAAATAATGTAGTTCCTCAGTTGCACTAACCACATTTCAAGTGTTCAATCACCACACGTGGCTAGTGGCCACTGCATTGGAAACTGCAGATATAGAACATTTCCATCATTACAGAAAATCTTATTGGACAGAGCCAGAAAGCACCGATAAATGTGATCTTCCTTCTGGACTTTTTGGAAGGTCTGTGAAGGCTTTTTGAAAAGAGTGCGCATGGAGGAGAAATTGAAAGGAGGGCCATAAAGGGTTGGGCAGTGGCAAACTATGATTGGTCTACGAGTGAAGGAGGTCAGGAAGAGGGCATGGAGAATTAAAGAAGCCAATCAAAAAATCTGGAGGAGACTAGGATGGTAAAAGCAATTCTTTTTGCTGGAGAGAAGATTCGTGAGGAAGCGGGACAGCCCACAACTTTTGGTTGTGATGATGATAGCATAAAAAGGCAGTGACCACCAGGACATCGGTACTTAGAAAATCCAAAGTCAGGGAGAGGCAAGTTAGCGTCCTGGTAACGGGTCGTGTGTTTTCCGGGTCTGCTCAAAGGAAGAAGGTGGAGAGGGCTCTGAGAAAAAGTCCAAAATGGCGTGTCAGGGCTAGGAATTCAGTGATTTATGGAGCTCTTCCTCTTTGGTGCCTCCAGTCATGCTAGGTCTGGTGCACGGGAGGGAGGAGAACATCAGTAAGGGTGGAGGAACCAACGGAGGCTGTTTGGAGTTGGGAACGACGTATAAGGATCTGTAAAACTGGGAGAGACCTGGGCGGCATTTTGGAAAAGTGTACTGATAGAGGGGACAGTGTGCTGTCTGGTCTGCCTGGCAGACAGCATGCTGGACACATGTCCCTTTTCAGGTCGCCCTTTGAAATCTCCCCATCTGTTCCTTGAGGGGAGGGACTACGTCTTTTTCAGCTTTGTGCCTCCATCACACAGCGCAGTGTCTGACACCAAGGAGGAGCTCAGTAAAAGTTTGTTGAAATCCAAGAGTTCAGGCTTGGTAAAGGGGGCAAAAAAACAAACACTTGGAATTTAAAAAGTTTACCTCTACTTGAAGGTGTGTAGAACATGATGATGGATATAACCGGATGGGTAGTGTTCATGATGGATATGCCTTACCGTTGTGAAGAGGATTCTTTCGTTTCTTTAAAAAAATTTTTTTTAAACGTTTATTTATTTTTGAGAGACAGAGCACGAGTAGGGGATGGGCAGAGAGAAAGGGAGACTCAGAATTTGAAGCAGGCTCCAGGCTCTGAGCTGTCAGTGCAGAGCCAGACGCAGGGCTCGAACCCGGGTACCGTGAGATCATGACCTGAGCTGAAGTCAGACGCTTAACCAACTGAGCCACCCAGGCGCCCCTCTTATCTTTTTTTTAAATGTTTATGTATTTATTTTTGATGGAGAGAGAGAGAGCATGCCGCGCCCACAGGAGCAGGGGAGAGGCAGGGTCCCAAGCAGGCTCTGTGCTGGCAGCACAGAGCCGGACACAGGGCTCGAACCCACGGAATTGTGAGATCATGACCTGAGCAGAAATCAGGAGTCAGATGCTTTTACCGACTGAGCCCCGCTGGGCTCACCCCGTGAAGAGGATTTCTTTCTTTTTTTTTTTTTTTTAGCATTTCTTTTTTTTTTAATTTTAGTTTTGAGACATAGAGACAGAGTGTGAGCAGGAGAAGGGCGGAGAGAGAGAGAGACACAGAATCCGAAGCAGGCTCCAGGCTCCGAGCCGTCAGCACAGAGCCCGATGTGGGGCTCGAACTCACAGACCATGAGATCATGACCTGAGCCGAAGTCGGCCACCCAACCGACTGAGCCACCCAGGTGCCCCAGAGGATTTCTTAAGGAACACTCCTGCAGGCAAGGAACTCAAACCTGAGCAAACTTAGGCTGGTTTAGGTATCTCTCTAGGAGTCCCTCTCCTCTCAACTCTCCACTGACTACAGTTTTGAAAAGATAACAAAAAAAGAAAAAAAGAAAAGAAAAGAAAGAAAGGAAAAGAAAAATGAGGAATAGAAAATGAGTTATTGGACGTGGAATGAGAATTAAAAAAGCAGGAGAGGGGAGGTCCAACTTTCAGGTTTTTGTTGTCCAGTGCCTTCACCGATAACGAGGCCTTCCTTAGCACTTAACTTATCAGATAAATAGGCAAGCTGAAAAACCTCAGGGAGCTGGAGAGAGGGAAGAATTCACTTAGAAATGACCTAGCCATTGGGACGCCTGGCTGGTTCAGTCGGTGGAGCATGTGACTCTTGACCTTGGGTTTGTAAGTTTGAGCCCCAGGTTGGGTGCAGAGATTGCTTAAAAAAAATAATAATAAATAAAAAGTCTGCCTGGGCCCTTCCCTCACAGAGCTGGCACGCTAGTGGAGGAACTGAAGAACCACTTGCCACATTTCGGACGACTGAGATGCCAATAATTAGAATTGAACACCTTCCACATGGTAATGAAGTAAACTTCTAGGATGTCAAGCCAGAAGTCATGGTTTCCAGGGGCTCATGCCTCCCTTATTCGCACCTGGCTTCCCTTTTCCCACCTCCAGAAAATGTGTAAGAAGCACCAGGTTTCCCCATTCAACTAGTGGGAGAAAATCTCGTTGGACTGAGGAGTAATAGAACGCTAGGAAGAGGCAAGCCTCTACAAGGTCTCAGAAATAGTTCTCTGGAAAGGAGCAAACACAAGCTGGCATCATTTAACACCACTGGCCCTGGAGGCCCAGAGACTAACCCTAAGGGGTATGGGGTGAGGCTTTCAGCTCAAGCTCACTCCAAATTCATCCCAAGTTTCACTTCTAGCTTCTTTCTCACGAAGCCAAGACTTCAGGAGACCGGTCTGCTGTCCAACCAGACAGGAAAGGATAAGAGATGCTTCTCCCGTGCAGGAAGGGAATTAGATCCAGGCCTTCTGCTTTCTGGATCTTTTTCTTGTGGTCCCTGGGGACCCTAGTGTCCAAACTCTTAGATTCTCAAGGCACTCCCTTGGGCCTTGGGGCAGGATTCCCATTCTCTGCCTCTCCATCTCCCTGGAATTTTCCACTGCAGCTGCCTCCGCTCCCAGACACCCCTCCCTGGGCAAAATTCCCGGCTCCCTCCGCCTCCCCTTCCTAATCACACCTCATTCCCACCCCCAGCCCAGAGGCCCAGCCCACAGTCCGGCCCACTCCCCACACTAACCCCGGTGGTCCCAGTTAGAGAAATGGGAAGCCAGGACCTCATACAAGGGTGAGAGGGAGGGTCCCAGGCTCTCTCCAGGGCGGGGAGAAAGGACAGTGGAGGGGCTGGTCCCCTGTGGGGCTGGAGTGGGGGGAGTGGCCCTCCTCAAATCCCCATATAAGGCAGGGCAAGCAGTTAGACTGCTGGATTGGCTGATTCAAATGAGCATTCCACCTGGCAACAGGGTTTCTATTGGCTCTGAGGAAAAATAGGAGGAAGGTGGATGGAGGTTGTTGGTGGCGGCGATTGGAGGGGGGAGGGGAGTGGAGGTGACCGGAGTGGGGGGCGGTTACCAGGGCAACAGGGTAAGAGCCCAGCAGGGTGTCCGAGACGGCAGGCGGGGCTGGGAGGTGGAGAAGGGGATGAGGAAAGGAGGGTGGGAAGTAGAGGAAAGAGACTGACGGGAGGGAGCGAGACTGGGAGACTGGGTGGGGGGTAAAGGAGAGGGGAGAGAGAGAGAAATGAAGCAAGAAGAGTACAGAGATGGAGAGGGTCAGAGATCGCTAAAGACATCAGTGAGTGAGTCAGAGAAACAGATCGAGATAGAGATGGAGAGATCTCAGAGAAAGATGATCAGAGTCCGGCAAGGAAAAACCTGGGTGGGGCTCCAAGATTTTTGAGGGAGATGGAGACTAAGAAACTGATAGAAGAGTCAGAAAGAGAAATTGGGAGGTGTGTACACCATGGGACCAAAAGATGGTGTTTTTAAGCACTCAGATACCAAACGATGATGATTGATCAGTGTGTCCTTCCTTAGAAAACGAAAATAATAAGACAAATAATGATAATGATAGACAAATACGGGAGTGTACGCACACCAAAGATACCTTTTTCCAAATCCTAGCCTTCCACTCCATCCACCTTCCTGACTGTTAACACACCCAGCTCCTGAAATTCCAAGCTTCCCAAAATGATCCAAAGACCAAGACTGAGGGCCTGGAACTAAGGATGAGTGGTACGGGGCGGGACTGGAACTCTGGACCTGAACCCCTTGCAAAGGAGGCAAATACAATCCAGAAAGGCTAGGGAAGATGGCAACGGAGGAAAGAGGAAAGCAAAGAGAGGGAAACCGTGGACAGTCAGGACCTGGAGAAGAGTTGGCGAAAATCAACGAAGGATATAGTGCCAGGTGACAGACTCAGATGAGACGGAGCAGTGCGGTCTGGGAGGGGGGTGGGGTAAGAGATCAGAGATGGAAGGGTAGAAGAGGGAAATGAGAACTGGAGAAGAAGCAACAGAAGAATGAGAGATGTGAGGTACAAATGGTTGTGAGGGAGGGGTCTGGGTACAGATGAATGAGCAGGGATGAAGAGAAAAGGAAGGACCAGGCGAAGACAAGTGAGAAAGAGGTAGGCGAGTAAGAGCAGTCCAAGATGGAAGAGAAGGAAGGAGCCCGGAGGGCCTCTGACACCTCCAGATCTCGAGAAAGATTCAGGAAGGGAGGAACCCAGCAGGGGTCACAAATGTCAGCCTAGGGCAGGACAGAGGGTGGGCTGCCCTTTTGGCCCTCCCATCCCCTCTTAAGGACAGAGAATGGAGATCCAGGACGGGAAGGGAAAGCCATTGCGATGTGGAAGTACCTCCGCCACCCTCTTCCTCTTCTTTAAGCTTTTGGTTTCTCAAATACCTGCCCGGGCTTTCCATCTGCTTCTCCCACCCCATCCCTTGGCAAAATCTCAGGGTTTCTTGGGGGGTGGGGGGAGGGTCAGTAGGATTCTGGCCATGCCTCCAGTCCGCCCCCAAAAGACAGACTCCACTTTCGCAGGCAGTAGGTCGGGATTCGGAGAGGTCCCTCCCCGCAGGAACCCCACCCCTTTCCACCTCCTCGCTCCACTCCTTTTCTCCTCGACCGTCAGTCTCTCCATTTCCCCTCCTGGTCCTGTCCTCCCTCCCGCCTCTCGCGCGCTCCCTCCCCTCGCTTTCATCCTCCTATCCCCACCTCGCCAACCTCCGCTTTCATCCCCCTCCCCTCTCCTCTCCTCCCCGCTCCCGCCAGCCCCACCCCTGGGAAGCCCCTCCCGTCGGGCAGCGCCGCCTTTATAAGCGGGTTCCCTGCCCGGGGGCGGCAGCGGCTGGTCGGCGGCAGCTCTGCTGGTGCGGGGGCGGCGAGCCGAGGACCGAGCGACCGCGGCCGGAGCGCGCCGGCCACCGCCCGCACCGCCCTTCCGCCCGCCCTCCGGACGGCCGCAGCCCTGCGGGTCTCCGCTCCAGACCCACCCCCGCCCCACCCCGCGCGCCTCTGCCGCCTCTTCCAGAGACCCAGCTTGCTGAGCGGCCGCCGCTGCCGCTGTCGCCGCCGCCGCCGTCACCGCGCCAGGTTCCGGCCGCGGCCACCCTCCGCCGTCCAGGGCCCCTCCGTCCCGGCCCCGGGACCCCGGCTCCCCGCCAGCCCCGGCCCCGGCCCCGGCACCATGTCGGAGAAGAGCGTGGAGGCAGCGGCCGAGTTGAGCGCCAAGGTACGGGCGGGGACGGCGGCGGCCGGGACCCCGCGCGACCCCCGGGCTCCGCGCGGTCTTGCGCCCCACGCCAACCCCGACGGCCCCACGCTGCCCTGGCGCCGGGTCCCGGCGGACCCCACTCGGCCCTCCCCCCGCTCCCCTGCCCGGCGCTGCCTACCCCGCTTCGCGCGGCTCCCGCCAGCGCCCTCTAGCTTCCTAAGCGCTGCGCGCCGCGGCTCGGGCCTCGCCGCTTGGCCCGCGCCCGGCCCCCGCCGCCGTCCCCACCCCTCTCCGGCTCCGGCTCCGGCTCGCGCGCCTCTACCCCGTCCGCTTCCCGTCGGAGCGCGCCCCGACTCACTTTACCGTGCCCCTCCCCCGTTCCCTCCGCGCCCCGTTTCCCCGGCTCTCCTTCCAGTCTGACCTCACCTTTCCTCTCCTAAGCGGTTCGAGATCCTCCAGAGTAAACAGGACTCTCCCGGGAGGCTGCCGTTCTCGCGCCCCTCCCCTCGAGGCCCGACCGCCTCTCGCTTCTCTGCTCCGACAGCTACCGCCCGTGTCTGTTTCCTCCTCTTCTTTCCTTCCTTTCCATCTATACCCATTTCTTATCCGATTGGCCTTCAGCTTTCTTTTCTCTCCAGAGCCCCCTCCAGCCCCTTTCCTCACCCCCCCCCACACTTAAAAGAGTCTTGGATTCCTAAAAATCAGAAGCGGGGCGGGAATAGCCTTCGAGAAAGCTGAAGCTCAGCGTTACATGGCATAGCATCGAGCCGTCCTTGCTCTCGTCAGCCTTCCCTGGCCCCATCCCTTTGCCCTTGCCTCTCTTCCAGCCTTCCTCTAATTTCCCTAGGGAACCTGCTGAGTGTCGCTTTGGGAAATTAATTCGGCCAGCGTTTGGGGGCTGGGAGCCCGACTTCGGGGTGGGGGTAGGGTTGGTTGTTGAGGAGGTCACAGAGGTCTCCTAGAGGCCCCAGAAGTGAAAGAGGGCAATCAGCGGGATTAAAGGCAGTGGCAGAGAGGGGCTATGTGTGAGAGCCGATAAGGTGCGGCGTGTGGCCCTCCGGTGGGCTGTGCGGTGGCATGTGACTTCACTGAGTAGGTGTCTTTGTATGTCTGTAATCCAGCGAGTGTGTGGGACTGCCCGTGTCAGTTACATGTGTGCATGTGGAGACGTAGATGTTCTGGAGCCATGTTGCTGCTTTGTGAGTGCCGAGTGGCTCTGCTGTGCTCTCGTGCTGTCTCAAGAGTGTGTGCCAGGATGCCCAAACACCGGGCCATGTGTCTCCGGATCTCGTGGGCGCTCCTCTGTAGCTGTGTGTGTGAATCGGTGTCAGCCTGTGTCAGCGTGTGTGCCTGCGTTGAGTAAATGAGGCCAGGGAGCTGCTTAGCACAAGACCTAGGTCAAATACCCTCCTGGAAAAGGGATCATGGAAGGACAGTGACCAGAAGGACAGGACAGGGGAGGAGAGGGCCCGGCCCCTTGGACTTTGGTCTCTGGTAGTCTCCCTCCCTCCCTCGCATTCTCTCTCCCTCCCACTCTATTAGGCCAGATGGGAAACTCAGGCCAGGGCAGCCCAGACCTGGTGCTGGGGCCCCCAGAGAGAAGCTGACGAGCCCCTGGCTCTCTAGGCCCAGGATGTAGAGGAGAGCCCACCAGGTAGTAGAAATGCCATACCGACCACGTGGCAAAGAAATGAGGACAGGGAAGTGGCACGAAGAAACCTAGCTGGAGTGAGAGGTCCAGTGTTCTGTGTTCCTCTTAAAGGGAAAAGGGAATTGAGCGTCCCTCCAGGTCAACCATTCTGCACCAGCCTCTACTCCTGTTCCTGAGCCTGTTCCAGAAAGGACACGCCCTCCAGGGAGAGCTACTCACACAGAAAACTTCCATCCACGGGGAATCAGATACACAGAGTTGCACACCAACCCCAGATCAGGTCGCACAGGGACGGCCACAGTTGAACAGTGCCTGCCAAGGGCGGTCGGGCGGTGAAAAGCGGACTGGAATCTAAATTGGAAGGGCCAGTGTGATGTCCAGAGAGAAGGGACCCCTGAGCATCTCCTTCTGTCTGCCACATCACAATAAGACCTCAAAGGTGTGCCTGCTGGGCTCCTGGGGTGAAGGAGAGAGGGGGCAGTGGAGGGAGGACACTCTGCGCAGGTTCCTTCCCCATCTGCATTCCCATCCCACCCCAGACCTTGTCTGTCTTTCTCTTCATCTACCATGTCCGATACCCTTTCCCTTCCATGTTTCTTTTATCGGACTTTACCTACGTTCCCCCTGGAAATGGTTACTTGTACCCTTCCGCCACACCACTGCCCGTACCAGGGGCTGGGCTTAGGGAGGAGGAAACTACTCGAACTGGTTTGGGGTAGGTGTGCATCAGGCTAGGGTGCTCTCCCTATTCCTGTTTGGCCAAGTAGGAGCCTGAGGAGTGGGGGGGGGGCACACAGACAAACAAAGGCATTCAAGGCTGAGGGGGAAGCTGGGAGGGATGCCCAGGAGAGAGAATACTCAGGAAAAGGCCCCCAGAGGTAGACAAAAGGCAGAGCAGGGCAGGCTGTGGGAGGCGGCAGGCCAGGAAGGTGGAGGGACCTCAAGAGGGGGTGGGGCACAGAGCCGCAGAGCAGATGGAGGGATTTGCTTTGCTGAGCTGAACTCTTCAGCCCGTGAGGTTTTGGAGAACTTGATGGGGGTGATGAGCAGTTACCTTGGCTGTCCGTTCCTCTGTCTTCATCACTTTCCCTCCTCGCTTGAGTCTTGGGGAAGGTGTCTGGTCTCAGCCCCTTTGTGGCCTTAGGGACCCTGGGCCCTCTGTTGTGCCTCTGAGCTGTTGTGGCCAACTCCTCCGGTTGTACACTCCATTCCGCTAAGCTCACTGCAGAGGGAGAACGGGGCGAGAGGGACTGGCTGCAGCTCATTTGTGGTGAGAGGAAGGTGACCTCTTTCTCTCTTGCAGGACCTGAAGGAGAAGAAAGAGAAGGTGGAAGAGAAGGCAAGCCGGAAAGAGCGAAAGAAAGAAGTGGTGGAGGTGCGGAGGGGGTCAGGTCAAAACTCAGAGCCCCCCTTCTGTTACCTTGAGGGGGGCTGGGTCCTACCTTTGCTCTGGCCCCTCGCATCCTCCCCACCCCACCCTTCGGGCCCTCTCAACGCCCCTGCCATTGGTGGTGGTGGAGGCACACCCCCAGCCTGATCCTCCTGACCCTGACGCTGCTCCCTCTCCTGGTCCCCGCAGGAGGAGGAGAATGGAGCTGAGGAGGAAGAAGAAGAAACTGCTGAGGACGGAGAGGAGGAGGATGAAGGGGAAGAAGAAGGTGGGGAGGGGCAGGGGAGGCTGGGCTCAAAGGAACAGAGTCAGGGTGGGCTTGAAGGCCTGAAGCCGGGCTGAGGGCGACCACAGGGGCTCTGTGCCAGAGCTTCCTGCCCTTCCCCAATGACCCGTTTCTGGCTCCTCAGATGAGGAAGAAGAAGAAGATGACGACGAAGGGCCCGCGCTGAAGAGAGCTGCTGAAGAGGAGGTTTGGGCTGGGTTGTGGGGCCTGAGGGGCTGTCAGGGATGCAGCAGGGGCTGGGAGCCCTTTGGACTTGGACCTGGATCCCTGTGGTGCCCGGGCGGGGGCTGGAGCAGGGCAGGGACAGGGGGAGGTCCCTCTCCCATTTTGCAGCTACCCCAACTCTTCCCTCCACAGGATGAAGCGGATCCCAAGCGGCAGAAGACAGAAAATGGGGCGTCGGCATGAGCCCCCCCTGCCAATGGGCTGGGGGTGGGAGGCCCCTCAGGGCCTGGAGGTGGGGGTGGGAACAGACGAGTGCAGCCACTCTTCACCTGGTCCCTTGCTCTGGGCCCTGCACCAGAGCTGCCACCCTCTTTCTCCCCAGCCTTCTCCTGTCCGCCTCTCCACACACCGCCCCTTCCATCCTCACTCTGCCATCGGTCCACCTCCCAACGACCTGCTCCATCCGAGCTCCCCAGCTGGCCCCCAGTTGCTCCTCTCCCTGTCTTTGCTCTCTTCTTCCCTCCCCCACCCCTCCTCGGGTAGCCTCTCTTTCCTCACCTCTGCATCCCAGCCTCATGTCCTGCCCATCCCTACCCTGCCTGATCCCTGGGTCTCCCTCAGATCCCCTTGTCTCAGACAGCGCCAGGCCGGGGTGGGGCCAGGGTTGGGGCCGAGCCCCACAGCTGCCCCCCTCCCCTCCCCTTTTTGTATAATTTAATAAAGAAACGGTCGCGCTTCTGTTTTTAACCTGTCTCCTGCTTTCCCGGGGCAGAGGGAGGAGGGTGGCTGACGTCAGGCTCTGTCAGGACCCTTTTCTTCTATAAAAAAGCAGCTGCACCCTCCTACCACCCACCACTCAAGAAGACAAGATCAGCACTCCAGGGGTGGACACGGAGCACAGCTTCCCTGAGAGCAAACTTCTGTCCTGGTTTTGGATTCTTGGGGATTCTCCTCCCCAGCAGAACATACACACTTCCCTGCTAGCCCACACCAGGTCTAGACACTGCTGAGCCCAGTGGAAAGCTACCAGCTCCGTTGTGCTGAACCAGGCAAAGAAGCAGCCTCAGAAACAGGAAGTCCCGCCCCTGAAGTGGGAGAGGGCTGGGAGGCCTGGGTCTGGGGCTCCCAGGACCGGGAGTGAGAGTTGCCTGGCATCAAACGTGCCCTCCACCTGGCACTGAAATGAGCGCTTGGGAAGGGGAGAAGTCCAGGGCCTCTGTGGTTCCCAGGGTGGTGGGGGTGCTTGGCACCCACACTCCGCCCCTCTGGGCTGGGCTTCTCCGGCTGGGTGGGGTGGAGAGCAAGAGTTCCCCTCTGTCAGTCAGGCTTCCTTCCCTAGTTCTGTCTCCGTTTTTCTTGAGTTTGATCTCCGTTGCAGGATTTCTGCAATTCACAATATCACCCTTGCCCTCTCATTGTTTGAAACCTCCGGGTCGGAGCTGGAGGGGGTGTCCGTGACTCGACCCCATCATTCTTCAAGAGGACACCCTAAACTCACCCTGGGTCAGGACTATACACACAGACACACACACACCTTTTGGCTCATACTCCCTAACTGTTCTGGGCAAATTAATCCTTGAACCTGCCTCAGTTTCTTCATCTGTATGACGGGAATATCACATTTCATGAGTTACTGTAAAGTGTCCTATACACTGCCTAGCATATAGTGAAAGCTCAATACAAGGTAGCTCCCCTCCCCCACCCTGGACTTGGGGTGCCCTTCCCCAGACCTACCGTCTTTTAGGTCCACTGTATTCCCAGGAACCATTAGGTAGGTGGGGAGTCAGGTGCATGCTAAGTGAAAGTCCTGGGAGGTTAAGGGAATGACGGAGGAGATGGAGGAGATGGCACCGAGGGAGGGAAGGGCTTGCTAAGAGAAAAGTGTGTTACTGTTGGGACTGGAGTAGCAGCTTAGAGATAGGCAAGCAGGTAGTTCCAGGCAAATGGCTTGGAGAGAACCAGAAGGTCCCTGGGAAAAGGATTCTAAAGGAGGGAGGGGGGGAGGGTTGGCGGGGACACCCAGGACTGAGGAAATAAACAAGGGGAGTGCCACCACAGAAGTGGAGGGTAATGCTGCTGGGAATCAACCCCCTCAGACTTTCCACTGCGAAGCGAAACCGTGAGCCCCAGGGTGTTGGGGGGGGCAACGGGGAGGGGAAGTGGGGAAGGTGGAGGGAAGGCAGAAGGACAGGGGCGAGGGCCCTAGGAGCAGCAGAACTGCCTCCCGGCTCAAGACAGCCACCTTGCCTCCACTCTGCTCTCTGTCACTGCCTTGCCCCATTCCCTGGGACACCCCCCCCCCAACTCTTGCTGCCTAATCTGGCTGGCTTGTCTCTGGATTCCAGTCTCTGGTACATTGGTTCTTCCTCCTATCTCCAGGCCTCTGTCCCTCTCCCTCTTCTCGATTCCCTTCCTCAACCCCATATCTTTGCAGAACTTCTCTTTTGTCCATCCGTCCCTCCCTCCTTTCTGACCTCTTCTCTTTGGGGGGCTCGGCGTGGCCCAGGCCGAAGGGGAGATGTGGGAGGCTCAGTTCCTGGTTCTGCTGCTTCTGCAACTGCAGCGGGTGGCTCCAGGTAAGATGGGACTGAGCCTCTGGGAGGGTTGCCC
This sequence comes from Paguma larvata, assembly GCA_030068075.1. NCBI lineage: Eukaryota > Metazoa > Chordata > Mammalia > Carnivora > Viverridae > Paguma > Paguma larvata. Next base: position 96,954,295 of record CM057828.1, on the reverse strand, counting down.
TCCGGACCCATGGGTGGGGGTGGTCAGCAGGGGTGTCTGGACCTCACGATCCCAGGTCCTTAGCTTGGGTGGATTCTTCTAAGGCCTTGCTCAGGGCAGTCTTTGTGCCCAAAGCCTCTCCGTGGTCTTCCTGTTGGGTGGGGAAGGAGCAGAAACCCAAGGTCTCCTTCAGCCCTGTTCCTCCTTCAGGTAACTGAGGCTCCTTCTCTATTCCTCAGTCTTTTGACTCACAGCCCCTCCGCTGGCCTCTCTTTTCCTCCCCAGTGGAGTCTCCAGGGTCTGGGACGGAGGTCCCCGAGGTGTGGGCCCAGGAGGGAGCCCCTGTCCAGCTCCCCTGCAGCCCCACAATCCCCCTCCAGGATGTCAGCCTTCTGAGAACAGCAGGGGTCACTTGGCACCATCTACCAGACAGGTATGCACCCCGAACTTGGGCAACAGAGCCCCCAAATCCAACAGCAGTGGCATCCAGACTCATAACCCAAGGCCCAAGCTAGCCCCCCCCCCCCGCCCCCATCTCCTGCCCTGAGCTGTCAGTCCCTCAGAAGCCAGTGGCTCGGCCTCCCCCGCTGCTCCCCTCACACCTGCATCCCTTCTATGCCCGCCTCTCCAAGAGTGGATGGAGCTGGCCCATCCCAAGGGGGAGGCTGGCCCAACCCGAGGGGGAAACGGGGATGGGGACGGTTGGCAGTCAAGAGATCTTTCGGGTGGGTTTCCTCATCCTCGAGGTGGGGTCGGACTGCATCTCGCCTCGTGCTTCTTCCCCCTCGAATTTCTCTGTCCCATCCCTGTCTCCCGTCCAGGGGCCCGCCTGCTCCCGCGCCCAGCCCTCCGCGCCCCGCGGCGCCCTCCGCCCAGGGCCCGGGGCCGCGCCGCTACGTGGTGCTGATGCAGGCTCCCGGCGGCCTGCGCAGCGGGAGGCCGCCCCTGCAGCCCCGCGTGCAGCTGGAAGAGCGCGGCCTCCAGCGCGGGGACTTCTCGCTGTGGCTGCGCCCGGCCCGACGCGCCGACGCTGGCGAGTACCGCGCGGCGGTGCACCTCCGCGACCGCTCCCTCGCCTGCCGCCTCCGTCTACGCGTGGGCCAGGCCTTCAGTAGGTGGGGGCGGGCCGCGGGGAGCGGGGCTGGAGCAGGGCGCTGCGTTCCCCGCCGCCCCGGAGGCAGGAAGGGCTGGGGCAGGGGCTGTGTTTCTAAGAATGCGCCCCCCAGGAGGATAGCGGAAGGGAGTGGGGAGCAGAGTGGAAGGTGCCCCCAGGGAAGCACGTGTGTGTGTGTGTGTGTGTGTGTGTGTTGCGGGGGGTTGGGGGTGGGGGGAGGGGAAGGACCCTAAGGAGAGATTGTATCACCCCTGGAGCTCCCCTCCCCCACCCACACAGGGAGTACCAGAGTGGAGGAGGGGAGGCACCCCTGGGTTAGGGGGGAGAATGCTGGGCTAGAGTGACTCATTTCAGACATCTGTAGCTCAGGGGGTGGGCTTAGTGGGGATCCTGAGGCAAGGCCTGGTGAAAGGGGAGGGTAGACCGAGCTGAGTAAACTGGAGGCAGGGGAGGGGTGAGGGAGAAGTAGGCAAGACATTCCTGAGCATCCATTTTAAGCACCGCCAGGTGCCAGGCACTGGACTGGGGGGCGTGGTGCGGGGCGGAGCGGGGCGCGGGCCGGTGGTGGTCGGAGAGTTGGGGTGGAAAAGACAAAGAAGTCTACAGCTTGGGGCCGGTTGCCAGCTTAGTTGGCTGCTGCGTTTGGAAAGTGTTTCTGGCTAATCACACCTTCTTTATCCTTGAACAGTGACTGCCAGCCCCCCAGGGTCCCTCCGGGTCTCCGACTGGGTCATTTTGAACTGCTCCTTCAGCCGCCCTGACCTGCCAGCCTCAGTGCACTGGTTCCGGGGCAGAGCCCCTGTCCGGGAGTCCCCCCACCACCACTTAGTGGGAAGCCTCCTCTTTCTCCCCCAAGTGAGCCCCTTGGACTCTGGGCCATGGGGCTGCCTCCTCGCCTACAGAGATGGCTTCAATGTCTCCATCACATACAATCTCACTGTTCTAGGTAACGTCTCCAGTCTAACTTCACCCTTGACCACAACCCCTTCCTGCACCTGTCACCTCCCCCTGACTTATGGGTCCTCAAACCAGGTCTGCGGCAGCTAGTGCCCACTGTGATTGCCTGCACCTTGCTGTCCAACTCCCTTGTATTTTGCATTGCAGCCTTTTTTTTTTTTTTTTTTTAATTTTTAATGTTTATTTACTTTTGAGAGAGAGACAGAGAGACAGAGCATGAGCATGGGAGGGTCAGAAGGAGAGGGAGACACAAAATCCGAAGCAGGCTCCAGGCTCTGAGCTGTCGGCACAGAGCCTGATGCAGGGCTTGAACTCACAAACTGTGAAATCATGACCTGAGCCGAAAAGTCAGGGCTTAGACCTCAGCTGAAAAGTCAGAAGCTTAACCAACTGAGCCACCCAGGTGCCCCTCGCATTGCAGCCTTTTAGCTGCCTTCCCCTCTTCTGGCTTTTCCCTGGGCCACCCAGCCACACTGGCCAGCCTTTGGTCTCCCCCTGGCCCAGCCCACATGGGGGTTTCAGAGCGTCCTCAGCTCATCCACACGATCTGCTGCCTTGCACCCTTCAGAGCCCGGCCACCTCCTCTGCTCTGCTGCCTCCCTTACCTGCAGCCCCGGTGCTCCAGCCCCTCTGTGCCTCCTTCTCTCGGCTTCAACTTCAGGTTCTCTTTTTCCAGGTCTGGAGCCCTCAGTGCCTCTGACAGTGTATGCTGGAGCAGGTTCCAGGGTGGAGCTGCCCTGCCACCTGCCTCCAGGTTTGGGGACCCAGTCTTCTCTCACTGCCAAGTGGGCCCTTCCTGGCGGCGGCCCTGACCTCCCGGTGGCTGGAGACAATGGCAACTTTACCCTTCCCCTGGAGGCTGTGAGCCAGGCCCAGGCCGGGACCTACACCTGCCACGTCCATCTGCAGGGACAGCAGCTCAGTGTCACTGTCACCTTGGCAGTCATCACAGGTCAGGCCCAGGTGGGAAAGGAGTAGGTCCCATCCCAGGGGAGCTGAGACAGGGAGGGAAGGCTGGCTGGGCAGAGACTGGGCAAATCTACTTCATGATGCCAGGCCATCGGGCACAAGTCGCAGAGGCTGCCCTGATGGCCTCCTCTTTGCTCGCCCCCACATGAGGAACCACCGAAACGGAAAGTCTCCCCTGAGTCACTAGATGAACATTCCACTCTTCTCTGAGTGACTCCCCTGCTCTGAATGGGGGGTGGGGGTGGGGAGGGTCTGAGAAGTTAGAAGGACGGGTGGCAAAAGTTTGAATGGTTCACAAGAAGTAGAATATATCTCTAGATATATCTCTTGTCTACTTTGGGACCAGGGCTTGGGTTAAAGTTGCAGGAAGTGGCCTGAATTTGGGAGGAGTTAATCAATCAGTCCCTTGGTCAGCAAATATTTACTGAGCAAGGGCTTTTTTTTAAAGACAGTATAAAACAAACACAGAAAAAAAAAAAACCCTCAAAATTCAGAAAGCATGTGTTGACTGAATGGTAACTATGAGCCACAACTGCTTGACTGTGTCCTGCAGAACTCACCTGTGGCCGCTAAACAGTAGCACCACATAGTAAGGGCTTAATCATATACATTGGCTGAATGAATAAATGAAGATGCTAACAGGTCATACACCTCCCGAGGGTCAGTGATGAATTTCCACCTGCTCTAGGATAGCTCTACCTAGATATCGAACCCACAACTCACCCTCACTCTGAACCACATCTTTTCCTCACACTGAGTCCTCTTGCTAACTTAGTCTTTCTGTCAGTAACTCCCCCCGCCCCAATCCCACTTGCCCTGAAACTTGGCCTCCTACTTCCTCCACATCCAGTCGGTTGACAAAGCCTCCCAATTCTTTCCGTCCAAGGTCTTCTTCTTCTTCTTCTTCTTCTTTTGTTTTTGTTTTAAGTTTATTTATTTAGATGCAGAGGGGCAGAGAGAGAGAGAGAAAATCCCAAGCAGCCTCCACAATGTCAGTGCAGAGCCTGATGCGGGGCTCGAACCCACGAACAATTCGATCATGCCCTGAGCTGAAATCAAGAATCAGACACTTAACCCCCTGACCCACCCAGGTGCCCCGGTCTAAGGTCTTCTTGAGGGTCAGCTGTTTCGTGTTAGTGTTCTATGCTATCTCATGACAGCTCGCTGGGAGAGACTGTTAGCCCTGTTTTACAGAGTTTCTTAGATCACACAGCTGGGAAGTATCAGCCTCTGGGGCTAAGGTCAGGTGTGTCTGTCACCAAATCTTCGGGTGCCATGCTCAACGCAAGACCCTTCACCATTGGTGTCTTCTTACCCATGCTATCTCTCACTGTACAGCTTTGAGATGCTGTCTCTAAACAGTTCACTGTTCTCTGAACTTTCAGAAAGGAGGGTAGAGTTCATTCAGGGGGCACCTCGAGGCAGGGGACACTGTTGTGAGCCAAGTCATGGAAATGAGAAAAGTGCAAGGTCTCTGGGTGGGGGGACAACATACCTGACTGATATTGGGGTTTCTGAACAGTTGGATAGAAAGTGATGTAAAAGAATCCGAAATAGTATTTGCTATGTGATCGTACTGCGCCAGTTTGATTTTGAGCTGTCCCCTGAAGGCAGTAGAGAGCCTGGAAAGCTTTGGGGCAGCAGAGTGATCTGCCCAGAGCTTTGTCTTGATAAGATTAATTTGGCCATGACCCTGATCTCCTCCCCTCAACCTCACCCAATCAGAGCCCAGGTGAGCGCAGGGCGATTAAGACTTGGGAGTTGACTCTGTGGTGTCAAGCGAGGGGGTCAGGGGCCCCCAAGATCTCTTCCCTCTGATTTTTTCAGTGACTCCCAAATCCTCTGGGTTACCTGGCAACCTGAGAAAACTGCTTTGTGAGGTGACTCCAGCATCCGGACAAGAGCGTTTTGTGTGGAGCCCCCTGGATAAGCGGTCTTGGAGAAGCTCCCCAGGACCCTGGCTGGAGATGCAGCAGGCCAGACTCGTTTCTCAGCCCTGGCAGTGCCATGTGTACCAGGGCGAGAGGCTTCTCGGGACGGCGGTGTCCTTCGCTGAGCCCTCTGGCCCAGGTCTGAGACCCCACAATGCCACAGCACCAGCTCCAGACGCTCCCGCTTTCCAGACCCCTCCCCTGCCCCCGTCTCAGCTCTTTCCCTTCTAACCTCCAGCTCTCGTCAGGCCTGAACTCCCTTCTGCTGTTAATTAGCTAATAAGTCCCTAAACTCTGGGCCTCATTGTCTGCATCTGTAACATATGAGGGCGTGGCAAGATATCCTTTCAACTATGACCCTATGCCTAATGCTGTACTTCTTCCGTAGGTGCCCAACGCTCTGGGAGGGCCTCGGGTGCCCTGAAAACAGGCCGGGTCCCTCTCTTTCTCATCCTTGGTATCCTCTTTCTGCTCCTTTTGATGACCGGAGCCTTTGGCTTTCATCTTTGGAGAAGACAGGTGAGCCAGGGACCTCTCCTCCCTTCCCTCCACCCTGTCCTGGCCACTTCAGTTTTCTAAGTGCTATCTGGCACCCCTTCCTCGGGGAAGATGACCAAGGTGGACTCCTGATCTTGCCTGCTGAGCCCCCTCTTCATAAGCCTCTCCAAGGACCTCGTGTGCCTGAACGACCCGAGAGAGACTTGAAGGGGCTGATAAAAGGCCCAGGACCAGAGGGGGAACACAGGGACTGGGAAAGGATAGATGGACTCAATATTCTCCATGTTCCCTTCATCCTTCTCCCCACCCACCCTCCCTGTCTTCCCACAGTGGCGTCCAAGAAGATTCTCTGCCTTGGAGCATGGGATTCACCCACCTCAGACCCCGAGCAAGATAGAGGAGCTGGAGCAAGAACCGGAACTGGAGCTGGAGCTGGAGCTGGAGCCGGAGCCGGAGCTTGAGCAGGAGCTGGGGCCAGAGCCAGAGCCAGAGCCGGAGCCGGAGCGAGCTGGAGCCCGAACCAGAGAAGCTCTGACTTGGAGCTGAGGCAGCCAGCAGATCTCCACAACTCAGTCCAAATAAACTCCCTGTCAGCAGCAAGCCTGAGTCTGCTTCTTCTCGTCCAGTGAAGGTTCTGGTCTCTGCCCAGCCTCGGGGGGCTCCCTTCTCCCACCTCAGCCTTTCGACCTACTTTCCCCAGCCAATCTCTCTTATCTTCCTCTTTTCTGTTTCTGGGCTCTTCGTGATTCTTTCTGCCTTGGTCTTTCTCTTGCTCTCTCTCTCTCTCCTGGATAGTCATTTCTCTGACACTCCAAATGCCTTCACCCCTTACCTCTGCAGCTCTCTGCGTCCTTTGCTCATATTAATTATGCTGGCTGCCCTGGTTTCCTTTGTATTTTTGTTCCCCTGGCCCACCCCACCCCACACTTGGCTCCATTTCACATTGTCCTTGGCCTTTTTGCTGCAGTGCGTGCGCGCGCGCACACACACACGGAGAAGCCCTGCCATGTCACGTCCTCTAGGGGATCAGGTCTTGCAACCTTTCTGGACAGCTGGCGGTGGATCCTGCTTGCCTCCACCCCACCCCCATGGTCCCTGGCTCTGGGCAACCTGTCTGGTCCCAGGCATGAGAACACACTGCCACCCAGTGGTCACTGTTTGTCATAGCACAGGAGGTCACTGGGCCGACTGGGGCGGGCAGGAGGAGATTAACAGTGCATTGGTCCAGATGGGCACAGATCCCTGTGCGCAGAGGTACCATCTTTGTGCTGCTCACCCTCTGTGCTCCGCATAGGAGTGTGGCACTAAGCGGTGGCCATATACCCTGTGCACTGTCCGGGAGAGGGACTGAACGCTGCATGCCTCAGGACAAATAGCCCCGGCCCTGTCAAGGTTATGATCCAAGTCTGACAAAGGGGAGTGCTGTGAACAAAGGCCCCACGTGGGGAGAAAAATGGCCAGCAAGACAGCTGGCCATGGCATGGCTTTGGGAGTCCGGAGACCCGGCCTCTGAGTCCATCTCTGCCGACGTGACCAGGGCTTGATCTCTGCAGCCTTGGTTTCCTCATATTAAGTGAGGTGGAATAATGATAATGACCCGTTAAAACGGGTCGCCCGTGAGTACCAGATGGTAAAAGGGCTTTGAAGACTGAGATTCCCCATTCATATGATGTACTTGTCTGATCAGCCATTTGTGAAGGAGGTAGCCTGCCTGTCCTGGTCACGCCAGGAAGGGTCCACCAGACCCACGAGCCTGCCTGCCTCCCGCGTTGTCTCTCTTTCGGAGAGAACATTCACCTGGGCCACGCGGACTGTCGCCCAGCGGAGCGCACACACGGCCTCAGCCCCCAGCAGCCCCCACTCCAGGGACCTAGACCGCCACCTGCTCCAGGTGCCGGGCTCTGGACTTGGCCGCAGACAGCTCTGCCAGGGCATTTTAACCAGGGACAGGAGGGGAAATCCTGCAAGGCAGTGGGAGTGAGGCTGCAGGAGCACGAGGCATGTGCTGTGGCGAACACCACCAGGCATCCCACTGAGCCTGGGTGCCCTGGGCACGGCGACACGAACCATGAGGCTGAAGACATATCCCTGTGGAGACGCAATGGCCAGAGACTTGGGGACCGAGGGACAACTTTATTCTGTCTAGAGCCTTACAGGGACCAGGGCACCCTCTGAAGCCTGAATAATGAGCCATTTAAAGCAACCTGAAGTTCTGAGCCTTAGGATGGTGGTGATCTTGTCACAGGTCGAGACACGGTGGCACAGAAGGAGGCTCCGGCCTGTGATCACACTGTCAAGTGAAGTCCTGACGTTCCTTTGAGAAGCCTTGAGATCCTCCCCTTGTCGTGGTCTGGGGATAGCTGCTGAGGAGACGCCCCAGCTCTGCCCTAGGACTCTGCTCTCTGCAGCTGTGGTGAAAGCCTCCATGTTTTCATGGGGCAGGGGTTTCCTGGAAAGTTCTGTGGGTGGTAATTTTCCTCTCTACTGGGTAACATCCTATGCCTTTTGGGCTTATGAGAGTAGTCATCAAGGATTCACCGTCGTTTCTGTGGGGACTTCCCCCTGCTCCTGAATGAAGGGGACCGGGAGGGGACAGAGGCAGAGTGAAAGGCCACCTTGTTCCTCTACCCACTAAGGAAGAGAAGAGCAAACGGTACGGGGAAGAGGGGGCGTGGGGCTTGTGCACAGAGGACTTCTTTTTATTCGTTCTCACCCCCTCCTCCGTGGGGTCTCTTCTAGGGGTGATATGTCCCTACTCCTTCCCCTTCAGCTCCCCCAACCTCCCCCCACTGCATCCAGCAGGATAACCACCAACTGTTTTCCTGTCCTCTTTTTTTTTTTTTAATGTTTATTTATTGATTTTGAGAGAGAGCGAGAGAGAGAGAGAGCATGTGAGTAGGAGAGAAGCGTAGGCAAGCAGAGGGAGAGAGAGAATCCCAAGCAGTCTCCAAGCTCAGCATGGAGCCCGATACGGGGGCTCAATCTCACCAATCACAAGCTCATGACCTGAGCCAAAATCAAGAGTTGGAGGATTTGGGGCGCCTGGGTGGCTCAGTCAGTTGAGCGTCCGACTTCGGCTCAGGTCATGATCTCGCGGTCTGTGAGTTCGAGCCCCGTGTCAGGCTCTGTGCTGACGGCTCAGAGCCTGGAGCCTGCTTCAGATTCTGTGTCTCCCTCTCTCTCTGCCCCTCCCCCACTCATGCTCTGTATCTCTCTGTCTCAAAAATAAATAAACATTAAAAAAAAAAAAAGAGAGAGTTGGAGGATTAACCAACTAAACCACCCAGACGTCCCTGTCCTTTTTAAAATTAATTAATTAATTAACTAATAAGGCTGAAGACATATCCCTGTGGAGACACAATGGCCAGAGACTTGGGGACAGAGGGACAACTTTATTCTGTGCAGGGCCTTACGGGGACCGGGGCACCCTCTGAAGCCTGAATAATGAACCATTTAAAGCAACCTGAAGTTCTGAGCCTTAGGATGGTGGTGATCTTGTCACAGGCAAGCAGAGAAATTAAATCAATTTTGAGAGAGAGAGAGAGAAGGGGAGGAGCAGAGAGAGAGGGAAAGAGAGAATCTCCGTGCACTGACAGCACGGAGCCCGATGTGGGGCTCGAACTCACAAACTGTGAGACCATGACTCAAGCTGAAACCAAGAGCCCAGTGCTCAACCAACTGACCCACCCGGGCGCACCCCCACCTTTTGCTGTCCTCTTAAGTCTCCCAGGGAGCTAGGTGAATTCATCTTGCATCTCTAAGTTTATTGATAAACCAGTGTTCCAGATTGGGGTCCTGAGGGGAAGGGGCATGAAGGAGGCAGGAAGCTCAGGAAACTTCAGTGGGGGCTGGGGTGGGAGATCATTTTACACCCTTGTTAAAAAGGATGGAAACTCTTTTGTCACCTACTGCTATATAACCAATCATCCCAAAAGTTAGTAATTTAAAACAACAAACATATGATCTCACATAGTCAGAAAGTTAAGAGCAGCTGAGCTGAGTAGTTTTCTTCTAATGTTTATTTATTTTTGAGAGACAGAGAGAGACAGAGCGCAGGCTGGGGAGGAGCAGAGAGAAAAGGAGACACAGAATCCGAAGCAGGCACCGGGCTCTGAGCTGTCAGCCCAGAGCCCCACATGGGTCTCAAACCCATGAACTGTGAGATCATGACCTGAGCCGAAGTTGGACGCTTAACCAACTGAGCACCCAGGTGCCCCGAGTAGGTTTTTTTTTTTTTAATGTTTATTTATTTATTTTAAGAGAGAGCAGGGGAGGGACAGAGAGAGAGGGAGAGAAAGAATCCCAATCAGATTCTACTCTGTCAGCACAGAGCCTCGCTCTCACAACCCAGGGATCACAACCTGAGCCGATATCAAGAGTCAGATGCTTAACTGACTGAGCCACCAGGTGCCCCCACGTCCTTTTGTTTTTAATTAGTTGAGTAGTTTTGGTTCCAGGGTCTCTTGTGAGGCTGCTGTTAAGATGTGGGCCAGGGTCGCGGTCAATCTGAAGCTTTGACTGGGCTAGAGGATCTGTTTCCAAAAAGCCTCCCTCAGGTGGCTGCTGGCCAGAGGCTGTAGTTCTTCCCTGTGTGGGCCTCTTCAATTTTTTTTTTTTATGTTTATGCATTTTGAGAGAGAGAGAGAGACAGATAGAATGTGAGCTAGGGAGGGGCAGAGAGAGAGAGGGAGACACAGAATCTGAAGCAAGCTCCAGGCTCCAAGCTGTCAGCACAGAGCCTGATGCCGGGCTCGAACCCATGAACTCTGAGATCAAGACCTGAATTGAAGTCAGCTGCTTAACTGACTGAGCCACCCAGGAGCTCCAGCGTGTGGGCCTCTCCAAAATGCTGCTCACCACATAGCAACTGGCTTTCCCAGAGGGAGAGAGTGGCCAAGAAAAAAGTGGCCATGTCTTTAAAATCTAATCTGGAAAGTGATATACCATCACCTCTGCCCTATTCTATTGGTCACACAGACCAGGGTTGGTCAGTGTGGGAGGGGACAACATAAAGGTGTGAACTGGAGGCAGCAGGAATCATTGGGGGCCATCTTGTGTTGGGAGCCGTTTTGGGCTCACAGGTTGAGACCCCTCCATGCGTGGGAAAGGTTAAAGCAAAAGCTCCTGCCAGCTAAACTGGCGCCTAGTTTTACCTCCTTCTAAATAACCTTTCAGGCCTGGATTTCTTGAATTGCTCACATTGGCCTAAGGGACATAATGCTCTTTGGTTTTATGGCATATGGAAAAGGGGACCTGGTCTTGATGGATAAAATCTGTGTGAGAACAACCTGGCCAGAAGTAACCTCAAGGTTGCCTCTTGGGGATAGGTTACACAAATCGAGGCGTAGGCCCCAAGACTCCTTGAACCAAATTAGATTTTCCCTGCAGGTATCGCTCCCCTCAGCCCCACCATAAAACCTCAAGGCACATCTCCGTAAAGCTTCTCTCAGAATCGACAGACTGATGGGAAAGATTGTAAAGAGACTTAGGACCTTCCCCAAGGTTAGCCTCGCCCAAAAGTCAGAAGCACTGTTTATCAGCCAGCAAATATCGAGCACCTCCCTGAGGTTAACATTTGGCAAATCATTTTGTAATTCTCATCCCCACTGTTCCCTTATACCATAAACCTATAGATGACTACATGGTCTTGTGACAACAATGTATGTTGTAAAGAATGCCTTGTCACTGATGTAATGTCACTCGCTACCTTTAAAAATAAAGACACTGAGACCAGCAAAGCAGAGATGCCAGAATTGCCAGGGCCGCCTGCTTGGTCATCAGATTCCATCTCACTCGTGGCTCTCTCACTTCATTTCGCCTGACCGTCCGTCCTTCGTGGACCCCTAGATTCGCCGGAACAAGGAACGACTCCGGCCATCTTGCTTATGGTAGCTTGGTTCTCATGGGGAAACAGTGCCTGGAAGGGAGATAGGCCGAATGAGGAGAAGGAGCATCTCTGAGTTCCTCCACACCTAGCCTTTGCCAAGGGCCTAACAGCCTCCTCCACTGTCTGCTGTCCAGAGGTTATGGAGGCCAAATGAGGTCTGGGGCCTTGCCAAGTCAAGTGCGTCAGGCAAGAGGCCATGTTGTGTTCATTCAGACCTGTAGTCACATTTGCCAGTGTGTCCCCCACCCTTGGCCTGGTCTTCTCATCTCCCTGGGGCAGGGCAGGCCCAGAAAGTTCCCTGCCCCACCTCCCCCAACAGGCAGAGGTGTTAGGGTTCAGGCCTGAGCCCCTGCTATTGCCCCCTTAGCCGCCGCCAAAGGAGGTGAGAAAAGAGCTTAGGTGTCCCTGCTCAGACCCTCCCCCAGGTGGAGTTAGCCCTTTGAAGGGAATGGGGTTGGGGTGAGGATGGGTTCTAGCTGCTCCACTCTGCGGCTGACAGTTTCTTCAAGGGCTGCAGGTGCCAGCTGGCTGAGCCCAGGCCAGACTCTGAAATTCGCCTACTCAGACCTCCCATGGGGTGCGGGAGGCCCAGGAACCTCCCTCAGAGTTGCCAAAAGTGGTCATGGAGCTAGAGACCATATGGCTGGGGTGGGGGTGGGTCAGCCCTCCAAGGCTCTGCTTCCCAAAGAACGGGCCTCTGTTACCCCTCCCGCACCTCCCCCATCTCCAAGCCCTGCCCCCAAGCCCCCTTTGCAGAGGGTGTCAGCGAAGCTGCAGATGTTTCTGGTAAGGAGGCCACCACAAGACAGCACCTGTGGCTTCCAGCTCTCTACTCCACAGGCTGCCCTACCCCTTCTCCAGCAGCCTGGTCCCTGACACTCCATCAGCAGTCCACCATGCGGCCCATTTTTCTCCTGCCTTGGCCTCCTTCCCCTCCTCCAGCCTGGAGACAGAATACAGAAAGCAAAAATAGCTCTCTACCAGGAAGGAGGAGACTTCTGGAAATCCCCATGCTCCATGCTTCCAGGCCTATGATGGAGCAGACAGCTTAACTTCAGTTTCTTCTTCTCTAAAATGAGGATAGTAATGCCTGCCTACCAAAGCATCTGGCCTGTGCTAATGTACATGAAAGTGCTTTGAAAATGGAAAATCACTCTGTAGATGTGAGGCATCATGGTGGTGTGAAGCCTCAGAAGCCCCAGATGTGATTGTTGGCCTCATACTGCTCTGTCACTGTGGGAGAAGACTTCTCTTAGCTATCATCCTGGCCTTTTCTTCCTCCTCCTCCTCCTCCTCCCCTCTTCCCTCCCTCCCCTCTCCCCCTCCCTTCCCCTCCTCCTCCTCCTCCTCCTCCTCCTCCTCCTCCTCCTCCTCCTCCTCCTCCTCCTTCTTCTTCTTCTTCTTCTTCTTCTTCTTCTTCTTCTTCTTCTTCTTCGTTTATTTATTTGTTTATTTTTAAGTAATCTCTATTCCCAATGAGGGGTTAAAACTCATGACCCTAAGATCAAGAGTTGCACGTTCTTCCAACTGAGCCTTCCAGGTGCTCCCATCCTGGCCTTTCTTAATGCAGAGGAGAGGCAGTGGGGTGAGGGTGACAATCCGGGGACAGGGCCCCAGCAGGTAAGTTGGAATCCCAGTGCAAGCAAATACGATTACCAGCTCTGTGACTGTTAGCAATTTTCTTAAATTCTTCGAGCCTAGTTTCCACATCTGTATGATCTGGAGAATAATAATTATGCCCTATCATTGCTTTGAAGCTTAAATAAAATATACAGCCATATCAAGCACATGTCAGTCCTAAATGTTCAACAGAAACTTCCCCTCTCTTTCTGTTATCTTTTCCCATTTGGAAACCAGAGGGAGAGCCAGGTTCTTGGGGCCTGTTGACTCCTGAGAATCCATCTCAGGACAAAGTCACAGACCCAAGAGTTGGGGATGGCATCCCATAGTCCATCGGGTCCATGGCTTGCAAATTGGTGGCCCTAAGCTACATCCAGCCCTTGGAATGCTTTGTTTGACTTACTCAGGGTTAGGGGTTAGAACAACAACGGAAAATTCGTTGCCAGCATTAAAGTTAGGGGATATTATAGAAATGTTTGGCTTTTCCACCTTCCCAGGACATTTTGGTAGAGCTGGCAAGTCTGGGTTCATGTATTCTGGTGCAACCTCTCCTAGCAACTCAGCTGGAGCTGGGTGGTCGCTGGCTGCCCTCATTAGATGAGACCAGTCCCCACCTCCCTGACCCCTGCTGACTTACCCCAGTCCCCACCCCTCCCTACTGTTCACAACCAGCCTGCTTTCTCACTTGTGTTACCTAGAAGGCTCCTGTAGGCGTTTGATTTTGTGATCCTTGCTTTCTAGTCATTCATTCAAAAAGTATTCAACAGCCAGGGGCTGGGGGAGGAGGATGGGCAGTCAGTGTTAAAGGGTCCAGAGCTTCAGTTGGGGAAGATGAAAAAGTTCTGGAGATGGATGTATAATAATAACACAAATGTACTTAATGCTACAGAAACTGTAGGCTTCCACATGGTTAACATGGCGCATTTTACGGTGTGCGTATTTTACCACAACACATTTAACATCAATAAATATCAATACAATTCAACATTTAAAAAAATTTTAATGTTTATTCATTTTTTAAATGTTTATTTATTTTTGAGACAGAGAGAGACAGAGCATGAGTAGGGGAGGGGCAGAGAGAGAGGGAGACACAGAATCCGAAGCAGGCTCCAGGCTCTCAGCTGTCAGCATAGAGCCCGACGCAGGGCTCGAACTCATGGACCGCAAGATCATGACCTGAGCCGAAGTCGGACGCCCAACCGACTGAGCCACCCAGGCGCCCCTGTTTATTCATTTTTGAGAGACAGAGACAGAGCACGAGTGGGGGAGGGGCAGAGAGAAAGGGAGACACAGAATCCGAAGCAGGCTTCAGGCTCTGAGTTGTCAGCACGAATCTGAGATCATGACCTGAGCTGAAGTTGGGCGCTTAACCAACTGAGCCACCCAGATGCCCCAATACGATTCAATATTTTAAGCAAAGGAGTCAATAAGTATTAAGGGTCTGCAGGGCCCAAGGCACTCTGCTGGTTGCTAAGTCAGACAGACTCACTATTAGAGCCTGCCACACAGACTCTAAGCAGTAATTTCATAATGATTATGCTTGGATAAGTGCTTGCAAGGGAGCGGAAGCACAGGGGATGAGGAGATCTTACCTTATTAAGGGAAACGAGGGGTCACGTGCAGAGGATGGTGAAGCAACAAGATCCAGACACATGAATCCTGCTGCAGGGTGTGGTGGGGTGCCCCCTCACCTCCCTTACCCCTGAAGCACCTGCCTCCAGACCTCTTTGAGAAATCACCTTTGGCCTAAGTAGTCAACAGCCAGGAGCTGTTGACTTTATGTTGACTATTCTTTCGCTTGTAGCAGAGCTAGATGCTCCCTGAGACACGCTTCCCAGGGAAGCCTGTCTTGATCTCCCAGTTGAAATAAGGCTCCCTGTGATAAGATCCCAGCACTCTGGGCTTCTCTTTGGTAGCACTTGTCCAATTGTGACGGCGTTATTAATTGTTTAGTGTCTATGACACAAGCCAGACGGGTGACCATGTCGTGTCTAGCTTACTTATCACATCCCCAGCACACACAGAGTGCCTGGGGCCGGGAAGACACCTAACACTGGCTGAATAGGGGTGCCTGGCTGCCTCAGTGGGCAGAGCATGTGACTCTTGATCTCAGGGTGGTGGGTTCAAGTCCCACATAGGGTGGAGGGATTACTTAAAAATAAAATCTTGAGGAAAAAAAAAGCGACTTGTTGAATATGTGAATGAGTGGGCAGAACTGGATTGGAACAGGGGTTAGAAGCGTAAATGCCTATTAGGACCTCTGCCAGGTAATGTAAATGAGAAAAGCAGGCTGGCTGCAAAGGAGCCTGCAGGAAGGGGATGAAGTCTGAGGAGGACATACACCCTGTAAGGACAGTCCTTAGAAGTTGCACCTAACACTTGCACTTACATCCATTAACCAAGACAGAGTCATTTAGCCACATCCAGAGGTAAGGGAGGCCGCAATTAAGTATAACTTAAATCTAGGCAGCCACGAGGTCAGCGAAAAAGGGAGGGTTCTGTTACTAAGGAAGAAAGAGAAAACATTTGGGGAACAACTAAACACCTGTGCAGAGAAATAGTGAAGAGTTGGAGAATGAACACAGGTTCCTAGATTAGTCGTTCTCAAAGGGTAGCCTACAGGGTCCCTGAGACCCTTGCAGGGAGATTTCGAGGTCAAGCTACTTTCATAAAAATAATAGGACATTATTGGCTTTTATCACTATGTTGACATTCCAATGATGTTGCAAAAGCAATCTGGGCTAGACCGCTGTCTTAGCACAAAACAAGGCAGCAGAGCCAAACCATGCTATAGTCATTGTGTTCTTGACCGCCAGGCATTTGCAGCAAAAAAAGAAAAAAAATAAAGAATAAGAATATGAATGCCAGTTTCACTTAAGAATGCTCTGATGAGCAGTGAATATCAATTTTATTGACTCAAACCTTGAGTACACTGTGTTATAAAATGAGACAGAGCACAATGCCTTTCTGCTACAAATCAATCACAATGTTGTCTCAAGTAGAAGCGCCGGCAATAATTGTTGGAGTTGCAAGCTCAACTAGCCACTTTTTTTCATAGTAGGGAAAGGGCATGGTCACCTGTGCGTATTTACAGGCTCACTCAGGCTGCTGTGAGGAAGGGAGCCGAGAGGAAGACAGAATGGGGATGTCAGGAGGCCAATGAGGAGGCAGGAACTGTTGTCCAGGCACAGGATGGTGATGGCATCTGGGGATGGGATGGTGGTAGTGGGGCGGAGGGACTCGGAGAGACTTCTGAGATAGTTCGGAGGTAACATCCACAGGAAATGGTAAATAAACACACGGGAGGGGGTGGGTGAAGGAGTCAGAGATTACATCCAGTTTATTTGGTATGAGCAGCTGGTAGGTGGCAAAGCCCTTGCTGAGCGGGAGACTTGCAGGAGAGTAGTGGGAAGCAGGGGACAAGTGCAGCTTGGGACATGCTGGGTTTGCTACGCGTGGTTGAGGGTCCAAGTGGAGATACCCAATGGCCTGATGGATCTACACGTCTGGAGCTCAAGAGAGACCTGGGTAGCGGAACACTAGAGGGCTGATCAGAGACAAAGGCCCAGAGCAAAAGGGTCTGGTCCATGGTCACTCTGGGGGTCACTCCACAGGTCTCAGGTAACTTCCTCTCGGCTCAGTACCCCTCTGCCACCCACAATGTCTCTGGTGCCTCCGGGCTGAACAAATGCCCTTAGGGCCCTGGAGCGAGGACGAGGCGAGCTTTTTTTTTTTTTTTAAGTTTGGGGCTTACCACAAATGCCCTTCGTGCCCTCCTTCCACTCCCCTCCCACTTCTTTCCCTGAAGTTCAACCCGATTGCAATATCATCATCAATGCAAGCTTTTTCTTGTTATGCAAAGTGCAGCGACACTGTGTTCCAGCCTTGTTCTGCTTAACTTTTTCCCTTGACTTTGGCATTTTTACTTTGACATCTTCCCCGAGAGGCAGGGGGTGGGGACCCCAGCCCCATATGGTGACGTTGGGGGCTGGCCCAGGCCTGGGGTGTGGAGGAGCCTCACCACCAGGCTTCCTGTCTCTCCCTTTACATACGTCTCTGCAGAAGTAACAAGCGCTCTCCCGGGTGGCTCCTGTGGCAGAGCACCCAGCTTCACATAGACACATCTGTGTGAGAAGCCGGAGGGGAAGAAAGACACAGGCCGGGAGGTAAGATGGAAAGACTCATCTCCATGCCTTTCTGTGGGTCTGGGAAGGGGAGGAGGAATGTGGCAGCAGATGCGCTGGAATGTTCTGGACTCCCAGGCCTCTGTCCACATAGGTGGCCACCTTCTCTCATGTTTTACACTGGAACTGGGAGCTTCAAGAAGCTGGGACGACGGCAAACTTCTCTCTGTATCCCACTGTGTGCAGCTCAGGGCCCCAGGACAGGAGGGGGTCCTCAGAGGGGTGTTGAGCTGGATTTCGAGATCAGAGAAGACATGGAGACTTGAGGCCACACTCGGCTGAGAAAGACCATGGGAGGCACAAGTCAAGGGGGCACTGGAGGAGATGAAGATAGGAAGAGAGGAAAGAGAGAGAAAAGAGGGAAGAAGGGGTGGGAAAGGAATAGAAAGAGTAAATACACGTTAAGGAGGAAGGATGCCTATAAAAAAAAGGAAAAAGAGGCAACAAAGGAAAAGCAAGAAAATGAGGAAGGAGAAGTGGAATCTGGTCTAGAGGCCATTCTCCCAAAATAATTTTTCCCAAAGACACTGTCTCCCAAAATTCACACCAGAAACCGTTGTGGCATTTCGTAAGCCCTGTGACTGAGGTAACCTCCTTTAAGTATCTTTTCTGTCTATATGTATTTCTACATTTTTGTCTACTTTTGGGCATTTTTTAGGACTTTTGAACAATATGTCCATTTTCATGAGCTTTAAAAGGATTGACGAAATTCTCAAAAAGGGTTGAACCTGAGCTGTTAGGTATGCAGTGCTATAAAAGTGATAGATACATATTCCTCGGTAAGTACGTCATTAGAAAAACTGGTTCTAAGAAATTCGTTTTAGAGGTCTCCGTTGCTCGAGAAAAGGACGCTATGGGGTTTAGAAAAGGATATGCAGGTCCTGGGCTTGGTAGGGTGTGGGGGAGGATGCGGGAGGTGGTACCCCGCAAGATGGTACGCCCTGTACAACTCCTGCCTCCCCCCTGCACGCTCTCTGTCCTTTTCCCTCTCTAAGACCTCTATGGCCTTGCAACACGGTCCCCCGGGGTGTCTTCTGCCTTCTCTTCTAGACTTATTCCGGGAGAAGGACCTCCTCGGTACAGTCAGATTCCTCAAAATAGAAAGGCCTCACTATCGCTAATTCAAAAGATTTTGCTCTGGGTAGGATAGCTCTTCTTGAATGTCCCGTTCTTATGGGGCAAATTTTCAGGGGTGCAAGACTGAGAGTAGACCCTGATGGGGGAGATCACTCCGTTTCAGATTTTGACAAAATAATTTCTTGTGCCGTGTTAGACTCTGCGGGCTCAGACAAAATGGCCGCCCTCTTAACCGCAGATCGAAGTGTTCCCAGAGGACAGGGTCAGAGGGAGCCTCCGACATGATTTCCCTCTTTCAGTTTGGGTGGGGGGGAGCACTTATATAGAATAGGTCTACCTCGAAATAAGAACTCCCCCATCACCTACGGGTTCTAGACAGAAGCCTTGCCGCGTCTTAGGCCCGGGTCCCCGCCATAATGGTAAGGTGGCAAGGAGGGAGGTTCAGTAGACCAAGGGCCTTGCACATTTTGGACACTCAATAAATGTTGGATGAATTAACTTTGAAGAGGATGAGTGCTGGGAGGGGGCAGATGGGGGCCTGGGTTTGTAGGGCTCTGAGGTTGAGCTCCGTTCCACACATTTTGGGGTATATAGGAGAAAGAGGGAGGGCACGGCTCCCCCCACGTGGGCGTCTGAGGCAAAAGAGAGGATGGCGGAGGTTGCAGCCTCTCAACCACAAGGGTCCCCTAGAGGGTCTCTAGGAAGTTTATATGAAGCCAGTGAGCAGGAGAGAGGTGTATGTGGTAGTGGGGGGGCACATCCCACGGTGGTGGGGCTTGAGGGGCTGCCTGGGGGCTCTGGGGGCAAGATGAAAGTGTCTGTGGGACCACAGACTGTTGCTGTGGTGGGGCTGCGCCCTCTTCCTCTCCCCAGTGTCGCTCCTCATCCCATCTTGGGGGCCAGGGCAAGGGCAACAGGAACCTCAGGGGCTCTGAGAGCTTGCGAGTGTGTGTTGCCATTTTGGTCTCATGGTTCTCTTGGTCTCTTTTGATCTTTTTTGTTCTCCTGCTCTGGGCATGTGTCTTCCCTCCCAGAATGTCTTCATCTCTTTCCCTCGGACTCGACCTGGTTTGTAGAGCCCTGGGCTTGGTGTGGGACCGGGGATTGTGTGAAGTGTAGCTACTGCTTTAATGAGCTGCTCTGGGTCTCTCCCTACCTCCCTCTTTCCCTCTCATCCTCAGTCATCCTCCCTTGGGGCCTCTGCGTGTGTCTTGCAATCTGTCCTTTTCCCTCTGTCCACCCCACAGCCATCTCCCTTGCCTCCACCTTCGGCTCCAGGCTGTGCTCTGCAGGCTCCCTTCACTTCAAAGCTTATTGAAAGCTGCTTTCCTGCCAGAGGGGTGGATGCCTGTTTACAGGCACGAAGGGGCTAGAGCTTAGTGGCAGCTGGAGGTGGAGATGAAAAAGGAAGAGAGGCAAGGGGCACTCTAGGCAAGACCAACAGAGCCAGAATTGGTTCCTGGCATATGAGGCCGAGAGGAAGAGAGACACAGATGCGGGGAGTTGAGGACAGGAGGCATCAGTGTGGACAGGCACAGAGACAGAAATGCACATATGTGAGCAGAGAATTGAGGAGAGAGAGAGAGAAAGAGAGGGAGAGAGAGAGATGCCAGAACCTGGGGGACCAGCAAGCCCTCCCAGCCTCTCTCAAGTGGCTCTGGTGTACAGGATGCTTACTGTACTGGGGCAGAGCGCCTCTGGGGAGGATGAGGATGTGGGAATCAAAAGCCAGCTCTCTGGGGCGACAGCGGAAGCCCAAGTCACCAAAGCAAGCGGCAGCTGGAAACCCGTAGCCTCCTCCACCGAGCTGAGCCCTGGTTGAGCTGGCGCGATATGAGGAGCTGGAGGAGGGGAGGTGGTCCTCTGCAGACCCTAGGACCTCGGCATGGGGAAGAAGAGATGACCACCATTTGGGAAAGGGTCAAGAATGTCCCTAGCCTTCCCCAGGCATCTACACTGAATTTAGACCCCAGGGAAGGGGGGACTAATTCCTTTACTCTCTTCTCGGAGACTCCTTTACTCTCTTCTCACCAAAGACAGAGAGTCTGGGCCTGGGGGACAGCGGGAATCGCTCTCAAATATACTGCACCCTCTCCCCATAGCCTTCCCCTCAGCACCTCCGTGCCCCACGCTCACTTGTAAACAACTGCACCCACAACTAGCCTCTTTCCTCCTTTTCTGGAAACCTTCTCGATCTCTTCACTTCCTATTTCCCCGGTTAAAAAAAAATTCGATCGGGGGTGCCAGTTTGGCTCAGGCGGAAGATCACGCAACTCTGGATCTCAGGGTCATGGGTTCAGGCCCCTAGTTGGGTGTAGCAATTACTAAAAAAATAAATAACCTTACGAAAAGTTCTGTCAAGCCCCTACCTTGTGTTAGGCCCTGAGAAATTCCTCTTTCAGGCAGATGGAGTGACTGGAGAAGGATTTTTTTTTTCTATCTTCCCCGAAACCTCATTAGGAGGCCCACAACCCCAGGACCCATCTGAGTACTGCATCCCTCTCATGGGTCAGTGCCCAACAGGAAACAGAATCTGCCTCAGACGGTTCAAAGACTGCAGGAGGGGGGTCGTTCACAGAGATGTGAAGAGGGTACCAGCCAGCACGTGGAGGCACACAGGCATCAGCAATAGCAGGCGAGGTCCTGAAGGGGCAAGGGTGAAATGATGTTTCTGGAACCCAGTGAGGGTTTGAGCCGTGTGTGGATAAAGGGCCGCCTGACTGGAGCTCTAGCTGGGGCACGGGGAGAGGAAGGGGGAGGGAGGGAGAATAGCCATTGCCAGAAAGTAAAGCCACAGTAGGAAGAGAGTAGGAAAGATACCCCAACCTCTTTCCCTGACCTTCCCATCTCTTGTGGGTGCTTCCCAACGGCCAACCCCAGCTAGTAGCAGGAAGACAAGGGAGCCCAGGGGGGTACAGTCTGCAGAGGTCGGCCTCCTTGTAGAGAGCAGGGCAGAGAGGACGGAGAGTGCTCCGGGGTGGGTGGGGGAGGGGTGGTGCATGATGCACAAGAGTAGGCAGCATGGATTGGATGACTTGGCTTCCTCCAGGCCAGGGTTGGGCGTGTACACATACTTCAAGGACCCACTTTAGTAACAGAATTAATATGTTGAGTACAGAAAGAATTCCGTGATTTTCCCTCCTCCATTCAATTCAATTCGGTTTAAGTTAACCAAACCCATCGCAAGTCCCACCCCAGGTCCCAGAGCTGGCTGGACTATCATCTGGAAGAGTTCAGACTTTGAGTGGGGAGAGATGGGAACCCAAATCAGGGCACCATGAGGTAGAAGGTGGAACACGCTCTCAAGGGTGTCACCTGGGTGCTGTGGGAGTTTAGACTGGGCGGCTAGCCCCAGAGCTCAGACAGCAAAGGCTGGACTGGGGGAGGGGGGGCGAGTGTGTGGGTGTGTGTGTGGTGGGGGGGGCGGGTGGGAAGAAAAACACATCTGGGTGCAGGATCTCATCTTGCCAAGCTCTGGACCAGGTTCATGCTGACGCCGCTCCATGGGCCACCTTTCTGAGGCCCACTTATGGTCTGGCCCCGGGAGCTCAAAGATACGAGCCCTGTTCCTGCCCGCCTTCCAGACATTATGCTCCTCCAGTCTCCACTCCCTCCGCGTCCTCTGGTCCCCTTCCTAAAGCTCTCCAAAGACCGCGACACTTCTCTCTATTCAAAAATCAGCAATTGCTCCCAATCGCCTGCAGAACCAAGTCCTGACCTTCTAGCCTACCTGTCAAGATTCTCAATCGGGCCTCCAAGCCCTTCCCGCCTCCCCTCACCTCCTTTCCCGAGCCCCCTCTAGACTCCCAGCCCAGAGCGCAGCCCCGCAGCCTGACACACCGCCTGAGCCGCCGCCGCCGCCGCCGCCGCTGCTGCTGCGCGGTGGGGTGCCCCTCCCCTTTCCTTTGCATCTAACTCATGATTTGCAAACTTGAGCCTGTGCCAGTCACCCAGGGGTTTGTGAAAACACAGCCGGCTAGACCCACCCCCAGTTTCTGATCTAGCAGGTCTGGGGTGGGGCCTGAGAATTTGCATTTCTAACGAGTTGGTAGGTGACGCTGGTAGCTGCTGACCCGGGACCAGACTTTGAGAGTCATTGCTCTAACCTAACGCTGCCTATTGTGCAGGGTCCATTCAGAGCCTGTCTACACCCCACCTGCTCCCCTCCCCCGCCCTTGACATTTCAGGCGCTCACAGAAACCGACTCCGAAATAGCATTTTTCTGCCTTCTCTCAGAGGCCTTACAGGGGTTGGTCTGCTAGTGAGGAGGGAGTTACCTTCTGCTCCTTCTCTCCCTCACCCCACACACTGCACCCAGCTCCAAGTCCTGGGAATTTTCCCTCAGACGTGCCCCTCAAGGCAGCTTTTTCTTCCACCTTTCCATAGTTCTGAGTTGTCTGAGTTCAGGCCCGTCTTTCTCACTAGGTTGTTGCAGTCCTGCCGTCCTGTGCTCAGCCTCCTCCAACTTGTCTTTCTCAGAGAAACTGAAGGGATCCATTCTGCAAACTGAATTATCCTTTTGTTTTTTTTAAATAACAACTTCAAAAATTTTTTTAATGTTTAGTTTTTTGAGAGAGAAAGAGAAAGAGAGAGAGATGGAGCGTGAGTGGGGGAGGGACAGAGAAAGAGGGAGACACAGAATCGGAAACAGGCTCCAGGCTCTGAGCTGTCAGCACAGAGTCAGATGCAGGGCCGTGAGATCATGACCTGAGCCTAAGCTAGCCACTTAACTGACTGAGTCCCCAAGGTGCCCCAACACCTTTTTTTTTTTAATGTTTATTTATTTTTGAGAGACAGAGAGACAGAGCATGAGTGGGGAAGGGGCAGAGAGAGAGGGAATCTGAAGCAGCCTCCAGGCTCTGAGCTGCCACCACAGAGCCCGATGCGGGGCTGGAACCCACAAGCCTTGAGATAGTGCCCTGAGCCGAAGTTGGATGCTTAACCGACTGAGCCACCCAGGTGCCCCGAATCATGTCCTTCTTGACATAAAATCCTCTACTGGCTCCCCGGTGCCCGGGGTCGCGGCCCAGCATCCCAGCATGGTATTGAAGGACCTTCATGACCTGGCCTGGTCCTCCCGTCTCTGCCCCCATCAATTTGCCACCTTCTCTGTGCCACCTTCTCTGATTCCACTTGGGAGAGAACCCACCCCCGGCCTGGGCCCAGCGTTGTGTAGCGTGTACTGGTGGTTGTCTGTTTCGATGTATGGACGTCTAGGTCCCCAGCTTGGCTGTCTGGGTGAGATCACATATCCCCCCTGTGTGCCTCGGGCCTAATAAATGCCTGCTGACTAGTGATTATTATCTCCCTCAGGCCCTGCGGGCAAGGCCCGGGTCCCTGCGTGCCTCAGCAAGGGCACAATGACTCGAGGAGCCGCTTTTTGGCGACTGCTCCTGGTGCTGCAGTTCGGTGAGTGCTCAGACTTGGGGCTCCAGTGGGAGGAGGGGCTGAATGGGAAATGCAAAGGTGGGGGAGGGGTGGGGGAGGAGGCGGAGGCGGGGCAGCAACAGCCTTGAGGCCTGACCTCCTCCTTTTCCTCCTAGCGATGCTCTCAGCGGTCACTCAGGAAAAAGAGGTGGTGCTGGGGAAGGCAGGAGACACGGTGGAGCTGCCCTGCCAGGCTTCCCAGAAGAAAAACATGGCCTTTAACTGGAAAGATTCTTCCCAGATCAAGATTCTGGGAAATCAGGGCTCCTTCTCACTTACAGGTAGGATGGCCCAGCTCCTCACCCGGAGAGGAAAACACTATGGCTTGAACATCCCTGGTGTCGGAGCCCTGCTCCTAGTAAGCTCTGATGGGGGAGGGGGGGGTTGGGGTCAACAGAGACTCAGGCCCACTCTTTCAGTCCAGAGTTTCCCTGTGCCCACTACAGGTGGCCGAGGGAATAGCTTTTGGCGGTCTTATTATCATTTCCGAATTTTAATATTCATGGATTCATTTTAATGGATATTAGAAAAATAACTATCGTATAAAACCTATAATTTCACGAATATTATTGCTACAGACCCATGATGATATGTTGTTTACTTCCATTAAAAGCAACAGAAGGATTTTTTTTTTTACCTTTAAAATTTTTTTTAATGTTTATTTATTTTTGAGAGAGAGACAGACAGAGCACAAGTGGGGGAGGGGCAGAGCAAGAGGGAAACACAGAATCTGAAGCAGGCTCCAGGCTCTGAGCTGTCAGCACAGAGCCCGCCGCGGGGCTCGAACTTGGAATGGTGAGCTCATGACCTGAGCTGGAGTCGGACGCTCAACCGACTGAGCCACCCAGGTGCCCCTTTTTTTTTTTACCTTTTAAAGTAAAAAGAATTAAGATCGCAATACTTCTTAAGAAGTATTTTTGCAATTTTTTTGCAAGAAAGGAGTTTTATTGTCATGTTAAGGTTTGCCCTCATGCTCTTCTTTAAATAATTCTTCTTTCTTGTATGTTTGGCCTCTAAATTCAACATGTTTGAAGAAAAGCATCGTATGAGAAAAAACTCACCAGCATGAAATGTATTTTTGTAAATATACACATATATATGTATAATTTATTTATTTTGGGTGGGTACAGAGAGAGGGAGAGAGAGAGAATCCCAAGCAAGCTCCAGGCTGTCAGCACAGAACCCAGTGCAGGGCTCGAACCCACGAACCATAAGATCATGACCTGAGCCAAAAGCAAGAGTCAGATGTTTAACCGACTGAGCCACCCAGGCACCCCTATAAATATATTTTTCATTTTAAAGTTTATTAAATTTATCATTGCTTGCATTTCATTGCTTATTTTTATGATATTTAGTTTTTTATAAAGTTTTTATTTTTAAGTAATCTCTACACCCAACGTGGGGCTCAAACTCACAACCACGAGTGGCATGATCCACTGACTGAGCCAGCTAGGTGCACCTCTTTGCTTATTTTTAACATCTTTCTAATTATGAAAATTTTAACGTATGTAAAAGTAGAATAATCATATAATTAATGCCCACATATCACACTCAGCTTCAACAATTATCAGTTTGTGGTCAATTAATGGTTTCCTTTCATCTATACCCCTATGCCCCACTACATTATTTTATAGCAAATACTAAACACGGTATCATTTAATCTGTAAATACTTCAGTATGTATCTCTAAATTGCAATGACTGTTTTTCTCTTCTTCTCCTAAATTAATGACTCTTTTTTCTTTACATTTTTTAAATGTTTATTTATTTCTGAGACAGAGAGAGAGAGAGAGAGAGAGAGAGAGTGTGGGGGGGGAAGAGGGGCAGAGAGAGAGGGAGACACAAAATCCGAAGCAGGCTCCATGCTCTGAGCTGTCAGCACAGAGACCGATGCGGGGCTCAATCTCACAAGCCGTGAGACCATGACCTGAGCCAAAGCTGGACATTTAACCAACTGAGCCACCTGGGTGCCCCCTAAAGTGTAATGACTCTTTAAAAACATATCCACAAAAAAATAAAATGAAAAAACAAATGAAAAAGCACAACCACAGTCTCATTATCACCCATTAAAAATGAAAAATAATCCCTTAATGATGGCAGATATCCAGTCTGTGATCAAATTTTCCCAATGGCCTCATAATATTATTTTTACATTTGGTTTATTCGAATCAGAATCCAGATGAAAATGTATGCGTGGTATTTGATTGAAATGTCCCTCAAATCCCTTTGAATTTATATATTTACTCCCTCGGATTTTTCTGTTCCTCTCCTGTGGAAAGTTATCCTCAGTGCAGCCAAACCTGAATTGGCCACAGTGCATAGAAAACCATCTTTGTTGAAAACAGATGTCCCCTCTTCCTGCCTCTCTGTCCAGTGGGAGGAAGTCCTCTGTTTCTGCCAAGGAGATTCTTGCTGGGCCCCCAGAGGGACAGGTCAGACACCCATGTCCACTCTTCATGTTTGGACATGAAGAAAAAGGGGCTATTGGGCTGGATCTTTATTGACCCAAAGCCATTCCCTAAAATCAACAAACCCTCCAATCCCTGATCTCTTTCTGATAAAGACACACCAAGCAGAAACCAGCAGGTTAAGCAGGTAAACTGCCCTTTGCCTGCTCATGCCCTCTCCCTCTAACAGCTGTTGAAAGAGGACTCTATGATCAAACTATGCTGTGTCTTCCCCTGGCCTGTGAGATGCCGGTGCCCATTATGTAATTTTCATCTTCGGGCAGAGCTCAGAACAACTCCCACAAACTCAGCAAGTGATTTTCTTGCCCTAGAATTTTATTCTGCTAAATTGCTTGAAATAAGCAGACTTTCAGCTGACACTTTATTTATTTTTATTAATTTCAAAGTAAAATGATTTAAAAAAGTAATACAGGTACACGGTCAACATTTAAAAAAGCCATCCAAATGATACACGATGTGTTAAGAACAAAATTCAGCTGAGTACATTTGAAGCTCTAATTGGCTTTATTCAATGATTCATAAATTGGGCAGCATTCCATCCAGCAAATAGAAAGGAGCTCCAAAGAACTGTAGAAAGGAAAGAAAGGCTTTTAAAGGCAGAAAAGGGGTTGGAAAAGGAAGCTTGTTAGCAAAGAGTGCCTTGTTTCAGGAAAGATCACCTGCATAAGAGCATGGAAGAGATCTATCAGGCAGATTCCCTCACTAGTGCTGACCACGCAATTCCAGATTGATTTATTAAAGGTTATGTTCCTGGGAGAAGCTGAAACTGCAATTAGGTTAGGTATTAAGTCTTGGTTTGCTGATGTAGGGGTTAGCAGAAGTGACTCCATTTTGGGCCTGTTGACTCTTTAACAGTTCCCCTCTTTTGATCACATCTCTTGGCTAAACTGAGAGATGTGATCAAAATCTAAGGGATTTGTGCCTCTCCCAGCGACTGCTCTGAAGTTCTTGAAGTTTCTGTTGATTCTTTGTCTGGTACTCACAGGTCATGACTTTTCCCTTGAATTTCTGTGATACACACAGGTTACAATTTCAGGTTCACAATTTTTAAGTTGGTTGTTCTCTTCGTTACTTTCCTGATGTGCCAGTCCCAGGGAGATCATTTGTTTGGTGGTTGGCAGCTGCTAACATGCGTTCCAAGCCTTTGAGAGGATACAGTGCACCAGGGAAACTACTATGATTATTATAAGTAGGATAATTCCCAATGTTTGGAGTACACTTTGGAGTCTTGATCCCTGAGACCCAAACCAATAAAAATCAAATAAGTCAAAGAAGGACCTCCTTAAAAGAGATCATTTTAAGCCAAGTGGCTTGCAATGATCTTAAGTACCCGAGTTTCAACTTCCCCAGAAGTGTTAAGCCAAGCACAGCAAGTGGGGTTGGCCACAGCACAGACACTTCCTTGCTCAGCTAAAGGAGAATTAAGGTCTGTCTTATTGTGAAGAATAACTTTGACAAGAGCATCTAAGGATTTCTGTTGGGCAGCTGTTACTATTTTAGCAGTGGCTTCTGCAATACTTTCAAGGGTTAATGAGAAGTTCTTGATCGTAGCCTCATTGGCATTTCACACTAGCCAGGGGAAACACTGATCTATCTACCAAGCTAATATTGAGTCATGAATGCCTCCTGGTCATTCTTATTTGAGTCTGTGGCTCAGGACTAGAAAAGTGATGGTCATGGATACCAGTAAAATTTAAGGCTCTGTAGATGACCCGGGGGGGTTATTCTGATGACCCTTGCCTTGTGTCCCTTTCTCTGTACAGAGTCTGGACGTAAGATTCTCAGGTTTGGAATTGTTAACCAGAGACAGGGAAATGGACCAGAGGTCTCCAGCATCATGGACAGATCAAAAGTTTTGACGATGAATCCAGCAGTCTGAAGGGTTACCCCTACTTAGCCTGTGAGATACGGATGATGGTGGTATCTTTCCAAGCCAACGGCAGAGTTAAGGAAAGAAAGAGAAGAGTTTCGTGTTCAGTTGAAGTATGAAGTCTTGATCCAGTTTCTTGGGCGGAAGCAGTGTACCTTAATGTCATCTACTTCTCTTCTTAGATAATTTGATTTTGAGGTCTTGAGCTCGAAGATTTTGGTGTGCAGAGGGCCAGATGGCAGGAGGAGACTTGTCCAGCTGTAAAACGTGTATCCAAGGCCCAGGTCCCCGAAGTTTGCCTGTCAGCTCTGTCGTGAAGAGGACCTGGTTTAGTTCCAACCAAGGAGATTCAAAGGCAGTCTTTGTTCTTCGTCAATTCCAAATCAAAAGGAAGAAAGAAAATTGGAAATCTTAGTGTGGAGAGTTGTAGCCAGATATTTGAGGAAACCAGAAGAATTCAGGACCTAGTCTTGTGTATAGATATAGAAGAAAACCTCAAAGACAACAGGAGTAGAACCTAATATGGACAAAAGGTGCAAATGTAATTTTTCCTCTCTACGATAATCCCAATTTTTACCAAAAATAATCACAGTAAAACTAATTTGTTTGCATTAAACTTGGTCTGATTATTTATATACGTGTAGCAAGAATGGTGATTGACCATACAAGCTGCTTTTTTTTTTTTAAAGACTACTTTGGGGGCATCTGGGTGGCTCAGTTGGCTAAGTGACTGACTTCGGCTCAGGTCATGATCTCACAGTTCGTGGGTTTGAGCCCCATGTCGGGCTCTGTGCTGAACGCTTTCTGGGAGCCTGGAGCCTGCTTCAGATTCTGTGTCTCCTTCTCTCTCTGCCCCTCCCCCGCTTATAATCTGTCTCACTCTGTCTCTCAAAAATAAATAAACGTTAAAAAAAAGGAAGAAGAAGAAGGAAAAAAAAAAAAAGACTACTTTGCTGGAACCTTGTAAACAAGGTACCAGGTCAGTTTTTCCAAGGATCTTTATTAGCTCCATAAAGTCAACCTTATTTCTTCAAAACTGTCTGGTCATATCTGAATCTATACCCATCTCTCTTAAATAGAACATTCCAGTCAAAGCTTTGTTGATATAACCAATGTTTCCATTTATGTCCTGTTACAAGGGAGAACATATTCTCATTAAACTTATGTGAATAACTATTTTGTCATAAAAAGAATACTCAAGAGTTTTCCAATCCTGGAGGGATCGAGTAGAGAGAGAAAGTAGATGTTTACCTGCGTTTACAAAGGCACACGTTACTATCCTCCTATTGGTCATAAATGGCTTAAGTTAAAACGTTTCCTCAATCTGGAAAAATAAAACATTAAAGAACCAGCAATGTTTCATATAAGAAGTCATAAAAATTCTAATCCTCCTCCTCAGCTCATTAAGTCTCATGTTATCGATTCTTGCTTGAATCCAGTTTTTTCCGTTAATTCTGGAAACTTTTACCTAGTTCGTTGTTTTATCTTAAAGTTATCAGAAACCTGTGTTAGCCAGGGTCCTTTCAATGATTTTTTTTAAATGTTTATTTATTTGAGAGAGAGAGAGAAAGAGAGAGAGAGAGAGAGAAAGCACGAGAAAGAGAGCAGGGGAGGGGGCAGAGGATCCAAAGTGGGCTCACATTGACAGCTGGGAGCCTGATGCACAGCTTGAACTCACAAACTGTGAGATCGTGATCTGAGCTCAAGGTGGATGCTCAACCGACTGAGCCACCCAGGTGCCCCTTTAAGAATCTTCTTGAAACACTTTTGTAGGAACACTTTTGCAAAAGCATCTGGGTAAAACATAAACCGCCTATAAATGACAGAAGACTTTTAAAAAATGCTCAGGGTTATGGGGCGCCTGGGTGGCTCAGTCGGTTAAGTGGCCGACTTCGGCTCATGTCATGATCTCACGATCTGTGAGTTCAAGCCCCGCGTCGGGGTCTGTGCTGACAGCTCAGAGCCTGGAGCCTGCTTCAGATTCTGTATCTCCCTCTCTCTCTGCCCTTCCCCTGCATACTCCTTATCTCTATGTCTCTCAAAACAAATAAACGTTAAAAAAAAAATAAAAAAAAATGCTCAGGGTTAAAGATCTGATGAGAGTTCATGATAATGGAATTGACCAAGAAATTTGGTCATTTCTGTGAAACACAACATTTAAATAACTGAAGCCTCACTTTATGACAAAATTACTTTCTTTGCCCTCAACAACAAAAAAGCATTTCCATTTTTTTCTTTTACCATACTTTTTTTTTTAAGAGAAAGAGAAAGAGAACACTCGTGCGCACATGCGTGGGAGAGGGGCAGAGAGAGGGGGAGAAAAGTCTAAAGCAGGGTCCATGCCGAGAGCAGAGCCCGAGGTGGGGCTCAGTCTCATAAGCCATGAGATCATGATGTGAGCCTAAATCAAAAGTTGGGCACTTAACCAACTGAGCCACCCAGCTTCCCTGTTACCATACCTTCTTTTACCAAAACCACACATCCTCCTCTCCTTGCACATGGAGAGGTTTCCCTTATTATTCCAAGTAGTTTTAATTACATATATTAGACTTCTTTAGCCCTTAGAAACCTAGTTTCTAGCGGAAACTATGAAGTAAGCAATTGTGAACTGTTCTTCACATTAGCATTCTGTGGCTTAGCAAATGTATAAATACATTTTATAATTTCTAGAAACATATGCTTTCTCATAGTAAATTTTTTAATGTGGCACAAAACATGTTTTACTAATACATGCAAATATCTTTAATTCCTCTGTAAAATGAAGCCAAAAGTGGGTAAACCTATATTCAGTAATTAATGTTTCAGTATCTTATCTGATTTAGAAATGATCCAGTTATTTGATGACTAGCCGTCAGTTAATTTAACTTAGTAAAACTTTAAGGTTTCAAGTTACTAAAAAGATTTGGGGAAACTATCAAAAATTCACCTAAAAATTTTTATCTCACACCTATTTAATTTACTTGTTCTCAATAATTATTTTTAGGTTAATTATAAAAATTTCATCATACCAAGTTATTTTTTCTTGCTGATAAGCTTTTTGACAGAGATAACACAAACTTCTTTGACTGATAAACTCAGGTAGAATAAAGGCTGTAGGTCTGCATTGGTTTTAATGTTGATAACTCTAATTTTTTTATGTTTTATTCATTTTTGAAAGACAGAGAGCGAGGGAGGGGCAGAAAGTGTAGAAGACACAGAGGCTCCAGGCTCTGAGCCATCAGCACAGAGCCCCATGTGGGGCTCGAACCTACGAACCGAGAGATCATGACCTGTGCCGAAGTTGGCTGCTTAACTGACTGAGCCACCCAGGCGTCCCTTAATGTTGATAATTCTAAAGACATGTCTATTTTAAATTTTTTTTTAATGTTTATTTATTTTTGAGAGAGAGAGAGAGACAGACAGACAGAGCATGAGCAGGGGAGAGGCACAGACAGAGAGGGAGACACAGAATCTGAGAGCACAGACAGAGAGGGAGACATAGAATCCGAGACAGGCTCCAGACTCTGAGCTGTCAGCACAGAGCCCGACGCGGGGCTTGAACTCGGGAACAGTGAGATCATGACCTGAGCTGAAGTCGGCACTCAACTGACTGAGCCACCCAGATGCCCCAAGACATGTCTATTTTAATTAAACCAACAATCTTAAACTAGCTTTTAACTATAAAGATTACTTCAGATCACATGAACCTGAAAAGTGTTTGCTTTCATTTTTATTACATTTCTAAGAATTTTATGAATATATAATTCATAAAGACAGTTAATTTTCTTTAGCCCAATTAAATAGAGCTCCTCCGCAAATTAATTTTAATAATACCATCTGGAGGTAGAAAATACCACACTTCTAAATACAACATGCATATATATATATATATACACATATATATATACGTATATATATATATACACAGACACATGTAAACAGACAGACGGATGCAGAAATCTCATAGTTTCCATTTTAAAATTACTACCATGAGATAGGTATGATAATGCAAAACTTACTAGCTTACAGAAGAACAGCTGAAAAAAGTTAAGATTACATCCTCAGACGGCTAACACTTTTTATTCACCTGAGTGGCAAGATACAATAGTTTTTCATTTGCCCAGGTCCAAAATAACCTTTCTCCTCCTTTTATAGATAAGAATTACCTCCCTTAAGTTTGTAGACAAAGTAGAAGATTTACATCGCAAAGGCACAGGGAAAGAAGGCAAGTTCCCCTAAGAAGAATTTTTGTTTCTTAAGGCCCCAAAGTTTTACAGTTCTTACAAGCCTTTTGAGATAAATAGGGGAGGTTTGGGGACGGATAAAAGAATAGGTGGGTTTTGAATTATTTCTAGAGAAGGTAAGGGCAGATTCTTTCAATTCCCCATTTGGGTTGTACCTTAAATGATAGCAAGAAGTCCACGTGGCCATCTAATTACATTATCATGAAATTGTCCCCCCCCCCCCTCCCCGCCGACTCTGGGCACAAAGTTTCCTTTTAGCCCAAAGGAGAAAAACTTAAAAGAAATCCTTTTAAGTATCTTGCCAGTGTTCAGCTAGGACAAACAGTAAATATTCTTCCCAGTATTCAACAAGTCCTTAGACACAAGAGGTGGCCCCAAAGAGGGTGCAAAAGATATTTCATTTTCCTCTCTCTACTTGGTACTATAGTCAGAGAAACAGAAGAGATGACTCTGGTAGAAATTCTCACCTTTAGCTGACTTCTGCCAGTTTTTCCAGGATCCCATCTGTAGCTCTGGTATCTACCAGAATTTGGCAAAGTTTTCCATTAGTTTTAATTGAGTTTTCCTTTGGCTGTTGAAGGAAATAACATAGCAGTTTACCAGAAATCCCATAGAGTTTCATCAACTCTGAGAGGGATCCAGACAAAAGCCCTCTTTTGAGGGTAGTGTGCGGGTGTCTGTAAGGTCACTCATTTGGCAGACTTTAAAAAAAATTATTAATTACTTATTTACTGGGGCGCCTGGGTGGCTCCATTGCTTAAGCATCCGACTTTGGCTCAGGTCATGATCTCACAGTTTGTGGGTTCAAGCCCTGCGTCAGGCCCTGTGCTCAGAGCCTGGAGCCTGCTTCGATTCTGTGTCTCCCTCTTTCTCTGTGCCGCCCCCCACCCCCGCTCCTGCTCTGTCTCTCTCTCAAAAATAAATATACATTAAACACATTTTTTAAATTACGTATTTACTTATTTATTTTTTAACGTTTATTTAAAATTTTTTTAATGTTTATTTAATTTTTGAGAGACAGAGCATGAGCGGGGGAGGAGCAGAGAGAGAGGGAGACAGAATCCGAAGCAGGCTCCAGACTCTGAGCTGTCAACACAGAGCCCGACGCGGGGCTTGAACCCACAAACTGTGAGATCATGACCTGAGCCGAAGTCAGACGCTCAACCGACTGAGCCACCCAGGCGCCCCATTAATGTTTATTTATTTATTTTTGAGAGACAGAGAGAGAAACGGTATGAGCGGGGGAGGGGCAGAGAGAGAAGGAGACACAGAATCCGAAGCAGGCTCCAGGTTCTGAGCTGTCAGCACAGAGCCCCATGTGGGGCTGGAACCCACCAACTGTGAGATCATGACCTGAGCTTAACCAACTGAGCCACCTAGGTGCCCCTTAATGTTTCATTTATTTACTTTGAGATAGGGAGCAGGAGCACATGATCGAGTTGGGGGGAAGGAGGGGGTAGAGAGAGAGGGAGAGAGAATGTCATGCAGGCTCCTCACTGTCAGCACAGAGCCAGACTCCAGACTGAGGCTTAGCTTGGGATCCCATGAACTGTGAGATCATGACCTGAGCCGAATCGAGAGTTGGATGCTTAACTGACTGAGCCACCCAGGCACCCTTTGGCAGACTTTTGTTTAGTCTTATAGTCTCTTCAGAGTGGAAAGACAATTCAGGTAGAGGATTACTAGCATAAGTACTCAAATAGGGAAGAATAGAGGGCAGCAGAAGTTACATCAGTCTTATAGTCTTTTGTTTTAGGTACCTCTTGTGTCTTTAATTTTTCATTTGCCTTTTTAAGTTTATTTATTTATTTTGAGAGAGCAAGAGGGAGCATGAATGAGAGAGGGGCAGTGAGAGAGAGGGAGGGAGAATCCCAGGCTGTCAGTGCAGACCCCAACATGGGGCTCAATCTTAGGAACTGTGAGATCTCATTTGCCTTTTGGCAATGAATCTTTTAATGAAGGTATTTTGGAATTTTGAAACCTAATTTTTTTCCATCATGATAAGTGTGCTCTTTAATTTTCATCCCTTATTTCTCCTGTTCTCCCCACTCCCACCCTTTGGTAGCCATCAGTTTGTTCTCTATAGTTGAGAGCTTGTTTCTTGGTCTCTCTCTCTCTGTTTCTCCCTCTTTCTTCCTTTGTTCATTTGTTTTGTTTCTTAAATTCCACATATGAGTGAAATCACATGATATTTGTCTTTGACTGACTGATTTCACTTAGCATACTTTCTAGCTTCATCCATGTTGTTGCAAATGGCAAGACGCCATTCTTTTTTTTTTTTTTAATGTTTATTTATTTTTGAGACAGAGAGATACAGAGCATGAGTGGGGGAGGGGCAGAGAGAGAGGGAGACACAGAATCTGAAACAGGCTCCAGGCTCTGAGCCGTCGGCACAGAGCCCGATGCGGGGCTCGAACTCACAGACCGAGAGATCATGACCTGAGCCGAAGTCGGACGCTCAACCGACTGAGCCACCCAGGCGCCCCTACCATTCTTTTTTTTTTTAATAGCTGAATGATATTCCATTTTATACATACCATCTCTTCTATATCCATTCATCTGCTGATGTACACTTGGGCTGTTTCCATAGATTGGCTATTGTAAATAATGCTGCAATAAACATAGAGGTGCATGTATTCCTTTGAAGTAGTGTTCTCTCATTTTTTTTAAAGTTTTATTTATTTTTTTTAGTAATCTCTACACCCAACATGGAGCTCAAACTCATGACTCCAAGGTCAAGAGTCACATGATGTTCCAACTGAGCCAGCTAGGCACCCTGTGTCCTATTTTTGGGGTAAATACTAGTAGTGCAATTCCTGAATAGTAGGGTAGTTCTATTTTTAATTTTTTGAGGAACCTCCATGCTGTTTTCCACAGTGACTTCACCAGTTTGCATTCCCACCAACAGTGCAAGAGGGGTCCTTTTTCTCCACATCCTCACCAACACTTGTTGTTTATTATGTATTTGATATTTGATTTAACCATTCACACCCCATCAGGGTGTGAGGCGATGTCACATTGTATAGCTTTGATTCACGTTGATTTGCATTTCCCTGATGATGAGTGATGTTGAGCATCTTTTCATGAGTCTGTTGGCCATCCGTAGGTCTTCTTTAGAGAAATGTCTGTTCATATCTTTTCCTGATTTTTTTTTCAAGTGGGCTCCATGCCCAGCATGGAGCCCAATACAAGGCTTGAACTTATGATCCTGAGATCATAACCTGAGCTGAGATCAAGAGTCGGAAACTTAGGGGTACCTGGGTGGCTCAGTCAGTTAAGTGTCTGACTCTTGGTTTTGCCTCAGGTCATGATATCATGGTTCATGAATTTGAGCCCTGCATTGGGCTCCATGCTGGCAGTGCTGAGCCTGCTTGGGATTCTCTCTCTCTCTCTCTCTCTCTCTCTCTCTCTCTCCATGCCCCTGCCCCATGCTCTCTCTCTCTCTCAAAATAAATAAATAAACTTAAAAAAAATAGAGTCGGACACTTAATTGACTGAGTCACCCAGGTGCCCTGCTTCTCCCCATTTTTAAATTGGATTATTTGGTTTTTGGCTGTTGAGTTATATACGTTCTTTATATATTTTGAATGCTAACCTTTTATGAGATATGTCATTTCCAAATATCTTCCCTCATTCTCAAAGGCAAAGTAGATTGCTTTTAGGTTTGGTCATTGTTTCCTTCACTGTGCAGAAACTTTTTATTTTGATGTAGTCCCAATAGTTTATTTTTGCTTTTATTTCCTTTGCCTCAGGAGATTATGTAGAAAACTGTTGCTATGGCTGATGTCAGAGAGATTACTGCCTGTGCTGTCTTCTAGGATTTTTATAGTTTCAAGTCTCCCATTTAGGTCTTTAATCCATTTTGAGTTTATTTTTGTGTATGGTGAAAGGACGTGGTCCAGTTTCATTTTTTGCATGCGACTGTTCAGTTTTCCTAACATCGTTTGTTGAAGAGACTGTCTTTTTCCCATTGGATATTTATTCCTCCTTTGTCAAAGATTAATTGACCATATAATTGTGGGTTTATTTCTGGGTTTTCTGTTCTCTTCTATTGATCTATGTGTCTATTTTTATGCCAGTACCATACTGTTATAATTACTACTGCTTTGTAATATAACTTGAAATCTGGAATTGTGATATCTACAGTTTTGTTTTTCTTTTTCAAGATTCCTTTGGCCATTCCAGGTTTTTTGTGGTTTCATAGAAATTTTAAGATTGTTTGTTCTAGTTCTGTGAAAAATGCTGTTGGTATTTCGATAGGGATGGCATTAAATATGTAGATTGCTTTGGGTAGTAAGACATTTTATTTTTTAAAATTTTTTGTAATTTTATTTATTTATTTTTATGTAATGTTTAACACCCAATGTGGGGCTTGACCTCATAAACTCAAGATCAAGAGTTGCATGCTTTCCTGACTGAGCCAGCTAGGTGACCTAGTGTAGACATTTTAATAATATTCGTTCTTTCAACCCATGAGCATAGAATGTCTTTCCATTTTTTGCATCATTTTGAATTTCTTTCATCAGTGTTTCATAGCTTTCAGAGTACAAGTCTTTCACCTCTTCAGCTAAGTTTATTCCTAGGTATTTTATTGGTTTTGGTGCAATTGTAAATGGGATTGTTTTCTTTCTTTTTTTTTTTATTTTCTTTTGGTGCATATTTATTTATTTTGACAGAGAGCTAGAGAGTGAGTAGGGGAGGGACTGAGAGAGAGAGAGAGAGAGAGAATCCATGAACTGTGAGATCATGACCTGAGCTGAAATCAAAAGTTGGACATTTAACCAACTGAGCCACCCAGGTGCCCCTGGGATTGTTTTTTTAAATTTCACTTTCTGTTGCTTTATTATTAGTGAATGGGAATGCAGCAGATTTCTGTACATTGCTTTTTTTTTTTTAAATTTTTATTTATTTTTGAGACATAGGGACAGAGCGTGAGCAGGAGAAGGGCAGAGAGAGAGACACAGAATCTGAAGCAAGGATTTTCGTCCTAGACTTTTGTTTTTTTGGGAGTTTTTTGATTACTGATTCAATTTCATTGCTGGTAATTGGATCTGTTCAAGTTTTCCGTTTCTTCCTGCTTTAGTTTGGTAGGTTATATGTTTCTAGGAATTTATCGGTTTCTTCTAAGTTGTCTGATTTGTTGGCACATAGATTTTCGTATTCTGTTACAATTGTTTATATTTCTGTGATGTTGGTTGTTATTTCTCCTCTTTCATTAGTAATTTTGTTTATTTGGGTTCTCTCTTTATGAGTTTGACTGGTGGTTTATCAATTTTATTGATTTGGAATTTTGAAACTTTCTGGAGGCTTCCAACATACCAGTTTAAGTGGGGATCCCATTCTGTCCGCTTAATTTAGGAAAATTTATTTTCAAGTGCACTTTTTTTTTTTTATTTCGAGAGAGAGAAAGCATGAGAAGAGGAAGGACAGAGAGAGAGGAGAGAGAGAGAATCCCAAGCAGGCTCCACTTGGTTTGGTTGCTTCAAGGTTTGGTTTCAGAGGCTGGACATGGGAGCTCATCGTGGGGGCTTGTTGCAGGTGCTCAAACTCCCAACCACGAGGTCATGACCTGATCTGAAGTTGGACACTTAACTGACTAAGCCCTCCCAGGCACCCCTTCAAGCGCACTTCCTGAATGATCTTATCTAACTAGACCGTTTCTCCAATAGTCACTGTAATTTCCCTGAGGGCTGGGAAAAGTTTGGTAGGACACTTAGCCACAAATGGAGGTCAAACCACATTTCTGTGCAGCCATATTTTGGGGCCTTCCACCTG
This sequence comes from Paguma larvata, assembly GCA_030068075.1. Lineage (NCBI taxonomy): Eukaryota > Metazoa > Chordata > Mammalia > Carnivora > Viverridae > Paguma > Paguma larvata. The sequence goes on along the minus strand of CM057828.1, from coordinate 96,916,318 downwards.
AGAGTTACTGGCTTAAGTTTTCAAGATACAAAATCATCTTGTCTAATTGTAGGTTGTTTATAGTAAGATTTTGTCATTTTTATAGATATTTATGGCTTCTGGGACAATGGTTCTTAGACATAAAATAAGCATGTGTGCTGGAAATTGACATGCTTAACTTTTTAGAATTTAAGAATCCTGTCTTTATTGTTATTTATTTTTTAAGCTAAGCCTTTGGGTCTCTCGGAGCCAAACTAATACCTAAAGGAGATGTAATGCAGGGTTGGGAATTGTGTGATCTTTTACAATGTGTCTCAATCTTGAGATTGGTGGGTGACCTAATGTCAATTTAACCCATTCCATGACCAACTTAATACTGACACGGGAGTCTTCGGGTTAGGTGGCAAGTGCTCTGACAGCTCTGTGCTCATCAATTTTGCAACTCCTTCTGAGATTTCCATTAGCAATAGTCTTTATCTACACAAAACAAAACAAACATGTGCATCTTAACACACCACCAGTAACAAAGGGATGTTACTATGGCCTGGCTAAGATAAGGCTCTGTGTACACCACCAGCAACTCCTGATGTAAAACGGGATTGGCAAGGGGATTGTACTAGCAAATCTCAAAGAATGGGGACCATGGGCTGATTCCAAACAGCAGTTCCCATAGTGGAATCTAGGAAAGGATTCCAAGTAAGTGAGGAATTACAGACAAAATTGCCAGCAATTCCCAGTTTGAATCTGGAGATAGAATCAAGGGCTGGGGTTTCCAATCAAATGGTCACTTGTGATCCAAATTACCAGCAATTCCCAACATGAAACTAGTGTTTCTGGACAAACGAGGAACTGACTGGAAAGCTAATTAGATCAGGAGCCTGGTGCAAAGAGAGCAGAGCTCAGAGCCAAGAGGGACCTACCCACGGCCCTCAGAAATTGTGAGAAATACAGAGAACTCAGAAGGATTCACAAGGACCAAACCTTCATTGTCCCTGAAGCTGTCAGAAGTTTCCTTCTATCCCACCACTGCCACCAAATCTATGAAAAAACAAAATTCAACTGAGAAAATTTGAGGATCTAATTCAATGATTCATGAATTGGGGAGTTTCCTATCCAGCAAATAGATAGGAGCTCCAAGGAGCTATAGAAAACGAAAGACTTTAAAGGCAGAAAGAGGGCAGGAAAAAGACAGTTTATCAGCAAAGAGTTTTTATTTCAGGCAAGGTCACTTCCTAAGGGGGACGGAGAGTGTGTATCAGGTAGACTTCTTCACTAGTGCTGACCAGGTAGTTCCAGACTGACTAATTAAAGATTACACTCCTAAGAGAGTCTTGGTTTGCTGATGTGGGGATTAGCATAAGTGACTCCATTTTGGGCTTATTGTCTCATTTTTAATAAGTGACAATAAATCCCCCTCCTACTCTTGATCCTCAATTTCTCAGTTCCCTTACCCAGAAACAACTTTTAACCAGTTTCTGTGTTTCCTTCAAGAGATGATCTATGCATATATGTATACTGTCCCCTCTTTTCTTACATAAAATAATAGCTTCATCATATATGTGTATGTATATATGTATATATTGAGTGCCTACTAAAGGTTAGCTAATGTTCTACATTAGACGCTGGGGATATAATATAGTGGAAAACAAAAGAAACGTTTGTATTGTGTTTCTAACCTTGCTTTTTTTTCTTTTAAATTAGATATTTTGAAGGTTGTTCTATTTCATATGTATGTTTGTTTATATGTATATATATGTGTGTGTGTGTGTGTGTGTGTGTGTGTGTGTGTATGTCTATATTTCTATCACATATACTTTCAGTGACTGCATAATTCTTTTTCATAATTATACCATGATTTATTGGACTAATCCCCATATTGTTGCACATTTAGGCTGTTTTCAGTTTATTGCTATCACAAATAATGAATCAAACCTTGTATCTCTCGGCATATATGCAAATGTCTTTGCAAGATAAATTCCTAGAAGTGATATTGGTCAGGTCAGCTTGATCTTTAGATATCTTTGTTACACATTTTTTTCTCAAATGGTGTCTGCTATAAGATTTGACTATATATTAATTTGCACCTTTCAGTATATTACTTCCATTATCCAAGTTTTATTGATGTTACTGTTTTTTTTATCCAGCTTAAGAAAGTGTTACATGCTCATTACAGAATATTTGGCAAATGCAAAAAAGAATAAATAAAGAAGATTCCTTTTTCCTCAGAGGGCAACAAATAAATAAATAAATAAATAGGAAAAAATTCAAGTGCACGCATACTTCCACCATTCAGAGATATCATCTGTTAACACTTTTATTTATTTCCTTCCAGGCTTTGTTTAGTGTGGAAAATATAATACACGATGATATCATTTTAACCTGTTTCCTCATAACATTTTATCATGATGGGGCAATCAATTATTTGACACTTTTTTTTAGTTTATTTATTTATTTTGAGAGAAAGAAAGCACAGGTGTGCACGAGCGAGGGAGGGGCAGAGAGAGAGAACCCCAAGCAGGCTCCACACTTAAAGTGCAGAGCCTGATGTGGGGCTCAAACTCATGAACCATGATATTATGACCTGAGCTGAAATCAAGAGTTGGACACTCAACCCAACTGAGCCACCCAGGCACCCCAGACTAATTTTTAAAAGTCATATGCCAGGGTGCCTGGGTGGCTCAGTTGGTTAAGCCTCCGACTTCAGATTAGGTCATGATCTCACAGTTCATGAGTCTGAGCTCTTCATCAGACTCTGTGTTGACAGCTCAGAGCCTGGAGACTGCTTCAGATTCTGTGTCTCTCTGTCTCTCTGCCCCTCTGCTGCTCACACTCTGTCTCTCTGTCTCTCTCTCAAAAATAAACATTAAAAATTTCTTAAAGTAATCTGCCAATGTTTAATAAATACAAAATTATGAAACTCTTATATGTAGTAATAGCTGCTGTGGAAAATTTACTTGGCAGAAATAAAATTGTGAATATTTGATGATATCTGTGCAAGGATGCTGTTATAAGCATTGCTTATAACATGAAAGAATAAAATTCAACCTGAATATCCGTTAATGAGGAAAGAATTGAACTATGGTACAATGGTGAAAAATTATTCAGGTCATTAAAAAGATTAGGGCTTTCAGGAAAACAGATGTATTAGTAAATTACTAAATTAGTAAAGTACTAAATTACTAAATGTATTAGTCTGCTTGGGCTGCCATAACAAAATACCATAAACTAGGTAATCAAACAGTGGACATTTATGTTTTCACAGTACTGCAGGCTGGAAGTTCAAGATTAGGGTGTCAACACAGTTGGGTGCTGGAGAGAACTTTCTTCTTGGCCTACAGGTGGTGGCTTCTTGCTGTGTCCTCACATGGCAGAGACAAAGGAAGCAAGCTCGCTGGTGTCTCTTCTTACAAGAGCACAAATCCCATCATGAGGGCCCCATTCTCATGACCTCATCTAAATCTAATTACCTTTCAAAAGCCCCATCTCCAAATACCATCACATTGAGTGTTAGAGCTACAACATCTGAAGTTGGGGGGGACACAATTCAGTCCCTAGTAACATACTTTTTGCTAAATATACCAAGTACAACAGGAAACCCTGGAAATTACCTATAGAACTAACATAAGAAGACACTGAAAGGTGTAGAGAGGAGGGCAGACTTGTAGGGATCCCCGGACCTAAGGATCAACATGGTGGTGAGTTTTCTTTTGCCTTATATATCCCAGTCTTGGAGCTAAAGAAGCCGGCAACCTGGAAACCTCAATGGACACAGACAAAAATAAGCCTCAACAAAAGCCTGCTCTCTCTAGCCAAAAGATCAGGAAAGGAGCAACCTAACAAGACAAAGTAATAGACAATAACTGCTCTACTCTTGTCAAACACCCCTTCCTATACCAGGAAAATCGGAGTGAAGAACCTAAACTTCCAGCCTCTTGAGGCTGTAATGAGGCACCAGGTAGTGGAAAGGGCCCTCAACCCCCCAGCATTGCTAGTAAAGACCACAAAAGGAGCCTGGATTTCTACCTCCACCCAGCAGTCATCAGACACCCCTCCTTGTTGGGTGGTTGTCAGTGGAGGTCTAGTGGAGAGTCAGGACTTTCATCATCACCCAGCAATAACGAAGCCACCAACACAGGGTTTATGGGGACCTTGTGGGGAGCTGGAACTTCTACCCCTGTCCGGTGGTAAGGAGCACCCCCCCCTCTAGTGGCAATGCAGGATGAGAGGAGAACCTAGATTTCTATCTCTACCTGGCAGTAGTAAGGTGGCACCATGCTCTTCTCTTTGTCAGAGTGATGTCAAAGAAAGCCCGTTAAAATAGAAGGTTTAAATAAGATCCAAAATCTCATAATATAGCATTCAAATGTCCAGGTTCCAATAAAAATCATTCATTGGGGGCACCATGTAACTCTTGGTCTGAGTGTCATGGGTTCAAGTACCACACTGGGTGTAGAGATTACAAAAAAAAAAAATTTAAAAAGGAAGTTATTAAAAAAATCATTCGTGATACCAAGAACCAGGAAGATCTCAAACTGGATGAAAAGAATCAATGCATGGCCACACTGAGTTGAAAGAGATGTTAGAATTATCTGACGAAGATTTTAAGGCAGCCACAATAAAAAAAAAATTCCTTCCTTCAGCAAGCAATTACAAATACTTGAAACAAATGAACAAAATGGAAAGATTCAGCAAAGAAATAAAAGATATAATAAAAAAGAACAAATGGAAATTTTGAATGGAAAAATATAACCAAAGTACGAAGATCAGTGGATGGAACCAATAGCAAAATGAAAAGGATGAAGGAAAGAATCAGTGAACAACAAGACAGAATAAAATAGAAATTATGCAATCTGAGTGACAGAGAGAAAATAGACTGGGGAAAAAAAAATGAACAAAGCCTAGGGACCTGTGAGACTCTAACAAAAGATCTATTATTTGTGTCAATGGAGTCCCAGAAGGAGAGGAAAAAGAAAATGGGGCTGAAAAAGTACTTAAAAAAATGGCTGAAAAAAAATAATGGCTGAAAATGCCACAAATTTGGTAAGATATTAGCCTATAGATTCAAGAAGTTGAGCAAACCTTAAGCAGGATAAACCAAAGGAAATCCGTATCAAGACACATCCTAATTAAATTTCTGAAAACTAAAGACAAAAAATAATCTTCATAACAACCAGAGAAGATTGACTCTCTTACCTACAAGGTAACAGTTTAAATGACAACAGATTTCTCATCAGAAACCATGCAAGTCTAAAGGAAGTGACATGATATTATTCAAATACCAAAAGAAGAGAACAGTAAACCCAGAATTCTGTACCATCCTTCAGGAATGAACGAGAAGTCAAGATGCTTTCAGATGAAAGAAAACTAAGTATTTGTTGCCAGCAGACCTACCCTAAAAGAATGGCTCAAGTAAGTTCTTTAAACAGAAAGGAAATAACGAAGAAGGAATCTTGGAATATGAAGAAGAAAGAACAAAGTAAACAAATATATGGATAAATATATTAGGCTTTCCTTTTCATCTTGAGTTTTCTAAATTATGTTTGACAGTTGAAACAAAAATTATAACATTATCTGTTTCTAAATGTATGTAGAAGAAATATTTAAGATAACTAATTATAAGTGGGGATGTTAAAAGGACGTAAAAGGAGATAAGGTAAAATAATAACACAAGTAGACTAAACGATAGGTTTTATATACATATAATGTAACACCTAGATTAATTACCAAAATATATAAAGAGATACACTCAAAACAACCACAGGTAAATTAAAATGGATTCTAAAGCACATTTAAAAATGTTTACATTCCAGGGGCTCCTTGGTGGCTCAGTTGATTAAGCATCTGACTCTTGGTTTCGGCTCAGGTCATGTTCTCATGGTTTATGAGACTGAGCCCTGCATCTGGCTCTGTGACGACATTGCAGAACCTATTTGGGATTCTCTCCCTCTCTCTCTGCCTCTCCTCCACTCTCTCTTTCTCTCTCTCTCAAAATAAATAAATAAACTTAAAAAATGTTTATAATCCCAAAGTATAAAATAAATACCTATGAGCCAATACTGATAAAATAATTGATCGAATAAATAAATAAATGGGGGAAAGAGACAAATCTCCCATGTAGAAGAATTCTAAATAATTTATGTAGACAATCTGCCTTCAAGGATGTGGAGCATAACTCTTCATTCTTTAAGTGCAGGTGTGCATAATTATTAACTTCTGAAGAGTATAGTATGGAAAAGGGGGCAAGAAAAACTTGCTCCATGAAGAAACCTGAAGAACACTACCTCAGCCAGGTGATCAAAATCGGTCACAGTCATAAGTCATGAATGGTATATACCCTTGATATGTAATGAAAATGGAACTTTATCTCTGTGATCTTCCTCCCCAAACCCATAAATCTGGTCTAACAAAGAGAAAAATATTGGAGGGGGCATTTGGGTAGCTCAGTTGGTTGGGCATCTGACTCTTGATTTCAGCTCAGGTCATGATCTCACGGTTTGTGAGTTCGAGCCCCGCATAGGGCTCTGTGCTGACAGTGCAGAGCCTGCTTGGGATTCTTTCTCTCTCCCTCTCTCAAAATAAATAAACTTAAAAAAGAGAGAGAGAAACATTGGACAAATTCCCCCAATAGAGGGACATTTTATAAAATAACTGACTAGTACTCCTCAAAAATGTCAAGATCATCCAAAAGAAGGAAAGTCTGAGAAACTGTTACAGCCAAGGAGTGCCAAAGGAGATATGATAACTGAATGTAATATGGTCTCCTAGATGAGATCTTGGGGTGAAAAGAGGACATTAGATAAAAAACTAAGGAAATCTGAGTAGAGTATGGACTAGTTAATAACGATGTGTGAATATTGATTTATTACTTACAACAAATGTCTATACTAATGTAAGGCAATAATAGGAGAAATTCGGTATAGAGTCTATGGAAACTATCATTTTCAAAATATTTCTGTAAATCTAAAACTATTCTTGGGGCGCCTGGGTGGCTCAGTCGGTTGGGCGGCCGACTTCAGCTCAGGTCATGATCTCACGGTCTGTGAGTTCGAGCCCCGCGTCGGGCTCTGTGCTGACGGCTCAGAGCCTGGAGCCTGTTTTGGATTCTGTGTCTCCCTCTCTCTCTGCCCTTGCCCTGTTCACGCTGTGCCTCTATGTCTCTCAAAAATAAATAAACATTAAAAAAATTTTTTTAAACTATTCTAAGAAAATGTGTTACAGAAAGATGTTCAAGGGGTGCCTGGCTGGCTAAGTCAGAAGAGCATGCGATTCTTGATCTCGGGGTCAAGAGTTCAAGCCCCATGCTGGGTGTAAAGATAACTTAAATAAAAAGAAAACTTTAAAAAACAGAGATGTTTAAGTAACCCATAGGAAGACAAGAAAAAGAAAACAGAAAACAAAACAAGCAGACTTAAGCCCTAACTTATAAATAATTACATTAAACGTAAATGGTCTAAATATACCAAAAAACAGATTGACTGGTTGACACAGTAGATTAAAAACCAAAACCCAACAATATGTTGTCTATAAGAAATTCATAGCAGAGGCACCTGGATGAGTCAGTCAGTCAGTTGAGTATCATCATCCCAGGGTCGTGGGATCAAGCCCTGTGTCAGGCTCCATGCTCAGTGTGGAGCATGCTTAAAATCCTCTCTCTTTCTTCCTCTGATTCTCCCCTACTCACACTCTCTCTCTTTAAAATGAAAAAAAAAAAAAAAGAGAAAGAAAGAAACTCACTTCAAATATAATGACGCAGGCAGGTTGACTGTAAAAGGATGGAGAAAAGGGTATGCCATGCAAGCATTAAGCAAAGGAAAGCAAGAATGAATATATTAATATCAGATAAAGTCAATTTCAGAGCAAAAAAAACTATCAGAGTCAATGAAGGACATTATATAATAATGACAATGTCAATTCCTCAAGAACACATAATAATCCTAAATTGGTATGCACCAAACAGCATATCTGCAAAATATGTGGTGGAACTAAAAGGAGAAACAGACAAATCCACACTAGTAGTTGGAGTCTTCAACACCCCTCTCCCAACAACTGACAAAACAGCTACACAGAAAATCAGCAAGCGTATAGAAAAACCAGCAACATCATCAATCAACAACGTCTCATTGACATTTAGAGAACACTCCATCCTACAGCAGCAGCATGCATATCTTTTTCAAAGGTCCACAGAACATGTACCAAGATGGTCCATAGTTGAGCCATAAAACACACCTCAACAAATTTAAAAGAATTGAAATTGTGCAGTGTGTTCTCTGACCACATGGAATCAAGCCAGAAATCGATAACAGAAATATGACAGGAAAATCTCCAAACACTTGAAAACAGCAATTTTTGTGGGTCAACAGCAAAGTCACAAGAGAAAAAGAAAAGCATACTGAATTTAAAAAGCATTAAAAAAAATCTTACAACTAACATTTTACTTAATAATGACGGACTGAATACTTTCCCATAAGATCAGGAATAGGGCAAAGATATCTGCTCTCCTACCCATATTTGACATAGTACTGCAATCCCTAGTCAGTGCAATAAGGCAAGAAAAGAAAATGAAAGAAATACTGGTCAAAAAAGAAGAAATAAAACTGTTCCTATTTGCAAATGACATCATTATTTATGTAGAAAATCCTAAGGAATCTATATTTAAAAAAAAAACCCTCTTAGAACCAATATGTGAGTTTAGTAAGGTTACAGTATAAAGGAGAAACATACAAAAATCAGTTAGTTTCCTATATACTAGAATGAATGTGTGCATACAGAAATTGAAAGTACAATGGCATTTACAAATGCTCAAAAAATACTTAGGCAAATGTAACAAACATGCACAGGACACTCCCTACACAACACTGATGAAACAAGTCAAAGATTTAAATAAATGGAGAGACATACCGTGTTTATAATTGGAAGATTCAACGTTGTAAAGTCAGGTCTCCCCAACTTGATATACAGGCTTAACACAATTCCTATCAAAGTCCCAGCAAGACTTTTTGTAGATATAAATAAGATTATTCGAAACTTTATATGGAAAGCCAAGGAACTCAAAGAGCTAAGGCAATTTCAAAAAAGGAGAATAAAGTATGGAAAATCAGTCTATCTGTTTCCAAGATTATATAACTAGAGTAATGAAAATTGTGTGGTATTGGGGGAGGGGTAGACACAGAGATCAGTGGAGCAAAATAGAGAACCCAGATATAGATCCTTGTAAATATGCACAACAAAAAAATGTTTTTACAAAGATGCAAAAGCAATTCCTTGAAGGAAAGATAGCCTTTTCAAAAATGGTGCTAGAATAAGTGAACATCCATAAGTAAAAACAATAACGCCATCAGCAATGACAAACCCTTGACCTAAATTTCACACCTTATTTAAAAACTAACTCAAGGGGCTCCTGGGTGCCTCAGTCAGTTAAGCATCTGCCTCTGGCTCAGGGCATGATCTCTTGGTTCATGAGTTTGAGCCCCACATCGGGCTCTGTGCTGATGCTTTGGATTCTGTGTATGTCTCTCTCTCTGCCCCTCCCCCCTCACATATAAATAAACATTAAAAAATAAAAAAAAAAAACCTAACTCAAAACGGACTATAGACTTCAATGTGAAATGTAAAATTATAACATATATGAGAGAATTTTCAGGATCTAGACTGGGCAAAGAGTTCTTAAACTTGATACCAGAAGCATGATCCACAAAAGGAAAAAAATGTACAAATTGATCTTCATTAAAATTTAAAACTTTGCTCTGCAAAAGTCTATTAAGAAGAAAATAAGACAATTTATACAATGTAAGAAAATATATGCAAACTACCTATCCAACAAAAGACTAGTATCTAGAATATGTTAACAACTCTCAAAACTCAATACCGGGGTGCCTAGTGGCTGAGTTGGTTAAGCATCCGACTTTGGCTCAGGTCATGATCTCACAGTTCATGAGTTGGGCTTGTGTTGGGCTCTGTGCTTACAGCTTAGAACCTGGAGCCTGCTTCAGATTCTGTGTCTCCCTCTCTCTCTCTCTCTCCCCCTCCCCTGCTCATACTCTGTCTTTCTCTCTCAAAAATAAATAAACATTAAAAAAATTTAAAAAAAATCAAAATGTGAGACCTGGAACTATAAAAATCCTAGAGGAGAACATAGGCAGTAACTCCTGTGACATCAGCTGTAGCAACTTCTTTCTAAATATGTCTCCTGAGGAAAGGGAAATAAAAGCAAAAATAAATTATTGGGACCACCTCAAAATAAAAAGCTTCTGTACAGTGAAGGAAATAATCAATAAAACTAAAATCAATCTACTGAATGGGAGAAGATATTCGCAAATGACATATCTCATAAATGGTTAGTATCCTAAATATACAAAGAAGTGATACCACTCAGCACCCAAAAACCAAATAGTCCAGTTGAAAATTGGGCAAGAGACGTGAACAGACATTTCTCCAAAGAAGACAGAGATGGTCAAAAGACACATGAAAAGATGCTTGGTTATCAGCCGGGTGGAAGTGGGAGAGAAAAGAAAAAGAAAAAAAAAAAGATGCTCAATATCGGTCATCATCAGGGGAATGCAAATCAATGCAAATCAAACCTACAATGTGATATCATCTCACACACATCAGAATGGCGAAGTCAAACCTCAAAAACACAAGAAACAACAAGTGTTGGTGAGGATGTGGAGAATAAAGACCCCTCTTGCACTGTTGGTGGGAATGCAAACTGGTGAAGCCACTGTGGAAAACAAAAAGGGAGTTCCTCAAAAAATTAAAAATAGAACTAACCCTATGATCTGGTAATTGTACTAATAGGTATTTAACCGAAGAATACCAGAACCCTAATTCAAAGGGATACATGCACCCCTATGCTTATAGCAGCATTAATTATAACAGCAGGGTATGGAAGCAGCCCAAGTGGTTCACCGATAGACGAATGGATAAAGAAGATGTGGTATATATATACAATGGAATATTATTCAGCCAGAAAAAAGAATGAAACCTTGCCATTGGGAACAACATGGATGGAACTGGAGAGTATAATGCTAAGTGAAACAAATCAGAGAAAGACAAATGCCTTATGATTTCTCTCATATGTGGAATTTAAGAAACAAAACAAACAAGCAACGGGAAAAAAATAAGAGGGAGAAATCAAGAAACAGACTCTTAATTATAGAGAATAAACTGGTTGTTACCAGAGGGGAAATGGGTGGAGAGAATGGGTTAAGTAGGAAGAAAGAAAAATAAATTATTTTAGTTATTTTGGTGCTAAGCTAATATTCCATCAAATTAATATATTCTAATATACAGGCATTATCTTTTGGTCTAACGTCGTACCCTATTGACAACACTATTTTTTTGTATCTACATTTTGGTTTGCATTTGTATTTTATTTTATTTGTAAAATTTTATTTTAGAAAGAGAGAGGGAGAGAGAGAGAGAGAGGGAGAGAGTGCAAGCAGGGGAGGGGCAGAGGGGGAGAGAGAATCTTAAGCAGGCTCCACACTCAGCACAGAGCTCAGCACAGAGCCCAACACGAGGCTTGATCTCACAACTGTGAGATCATGACATGAACCAAAATCAAGAGTTCAACACTCAACTGACTGAGCCACCCAGGCACCCCTAGTTTGCAGTTTTAAATGATTGTTTTAAGGATAACGTTCTAGAAATGAGATTAAAGATATAAACTTTTAATAATGGATGGCATATACTGCAAGGTTGCTTACAGAAAGGTTCCATCTGTTTACACTAAGTCCGGTTAACTGTGTGCCTTTTGCACCCTTGCCAGAACTGAGTAATAGTATTTAACACTTTTCTTTTCTTTTTTCTATTTGACAATGTATCATTGTTGTTTTCATTTGCATTTCTTTGATTGCCTCTGAGGTTGGAACAAGGTGCTCCTTTCTAAAAATTCCTGTCTTTTGAGTCAGGGCCTTTGTTCTGTTTCTAGGATTTGATTTTCCTCTAGAACAGTTCCCCTTCCGGAATTCCTGATCTCTGACAAGGGCAGTTTCACTCTCCCGACCTCCCCAATTTCTGAAGCAGAGAGTCAGAGGTTATTTTTCTCTTCTTCAATCTCTGGTTTCCCATCAGTCACCCACGATGGTGATTCCTTCCTTTGAAAGTGGTTTTCTGTTTCATCTTGTTAAAATGAAACCCAGAGGCCCAAAATGGTGTCACTTAGGTTAAGGCCCCAAGTCAGTAAACCAAGACTTAATACCTAACCTAACTGTAGTTTCAACCCCCTAGAAATGTAACCTTTAGCCAGTCAACATGGGAATTTCCTCGTCGACATCAGGATATTTACTGAGGGATCCCTTCTGTTTCCCTTAGAAAGGCGATCTTGCCTAAAACAATGGATTCTTCGCTAATAATTTCCTTTTTCCCACTTCCTTTCTACCTTTAAAAACCTTTCTTTTTCTGTAGCCCCTGGGAGCTCCTTCCATTGTCAGGTGGGATGCTGCCCAGTGCATGGATGAATCAATAAAGCCAATTAGATCCCTACAATTCACTCGGTTGAATTTTTGTTATTTAACAACCTTGGTTCTCTTGAGAATGGCACCATCATTAGCCAAGGCCACAGAACTCCCACCTGGATTACAGTGGAAGCTTCCTGACAATTCTTTCTGCTCCCAATCCCTCCTGCTTTGATTTTCTTCCACCCACCTCAGTACTGACTTCCGAAGCAACGCCTTGCACATGTCGCTCCCTAGTGCCCTGGACCAGGTCCAGGAGGCTCTGCCAGCCATTCATCACCTCGGCACCACTTTCCACAGCTTCCTAGCTGGAAACCTGGCCCCCCGGGGGTCTTCCTCACTGCTTTGAGGTGGTTGCCTCTACTGCCTTCCTGGAGTGTTTCCACTTCCTGGATGTGCTCATTCCTCATCTTTGTTCTGGCCCGCTGCCAATTCTTTTAAGACTTGGTGCAACATTGGTCTTCTCCACCATCTATTCCAGACTCACCCGTACTCTTAGACCTTCCACACCACCTCGTGATCTCTTTTACAAAGCATGTGACGTCCTGAGGCGCCTGGGTGGCTCAGTCAGTTGAGCCTCATGAGCGTCAAACTCTTGATTTCGGCTTAGGTCCTGATCTCATGGTCGCGAGATCGAGCCCCACATCAGGCTCCATGCTGAGCGTGGAGCCTGCTTAAGATTCTTTTTCTCCCTCTGCCCCCTTCCCCACTTGCCTGTGCTCTGTCTATCTCTCAAATTAAAAACAACAACAACAACAACAAAGTATGTGACATCCTGCACAAGTAACAGGCCCATAACAGGGCCCAGAAAAGGAAAAGGAGAGCAAGGAGGAAGAGTTATTTCAGGGAAAGGGTGACACTTCATTTTCAACCAAGTGAGTTGTGGGCGATGGCAAGATTTTCAAATAAAGTTATCCCTTGGGCCACTGGAAATGTGGGCCCAGAATTAAGGAGAGAGGTTGGGGCTGGGAATATCAATTTGGGAGTCATCCACAGCGCTGACAGGGGTTGCCCTGGAATTTAGAACATCTGTAGGAATGGGGAAGAGGATCTGAGACAGAGTCTGGGGTAACACCTAAATGCAGATGTCAGAACAAGAGCCCAAAATGAAGAAAAGGAAATGGTGCTTACATAGGAGGAGGAGGAAACAAAAAAGGTGGAAAGGGGGGCAGAACCAGAGGGGACCACCCCTCCAAGAAGCTTGGTAGATTGTGAATGGCATGGAGCAGGATTTTATAGCTGGGGAACTAAGCCAAGTGCAGATCCAGGGAAAGAGCCAGAGATCAGGGACTCCCAAAGGGTCAAGTGCGGGGGGCAGGGGGTGGAATGCTGAGGGAGAGCCCAAGGTTACAGCTCAACCAGAAAGGTCTCCCAAAGAGGAGGAGCCTGAGCACTGGGGAAGGAGTCAAGAGGCCAGCCTGACACCCAGTCTCCCACACCCAGGGCAGAAACAGGGAGAGGGCCCGTGACTGCTCAGGGAGACAGAAGTGGAGCCCAAGGCATTGAGGGTAGGTTTTTTTTCCTCAGCCATCTTTGCCCCATCCCTTCAAACACGTATTCTAAGTAAACACTGGCATTCGCTATTTAAGATTAGCCTTTAAAGCCTTCTACTACAGGAACGCTGGAGCCACACCCAGAAAGTGATTAGCTGAAGAGAAGAACTTTCTCCTGGTGGCGGTTGTTAGATACTGAAAGAGGAGACTGGAGGAGGCCAGGGGTTCCCTGCTTCAGGAACTTTCCAGAGACTACTGTATAGTATACCCAACAGGCTCAAATTTTAATCCTGGCTCTGCTACTCGCTGAAGTCAAATTTAAAAGGTAGAAAAGGGTGGGGCGCCTGGGTGGCCAGTTGGTTGAGCATCCAACTCCTGATTTTGGCTCACACGTCGTGAGATCGAGCCCTGAGTCGGGGCTCTGGACGGACATCACGGAACCTGCTTGGGATTCTCTCTCTCTCCCTCTTTCTCTTTCCCCCTCCCCGGCTCTCTCTCTCTCTCAAAATAAGTAAGTAAACTTAAAAAAAAAAGGTAAAAAAGGGTACGTAGTGTAAAGCCCCCCTCCCGTACCTGTCTCACAGGTATTCACTTCCTCTTCCCAGGGGCAATGAAGGTTACCATATTCTTACATTTATTTCTAGAAATATTTGTTCCTATACTTTTGCAGATGATAGAGAGATAGATATAGATAGGTTAATTTCTCCTTCCTTTTTAAACAACTGCTAGCCTGTCTAATATCCTGCTTGATTCAGTTAAAGATGTGTCTTAACTATTATTCCTTTCTTAACTATCAAACAGCTTCCTTCTTGGGGCGCTGGGTGGCTCAGTCGGTTGAGCGTCCAACTTCGGCTCAGGTCATTATCTCACCATTCCCGAGTTCGAGCCCCGCATCGGGCTCTGTGCTGACAGCTCAGAGCCTGGAGCCTGTTTCAGATTCTGTGTCTCCCTCTCTGTCTATGCCCCTCATGCTCTGACTGTCTCTCTCTCCGTCTCAAAAAAAATAAATAAACATTAAAAAAAAAAAAGAGCTTCCTTCTTGTACATCACTCCACTGAATGGGTGAATTATTTTTTTTTTAATTTTTTTTAATGTTTATTTATTTTTGAGACAGAGAGAGACAGAGCATGAGTGGGGGAGGGGCAGAGAGAGAGGGAGACACAGAACCCAAAGCAGGCTCCAGGCTCTGAGCTGTCAGCACAGAGCCCGATGCGGGGCTCGAACTCACAGACCGCAAGATCATGACCTGAGTCAAAGTCTGACGCTCAACCGACTGAGCCACCCAGGCGCCCCAATGGGTGAATTATTTACTTAACCTATTCGTTCCTGGTAGACAGTTATTTTTGTATGTGCCTTTGATAGGTAGATATTATCAATTACCTTCCAAAGTTGTACTGGTTTATATTCCTGCCAACACTTTGTAAATAAGAGTCTGGGCAACTACTTAACCTCTCTGGGCCTCTGTTCCCTTATCTACCAAACAACCCGAACAGTACCTACTTCTTGGAATCATTGCCAAGGTGACTTGCGATGATGCGTGGAAAGTGTTTGGCATTTAGGAGTTGGTGCTCTTGAAATAAGGATATTCTTTTATTTTGGATTCGTGAGATATTGTCCTGGCCGATTAAGTGAATGTGATGGGACCTCCTCACCAGTCTGGGGTTTTCTGGTTAGGAAAAGATTCTACAGAAAGTTAGCATTGAGATCAGAAAGGTTGTGGGCATTGCCCTCCCCAGGGCAGGGATGTCTTCAGGGTACCCCAACCTCCTCCACGTGGCTTCCGCTCCCAGGTTCTTCCAAGCTGAGAAGTCGCGTGGAATCCAAAAAAATCTTGTGGGACAAAGGATCCTTTCCTTTGGTCATCAAGAGTCTTGAAATAGCGGACTCCGGGATTTACATCTGTGAAGTGGAGAGCAAGAAGAAAGAGGTGGAGTTGCTGGTGTTCGGCTGTGAGTACATGAGAATGCCACCCAAACAGCCCTCCCTGACTCCCAGTACTGCCCCCAAACCAGGCCCTGAGCTAGTGGGACCTCAACAGTCCAGAGACAGTTCAGACTGGCCGCCACATCCCCTCACTCCTTGGGTCAGGCAGTGGGAGACGAAGAAACTTAGAGAGCGGGGAGAAAGGAGGCAGGAGGCAGAAGAAGGAGGGGGAGAGGCAAAAGAAGAAAGGAAGGGAGAGGCGGAGAAGGAAACTGCCTTGGGTGGGTGGGGGGGGTGGGGCCCATGGGTGTTAGCAGGGGTGATGGAGACACACTCTTGGTTTCCTGGCTTCTTCCTTCCCCTTGGGGATAGTGTGTGTGTGACACAGGTGGCCTGCTCCTTCCACAGTGACGGCCAAGGTGGACACCCGCAGCAGCAGCAGCAGCAGCAGCAGCAGCAGCAGCAGCAGCGATGTCCACCTGCTACCAGGGCAGAGCCTGACCCTGACCTTGGAAAGCCCCTCCAGTAGTAGCCCTTCGGTGCAATGCAAAGGTCCAGGCAACAAAAGCAAGAGCGGGGCCCACAGCCTCTCACTGTCCAAGCCGGAGTTGCAGCAGAGTGGCACCTGGACATGCACCGTCTCCCAGAGCCAGAAGACACTGGAGTTCAACAAGACCATCTTGGTGCTGGGTAAGAGGGGCCCCTCTCCCCTGCAGTCTCCCCTCTGCCTCAGTGGCAGGCAGATCCTCCCTCTGCTCTCACTGCTCTGCTCCTGGGCCGCTGCTGGGGGACAGAGGGAGGCTAGGGCCAGCCCCCCGCCCAGCTGAATGTGTCCTGAGGGATACACTGGGCCCTCTCTCCCTCACGGTGCTGATTAATAGCCACCCCTCAGGGTGGCGGACACGGAGGAAGGAAAGAAGGGACAGGGGGATGTAAGGGCATCTGTTTTCTTTGTTGTCTCAGCTCCCACTAAGTTGTAAATCCACTCACTTGGGGACCCTAACACCAGCAAGCCAGCCCTGATGACATTCAACATTGCTCCTTTAAATCGTGAGCCAGGGGGGCACTGGGTGGTGCAGTCAGTTAAGCTTCTGACTTTGGCTAAAGTCATGATCTCAGGCCCCCCCCCCCCCCCGCCCGCCACCACATATGATCCCTGCTTTGGGTTCTGTGCTGACAGTGTGGCGCGCCTGGAGCCTGCTTCAGTTTCTGTGTCTCCCTCTCTCTCTGCCCCTCCCACTCATGCTATGTCTCTCTTTCTCTCTCTTTCTCGAAAATAATAAACATTAAAAAAAAAAAATTAAATCGTGAGCCAGGCACCCTGGTTGGGGGATGCCAGGTACCAAGAGCCCAGAATGCAAGTCCTACCCCAGATCCTGGCCTCTGTACTTATGTGACACAAGGTAGTGTCGTGAGGTGGTTAAGTGCACAGACTGACTTAAATCCCGGCTCTGACTTCACCACGGGACCTTCGGCCAATTACTGAACCTCTCTGTGCCTTGTTTTCAGAGATGATGCTCACTGTGATAATCCCAACCTCGCAGTGTTGCAGCGAGAATTGATTCACGTGATGCACTTAGAACAGTGCGTGGCATATAGCAAGCCCTAATCAGGCACGTGCTCTTCTCTTACGAAGGCTGATAAATTATACACCTAAGTAGTGCATGCCAAATGCCCCCTGTGCTCCGGGGATCCTGAGGGCAGAGAGGACCCCGTGGCTGGGCTGTTCTGTGAAGGCTTGCAGTGGGAGGAGGCACCGCCTTGGGAATCTGCTGGGGTGGAGAGACTAGAGACATTTGGAGAGGTAGATGGGAACTTACGGGCCAGAAATGGCAACCTAAGGGTTTGAACTCACCTGGTTCCCTTCCATCTCTTTGCTGCCCCCACCACATGCCCACCCTACCCCATACCCCTTCATCTTCCTATCTCCTGACCCAGCTTCTCTCTCTTGCCACCACCAGCTTTCCAGAAGGTCTCTGACACCATCTATGCGAAAGAAGGGGACCAGGTGGAGTTTTCCTTCCCACTTAACTTCGAAGCTGAAGACCTGCGGGGGGAGCTGAGCTGGAAGGCAGAGGGGGCTCCCTCCTCCCTGCCCTGGATCTCCTTCACCTTGAAGAACAAGAAGGTATCTGTGGAAGAGGTTAACCACGACCCCAAACTCCAGATGAAGGACGCGCTCCCACTCCACATTACCCTGCCCAACGTTTTGTCTCGGTATGCTGGTTCTGGAAAACTGACCTTGGTCCTTAACAACGGGCAGCTGCAGCAGGAAGTAAAACTCGTGGTGATGAGAGGTGAGGAGCTAGGCTGAGCAGGGGAGGCCAGGGGCCGGAGGTGGAGGGGTGAGGCCCGGGGCCCTTACGGCAGGACAGGCCCAGTTGCCTGACGGAGTTGATTCAGGGTCTTCTGGTTTCAAAATGAGAATGGAATCCACGTGTCCTTCCTTGACATCCATGAGCCAGCCTGCGGTGGGCTCCACTGAAAAACCCCAAAGGGCATGAGCTGAGAACCAAGGTTCTTTCTTTCTTTTTTTTTTAACTTTTTATTTTATTTTTGAGAGACAGAGAATGAGCGGGGGAGAGGCAGAGAGAGAGGGAGACACAGAATCCAAATCGGGCTCCAGGCCCTGAGCTGTCAGCTCAGAACCTGATAGGGGGCTCGAACCCACGAACGATGAGACCATGACCTGAGCTGAAGTCGGACACTCAACCGACTGAGCCACCCAGGCGGCCCTAGAACCACGGTTCTAATTCTGCCTTTGGCCAACCCTCTGTGATCCTGACTATGATCGTGGGCCTCTTTCTCCTAACGAAGATAACCAAATCTGCTCTTAGTGGAATAGTGATGAGAGTAGTGTCAGGCTCCACCCTGAGCTCCTTACTTCCTTATCTCCCCCATCGCCATAACGCCGCAAATAATCGTGGCTCACACTTGCTGCTGAGGACTCGCCAGACCCACTCAACCACTTTACATCTGTTTGTGAATTTACTGTGTATTTCATTATTGTCTGAGGCTTGGTCGTCAGGTAACTGGCAGGGACACGCAGAGGGTCAGCGGTGAGGTTGGGATCCAGATCCAAGACCCTCGGCCTCAAGAGCTGTGTTTGCTTTATATAACCGCATGAAAACGTGCTCTGAGAAGCTTAAAAAAGAGCAGCCATGTAAAGCATTTTTGATCGTTCTACCGAATCCCCTCAGAGCGCAGAGATGCCAGGGACGCAGACGTCCAGGCTCCCAGCCTCAGTCTCTTGTCCCTCCGCAGTGACTCACTCTGAGAACAAGTTGACCTGTGAAGTGCTGGGACCCACCTCCCCTGAACTGACGCTGAGCTTGAAATTGGAAGAGCAGGCTGCCAAGGTCTCAAAGCAGCAGAAGATGGTAAGGGTGGAGGGCGCCGAGGCGGGAACATGGCAATGTCAACTGTGTGACAAGGGCAAAGTCCTGCTGGAAGCCAAGCTCAAGGGTGAGTGAGAGCCCTGCAGACCCTACCCTGCACTCCCAGCCCAAGGATGAGACCCAAGTGTAACTGGGCGGTGAGGCCTTCCTGGGGCCCTCCAGAATGCCCGGCCCCCTGACAGAGGGCCAGGAGCTGAACACATCTTTCTCTCTTGCAGTTTCGGCTCCAGTGCTCACCAGGGCCTGGACAAATCTCTTGGCCATGGTGCTGGGCGGGATCGCAGGCCTTCTGCTTTTCGCTGGGCTCTGCATCTTCTGCTGTGTTAAGTGCTGGCACCGCAGGGTGAGTGAGCCCCCCCCCCAGAACCTCCCTTTCACTTCCCACAAGGTACGTGAGCACCTGAGACCTGGACAGCCACAAGGGTACCCTGTGTATGTGCCCTGCTCGTGCTCTGGCTCTCTCTGCCCGCCCACCGAGTTCCTGCGCTGCCGACTGGGCCCTGTCCCAGATCCCGTGCAGCGGGAGAGACTGGAAAGAGCAAAGGGTTAATGCTGGGACAGATGGCCTCAGCCACAGTAACTGCTTCTCCTCTCCCAGCTCTCCCCATTCCCTCTTCCAATGGGCACCTCCCTTCTGGAGGCCTGGGACCCTCATGACTCCCCTCCTTCTTCCTGGACAGCGCCAGGCAGAGCGGATGTCTCAGATCAAGAGACTCCTCAGCGAGAAGAAGACCTGCCAGTGCCCCCGGTAAGGAACTGGGTTGAGGGGGCGGGGAGAGCGGGAAGGGGAAGGGGAGGGCAGGAGTGGGAAAGAAGAGAGGAAAGAGAGGAGGGAGGGAGGCGAGGAGTTAAAGGGAGGTGATGGATGAGGAAAGAATGGTGCAGAGGGTTGGCTGAGGGGGGTAGGAAGCAGGAAGAAGGGGAGGGCAGAGGAGAAGGGGCCACGCGCGCGCCTGGGATATTTCTGGGTATGGCCGTGCAGCTGTGGCCAGAGGCCACCATGGCCCTGGAAGGGGACAGTGCGGTATGAGAGACACAGAGCTGCGAGGAGGCAAAGGAGGTGGGGAGGAATAAACTTGCTCTTCCTTGCTCCTCCAGCCGGTTACAGAAGACGTGTAATCTCATCTGAGGCACAGGACCCGGCAGCTTCCCACTTGCAATGCGGCCTCCCCAGCTGTCTCCCCTTGCGTTCCCTGCTGGGCTCCTGCGCCTGCCGACCAGATGAATGTAGCAGACCCCAGCATTTCCGGCCATCTCCTGCTCTCTCTGTCCACACTCGGCCATTGGTCCTCCTCTTGCAGAGGCTTACACCATTTCCTCCTCATTTCCTTTGCATCAAACCTAGCCCTTAACAAGATTTCTTCCCAGCTCTCTCCTCCATTGCGCACGGGTCCCAGAGAATCACATGGAACCCGCCCTGCCTGATGTGGAGCGCAAGGCTGGGTGTCCGAAGCAGGAAGCATAGGACTGTCATTTTATTGGACAGGACCTTGGGACCAGAGGGGGCAGGGACTAGCCCAAGATCACACAGCCAGTCAAGGGCACATCCAGATCAAAAGCCTCCTGACTGCTAGCCTCCACTGTTCCATTCTCCCTGCTTCCTCTGTCTGTTTTGGCAGGGCACAGACTCACGTCCTGACCTGTGCACAAGCAGGCACCGCTGGACACAAGCCCATGTGCGCAGCCCATCCTCGTGCTCAGACACAATTCCTTATCACCCCAGCAGTATGCCTCAGTGTATGAGCCCGCCTCAGTTTACGAGCCCGTCTCACATCCTTTGTCTGTTTAAACCTCACGAAAATCTCACAAAACTAGTACTGACAGGACCAAGATTAGCATCTCCAGCTTAGAGACCGGAAATGGAACTCAGAGAGGTCAGATGATTGCCCAAGGTCACACAGCTAGGACGTGCCAGAGCCAGGACTAAGCCCAGGTCTCCTAACCCCTCGTTCCATGGCTGTTTCCTGAATGCAGAGACGAACGCCGCTCACATCTCTGCAGCTGGTTAGTCACCGGTGCCCAGTACCCACCTCTGGATTCATAAGAGCACACCACCCCGCTCAGGGCCTGCCTCAGAGAGTTCACAAACACGGAAGAGGGCCTCCCTGCCTCAAATCCCTCTCTCTCACCTGCTGGCGGCAGAATCCTGTTGCCAGAGGACAAAGCTGGCAGTTCTCCTCATCGGAGCACAGGCTGGGGACACAGGCCCTGCGGGAGAGAGTGCCCGGTGACCTACCGCTCACCCTGTGGCAGAACCTTCTGGAGGGTGAGCTTTGCCAGGGGGAGGGGGTGGGGAGCTGGCTGGAGAGAGCGCCCTGAGAGGACCTCCGGGGAAGGCTTTAGTCCCCCGGCCCTGCACTTTCCTTCATCCCTCCCCCAAACCATTCAGGAAGCAGGAAAATTGGGGTTACAAGTATTCTTCTTCCTCCCCTTCTTGAGCCATCCCTCTCAGGATCCTCAGCCTCCTCTGCCTTTCCTTCCTTCCCTTTCTCACCACCTGTGTCAGCCCCCACCCCCTTTCCCTTGTCTTCTCTTTCCAGCTTGCCCCTTCCAGGAAGAACACCAAGTTGACGCCAAGGCTCCCCCCTGCTTGCTTCGTATTCCTGCCCACTCCCAACCCCTGCCTCCCTGAGCTGACAGAAAAAATACAATAAACTTACTGTAAAGATGTTCTTCTTGTGTATGTGTGTGTGTCTGTGTGTGAGAGAGAGACAGACAGACAGACAGACAGACAGCCACAGACAGTCTCCGGGGACCTGGATCTCCCAATCTTTGGGATCAGACAGACCCGGAGGAGAGGTTGCCAGGCTACCAGGGGAAGGAGATGAAGTTTCCCTGGGGAGGGAAAAATTCTCTGGAGGCCCATCACCCACCTGCCCACCCCGCAGGGCCTTGTGTGCACAGGAGGCCAACACCTTGTCCGGAGGGAGAGGCCGCAGGGGCTGTGTGTGCTCTACACACGCATGTGTGTGGTGGAGAAAAAGGACTAAGAGAAACTGTCATGTGTGCTTGCTAATTGTGTGCGTCCCCAACAGGAGTGTGAGTTTGTGTTCCAGGAAAAGGAAGCGGTGTGTGGGGAGGGTGGGTTTGGGGGGGGGGGGATGCGTTCTTTTAGACCTGTGTCCACCTCGCCCTCCCAAGCAGCCCCAGCTCCATCACAACCTCCAGCACATGCCCCCCCTGAGTTACACCCCGGGCGCAGCCCTCACGGATACACACAGTGACACACGCTTCCTCCGCCCGAACAGCCAGCTCCTCGTCCCCGAAACACCACCAGCTGCCTCTCTGAGGCTGTGTTCGTGTGGAAAACCGGGGTGGGGTGGGGGCAGGACACGAACCGTCTCACCAATGAAGCCGGTTCCCTGCCAGCGTCCTCGCCCCCTCCCTGCCGGCGCCTTCCTTGCCCCTCCCCCTCCAAGTCACCGCCGTCCAGTTCCCCGCCCCGCACTCGCCCCCGCGCCCCCCGAGCCTCTTCCCTGCCGAACCCGGACCCGGGGCTCACGGGCGGCATGCCTCCGGGAGAGGGGGGCTTGGACAGACCTGGGGGGGGCAGAGACTGAGTGAGCGGCGGGCCGAGCCCGGGAGGCTGGGACCGAGGAGGGGAGGGAGGCCCGGAGGGAAGGAGGGAGGGAAGGAGGAGGGCGGGCGAGCTGGAGCCGGCGGGCGGCGGGAGCCGGGGCGAGCCGCGTCGGGAGTGCGGTCTCCATGGCAGTGCCGGGCGCGGCCAGAGGTAAGACGACCCCTGCCCCGTCCCCCGCGGCCCCCTCCTCTCCTCGCCCCAGCCGCCTTCTCTCCCCTCCGGCCGGCCCCTCCTCCCCAGCCACCTGCTGTCCCTGCCCTGGAGAACATGGTGGGTGGCAGGAGGTAGGAGTCGCCTGACCTTACCCCTTCACCCCGAAGGGCGAGGGACCCCTGTCCGCGGTGAAGTCCCCCGGATCCTCCCTCCCACCTTCCTCTGATCTTTCTCTGTCCTTCACCTCCTCTCTGTCCTTCACATCCTTCCTCCCTCCCTCCCTCTCTGACTCCCCATCTCTTTTTTCCTGAGCCCACCGGCTGGGCCTGGGTGGGGGTAGATGGGAAGGGGTGCCGGGCTGTAGGGGAGAGTAGTGGGGGGGGCGCTTCTGACCAATTCCTTCCACCTCCCTCTGGCTGGCCATTGCCATGGCAACTAGGGTATACTGGGCTCCGAGGGAACAAAGGTGGGGGGCGGACTAGGACCTCTCTGGGAGGGCTAGAATCTGAGGTTCTTCCACAGGAAGTAGACCCTCTCACTTCTGTGCCCCATTTTTACCCCTACTTACCACCAAAGCTATTAGCTCATCCTTCTTGCTTTCACTCTGTTCAGGGTTTCACCTGCTTTCCTCTTAGCCCCCCTCCCCAGGGCTCACTGAAGCTCAGCTTCAGGAAATTCAGGACTATCCTCCTTCCCATCAGTGGGAAACTGAGGCTGGGGCAGGAAAGGAAAGAATGGAGGTCTACCAGTGAGAGTCTGCACCTTATTCAACATTGGGCGTTTTCCTATTTCCTGCTCCCTCTTTCCACACAACCCCTCTTCCCTCATAAGCCTCCCTGCCAGGGGTCTCTGGGGTTTTCCTTCTATTTTCAGATACTATCACTTTGCCCCCTCTTTCTCTTCTGCTCAAACTCTCCTCCTTCCCCCTAGTTCCCCATCTTTCCATTTCTGGATGCTTCTGATGTCAGCGGTTTCCCCGCCTTCGGGTTCCCTAGCCCCCCCCCCCTCGGTCCCAGCTTCCTTCCTCCCATCTTCCTAGATCCCTAGTGAGCTAGAGGGGGATCACGCAGGCTTGGGGGAAACGGGGCTGAGCACCAAGACCCTTGGGCCCAGGAGCTGGAGCATTGGGAAGGAGCTATATTAGCATACATATCCCAGTTTACCGTGAACCCTCAAGAAGAAACAAGTCATACATCTGCCATCAGTAGCCCCGAAGAGAGATTCAGGAACATGAAGACAGGGATTGAATAATACTGAGCAGAGAATATAAGAAGAAGGGACCTGGGAATGCCAGAGGGAGGAAAAAGGGCTAAAAATGGGGTAGGAGACAGGAGGTCAGAATACCTTCTTTCCGGAAGGTCTGGAAAGCAGTGTTCTTACTCGTGTGGCCTGTGATGGCCATCTGATTTAAGGCAGGAGAATGTTCTGAATGACCCCATTACCCGTAGGAGTCGGTTATTTTTCTATACTTTCAAAAGGGGGCACAGGGAGTCAGCTGGAGACCAGCGTAAGCCCTACCTTTGCCCCCCCCCCACATGTCGTTTCTCCCTTGCAGTTTGTCCAGGTGGCTGAGCTTCACCCCCACACCCCTTGGGGTGTCCAGAAGATCCCTGGCTGGTCAAGAACCGGAGGAAGAAGAGAACCGGAAGTCCCAGCATGGGGACCAGAGCTCCTCAGCCAGCCTCATAGTTGGGAAAGCAGTCAGCTTGCCCCTCCCGCTCCCCATCAATTACAGGGATACTTCAGGAAGGGCCCCACCCAATATGGAGGCTGAGGACCACCTCTGCTGACCCTCAGTCTCCTCCCCTGCCCCCCACACCTGACCTTAGCTGGGTCAGTGGTCATGCAATGCTGAGCAGGAGGGTGGGCCTAGCGGTGGCCCGCTTCACTACAGGGCAAGGACTGTACGCATCATGGGTGTGTGTGTGAGTGGGGCTCCTGGGTGAGACCTAGCCCCCACCCCCAGGAGTTCAAGGGGGGGTGGGGGGACTGAGGATAGGATGGCTCGGGGCGGGGCAGGGGCAGAGGAGGCCTCCCTGCGCTCAAACGCATTGTCCTGGCTGGCCTGTGGGCTCCTGGCGCTGCTGGCCAATGCCTGGATCATCCTCAGCATCTCGGCCAAGCAGCAAAAGCACAAGCCGCTGGAGCTACTGCTCTGCTTCCTGGCGGGCACACACATACTCATGGCGGCTGTGCCCCTCACCACCTTCGCCGTGGTGCAGCTACGGCGCCAGGCTTCCTCCGACTATGACTGGAACGAGAGTATCTGCAAGGTCTTTGTGTCCACCTACTACACACTGGCCCTGGCCACCTGCTTCACCGTCGCCTCGCTCTCCTACCATCGCATGTGGATGGTGCGCTGGCCCGTCAACTACCGCCTCAGCAACGCCAAGAAGCAGGCGCTGCATGCCGTCATGGGCATCTGGATGGTCAGCTTCATCCTCTCCACGCTGCCCTCCATTGGCTGGCACAACAATGGCGAGCGCTACTACGCCCGTGGCTGCCAGTTCATAGTCTCCAAGATTGGCCTGGGCTTCGGCGTCTGCTTCAGCCTCTTGCTCCTCGGGGGCATTGTCATGGGGCTGGTCTGTGTGGCCATCACCTTCTACCAGACGTTGTGGGCCCGGCCCCGGAGGGCTCGGCTGGCCCGGAGAGCGGGGCTTGGGGGTGGGACCAAGGGGGGCGGGCCGGGGGGTTTGGGTACCCGGCCAGCCTTTGAGGTGCCAGCCATTGTGGTGGAGGATGCCAGAGGGAAGCGGCGGTCCTCACTGGACGGCTCGGAGTCTGCCAAGACGTCCCTGCAGGTCACCAACTTGGTCAGCGCCATCGTCTTTCTCTATGACTCACTCACAGGGGTGCCCATCTTGGTGAGATTGGGGCCCCCCACTTGCTCTCCCCAATATCCAGGCCCCAGCACAATCACCTGACCTCCAAGTCCATCAGCCATACAGCAACTCCGCCGTCCACCTTCCTGCCTTCTGCCCACCCCTGCTATATTTGTGAGCCCCCCACCTCTATCGTCCATCTCCTGGTTCCCATTACCCTGAGCCTCGTCATCTGTTTTCCAGTTTCTGCTACTCAGCCCTGCTCAACCCTGTCATCCACCTATCTTCCAGCTCCACGATGTATCCAGTCTCCATGCTTCAGCCCCCGGACCTCCATTCTCCATTCCCTAACACTCTCCTGTTACCACAGGGTCTCTCAGCACTCTGGGTGGTAACCCCAGAGAGCTCAACCCACCACCCCAGCTTTTTGCATCCCCATCTAGTCCCTATTCCTGAATTTCTCTGTGTGTTCAAGTTTTCTCTGCCACCTCTACTTCTCTCCTCCAGTCTCCCTGGGGCTTTATCTTCAGTACTTGCCCCTGATCTTCCTCTGAAGCAGTCCCTTCCCCTCTGTTCATCCCATCCCCACCTCCAACTTTGTCTCTGTGATCCTCTGTGAACTGGGGCATCCCTTCCCTCTTGCACTAGGATATGGATCTGGGGTCAGGTGGGACCTCTGGGCTCCGGGTCGTGACCCCCGCCATTCCCCATCCTCCCGCTAGGTGGTGAGCTTCTTCTCCCTTAAGTCGGACTCGGCTCCACCGTGGATGGTGCTGGCTGTGCTGTGGTGCTCCATGGCGCAGACGCTGCTGCTGCCCTCCTTCATCTGGTCCTGCGAGCGCTACCGTGCCGACGTGCGCACTGTGTGGGAGCAGTGCGTGGCCATCATGTCCGAGGAGGATGGCGACGACGGTCAGAGGAGGGACTGGGCTTTGGCTTTCCTGGGCTTCGACTCCCTTTTC
The DNA here is from genome assembly GCA_030068075.1 of Paguma larvata. Lineage (NCBI taxonomy): Eukaryota > Metazoa > Chordata > Mammalia > Carnivora > Viverridae > Paguma > Paguma larvata. The sequence continues at coordinate 96,889,550 of CM057828.1, read as the reverse complement.
TGCCCTTTTCTACCAGCCCTTCTCTGTGCAGGGACGGGCTGCCCTTGAGTGCCCCCTGCTGGACAGAACCCGCGCCGCCCTTGGGCCGACTCCAGGCTCCCTTTTCCCTAGTCACGCACCCGATGTACACCCGTTGCTTCCTTCTGCACTGGGGGCTCCCTCCGCTGGGCGTTGGTCCCCCCCCTGGAAGTCCACGCTACCCAGCTTTGCCTCCACTCTCCAGACAGAGTGCCTGAGAAACAGGCCAGAGTCCTAACACAACTATAAAGGCAGACTGTGGAACTAAGGGGAGGTTAAGCTCCCTGAGAGAGACCCCCAGCTATAGGGACAGTTGTTGGGGGTGGGCTTGTACTGTTTCAATAAATATGTCTATACGTATGAAGCACTACGGCCTTAGCCCTGAATGCAGCAGATGTTAGGCCCTCCTGCTTTTCCTCCTGGAGCTTACAGACTAGTGTGAACAGAAGGATTTTCTGGGGAGCTTAAAAAGGGGGCAGGAAGTTTTAAGGGGAGGAGGGGAGGGGAGTGGATATTCCCTGCCTGTAACCACCCTGCCTCTTTTCTCTCCTAGATGGTGGCTGTGATGACTATGCAGATGGCCGAGTGTGCAAAGTTCGTTTTGATGCTAATGGTACCACGGGACCAGGAGGCAGGGACCCCACCCAGGTGAAGCTGCTGCCTGGAAGGCATATGCTGTTTCCCCCTCTTGAGAGGGTCCACTACTTACAGGTACGGGACTAGGGAGCGGACCTCCTATTCTGGGTATCCCCTTACTACTTGTCTCCAGGCTGTTAGCCATCCTGACTCCTCATTCCCTAACCCTGGCCTGCAGGGCACCTAAGGGGTAGGTGAAAGGCGCGGCAAGAGAGGCTCCCCTTCAGAACCAGGTTTGCCCATCAGAGGATATTTTTTTTAAACTTATTTGTTTATTTTTGAGAGAGACAGGGAGAGAGAGAATCCCAAAATCCCACGCAGGCTCCACACTGTCAGCGCAGAGCCAGGTGCGTGGCTCCAACTCACAAACCGGGAGATCATGACCCAAGCTATAATCAAGAGTCTAACAGTTAACCGACTGAGTCACTCAGGGGCTCCCCAGAGGATGTTTTGCAAAAGTTTAAGGGGGTGAAGCCATCTTGCAGGGTCCCCACTTCGGTTCCTGCCTTTACACCCTATGTCCCTATAGCACCTCTGGGTCTACCTGCTCCTCTCCCCAGGTCCCTCTGTCCCGCCGTCTGTCCCACGATGAGACGAACATCTTCTCTACTCCTCGGGCACCAGGCTCCATCCTACATAAGTGGTCATCCTCTGATGACATCCGGGTCCTCCCGGCCCAGAGCCGAGCCCTGGGGGGCCCTCCTGAGTACCTGGGACGAAGACAAAGGCTGGAGGATGAGGAGGATGAGGAGGAAGCTGAAGGTGGGGGGCTGGCCAGCCTTCGCCAGTTCCTGGAGGGGGGGATGTTGGGGTCAGGTGGGGGACCCCCGCGGGGTCCTGGCTTCTTCCGGGAAGAGATCACCACCTTTATTGATGAGACACCTCTGCCTTCTCCGACTGCTTCGCCAGGGCCCTCTCCTCGCCGGCCCAGGCCCCTGGGTCTCTCACCCCGCAGACTATCCCTTGGGTCCCCTGACAGCAGAGCTGCTGGACTTCCTTTGGGCTTAAGTGCAGGGAGACGCTGCTCCCTGACAGGAGGTGAGGGGAGTGCAAGACCTTGGGGAGGATCCTGGGGCCCAGGTAACCCCATTTTCCCCCAGCTGACGCTGTGAGCCCAAGTGGGCCTGCAGGACTCAAATGAGGGGCCCTGAGTGAGTAACACCTGTTCTGGCCCTGAGCCTAGGGCAGCTGCCTCCAGACTCCGGGGAGATGGGCGCTGGATCTGGGGCCCGGAGCCCCCGCTGTCTCCCATCTCAATGACCAGATGCCCTACTCACCTTCCATCATCCTTAGCAAATTGTATTAAAGCCTGAAGTGTTACCATGGAAACCTTGGTGTCCATTGTACGAGAGTGGTAAAGGGAATGGCTGGAGGCTTGGTGGTGGAATGGCTCATAGAGGACAAAACAGAGCAGGAGCTGTGGACAGAGGCACAGAAATACACCCGGAGAAGGACAAACTCAAACATGAAGACATACACAGGGACAGGCTTATAAGAGCATTTTGTGCTGGGCATGGGCATGGGGGGACAGTTGAGTGTGCTGGTTTGGGGCGAACGAGGATCTTTGTTCGGATTGGTGGAAGTGGTTTCAGAGTGTGATTCCATCAGGGCCATGGTCCAACTCTCCTCCTTCCCCCAGATCCACCTGAGGCCTCACCTTCTGGGCAGGAAAGGATTTGGGCCTGACTTGGTATCACAGGCCTGCATCCCATGTTGCATTCTAAAGGTCTTTTTCCAAAAGTGTGTGTGGGTCGGTGTGTGGGAGGCATCCACACTCCTTGTCCTGGACTCAAGAGTAGGGGGGTTGGGGAGGAGGGACACAGAGTGGAGGGGAACACAGCTGCAGTAGCTACGTTCACCCCATGGGCCTCAGGGTTGGAGTCAACCCCATGAGCAGCAAGAGGCTCCCCATGCTGTTTTCCAAAGCACCGGTCCCGCTCCAGTTCCAGCCCTTTGCCATCTGCTCCTCGCGGCCCGCCCGTTTCTCATCATCCCACACTACCCTTCGTCTTAAAGACTGCTTTCTCCACTTTCTGCCAGGCTTCCTGACTTCTCTGGCTTTCATATTGGCCAATATGGGTTGAGTCTGGGCCCCATCAGCACTCCTTGGCCTCGCTCATTCCTTCTGTCTTCCTCTCCTCCCTCCTCTCCTTCTCGCCTTCCTTTCCCCTCCCTCTCCCATCCCCCTATCCTCTCTCTCTCCCTCTGGGCTCCCGCATTCCGCTTCGGCAGCCGGCCGGCGCCTCCGGCACCATGCTCCGGCTCCTTCGGCTGCTGCTGCTACTGCTGCTGCTGCCTCCGCCGGGGTCCCCCGAGCCCCCAGGCCTGGCCCGGTTGTCCCCGGGTGCGCCCCCCCAGGCCCCCGACTTGCTCTACGCGGACGGGCTGCGCGCCTACGCTGCCGGGGCTTGGGCGCCGGCCGTGGCGCTGCTGCGGGAGGCGCTGCGGAGCCAGGCGGCCCTGGGCCGCGCGCGGCGGGACTGCGGGGCGCGCTGTGCGGCCGAACCGGGGGCCGCGCTCCCCGCCGGGCTGCTCGACGCCCCGGACTCTGGGCCCGGCCCGGCGCAGGGGCCCTGGGAGCGGCTGCTGCTCCGCGCGGCGCTCCGCCGGGCCGAGTGCCTGACCCAGTGCGGGGCGCAGAGGCTGGGCCCCGGGGGCGCGGCGCGGCTCCGCGTGGGGAGCGCGCTCCGGGACGCTTTCCGCCGCCGGGAGCCCTACAACTACCTGCAGAGGGCCTACTACCAGGTGCGGGGGCCGCCCGGGCCCTTTCCGGGGTCCTGCCCCGACCCGCGCTGCGCTGCTACTTGGAGCTCGCCAGGAGAGGGCGGAAAGCAGGCGCCGGGGACTCCGGGTGGGGCTGGAGGGGAGGACGGTCAACGGACCTCTCCTTTTGGGCAGGTCCTATCAAAACCACGTCACGTATCCATTGAGGTCGCCGAGGGACAGCCTAAGGGAAAGTGGGAGCAAAGTTGGAGCGGGGCTGGGTGGGTTCCGGAGACAGGGTAGAAGTAGATCGGAGATGGAGGGAAGGGGCCTGAAGCGTCTCTTCCTCAGACCTACTTGGGGTGATAGCAGCCTCTTCCTAGGAGCGAAGCGGAGAATGGGGGAACCCCACCACTGGACAGGAAGTATGGGGGGGCGGCGTTGAGTGTGAGGCCGGGCGTCTGGGGGGCGGGCCGCAGCTACTAGTTCAGTAGCTATTGCCTACGTGGCTGGGGAGGGGGGGGCGCTGGTCCCACACACCTCAGCTCAGGGTCCTAGAGACCTGCGGGTTTTGCAGGCCGCTCAGGTCTCCCCCACTTCCCGCACTTAGCTATCACTTGCCCCTTATCTTCCAAACTGAGGCCCTGAGGACCCTCTGCCCATATCGCACCCACTCCAAAGTCTTCAAACCCCTCTTTCCTTAGCAACCAGACTCTGGAACGTCCCCAGCATACTGGTTTCTCGGGGGTCTGGAGGTTGAGAGACGGGCAGTTCGGATTGCCAAGTCTTTCAGAAGGTTCTGGGGCAGTTTTTGGTGTGCGTGTGGAATGGGAAGGCCAGTGAGTGGACAGAGAGAGGTCTGACACCCCTCCCCGAGGGCACTGACTCCCTCCTCCTTCCCACCTCTCAGCTGAAGAAGCTGGACCTGGCAGCAGCGGCAGCACACACCTTCTTTGTAGCAAACCCAACACACCTCCAGATGCGGGAGGACATGGCTAAGTACAGACGTATGTCTAGGGTGCGGCCCCAGAGCTTCCGGGACCTGGAGACTCCGCCACACTGGGTGAGACCCTTTGACTGGCTGGGTACACGGGGCTCGTTGGACTCTGACCTGCGTAGTCCGGCGTCAGGAGATCCGGGTACTGTCCTCAGTAACCATGGGTGGAGAGTCCCTCTCTGGGACTTAGTTTTCTTCCTTTCTTTCTTCACTCAAGTCCCGCGTTCTACCATATATTCCCCCGAGGTGAAGTGGGATCTGGAGTCCATGTCCCAAATGAGACCAACGCCCCTCCCCTTCTTTCAACTTCCCTATCTTGTTTGGCACCCCGCCCTCAGGATCTCAGGTGACCGCCCAGCCCCCTCCCCAACAGGCAGCCTATGAAGCCCCCAGGATCTCAGGTGACCGCCCACCCTCCTCCCCAACAGGCTGCCTATGACGACGGCCTGGAGCTACTGGGGCGTCAGGAGGCAGGACTGGCACTGCCCCGCCTAGAGGAGGCCTTGCAGGAGAGCCTGGCCCAGATGGAGAGCTGCCGGGCTGACTGCGAGGGGCCTGAGGAGCAGCAGAGGGAGGAAGAAGAGGAGGAAGGGACTGGAGGCCAGGGGGGCCTCTACGAGACCATTGCAGGTAAGGAGCTGGGGGTTCACGGTGCCACGGAGAGAAGCATCACAAGCTGAATGGTTCACCTGTGTCCTCTGCAGGGCACTGGATTCGGGTCCTACAGTGCCGCCAGCGCTGCGTGGGGGACACAGCCACACGTCCTGGCCGCAGCTTCCCTGTCCCTGACTTCCTTCCCAGCCAGCTGAGGCGGCTGCACGAGGCCCATGCTCAGGGTCAGTTGGGGAAGGGTGAGCGCTGGGGGGTGACTGGGGTTGGAAACAGGGGAAGAGAAGGTTTGTCTCTGATGGTATCCTGAGCCGTCTCTCTGCATCCCTCCCGTCTGTCTCTGGATCTATAGTCGGTCAGGGCTCCGTGGGGACCATCACTTCGGGAGGACTCTCATTTGCCCTCCTTTGGCACCGTTGTGGAAAGCTCAGGAGATGGGTCACAGGGCTCCTTCTGCCCTTGCTGCTTCTCACCTTCCTTTAATCTCTCCTCTCTTCCTCCCCTTTGACCTCTGCCTGTACAGCTCAGGTATGTTTGAGTCAGCTTCGGAAAGAAGCAATGGATAGGCGTGTCTGCCAGGTGGGATGGGGGCTTTGGAGTTGTTTGGCATTGGCAGATCACCTTCTCTGGCTGTGCCTCTGTCTCCTCTGCCTCTGCCCAGGGATCACTGCCGTTCTCAGTCTCTGGGCCCCGCCCCCACCCTATTGCTCTGTCTCCAGTGGGGAATCTGTCCCAGGCTGTGGAAAATGTCCTGAGTGTTCTGCTCTTCTACCCGGAGGATGAGGCTGCCAAGAAGGCTCTGAACCAGTACCAGGCTCAGCTGGGAGAGCCGAGACCTGGCCTCGGGCCAAGAGAGGTAACCCCCTGCTCCATACTTACTCTGGGAGGTAACCCGAAATCAAGTATACCTGCGGAGTCGCCGGGACTCTGTCTCCCCGTCTAGTCCGCCACGGACAACCCCAGATCCGGCACCGGACTTGTCTCCACTCCCTGCTCCCCACTTCAGACTCTACTTCTGGGTCCAAGTGCCAGCCCATCCATCTTCCCGGAACTTCACCGCTACTTGCCCCTGCGTTATGTGTCCTCCTGTGCGCATGCGCGCACTCGCTCCCACACTCCTCCCCCTCCCCCCACCATCCTCCAGCCTTAACTTCCCTGTCCCACTCTCCTTGTCTCACCCTCTTCTCCCTGCTGCCCGCCCTGCCTCAGGATATCCAGCGCTTCATCCTTCGATCCTTGGGGGAGAAGAGACAGCTCTACTATGCCATGGAGAACCTGGGGACCAGCTTCAGGGATCCTGTGAGTATCTCCCCTTCTCTCCATCCTACCCCTCGGTACTCCTCCAGGAGGAAGAGAACAGCAATGCCCTCTATTTGTGTCACTTCAGTTTGCAACAAGGCTTCCCATTTCCCCACCCTCCCTGGGAGGCTTGGAGAGGAGCCTGCAGTCCTAGTTTCTCAGGGACAGAGGCAGGTACCTGCAGGAGAGGACAGCTTTGGGGGCGTGCAGGCCTAGGTGTTGGTCTCTTCTCTGCCATAAACAAGCTCTGGACCTTCGCTTGCCTCAGCCTCAGTTTCCTTACCTGTAAAACGGGAACATCACACCTGTCTCACAGGGCTGTCGAAGCCCGAGCACTTGCTAGAAATTAGAGAAAGTTCTGTTGCTGCTGCTTTCCTTACTGTTCTTTTTGTTGTAGTCATAAGAGGAAACAAAAACGGCAGAGGTTTGTTCATGGCTAGAATGATAGCATAAAACAGGTTTTCGCAACCTTCTTGGCACCGTTGACCTTTTCGACCTGATAATTCTTTGTAGGGGAGGAGAAGGGAGCTTTCCTCGGCATTATAGAATGTTCTGCAGCTTCCCTGGCCTCTACCCAATAGATGACAATAGGACTCTCAGGGTCACGACAACCAAAAATGTTTCCAGATATTGCCAGATGTCCCCCATGGGGCAAAATCTCCCTGTTTGAGACCTGCCGGTTCAAAGCATAGACTCTAAAGCTGATTTCGTATGTACGTGTGTGTGTATGTATGTATGTATTTTAAGTAGGTTCCACACCCAACATGCGGCTAGAACTCAGGACCCCAAGATCAAGAGTCACATGCTCTACTGAGCCACTAGGTCCCCCTCTAAAGCTAGTTTGAATTGCAACTCTGTCACTAGCTGTGTGATCTTGGGCATGTTACTTTACCTCTCTGTGTCTTAGAGTCTTTTTTTCTTTTAACTTTTATTATGTATTTTGAGAGAGCGAGCATGAGCAGGGGAAGGGCCAAAGAGAGAGAATCCCAAACAGGCTCCACATTGTCAGTGCAGAGCCCGATGTGGGGCTCAAACTCACGAACCATGAGACCATGACCTGAGCTGAAATCAGGAGTTGCAATGCTGAACCGACTGAGCCACCCGGGCACCCCCTTGGAGTCTTCGATTGCAAAATGGGCACATTAAGACAAGGTGTTTCATAAGACTGTTGTGGACATCAAATGATAAAGTTTCACGTAGTCCACTTTTATGTATAAAGTCGTTAGAACAGCACCTGACGAATAGTTCTATGTAAGCAGTTGTTGTTGTTACAGAGTTTGGCCCAGCACCCAGTTGACTCCCCACAATGAGTCCGGGGCTTTTCCCACCTCTGCCTTCCTCTCTGAAAGCGGGAGTACCTTAATGTGGTAGTTGAGAGTCTAATGTCAAGGATTCGGGCTGGACGTGGTGGGTGATGGCATTTATCCTGACTGTCCCAGGATTCCTGGACCCCAGCAGCTGTCATCCCAGAGGCACTTAGAGAAAAGCTCAGGTAGGAGATGCCCTGTGGTGGGAGGGGCCTGGCCTGAGCTGGAAGGTGAGGGAGGGGTCCTGGAAGTTCGGGAAAGATGGGTCTGGACTGGCCTGGGCATCCACTGAGTATGTCTCTCACCCCTGAGAGAGGATCAAGAGAAGAGGCCTTGGGACCATGAGCCGCCACAGCCGAAGCCCTTGACCCACTGGAAGGGTGAGTTCCCGGGCGAGCAGGAGGCAGGAGCCTAGAGGGCCTGGGGGCTGCCAGCTACTGCTGGGCCTGCCCTCAGGGGGCGCTCAACGCCCTCTGCCCTGTTCCTTCCCCTGCAGATGTCCTCCTCCTGGAGGGAGTTACCCTGACCCAGGATGCCAGACAGCTGAATGGGTCAGAACGAGCCGTGTTGGATGGGCTGCTCACCCCAGCCGAGTGTGGGCTGCTGCTGCAGCTGGCCAAGGTACGAAGACCAGCGAGTAGGTGGCTAGTGAGGGACCTCAGGCACAGCCTGCCCAGCCTGTCCCCGTTCTGCCCTCTCCGGTTCTCCGGGGCCCTGCACTTGCCACAGCCTTGCCGCTGTGGACAAGTGACATTCCCTTTATCTTAGCTGATGTGGGGTGGACGGACACTGTCACAAAGGAATTTTGTTAGAAATTGATAGGAAGAACTAAACGAAAACCACGAAGGGATAGAAAAGGGTGAGTGTGCAGGTGAGGATTCCTTGGTTGGGCGAGAGTTTAATTATCAGCTCGGCCGATAGCTTAGCGGACACACAGACGTCTTCTCCCATCCATTGTATCCCCTAATAGTTTGGGTTGAATGATCCCTATTCACCAGGTTGAGTCTTAGTGTGCCTTCCACACACGCTCACTGAGTATCTGCTGTGTACTCAGAACTACTGGGTTCCAGGGGGAGGTAGATGAACACAGACCTGCACTCAGCAGCTCACTGTATAGAGAAGGAATCGGACATAATTAGAGGGAGGGGTAAGTTCGTTACATGTACCCATCCACATAGAAGCGCTGAAATGCAGTCACAGAAGACTTACTGGGCAGGGGGAGGGGGGCTGGCATTTGAGCTCAGTCTTCAGGATGAGTTAACAAGGCAGAGAAAGGGGGGGAAGGCCAGGCTGGGGGGGAGAAGGACAGGGGGTACTCTGGCAACTGCAATAGAGCGCAGGAGTTAAGAGCACGGGCCAGCCCCAACAGTGATTACGTGGGGGAGCTCGCGCAATGTATTTTAATGTCGCTGAGCCTAGTTTCTTCAGCTGTAACATAGGGCTAAACACAGTGCGTTCTCTTAGGGTTGTTGTGAAGTAGTACGTGGTAAAGGCGTTAGAAGAATATAAAAAGTGCTTAGGGTTAGCTGTCGCTATTATCATCGGGCTGTGTATCACCAGAAGAGGTTACAGGGGAGAGAACCCACAGGCGGAGGGCCGGAAGAGATGGGGAAGGGCCTCCTGCACCCTACCAGAGAGTTTGTAGATGGTGGACAGCTTATTGGAGGATTTAAGGAGCAGGGTCCAGAGTCACCATCCTGCAGAATCGGTAGATCCCTCTAGTGGCACTGTGGAGAATGCAGTGGGAGTGGAAAGTAAGGGGAGAAGCTTCTGGGGTGAGGCAAGCATGCCACTGCCTTAGGTTAGATCTTCGTGTCAAGGAAATGAAGAGAGGGGGACAGATGAGAAAATATTTAGGAAATCAAAGATAGAGAAGTTCAGGACTAAAGGGTAGAGTCAGGGATAAGTCCCAAGTATCGGACTTTCTTTCTGTTCCTTTATCACTCTAAGTTCATTCTGGCCTCAGGACCATTGCACTTACTGTTTCTGCAACCCGGAGCATTTTTTCTCTCACATATTGAAGTGGCTCCTTCATATCATTTGCTTTCTATTTGGATGTCACCTTATCAATTAGCTGTCCCCTAACCACTGCCTGGGCACTTTCAAGGTTGTAACCCTGTTTTAATTTTCTTTTCTTAAAAAAAAGTTTTTTTTACTGTTTATTTTATTTTTGAGAGAGAGAGCAGCACAAGCAGGGGAGGGGCAGAGAGAGGGAGACACAGAATCTGAAGCAGGCTCCAGACTCTGACCTGTGAGCACAGAGCCCAGTGCACGGCTTGAACTCACAAACTAGGAGATCATGACCTGAGCCGAAGTCAGATGCTTAACCGACTGAGCCACACAGGTGCCCGTTTTTTCTTTATACCACTTGTCACCATCTGAATTGATTCGGTTTGTTTGTTTATTATCTCAAATATGAACTGCATGAGAGCAGGGACCCTTTCATGTTCACAGTTGTGTACTCAGTGCCCAGAACAGTGCCTGACATATAGTAAGTCATCAGTACAAATTTGTCGAATGAATAAATACAAGAATAGAAAGTTAGATGGCTTGGGTGACTAGGTGGTCTCTCAGAGAGGGAGTTTATATACAGGGTTACAGGTAGTGTAAAAGCAACCAAAACAATAGGTGTCAGGAAAGGGACATCTAAATACCAGGAGACCCCCGGGTAATAAGAGTCGCATAGGTGGTTGGGTAATTGGGACTCAGCATCAAGGGGCCTCATGTTCTAGAAGGGTGTGTCAGGTGGGAAGAGGTGAGACAGAGGCAGCCCGGCTGATGCTGTCTCCCCACCTTGAGCTGGTTGGGACCTTGCCTGACTATCGAACTTCCTGCTGGGACCTTGTTTCTGGAGAGACTCCTGTATTCTTGGCCCATCAGGAGTGAATGCTCGAGCCCTTCCTGCCCGGCTTCCCCAACAGCCCTTAGCCTCTCAGAGGCCCCTTCCCCACTGTAGGAAGCTCTCCGGAGTTCTGGGCATAGAACCCCTGGCGAGTGGATTCCAGATCTTTACCAGAGAGTGACAACACAGACGTGAATCGTCATTCTGCGTAAAGGGCAGCAGCTCAGGGAAGCGGGCCACCAGAGAAGCTTGGGGGCTTCTAGCTTCTTCCAGGAAGCAGGAGGATTGGAAGAAGGTCTTGTAGCCCTGTAGGCAGTAAGGTGGGAGATAGCCTTGGACCCAGGGAGCGTGACTGCACAGCCAGCTGTCTCCCTCCGTAGGATGCCGCTGAGGCTGGAGCCAGGTCTGGCTATCGTGGCCGCCGCTCCCCTCACACCCCCCACGAACGCTTCGAGGGGCTCACGGTGCTCAAGGCTGCGCAGGTGAGGCGAGGCCCCCATGCACGGGACTGAAGCCCAGAACCGGAGAAGAGGGGACGCAGGAGGCTGGGTACCCGGGCCTGGGCCTCTCTTGTGGAGGGGCTCTCCAGGGACCAAGAGTACCTGAGTCCTCTGCCTGGCGTTGAGGGCGGGGGGAGGTGTTCTGAGACATAGAGACCTGGGTTATGGTCACAGAGCCAACGGAAGGGGCAGTTCGAGCTGATGGACAGAGCTGGCTGCTGAGACTCCAAACCCGTGGGTGGAGAGCAATGGAAGTAGGCCAGGGGCTGGGGCTGGGCTGTTCTTCCATGGCCCCCTCCTTTCCCGCCCTTCCTTTCTCCACTTGCAGCTGGCCCGGGCTGGGACCGTGGGCAGTCAGGGGGCTAAGCTGCTTCTGGAGGTGAGCGAGCGCGTACGGACCTTGACAGAAGCCTACTTTTCCCCGGAGCGGCCCCTGCATCTTTCCTTCACCCACCTGGTGTGCCGGAGTGCCATAGAAGGTAACCAATCGCCAGGGACCCTAGCTGTTCCTCCCCAGCCTCGAACCCCTATTGGGCACTGCACACCCTCAGCCTCCCCAAACTCGGTGGGTTTTCTGACTCCCCTGGCCAGGTGAGGGCCTGGCTCTTCAGCCCGGCCGTCATCCCCCGAAGCTGCAGGGTGGGTGCGGGTGGCAGTGGATGGGCACAGAGGTGTCCACCAGGCCCCTTTGCTTCCCAGGAGAGCAAGAGCAGCGCATGGACTTGAGTCACCCGGTGCACGCAGACAATTGCGTACTGGACCCCGACACTGGGGAGTGCTGGAGGGAGCCCCCAGCCTACACCTATCGTGACTACAGGTGGGCGCCCCCCCCCAGGGGCCTGGCAGGTGGGCCTGGGTTGGGGTCTCACTGCCTGCTGTCTTCCTCCCTTTCCAGTGGGCTCCTCTACCTCAATGACGACTTCCATGGTGGGGACCTGTTCTTCACAGAGCCCAACGCCCTCACAGTCACAGTAAGCGGGGCAGGGGGTGTGGGGGTGCCTCAGGGAGCCCAGCTGTGGGCTCAGGATTCAAAACGGAAGGTTCTCGGAGGCAAATGCAGGGAAATAGCCCCGGGGCCGCCTTAACCCTTTCCTTTCCTGGCCTCCCCAGCCCTCTCCACCGCCTGTCTCTGTTCAGGGGCTCTCGTAGGGGTTAATTACCCCTCTCCCGGAGACCCCGAGTGGCCCCTCCAGACCCTGCCTTCAGTGTTTGCCTCACCCCTTCAGGGAGGGCGCGTAAAGCCCAGGACCCCAAGTCCCTATTCCAGGTAGAAACCAGGGGCTAGAATTGGGCAGAAGGAGAGGGGCAGTGATTTTTCATCACGTATTGCTCCATTTTACCCACTTACCTCCTTCTCTGCTAATACCAGCCTCTGAGAATCCAAGGCCTCCTTAGGTGGAAGAACGTCCCCAGGATCCTTATCGCCAGTACTCAGAGCCTGGGACTGCACGCACACGCTCAGATCGCATCACACCCTGGGTCCGGAGGATGGGGCAGGGGGTGGGGAGGGACCAGCAGGAGGCCCTCCGCGGAGGCCCCTTTTCTTTGGCCTCAACTCCTCCAGCCTCGGTCTGGCATTTGTGCTCCTCAGGTTAAGGCCAATTTCTCGTTTCCCCCAAGATAGTCCCTGAATTAAGGAAAGGGAAGTGATGGGTAGGAGAGCCGAACGTTTTGTGCCCCTGCCCCCATCCCGCTCTAGGGAGTCAGGGCCAAGTTCTCTGAGAGCGCCTATCCCTGGAGCTGAACCCGCCCTCACCCCCCAGGCTCAGGTTCGTCCTCGCTGCGGACGCCTCGTGGCCTTCAGCTCCGGTGGGGAGAATCCCCATGGTGTGTGGGCCGTGACGCGCGGACGGCGCTGCGCCCTGGCACTGTGGCACACGTGGGCACCTGAGCACAGGGAGCAGGTGAGGAGGAGCGGGAGTAGGAAGGGATGGCCCTCATGGTGTGTGAGGGATGAGGGGCAGGGGCTGAGATGCCCCAGGGAGGGTCCTTGGGGCAAGGGGATGCAGGGGATTGGGCCAGACTCTCCTCCCCACTCCCTAGGAGTGGACAGAAGCCAAAGAGCTACTCAAGGAGCCAGAGGAGGAAGAGGAGGAGGAGGAGGAGGAAGAAGAAATGCCCAGCAGAGACCCTTCCCCAGAACCCCCCAGCCGCAGGCTTCAGCGGGTCCAGGACAAAGTCGGGAAACCACCTCGGGTCCGAGAGGAGCTGTGAGGGACTGAGCCAGCACCGTGGAGGTGTAGCCACTTGACTTGTGAAGGGCCACCTTGATGCCTGGACCCACGAGAGGCCCCCATGTGACGAGAACAGAATAGTGAGCCCTCCGTCCCTGCACTCCTACTCCCTTGGGGATCACGAGGGCCATCGAGCCCAGGACTCAGAGGACAGTGCACAGACGCGCCTAGAGCTCACGAGGCCTGGCTGATGGACAGACCGAGGACACTATGCCTCCAGGGAAAAAAACGGCAGGAATAGGACCTGTCTGCTTCAAATGTGGAGGATGAGAGGGAGGATAACCCCAGTGCCCTGTCCCAGCCTGTAATAAAGAGCTGAAGATCCCTCAGCCAGGGCCCGGTGGAGTGTATCACAGTTTCTCTGGTGTCTGCAGAGGGGAGTGGCTGTGGCCGGCCTGGGAGGAGACAGGTGTCTCTGGGCCTCCCAGAGGCGGGGCCGCTCAAAGCCTGTGATTTGTCAGGGAAATCTCGGCCACCTGCTCCCCGCATGCAAATGGACCCAAACCCCTGACAGCTGCTCCTTGGGCCTCCAACTCTAAGCCCCGTCTTCCCTCTCTGAGCTTGACCGAGACATAGGGCAGCCTGATCCCTCTGGTTCCAGCCTTCACGGCCCCCGCAGGACTCCGTGAGTCATGGGGGCAAGGAGTGGGCCAAACCCCAGATGGGAGCCGGGTCAGGGGTGCGCCCCACTTCCCACCCTTGGTCCACTTGCATCAGGGACAGGCCGGTCCATCTTCCTCTCTGGATCCCCTGAACCTTTCCCTGCCCCCCAGGATCAGACCCAGGGGCAGCTGGTTGGGGTTTGTTGAGAAGAAGGATTATCCAGATCAGCCCCTTCTAATCTCAGCTCCTGCCCGCACCCTCCCCGTATTCACCGTAACCCCCTTCCCCCGTTCCCCACAACTCTGAACTAAGAGTCAAAGTCTTGGGTATTGACAGTGAGCCACTTCTCACCCTCTGCTTCTGGCTCCTGGACTGGTTGCTAGGCAGGCCCTGACTGCCACGATCATCAGCGTTGGTGGGGGCCAGGGCCCGGGAGGGGGGAGGACTGGAGCTGTGGTTGCTTCGGCTCCTCTGTCCCCCTCCCAAACCCCAAACTTTAATCCTCACAGCTTTGCTCTAATCCCGTGGGGCCTGATGCTCTTATCTCTGCCTACAGGGAGACTGGCAGGGGAAGCACCCTCAACCCCTCTTCCCTCCAGGGCTTGTGAGGGGCTGCTCCTCTCTATAGCCCCACACCCCTGCTCCCACCTAACCCGCAGCCCCAGGCTGGGCCCAAGTCTCTCTAGAAGCCGCACACCTCCCTTCCTGCCCTCGCCCCACACCGTTGCCAGCTGATTTCACTTGCCTGACGTCGTCGTTGTCGTCGGCCCTACCCTTCTCTGTCAGTGCCCCCCCCAACCCCCCCAGAGTTGGGGCCAGGCCAGGCCAGCTCCTCTGGCAGCAGAGCCGGGGCAGGTGACGGGTTGGCGTCGCAGCTGAGGGAGTGAGGAGGCGCCTGGAAACCTGGGAGAGGTCCAGTCAGAGTCCAAGTAAGAGGGCGCTGGCCTGGCTCCGCTGTCTGGGGCTGGGGGCTGCAGGGAGGGCTCGGGCACGGCTGGGCTTGGCTGCGCAGGGCTCCAGACGTGAAGGGGCTGGTGGGGAGGTGGTGCAGGCCAGCCGGTCGTTTCTCGATTTCTTGTAGTGGGTTCCTGAGTCCGGTGCGGGGGTGGGGGTGGAGGACAGAAACATGGCCTGGTGGGGCCCCCCCGCCCTACACCTACCCCATGTTCCTGACAGGAGCCGGAGCTACCCCTCAACCTGTCAGCCATGGGGGAGATGGAGCAGCTGCGGCAGGAAGCGGAGCAGCTCAAGAAGCAGATTGCCGTAACCCCAGAACCCTTCCACAGGGGACCCCGGAAAACATGGAACCAGGGACATGAGGGAGTGTGGACCGGGCGGGGGGAGGGGGCTGGACTTACTCTTGAGTGACACCTTAGAGACCCCTGACCTGGAAGGGACCAGAGACTTTCTGAACTTGGATCTCATATTTGAGATGTCCCCCAAACCCTAGATCCCCGAAGCCCACCTGCCTCAGAGGCCCATGCACCCACTACCCTCACCCTGCCTTTATGCTCCCCTGATGTCTGCTTTCCACCCCCCCCTCCACCCCAGGATGCCAGGAAAGCTTGTGCTGACATTACAATGGCAGAGGTGAGACCTCCTGTTCCCCCTCTGAGGCAGGGCTGGAGGGGAGGTCAGTGGAGGGGAGGGGAGGGGAGGGAAGCGCCCTGACCAGCAACAGCCTGGTGCCCAAGCTTTAGTACAGCATGTCCTTGGAATGAGGAACGACATTGATTAACTCATTCAACAAACATTTAGTGAGACCTGCTGTGAGCCGGGCACCTTATTGGAAGCTAAGAATGCAGATGCCGCCCCCGCCCCCCCCCCATCCTCAACCATACACAAGAATGGCCACACCCTTTCACCGGGTGGTGAGGATGAAGGGAGGGATGGCACTTTGCAAATCTCAAAGCCTGTATAGACCGGTTACTAGTTTTCTAATAGTGTCCTCCACCAATTCCAAGGGCACAGCTTTTCGCATGGTGACATCTCTGAGATCAAGACGCGTCCAAAAATAGATGATGCCTTACATTTATAATTGGCAACATTTCTTCTCAGTGATACCTAAAGGCGTGGTGCTTCTTGGAGTTGGTGGCATCTTATATTGGATTAAATATGTTAATAGTAAGAGGGAACATTTACTGCACACTTGCCGTGAGCCAAACACTGGGCTAAGTTGCTTAGATACAGAATTTCATTAATTTTCACAACAATGCCATGAGTTGATGCTACAAACCTCATTATGCAGATGAGGAAACAGGCTCAGAGAGGGTGAGTAACTTGCCCAAGATATCAAAGCAAGCAAATGGCAAGTCCAGGCCACTGACTCGAGCCCCAGCCTGAGTCTAGAAGCTGGGTAGAGTTTAAGGGACATAGGACCACACAGTTCAGGAGGCGCCGTTCAGGGTCCTGGGGCCGCCCTGGGTGCCCAGGGAAAGAGAGAGCCGTGCTGCAGGTGTCGCGTGGGCCCCAGCTCCCAGCGCCTTGGGACAGTGAGTGTGTGCATCTCTTCCCAAGTCCGTGTTTGGTGACTTCACACTGACAGCTTGAAATTGGTCAAGGTGGGAGTATTTACACGATGGGACTCATTCTCGTCTCCTCCTCCCCACCCCACCCCCACTCCCAGAGGTGCTTGTCAAACACTTAGGGCCATGCCGCTGGCCATGCATGGTCTGGCCCACAGTTTAAGCCACCCCAAGGCAGAGACTTACTTCTCTAAGGCTGGAGGCCCGACCCCGAGCCTGGCACAGAACAGAAACTTGAACAGATCAGCGGCTGTGACCCTGCCATCTGGGTCTGTACTCCGCTCACCCTGATTTCGAGCGCCCCCTTTTCTGCAGCTGGTGTCTGGCCTCGAGGTCGTGGGAAGAGTCCAGATGCGGACAAGGCGGACGCTAAGGGGACACCTGGCCAAGATCTATGCCATGCACTGGGCTACTGACTCCAAGTGAGACTTGAGAGGCACCCAGAGGTGGGGAGGGGGGCAGGAAGGAGAGGCTTGGGTGACATGGGGTGCCCTCTCCCCAGGCTGCTGGTAAGTGCCTCACAAGATGGGAAGCTGATCGTGTGGGACACCTACACCACCAATAAGGTACCTGCCCCCCCTCCTCATCCCCCTGTCCTTCCTTCGGGGCCTTCACTGTGCCTGCCCTCCCCTGCCCTCCCCACCTGGGAGCTCCGCTCAGGCCCTGCCTCTGCCCGCCCTCCCGCAGGTGCATGCCATCCCCCTGCGCTCCTCCTGGGTTATGACCTGTGCCTATGCCCCGTCAGGGAACTTTGTGGCATGTGGGGGGCTGGACAACATGTGCTCCATCTACAACCTCAAATCCCGTGAGGGCACTGTCAAGGTCAGCCGGGAGCTGTCTGCTCACACAGGTAAGCGAGAGACCCTCTTGCAGTCCCTGTTGCGAGAGGCCCAGGGAAGCCCCAGCACGGGGGTGGGGAGGGGGGGCTGCAGGCCTGCAGCCAGGGCGCTGTCCTGACCACCCCCAGGTTATCTCTCTTGTTGCCGCTTCCTGGACGACAACAACATCGTGACCAGCTCCGGGGACACCACTTGGTGAGGACAGAACACTGTGGGGGCCGGGGCTTGGGGCGCGGCTCTGTCCTGGCCTTTCTATGACAGTGTGACGGCCTCCTCGCCTCCGGCAGTGCCCTGTGGGACATCGAGACCGGGCAGCAGAAGACGGTGTTCGTGGGGCACACAGGGGACTGCATGAGTCTGGCTGTCTCTCCTGACTTTCAACTCTTCATCTCGGGGGCCTGTGACGCCAGCGCCAAGCTCTGGGACGTGCGGGAGGGGACCTGTCGGCAGACGTTCACTGGCCATGAGTCGGACATCAACGCCATCTGCGTGAGCCCCGCGCTGTGCCCCAGCTCCCGGGACCCCTCGCCACGCCCAGCACACGCATCCTTCATCCCGGCCCGAGCGCCCTTCCCCTTCCTTTCTAGCTTTCCTCTTTGGAATAAGTTCATCTTACTGAAAAGTCCGCAGGAGTCACCATCTGCCCTTCACCCGTATTCGCTGCTAAGATTTGACCACATTTTCTCTATTGTTCTCTCTCTGTAGACGGAGGGAGGGATGCATGGAAAGACAGACAGACACATACACCTAGATGCGGATACAGATACATTTTATTAATTTTTTCCCCTCAGTCTTTTAAGTTACAGCTATCATGGCTCTTTACCCAACACCTCAGTGCATGTTTCCTCAAAACAAGGCCATTTTCTTCTATAGCTGCAGTAGAATTCTTAAAATCAGATTTAACATTGACACGACAGAGTCTATAGTCTATATTCAAATTTCACCATTTATCTCAAATATGTCCTTATTAGCAATGGTTTTTGTTTTTTTTTCTGTCCAGGGATATGTCTTGCATTTCCTTGTCATATCTTTTCAGTTACCTTTAACCCGGAACCTTTTTTCTACCTTTGTCTGTCGTGACATTGACATTTTTGAAGAGCACAAGCCAGTTTTCTTTAGGCTTTCCGTCCGTTTGAGTTTATCTGACATTTCATCGTGATGAGGTTCAGGTCATGCATTTGCACTTGGCCCCGTACTTACACGCTCTGATCCGGCCTGGAGCCCGGAGTCTGGGACAGCCGCCGCCCTTCTAGCCATGTGACCCCGGGCAAGCTGCCCGGCCTCCCTCACGAGGCCCTCGCCCGCAGCGTGGAAATAGCGTCTGCCTGCCGCCCCGTAGTGAGGGGCCGGTGACGGGTGCAGGGGAGCCGCTGGCTCGTGGCCGGCGCGGGGAGAAATGGCGGCGGTGCAGAGTGCTGGGGAACGGACAGGCGGACAGGCTGAGGGAAAGAGCTTGCTCTGGAGCCACCAGGGCGGGAGCCACGGGGAGAACGGGAGAGGGAGCGGGCTGCCCAGGTCCGAGTCCTGACCTCCCGGCCGCCTGTGCCCTCAGTTCTTCCCCAACGGAGAGGCCATCTGCACAGGCTCAGACGACGCCTCCTGCCGCCTGTTTGACCTGCGGGCGGACCAGGAGCTGACGGCCTACTCCCACGAGAGCATCATCTGTGGCATCACATCCGTGGCCTTCTCCCTCAGCGGCCGCCTGCTCTTCGCAGGGCTACGACGACTTCAACTGCAACGTCTGGGACTCCATGAAGGGCGAGCGCGTGGGTAAGGGCCAGCCCCCTTACTGCCACCTCAGCTGGAAGGACCCACCGACTAGCTCCCTTCTTTGGGACCCTCTTACCACTGTCCCCTAATTACCCAATGACCCTGAGCTCTATCCCTAGAATCTAGTCCCCCTTGGTTCCCAGTCTAGGGCCATCTTCTCCAGTGGCCCTTCTCACCGCCCGAAGCCAAAGGAGCTTCTGCGTCACCCCAGACCTGTGGACCTTGAATGTCCAGTCACTTCTGGATTTCCAGGAGCATCTGAAGTGTCAGGGGCATGCGCGGAAGGAAAGGGAGATCTCGGGGAACTGCAAGAAGCCCAGTCGAGGAGAGCTAGATGACCCAAGGGCCCCGGCCCCAACCTAGGGGCTTTATCTAGGGTGACCCGGGGTCTGAAGTTGAATTGGATAGTGCAGCTTCTTCTCTTGGGAGAGGCCGGGTGCCGAAGGAGAAAACGCTGGCCAGAGAGTCAGATCTCTGTCGCTTAGGATCTCAGGGCCCTCAGGCAAGCCACTTCTCTCCGGGCCTCAGTCTCTTCATTTGGAAACATAGCAGTGAGACCACAGGGCCACCTCCCCGTTTCCTAGCGCCCATCCAGGTGCCCCTTGCTTTTTTCAAAGCACACGGTCCTCCCGACTTCCTCCTGTCCCTCCCCACCCCTCACTCCACCCACCCTCCACGGAGACTGGCCTCAAGAGAAATCCTGCCCCTTAGGGCTAATCCTCTTTCGGTGGCTCAGAGCCCATGGCCGGTCTAACCTAGGATTCCTACATGTGCGCACACACTCTCTGCCAAAGCAGGCTGACTCCTCTCTCCCTCTTCCTCAGGCGTCCTCTCTGGCCACGACAACAGGGTCAGCTGCCTGGGGGTCACAGGCTGACGGGATGGCTGTGGCCACTGGCTCCTGGGACAGCTTCCTCAAAATCTGGAACTGAGGAGGCTGGAGGAGGGGAGGTAAAAGGCCGTGAAGACGCTCCCCTGCCATTTTTTTTTTTTTTTTTAAGATTTCAAGTTTTCTCTTCTATACCCCAGCTGCCATTCCCACCCAGCTTTGTCCCTTGAGGGCGGTGGGGGACAATGGGGAGTTTGCCTTTGGGAGGTACGACCAGGGACACAGGGGCAAAGAACTGCCCCAACTCCTCCCATGGTCTCCCCTCTCCATGGTCCCGCAGCTTCTCCCTTAATAAGCATGGACAACCGACCCCCTCCCCTGCCCTTGGCAGGCCTAACAGGCTTCCTGTCCGAGGCCCCGGGCCCTAGAATTCCTCCCCCAGAACACCACCTTCATCCAGATCTGGGTGGCAGACGGTGCTCAGCCCTGTGACCACGGCTGTGGCACCACTGGGATCGTGGCCCTCGTCTCCTTCATGATTTCTCCCTTTTCTACCTTCTTTCTCTCCCTAAAGCGCCTGCAATAAAGTGTAGTGCCCTGCTATGTCTGGGAGTTTTGGCTTCTGTCCCACTTCTGTTCCCAAAGGAGGCGGGTTCAACTTCAGTAGTAAAGCGTTACGGGCACAATGATACAGGTTGGGAACCAGACAGCTTGTGCGCAGAGGGTAGGGGGGAGGCTGAAGCCCACGCCTCACAGAGAAGGCCTGAGACAGGTCGGAGGGGAGAAGGTATTCGCCGGGGGCGGGGCGGGGGGCGGAGCTTATTCACAATAGTTCACCACAACCTGCCTATGGTGTAGCTGTACAGGAAGGTTACATTGAGAAGGAATCAGGTTATAAAAGACCCTGAATGCCAGGCTAGGGCGTAGACTTTATCCTAAGGGCAATGAGGAACAACTGAAGAGTTCTGAGCAGAGTAGTTACCCGGTCACAGTCGTGCTTCTCAGAAAGGTCACCCCTGGGGCGCCTGCGTGGCTCAGTCGGTTAAATGTTTGACTCCTGATTTCGGCTCAGGTCATGATCTCACATTTCGTGAGTTCGAGCCCCACATCGGGCTCTGTGCTGACAGTGAGGAGCCTGCTTGGGATTCTCCCTCTCTCCCTCCCTCTGCCCCTCCCCTGCTCATGCTCTGTCTCTCAAAATAAATAAATACCACTTAAAAAAACACTAAAAAAAGAAAAAAAAGAAAAAGAAAGGTCTCCCTAGCAGCAGTGTAGGTTGATGAGATGGAGAGAGGCGAGACTGCCTGAGAAAAACAAGGCAGGAGGTAGATGGCAAGAAATGCGAGAGCCATAGGACGGGGCAAAGAGAGGGATGGGGAAGAGGTTAAAGAATACAGACCCAGCCGGACTGAGTGCCAAGTGCCAGGATATGGGATATTAAGAGGAAAGGATTCAAGATAATGACCAAGGTTCAGGTTTGGGCAACTGGGTGGATAATGCTGTCATTTCCAGGGATAGAGAATTGAGGATGAACAATAGCTTTGGGGGGGGGGATTACGAATTCAACTGTAGACAAACAACCTGTGAAGTGCCTTTGGGGCAGGTGGACAAAGGTCGGGGTTAGACAGAGACCTGGAAGTTACTAGAATATAAGTGATACCTAATGTATCTAATAATGTTCTAAGTGAACACCTAGAGACAGCAAGAGGAAAAGACCAAGGACAGAACCCCAGGGGAACACCACGATGTGAGGAAAGCGTGTGGAAGAGGCTTGGAGGACAGGGGACACGAGTCTCCCAAGCTGCTTTTCCACCAACAGAAGCCCAGCGCAAGGTTTAGGTAAAACACTTAAAAGCATAATTTAAAATCATTTTCTTTAATACACAAGAAACACAGGAGACACAAATAAAGCCTAAGAAAGTGCTCAGTCCCCAAGTTGGTAGTTTAGGGGGGAGTCGAAGACAACGAGCCTTTCCAGTCTCCCAGGGATAGAAGGGGCTGTGAGGACACGACATCGCCAGGCCCCTGGTGAACCCGGCGCTGGGGCCACGCGCGGCCTAGTTCTCCACCAAGTTTGGAAAGTGCTGATTTTCCTTGTCCTGGTCCTGGCCCTGCTCCCACACTCGGCCTCCGGTTTCCAGAAGTCGTCCGGTTCCCAGAATGGCCCCTTCCTTTAGTGCCCTAGCATTTTCACTCAGGGGAGGAGGCCGCTTACCCTGCCGAAAGCAGCGTGTGAGTAGGAGGAGGGAGGATTGGGTAGAGAGGCCTCCCACCCTCTACCCTGGGGTTCCTAGTAACAGCTTTCGCCCTCTCTCCTTTTACCTGCCGCGGTGTCAGCGTTCCGGGGGAGTTGTCATCCTGTAGGATGGTGAGCGGAGATCTCCCGAGTACTTTGCCATTTGCTTTCCGTCTGTTGTGCTTATTAGAACCTAGGGTGGGTAAGGAGTTAAAGCCAAAAGCCAAAATTAGGGGCTTACGGTTTATTCCTACACTCACCCCTGGATGTTATCCCAATTTCTCTTCCCTATCCTTGCCCCTAGGTTCTGTACCTGAAGATCGGGGAGTCTCAGGGTCTCTTAAGGGCTTGTCTGAGCCCTGGCTGGCCGTGGGGGTTTGTGAGGGGTATCCTGCTTCCTCCTTGGAGGACACCTGCTTGCACGGGAGCTCAGTCTGGCTCCAGAGTGGCATCCGGTCCTCAAGGGAAAACTGGGTGCCCAGAGGCAAGTCCAATTCAGAAGATGAAGTTGCCTCTAGGGACAGAATGGGCTCTGTGGGAAGATTCGATTTGGAGGCTTCTGTCTCAAAGACTTCATTCAGCTGTTTCGCCAGTGGGCTTGGGGGCTCTAAAGGGGAGAAGTCAAGTGAGATAGTGACCCTGTGATCCATACCATTCAGCAAGGAGAAAACATACAGGAACTTCAGGATTCACGCTCTAGTGAGTGAGGGATTGGGAAGAGAGAAATCGAGGTGAGAGGGAGAAAATGTTGAGAGAAGAGTGAAATTGGTTCAAAGTAAGAGAACGGAGGCTCCTTTGAGAAGGAGCTCTGGGAAGACGGCTTCACTGGCCCAACCCAAGGGTGCTAGGTGACAGCCTTACCAGAATTCCCTGGGCCCACCATTTACCTCCGCTGCCGGTCTTCATAGGTGTCCGTGCAATGCCAAGGGTAGGAGAGCGGGGATCTGAGTCTTGGGCCTCATTAGGACCCTCCAACTGCTCCCCTGCCGGTAGGGCTGGCTGTGGAGAGCTCTCCACCTGGCAGAACCAAAGGCTAAAACAAGTCTGGACCCTGACTCTTCTTCCCTCCCAGGTCTCTAGCCCCAAGTTGATATTCCAGGCAGGTACTGCCAGGGCCCTCAGGCATTCAGCCTACCCCAACCGGATTAAGAAAGTGGAAAATAAGTTCTCAAATTAGAGGGAGGAGAAGGGCCTGAGGGCTTTCTCAGAATCAGGTTAGGCAGAGGCCCAAGAATTCAGACTCTGACCACCACCTCTTCCCCCCTCCTACCACCTCCCCGACCCAGGGTACCTGGATAGGAGTGCGCAGGATGCCGGCACTAGGTGAACGGGGGTCCGCCACTCGGGCCAGAAGCTTGTTGTGCGGCGGAGGCCGCGCCGGAGTGACCGGGGAACTCTTGGCTGAGCCCATCTCAACCAGGAGAAATAAGGTGGGGCGGGGCCCGGCCCGGGGCGAGGAGGAGACGCCTGTGAGAAAGGACTCAGGTCTCAGCCATTACCGCGACCACGTCTCTTGCCTCCAGACCACCGGATCTTCCCTGTTCCCAGGTGAGGAACCTCCCCTCCGCTGGGCCAGAGGCCTCTGTGGAAACAACGCCTGTTGCAGCTGACAAGTTGGCTCCTTCCGAGCCTGCTGGGCCCTCTAACTTACTAATTACTTACCGGGCCCCAATTCCTCTTTGGAAGGCACAGAAGCTCTAGCCTTCAACTCCCGACGCCGAGTTTCAAACCTCCCGCCACGCCCCCTGCCTTGACTCTATTGGTTGAGCCGACGCAGACTCCTAGAGGTCCCCTATATGAGACCCGCCTCCAGTGAGGAGACCATTGGGCTGGAAGGACGTCTGTCATGAGGACAGTGGGGCCAATGTGCGGCGGCTTGGCTTGCCCAGCGGTGACGCCTCCCTGAATACGGGACTTTTGTCCCGCAACCGGCTGCGAGTTGTCCATCGTGAGACTCTGAGGAGTGCCAGCCTTCGGTTTTAGGACCTCCAGTTTCGAAACCAAATGATTTTATATAAAAAAATAGAATCGTGAATTATTACGCTATTAGGTACATATCCGGCTGGAAATGTAGTTATGAAGGTTTTACTGAGGCGAGAGAGATAGTAATCCTTATTGGTCGACGGAGTTATCAATCACTCGACAATCCTCTCAAACTCCGCCTCATTGGACAGCCCCTTTTCAAATACAACTGCCCTCCTATTTTCCGATTGGACAAGACCCAGGAAAGTTTCTGGGGTTGATTGGTTTAAACAACCGTCAGTTTCTGATCTTTGATAGAAGGCACGCGAAGGGACTGTAGGGGTCCCAGAGTACAAGCGTCCAAAACTCCCGGACCCACCTCGCTTCTTTCCTTGCGCTCTGCCCTGGGAGAGTGGGATTGGTTCTTTCGACCATCGGTTGCATTAGAGGCGCTTTTCATTGGCGTTAGTCAAGAGTAGGGCAGAGGGCGGAGCACTAGTAGGCAGGCTGCGTCCAACTGCCATTCTCGCGCGTCCTCCCTTCAGCGCATGCACCTAACGAGTAGTGCTCATTGGACGGCCAGCCTAGGGGGTGGGGGACTGGGAACGGTGGGAGCTGCTGTGTGTGGAGGAGCTGCTGCCGGTGTCATGGCGGAGCTGAGTGAGGAGGCGCTGCTGTCAGTATTACCGACGATCCGGGTTCCTAAGGCTGGAGACCGGGTCCACAAAGACGAGTGCGCCTTCTCCTTCGACACACCGGTAAGCCCATTCCCCACGCCCGCAGCGAGCACGACTTCCTTCCATCGCCCTGGTCATTCTGCCGGGGCCTGCAAGGCTTGGGCTACCGCCTCCTGCGATGCACCATGGGACTTGTAGTTTCCCACGCTCCTCGCCGCCGTTGCTTTTAGTTAGCTGGCGCTGTCGTGTGACTACCGCCCCCGGAAGCCTCTGCGCCCGCCTCACCCGTTCCCTGTCTCGTGGAGCACTGTGGGGCTCGTAGTCGCTCACTCCCCTCATTGCCGTTCCAAGGTAGAGGCGCATCCCGATCGCTGGACTACATGCCCCATGTGGACCCCTGCGAAAGCCTGGGAGTTGGCCTTGCCTGCCGCGCACGGCTCCCCGGGTTTTGTAGTCTCGTGTGGGAGGGATGGGGCGACCCCGCACTGTTCTGGGCCGGGGTTTGGGTTGGAGGGTGGGGATTGCAGTTCCAAGGGCGCCTAGTAGTCTGGAAGTGACCATGAAGAAGGCCGGTTCTGAGAAAGGCCGAGTTAGACTCCACCCATGGTTAATGTGGACAGGGGGCGGGGAGGTGGGTCATTGGTGGTAGGGAGGAGAGGAAAGAAGGGAGGAAAGCTCTAGTCGTTTCTCCTTTGAGGTGAACTATGGCCGCAGCCTCCCTTTCCCCGCCCATCACAGAGAGCAGAGGGAACCCTTTTAAAAGTATTCCCAGGGAGATGGTGTCTTTCGTGGAGGATACTAAGACCCCTTTCCCATCCCGCTCCCACTCTTGACTAGTTAGACAAAGCCTCCACCCACAGCATGCTTCAGGTTTTGTAGGCTCCACCCGGAACCTCCCTTCCTGCAGTTCTGCCTTCCTGTGTCACTCTCAAGCAGAGACTAGCCTTTGGCATGGCCAGAGCCTGAGCTGAGAAGGCAGTAGCCTGGTTGGTATCCGCCCCCCTTACCACCCCTCCCGACCAGCGGTCGCTGGGCCCTACCCAGGGTGTTCAGCCAGACCAGCTAGTGGCAGGGAAAACTGCAAGTCAGAGTGGAAAGGCTTCATTAATGCATCACCAGTGCTGAGTATAGCAGCATGATCTAAGGCCCAGTTCAGGATCATCACTGTGATTTGCGGTTTGCTTGGATTTTAGGCTTTGATCTGGGCTTCTCTGGAGTCTGGCTTCGGCAGAGCCGAAAGAGGACTGCTTGGAGCAGAGCGCCAGGGTTCCCAAGCCTTGGGGAAGCCCAACATTTTTTATTTCCAGCAGAGGAGTTCGGTTGCTGCAGAGCTCCTGCTTGCCATCCAGTTCATCGAGAGCATGGTCGGGTCCTGTCTTTCCCAGGAGGAAAAGCTTTTTCTTAACTGCCAACAGATGGTAGAAGTCCCTGGGTTCCCTCTTCACACTCCTGTCAGCCTCTCCTTAGTAACTGCTTCGAATAATCCAAATGGTGTTTTTGTAAGCTTATTATACTTTCCTTCTTTGATCGCAAGTCAAGAGATCTCCAGTGTGGCCTCGTTGCCTTCCTGACCAACTTCCAGCATGTTTGATTGCCTTCAGATTCGGTTCATGGTAGAAAGCTTATTTGACCTCCGTGACGAAAAATGCTCCGTTCGCTCCTGAACATGGTAGTCCACACTGTTCTAGTGCGGAGCGATACAGAGCAATCTATGGGACCAAGAACTGCCTTAGACGGTGCCCTATTTTTCATATTGCAGCAGAGAATTTTTCAAGGCCACTGAGGCGTTTCTTCGAAGAAGAAGATGCCTGTCGTTGCTTGCATCTGAGGGAAGACTGTTGTTTTCTCCAGTTACCTCCTCCACCTTATCCATCACCATTCGCAAAGACACTGTAGACTTGTTCAGTGTTGGGAGAAGCTCCTCCTTCCCTCCTTAGCTGTGATTCAGGGTGGACCCTTCTGCTTCCCTGTTTTCTTCCTGGGTTATATGTGTTTGAGCTGTCTTAGCAGGTATTGCTAGATTATTCTAGAGAGGGGTTGGCTTTGAGGTTGGCAGTTGATGGACTTCAGCGGGGGGTTTAGTTATTGGTCAGAGGGGAGGCAGCAGGGCAGTGGCTGGGGAATGCTGGTCGTCATGTCCCCACCGAACGAGGTCCAGGTATAGCAGTGAGCCCCAGACAAGGCGTTGTTAGCTTGGAGCCAGGCTTTAGCAGGAGCGGAGGGAAAGGACTCGGTGTGGACCAAGGTTTGATGAACTCGTAGGGCGTGATAAAGGAAAAGTCTCGGCCTGCTGGCAGGCTCAGGAGTTGGGTGTATTCACGTGCTAGAATCTCTGCTCCTCCAGTCTGGAAAGTTCTCCGAATCCTGGAGATTAGGCAGGGTTTGTCATTGCGTGTGGGGGTAGGTTCAGTGTCTGACTGGCAGGTCTTTCCTCTCCCGGGAAAGGACCCCTTTTCCCTCTGAATGTAAGCACTGGCCCTGGAGGTCCATGGTATTTGGTTCCCATTGACCTCGAGGAAAGAGGTAAAGGGAGTTCTCTGCACCTGATCAAAAGGCTCCAAAGCCCTACGAAGGAGCAAGAAGGAAGAGGAATGGTGACTGACAGGTGTTGCTCAGCTCCTGGTGTCCTTATTGGTTGTTATCAAAGTCACAGGAGAATGGAGAGAACCTGAGCCGTGTACCAGGTCCTAAAAGGCTAAATGACTTGCCAACGGCCATATGGTGTTAGAGAACGGAACCTCTTTCTTTTGGAAACCGGTTTCCGATCCCAGTCTTGGTTTCCCCACCTAGCCAGGCTTCATCCTTCCTGTTTCCTCCCCTGCCCGATGCAGGAGTCTGAGGGTGGCCTCTACATCTGCATGAACACATTCCTGGGCTTTGGGAAACAGTATGTGGAGAGACATTTCAACAAGACGGGCCAGCGAGTCTACCTGCACCTCCGGAGGACCCGGCGCCCGGTAGGCATGGAGCTGGGGCAAGGCCTGGGCACTTTCAGGCACATCCCATCGGGCCTCCATTTTGAATCTGTCTCTTCCATCCTGACCTTCTAGAGGCCTCCACTTCCCCCTCTCGCCTGTTTCTGTTGGTATCATTAAAACTCGGCACACATGTTTGTTTTAGCCCCACTCCCTCCTGTCCTGTCTGTCTTCCCCATGTGTCCCTTCCCTGGCTCTCATTGCTGATCCTGTCCTTCCTACCTCGTTGCAGAAAGAGGAGGACACTACTACAGGCACTGGAGACCCCCCCCGAAAGAAGCCCACCCGGCTGGCTATTGGTGAGCACCGTTTCAGTCTGGTTCTTCCCGAGCTGGTCGTTCCTGCCCTCAGAGGCACTAGAAAGGCCCCCAAAAAATGGGCCTGACCAGTGGCCCTAGAGCTCTGGAGGGGACAAAATGAGATGCTGTTTGAGAGGAGGGGCATTTACCCCTGGCGGCTGTCCTACCCTCCTCCTCCTTCCCTGTCTCACCAGGTGTCGAAGGTGGGTTTGACCTCTGCGAGGAGAAGTATGAATACGATGAGGATGTGAAGATTGTTATTTTGCCGGATTACCTGGAGATCGCCCGGGATGGGTTGGGGGGACTGCCTGACATCGTCAGAGACCGGGTACGAATGTCTCGCCACCCTGCCAGGGACTCTGGGGCAGGCAGGTCCAGAGCAGGGATGTCTTGGGCAAGCGCTGAGAAAGCTGGAGCCTGAGGGGCT
This sequence comes from Paguma larvata, assembly GCA_030068075.1. Classification (NCBI taxonomy): domain Eukaryota; kingdom Metazoa; phylum Chordata; class Mammalia; order Carnivora; family Viverridae; genus Paguma; species Paguma larvata. Next base: position 96,861,263 of record CM057828.1, on the reverse strand, counting down.
AGAGGGGCATGTAGGGCGGGGGGGGGGGGGTGCTGGGTCCCGTCTCTGACCCTCTGCTTCCCCCAGGTGACCAGTGCAGTGGAGGCCCTACTGTCGGCCGACTCGGCCTCCCGCAAGCAGGAGGTGCAGGCCTGGGATGGGGAAGTACGGCAGGTGTCTAAGCATGCCTTCAACCTCAAGCAGCTGGACAACCCTGCTCGAATCCCCCCCTGGTGAGGCCTGGCCCCTCCACCTTGGGGCACAACCCCCAGCACAGGGCCAAAGAGGCCACCCTCCTGGGGAATCTGGTGGGAGAGAGCGTCGGGAGCAGGCTAAGGAGGGGGCCTGGGGGAGATGAACTCAGCCAGGGGCCGCCCGGAGGAGAGGAGAAAAGAGAGCTCTCGAACTGGCAGGGGGCCAGTCCCATATATCCCCGCCCCATAGTCCAGCGTATTTTCTTCTCCCCGGGTTAGCGGCTGGAAGTGTTCCAAGTGTGACATGAGAGAGAACCTGTGGCTCAACCTGACAGACGGCTCCATTCTCTGTGGCCGCCGCTACTTCGATGGCAGCGGGGGCAACAACCATGCCGTGGAGCACTACAGGGAGACCAACTACCCGCTGGCCGTCAAGCTGGGCACCATCACACCCGATGGAGCCGGTACTCCCTCCCCTCCTCCAGCCGCCTCCACGCTCAAGTGGGGTTTAACCGTTACTCGTATACGACACGGGGAGCACGGGAATACCTCCTCTCGATAAACAATGAGAATGATGCAGACGAGACTAGATCTTCAGCTAACCCCCCAAATCCAAGTCCCCCTCCTTAGAGGTTACCAACATAATCTGTGTAGTGAGTATCCTTTGAAAACCATCTGACCCCAGCACCTTATCCTGGGGGTAGAGTCACAAGTAACTCTAGCCCTTGCCCTCTTTCACCCCATCTTCCCTGAGAGCCCGTCTCAGAAGGGCTTGTGACGTCACGAATACTCAGGGGAGCCAAGAGGGCTACCCTTACGGACTCATCCTTCTGTCCCACCAGGCTCCCCACCCTCCACCCGGGGCAGGGAGTAGGATTGGTGGATAGGCCAGAGCCACCGCTTCTGACACTGCCCCTGCCTCCTGCCCTAGATGTGTACTCCTATGATGAGGATGACATGGTCCTGGACCCCAACCTGGCTGAGCACCTGTCCCACTTTGGCATCGACATGCTGAAGATGCAGAAGGTGAGACCCCTTTTAGCCTCAGATTCTCCTCCTCCCTGCACGCCAGGCCCTTCCTGGCCTGAGGCTGAAGCAGCACACTGGAGAGAGCTGCCATGATTATCCCGGTCCCCAAGACATTTGGGCTCCCTTTGAAGAACTTTCTAGAATCCATTACTCATTCCTTGACGACTACCGAGTGCCTACTCTGTGCTGGTCACTGTGTGAATAAGACGGGTGTGGCCGTTCAGAGACTTACATTCTAGATGGAAAGGCAGACATGAATCACACGCTCGGGCACATGAGTGAATGAGCACAAACGGATGGGCACAGTGAAAGAGACGGAGAGAGTGCTGCACGCACGTATAGCGGGAAGACCTTGCGTGGAGGTCTGAAGGGTGAGAAGGGTGACTCCGGAATGGAAAAAACACTTCAGGTGGAGGGAATCGCATTCATTTCTTCCTCTCCCCCAGGCAGAGGCCTGATGACTAACCGCCTCAGGGACGATCGCTCGAGGCCCTCCGGAACTTGGACTGGAAATAGCCAGTGCGTCTCCCATGTTAGAGTCCACAATCGAGCACATTCTCAGCTCCCACAGGGTAGCATCCTGGACCCTGTGAGGGATCAGCGTAAAAACTTCAGGGCTGAGTTTCTCGCCCAGTCTGAAGTGCCGCTTCCCTTGCAGACGGACAAGACCATGACTGAGTTGGAGATAGACATGAACCAGCGGATCGGCGAATGGGAGCTGATCCAGGAGTCGAGCGTGCCACTGAAGCCCCTGTTTGGGCCTGGCTACACGGGCATCCGGAACCTGGGTAACAGCTGCTACCTCAACTCGGTGGTCCAGGTCCTCTTCAGCATCCCCGACTTCCAGAGGAAGTGAGTGGCGCCCTCTCCCCATGACCGGCTCCTTGGCCCTGTTCCCCTGACCCCGCAGCTCCTCCTGGATGCCAGCCTCTAGGTGCACTCCTCGTTTAGCCACCCTCAGTACCTCTGTGTTCTAGCTCAGTCTTTGTTCCTGTTCCACTGTGGCTAGCACGCTCCCATTAGTTCTAAAACTAACCCACTGTCACCCAGCCACGTGAGCCCCACCGGGAGCAGAACACCGAATCCTGGGGCTCTCCCTGGCTTCTTGACTGACTCAAGGGGAAGGGGGTGGTCTTTACTTGAGGCTGGTGACATCAGATGAGTACCTAACATGGACGTGTAGCATTTGGGGGAGGGGAGGGCTTCGAACACTTAGGTAGAAAAAAGGCAGATTCTGAGCATAAGTCAGTCTGGTTTCTAATTGAGAAGGACTTGATACGTATGTGAAAACTTCACAATGTGGTGACATGTTCCATTCCCGCTGCCTTCTCCCTTCCCCTGGCTCACTCCTGAGGAGGAGGCCGGGGTTAAAAATGCATCAGGGTGCACTGCGTGCTGGCACAGTTGAGAAGGGGAGGAAGGGCAGGTTGCTGAAAAGAAATGGACTCGATGTTTCAGCCAGGTACCCTCCCCACTCTGAAGGTTGCCTGTCCCCTGATCTAGTAGACAGTAATCCCCTTTTCTTTTGAACCCATGCCAAAGCACCTCCAATTATCCTTCTCTTGGCTCTTAGGTATGTGGACAAGCTGGAGAAGATCTTCCAGAATGCCCCGGCGGACCCTACCCAGGACTTCAGCACCCAGGTGTATGTAGCCAGGTCCTGTGTTCAGGCTCGTAGCCTGTATGCCTCCGTTCTCCTCCATGGCCACCCGGAGTGGGCAGCAGTTCAGGACGCTTGCCTCTGGCCATGCTGCCTGCCTTGAGTTGGGTTCCTGGGGGGTCTCAGGTTTTCACATTCTAGGGAGTTGTCTGAGGGCTAGAAGCAGGGGTTGAGTTGGGGAGGAAAAGGCACAGAAAGATGGCAGACAATCCACAGCTGACCGAAGCTAAGCAGTTCTCTTGGATGTTAACACAGGGCCAAACTGGGCCATGGCCTTCTCTCGGGAGAATATTCCAAGCCAGCACCAGAGTCAGGCGATGGGGAGCAGGTGCCAGAACAAAAGGTGGGTCTGGGACTCTGTCCCTTCCAGGCTCTGGAATTATGGGGAACTGAGGTCTGGGAGATGTCTAAAGAAGGCCCCTTGGTGGTCTCTTGAGCCCCAGCTGAATCGCTGCCCTGGCTCTGCCTAGGAAGTTCAAGACGGCATTGCCCCTCGGATGTTCAAGGCCCTCATTGGCAAGGGTCACCCCGAGTTCTCCACCAACCGGCAGCAGGATGCCCAGGAGTTCTTTCTTCACCTCATCAACATGGTGGAGGTAAGGGCTGGGAAGATGGCAAGGCCGGGCCCTCCGCACTCCCTCCATCTGCCCGCGGTTCTCTCCCTCCTGCCCCCTGCCCATTCTTCCCTGTCAGCCCCACCAGCCCCACCCCCGGAACCCGGCAGTGTGCGTGCACTGGGCTTTCCCCGTCAGTGGCAGTTGCCCCTGGGGAGGACAGTGAAGCTAAGCAGTGATCCTTACACTGGATGGGCTTGCAGCCTAGTGAAGGATGCACCCAAGAAAATGATAGGAAGATGCTTATTGCTTATAAAGAAAAATACCAGCGCGTTCCACCACAGTCTCACAGAGCCACAAGGGCACCAGAGTCGGGAAGGGGAAGTTAAGTTAATTAGGGAAGGGTTCTACTCTTGAGTCCTGAGAGCCTTCTCGTGGTAGACTCCCTTCTGCTCCTCTCTCTCTCTTTCTCTGACCCCCTAGTCACCGTTTCAGGCCCCCGTCCCCTTCCGTGGCCACCCAGACCTCCCCACCCTGCCTCTTTCCCATAGAGGAATTGCCGGAGCTCTGAAAATCCCAACGAAGTGTTCCGCTTCCTGGTGGAGGAAAAGATCAAGTGCCTAGCCACAGAGAAGGTGAAATACACCCAGCGGGTGGACTACATCATGCAGCTGCCTGTGCCCATGGACGCGGCCCTTAACAAAGGCAGGTTGCCCTCAGCAAGGCCTGGGTGCAGTGGGGCTCTGAGGTGTAGGAGTGCTTGGGCGCCTTAGTGGGAGCGGAGCCCCACAGTGTGCCCTGCTCCCCCAGCCAGAGGGCCGAAGCTGGGCCATCTCAGGGAGGTAGGATCACCTTTGCTTGTCAGAGCCGCGCTGAGGAGGAGAGGCAAGATCATATGTGGTTGTGTGTCAGGTGGGCTTGGGGAGGGTGGAGGAGCCAAAGCAGTCACGGACGTAGAGCCAGTCTGGCAAGGCTAAGGAGGGAAAGAGGCAGTGCCCTCGAAGAGGTCACCCGTCAATTCTGTCACCAGAGGAGCTTCTGGAGTACGAGGAGAAGAAGCGGCAAGCCGAAGAGGAGAAGCTGCCACTGCCAGAACTGGTTCGGGCCCAGGTGCCCTTCAGCTCCTGCCTGGAGGCCTACGGGGCGCCCGAGCAGGTGGACGACTTCTGGAGCACCGCCCTGCAGGCCAAATCGGTAGCGGTCAAGTAAGTCCTGTTGGTCTGCGCCTGAGGTTTCGGGCCGATGTCAGGGTAATCCCAAAGACGCCGTCTGCCTCTGTCCCATTCTTCTGTCCCTTTGTGGTTGGATTCTCAGGGCCGCATCAGTTGGGGCTGGTAATCCTGGCCCCGAGGGAACCGAGAGGCCATGGCAGGAGTAGACGCGGATGACGGCCACAATACCTTGTCCTCCCCCCGCCGTTCCCTCTTCTCTTGTGGTACAGGGTCACATTTTAGTGCAGCTTTGGTCCACTCACTCCCTCAGGGCCAAAGCACGTAGTGTCCGATGTGGACAGAATTTGGATTTTTAGCAAATGGACTTAGTTTGGGCCTAATTCTGTCGTGAGCATAAGCTTGAGATCTGAAGGAGTACTTTGGTTCCAAGGAATTTCAGCCATCCCTGACTGCGCCTCCCCCCCTCCCCCCCCCCCCCGGCTCCCCTTTGACAGTCCCCTGGCTTCTGCCACTCCTCGTGTGCAGATGGCTCCAATGTCTGCCCGGGGCAAGCTAAGACTATGGAGTGTCTTCTGGGCATCAGGGCTTCTGCCGGCGAGAGGCTGAACCCCAGGGTGGGGGTTTCAGGAGAGGAGAACTTTGGGATTCTTTGGGTACCAGGACATTCTCTCTTCCCCAGGACCACACGATTTGCCTCTTTCCCTGACTACCTGGTCATCCAGATCAAGAAGTTCACCTTCGGCTTAGACTGGGTGCCCAAGAAACTGGGTATGGTGGCTGGGACGAGTGAGGGAGGTTAAGCAGACAATGCCAGAAAAAGAAGGGGCCTTAGGATGTACAAACGAGCGTTTCTCCAACTTTCCTCTGAAGGAGGAAAACCTGACCCTAAATGTTTCAAAATAAGGCAGGTTTAAGAAGCATAGGCTAAAACTGTTAAAAACTTGATGCCATAGCAATGATTTACAACCAGAAGTGATCTTCGCAGTTTTACATTTATACTCGGTAAGATGTTGTCACTTAGATAATCTTGAAACAGTTCTCATGAGTCTTACAACCCCTGCCGACTTGGAGAGCTGCTAGTTTACCTTCATTTCCTTAGATCAGCTGAGGCCCACGAGCAGGATATCATTCCGTTGTGCATGCGGGAGGCCCCCATCCTTGTCCAGAGCTCGTGTGTGGTAGATGTAGGGTAGAATCCAGGTCTCCAGATTCCCGGGCCCACCGTCTGTTACACCGGGATCCCTAAGACTGGTGCTGTTCCGAGCAGCTCCTCGTTACAGAGCAGGGCCGCGGTCTGGGGCAGGGCTTTGAGACTCCCGCAGTGCTTTTTCAGGGGGGGCCCCCGGGAGCTGCTGAGGTGACCCTTTGCCTGCCATTCCAATCACAGATGTGTCCATCGAGATGCCAGAGGAGCTCGACATCTCCCAGTTGAGGGGTACAGGGCTGCAGCCCGGCGAGGAGGAGCTGCCTGACATTGCCCCACCCCTGGTCACTCCGGATGAGCCCAAAGGTAGCCTTGGTTTCTATGGCAACGAAGACGAAGACTCCTTCTGCTCCCCTCACTTCTCCTCTCCGACATGTTAGTGACTCTTCTTCCTGCCTGTCTCTCTCCTTTGCCGATGGGGGTCTTCTCTGCCCGCCTCCCCTTGACCCTGTCCTTTGTATTTCTCCTGTCCTCCCTTTCAAATTTCCCCTGCCCTCTTTGGATGGATGCGAGGACCGAGTAGCAGAGCGCTCCCAGCCACGCTGCGTGTGCGGACGGCAGTACCGCTGGCTAATTGCCTCTCTACTTTATTACCTCATTGCTTGGGGGTGGGGCGAGGCCTCGTACTCCAGAAGCGGGGCCCATTCTGTGAGAAAGGGCAAGGAAGGGGCTCCATGGGAGATCTTTAGCCTCAGTTCTGTGTCTTCAGTACTGCTGGACCCCGTTATGTCCTGCTGTCGTTTTAGTTCTGGAGTAAGGCGCCACGCCGTGGGAGGAAAATGCATGGAATGGAGGGGGTTGGGAGAGGGCCGGGGTTTGCCCTGGGGGAGGGAGGAGGAGCAGATAGTGACCCAGGGAGTCGGGTCACCGTGGCCTCGCTTCTCCCCCAACAGCACCCATGTTGGATGAATCCGTCATCATCCAGCTGGTGGAGATGGGCTTCCCGATGGACGCCTGCCGCAAAGCTGTCTACTACACGGGCAACAGCGGGGCCGAGGCCGCCATGAACTGGGTCATGTCACACATGGATGACCCAGGTAGGCGGGGGTGGGCAGCAGGGCGGAACAGGGCCACCGTCCTCCCCCGCGCGCTTCATCCCCTTCGACCCCCGCAGATTTTGCAAACCCCCTCATCCTGCCGGGCTCCAGCGGGCCCGGCTCCACGAGTGCGGCAGCCGACCCCCCGCCCGAAGACTGCGTGAGCACCATCGTCTCCATGGGCTTCTCCCGGGACCAGGCCCTGAAAGCTCTTCGGGCCACGGTATGGGCTGTCCCCCGGCTGAGGACTGGGGGCCTGTGGGGAAGAAGGGGGCGGAGGCGAGGTTCCATCTTTTGTGAACGAGACCAAGGGCAACCGGTGTGGCACGGCCAAGGCTGAGGCTCCACCCTTTCGTGGCTGTGATGAAGGAGCTGAGCCTTTCACTGGTGGTTTTCTTGTCCCCGAACTCGTTGGGAAGAGTAATGCTTCCCTCCTCCTCTCCAAGAACAATAGTTTAGAAAGGGCTGTGGACTGGATCTTCAGTCACATCGATGACCTGGATGCCGAAGCCGCCATGGACATCTCGGAGGGCCGCTCGGCTGCTGACTCCATCTCTGAATCCATACCAGTAGGACCTAAAGTCCGGGATGGCCCTGGAAGTGAGTGTCCCTGGGAAACGGGCCGGTGGGTCTAGCCAGTCAACTAACAGATCCTCATTCCAGGGCCACTCTGCTTCCCTCAGTGGGGGGCGCAGGGGGGTCAGAAGCTTCTTTCTGATGACATGGCTTCTGAAGGGGGGGATTCTGGGAGTCTGAGACAGACTTGTGACTCAGTACCTGCCCCACATTCCCTGAAACTTGTATCCTGAGTTTGAGCTATTGGATGTACATTTGGATGTCGCTCAAGGATTCCTCTCAGTGTGTTCTCTGCACCCCCTCCTTCTCTAGAGTATCAGCTCTTTGCCTTCATCAGCCACATGGGCACCTCTACCATGTGTGGGCACTATGTCTGCCACATCAAGAAGGAAGGCAGGTGAGGGGCTGGCCGTGTACCTTCCGACCTGGGGAGCGGTGGGGAGAATGAGTGGGGGCATCCTGGAAGTCCTTAGAATATTTAGGAGAAGGTAAAGGCCTGCTGGGTGGGGGGCACAGATACAGCACAAATTGACCGAACGCCTGACAGCAGGGATTGGCAAACTACAGCTCAAGTGCTGCATCTAGCCACTTGCTTTTATAAATAAAGGGCTTAAAAAAATGTTTAAGTTTTATTTATTTTTGAGAGGGAGAGAGCATGAGCAGGGGAGGGAGAGAGAGAGAGAGAGACAGAGAGAGAATCCCAGGAAGGTTCCTCGCTGTCAGTGCAGAGCCAGACGGGGGACTCAAACTCATGAACTGTGAGATCGTGACCCGAGTGAAAATCAAGAGTCAGACTCTTCACCAACTGAGCCACCCAGGTGCCCCATTAACAAACTTTTAATGAACATAACCACACTTAGCTCATATGTATCATTTGTGGCTATTTTCACGCTGCAGCAGGAAAGTTGAGTCATTGTGTCCGAGGCCAGATGGCCCGAAAAACCTACTGTGCTGCCCTTTACGGAGAAAGTTTGCCGACAGGACCGGGGCCTGGCAGGAATGGGCGGGGGTGGCTGTAGAGTGGAGGATTTGAAGACTTGGAGTAGGGAATGAGATCGGGATGCTCCCCTCCAGCAGGTAGCAGCTAGACTGTGGGTTGTGGGGGCCCAGGCTGAAAATGTTGGGAACCTGTGCCCCAGAATCACCAGGACCAAGACCAGGGGCTGTGTCAGAGACTAAGCCGATGCACGGTGGGCGCCCCGTCTGTTCATCTTTCTCCTCCCTCCCCTGCTTCCCCAGATGGGTGATCTACAATGACCAGAAAGTGTGTGCCTCGGAGAAGCCGCCCAAGGACCTGGGCTACATCTACTTCTACCAGAGAGTGGCCAGCTAAGAGCCTGCCCTGACCCCTTACCACTGAGGACAGGGGACAGACCATCTGGCATGAGGGACAGGGGCTGAGGAATGGACTTCAGCCCCACCCCTGCTCTGTTCCCTTTTTCTTTTTGTCCTCAGCAGCAGAAAAGAAGCTAGAGGCCATAGGAGAATGGCCAGGCAAAGCGGGGGACACTCCAGAGACTTTGGGGACAGGGCAGGAAGGGGATGGGAGGGGCTGGCCACCTGTCTGTGAGGAGACTTTGTTGCTTTCCCTGCCCCTTGAACCCACAGTGCTCTGCTTCTCTGTGTAGTCCTGCCGGCCCCTGGTGTGGAGGGGGGCTTGTTTGTGTGTGCGCGTGGGTGTAGCTTTGTGCAGCCTCTTCCACAAGAGGGGGCATCTGTGCCTCCCCTCCCCCTTTGTGTTTGCTCCCTGTGTGGTCAGGCGAGGAGGGCTGGGAAGGAAATGGGGATCCCCCTCGCCCTCGGCCTGTCTCCCCCCCCCCACCGCCCTGTCTCTTCCCTGCCCTTCTCTGGAAAATGCCAAAATACACGATGTGAATAAAAGTACAATGGCTAAGTTGTGTCCTGTTTGATACCTTAAGGGAGACTTATCTTGCCCGGGGCTAGCAGGAGAGTCCCATCTGCTAGGTGCAGAGGGGGGGAGGGCGGGGGTGGGCCCTTTACCCCTCCATTGGCAGTTCCCGACTTTTCACTAGTTCTAGAGAGCTCAGGAAATTGGGTGTGAGAGGAGGTGAGGTGAGCACTGTGGCAACAGAAGAAAGCCGAGGGGTGGGGGCTGTCAGAGCAAGGATCCGGTGAAGATCCCTCTTTGCCTTCGTTCTAGCAGTCACACCAGGAGGGGGCCCAAGTGGGTATTTCCCAAATGTCCCAGGTCCCCTAGGCCCTGCGGTCTGTTGTCGGATTGGCCAGTTGGAACAGAGAGTGGGACACCTGGAGAAGGGGGTGGTTTCTGAACTGCCTTTCTAGCTGCCCAGTTTCTAGCCAATGTGGGCGGTCCCTCCCCCTCTGAACTCGGTTACTTGTCCAGTAACTGGGACTAGACTTCCCCTGGATAGGTCAGAGGGATGCAGCCACTCCGACGGGAGAAGGGAGGTCCTTTTCTCAGAGTTGGAGAGATGCCCCTCAGGGCTCCATCGGTCCTGGCGAGCAATGTAGTCTCAGGCCACCTCTGGCCCTCTGGGGGACTGTAGTCGTGAAGTGGGGGCTCTTCTGAGCGCAGGTACTCGCCTTCTCCCAAAAGCCAGGCAATGGATGCTGAAGCGACTGAGCCCCCGGACGCCCCTGGAACGTTGCTACAATAACGCGGCAACATCAGAACATTGCAACAGCGGCGGCGGGCGGCGGAGGGGGGGAGGGCGGCCGCGGGAAGGATTTCCAGACAAGGGGCCGGGCTAACCATGGCGGAGGGCGGGGAGAAGGCGGAGTTCTGCCTCACGGCCCTCTATATAAGCGGGCAGTGGCAGCGGCTGCGCGGTGATACTGACCTTCAGTGTGTCGGTTCCAGTGCCATGGCGCCCTCCAGGAAGTTCTTCGTTGGGGGGAACTGGAAGATGAATGGGCGGAAGAAGAACCTGGGGGAACTCATCACCACTCTGAACGCGGCCAAGGTGCCGGCCGACACCGGTAAGCCCTCGCCGGGTCCGCGCCGGGGCCGGGGCCGGGGCCGGAGAGGTGGGGGGGGTCGGGCGTGGCAGCGCCCTCTCCCAAGCTCAGTTAGCCGGGTGTCCGCGTGGGCCTGGATGCAGGGGTGAGGACAAGGGCTATTGGAGGGTCCGGACTTTGACCCTGCAGCCGCAATACCGGGGGCGTGTCGAAGGAAGAAAGGTGAGGCCACATTTAATGGTGACCTCCGACCGTGGGGGCGGGAAAGGATTTCTTGGGTCATCGGGAGGAAGATGGCCCTGGGGCCTGGACTTGGGCTGCACCTAACCGGAGCCGGGGATGGGAGCGGAGCCCCTGCGGACAATCGCAGGGGGCCGGCGACAGCCCCAGAGTGTGGGGGAGGAGGCTGAGCCTGCGTGCGGGGTTCCAGCTACCTGCCCCCTCGGCCGTCTGCTCCGGCCTTCTGCGGCCCTCTGCTCCGTGCGCCGCCGCACGTAGCCGGCGACTCCTCCCCGCGCCCTGCTGGGCGGGCCGAGTCCCCCAGCCTAGCGGCTGCGGCCTGCTCAACTACACGCTCCCTCTTTTACCCTCGGCAGCCTGGATGACTGCTGCCTTCCGACGAAGGGGCTGAGCAGGTGCCAAACAAGATGGGCCATTTGGGAATGAGGAGCCATCCTACAGTTTTCTCCAGGCTGGAAACGGGAAAGCATGAGGCTTCTATGAGCTAGTCCTCTCCCTGCCACCCACGGGCAAAGAGTCTTTCCCTTCCCACTCACCTAAATCACAGAACCACGGGCCTGATCAGAATAGGCCCTGGTTTATTCCCCAAAGACCCCAGTACAAACCCGAGGAATTGGCTGCTTCTGCTAAAAATCCTTGCCTGGGGGTGTAAGGATGGGCTATTTTAGAAGGGAGGCGTGGTTGGCTCCAAGAGAATGCTGAGTCTAGGAGGTGCCCAGGCCCAGAATAGCCTGGGGAAATCAGAACCACAGCTGTTAAAGAGCAGAGGGCAGGGCAAGGGCCACAGCCTCCCAGGGACACCTGGAAGGCTCAAGGAGTTGGGTACAGGCCCAGCCTGGGCTGGCAAGTGGACGAAGGTTATCCTGCTGGAGTGAAAAGGAGTAGAAAGCAGAACTGAAAAATCAGGTGAGGGGACCCCATCCAAAACACCAGATGGAGTCTGGAGACCAGCTTCCTTGTGACTTCATCCCTTTTTGCCATCATCTGATCTCCAGAAGTGGTTTGTGCACCCCCCACCGCCTACATCGACTTTGCCCGGCAGAAGCTAGATTCCAAGATTGCTGTGGCTGCGCAGAACTGCTACAAAGTGACTAACGGAGCCTTTACTGGGGAGATCAGGTGAGATGCAGGCAGGAGAGGGGTGTGGGGGGGCTCCGCCCTCACTTTCCTCATTGAGGGGAAAGCCACAGGGTGGGCTGTCTGCTGAAGCATGGCTTTCTCTCTCTTCCTTTAGCCCTGGCATGATCAAAGACTGTGGGGCCACGTGGGTAGTCCTGGGGCACTCGGAAAGAAGGCATGTCTTTGGGGAGTCCGATGAGGTTAGTAACCAGAAGAGGAGGTAAGAGATTCCTTATTCCAAGAAGGGTGTCTCACCAAATCTGTTACTCAACAGCTGATTGGACAGAAAGTGGCCCACGCCCTGGCGGAGGGACTTGGAGTAATCGCCTGCATCGGGGAGAAACTAGATGAGAGGGAAGCTGGCATCACTGAGAAGGTCGTTTTCGAGCAAACCAAGGTCATCGCAGGTAACTCCGTAGAAAGGGACCTTTGGGCTGGACTGGGCTACGGAGGCCCAAAAGGTGGGGGGAGATGCCCTGCAGCCTATTTGGATCCCCAACCCATGCTGATACAGGAAAGGAAGGAGGAGAGTTAGAACCCTTGCATCCTCCATACCATTTTCTGTCCTGCCTCGCGGGTATAGATGCCACTTGGAGTTCCTCCAGCAACCACCAGGGGGCATTAGGCCACCATCGTTCATCATTCCCTGGGCTTTGGGCTGGCTAGCTCCTTCCTGTTCACCCTTCCATCTGTGATCTCTGTCCCACAGATAATGTGAAGGACTGGAGCAAGGTTGTCCTGGCCTATGAGCCTGTATGGGCCATTGGTACCGGCAAGACTGCAACACCCCAACAGGTAACCAAGCCCAGGAATTCTGCCCTTATCTTACCCTGTCTCTGTAGGACTAGATTGCCCCAGAGGTGACCTGAGCCAACCCCTCGTTTGAAAGACAGGAGCCCCTGGGGCACCTGCCTGGGTCAGTCGGTAGTGCGTCTGACTCTTCATCTCGGGTCATGAGTTCAAGTCCCACATTGGGTGTAGGGATTACTTTAGAGCCCCCAAGCCCAGAGAGGGAGAGTGATTTGTCCAAAGACATCCATACCAGGGCCTGGGTGGAATTGGAGCTGTGGTATTCTGACCCAGATCCCAGGGTTCTTGGTCCCGAAACCACGCTGCCTCTCTTCGGTGGGGCCCAGGGTCTTTTAGCCTTTGAGTGAAAGGCAGAAAGAGGCTTACTTAGTCTGGCTTCTCGTTTTAGGCCCAGGAAGTACATGAAAAGCTCCGGGGATGGCTTAAGTCCAACGTCTCTGATGCGGTGGCTCAGAGCACCCGTATCATCTATGGAGGTAAGTGGGTTTGGCTCCAGCCTGAGACGGGGGTGGACTCAGCCCTTCTATTCCATCCCTGACCATTCTCTCTCTCTTCTCGCTTCCCAGGTTCTGTGACTGGGGCAACCTGCAAGGAGCTGGCAAGCCAGCCTGATGTGGATGGCTTCCTCGTGGGCGGGGCTTCCCTCAAGCCTGAGTTTGTGGATATCATCAATGCCAAACAATAAGCCCATCCATCTGCCCTCATCTTCCTGCTATGCCAGGGACTAGGTAGCTCAGAAGCCCAGTGACTGTGCTCCTACCCCCCCCACACATCCCCACCCCACACATGCTTCTGATGGTGTCACCTGCCCCCCTCGTGGCTAAACTATACCTCTTCCTTACCGTTTACACCTTACCCTATAATGGTTGGGACCAGGCCAATCCCTTCTCCACTGACCGTAGTGGTTGGAACTAAACATGTCACCAAGGTGGCCCCTCCTTGGCTGAGAGGTGGAAGGGGTGGAATTTGCTTGTGGGTCCCCCGCTCAGCCCCCAGTGAGGGCAGGAGAGAGAAGCCATCCCCCTCTCCCATCTCGCGCCATGAGGCCAAGGGCTGAGAGAAAGTGGTGTTCTCCCCTCAGAGGCCAGGGGTGCCGTTCTCTCCCATGGTGCCAACGCCTGCGTGTGTTGTGTATGTGAGCAATCCCACGTGTGGGGGAATGAATAAACACCTGGCACTAAAGCCTTGTGGTCTGTCCTTCTTCACTGTCCTTGCCCATATCCTCTCTTTGTCCTTTCTGAGGCAGCCACAGGACACTTGTGCAAAAACAAAGCAACAAACACAAACAAGTTTCTACAATAGCACATCTCTTACTGTTTTTACTTGAAAAAATGTCCTGCACACCAGGCCACCATAGCCTTCGAATAACGGCTCCCTCCCTTCCACCCCTCTGGATGGCTCTGGGGCTGTGGGGCTCCCCAGAGCTAGGGTTGGGGTAGGGGCCCAGCCTCACCTCCCCCCACCCCCGGCCTCACTGGTCTAGGCCAGCAGTGCGTCCTCCCCACTCCCCAGGGGAGGGATGGTTTTAAGGCCCCAGCACAGTCTGGTATCACAGGGGTCACTGGTAGAGCAGGTAGCGCTTCATGGCAGGGGGCAAGGGCAGAGCAGATACCTGGCCAAGCCGGGTATCCCCCAGGGCGTGGCGCACACACAGGCGGCTCAGGTGCAGAAGGGAGTGTGGCTCCGCTGGGAGAGAGAAGGAGGGGAAGGTAAGTAGGGGTGCAGCCACTGGCCAGACGTCCTCAAACTACGGGGTCCTGCCCAAGTTCTCTTCTGCTTTCCTGCTCTGGGTCCTGGTCGAGAGAGAGATCTGAGGCACCCTGGGTGGGAGGGTCTGCAGATTTCCCACATCCCACACATCTCCGGTCAGCTGGGGGTGAAGCTCTAGCTAGGGCCCTTTTAAGCAACAGGCCAAGCAAGTTCTGACAGCCTATGGTCTAGCCTCGGAGCTGGGGCTGATGAGCCCGCTTCCACTCTATAACAGCTGGCCGCGGGGTGATGGGAGGGGCAGCACTCTGTGACTTGCAGAGAACAACCCCAAGCTCTGGCCCCATCCCTTCTAGAGGAGGCCCCTCCCCTGAAGTCCCACCCCAAGGTCGTGCCTCTTTCAGTGCTCTCCTTCCAGGTGCCCAGAGCCTCAAAGGCCCCTTACTGGGGTTTGAGAAAGGAAGTAGCACAGATATCAGAACCCAGGGTATCTGGTACACACCCAGGGAGCCTGGCACTGCCAGTCCTCTTCCTACACCTAGCCCAGCACCCATTTGATCCTATGCACCTCTGGCTCCGGGCGCTGATATCTGCTGTGAATCCCTATCCCCGAAGTGCCTCCCTCTGTTCTGAGGGCTCACCACGTACTAGCAAGTTGCTTTCTCAAGCCTCACTTTCACCTCTATTGCTGCTGGAACGACTAAGTTAAGTAATATTTGTGAAGACCCTTAGCCATTCCCCGCACTGGAGGCAGGTCAGATGAAGGCCCATACCCTCTGCTCTTGTAAGGTGTTGAGCTTCCATCCCAAACCACAGCCACCAATAACAGAACACTCTCCCCACACTTGCCCCAGGCCTCACCTCTCCTTCCGCCCAGGTAGCTGATGCGGACCTGGCACTGGCCCCAGACAGCGCTTACTGCCGGATAGAGGGTCCTGCCCTTCAGTCCTCGGAAGGCTGGCCCCAGGTAGGTGCCCCCAATAGCGTAGCCCAGAGTTCCCTCCTCCATGTCCAGAACCACCAGCAGCCTCTCCGGCACCTCCAGCTGCTCACCCTGAGGTCTGGCTGGATACTGGGGGGCCCCGAACCCCTTGCTCTGATGGTACAGCTTCCCTCGCCCAATGTCCCAGCCCCACGACTCGCTGTTGCTGCCCAGCAGCGCCGCATAGTGGTCAGCCTGCAGCGGGGCGAGGGCCGTGGCCACGCCCACCACAGCGTGGGTACCCCTCTGCTCCCGGGGCCAGCTGATCTCCCAGGCGTGCAGGCCCCTCGAGTAGCCCTTCTTACCCCGGGCCCCATCAGTGCTCTGGGCCACGGGCCGCCGCTCAAAGCATAACCCCCCTTCCTTGACCTCGATGTTCTCAGAGCAGTCCTTGGGGTTCCAGCCGTGGCGCTGTTGGGCTCCCAGATCAGGAGGGGGAGCAGACAGCAGCTCCTCTAAGCCCTCGGGACAGGAGAGGTCAGGGTACAAGGTCTGTGGGGTGGGGGTGCTGCTGCTGCCCCCTGCCAGGGCCGTCTGGCCCATGGAGGTGAGGAGCTGGAGGACTCCCCGAGTCTTGCTGGGGCGCCTCTCTTCTGAAAGTTGATCTCCCGCTCGGGATTGATACCTGGAGAGGAGTTGGGACAGAAGAGGGTGTAAAGGGCTGGATCCTGGCGGGGACTCCTCACCCAGGCGCCCCATCCTTTCACGCATGTTTGCCCACCACCCCTCCACTCCCTCTTCACTCCCCCAAAGCTCTTAGGCCCATCACCCTGCCCTCGCCCATCTGTCTCGGTCTCCCGAAACTCTCGCGGGTTCGCCCCCTTTGGACCTCTCCAGGCGCCGTCCCCTTTGCCCACCCCGTGCCCCGTCACCGTCCCCGCACCTCGCTTGGCTTTCCAGGCCGGTAGGTCACAGGCTCTCCGGAGGAACCCCGCCGAAGATAGCCGAGCCGGGCAGGGCGCAGACCGCCGGCCGCTTCCGCCTCCAGCACCTCCCTCGGCCTCGCCCCGCCCCCATGCCCCGCCCCCACGGAGGCCCTCCAGGGCGGTTAACCCTCTCGTCGCCGCTCCAGGTCGCACCCCGCCCCGTGGCCACCTACCTGCGGGGCTCCTCGCAGGAGGTTTACACTCCACTCGGGTCGCTGCTGCTGCTGCCGAGGGCAGGCCCCGCCCCGAGGACCCGCCCCCCCTAGGGCCCATTCCCGGACGGTTAACCTCAGGCCCCCGCCCCGAGGTCCCGGCCCGCGTGAAGACCCTCCTGGGTGGTTAACCCTCCTCGGCAGCCACGGAGTCAGCCCCAGGCTGTCGAGGCTCAGAATGGACTCCAATGGTATCACCGCTTTGGGATCCCAGGAAATGTGTTCGCCATCGTCAAGACCTTTGACCCGCTAGAGCGGCTCAACTCCTGAGCCCCTAGAGATGAAGGGCATGGGGGTCAAGGAGGGGCTTTTATTGTGCTGACAGCTATTTCTATATCCTTTTGATTCTGGGTCACTGTTTCTGGACTGGCCTCTTTCTGCCGGCTTGTGAGTGAGCCTGTTCTATGCCTGAGGCTTTGAACTGTGTTTTCGGAGGTAGGTGTTCCTAGGTCTCCATGCCGTTCTAGTCTTCATCCTGGATGTCAGTCCATTCCTGAGCTGTTGGTCTCAAATGGTGGAATATAGTGGTTAAGACTGGTTGTGAGTGAAGCTATGTCACTAATTAGCTCTATGACCTTGGGGAGGTTGCCAAACTTCTCTAAACCTGTTTTCTCTTATGTAAAATGGGAATAATGATAGTACTTACCTCATAGGATCCTTGTGGGGTTGAAATAGTCCAGGTAAAGCACTTAGCACAGAGCCTGGTACTTATTATGCAATCACTAAGCATAACTATTAGTGTTAACATTTACTAAGTGTCCCCTCTATAGAAAGACCATGTAATATAGTGAGGAAAGTTCCCAAATGTGGAGCCAGGCTAACTGGGGGTGAATGCCTGAAGGTCAGGATGCACATGACCTTGGGCAAGTTACTTAACCTCCACAGTGCCTATTTCTTCCTCTGTAAAGTGGAACTACTCTCGGTATCTACGGCATAGGGTATAGTGAGGATTCAGTGAGGTTATATACATGTAAACGCAGAGAGCAGTTTCTGGTTCAGATTTAATCATTTGTGCTAAGCACTGAAGATGCAACAGTGAATCCCGCGGAGGTTCCAGGGACATTTATAAACCAGTTTCTCATGTAGTGGATGAAACTGTGGAGATATAAAGAAAGGGTTATGGGACTCAAAAGGAGGGGACTCCTTTTGCCCCAGGGATCAAGCAGTCCTGGAGGAGGTAACACTGGGCTGAATCTGAAAGAATGACTAGGAATTGGCTGGAGAGGTCATTCTGCAGGATGGGGGTTGGGGTTCGGGGTGCTGCGTGGAGAAGACATTCTCCAAACAGAGGGGTCAGCATGAAAAAAAGCCAGAAGCAGCAGATGGGAAGACTTCAGGGTCCCTGCAACTAGAAAGCAAGCATGAGAGACAAGTCTAGAGAAGTCAGGGCCAGATGACAGTGGCCTTGTAGGTCAAGTTCAGGAATGCAAAAGTTCTCTTGTAGGACAGGCCAGTAATGGGGAGACACAGAGGAGAGAAGCAGGAGAGGAACATGGTCAGATACTCATTTTATTTTTTTTTTATGTTTTTTATTTATTTTTGAGACAGAGAGAGACAAAGCATGAGTGGGGGGGGGCAGAGAGAGAGGGAGACACAAAACGTGAAGCAGGCTCCAGGCTCTGAGCCGTCAGCACAGAGCCCGACGCGGGTCTCCAACTCACAGACCGTGAGATCATGACCTGAGCCGAAGTCGGACGCTCAACCGACTGAGCCACCCAGGTGCCCCTCAGATACTCATTTTAGAAAAACCCTTCTGGGGGCGCCTGGCTGGCTCAGTCAGTAGACCATGAGACACTTAATCTTGGGCTCAAGAGCTCAAGCTCCACATTGGGTGTAGAGATTATTAAAAATATAATAATAATTAGAAAAACCACCCTGGCACAGCAGATATAGAGGAGGCTTCAAGAGAAATAAGACTAGAAACAGAGACTGTTTATGGAAGCCCAGGTGACAAGTGTCAAGAGCCTGAAACAAGGCAGTAGAAATAAGGAAGAAAAGGGCCTGGATGGCTCAGTTGGTTGAGCTTCCGACTTCGGCTCAGGTCATGATCTCACAGTTCGTGGGTTCGAGCTCCGCATCCGGCTCTCTGCGGTCGGCGCAGAGCCTGGAGCCTGCTTCGGATTCTGTGTCTCCCTCTCTCTCTGCCCCTCTGCTGTTTATGCTCCGTCTGTCTCTCTCAAAAATAAATAAACACTAAAAAAATTAAAAAAAAAAAAGAAGGAAGAAAATTCAAGAAACACTGGTGAAACTGCAAGATTTGGTGGCCAATAAATGCTGAGGCGAGAGAAAGGGAGGTTTCTAGCCTGGAAGACTGTTGGAAGGTGGTACCACTAATGAAGATGGAGATGACAGAAAGAAGAACAATTGGAACAGGGCAGGGGTGTGGGGGAGGGAGGAGAGGAGTTCACTTTAGGACATGTTTTTGAGGTACCTGAGCCACAACCCGATACAACCATTCAGAACACACGTGAAAACTGCAGGTCCGAAGGGGTAATAAGAGGCCTGGGCCGGAGATATAAATTTGGGAGGTGACGCAGCCTTTAGTCAGCAGCTGAACTATGAGAATCAGTGAGGGGACCCAGAGACGGAGAGGGAGAAGAGGGTTAAGGAGGACACCGGGAGCAAAAAAGGCCAGTTTGATTACTGACAAGAAGTTTTTGGTCTTTAGCAACTTCGGTGAGAGGCCACATGTGGGTTGTGGGAGGTGGGAGTCAAGGCCGAAGAGGCCGAACTGGCACTTTATGTCAGGCGCTGTGCTACAAGGTTCACATTTTGGGGGGACAGAGAGTTGGGATACCAATCATGTCTGGTAGTCAAAATTACCCTTGGAAATCCCTTAGCTACCCCCTCTATTAGGTATAGCATATGTTAGTTTTGTGTAAAACACAGTATGTGGCAGTATTCTACGATGACATATGAATAAAATTGTATAATTTTAACATTTATTTATTCTTAAGAGACATAGAGACAGAGTGTGAACAGGGGAAGGGCAGAGAGAAAGAGGGAGATACAGAACCCAAAGCAGGCTCCAGGCTCTAATGAGCCGTCAGCACAGAGCCCGACGCGGGGCTCGAACTCACAGACTGTAAGATCATGACCTGAGCCAAAGTCGGCCACCTAACCAACTGAGCCACCCAGGCGCCCCTAAAATTGTATAATTTTAATTGAAGACAAAGAAGAAAACATATTAAAAGGAAAGATGTGACCCCGAATACCTGTCATGCACCTAACCTAGATATTCTTTCCAGTGTGACAACAAAAATAATGACATCATGATCGTGGATAGCAGCCTATGATAAATATTAGTGCAGGAGCTGTGTGATAACTGGGTGGATGAAGGCTCGGGGGATGAAGGGCGAGACCCAGTCATGGCCGACTCTAGCTCAGGTTCAGAAATGCACCTGCTCAGCTACTCATTGTTTAAAACATGGGATTCACCAATTGTTAGCCCTGAATCTTGAACTGCTCAAACATTTGTTGTGTGTGTGTGTGTGTGTGTGTGTGTGTGTGTGTGTTTTAGAGGGCCAGCACAAGTGGGGGAGAGGGACAGAAGGAGAGAGAAAATCCCAAGCAGGCTCCACACTCAGCACCAAGCCTGAGGTGGGGCTGTAACCCACAACCCTGGGATCATGACTTGAGCCGAAATCAAGAGTGGGACACTCAACCAACTGAGCCACCCAGGCCCCCCTCAAACATGTGTTGATAATAGCTCCAAATATTACACAATGCCTTACTTTATCTTTTTACCTTTGACTGAGCTGTCACATAATCTTAAATTCTTCAATGAATCTTTACGTATGCTGAGTGACCGTCATTGAAAAGATCAAGAACTTTCTAGCATCCCAGAAGGCTCCTTCTTGCCTTTTCCCTGATGCTGCACCTTTAAAGGTAACTCTTATTTGACCTCTATCGGTACAGATTAGCTTTGCCTGTTCAATTGCATACAATACCATATAGTGTCTGTTCTTTTGTGTCTGACTTATTTTTCTCAGCATTATGACTGTGAGTCATCTACCTTGTTGCATGAAATGGACTCTCATTATTTTCATTGTTTTACATTACTCCATCGTATGGACATAACCACAATTTATTCTACCTTTGATGGCCATTCGTTTCCAGTTGTTAGCTATTATAGAGAAAGCTACTATGTACAGTATTGTAGAAGCCTTTTAGTAGACCTAGGCACTCACTTTTGCCGGTGCATACTTATATGCAGAATTGCTGAGTTATAAGGAATACAGTGTTGACCACATGTGATTTTCTGGTTTCTCTCCATAGAAAGATTTTATTCAGAAGTTAAATCGTTCAGGTTTTGCAGCATTTTTGCAGCAATTTCAACCTATTTATGAGGATTTGATCTGGTCTTCCCTTCCTGTTCAGCATATCTTTGTCTGCTGGGATTTTATCAGTTCCTCAAGCTTTGTATTAGTGTTTCTCAGTGGCTCTCAAAAGTTCTTCAGGGGCGCCTGGGTGGCTCAATTGGTTAAGCATCTGACTCTTGATTTCAGCTCAGGTCCATGATCTCTCACTTCCTGAGTTCAAGCCCCACGTCTGGCTCTAGTGCAGAGCCTCTTTGGGATTCTCTCCCTCTCTCTCTCTGCTCCCCCCATGTGCTCTCTGTCTCTGCCTCTCTCAAAATAAATAAACGTTAAAAAAAATAAAAAAATTAATAAAAAAGTTCAATTTCTTTTTAAAAAAATTTTTTTAATGTTTATTCATTTTTTTGAGAAAAAGAGAGAACGAGCACAAATGGGGGAGTGGCAGAGAGGGAGGGAGACACAGAATCCGAAGCAGGCTCCAGGCTCTGAGCTGTCAGCACAGAGCCCAATGCAGGGCTCAAACCCATGAACTGAGAGATCATGACCTGAGCCGAAGTCAGTCACTCAATTGACTGAGCTGCCCCAGCACCCATTCAATTTCTTCCACAAAGCCAACATGACCTGCTTGTTAGGCCACTCTAACAATGTGTTTCATTTTTTTTTTTTTTTTTTTAGTTTATTTATTTTGAGAGAGAAAGCAAACAGGGGAACGGCGGCGGGGGGCGGGGGGGGGGGTGGTGGTGGAGAGAATCTCAAGCAGCTCCACACTGTCAGCATGGAGCCTGATACAGGGCTAGAACCCATGAACCTTGAGATCATGACCTGAGTCAAAATCAAGAGTCGAACACTTAACCAATTGAGCCACCCAGGTGCCCCTTTTAAATTTTTAAATGTTCATCTTGAGAGAGAGAGAGAGAGAGAGAGAGAGAGAGAGAATCCCAAGAAGGCTCCATGATCAGTGCAGAGCTCAAATGTGGGGCTTGGTCCACAACTATGAAATCATGACCTGAGCTGAAATCAAGAGTCAGAAGCTTAACTGACTCAGCCACCCAGGCACCCCAATGTGTTTCACTTCTCTGTCAATAGAAAACCCTTAAAATCCTAAACACATTCTTCCCAGCATGCATGAATTGTTTGAAGCTTGACTGTTGTCGTGACTGGCAATTCTGAAGAATGTCCAACTCTTCCAGCTCACTACCACCTCTAGATTAGGGTCAGCAGTCATGGCTCTGGGAGTCAGAGCCCCACGTGTGTGACTGAAACTCATGCTTAGGTCAGCAAAGTGAAGGACAGGGGTGCTGTTGGAAAGGTGGACTTCGGTGACTTTAGGAGCACATTCATGAAGAGTGTGGTACTTCAGATGGTACGCCAAGGCCTTCCTCTCTGAGTTCTTACTTGACTTCTAGAATGTAAGAACTGTAGATCCCAACTGTGGGAAGTGCGGCGGTCACCTAGCACTTCGTACTTGATTGCTGGAGTACAAGCAGATTTTTGGTTTGGTTTTGTATTTTAGGGCACTGGCATTTGTATCCCTGTAGAACACGTCAGGTTTTATTAAATACAGGGTTACACTGGCACCATGACAGAAGGGGAGAGTGGGGGGTCACAAGGTCATTAATGGTTTTCAATCCAGGGCCTTGTGTTTCTAGTTTGGAAATATAAAAGCAGTTGGGCATTTTTCCTCCGAAGATACCAGCCTCATTGTATCCTAAGAGATAGCCATTTGGCCAATAATTGTTTTTCGTAGCTCTGCGTGGGTTTTACTCTCGGTTCTCCACAGACGCAGCCTCACTAACGGTTTGCGTGTTTTAAAAGTTGAAGTGGTTTCTAAATGTTAGGCCATCCTTGCTTGGTTTTGAAATCTTCCCATCTGAAGCTGTCTTCTTCTCAGGCAGGAGGTTTGAACTAGGACTTGAGACCAAGAGCTTCCCGCACCCCCCCCCCCGTTTTTTTTTTTTTTTTTGCCACGGATTGCCATTGGCTAGCTCATAGATCTGGTTCCTTTCTTCCAGGAATCAATTTAGTGCTCTTTGAGACTTCACTAAAGGTCCATCACATGTACTTTGGTGTCACTACAGCAGTTACGCAAGAACTCGATAACCTACCTGGCTTCACAAATTTGTTGAATCTTGACTGCACGTGTGAATTTCTTTAGGTCATATTCATGTGCCATATCGGGGCGGACATATCACCCCTTGGTAAAATGGTTGGATTGCCTTCACGTGGGTCGTTTTATATGCAAAAGAGGCATCTGAAAATTCTAGAGGTTAGTTCTAAAAACAAAACACCGGAGCCGCAGTCAGCGTCCTAAGATACAGATACTGAGAGGCCCAGAACTGGAGCCAAAAAGAACATGGTCTAATCTCCCATCTGCCACTCGCGCGGAACGGTGGCTGGCAACCTTCTGCCCTGTTTAGTAAGTTCGCGTTAAGCGCGTCTATGATGAAACTCCACTGTATCTCATTAAGTCCTCACATTAAAGAT
Organism: Paguma larvata; assembly: GCA_030068075.1. Taxonomy (NCBI): domain Eukaryota; kingdom Metazoa; phylum Chordata; class Mammalia; order Carnivora; family Viverridae; genus Paguma; species Paguma larvata. The sequence goes on along the minus strand of CM057828.1, from coordinate 96,838,119 downwards.
ATTCCAATTTTACAGATTTGTAAACCGCGGCCTGGAAAGGTTAAGCGACCCGCCCAAGACTACAGAGCTGGTAAATGACAGCGTCAAGGATTTAAAAACGGGAAGCCACTGGCAAAACACCGGGGCGGCGACGACATGGCGACCGCAGAAAATCTGTAAGGCAGGGCGAGACGCCCCGCCCAGCGCTGCCGCCCCGAGCGCTTGTTTCGTAACCGCGGCGGGGCCCGCGGAGGGCGGGGCGCTGACTCCCGGCCCGCCGGCGGTCACGTGGGCGGCCACGTGAGCGGGCGGTGGCCAAAGCGAGGGCTCGCACGCCCCCCAGCGGCCGCACCCGTTGCCCGGCGCTCCTCGCGTCCCACCTGCCTGTCCCGACGGAGGTAGGAGCCCTCAAGCTAGCGCCCTCCCCGGGACCGCCCCTCCCGCACCCGCCAACCGCCTTCCGCAGCGTCCGGAACGTTCTGCGCCGGAACAAAGGCCCCGGGGCGGAAGCGAGGGCTTGAAGCCTGAAAGCGGGTGCTTGGAGGCTTAGGGCCTCTTAAGCCGGCTGGGGAGGGGCGGCTCCAGTCCAGGGCTACAGAGTCGAGTGGAAGGGACTAGTGCTCCTGCCAGTTTCCAATTCGAGGCATACATCTTTACATTTAAAGGGCCCCCTTCCTCCATCACAAATTTTTCCTTCGCATCCCCATCTCTCTTCCTTCAGGGTAGTAAGTAATGTCTATGGACACCTTGGAGGAGGGAGGCCAGAAGTAGGAGACACACAGTTTATGTCAGAAACTAGGATAAAGGAGCCCACCTATTATAACAACCGCAGCCTCTTTAGGTCTGTGAACCTCACCTAGACTAGGCAGTCATCAAATGTCTTGCCAAATACATGCTTTTTTGTTTGTTTGCTTAGCCTTGCTAATTTTTTAAAAACTTTTTTTTTGTAATTAAAAACATTTTATTTATTTTTGAGACAGAGACAGAGCATGATTTGGGAAGGGGCAGAGAGAGGAGACACAGAATCCCAAGCAGGCTCCAGGCTCTGAGCTGTCAGCACAGAGCCAGATGCAGGGCTCCAACCCACGAACCATGAGATCATGACCTGAGCTGAAGTTGGACTTAACCAACTGAGCCACCTAGGCACCCCCTAGCCTTGCTAACTTTAAAAATATTGAGTTTTTCTAGTTTTCCTTACACATTTATATCCTTCAGGCCCCAACTCCTAGTGAATCCTAATGGGGTGGTCTCCCTGGCTTGTCCTTGGTTCATTCCACCTCACTGATTCTCAAAAGTGGAAGCCTCGAGGAAGTAAGGAATTTTCATCTATATGTGCAAATCCAAACTGAGGGAGGAGTGTCTTCGATTACTTTTTTTTTAATGTTTATATTATTTTTGAGGGAAAGACAGTGTGAGAGGGGGAAGGCAGAGAGAGAGGGAGACATAGAATCCGAAGCAGTCTCCAGGTCTGAGCTGTCAGCACAGAGCCTGACACGGGGCTTGAACCCACAAACCGTGAGATCATGACCTGAGCTGAAGTCAGATGCTTACGGACTGAGCCACTTAGGTGCCCATCTGCTTGTTTTAAAAAAAAAACAAACAAACAAACATTTTTAATGTTTACTTATATTTTAAGAGAGAGACTGAGCATGAGTAGGGGAGGGGCAGAAAGAGGGGGAGACACAGAGTCCAAAGCAGGTTCCAGGCTCTGAGCTGTCAACACAAAGCCTGACGCAAGGCTTGAACCCGTGAACTGTGAGATCGTGACCTGAGCTGAAGTAGGATGCTCACCTGACTGAGCCACCCAGGCACCCCTGTCCTTAGTTGCTTTTTAAAAGCACATTTAATATTCATTCAGCTAAGGTGGCTTAGTGGGATAAAGGTCCAACTTTTGATTTCAACACAGGTTCTGATCTCACATTTGGTGAGATTGAGCCCCCATCGGGCTCTGTGCTGACAGCATGGAGCCTGCTTGGATTTCTCTCTCTACCTCACTCTCTCTGGTCCTCCCTGACTTGCACGTGTGCGTGCATGTACTCTGTCTCAACTCCCCCCCCCATAAAAAACAAAAGCAACTTAAAAAAAATTGATTCCGCCAGTATTTATTAAGCACGTACTATGTGGCATGCACCGTGCCAGGCAGCAGGATGTGGAGTAGTGAAACTCAAGGTCGGATGGAGTTAGAAGCAGCCAACAAAGAAGTCCTTGATGACGTCTAGACTGGAGCAGACCCGATGATCAAGACAGATTGTGTTTACTGCTCTCAAGGAAAGGCAGGCAACTGTAAGAGGGGATCCTAATGTAGATTCCAGGTCAGGAAAGACTTTTCCGAGGAAAGGCTGAGGCCTAGACTCTGAGCAGGAGGTAGTGAAGAGAAGAGTTCCACCCAGAAGAAAAGAGGAGAAGTGAAAGCCCTGGAGAAGGAAGGGGCTTCGTGGCAGGAAGACCTGAAGAGAGGGCTGTGTGGTCCAAGCGTGGCTCGGGCCCAACAGTGAAGGTCGGTGAGGTGTCACACCAGATGGAGAGAAGTAGACGGATTCAAGATACGCTTGGAGGTAGAATGGGTCGCACTCTGTGATACGTTCACTGGGAGGCCAGTGGGGAAAAGCGTCATCACGGGAGAAAATAACAAGGATGACCCCGAGGTTTCTGGTTTGAGCATCTGAATGGTGAGCTAGGGAGCACTGCAGAAAAGCAGAGGTGGGGGGGACGATACAGGATTGGTTTGGGGATGCGTTTAGTTGGAGATGTCTGTGAGTTACATAAGCGGAGAAGTAGGAGGTTAGCTATATAAGCCTGGCACTGAGTAAAGAGTTCTTGGTTGGAAATAGAAATTTGGAACTAAGTGGGGCATGCACTGGTGTGCCGAAGCTGGGTTGTACAGGCTTGGGAGAGCTGATCCTTTTTCGTGAATTCTGTAAGCCCAGCCAGTTGGTAAAGGCTGCCATTATTTATTTTTTATTTTATTTTTTAACGTTTATTTATTTTTTGAGAGACATAGAGGCACACCGTGAACAGGGGAAGGGCAGAGAGAGAGGGAAACACAGAATCCAAAGCAGGCTCCAGGCTCTGAGCTGTCAGCACAGAGCCCGACGCGGGGCTCAAACTCATGAACCCTGAGATCATGACCTGAGCTGAAGTCGGCTGCTTAACCAACTGAGCCACCCAGGCACCCCATGCCGTTATTTTTTAAAAAGTGCGTAGACAAATTTTAATAAACTCTGTTCTATTTTATTATTATTATTATTTTAAGATTTTATTTTTTAGGTAATCTCCACACCCAATAGAGGGCTCGAACTCACAACCCCAAGATGAAGCATGATCTACCGACTGAGCCATCCAGGCACCGCTAAATAAATGGATTTTTTTCTTAAAAAAAGTTAAAAGGTACGAGTCACCACTTTCTAATTATTTTACTATATTTTTATATTAGTTTGCTGGAACCGCCACAACAAAACACTGGGTATATTAAAAACAAATTAATTTTCTCACAGTTTTGGAGCAAGAAGTCCAAGAGCAAGGTGTCAGTAGGTTTGGTTTCTTATGAGGCCTTCTTGCAGATGGTGTTTTCTCGCTGTGTCCTCACACAGTCTTTTTCTCTGTGCACTGTACTCCTGTGCCCAAATTTCCTCTTCTTTTAAATTTTTTTTAAAATGTTTTTTTATTTATTTTTGAGACAGAAAGAGACAGAGCATGAGCGGGGGGAGGGGCACAGACAGAGAGGGAGACACAGAATCCGAAGCAGGCTCCAAGCTCTGAGCTGTCAGCACAGAGCCCGATGCGGGGCTCGAACTCACGGACCACGAGATCATGACCTGAGCCAAAGTTGGACGCTCAACCGACTGAGTCACCCAGGTGCCCCCCAAATTTCCTCTTCTTAAACTGACACCAGTCAGACTGGATTTGGGCCCACCCTAAAGGTCTCATTGTATTTATTTTTTTAATTAATTATTTTATTTATTTTTGAGAGAGACAGAGCATGAGCAGGGGAGGGGCAGAGAGAGAGAGAGAGAGAGAGAGAGAGGGAGACACAGAATCCAAACCAAGCTTCAGGCTCTGAGCTACTAGCACAGAGCCCAACATGGGGCTCGAACCCACAAACTGCGAGGTCACGACCTGAGCCAAAGTTGGACGCTTAACTGACTGAGCCACCCGGGCGCCCATAAAAGTCTCATTTTAATGTCATCATCACTTTACAGGGCCTATTTCCAAACATAGTCCCATTCTGAGGTACTGGGAGTTAGGATGAGGGAGCAAATTCAGCCCCTAACAGTGTTACTGTTATCTATGCTCTTGAAGTTATTTACCACGTGAAGTCAGCCATGGTGGGAGTGTCTACACCAGAGAAATCAGAAAATGCTAAAAATTAAGGTTTTGTTATCCCTGGAGCACTTGTTAGACGCTTACCCTATAGGTGTTACTTAGTCTCCAGAGTATAATTTGAATCTGAAAAATGGGAAACACACATACACACACATAACACACACACCACTATTTTGCTGAAGTGCTTCAAACTATGGCTGGTACAGATACAAAGAAGTCTTCTCAGTGTCAATGATTTGCAAGCAGAAGTGTATCAAGATGCTTTCCACTGAGTCACAGAAACTCGGACCAAATGGTATTAAAGGACGTTTCATAAGGACATTTATTATTTCACATAAAAATAAATCCAGGGGTAGTGGGGGCTTCTGGAAAGGAGGGTTCCTTGCTCTTAAGAGAAAGCAGCAGTAAGGAACTCTCTCTGGCAGAATGTGAATGGCTTCACTAGGGTCCCTGATTGCTACCTGCAGCCATCACATGACTATGGGAAGACTAAGTCTTAGAAGGCAGGACTGCAGGGGCGCCCCGGTGGCTCAGTTGGTTAAGCATCCAGCTTCAGCTCAGGTGATGACCTCCCTGCTCATGAGTTTGAGCCCCGCATCTCTGCTGTCAGCAAAGAGCCCTCTTCAAATCATCTGACCCCTTCTCTTTCTGTACCCCCCTGTTCGGCTCCCCCCCCCACAATAAATAAACAAACTTAAAAAAAAGAAGAAGACAGTACTGCAGACAGGCATAGTGGAGTGGAAAGATCAGCCAATTGTGAGGCTCAGCTCTAGCTCTGTCTTTAGTGGCCTAATGAACATCTTCATGTGGGTGTTCAACTATTGTTTCAATCTCAGTAAGTCCCAAAGAAATTGATCATATTCCACACCTCCAAGTTCAGACCTGTCTATTCCTTTCGGTCTCAATACTATTTTCTCAGGAACCTTATAGTCCTCTTCTCCCTACCTTATGTCCATTAGTGGTTGAAAACTGTTGAACTTTCCTCTTCATCCCACCTCCTTGCTCCAGACCCTTATCATCCTTAGCTTCCTAATCTTTCTGCTTTGAGATTCTTCCACCTTCAGCGAATCATACATACACATACATGTATGCATACACACACGCACATATATATGGTGTATGATAAACTATGTATAGTATATATGTATATAATCTGTATTTTCTATTTTAAGAACTTACCATCTTAAAATTTATTATTCTTCCATTTCTCTCTATTCAATAGACAGGCTATTTTATTAGAACTAATAAGGTAGCAGGATACATGACATATAGAGAAAAATCAATAGTTACGACAGTGTGGTATTAGAGCAGAAATAGTGAAAGAGATAAATACATATAGATCAATGGAAAATAATAGTCCAGAAACTATATATATATATATATATATATATATATATATATATATATAGTGTATATGTATAATATATATCACATATAACATATATATGATAAAGATGGTATTTCAAATCAGTAGGAAAAGATTGGATTATTCAACAAATGATGCTGAGAAAATTGGCTCCCTTTTTGGCAAAGTGTCAGATCCCTACCTCACACTATACACAAAAATTATTGCACATGAATGAACGACTTAAAAATGTAAATACCAGAAGAATATACAAGAGAATATTTTCATAACCTTGGAGGTGAGAAAGGGTTTTCTAAACCAGACACACAATTCAGAAGCCTTATTGAAGAGATGGACAGTAAAGACTACTTATGAATGTCAAATTACTGTAAGATGACCCTCTATAAGCCAAGTGATAGGACACCCAGGAAGATATTTTCAGCGTGTAAAAAAGAAAGTTAATGCATCTGTGTATGGTTTTAAAATAGACCCACAAATTCTTTGATACTTCTCCAGTCAAGAGGTGAAGCCTAATTCCCCTCCACCTGAGTGTGGGCTGGATTTAACGAGTAGCTCCTAAAGGAGAGAATAAAGTGGAAGTGGTCGTGTGTGACTTTGGAGACTAAGTCATAAAAGAAAGGCTCAGTGGCTTCCATCTTAGTCTCTTTCTCTCTTGGATCACTTGCTCTGGAAGAAGCCAGCTGCCATATTGTGAGGACATTCAGGCGGCCCTATAGAGAAGCCCATATGGCAAGGAAGTATCTTGCCAACAGCCATATCAGTGAGTATTCTTGGAGGCAAATGTTCTGGCTTCAGTCAAGCCTTCAGAATGACGGTAGGCCCAGTGAACAGTTGGATGCAAACCAACTAAGCCACTCTTCCATTCCTGATCCACAGAAATTGAAATAATGAATGTCGTTTTAAGCTACTAAGTTTTGAGATAATTGGTTACAATCAGTTAAGAATTGCATTTGGCTACAACTTAGATCCTCCCAAACCTAGTGGGTTCTCTCTCTTTTATAAAGTAAGTCTGGAGAGGCAGTTCAGGGCTGGTATAATAGCTTCATGAGATTTTGTGCTTCGTGGCTGCTCTCTACATTTGTTCTGGCGTCTCAGCGTGTGGCTTATATTCTCAGGGTTATCTCATGCTCCCTTGTAGTTGCTACAACTCCAGCCATCACATTCCTGTTTTAGACAATAAGTAAGAGGAAAGGAAGGAGGAAAAGGGGGCTTTTTAGACGTTTTACCCAATGACTTTCACTAATATGTCATTGACCTATCAGCAGCTGAGAAATATTTTTTAACTGGAGACAATGCTGCCCCCAGTGATAAAAAAGTTCTGTTAGTTAGCTCAATAATGAGAAGACAAAAACCCAGTTAAAAAATAAACAGTCTGAATAGACAATTCTCCAAAGAAGATACACAGATGGCTAATAAACACATAAAAAAATGCTCGACATCTTTAGCCATCAGGGATATAAGGATCAAAGCCACAATAAAATACTACTTCACATCTGCTAGGATGGCTATAATCAAAAACACAGATAATAACTGAGAGGTCCCAGACCTAAGGGGCAAGGGGCGGCCCTAAAACACTTCCTGCTCCAAAAGACTAGGAAGTAGAAGATGGACCAATCAATCAGGTTCCACCCCCACCAGACCAGCCTGGACCAATCAATCAGATTCCACCCCCCACCAGACCAGCCTGGACCAATCAATCAGGTTCCACCCCCCACCAGACCAGCTTGGACCAATCCATAGAGCACCCATACCCCCCAAATACAAACTCACCAGTGAACTAGAGACACCTGTTTCCCACCTTGGAATTCGTGCCTAAATGGGCTTAAAAGGAGCCTGCGCACTCCTCTCGGGGTCGCCATTTTATGGAATGGCTGACCCCAGCATGCTGGAATCTCAATAAATGCTCTTGCCTTTGCATACGTGTCTCGTGGTCTTTGGGGGACGATCTGAGGACCCTAACAATAACAAATGTTGGCTGCAACATGGCGAAATTAGAACTCTCATACACTTCTGGTAGAAATGTAAAATAGGCAGCCGTTTTGGAAAACATTTCGGCAGTTCCTTAAAGCTTAGAGTTACCATAGGATCTGGCAATTCCACTCCTTACAGTTCCACTTGTTAGGAGAAAATTGCCAGTAAAAGTTGAAATGTCTGAGGTCAGGTTGTGTTTGTAATGGATTTTTTCTGATGGAAATTGTTTCCTTCGGGGAATTTGCATATAATATTTTATTACGGGGATTTTATTAGGCTCTTAGTAAATGGTTAGTCCATAGCAAGCACTTGACATATGTACTTGAATAAATGAATGACTAGGTTGATACCGTAAATATTTTAGAATGAAATCTCCAAGTGGCAAAGAATAATGTCCTCCTTGGGAATCTATTTGTTGTAGCATAGAATTCAATATTTTGATAAGAAAAAGTATTATTTTTGTGTTGATATTAATTGCGTATGTAACCAAGAGAAATGAAAACATATGAACACACAAATGTTTGTACATGAATGTTCTTAGTAGCATTATTTATAATAGCCAAAGGATGCGAACAACCCAAATATCTATCAATTGATGAATGAAAAAATCAAATGTGGCATAAACCATACAATGGAATATTGCTCAGCAGTCAAAAGGGACAAAATCCTGATACGTGCTATAACATATGAACCTTGAAAACATGGTGTTAAGGTTAAAGAAGGCAGTCACAAAGGCCCGCATGTTACATGATTTCATTCATATAAAATGTGCAAGATAGGCAAATCTGTAGAGACAGTAAATTAGTGTTTGCCAGCGGCAGAGGTGGATAGGGGGAAGGTAGGGACATGATAGCTAAGGGGCACAGGGTTTCTTTCAGGGGTGATGAAAATGTTCTGAAAACGATTGTGGTTGTGGTTACACAATTGGGAATATACTAAAAGCCACTGACTTGTACATTTCAAATGGGTGAATTTTCTGGTATGTGAATTGTATATTAATAGAGCTGATAAGGAGCACCCGGCTGGCTCAGTCAGTAGAACATGCAACTCATGATCTTAGAGTTGTAAGTTTGAGCCTCATGCTGGGTGCAGAGATTACTTAAAATAAATCTTTAAAAAATGAAATAAAATAAAACAAAGCTGTCTAAAAACAGTTCTGTTAGGGGCTCCTAGGTGGCTCAGTTGGTTAAGTGTCTGACTTTGGCCTTTGGCTCAGGTCACAATCTCTCTTAGTGCATGAATTTAAGCCCCACCCCCACCGTGTCGTGGGGGTCTGTGCTGACAGCTCAGAGTCTGGAGCCAGCTTCGATTCTGTGTCTCCCTCTCTCTCTGACCCTCCTCCGCTCATGCTCTGTCTCTCTCTCTCAAGAATAAATAAACATTAAAAAAATTTTTTTAAAGACTTGGCAGGAACAGGAAAAACAATTTGAAAAGGCTTTTTTTTTCAAAGTAAACTCTACACCCAACGTGGGGCTCAAACTCATGACCCCAAGATCAAGAGTTGCATATTCTACCAGCTGAGCTAGCCAGGTGCCCCAATGCTGAAGAGTTAAAATCCATCAATAGCAGAGAACCTGGGTGGTGCAGTCAGCTGAGTGTCTGACTTCGGCTCAGGTCATGATCTCACAGTTCATGAGTTCGAGCCCCTCATCAGGCTCTGGGCTGACAGCCCGGAGCCTGGAGCCTACTTCGGATTCTTTGTCTCCCTCTCTCTCTGACCCTCCTCAACTCTCATTCTGTGTCTCTCTCTCAAAAATAAACATTAAAATAATAATAATAATAATAAATAAAATCCATCAATAGGAAACAATTAAAAATTACCATATATCCATATAATGGAAGACTAGACAACCATAAAAAAAGAAGGTAGATCTATGTTTAGTGATAATGAAAGATGTCCAACACATATTATTAAATGAAAATAATTCAGTTGATGAACAGTATGTATGAGTGATACCATTTTTGTTTTTTAAAAATCTATATCTTTGGGGCACCTGGGTGGCGCGAGATCTCACGGTCTGTGGGTTCAAGCCCCATGTCCAGCCTGTGCTGACAGCTCAGAGCCTGGATCCTGCTTTGGATTCTGTGTCTCCCTCTCTTTCTGCCCCTCCCCAGCTTGTACTCTGTCTCTTTCTCTCTCTCTCTCTCAAAAATAAATAAATATTAAAAAACTTTAACAAAAATAAAAAAATATATATCTTAAAAAAATTTTTTTTAATCTTTATTTATTCTTGAGAGAGTGACAGGGTGTAAGCAGCAGAGGAGCATAGAGAGAGGGAGACACTGAATCCGAAGCAGGCTCCAGGCTCCGAGCTGTCAGCCCAGAGCCTGATGCAGAGCTTCAACTCATGAACCGTGAGATCATGACCTGAGCCGAAGTCGGACACTCAACCAACTGAGCCACCCAGGCGCCCCTATATCTTTTCTAATAAAGGAGAGTCATGCTGAGGGAGATCGTGGACTTGTATGTTGCTCTCTATACGCTTCTCTATTATTTGCATTTCATTTATTTATTTGTTTGTTTGTTTGTTGATTGCTTGCTTGCTTGAAAAAGAGTACGAGTGGGGAAGGGACAGAGGGAGAGGGAGAGAGAGAATCTTAACCAGGTTCCCTGTCTAGTATGGAGCCCGACGCGGGGCTCCATCTCATGACTGACCGTGAGATCATGACCTGAGCCAAGATCAAGAGTCGGTCACTTGTAACCAACTGAGCTACTCAGGCACCTGTGTTATTTGGATTTTAATTTTAATTAAATATTACTTTTATAGCTCAAGGAGATTCTATTTAGACCATTTTAGGGAGAAGGATGTCATCAAAGAGAACATGGCGTATCTAGCTTTCAGTACACAGTCAGTCCTTGTCAACAAAACACAAAACCTCCAGTGGTTTCTCACAGTTTCCAAGATAAAGTCCAGATTCCCTAGTGTGATCACCTGTGTTTGCTGCTCCTACCTCATCCCCCTAAGTGCACCTACCGTTCCATCCAGCAGAACTCCCTACTTTCCTTACACAGGTATTGGTTGGGCTCTTTTTCCTTCCTTCAGGCCTTACCAAAGGTGCTTCCTCTGTCTGGAACCTCTGCCCTGAGTACATGATATTATGTATACACATGTACAATAAAATTATCCGCTGGCACTTAGTAAAAGCTCGGGTATCATTATTATAACATCTGTCTCATTATATGGAATTACTCGTTTACTTAACCCTGTCAGTGGGTTGTAAGGTTCCAGATGACAGGGACTGTTTTACTGTTCTTGAGGGCCTAGTACTTACAGCCTGGCACAGAGTAAGCGCTTAACAAAAATATGCTCAATGATACCTCCCTCATCCTTCTGTCATGTCTTTTCTTTCCACCTAATAAGTCTTCTTTTTTCTGGACCCAGGAAAATCACATCCTTTCTCTCTGGCTACATCAAGCCACATGGACTTTTCCTTTCCCCACTCCAACGATACAGTACCATTCAATTGCCTAGCACTTCTGACCTTTCTGAGTGTTTTCATATTTATTTCCTTATTCCTCATGACAACTCCAGGGCTGAGGAAACAGGCAAGAGGTGGGGAGGGGGCAGGGAGATGCTTACTGAGGGCCGACTAAGTGCAAGGCCATTTACCCACATTGTCTCTTTTCAACTTCTAAGGATCCTTTTGGAAGTGGACATTTTTATCTCCATTTCACAAATGTGAAAAATAAACCTCAGTAAAATTATATAACATGCTGAGGGAACACAGAGTTATTAAATGGTAGAGTGGGTTTTGAACCTGGTGGCTCTGACTTTAAAGCCTCTGCTATTTCCATGACATCAAGTGAACAGATTTGTCTATTAACTGTATTATCCGAGCTAGACAGAGTAGGAGGTAACATGTCCTGATTTCCAGCCCGCTACATCTTCCATCAGATCACTTTGCATGTTATATAAAGTCTGTAACACACAATTTAACAATCACATGATATCTTCCTTGTCGCCCAATTGTTTTTATTTATATTAGACTCCACAGATTGGAGTCAATTACCCTGGCAGGAATTGTGTCATAAATAGCAACCTCCCTGAGCCTTAGTTTCCTCTTCTTTCAAATATCTATATCTCACACGACTGGTGTGAAGATTAAGTTATCACTTGTGGAGGCATCTCACGCAGTGCACAAACTCTCCGGGAATATTTCTTGAATCTCAACTTCTTTTTCATCTCCTTCAATAAGTCACACAGACCCGCGTGCCTGGGTATAATTGTATCAGGTCTTGTTATTTATATAACAACGTTGGATGAGGAGTATTTCGGTCAGCACTTGTTGGATTTTCTCCCTTACTAGCCCCCAAAAAGGTTTCTATCAAACCAGTCCAAGATATGAGGAGAAGTGAAATGCTCCCAAACTGGGTTTAGCAATCTACACTCTGTTAGCGTAGATTACACTCATACTCCAACCCTGTCAGTTGGTATAGCTAAGCCTATTTTACAGATGAGAAAGTAGAGTCTTAGGCAAGTTGCTAGTACACTGCAGATTTGCCAAGACTCAACACAGGCCTTAAGATATATTGGGCCTGGGCTCCTTCCACTTCACCAAGCCACTTTCCAAAGATCAACTAAGTGCAAGGCTGGGGTAGGGGTAGAAACCAGATCACGTACCTTGGTATTTCTTGCTCCTCTTCCCCCTTTGGCTACCGAGGACGTTTCTTTGGAAAATTCACAGTACTTTTGCTTTGAGGATGTGCGGTCCCTTTAACGTCTTGAGTGGCGTACGAGTAGCCCCGCCCATCTACCCCCGCACAGCTCAGTTCCAAGCCCCACCCACTGCTTTTCTCCCTCGGCCAATTAAAGCACTTCGGCAGGTTGGGAAGCTGGCCTCCTTACTAGGCAACTACTGGTCCACTTGCTCCCGGGCAGATTTTGAGTTCAGTTAGTCGTGGTCCCCTCGCCGCCCCCCTCTAAGCGGTTGCCCCGCGGAAGTAGCCAAGTGTCCCGCCCCTTGGTTGCCATAACAGCAGTACGCGACGCCTCCTTGCGCCTCTCCAGTCTTCCAAAACAATCCTTCCTGTCGGGGCTAAGACCCTCTCCGGAACCTCATCTTTAGTCGAGCAGAACCAGGGTGTGGGCCCTTTTGCGAGCGAAGGATTGGATGGGAAGGTTGGAGACGGCGTCAGTCTGGTGCCCCAGAGGGGACAGGGAAATGGGGCTAGATGGGGTGGGAAAGTTCAAAGAAATGAGTGGATCAGGTGTTAGGGATGGAAGGGAAGGGAAGGTGTAGGAGGCTGGTAGGAGAACGTGGCTTAAGGGGGAGATAGGAAGAACTGGGTAGAGAAGACTCGAGGGAGCAGGGAGGCGGAGCTACTAAAAGACAGTTGGAGCCACTGTGAAGGGTAGGAAAGGCCTAGGAAGGCATCCTGAAGGGAGAGAGGTCCTTGGTGGCAAGTCAGAAGTGGAGGTTAGGAGTCCAAATGAGATGCTCACAGGAATAAGGAAGGCAGCACGGTTGGGAGGAGGTCAGAGGTCAAGGGTGATGGGAAGGGGTACCCTGTCAATGGAGGCGAGGGAGCTCAGGGCTGGCCAAAGCTGAGGAGACGTTCTTTCTCAGGAGGAGCACTGAGCTTGATTTGACTCCGGAGCCTTCCGCCAAGAAGAAAGATGTCAGATGAAGATGATCTGGAAGACTTCGATGTAGACCAGGATGATCTGGAAAAGGAAGAGGATGAGAAGGAGACAGAGGAGTGGGAGGAGTACAGGAAGGAGGAAGAAGACCTCTCTGAGGAAGTAGGAGCATGGGAGCAGAGATGGTCTGGGGCAAGGGATCCGGTTGGGCTGGAAAGGGATGCCTGACTTCACTTCCTCTTGCAGTGGTTGCCCACCCCCCTCACGGAGGACATTATGAAGGAAGCGCTTTCTTTGCTCTGCAAGACAGGCAGTGGACTGGCTCATGCTTATGTCAAACTGGAAGTTAAAGACAGGTGCCTTTATGGGGGGACCAGAAGAGGCCTGAGGTGGTAGGATCCAATTTCCTTTCTCACCCACTTTCCTGGGTGCCTCAGCTGGGAGTTCGGATCTCTCTTACCTTGGCCAGTGGAAGGGAAGGGTAGAATTTTCTTTTCTGGAGGCCTGCGACTCCATCAGAGCCGTCCTGGGGAATTGGAGGCTGTGAGGGTGTGTTGGGGGATTCCTCCTGGACTCCTTCACTTGTCCTTCACAGTGTTGGTTCTTGGCTCTTCGCCAAAAAAAGGTCCCTGCTTATTGTTAAGAACCCACCTGCCTTCTGTCCCCCTTCCTCACCACTCCCCAGCTGTCACTCACTCTTCTCTCCGTTATAGGCCATCTCCCTATTGCCCCCTGCTTTAGCGCCTCTGCCAGTCCTTGCTGGATTCTTAACCCTCACTCTGGCCTCTGCGTCTCCTAGGGATCTGACAGACATCTACTTGCTGCGTTCCTACATCCACCTGCGCTATGTGGATATTTCTGAGAACCACCTGACCGACTTGTCCCCGCTCAATTTCCTTACACACCTGCTCTGGCTCAAGGCTGATGGCAACCGTCTGCGGAGTGCCCGGCTGAACGAACTGCCCTACCTGCAGATTGCCAGTTTTGCCTATAACCAGATCACTGACACTGAGGGGATCTCTCACCCTCGTCTGGTCAGCCTGGATCTCAAAGGTGGGTCCTCAGGTTGGGCTACGCGAGATTCTTTCCTTCCTAGCTTGGGGCCCACAGAAGTGGGCAGCGAGGTCTTTGGCTGTGCCGCAGAGCAATTTGCACTCACTCATTCATTTATTCACTCAGACGCTCGTTAAGATTTGTTGTGACATTTTTATGCGCTGGAAATGTAGCTGTGAACAAAGCAAAGTCCTTAGTCTCACGTAGCTTACATTCGAGTCAGGGGAGACAGACAGCTACCCATGAACATAATGAATAAGCCAATTTATGTAGTATGTTAAAAGAGGTGATATGTGCTGTGGAAAAATAAATTAGGATAAATGGAATAAGTAGAGGCACAGGTGCAACTTCAAACAGGTTGGTAAGGGCAAGCATCATTGAGAAGTTTGATCTGAGCAAAGATTTGAAGGAGGAGAAGGAGTGAACCATGGGGATTGCTGGGCACTCTTCGTTCACTCCTCAAAGGCTTGGGTGAATATGTTCATTTGGCCTTTGTACTACAGGACCACTTGCCCCGGGGCCCTGGGTGTTAACTCTGGAGCTCTCCCTTCTCATATCCATCTGACATGAGATGGAGAGGAGGATGCAGAGGCTCCCAACATTCAGGCTCTCCTGCCGAGTATCTGGAGTGGCCCTTTGAGCTCCTAATACCCTCCTGCTCCTTAGGTAACCGCATTCGCATGGTGACGGGTCTGGACCCCCAAAAGCTGATCAGCCTGCACACACTGGAGCTTCGGGGGAACCAGCTGGACACCACCCTGGGAATCAACCTTCCTAAGCTGAAGAACCTCTTCCTGGTAGCTCACTGGGTTAGAGGGTGGTTGGTGCAGAAAGGCGGGCACTGTTCTGGGGGCCAGGTTGCCTGGCTTCTAGGAGGCTCAGCTACTAGCTTGGTCATCATAATGACAATTTGGTATCATTTATTGAGCCCTTACTTGGGGCCAAATGCTATGGGGATGCAAAGTTAAAGCAGACAAGGTACTTACCACCTAGCAGGGCTGATAATATGTAATGCATAGGAATAGAGACAATTTGCTTTGATACAGGCAGTAGCAGAATTACTTCTAACTGAGGTACAGATATCAGGTTAAAGAAGCCACTTAAATGTGGTCTTTTTGACTCTTGAGCTTCTTCATTCTAGGATAGTGCGTTTCTCCTCAGTGGAGCAGTGGGGACTCTTGGGCCAGGGGGTGGGTTGAAGCATCTCTCCTTAATCAGAGGTGGCTTTGGTGGGATGAACAGTAGAGGGTTACTGCTGACCTTCCCTGGACTGGAAGCTTCTCCTAGTCTTTACTCTCTACACCCATCTCTACCCACCTCCACTCCCCTCCTGCACCCCTCCATCTTCCCTCTTAGGTTTCCATCTCCACTCTTCCCTGTCCCTGCTACTTTCTCCCAATCTATGTACTGTATCTTGGGGGTCTAGGCCCAGAACATGCTGAAGAAGGTGGAGGGCTTGGAGAACCTAAGCAATCTCACTACCTTGCATCTTCGAGACAACCGGATTGAAACTCTGAGTGGCTTCTCCAAGGAAATGACATCACTGCAGTATCTCAACCTGAGGTATGCCTCCCCCCAGGCCCCACCCTGCCCCTACCCTGGACCAGGAGCAGCTTTTGACCCCATGGCCCCAAACTCCCAATCCTAGTCCACTCCCAGATTCTCACCTCAGCCTCCATCCTGATCTTTACCCCTCCTTTCCTTACCTTCTTTGGCATTCAGTCCTAATTGCAACACTGAGCGCAGTTCTTGAGAGCGTGCTAGATGCCAGCTTTGTGCTGTGTTTTGGGAACACCTAAAGGAATCAGAGATGGTCCCTGTTCTTAAGGGACTTGGAGTCTGGCTCCAATTCTCTTTTCTTAGTCGTATTTCATGTAAATTTCTGCCGCCCTTCTCCCATCTCCGGGACCCTTATTCTCCATCGCATTTCCTTCCTCTCTTCTCCTGAGCCCTTCCTGTAAGTGATGGCTCCCTTGTTGTAAAACATAAGATGTGCTCAGATTTGAGGAGAGAAGAGTATTCGAAAGAAATTCTCTAGATAGAAAAGCACTAGGAATCCGGGGGATTTTCTTTCAGCAACCCTTGTGTGATGGAGGATTTTATGTGTGTTTCTTTAAGCAAGATGTAAGGACACCGCCTCCTTAGTCAACATGGCCAAATCCTTAAAGCTGGCATTGGAAAGAGAATCTCCAAGTAGAGAAAGGTGATTGCACCTTGAAGCTCCAATTCCTGCCATGGCTCCCAGAGCAGGAGCAATCTCTTGCTAAATAGTTCCGCCATATTGGCCTGGCAGGGTTGGGGCTGGGAGGGAGGGGCGGTGTGCTCCTTTCCTTTAATGGTCTAGCCTGAGATAATAGACCCTCCTCAATGGCTGTGAATTGGGTTTGTTTGGAAGTTAAGTATAGTGGGGAAGAGGTAGCTCAATGACTGGGAGATGCCTCTGGCGCCAAAGATGCTAAACCTGGAATGCACAGGACAGCCCAGCACAAAGTGCAGGCAGCACTCCGGGTGAGAAACACCCTGAGGTTTAGTCACCTCTGTTGAGGTTAAGGCTGAACCAATTAAACCTGATTTCCTAGAGGCATGAGACAAGAACATGAAATAAACATATTTTGTGCTTAATGAGGCACATTAGGAGCTGAAGCTTGTTCTTCAGGCCAGGAGGCCCCAGACCGTCCCTAGCTCTAGGCTGCTTCCTGAGCTGAGCACCCACACAGCACCGCCCACCTCCATGAACTTAGATCCTAGTTCCTTGTGCACTGGCCTGGCTCCTACACCCTAACCTTTGATTAGGCATGACTGATATAGAAGAAGTTTAGCTTTGCAAGGGAGATGTCCCCCCCTCCTCCCCACTACAAGACAGGGCCTGGACCTAGCTTTGCTGCTCCAAAAGAACGAACACGACTGGCACGTTACAGAACAGACCGCGGTGCTCACAGGTTCCCGGAAGGGCAGAGGCGGGACTGGAGCAGGTTGGACAGAGAGCCCCTCTGCCGCGAAGCTGGCAATGCCGAGCATGCCCGTGCACGGTTTCTAGGGAAACTGGAACCTGGTGGGAGATTCCCCCAGAGGCCCCATTCCCGGCCCCCCAAAGCCCATTCTGCCCCGAGGTGAATCCCTCCTGACCACACCGGCAGGGGCAACATGGTGACCCAGCTGGGAGAGCTGGCCAAGCTTCAGGACCTGCCAAAGCTGCGAGCCTTGGTGCTGTTGGACAACCCGTGTACCGATGAGACTGACTATCGCCAGGAGGCCCTGGTGCAGATACCACACCTCGAACGCCTGGATAAAGACTTCTACGAGGAGGAGGAGCGGGCTGAGGCTGATGAGATCCGTCAGAGGATGAAGGAGACCCAGGAGCAGGAGGCTGAGGCCGAGCACGACTTCGAATTGGAGCAGCCATCCATGCAGCAGCCGCTCTTCTAGCCTCCAAGGATAGTAAGGAAGCCGACAGAGAGGCAGGAAGACGAGGCCAAGGGTCTGTGAGACAGGGGAAGAGAAGCCGCTATGGGAGGAGGTGGCTGAGGCAGGGACAGGGCAAGGAGAACCCTTGGAGAGACCAGGGTTAGGAGTCAGGAGGTGTGTCAGAGTGAGTCAGAGGGCCCGGCAGGAGCTGAGGAAAGGCTTAGGAGAGTATATTAGGAGAGGAAAAGTAACGAAGAGACTCCGGAGGCTGGCAGAGATGCTGGGGGGGGCTGGTGGCCACATGTGACACACAGTGAAGGTCAGCTGGAAAGGATAGGTCTGGGGCGTGGTGGGGGTTGGGGGGAAGTGGTGGAGGCGGTGGTTGAGGATGGAAGCTGGGCCTAGGAGAGGAGGCAGGGGAGGAAGATCTCACAGTAAAAATCGGAAGCTAAAAATAATAGGAAACAGGGGTCGGGGGAGGAAAAGGGGGAAGATGAGGCAGAAAGAGACTGAGGAGATGAGCCCAGGGAGGTGTGGCTGCTGGGCACCCGGGATGGGGTCACACGCAGCACAGGGGGATGCGGTAAGGCCCAGAGGCCTTACTTCCATCCTCTTTCTCCAGGAGAGCAAAGACACTGGCCCCAAGACCTGAGAAGACTCCCAGTTGGCGGGGTGCCACGTTCACACCCCTCATCCTGAGACAGAGCATGTCTTCTGCCTCACACCTGGAAATTCATCACAGCCCGCTGCCCAGGCTCTGTGGTGGGCACCTGGGCAGCGTCTGGGTGGGCCTGAGCCCTGCTTGGAACCTGGGTGTGTGCGTGCGTGTGTGCGTGCGTGTGTGCGTGTGTGTGTGTGTGTGTGTGTGTGAGAGAGAGAGAGAGAGAGAGAGAGAGAGAGCCCTCGGGCAGGTATAGGGAAATCAGGCCTGGATGGGCCCAGGGGATGCTCCTAGAATTGGCTGCAGAGGAGCTGCGGAGGCGGCTGGGTGTGTTACAACAGTTCGGTTTTCAAATAAAGAGACATTTTGGTACTCTTGTGTCTGAGTGGGGTTGTGAGACACCAAGTCTGTCATGGGCTTCACTGGTGTGAGGCTGTGCCTGTTACCTTCGAGGGGGGCTGAGCGTGGGTGTGAGCGCGCGTGGGTGCTGGGGGCCAGGGCCTGGGTCGCCCCTAGCCCCTCCCCCATAGTTCTCTCCAGAGCCCTCCCTCATCTCACCCCCCCAAAGGCCCCCCACCCGCGCTCCTACGTGCGCCTCCGCCGGAGGCTCCTGACTCATCGGGGGCTCCGGGTCACATGCGCCCGCCCGGCCCTATCGGCGCCTCCCCCCGCCCGCCCCCCGCCCGCCGCCCGGGAGCCGCAGCCGCCGCCGCCGCCACCACTCCCGCTCTGTCCGCGCCGCCGCCGCCACCGCCGCCACTGCCACCGCCATCGCCACAGGCTGAGTCTGCAGCCCCGAGGTGAAGCCCCAGCCGGCCCCTGCACCCCTCCGGCCCCCTCCCCTCGCCGCTGCGCCCACCCCCCCTCCCTTTCCCCTGGCCCGCGTGCATCGCTCGCCCGGGGCGCTGCGCACCTGCTCAGTCATCCGCACCTCCCCCAGGCACCCTCCCTCCCAGGCCTTCTGGGACCACTCCTCTCGGTTTCTGGCGGTCGCCCCCTCCTCATTTGCGCGTCAGGCCTCTCCGCACCTGTTTCTAACTGCGCCTTTCTCCACCCTTGCCTGCCCCTCTCCCCATGCCCTGCTTCGCCTCCGGCTCTGTCGCCGTTAAGTTCGGGGTCTCCCCGGGCTGTGCCTTTTTATCCTGGCACATCGCTTGGCTTTTTATCTGGAGAAACGTCTTCTCTTCCCATTCCTCAGCATCCCTAGACTTCTAGACTCCCTTCTCTCCCACTTCTCCCCCACACTGCCCCTCTCCTTGTACATTGCCTCTCGCCGCTGGATGGGGGAAGGATGCGAGGAGGGGAGAATTTGTCTAGGGGCGGGGGTGGGGTGGGGAGGAGGAGGGTAAGGATGTGTCTAGCGTGGCCTCTCCTTCCAGATCTCTTCTCCCTCCCCGCCGCAGCCCTCAGGGGCTGAGGGCTTCTCCAGGACCCTCTCCCCTGGCTTCTCCACTGTACATCTCTTGGGAAGAAGAGGGACGTATGTTTAGGAGAGAGACTGGAATCTTGGAGTGGGGTTGGGGTGTTAAGTTGCGGGGGAGGAGGGCTCTGGAGGAGAGGCCCCACACAGCCCATCCTCTTTTGCCAACAAGGAGAAATGCAAGCCTGGCAGCCATTACATTCTGAGATCTGGGGGAACCCCACCACTAATCTGCTGCTGGAGCTACTGAGGGGGGCGAGGGAACCTCTGCTAGTGCCCCTCCCTCCTCACTGCGGTGTCCTCCCTTCTCACCCATTTGATCCTACCCTGCCCCCCACTGCAGTGACCTCCCCTTCCTCACTGCATTGACCTTCTCTCCCCATGGGGTGGGGGGGATCCCTTCTAAAGCCGGGACTGCAGCCAGCTCCTCCCCAACCCCCACCCACTGCAGTAACCTCTTTCCCATCGCTCCCAGTCTCTGGCCCCGCCCACTGATTAGGCTCCGCCTCTCTAAACCTCTTATCTTTCTCCTTCCTTTCCTTCCACCCAAGATCTCAGCCATCATGTCTATAGAGAAGATCTGGGCCCGGGAGATCCTGGACTCCCGTGGGAATCCCACGGTGGAGGTGGATCTCCACACCGCCAAAGGTAGTGGGCAGGGCATGGGCCTTCCCACAGCCCTCAGGCTGGGTTTCCCCTGGCCAGGGAGGGGAAGCTGCCTTGATTCCCGGTGGGGATGGGGTGCTGGGCCAGGTTCACAAGCCTGGATTGTGGGGGTTGGACACTTCCTGTCCAGCGGAGCCAGGATGCGTGTGCACCTGTGTGCGTGTGTGCATATGTGTGCTGCCTGCATAGCTTCACCTCTGGGCCTTCCCACTTGTACATGTGGGACCTCAACTGGGCAGATAAGGCCACTGCTTGTGCTTGCGTGTGTGTGTGTGTGTGTGTGTGTGTGTGTGTGTGTGTGTTAGGGAGCAGTGTGGGGATAGGACTGGACGTGGCAGGCAGTTTAGAGCTGGAAAGCTGAAGGAATCCCTGGCCCCCGTAGTGTCCTTCTCTGTCCCTCCTTATTTCATGTTCCTCTCCCAGGTCTTTTCCGGGCTGCAGTGCCCAGTGGAGCCTCCACTGGTATCTATGAGGCCCTGGAGTTGCGGGATGGGGACAAACAGCGTTACTTAGGCAAAGGTGAGGCCTTTTCTCTTTTCCAGATTCTCCCATCCCTCAGCTTTTTACTCCTACCTCACGCCAGTCCACAACCCCCTTCTTGCATGCCCCCTACTTCTGGCCCTTCCCAGCTTGACCCAGTCTGGCCTCTCTGCCTCTCCCCAGGTGTCCTGAAAGCCGTGGACCACATCAATACCACCATTGCTCCAGCCCTCATCAGCTCAGTGAGGCCTGCTCTTGGCTGGGGGCGGTGGTGGGCAGGACCAGGGTCCTGGAAGGAATCCCGGATTAAGGGAGGAGGGAGAAAAAGGAGAAAGGCCCACCTCTTGGGAATCATAGTTATCAAGGAGAGTGTGGGAAGACTCCTTGCTGCCCCCTGCTCCCATGGGGTTCAGGCCCCCAATCCAGGCAGGCTGCTCTCCCAGGAACCTGGCTGGCCGCTGGCCAGAAGTGAGCCTGCGTGGGAACGAGGTGGGGCCCCTCCGCCCCAGGGCCCAGCCTCCATCCTGGCCTGGGGTGATTGTGGCTCCGCCCACAGGGTCTGTCTGTGGTGGAGCAGGAGAAGCTGGACAACCTGATGTTGGAGCTGGACGGGACTGAGAACAAATGTAAGCCCGGGCTGGGAGAACGTGAGGAGGTGTGAGCGGGCGGGCGCGTAGATAGGGGACTGAAGGAGCCAGCGCTGTGGGGTCTTCCTTAGGAAGGCTGTCAGGACTAGCCACTCTCCTCTCAAAGCCAGAGCAAGAGAAGAAGAATTTAACTGCAGTGGGAGGGAGTGACATTAGACAGAAGAACTTTGCAGCATGAAGAGGGGCAGCTGGCAGGAGACAGTCTGTGGTCTCGAGATGTTTAGAAATAGGTGGAGCTCTCTGCCCTTTCCCAAATCGTCGAGTGTGTGTGTGTGTGTGTGTGTGTGTGTGTGTCCTGCTGTTGATTTCAGGAGATGACTGATGAGATGTCCCAGGAGTGGAGAGGAAGGAGGGGATCTCTTTTACTGGCTCCTTTTGGGGTGCATAGGTGGAAGCAAGGGCTCAAAAAGATAGGGGACATTTTGCTCAGTGCCTTCCTCTATAATCTCCCAGCCAAGTTTGGGGCCAATGCCATCCTGGGTGTGTCCCTGGCCGTGTGTAAGGCAGGGGCGGCCGAGCGGGAATTGCCCCTATATCGCCACATTGCTCAGCTGGCCGGGAACTCAGACCTCATCCTGCCTGTGCCGGTGAGCACTGCGCCACACCTGCGCCTCTCCCAGGGGTGGGTGGGGGGAGCATGAAACCTCGTGAAGGCTGATGGGGGGAAAACGCATTGAGGCAGCTAAAGAGAAAGGATGGAGACTTGAGACTTTGAGTCTGGGAAGCTTGGGCAAGTTTGGGATCTTGAGTTAACATCCCAGGGGCAGAGGGGGGAAGCGCTCTGTGACTTTTCCGTCCTGTGGCCCCCAGGCCTTCAACGTGATCAATGGTGGCTCCCATGCTGGGAATAAGCTGGCCATGCAAGAGTTTATGATCCTCCCAGTGGGCGCTGAGAGCTTTCGGGATGCCATGCGACTTGGGGCGGAGGTCTACCACACACTCAAGGGGGTCATCAAAGACAAATATGGCAAAGATGCCACCAATGTGGGAGATGAAGGCGGCTTTGCCCCCAACATCCTGGAGAACAGTGAAGGTGAGGCCAGGAGCCCCTGCTCCCTGCTTTAAGTCTTGCTCTGTCCTTGAACATCAGGAAAGGCCACACAGTTCCCCAGGTCCTGAGGAGTAGGGGCGGGAGGCCCTTGAGCGAGCTCAAAGAGGACCCAGTACTGGGAGTGGGGCCCAGAGGGCCTGCCACATTTACAGGCAAGCCTAAGAGGACAGTCTTCACCTGTCCAGCCAGATCTGTTAGCAACTGTAAGTTCTTACTGGAGCCCCTGGGAATGCTGGGTGATGGTCTCAGTGAGTTGGAGGATCCATCCTGGACTTGAAGATTGTAGGATTCTCAGTTTGATGAGATACATCATACTGGAGGGATTCTATCCTGAGTTTATCCCATTTCTACCCCCTTTCTCTCAGGTCTCTAAGATCCCTAATTTTTCTCTGCTGCGGGAGGAGCTACGCAGTGAATAGAAACAATAACCGGAAGGGGTGCCTGGGTGGCCAGTCACTTGAGTGTCTCACTCTTGATCTCAGATCGGGTTATGACTTCAGGGTTGTGGGATCGAGCCCCGCTTTGGTCTCTGTGCTGAGTGTGGAACCTGCTTAAGATTCGCTCTTTCTCTCTGCCCTCCCCCCTCTTCATATGAAGAAAAAAAAAGAAAGAAAAAAAAGCAACAACAGGAAGTGGCTGAAAGTTCAGGTTCTGGGGCCAAATTGCCTGCATTTGAACCTTGACTTGAAGAGTTACTGGCTAGTGATCTTTATTTATTTAAAAAAAAATTTTTTTTAAACATTTTTATTTATTTTTGAGAGACAGAGCACGAGCAGGGGAAGGGCAGAGAGAGAGGGAGACACAGAATCTGAAGCAGGCTCCAGACTCAGATCTGTTCGGCCCGACGTGGGGCTCGAACTCATGAACCGTGAGATCATGACCTGAGCTAAAGTCGGACGCTCAATTGACTAAGCCACCCAGGCGCCCTTAGCTGGTGATCTTTCTTACTCAACTTCTCTGTGCTCATCCTTCTTGTCAGTATCTACCTCTTAGCATCATTGTACTTAGGTGACATGGTTAGCCCATAATAAATGATAGCTGTTTACGAAAAATGTGTTACGAACAGAAGTCCATTCCTCCGTCTACTTAGAAGAGGGCCCGCTCTTCCCAGAGCTGGGGATGAGCCCAACGACAGTTGTAGCTAGGCTTCTCCCCAGCACCAGTCCTGTGCCTCGGCTCTGAATTTCTTTCTTTTTCACATTCCTCTTTGCCCACCCTTCCTGCTGGCGATCCCACTATATTCCATCCCCAGCCTTGGAGTTGGTGAAGGAAGCCATCGACAAGGCGGGCTACACAGAAAAGATCGTCATTGGCATGGACGTCGCTGCGTCGGAGTTTCATCGCGATGGCAAATATGACTTGGACTTTAAGTCTCCTGCCGATCCTTCCCGATACATCACCGGGGACCAGCTGGGGGCCCTCTACCAGGACTTTGTCAGGGACTATCCTGGTGAGAACAGGGGCTGTGAGAGGGAGGGCAGCACGAGGGTCAAGGGGCAGGCAGGGACGCATGGGGCAGCCTTGGACCTTATGGGGCGCCGACTTGGGTGCCAGGTGGAGGTGTCCTCAGCAGAGCCTGAGAACCAGGGCTGGGGCGAAGGAGCTTTGTATGTAATGTAAATGTGCAGGTACCTGTGGTGAATCTATTCATCTACTTCCGGTCCTGGTTGAAGTCACGTGTCCCGAAGCCACTGGGGTCATGGGGAGGGCTCTGGAAGGAACCAGGGATGGTGAGAGGGTGACTGGGCCCAGCAGGGAGCTTGTTTATATCAGTGTTTCTGACTGATGAAGTTGTGGATGCTGAGTGGAGCTGCAAGCGCCGTGGGAGTAGAACAGCGAGGCTGAGGAGGAGCCGAACTACCCTCTCCAAGCCTCCCAAGGGCCGTGACCCCTGCAGGGAGGAAGCTGGTTTCCATTTCCCTGAGACAAAGCAAGAGCAGGTAGACATAAATGCAGAATGAGGGAATTTAGAATAGCACGGAGGGAAAGCTGCCCGGTAATGAAGGTGAGAAAATGCAAAGGCGGTTACGAGAAAGGCCCCGAACCCTGGTGTTCCGGAAGGTTTCGGCCGTGATCGTATAGTGGTCAGTACTCTGCGTTGTGTGGAAGGTTTTCAGAAAGAATCTAGGTAAGAATCAGTTGAGGCACGCTTCTTTCGGAGGCAGGGAAGCAAGGATGAGCAGGCTCAGTCGGCCAGGGGATCCATCCATTTCAGGGAATCACAGGGTGGGTGTTCCTGCCCGATGCAAGCCCCAGGGAGGGTCAGCAGCCCCTCCCGCTCTCCCTGCAGTGGTCTCCATCGAGGACCCCTTTGACCAGGACGACTGGGCGGCCTGGTCGAAGTTCACAGCCAATGTAGGGATCCAGATTGTGGGTGATGACCTGACAGTGACCAACCCAAAGCGTATCGAGCGGGCAGTGGAGGAAAAGGCCTGCAACTGTCTGCTGCTCAAGGTCAACCAGATTGGTTCAGTGACTGAAGCCATCCAAGCGTGAGTGGCCCCTGGCTCTCCCCTACCCAGCCCCGGTTTCTACAGGATATCTCTGGCAAGTGCTCCCAGCCTTGTCCTGGCACAGATGCCGCCGAGAGTGGGGAACCTCCAGCTCTTTCGGCTCTGCCCCCTCCCCCCACGCCCTGTGCCCCTTCCAGACAGCTTCCTGCCAGGTGTTTCTTTTCTTTTCTTTTTTTAGTTTCTTTCTTTATTTATTTTTGAGTGAGACAGAGACAGCACGAGTTGGTGCAGGGTGAAGGGGTTGCAGAGAGAGAGAGAGAGAGAGAGAGAGAGAGAGAGAGAGAGAGAGAATCCCAAGCAGGGTCCATGCTGCCAGCACAGTGCCCCACGCGGGGCTCGATTTCACGACACTGTGAGATCGTGACCTGAGCTGAAACCAAGTGTCGGATGCTTAACTTGACTGAGCCACCCAAGTGCCCCTGGCCAGGTGTTTCTTGACACAGACCACCGTTGGGGCTGGGGAGAGAGTGTTGGGTGTGAGGGGCTGGGGGTCAGCGCTGGCGTATGGCTGCAGGTGCAAGCTGGCCCAGGAGAACGGTTGGGGGGTCATGGTGAGTCATCGCTCAGGAGAGACTGAGGACACGTTCATCGCCGACCTGGTGGTGGGGCTGTGCACAGGCCAGGTGAGTGCAAGGGTGATCTTTGTGAAATTGGTGGGTTCTGTCAGGTGGGTCTCCCTTTCCAGGTGTCTGAGGGTGTCAGGAGAATGTCAAGGGAGTGTAAGTTTCCTTTCAGGAGGTGAAGGGGCAGCCACTGAGCTGCATTATCTTTGGGGATGTTTCAGATCAAGACTGGTGCCCCGTGCCGTTCCGAGCGTCTGGCTAAGTACAACCAGCTCATGAGGTGAGGAAACCTGGGGGATGGGAGCCCGGGGCCCAGAGTGTTAAGAGCGCTGAGACCCAGGACCTGAGGAACAGCAGATATCCAGACAATCCTTGTTTTTGAATGATGGGTTTACCAATGGCCTGATTGACAGCTCCCACGGGTCGTGTGGGAAAGCCAGGGAATGTCCCTGCTCGGGCCAGGGCGTAGGAGCAGGTGTTGTGACCGGCTTGGAGAGGATAGGGGCCTCCTGGAAAGAGAAGTGGAATCCTCCTGCTTCCCTGACTGTTTCTTTTCCGGCTCATCTCTTCCAGAATTGAAGAAGAGCTGGGGGACGAAGCTCGCTTCGCTGGACATAATTTCCGCAATCCCAGCGTGCTGTGATCCCTCTCCTTGCCTGGAGACCTGGAACCCCTCTCCCCTCCTCCTGGACCCTCTCTCTTCCTGTCTTGCTCTGTGATAGTTCACCCCGGCCCCCCCACCCCCACCCCAGCTGACCTGCCGCACTGTTCCTTGGCTTGTGCAGCCCCTGCTCTGTGCTCTCCCTGCTCTGGGCTCCACACTCTCCACTTCGCTTTCCTTTCTATTCTCTTTCCTTAAAAACTGGCCATGGGACTGAAGATTATAAGGGAGTCCCCATGGAAGAACAGCCAGGGTCTGTGTACAGGTGCATCGGGGCTGGCCGGGGAGGTGTTGAGAGAGGGGCCACATGTCACTGTGCTCTCTGCTGTTTCCACACGTTTTCCTGTCGCAGCTGAGCCAGGGAGTGCGCAGGGCCGAGGGGGAGGGGAGCGCGGGCCGCGTGATCATGCCTGGCCTGAGACTCCAGTGAATTATTTATTTGTTTATTTATTGTTCATTCGTCTTGTTAGTTCATTCATCGTTTCTCTGCAACTCCAGAGCCCAAACCTGGCCTGGCCGGAGGAGATGACGTGTGCGCGCGTGTGTATTTCATGTGGCCGTAGATCCCGAGATGGCCTGGAGTGGGAGGTCTTGCTGGAACTGGAACGGGAAGGGTGACAGAAAAGGGTCTTGCCATCAGTTCCCTCGTGTCTCCCAGCCCTTGACCTAAGCCGGCTCAGTCCAGAGGTGGGGCTGTGTGCCTGGGGACTTTTCCCCCATTGCTCTCTCCCCAGCCCCGGCTCCCCTGTTCTTCCTCCAGCTGCACCAGAGCAATGTCTCACTCCCCTGTGCCACGCTCCACAGTTGCCACCACCTCTGTGGCGTTGAAATGAGCACCACCATTAAAGTCTGAATCTCAGTGCATTGTTGTGTCTGAAGAGTCTTTCGACTGTATGAGGGGAGAGAAGATGGAGCACCCACAAGTTGAGGAAACTGGATAACAGAGCTGGGGAGGACACAAAAAGATGAAGAAACCCAACAAGTCTGGCTAAGACAATGGCCCTGCCTCCCCTTCCCCCGCTGGGTGGGGACCATGTTGCCCCCGCCTTCTCAGCAGCAAGCCCAGGACCCAGGTCTATGAAGGTTTCTTAACCTGGAGTCCAAGAATTCCTAGAAGTGTCAAAAATTGTGTGCGCGTGCATTTTTGGGAAAAGGGGTCCAAAGCATTCTTGATTCCTATAGGGCCTTGACCAAAGAAGGGATAAAGCTGTGGACCGGAGCAGTTCCCCCGCTGGGCCTCGCCCCAGCACAATCCTGGCTATTGTGGGCCACAGCAGCACTGCGTGGGCATCACCCCCTGCAAGATGGGGAACTGGGGAGGGAAGGATGGTACCAGCGGATCTGGAGAAGGTCTTCCAGGAAACAGGAGAGTCAGGACCACAAGCGCCGGTTTGACCTGCGAGTAGGGCCCCAGTGTGTGGCTGGAGACCTACTCCAACCCTTTGGCTCCAGTGGAGCCCTGTCTTTGAGAGGGGGACCCAGGAACCCCCCAGGGAGAGGAACCCTCTCATAGGGCTGGGATACAGAGCAGAGCCCGGCAGGTAGGGGCCCCACACAGGGCGCTGTGGCCACTAGAGGGAGGCAAGGTTCTGTGGGACGCCATACTCCCCCCTGAGCTCGGGCCGGATGGGAGGAATTTCAAGGCTGTCTCCTCTAGGGGCCTCCTACTCTGTTCCTACTCTGAGTTCTGGTCCTGGGCGCCCTGCCATCCTGCCCAGCTCCGGGACTAGAAAAGGATTTTAGTCCTGTATGGGCAGGACCCATTTCACTGTTCTTCTTCCTGTGTCACTGACACCTCGGCCATTTTCGGTTCAAAGAGCTTCTTGCCCCTGTTCCTCCATGCCTCTTAATTTCAGTGCGGGCATCTCATTTTTCCCTTCTCTCTTGTCTCCTGGCGCCCCTTTCAGTTCCCCTGGGGCACACCATACTTTCCTCTATGCCTCTCAGTTTTCTCTGGAGTCTGCAAAATCTGTCTGTCTTCTCCAACTCCTGGACTGACCAAGACTATTTTGGTTGGAGCCACATTTCCTAACCTCTGCCCTTTCCTCCCTCCTTGCTAAGGTGGGCTTCTCTGGCTGCCATGCCCCGCCCCCCCCTCCAGGTACTGGGTTGGATTGGGTTACAGCTGGCTCTGTCTGGGCCTCCCAGGCCCCCTCTCCACTTTCCCTTTGTGCCGTTGCCTGGAGACCAGTGGGTTGTAGGGGGCTGGGGTGAGGGGTGGTAGTGGTAGTGGTAGTGGGTGTGGTGTGTGTGTGTGTGTGTGTGTGTGTGAGAGAGAGAGAGAGAGAGAGAGAGAGAGATGCACCCCAAAGCTGAATAGTGAGCCTGGTCTTAAGGTAGGAGAGGAATTGGGAGGGGATAGGCCCTGGCTTCTCTTGACTCTCTGTCTTCTGTTCCTAAATTTTTCTTTTAGGCCCAGGTATGTCACCATCTTAGCCCATCCCTTAGTGGTTAAAAAAAAAACAAAAACAAAAAAAAAAAACGAGAAAGAGAGCAGCTCCGCCTAGGAGGGAGCTGGGAAGGGCCTGGGCCTGGGCCCAGTGGGAGACTGAACTGAGAAGTGCAGAAAGAGAGGAAATGCAATGGGGAGCGAGTAGGAGGAGCCTTGGAACAAAGTTGGGAGGTGGGGAGAAGGAGCAGGGGCCATTCTAGGGCATTGAGGAAGGGAGGGCAGGGATCTGGCCCCAGGAAGCAGGGAGAGGGGGACAGGGAGCAGGCCTGGTCTGTGGAAGGCCCTGAGGAATACAGAAGGTGGGCGTGGGGTAGAAGAGTGAGGGACTAAGGAAGAGGCTTAAGAGCGGTGATTCATTGCTAGGCCAGGGAAGCCTTGCACAGTTTCCCCAGTGCTTTAGAATCTGTTTAAAGCTTTGGGTATTACCAGAATTTGGCCGAGCCTGGTCCAAGGAAATATGAGGCTAACTCCACTGAGTTGCTACGGAGCCGAATTCCTTCCTTCTCAGAAGGCTGGTGGGATCCCGCCATTCAGGGCCCATCCTTGGCTTCTAGCTGGCTTGGCCCCACACATACCCTACTCCTACCCCAAATCTGGAGAGCTATTAGGGCTCCCAATCCAGGCTCCAGCTCCAGCTCTTCCAGTTTCCCAGCCTGCCTCCCTCCCATTCTCTGGCCTTCCCAATCTCAGCTGCCAAAAATCACCCAGTGTCTTGGTGTCCTTTGTCCTGGGAGATGTTGCTGCTTGGTGTGGGGCCAGGGAGACAGCCTAGAAGAAGACATTGGTGGTGCTGGCGGGGGGTGCTGGCTTTAGGCTGGAGACTGGAAATGGCTGCCTGGGGCTGGGAGGGTTGAAGGAAGACCCTGTGGTCTGCGGGTGGGGATTGTCTCCATAGTAGCATGATTGGGATTGGGGAACCGGGGCACCTAGGGATTTGGCTCCACATAGAGCCTAATCCCCACCCGACTCCTTCCGTGTGGCCAAGCGTACTGTGTGTGAGGACCTCAGACAGGTTTGGGAAGGAAGATGGAGACACCACCAGACAGAAGGGCCTGAAGATGGTGTCCCGCTCGCATACATTAATCCCAATCCCTTACACTGGGGCTTGCTCTCCCCAATTTCTATCATTTCCTCCTACTGCTTTTCCCTCCTCCATACTGCCACCAGAGGCCTTGTTTATCTTACATTTCCTTCTAATCTTCCTTACCCACTTCCCCCTCCACCCTCACCCCATTCTATCCACCTTTGTCTTGCCAACCGAAACCCTCCTCAGCTCTCTGGGAAACCCCCCACCCCCAGAATCCAGCCATCCTTGTGTCTTACCCCCTCCTTTGCCACCCAGCACCCCAGTCCCTCTAGAATATGCATCTGGTCCCACCTCCTTCGAACCTTCCTCTCCCCTTCTCTCCATGCTGAATATCTCTGGACTCGACTCTCCAGCTTCCCATCATCACCCCTAAATTCTTACATTATTATATTCCTAATACCAATCACCTCCAAATTCCTCTCAGCCAGAAACCCCATATTCCTATATATGTCTCTATCTTTTCAATGTCTTCCCCTCCCCATGACCCCAAACTTCCATCCCATTCTCCCTCATAATCACCTCCCCACCTCTCCAGCTACATGTCTGCCACAGACGCTGTCAACCCCAAGCTTTAGTCATCCCTCCTTGTCACATACCTCACTGCCCCCAGAGCCCCCATGTAGCTCCATTTTCCCAATGTAACCCCATTAGACCAATCTCTGCCACACACCCACAACCTCCCACTTCCCCTCTGCCACAGACCCCTTTGCCCCCAAACTTCTCCAGTTTCCCCCTTATCTGCCCTGACAACCGACAGCCCCTCCCACCTAGCCCTCGGGTTCCCCACATTCAGCCTCGGTGAACCCCTCCCCGCGCCCCAGCCCCCTCGGCCGGCCTCGGCCAACTCGCACAGCGCCTCCCCCTCTCCGGATCCCCCTCTCTCCCCCCTCGCAGCTTGCCTCGCGCTCCCTCCCTCGCGTCTCCCTCCTGGCCCCTCTCTCCTCCGTTCCTCCGCGCTCCCTCCTTCTCCCTCTTCCTCCCTTCTCCCATCCCCCTCTCCCAAGCTCCCTCCCTTCGCCGTCCGCTTTCCTGTGCGAGTCGCCGGACGCGCCGCCCAGCCCGCCCGCAGCCCCGCGTCGGGCCGGGGCCTCGGGCCGGGACGCGTTTAGGGGGGACCGCTGGCCTCGAGGAGGGGCTAGGAGGGGGCGAGGGGGACGACCGCCTGGGAAGGGGCGGGGGCCGCGGGCGGAGGCCGCCTAGGGGGCCGGGGATCGCGCGAGTGCGGGCTGCGCGGGGCGGGCGCGGGCGGCGGGCGGCGGGCGGCGGGCGGGAGGCGGCGGGTCAGAGCAGAGCGGAGGGCCGGCCGGGCCGCGGGGGCGAGCGGCGCGGCGGGGGCGGGCGGCGCGGCCCGGGCATTCCGGGCGGCCGGGGGGAGGTGGCGGGCCTGGGGAGGGGCTGAACGAGAGCAGGGATCGGGGTCTGCTCTGGGGACAGGCGGGCGATCGGGGCCAGGTGGGTGAAAAGGGGGGATGGGGGCCTCCCTCCGGGGGGGTCGGGGCCGGCGCCGCCGCCGTCGCGGCGGCGACTGAAGCCGGGAAGAGGAGAGGGGGGCGGGGGAGCGGCCGCCGCCGCCCCCCGGAGACGCCGGAGCCCCCGATCCCGTTCGGAGCCAGCCAGCCGTCCCGAGCTACGACCAGGTAAGATCTGCTGCCACCCGGGCCTCGGGCCCGCCCGGGTTCTGGCCCGCGGCTCCCCACCCCCACCCCTCTCAGTTTCCCCCTCCCGCCGCCGCCGTCGCCGCCGCCGCCTCCATTTGTTATTTTCCCGATCCGGTACCCCCACTGCGGGCTCTGCCCGGCCTGAGGCCGGGGGACTCAGGGCGTGGGGCCGGCTCCCGAGGAGGGATGGGGGCCAGGGCACCGAGAGGATCGGGAGGGTGGAGGGAGGTGGGAGGGTCTCAGGAGGAGGGCTGATGGGGCAGCGAGGGTAGCCCGGACCCCGGGACCAAAAGAGGAGCACTGAGGTGGAGGGTTGGCGGAGGAAAAAGGGGGATGCCGGCAAGGGGGCTTCGGGCAAAGGTAAAAAAGGACTGGAGATATGGCAGCGAGGTGGGGCATTAGGGCTCCAGGAAAAGGCCCGGAACCCGGGTTTCAGAACTCGGGGTTGGGGGTGCTAGGTATAGAGGGGAAGTAGGAAATGGGGAAGGGGTGTGGTAGGTGGAAAGAGAAGGATTGTAGCTGATGAGGGAGGAGAATGGAACCTGGGGAAAAGGAGGCTCAGAAGGAGGGCCAAGGAGAGGTCCACGTTTGAGAAGCAGAACCCGAGGTATTACAGGGTGCAAGTGGGAAGTGAATGCCTTTGTGACTCTATTTTCTTTCCAGTACTTTAGGTCACCTCTGACCTTGTTTATCCAGACCCTGGCATGGTTCCTTCTTGGAGAGGGGCACACTGGGGCCCAGTGCTGTGGTCCGCCTAAAACTAGGAGGAGGAAGATGGGAACACTGAAAGGAGAGTTAGGGAGAAAGGGTTCCTGGAAGGGTGGAAAAGGAAGGGAGAATTGGACAGTCTTATAGGCACTCCAGGCAAGTTGTGACCTCCACCCTCAAGTCTCCAGAGCACCCACGGCCCCTCTAGCTGGGGTTTCCAAAGGGGGAGATATCTTCATTTCTGTTTTGAGCTCAAAGATTTTCCTTTGTGATTGGGCTTATTTCTACTGGGGTAGGTACTCTTAAGCTCCCTTCCCTGAGGGTGCTCCTGGAGGGTAGGAGTTGCTTTGGCAACTGGAGGGGGAGTGGCTGGCAGATGGACTCCTGGGATAGACTCTTGAGGGGCAGGTTCTACCATTTTGTTGCCATAGCAATGATCCAGTGGGATGTCTATAGGTGGGGGTTCAGAATCTTGATTGGACTTCAGCCTTCGGCTATGTCCTTGGGACTCTTGGCTGGGTTCTGGAAGGTGTTTCTGGTGCTGCCGATGAATAGGAGGTTCCGGCAAGCAGTCTTTTGGAACAAGTAGGCATGTTATTTGCAGGTCATAGGTGTTGCTCCAAGTTCCTCCCCTTAGGCATGGTGGGAAGATGGAAAAGCTTCTGTTCAAGTTACACCAGCTTTTGGTAGTTCTTTCTGGCCTCTGCCTCCCTTATTATTAGGGACTTTTTGTATATAGTTTATAGTGGTCTTTTGGCTTCTTTGCACTGATATTCTTCTAGTTTCTTAAACCTGAGTCTTCCTTCCCGAGCCTCCCTTTTCCTCTTTCCCAGACTATCACGACAGTGACCCCTTCCGCGGACCCCAGTCTGCTAACCTTTGACCTTCGACTTTTCTGACCTTGTGGGAGTGGCTGGGCTCTCCAAGCCCATCCCATGTGAGGGTGGCCCAGG
The DNA here is from genome assembly GCA_030068075.1 of Paguma larvata. Taxonomy (NCBI): domain Eukaryota; kingdom Metazoa; phylum Chordata; class Mammalia; order Carnivora; family Viverridae; genus Paguma; species Paguma larvata. The sequence continues at coordinate 96,804,920 of CM057828.1, read as the reverse complement.
GGAGAGAGCTGTGCCATAGCCTGGTGCAGTGGAAATGCTCTGGAACAGGAGCCTGCGAACCTGGGTCTGGTTCTGGTTGTACTTATAACTGTGGCTTTGGGCCAGTCACTTCTCTTTGAGCCTCGGCTTCACTGTAAGACGAAGGGCTTATAGGTAAGATGATTTCTGAGGGCCCTCTGATCACCGCAGATTCTAAGAAGGCTTAGACTAGTGCATTGTTATCTGCTGGTCTGGGCTGCATTGTTATCTAGGAGTCACTTCGGACTGGTTTGTGAGTCTGGCAGGTCTGGAATGATGATGGGGGCTGGGCCGGTGATCCTGAAATTCACCCTGCAAGTCTTTCCCAGAAAGCCTTGTGCCTCGATTGTGTATTCCCTCTGACATCCTTCTCATATTTCTCCCTTATTTTCCTGTTCTTAGAGACTCTTTCCCTGTTTCTCACTTTTGCATCTCCCCAATCTGGTCTTTATCATTTTTCGTTTGCAGTAAGGCCACGAAGGGGAATGTGCGTAGCGTGTTACCAGATACACTGTAGGTGTTCTATAAGTATTAGCACAGTGACTGGCTACTAGGGCTAGATGGAGTATGGCTCACCTTGTTGATGCTAAAACATGCTCGAGTTCAGAAACATATTTATGGCCCAGCCCTGATTCCTCTCCCCTTGCCACTCCTTTCCCCCAAGATTATCTATGCTTTTATGACTGCTTTTCTCCTTCAAAGATACTCACTGCTAATTTTATCAGATTTCAGCTGTTTAAAAAACGGTTGCAGTAGGGGGAGGGGCACGCTGATTGCTGTGTTTCAGTTACATTCCTGCATTTCTCTGACCTTTTGGGTCCCCTAGCTCTAACTGACTTGGTGAAAGGTTCTGGGCTGGAGAGGAGAGATGGGCACCTTCCCCTAGAGGGGCTGGCAAAGACACACCGGTCACAAATAATCCTCTTTGCCGTGCTTTTGTTAAGATTGATTTCCTCTTTTGTTATAGTGGGTTTTGTTCTTTAGATTTTAGGAGGATGACGATATTTAAAACCGATCTACACACAATTCAAAAATGTGGTAACAGTTGTAGTTGAAGACAAGTGGCTGGTTTACTGGACAGAGCATCAGTTCTAAGTTCAGAAGACCTGGAGCTCTGTCCCAGCTCTTTTGTGACTCTAAGTAAATTATTATTAAGTTTCCAGGAAAGGTTAGGTTCACCCCCACCCCCCTCCTTCCTCCCCCACCTTCCCCCACCTCGCCTATCTTAGTAGGTAGGGTTCAGTGGAGGTGAAGGAGAAATAATTACTCTATTCCTGGAGAAAAATTGCCATATACTGCGGAAATGCCATTGACCTAGCCAAGCCTTGTAATTCAGAATAGGTGGGTGAGTTTACCCTGTGCCCACCAAAGTTGGGCAGCATTTTATTCGAAAAGACCTACTGAAGTTAGTCAATAGGTCAGTGATGAGAACGGAACAGAGCACCCACATATCAGTGGGAGATAGAGCAGGGAAGAAAACAGTGAGAAGATACCATTTTTGCTCTCAAAAGATCTTATGGTCAGTAATGGGGGGAGACCTGACCCTTAGCAAGAAATACAAGTAAGTACAAAGGAAAAGAGCCGACTATAGATACAGGTACAGATAAGGATAGGCTGTGAGGAGGTAGGTGTCCCTGTCTAAGCCAAGTGGGGGTACAGGCTTACACATCTGTCAGTTTGCATTAAGTGCTCCCTGATTTTCACTGCTTTGGTTAGTAAAATGAAAGCCCTGACTTTCTAGCCTTAGGGAACCCAGGCACTTGAGGTGGGGGGTGTCTCTATGAGGCTCTCAGAAATAAATTCTGTACTTTGCGGATACCTAGGTTTGGGCTTGGGATTGGTACGACTGTGTGCATTTGTGTTATAGAATGGGGCATTCTTCTCCCACCCACTCTGATGTGAAAAGATTCTTTTCATATCTCTGGGACTGATCTAGGCCTTCTGAGAATTCTCCCCACCAACTTCTGACAAGAGTATAGCAAAGTCTAGAAGAAATAGCATGGGCTTTGAAGTCGGAGATGTAGGCTTGATTCTGGTGCTGTCTACTGGTTTCTGTGTATTCAGCACATGAAGTTGGGCAAGTCACAGTCTCAGTCTTTGAGCCTCAGTTTCCTCTCCTATATAATGGAAATAAGAATACCTACTTTGCAGGGTTGGTTGTAAGCATTAAATGAAACCGTATGTAGGGGCATGACATACAGACAGCCCTCAATAAATTCATACCTCAGCTACATTTCTTTATGCCCCTGTGGGACTCGTGTACACACAGATACTTTCCGGGTATCAGGAAGGGTAAAATAATACAAGTGCATAGGTACATCTGAGTTTTCTGCCTTCTCCAGAGATGAGAGAGATGATGTGAGCAGAGTCTCTTTCACGTGTAGATAGTTGGGGTAGCCCATGGGGTGAGCCAGCAGTGTCTTATGGGGCTTGTACCTCTTGGCCCAAAGGCCTAGGGCTGGGCCACTTACTCAAGTAGTCCCTTGATAAGCACAATAGTATTGCCTTCAGGCTCTTCCCCCGATTGGAGACTCTGATGGTTTTTTCTGACAGGCGTCACCGAAAACAGATCCCTGCAAGTTCCAGGTGCCTACACTGGAAACTTGGAGATCCTGCTTCCTGCTTCCCAGGCCACAGCTGTGGGGAACTTGGGGTGAAGCAGGGAAGTTTCTGTATTCAGCTGCCCAGGCAGAGGAGAATGGGGTCTCCACAGCCTGAAGAATGAAGACACGACAGAATAAAGACTCAGTGAGTAACAGCGAAAATGGGAGCCACAAAAGATGAGGGGCAGAGAAACGAGGGCTGAGGGCCTGGAGAGAAAGAATAGAAATAAGGCATGTCATCAAGTTAGGTGCTGGGTAAAAACAAAGAAACAAACAAACAAAAAACTACATTGTCTGCTTCCTTCCTTTTCCCTCAGATGTCAATGAGGAGTGGACGGAAGAAAGAGGCCCCTGGGCCCCGGGAAGAGCTGAGATCGAGGGGCCGGGCCTCCCCTGGAGGGGTCAGCACGTCCAGCAGTGATGGCAAAGCCGAGAAGTCTAGGCAGACAGCCAAGGTATTCTGTCCTCAGGGCCTCCCGCAGGATGCCCAGGCGCGCTGGGGCCGACGGTGTATGTGTGCGCGTGCTGGGGGACTTCCTGTCCGGCAGAGCGTAACTGTGGAGGCTTGGGAGGTACAAGACAGGAATTTTCTCTTTCTCTCTAACAGAAGGCCCGTGTAGAGGAAGCCTCCACCCCGAAGGTCAGCAAGCAGGGTCGGAGTGAGGAGATCTCAGAAAGTGAAAGTGAGGAGACCAATGCACCAAAAAAGACCAAAACCGAGGTGGGTGACCCTTGCAGCCATCCTGACTCGTTTTCTGACCACTCTTTCCCGAAAACTTCCTTTCACGATTGCTACTTTAATCTTGCCTGGGACATGAGAGAAAAGTCATACCCTAGTGCTTATTAAAGGAGCCCTGTCTATAACATCGGACGGGTCTTTAGGGGGTTAGCCAGACCACTAGATGACCAGGCAGGGCCAAAGGGACCTGGTTCTAGCCTCTCCTTTTCCAGGTTCTGATTTTCATGATGAGGCTGGAGAGGAGGTTAAAGGTGAGAGGTCCCAGTGGAAGGAACAAATAAATCATAAGGAAAATGCAGAAGGAGTGGTCTTTTGAAGATCCTAAGGTTTCTGGCATGTGTAGTTAAGGGGGTAGAGGAGATGAGAGGAGGGCGGATATGAGCCGGTGGAAGACACAGATCTGGGTTTAGCAGTGGACAGGGAGATGGTGCTTGAGATGGACACTTGAGGAGAGAATAGAGTTTTACAAGGAGGGGAACAATACTGGCTGCTAGGGAGCAGCTGAGAATGTGGGGAGAGTGGGGGGACTCCCACATGGCAGGCAGGAGGGCTGGAGCAAGAGTGTTCACCCCGTCATACGATGGTGTGCTGGGAGGAGGAAGCGATTTTGTGCATGGGAGGCCCCAAACCTGGGGGAAGTGAGGAAGAAGAAAAGGGAAAAAATGGTCCTCCTTTTTCTACAGCAGGAGCTCCCTCGGCCACAGTCTCCCTCCGATCTGGATAGTTTAGATGGGCGAAGCCTCAATGATGATGGCAGCAGCGACCCTAGGGATATTGACCAGGATAACCGAAGCACGTCCCCCAGCATCTACAGCCCTGGAAGTGTGGAGAATGACTCCGACTCATCTTCTGGCTTGTCCCAGGGCCCAGCCCGCCCCTACCACCCACCTCCGCTCTTTCCTCCCTCTCCTCCACCGCCAGACAGCACCCCCCGACAGCCAGAGCCTGGCTTTGAACCCCATCCTTCTGTGACACCCGCTGGATATCATGCTCCCATGGAGCCCCCCCCATCTCGAATGTTCCAGGCTCCTCCTGGGGCCCCTCCCCCTCACCCACAGCTCTACCCTGGGGGCACTGGTGGAGGAGTTTTGTCAGGACCCCCAATGGGTCCCAAGGGAGGAGGGGCTGCCTCTTCAGTGGGTGCTCCTAGTGGGGGTAAACAGCACCCCCCACCCACCACCCCCATTTCAATATCAAGCTCTGGGGCTGGTGGTGCTCCCCCAACAAAGCCACCTAACACTCCAGTGGGTGGTGGAAACCTGTCCTCGGCTCCACCACCAGCCACCTTCCCCCACGTGACACCAAACCTGCCTCCCCCACCTGCTCTGAGACCCCTGAACAATGCATCAGCCTCTCCTCCTGGCCTGGGGGCCCAGCCACTACCTGGGCATCTGCCCTCTCCCCACGCCATGGGGCAGGGTATGGGTGGACTTCCTCCTGGCCCAGAGAAGGGCCCCACTCTTGCTCCCTCACCCCATCCTCTGCCCCCTGCTTCCTCCTCTTCTGCCCCAGCCCCACCAATGAGGTATCCATACTCGTCCTCTGGTAGTAGCTCTGCAGCAGCCTCCTCTTCCAGTTCTTCCTCTTCCTCTGCCTCCCAGTACCCAGCTTCCCAGGCATTGCCCAGTTATCCCCACTCCTTCCCTCCCCCAACAAGCCTGTCTGTCTCCAATCAGCCACCCAAGTATACTCAGCCTTCCCTCCCATCCCAGGCTGTGTGGAGCCAGGGTCCCCCCCCACCTCCTCCCTATGGCCGTCTCTTAGCCAACAGCAATGCCCACCCAGGCCCCTTCCCTCCTTCCACTGGAGGCCAGTCCACAGGCCACCCACCAGCCCCAACACATCACCATCACCAGCAGCAGCAGCAGCAGCAGCAGCAGCAGCAGCAGCAACAACAGCAGCAGCAGCAGCAACAGCAACATCATGGGAGCTCTGGGCCCCCTCCACCTGGAGCATATCCCCACCCCCTGGAGAGCAGTAGCTCCCACCATGCCCACCCTTATGCCATGTCTCCCTCCCTGGGGTCTCTGAGGCCCTACCCACCAGGGCCAGCACACCTGCCACCACCTCACAGCCAGGTGTCCTACAGCCAAGCAGGCCCCAATGGCCCCCCACCCTCTTCCTCCTCTTCCAACTCCTCCTCTTCTTCCTCTCAAGGATCCTATCCGTGTTCACACCCCTCCCCTTCCCAGGGCCCCCAAGGAGCGCCCTATCCCTTCCCACCGGTGCCTCCGGTCACCACCTCTTCGGCTACGCTTTCCACGGTCATTGCCACAGTGGCTTCCTCGCCAGCGGGCTACAAAACGGCTTCCCCACCTGGGCCCCCGCCGTATGGAAAGAGAGCCCCGTCCCCAGGGGCCTACAAGACAGCCACCCCACCGGGATACAAGCCGGGGTCGCCTCCCTCCTTCCGAACAGGGACCCCACCCGGCTACCGAGGCGCTTCGCCGCCCGCGGGCCCAGGGACCTTCAAGCCAGGCTCGCCCACTGTGGGGCCAGGGCCTCTGCCACCTGCCGGGCCCTCAGGCCTGTCCTCCCTGCCACCACCACCTGCGGCCCCTGCCTCAGGGCCACCCCTGAACGCCACGCAGATCAAGCAAGAGCCGGCTGAAGAGTATGAGACCCCCGAGAGCCCAGTGCCCCCGGCCCGTAGCCCCTCGCCCCCTCCCAAGGTGGTAGACGTGCCCAGCCATGCCAGCCAGTCAGCCAGGTGAGCCGCCTGGGCGGGGTGCGGGTTGGGCCTGTCATGGGGAACGACGAACGGGCAATGGAGAGACCGGCAGAGGCGCCAAGAGGGAACCCTGCGTTCTTGTGGTGCTTTTTAGAGTACTCCGGCACCTTGCCTCCCTCACAGCTTGCGCAGGCTGTTTGGGGTTTGGGGGCACGGTCACCGCGGGCTCGTTCGGGCAGCTCGCAGGGGCTAAGCCCGCGCTGCCCTCGCACCCGGCAGGTTCAACAAACACCTGGACCGCGGCTTTAACTCGTGCGCGCGCAGCGACCTGTACTTCGTGCCGCTGGAGGGCTCCAAGCTGGCCAAGAAGCGGGCCGACCTGGTTGAGAAGGTGCGGCGCGAGGCCGAGCAGCGCGCGCGCGAAGAAAAGGAGCGCGAGCGCGAGAGGGAGCGCGAGAAGGAGCGGGAACGCGAGAAGGAGCGCGAGCTGGAACGCAGCGTGGTGAGTGCGTCACCACATGCGCCATCCGCCTCCTGGCCCTCCTCTGCGCCGCGCTGGGGGTGGGGGTGGCGGTGGAGGGTGGGAGGGGTCATTGCGCCCCCTGTCGGAGAGGAGGAAGTACGGCGTCGCAGGAAATAGAGACCCTAGGATTCCAGCAGGAGAAATTCTTGCGTGCGGGGAGGCGGGGAGGAGGGGAGGAGGAGGCAAATTCAGATCAGAGTACCTGTGGATGGTAGGGAGAGTCAATATCCAGGAGAAGGATTTTGGGAAATTCCTGCTAGGGTCAGTTCCAATAAGGTGAGGCATTTTGGCATTCAGCTGTGGAGACAAATGAGCAGCTTGGGAACCAGCCACCTTTTACCAGACCAGCCCTTTTGACTCTGCTTCTCTCTGTATCTCACAGAAGTTGGCTCAGGAGGGCCGGGCTCCAGTGGAGTGCCCATCTCTCGGCCCGGTGCCCCATCGCCCTCCATTTGAGCCGGGCAGTGCTGTGGCTACAGTGCCCCCCTACCTGGGTCCTGACACTCCGGCCCTGCGCACGCTCAGTGAATATGCCCGGCCCCACGTCATGTCTCCCGGCAATCGCAACCATCCATTCTACGTGCCCTTAGGGGCAGTGGACCCGGGGCTCCTGGGTTACAATGTCCCGGCCTTGTACAGCAGTGACCCAGCAGCCCGGGAGAGGGAGCGGGAAGCTCGTGAACGAGACCTCCGTGACCGCCTCAAGCCTGGCTTTGAGGTGAAGCCCAGTGAGCTGGAACCCCTACATGGGGTCCCTGGGCCGGGCCTGGATCCCTTCCCTCGACATGGGGGCCTGGCCCTGCAGCCTGGCCCGCCTGGCCTGCACCCTTTCCCCTTTCATCCGAGCCTGGGGCCCCTGGAGAGAGAACGTCTAGCGCTGGCAGCTGGTCCAGCCCTGCGGCCTGACATGTCCTACGCCGAGCGTCTGGCAGCCGAGAGGCAGCATGCAGAAAGGGTGGCAGCCCTGGGCAATGACCCGCTGGCCCGGCTGCAGATGCTCAATGTGACCCCCCATCACCACCAGCACTCCCACATCCACTCCCACCTGCACCTCCACCAGCAGGACGCCATCCATGCAGGTGAGGCTCGGTACTTCTTTGTCCTCTTTGGCCCCAAGAGGCCACCTTGTCCCCTGGCAAGTGATTGGGTCTTCGGTTCCTCATGCCAAGAATTCTCTCCTTTAGTCTGGCATGAGCCTCTCTCCTGGGGTTGCTCCCCTGATCTTCGCCTCCCTGTCACCCCCCATCTCCTCATGCCCCAGCCTTGCCACAGAGACTGTAATAGCCCACACCCCACCCCTCTTCAGAGTCTAGCATCCCACCCATGACAGAGGAAACCTTTGAGGAAATGCCACCTTTCTACCCACAGAACAGCTCCCCCCATACCTGTTTCCTTGCTCCTTTGGATTCGACTCTGTTATCACTTCTTGCTATCTTCTCTTCTCCCAGGTGGAGGTCTTTCATGTTTTTCCCCATCTCTAGGTCTGCTACCTTCCAGCAACAGCTCTATAGCTTTGGCTGGGGCTATCATAGGGGCTAATGAGCTTTATTTACTATCTTTTCGCTCTATTTCCTTTTGTCCAGAAATGGATCTAGCCTTACCGTCAAGGTCCTTCCTGTCTCCCTTGTGCTTTCTCTGTCTTAACCTCCTCTCTCTTCCTGTCTTACTTCCCCAACTTCTATCCCTTCCTATCTCCTCTAAGCAGTCCGTGTCTGTCCTTTTTGTCAGACCTCTCTGACAATCGCCATCTCCTGTTCTCTGTCATCTACATGTCCCTACTCCACTAAGGTCTTGTCCTGGCCACCCACCAGGCCCCTCGTTCTTCCATTGTGTCTCTTTGTTCCTCACTAGGGCTCCCTGTGTTTGATTGTCCGTCCCTTCCCAGGCTTAGATCCCTTTACCCAAATGCATGATTTTCCCCAAACCTGCCTTCTGGTGACACCTTCCTCTTCTCTACCGTCTAGCCTCTGCCTCGGTGCACCCTCTCATTGACCCCCTGGCCTCAGGGTCTCACCTTACCCGGATCCCCTACCCAGCTGGGACCCTCCCCAATCCCCTTCTTCCTCACCCTCTGCACGAGAACGAAGTTCTTCGTCACCAGCTCTTTGGTAAGGATGGAGGTTGGAGGTGGGGAAGGTTGAATGAGAGAAGGGCAGAAAGGAGGAATTTGGGTGGTAGGATTAGCCTGTTTGGGCCTGGGGAGGGAAGAGGAGGTAACCAGAGGAGCTGGGAACAAGAGAAGGAGGGCTGAGGCCCTGCCCCAGAGAGGCACGGGTTTTAGCGCCAAGCCGAAGTTTGGATCTTCTCCACTACTGGCAACTTGCAGGACTGGCTTTTGCCTGTTTTAGCCTCAGTTTCCTCTGTCTGTAAGGTGGCTAGCTCTGTCCCAGCCCAGAGTAAGTACTCGGTACTCCAGGAGTCATGTGCCCCCTGCCCTTCCTGTCCACAGCTGCTCCGTACCGGGACCTGCCAGCCTCCCTCTCTGCCCCAATGTCCGCAGCTCACCAGCTGCAGGCCATGCACGCGCAGTCGGCCGAGCTGCAGCGCTTGGCGCTGGAGCAGCAGCAGTGGCTGCATGCCCATCACCCGCTGCACAGTGTGCCGCTACCTGCCCAGGAGGACTACTACAGGTACCGTGCGACACCCCTGGGCCAGGGGTGAGGGGGTGCCTCAGCCAGCCTGGGATGGGGTGTGGGCAGCATACAGCTGGCCTTAGGCTCCCTCCCCCACAGTCCTCTGTGAGAGGGGCCAGGTCGGGGTTGACCTCAGCGTCTCATGTCTTTGCTCTGCATCCCCTCTCTACCAGTCACCTGAAGAAGGAAAGCGACAAGCCGCTGTAGAACCTGCCATCAAGAGAGCACCATGGCCCCTGCATTTGGACCTCGGAGGCCTCCCTCGCAGCCTGCCACCGAGAGCTGAGGAGGGGTGCTGCTCATTCGCAGGGTTTCAGCAGCTGGGCAGAGGGAGGGAGGAAGGGACAGATGGAAGGCCAAGGCTCCTGTGGTATGCAGAGGTGGGGAGGTGGCCGGAGGGGTGGGGGCAGAAAGCGCACAGTATCTTGGACCACGTCCCTCTTTCTTGTCCCCCTGCTTTCTTCCTCCCCCATGCCCAAACCCCGGTGGCCACCGCCCCTCCCCCATCCCGTTGGTGTGATTATTTCATCTGTTAGATGTGGCTGTTTTGCGTAGCATCGTGTGCTGCCCCCGCCCCTCCCCAGTCCCTGTGCGCGCGCCCCTTCTGCGATGTATGCCCGTTGCCCCTCCCCGACATTAATAATTTATATATATAAATATCTATATGACGCTCTTTAAAAAACATCCCAACCAAAACCAAACAAAAACATCCTCACGACTCCCCAGAAAGATGGCTGTGACTGGTTCTTTTGCGGGCTGTGGGGGCGGAGTTGGGGGGGTGGTGGGGGACTACGCAGCGATGCCTGGAGAGAACGCTGTGGAACCCTACACAAATGGGTGTAGGAACCCTACACAAATGGGTGTAGGATCCCTGGAGAGTTGGAGAGGAGCTCTCGGAAGAGCCAGGGACCCTAGAGCCCTGGCTCCGCTGGAGGGGTACCACGGAGCTAGCCAGTCCGACCCTCTTGAGTCGTAAGGCTGGGAAGTCAAGGTGTGGAGAGCCAGGAAGAGGCTGGCCTCTGACAGGGTCAGGTCTAGGACGCTACTCAGGTTTGGAGGCGTTTCTGCCACTGGCCCCACAGTTAGGAGCCATCAGAGTCCAGAATCCTTTCCGTCGAATAGATTGAGAAACGGTTATGAAGCAGAGGTGCAGGGGCGTAGTTCCACTAGGTTAGAGCGATTAGAAGTCTGGAGTCCTAAGTACCCTTTTGGTTTGAGGAGGAAGTGGGTGACCATTTCAAACGTGTAGAAGAGAAGAGAAATTGGAGGGCGTTACTCTAGAGCTCACACCCCTGCATAAGGCCATTTTAGGCAAGCACGAGAGCTGGCTCAGCGCTCAGCGTTTATTGTAGCGAATCACCTCGTTCTCAAAAACTGCAGGGGGTGTGACCAGCTTTCCCAGCCAATCAGCTTTGAGTTCATTTGCATAGGTCCGAATCAAATGTTCACAAACTCCAGAAATGGATGAAGTAAACAAGTTTCTTTTTTCTCTATTTTTCCTTCTGAAAGTTATAGTGTCCCTCGTTGGTTATATAGCAATAAGAATTGGGAAACTCGGCGCTGAACTCACCCTCACCAATAGTGGCGTTCATGGATATCCCATGTTCTCTCCAGGCCACTTCCTGTAGTGTTACAGCTCTTTTAGAATTTGTCTAGCAGGTCTTCCGGTTTTCACTGGAAGGCCCCCTCCCCACGGTTCGTTTTTAATAACAGAGGTATCTTAGTTTTAGGGGAGGGTCTCGCTAGTAGGTATTTTTTTGTTGTATGTTTTTCTCAGTATTCCCGAGTCCGTTCGATTCCTCTCCCGCCTTAGAGCGTTTCGGCGTCTAGTGCTGCGTTACACTGAGAGGCTTCCGGCTACCGCTGATGCTGCTTCCCTTCCACCCCCGTCAGCTTTCAGAGTTCCTCTCGGAGGCTCCTCGTTTTTCCCGAGCATTTCCTTGGTTCTGCTGCACGTGCAGCTTTTGTTACCCTATGGCGTCCGCCTCGGCCCAGCCTGCGGCCCTAAGTGCCGAACAAGCCAAGGGTGAGAAGCATTCTAGCCACGGGGTGGGCTTCCTGCTGGAGAAGGGTGCGGGCGGAGAGGACAGAGCGAGAAGTGTAGTTGCGCCGCGGGGAAATGGGGGCATAGGATACCATCTTTCTCTCTCCTGCAAGAAGGGTCCTTGCCCCCTAGAGCGAGGGAATCTGGGCCGAGTTTATCGGGTTACTATGGCTTTAGTCCACTAATTCCCTGCCCTCTTCCCTGGGCCCGCCGGCCATGCTCTGACGCCTACCCCGGGATGCATCTGCCGCACAGTGGTCCTGGCCGAGGTCATCCAAGCGTTCTCGGCCCCGGAGAACGCCGTGCGCATGGACGAGGCTCGGGACAACGCGTGCAACGACATGGGCAAAATGCTGCAATTCGTGCTGCCCGTGGCCACGCAGATTCAGCAGGAGGTTATCAAGGCCTATGGCTTCAGCTGCGACGGGGAAGGTGGGTCGGACGGGGGTCGGGGGTGAGTGGGTCCGGGAGAGGGCGCTGGATCCATCGGATCCCTGAGTCGTCCTCCCTCATCTTGCCACACGGAGGCAGCCACAATCTGACGAACTGTATTGGCAGGCAGAGCCAAGGGTCTCCTCTGAACTGCTGCCAGGTGAAGTCCTAAGGGCTTTTTGTAGTTACCAGTAATTATACTGTTACCCCATTTTAAGATGAGGAAACAGACTCTAGTAGTAAACTAAGTGCCTGGGGTCACAGCGGACCTGGACTAGAACCCTCTTCCGATAGCTCCAGTTGGATGTCTGCATAATAGGACACTTCTGCAGACCCTCCAAGGTGTTTTAGCTAGTCTGTTGGAGAGTCGGCTGGTAATTTCCTTGATGAGATCATGGTGTTTGATTCACCCCAGCTGGCCCATGGCCCTCCTGTGTCCAAGTTGTGGACTCGAGATCTTCTGGATGTTCATACTGTAGGCACTTGTGACTAAATTGCTAAAGTGTTTCACCTGATCATGAGACACACGCTGCTTTGGGATATTTCATTCAGTGCATCCCATCCAGCTGTGATGGGTATAGACCTGGAAATGGTTCATCCAAACCACACAGGGCAGAGGCCTGCTTGTGTCTTATTTCGTAGACAGCTCCCTGACTAGAGGGGGAGCAGCTAGTGACTCAGGCTCAGGCTGCCTCCTCCTGCTGTCTGGGGCACACCTGTCCCCTGGGGGTGTGGGTTGACGCTCCACTTCCCCTTGCAGGTGTCCTTAAGTTTGCCCGCTTGGTCAAGTCTTATGAAGCCCAGGATCCTGAGATTGCCAGCTTGTCGGGCAAGCTGAAGGCGTTGTTCCTGCCACCCATGACATTGCCGCCCCACGGGCCTGCTTCTGGTGGTAGTGTGGCTGCCTCCTGAGGGCCGGCCCTCCCCTGTGACACTGCCCAGGAAGGGAAGACCTTGATGTTCCAGAGGATAATAAACGTGCCTGTGACTTAGCCTCAGTGTCAGTCTTTTGTGACCCAGACAACCTCCACCGCCTGGCCCCTGATTCCCTCTGCCATTCCAGGCTGCTTCAACTCCCCGTCCAGGTCCTGCCTAGGCTCCTGCTGGGCCCAACCCTGCTCCAGGGCATGGTGGGAGGATGGACTTGCCCCTCAGCACCCTGGATGGGTGGGTGGGTGAGTGGGCCTGCACAGGTGGCACCTCTTCTGAGGAGTGGGGCTTCCTGGGTTTTTCCTGAGGCCCCCTGGCTTCTGTGTGCTGGGAGGCTCCCCTATCAGTTGGTGTTCCCTTGGCCAGGGTTACTTCCTGGTCTTTGCCTCCACCCGCCCTCCCTCCAGCTGCTCTGTCAACTTGAGCTCCAGGTGGAGCTCCAAGTGGCTCCTCCCCTCCCAAGGGAAGGAGGCCAGGATGGCGGCCCGGGACTACCCAGTGGGGCTGGAGGGAGAGTCCGGCTGCTGTGGGCAGTCTGAGGCCAGGCCCGCCCACCTGTCCCTTTTTCAGGGATCATTAGTCAGGGGGCTCATCGCTGTGGTACCATTGGCCTGGAGGGCTGCGACAAGGAGGAAGTAGCTGAGTTCCCAGTGTTCTTCCTCACCTGTTCGGGCTACTGTGCACAGCTGCTGCGCCCCGGCTCGGCCCCACCCCTTGTGGCCCCTCTGCCTGTGACTCCCCCATCCCTCTGGGGAGATGCTGTCCGGTGGGTAAGTCCCCGGCTCCACCTGGCTGCCAAGGCCGCCTCTTAGTTTAGGAGAGAGGGGCAGGGAGGGTTCTTGCTCATTCCTGGCAGGTGTGTGACCATGAGTGCAATCTCCCGCTTGCCCCCTGGCCTGGCTTTGCTTCCTGTCCCTCCCTCAAGATGTGAGGAACTCCAGACTCATTTCTGCCCCTCTGCCCCCTCCTCCTTTTCTCTATCTAGCACGTTTCCCCCGATAGATGTGTATTTATTCTCTCCATTGCATGTTTCCCTTCACTGTCTGGCCCCCTGCTTCTGCTGTCTGCTTACCAGAAACCCTGGGTCGCCTACATCTTCTGAAACATACCGTGTCTGAAAGGCAGACCCAAGAAAGCTCCCCCTTCTTCCCGTGTAACGTCCCGATGTCTGGCGTTCATTCCACTTCCCTTTGCCTCTCCCTGCATCGTTCATTCAACAGATGCGTGTGGAGCACCTGCGCCGGGTACTTTTTAAGGTGCCGGCCATAGCGTAGCGAGGAAGACAGATTTGGTCCTTGCTCTCACAGAGGTTCATTCCAGCGGGAGACAGCAGACTACACAAAGAACCCAGTAAATAGGATAGTTTTAGATTCTCAGGCGCGTTACGCAGAAAAATGCAAACGGCTTCGTGTGCTAGTAAGTGACTGGGGGTGTCAATGGTGTCACTAACTGGAGGGATCCAGGAGGGCTTTCCTGAGGAGGTGACATGTGCGCCGAGAGCTGGATGATGAGGAAGAGGCAGTCGTGTGGTGACCGAGAGTCAACACCCCTGAGCAGAGGCCCTCCGGTGGGGACAAAGGAAACAGGAAACAGGGTGCCCCAAGCAGAGTAAAGCAGTGGAGGGGAGGCGTGGACCCGCAACTTCATGTGCGGTCAGGATGGTGTGTCCGTGTGTGGGTATTTGCACTGGGCCGGATATGTGTGTAGATGGATGTGGATGGGACCGTGTGCACATGTGTGTGTGTGTATTTGTGTGTCCTCATCTGTGTACAACACGCTGGGTGTGTGTGTGTGTAGGAACAGGAGCTGAACTTGCGATCTGGCACGTACGTGGGTATCGATGAGCTTGTATATTGGACACATACTCTGTGTGAGGCGGCGTGCTAGCCTTTGAACATGCGGAGGTGACCAAGACTGGCCGCGGAGCCCCCTGTGGCAGAGCCAACTGTGCAGACGCTCTTTCTGCCCCTGGCTCCGGGAGGGAGTTTATGGCCTTTGGACGGGCCTCAAAGTCCAGGACTCAAGGGATAGTCAGTCATACAGGAAATACAGGAAACAGATTAAGTTTCCCAGGTACCAGAAAGAAGGGGGGTGGAGGGGAGAGCCCCTTTTTTGGGGGGAGAATTGATGTTTGATACTTCAAAAAGTGATAAAGTAGTCATCATAGGAAAAAGAGACTTCAATTGAGCTTTAATACTTTGTTATTATTTTTCCTTACTGTTTATTGAGGTCTAGCATACAGAAAGTGCCCGAATGTTAACCGTATGGCCTGATGAATATCACATTTGCATACACCTGTGGATACACCGCCCAGATTAAGATGTAGAACATTCCCATTCCCAGGACCCGGTCGTTCCCCAGAAATTGCCATCTCCCAGTGAGTTTATTTATTTTTATAAAGGTGGTACATACCCATGCCACAACATTCAAAATGGTATAAGGGCAAGATGCTATCCAGAGGGCCAACAGACACAAAAGATGCTCAACATCTCTGATCATCAGGGAAATGCAACTCAAAACCACAATGAGACACCACGTTACACCTAGAGTCAGAAAGTCAAGAAATAACAGGTGGAGAAAAGGGAGCCCACGTGCACTGTTGGTGGGAATGAAAATTGGCGCAATCACTGCAGAAATCGGTATGGAGTTTCCTCCAATAGTTAGAAGTAGAAACACCATTTGATCTAATGATTCCACATCTGGGTATTTACCCAAAGCAAATGAAAATGCTAACTCGAAAAGATATCTGCCTGCCTATGTTTATTGCCGCATTGTTTACAGTAACCAAGCAATGGAAGCATCCCAAGTATCCATGGACAGATGAATGGATAATGAAGATGTGGTATATACGTACAATGGAATGTTACTCCACCATAAAAAAAAAATCTTGCCATTTGTGACAACATGAATGGACCTAGAGGGTATTATACTAAGTGAAATATGAGCAAGACAAAGACCGTATGCTTTTACTTATATGTGGAACCTAAAAAAACAAAACAGGGGCGCCTGGGTGGTACAGTTGGAAGAGCACGTGACTCTTGATCTCAGGGTTGTGAGTTCGAGCCCCACGTTGGGTGTAGAGATTACTTAAAAAATAAAATCTTAAAAAAAAAAACCCCAAAACAACAAAGAAGCAGAAACAGACCTATAAACACAGAGAGTAAAATGACGGTTGCCAGAGGGGAGGCGGGTGGGAGGGGGCAAAATGGATGAAGGAGAGTGGGAGGTGGAGGCTTCCAGTTACGGATTGAATGAATCGTGGGGATGAAAGGTACGGCATAGGGAATACAGTCAGGTGTGTCGTAATAAGTGTTGTGTGGTGACAGATGGTGGCTGTGCTTGTGAGGATAGAATAATATATAGATGTTGAATCACTAATGGAACATTGTGTGTCAACTATACTTCAATTAAAAAAAAAAAAAAACAAGTACAAAGGAGAGGTAAATGTTCCTCCCAGCCCTCTTCTCCAGCCACCTCGTTTTTTTCCCTAGGGGAAGCTACCAATACGAGAGCTTTCTGTGTATCCTGGGTTAGATTGCTTTCTTCGTTTTGGTTTCGTGGTGTTTGTGTTTGTATGTGGGATTACACACAGGGAGAGTCATGAACTTCAAGTGTGTAGGGCCACTTAAGATCATCCAGCCCTGAGAATATCAGTTGAGGGCAGGGACCTCAGCCCCCCACCCCTCCACCGCCCCTGCCGCCCCCAGGAGACTGGCCCCGGATCAGAGTCCTGAGCTCTGGCTGATTCAGACCAGACTCCTTGACAAGAACCTATGGCTCAGGTGTAGGGTGGAATCAGGTACAGGGGGCTCTACCCCCACCTGCTTGCCTAGATCTGCTTCCCCTTGCATTCAGTTCCGTGGCTCCACCACCTGGTTAGGGCACAGAGGGACAAAGACTAGGACAAGAAGTAGAAAAGGTGTACGTTTGACTGCTGCGCATCAAACGCAGAACCCCAGTGGTACCTCTTCAGATGTGCATGTCAGAGGAGGTGAGGGCACCTCTCCCTTTGTAAACATCTGCTCGGCCATGGCTGTTAGGAAGTCTCCCCTTCCCTGCAACCCCCAGTGGACGGGAGGTCCCGACCTCTGTTCTTTGAAGCCCTAAAGCCTGGCATACAGTAGCTGAAGTCGCTGACTTTGGAATCCCTGTGTGGGGTGGCATCCCGGCACCGCCACTTCCTGACTGGCTAACCTCAGGCAAGTTCCCTACCTTTCCTGAGCCTCAGGTTCCTCGTCTGCAAAATGGGGATAAAGATAGCACCTGCTTCGTAGGGCTCTGGGGAGGAATAAGTCAGAAAAGGCACATAAATGACATCAGAGCACAGTGCCTGGTATGCGATGAGATCCCATGAAATGAGAGTTGTCGCGGTCACCACTACTCTTTTAAGTGTTTATTTTTAAATTTATTTTGAGAGAGAGCATGTGCAAGTGAGTGGGGGAGGGGCAGAGAGCGAGAGGGAGACTGAGAATCCCAAGCAGACTCTGCACGGTCAGTACAGAGCCCGACGTGGGCTCCATGAACCGTGAAATCACGACCTGAGGAAAAAATCAAGAGTTGGCTTCACCAACTGAGCCACCTGGGCACCCCTCAGTGTCCCCATTATTATGAGCTCGGACCAGGGAAGGCTGTGTGGGAGCAGCTGGTGGAGGAGGAAGAGATGGCGTGTGACTGCGTGTGGGTTCACATTTATGAAGCCCGGTCGTCGCCGGTAGGTTGCAAGGCACATTGGTGTCCTTATTTCTTGTGTCGTCACCCTTGCGGAGTGCCATGTTCCTGGAGCCTTTGATGGCAGACGTGTGGGAAGTGGGCCCCATCCCCGCCCCCACTGCCACCCTGCTCTGCTTCTCTTCTGTGCTCTGCTCCAAAACGAGAAGTACAGTGAGTTCCCCCAAGGGGTCGGCCGCGCCCCTTCCTGTCCCCGCCCTGCCGGCTGCCCCCGGCCAGTGGAGTGGCAGCCCCAGAACCCAGACCGCCAGGGCTGTGAGGCGGCCTGGGCGCTGGGAGTTCTCGGCCTGCCTGGGCTCACCGGCACACCTCATTCATTCCCTGCACCCCCTTCCTCTCAGGGAGCCCCCAGGATGGTGAGGTAAGGCCCCCCGGGGACCGTGGGAGGCAGGAGGCGAGGGTGCCCTGCGGCGGGGCGGGAGGGGGAACCTCTCCTCACTGTACTCCGGGCCTGCAGGTGGTTTCACCGAGACCTCAGTGGGCTGGATGCAGAGACGCTGCTCAAGGGCCGCGGGGTCCATGGGAGCTTCTTGGCTCGGCCCAGCCGCAAGAACCAGGGAGACTTCTCCCTCTCCGTCAGGTAGGCGGCCCTCAACTCCAGCCAGGGCCAGTATTTTGGCAACTCGTTCCCGATTCCCTCATGGCGGTGCCAACTTCCCAGCCCCCAGCGCCAGCACGTCCCCAGTCCCTGTGTCTACCCCGTCCCTGTGCGTGCCCCGTCCTCAGGACCTCAGCCCACCCCCCTCTCCGTCCCCACCTCTGCCCTTGCACCCCCTGAGCTCCCCACCTGGTGCCCTGCAGGGTGGGGGATCAGGTGACTCACATTCGGATCCAGAACTCGGGAGATTTCTATGACCTGTATGGAGGGGAGAAGTTTGCGACGCTGACAGAGCTGGTGGAGTACTACACACAGCAGCAGGGCGTCCTGCAGGACCGGGATGGCACCATCATCCACCTCAAGTACCCGCTGAACTGCTCCGACCCCACCAGCGAGAGGTGAGGGGCTTCGCACGCTGACCCAGCCCCACGTGGAGGTGGGCTGCCGGCCACACTGTCAGGCATTTCCCCCTCCCGCTCAGGGCTCTGTGGGCCTCTTTCTTCCATGTGATCCTGGGCACTAACCTCCCGTCCCTGTCCCTCGACTCCTGAGGAAGCTGGGAACATCATTTTGTCCTTTTCCGGGGGTTCCCGTCAGCTGGCATCCCAGGCCCTGCTAGTGATGGAGAGGCCTGGTGACTGCCTTTCACAGCAGGCCAGCTCTCTTGTTAGAAAGCTCTTCTTCCTTCTACGGAACCGAATCCGCCTTCCTTAGCTCTTCTCTCCCCCAGCACAGGCTGATACACAGAGAGATGAATGTTGAGGAGGAGCAGAGGGATTTATACTTAAGAGGACATTTAGTGCCTTTTCTCAGCAACACAGTGATGACGGGTCTGCTTCTGGGGGCTTGGTGGCGCTTGACCAGAACACGGATCAGTTGAAAACGGTCTGATGTGGTCGCGTGTGCAAGGGGCCTAGTACCTGGGCACAGGGCCCTCAAGGCATTTCCTCCCTGGCCCTTTGGCTTCAAAGAGGTGGTCCCCAGGACTGGGCAGGCTGCTCCCTATGTGGTCTCCCTAAAGGATGGGTGGGGGGTAGGGGGGTAAGACCCGAACACCCAGCATTACACCATGGCCCACTTTACGGCTGTAGCTCAATGACCGCGCCATTAAAGTGAAGGGCAGCCAAATAACTCTATGGGCTTTTTTTTTTTTTTTTTTTTTTTAACACTCCTGGGGCCAAGCCAACTTGCCCTTGTCCTGTATGTGTGTGTTGACGGTTGAAATGATCATGAATCTTGATTCGGTCAGATTTCGGTCTTTCTGAGATGCGTGCCTCCCAACTCACGTCAGTATTTTTGTTCAAGTCACTGATTCAAACTTAGAACTGGGTGAGGCTGACGTAAAGGCCCCACGGCCCACTGCTGGACACCACTCTCCAGCCAACATGAAGCCATTGGTCCATTTCCTTTGAAGCCACCTCTTCTAGGCGTGAAGCCCAAGCATGGATGACTTTGCTCATGGCGGCCCTCCTTGGTCCTTACTGGGTGTCTGCTCCCTCTTGGCCTTTTCCTAGTTCCCACCTGCAACGTTAATGGGTGTCTGCCATCCAGACCCTCTTGAACTCATTGCTTTACCTCTCTTTCTCTTCGCCCAAAGCTGGCATCTGCCCCGCTAGCGGATGGGTTGGTGGAGGCCCTAGAGAAACAGTAGGTTATGGATGGAACTAGAGGAGGGAAGGAGCAGCTGAGCAGACCCCCTGGGGAGGAGCCTGGGGTCTGGCTTCAAATGGCCTGGGAGAAGCAGGAGAAGGGCAGAGCTGGGGGCTGGGGTGGGGGGTGGGGTGGGCAGGGAAGGATGGAGGGAATTCAGGCCAGGGAAACTGACATGAAGAGGCCCTTTTGGTTACCCACGCCAGGATGCCAGCAGGCTTGGCTCACCCTTGACCCTGGGATTGCATGGGGTGGGGGGCTCTGTGTGCATACCTCCCTTTGTGTTCCCAGCCCTGGCTGCTGCCTCTCCCCCCCTCCTCCCAGGAAATTTGCATTTGTCCCGCCAATGGCTAGCTCTCTGCCTATGGTCAGTCTGATATTTGCATGGAAACTTCCTCATCCTGGGCCAGGGGGACGAGGGTCAGCCCCCTCCCCATTGCCCCAGGGGCCCTGGTTTATCCCTGATTGGCGGGCCAGGGTGGCCGGGGTGCTGCTTCAGGACAGGGCGGGGAGTGAGGTGGGGCAAAGCAGTCTGGCCCCTCCCTCCTCCCCCCATCCCTGCGGTTGGAAAATGCCCCCTCCCCTGGTCCCTGGGCTGAGGAAACCTCACACCCTCACTTCTCACTCTCTCCCCAGAAGGAGTTTTGTGTTTTTCCATCACGTGGTTTCCTGTGGGGCTGGGCATTGTGGGGCTACAGTTTCCTCCTGGGAAGGGGGTGTGCTTCGGGGAAAGGTCCTAGTTCCGCTTTCTGCCCTTCTGAGCCCCTCTGAGCCCCAGCCTCCCTTCAGTGATGTTGTCCCGGGCACCTCAGAGCCCCCCCCCCGCACCCCTGTTTCCCCAGCAGGGTTGCCTGTCTCCCTTGTCACCCAGGGGGGAGTCATCCCCATCCTGACTCCCTTGTGACTTCCGTCTGTCCCCATCTCCACTGCTCTCTGTGGTCTGGCCTCTGAGCTTCTCTTGGTCTCCCTCCTCTTTTCCGAGCCCAGCCCTGGCTTTCATGGAGACCCTTCCTCGGTTTCTGCCCTACACTTGTTCTGGATGTGGCTTGCCTTTCTGCCCGTCTTATGCTCTCAGAGGCGGACCTGGTTCTCAGCCAAGGGCCTTGGGTCCAGCTTCAGGTTCCTCATCTGTAAAATGGGACGGTACCCACCTCTCAACATTTTTGTGACGGCAGGGGACCTAAACACAGTGGTGGATTTGAAAGCATTCTAGCGCATCACAGTTACTCTTTTCCCCTTCTCTGTGACTGTCTCTGCTCAGCGCCTGCCCCTGGGCCTACGTGTCACCTTCCCTGATGTTGCCTTCTATAGGTGGTACCACGGTCACATGTCTGGGGGGCAGGCAGAGACACTGCTGCAGGCCAAGGGTGAGCCCTGGACGTTTCTCGTGCGCGAGAGTCTCAGCCAGCCTGGAGATTTTGTGCTGTCCGTGCTGAGCGACCTGCCCAAGGCTGGCCCGGGCTCCCCGCTCAAAGTCACTCACATCAAGGTCATGTGTGAGGTAAGGCAGCCGGGCAGGGGGGAAGGCATCCTGCTGGGGCTCCTGTCTGTACTCGGAGCACGGGCAGCGGGGAGGATCAGCCTAGGCTTTGGTCCAAGGCCGGGGGTGTAGGGAGGGAGACTCAGGTCGTGCGGAATGGCCTGACTTGGCATCCCTCAGGGTGGACGCTATACGGTGGGTGGCTCAGAGACCTTTGACAGCCTCACAGACCTGGTGGAGCATTTCAAGAAGACAGGGATTGAGGAGGCCTCGGGTGCCTTCGTTTACCTGCGGCAGGTGAGAGGGGCGGGCCTGGCCATCCCTCAGACCCAGGAGCTCTGTGCTCTCCGTCGCTAACTTCTCACCTGTCCCCGCCCAGCCGTACTATGCCACTCGGGTGAACGCGGCTGACATTGAGAATCGGGTGTTGGAACTCAACAAGAAGCAGGAATCGGAGGACACAGCCAAAGCCGGCTTTTGGGAGGAGTTCGAGGTGCGTGGGGCCTCGACCCCGTGCCCTCTCTCCCTACCCCATTCACTGGTCTGCCCCATCTTACCTCCATGCGCGGGTGGCCCTCCAGGGGCTGGCACTCTATTTCCCCGTCTCGCCCCTCAGAGTCTGCAGAAGCAGGAGGTAAAGAACTTGCACCAGCGGCTGGAAGGACAGCGGCCAGAGAACAAGAGCAAGAACCGTTACAAGAACATTCTCCCGTGTGAGCACCCTACCCCCAGGCAGCCTGCACCCCTCCCCCTTCCCAGGCAGCGTCCATTCACCCAGGAGACTCCCCTTCCCCCAGCCGACCTCCCTCCATCTCAGAGGGTCTGCTACTCCCTGCCCAAGGAGGGTCCACCTCCTCACCCACAGAACGGGGCCTCCCCTCCTCCAGAAAGCCTCTGCGCCTCCCATTGGAGCCTCCCCACACTGGACTTCCACCATTCTCCTTCCTCTGAGACCTCCACCCTGCTTCCCATGCGGATCCTCCACCCCCACCTGCCCACAGTGCTCCAAGAGCCTCCTGGCCTCTAAGACAAGAATGGCCTGTGAGCTTAGGAAGAGTCTGACCCAGGGGCTGGTGAGTACCTGGCTGACCCTGGCCCATCTCGTTTCCTCCCTGCCCACCTCCAGTCGACCACACCCGAGTGATCCTGCAGGGACGTGACAGCAACATCCCTGGGTCCGACTACATCAATGCCAACTACGTCAAGGTCAGTGGCGCCTGCTGGTCACAGGGGAGGAGAGGCTGGGCCCTGGGATTCCCCATGTCATGGCGGTACTGGATCCAGAGACACGTAGGCAAAGCCAAAAGCAACAAGTTAGGTGGTTAGGAAGAGGGGGTGCAGGGGCTCACAGTCCTGGGGTGCATCTCTCTACACTTGCTTCCAGAACCAGCTGCTAAGCCCCGATGAGAACGCTAAGACCTACATCGCCAGCCAAGGCTGCCTGGAGGCCACAGTCAACGACTTCTGGCAGATGGCATGGCAGGAGAACACCCGCGTCATTGTCATGACCACCCGAGAGGTGGAGAAAGGCCGGGTAGGGCCAAGTCCCGTGCTGTCCCCTGATCCCCACCCTCCCTCCCCTCCTCAGTGCTTGTTATCCATCACCATTAAACCAAAAAAATGCCAGATGACAGGGCAGAAAGTCCCCGCAGAGGACAAAGTTGGGAAACTTTGTTGGGAAACTGAGGCACAGAGACAGTCTCGGGGAAACACTGGCTCCTAGATCCCTGCTTCCAACCTGGGGCTCTCCTGACCACCAGACCCTGGTTTTAACTGGGCTTTCTTCCTTTAAAAATGTTTGTTTTTGTTTAATGTTTATTTATTTTTGAGAGAGAGAGAGAGAGAGAGAGAGAGAGAGAGAGAGAGAGCATGAGTTGGGGAGGGGCAGAGAGAGGGGGAGACACAGAATCTGAAGCAGGCTCCAGGCTCCAGCACAGAGCCTGACGTGGGGCTCGAACTCACAAACTGCGAGATCATGACCTGGGCCAATGCCTTGACCGACGGAGCCACCCAGGCACCCCTTAAAGTGTCCAGAAGCAAACCTGCCTCCTGCCCCGCCCCCACCTGTCCCCATCCAAGCCACAGCCCTCCTGTCCTCTCTGCCTTGTAAATCTCTCTGGAGTCTGCCCTCAGCCTCACCCTGCCTCCCAGCTGGTCTCCCTGCCTGTAGGCCATGCCCTGCACCTCTGCACTGGAGTCAGAGAGGTCTCGCCCAAAGCATATACTCCATCAAGTCGCTCCCTCTCTTGAGCACCTTTCAGTGGCTCCCGGTTGTCTTTAGGATAAAGTCACACTCTGAGACCTGGCAGTCAAGGCATGGTGACTTCCCTACAACACTCACTGCCTCAAGTTTCCACGCCTTGGCACAAGCTCACTTTCTGCTGGGAAATGACTTCCTCTCTCTGCACTATCTCTGCCAGACAGACTCCTTGTTTTTGAAGACCCAGCTCAAATGCTTCCGATCCTCTGTGAAGCCACCTCTGATTTCTTCCATTTTCTGGACGGAGGATTAGTTTCTCTCTCTACTCTGCTCCGCGCGGCTCTGTCATTCCCGTTCGCCTCCCCATGACCTCCTAGAGGCACAGGGGCATAGACTGTCTTAGTTCTGTTTGTGCCTCAGCCTGGTCTGTGCAACTTCACGTACAGTGTGTGCACCTGCAAGTGTTTACTGAATGGATTATAAGCTGGAGAGGCTGGTCAGGTCTCACCACCTCTTGGTGGCTGAGCCAAGACCAGATCCTGTCTCTGACTCTTGGCCAGTTCATCCATTCATCCAACAAATGTTGACTGGCCCAGCACCAGGGACTCCAGACCTTGAAAAGGCCTGGAATGGGTCCTCGTGCGTTGCTTCTGTGCCTCGTTCCTCACCCCCACCCTCCCTTTTCAGAACAAGTGTGTTCCATATTGGCCAGAGGTGGGCACGCAGCGTGTTTACGGACCGTATACGGTAACCAATTGTGGGGAACACGACACGGCTGAGTACAAACTCCGCACCCTGCAGGTCTCCCCGCTGGACAATGTGAGTGTCCCTTCCACCCTTGTCTCACTCTTGGGGCCCCTCCTTGGATCTGTTCTCTTGTCCGGTTGGGTGGGATGGGGTGGCGTGTGGGAACAGAGGGCACTGGCCCTGTGCACTCTGCCCAGGGGGACCTGGTGCGGGAGATCTGGCACTACCAGTACCTGAGCTGGCCTGACCATGGCGTCCCCAGCGAGCCTGGGGGTGTCCTCAGCTTCCTGGATCAGATCAACCAGCGGCAGGAGAGTCTGCCTCACGCAGGACCCATCATTGTGCACTGCAGGTGAGAACGATAATGATGTTAGCAGTAGTGATAAAAAAAAAAGTAGCTGCTAGTAAATACGGCTAAGTGCTACTTATTGTAAACCATTCTTCCCAAGCTAATGCATGTCATGCGTCCCCGTGATCCTCATCTGGGCTCCCTGGTGGCTCCAAACCTGTGTGGGAAACTTGGCTTGAACCAACCCCACTGGCCGATCCTGTGCCTGGGGGGTGGCTTCCTCAGAGATTTCCCTGGATGTCTCATCCAGCCCTGCCGAATACAGCTGAGGAGACAGGCCCAGTAGCTTGCCAGCCAGTCTGTGGGAGAGCCTGCACTGGCCCTCACAGCAGACCTCGGTCCTGGTCACCCCTGTTTCCTCACACAGGCTTACTCAGCCTATATATTTTCTTGGCCCCGAGCGTCTCCCATCTGGGGTCAGTGTGGCTCCCCAGGTTCTCTCTTGTTCCCAATCTGTAGCCCTGGGGGTGCTTAGCCTTCTCCTCTGTTTCTCCCTTCCCGGCTAGTGACCCCAGCTTGGCCTCCAGGGTTGAGTAGGGATGGGTGATGTCTTCCAGAGGGGCCCATGCCTCATTAGCTCCACTGGAGAACCCTGCGATCAGGAGACCCCGTTCCTGCGAAATGGGGAGGTGGGGGGGGGTCAGCAAGGAGGAGCAGGGGGCCCATCAGGCCTGAAGGGCAGAGTCCTGTAGATGGGCCTACCCAGCCTGCCTGGCCTGGGTGGATGGGAGGCAGTGGGCGCAGGTTCCTGGACAGAGACCGTAGTTTTAGATTTCAGTTCTTCTACTCCCTGGCTGTGTGATCTTGGACAAATCACTTGACTACTGTGACCCGCAGATTCCTCGTCTGTAAATTCAGGAACCTCCTATGGTTGCTCCGAGGATTAAATCAGATCCCCTCACTGTGTCTGGAATGCAGTTAATCCCTGAGGAAACGGGAGCTGTCAGTGGTTAAATAATTCACACCAGGCAGAGAATGGGGAAACGGGAGCCTGCTTTTTCTGCTTCCCTTCCCACTCCCTCCGAGTGACCCCAGGCTGTGAGGGCCTCCCACTTCTTCCTTCTTCCCACCAGCAACTGTTTGTCCTGGGGCAGGGCTGAGTGGGCTGAATCTGGGGGTACCCCCCACGTGCCATGTAAGGGACTCTGCTCTGCCTCCAGGGGCAGGCCCATTGCCAACACCGACCCCCCTGGTACCCTCCTTCCACTTCTTGAAATCCCCATGGCCTTTATTTAGATGTTACAGGAAGGAAGTGGGTAAGGGGGAGTTATTTTTGACAATCTGGGTTTGAAATTAGTGCAACTCAGGCCACCAGCCCGATGGGCCCAGCAGAGAGGGGTGGGACTGGAGCCCCTGAGGGGTCCTGAGGTTCCTCGGGTCTGTCTGCCCAAGGGCAGTGGCGCAGGGTGGGGATGGGGAACGGCTCTTACTGCATGGCTCCTCCATCTCTCCACATCTCCTGACCCCAGTGCCCTTTGTGCCCTGCTGTTTCTAGGGCTGCCCTTTCCCTGCCGCCAGGGTCTGAAAAAAAGGGGAAACGAAGCCCTGCTTAAAGAAGCTCTACATAGAACTTTAGAAGGGCGGGGCAGGGGTGGGGGGAGGCCTCATTCAGGCCAAAGGAGGGCCGGAGTGCTTGGGGGGCAGGCAGGGCAGTGATGGACTGGGGCTCCTAGATCTTCCACAGTAGGGAGCAGCCCCCAGCAGGAGTGAGGAGTCAAAGCAGGAAGCGGAGGCACGGGGAGTAGGGGCGGGGAGTAGGGGCGCAGCCAGCTCCAGCGTGCGGACGACTTGAGAGCTGGCCCCGCCTACAAATCCCTGGGCTGAAGTGATGCGCGTGCGGGCAGAACCAGGGAAGCTTCCGCCTCTGGCCTGCCAGCCCTGTGACCCCGGGCGTGTTACCTCATCTGTCTGGAGCCTCAGTGTCTTCATGCCACCATGCTGGAGCTGAATGCCGGGGTTCCCCCTTCCTGGGGAGGCGCCGGCTGGGCCTCTGACGGCTCTCCCTTCCCTTCCCCAGCGCAGGCATTGGCCGCACCGGCACCATCATCGTCATTGACATGCTCATGGAGAGCATCTCCACCAAGGGTGAGGGGGCCCCCGTGGGGGACGCAGGCGGGTGGTCGGGTGAGCAGCCCCTCGGCGACCACCTCCCGCCCGGGCCGAGGTCTAACTGCCATGCCTGGCCAGGGTTGGACTGTGACATTGACATCCAGAAGACCATCCAGATGGTGCGAGCGCAGCGCTCGGGCATGGTGCAGACCGAGGCGCAGTACAAGTTCATCTATGTGGCCATCGCCCAGTTCATTGAAACCACCAAGAAGAAGCTGGAGGTCATTCAGGTGTGTGTAGAGCGGGGCCTGGCTGAGACGCGGGGGGCCGTGGGTATCACCTGGCCCCTGCTGGGACCACTGCCCTCCCACCACACCTCTGCCCACAGTCCCAGAAGGGCCGGGAGTCAGAGTACGGGAACATCACCTACCCCCTAGCCATGAAGAACGCCCATGCCAAGGCATCCCGCACCTCTTCCAAGTGAGTGACCCCCGCCTGCCACCTCCCAGCATCTACCCCCCTCCTCCTCGGTGACCCTCCCTTTCCAGAGAGTAGGAGTGCTGCTGTCAGGGAGACCTGGGTTCGAGTTCAAGCTTGTCTCTTACTACCCGTGTTCACAAGTACTTCCTGAGTGCCCTCCATGTCGGGCCATGCTGGGTCCCGGTAGTATTACTGGTGTGTGAGACGGAGCCTCTGCCCACAAGGAGCTTCTAGTCTAGTGAAAGTACAGCGACCAGGTCTCCTCTCTCCTGGTCTCAGTTTGTTCATCTGTGAAATGGGGTGGGCCAGATGGGGCCGCTGGGGCTGGGTAACCCTGCACTGTCTCCTGACCTGCGCCGACTGCCCACCCCACCTGCAGACACAAGGAGGATGTGTACGAGAACTTGCACAGTAAGAACAAGAAGGAGGAGAAGGTGAAGAAGCAGCGGTCGGCAGACAAAGAGAAGAGCAAGGGTTCCCTCAAGAGGAAGTGAGGTGGGGTATGGCCCCTCTGCTTAGGGCTCCTCCTTGCCCTGCCTCGCCCCCCACCATGTTCCCTGGGTCCAGTGGTTTCCCCTGGATGAATGTGGTCACTGCAGCCTTCCCCTGGTCTTCCCAGTCATTCCAGACCCTCTTGTTCCTCTTCCCTGGCTCCAGCCACTCCCTTAACTCTACCTCCCTTCTCTCTGCAGCCTGAGACCTGCCGAGGCCTCTGGTGGACCAACCCACAGCCGGAACTGAGGAGCCCGCCCCCATTGTATTGTAATTTAAATGGCTGTGTCCCTACTTCCCTCTTCCTGACCTTGTATATAGCCCAGTAAGACCTGAGGCAGCACCAGGCCCTAAACTCTTGTAAATAAAGCCCCTAGGATCGCTGCGTGTGTGGGTCTCTAACTGTGACTGCCTGGGCCTGAGGGGCTCAGAAGGGGACAGAGGGGGAGGTGAGCAGGGAGCCCTGTGTGTGTGTGTGTGTGTGTGTGTGTATGTGTGTGTGCGCGCGCGCGCTCACTCGTGCGTACCTGCACATAAAAGCCTGCCTTTCACCTTTGACCTGACCTGGTTCTGGACTCTGCTTAACATACTAGGAGTGTGACTGGGCCAGATTCCTCAGTCTTTCCTTTAAAGTGGAGAATGATCAAAGGTTACGGCATAAGAAATATAATCAATGGTGTTGTAATAGCTTCTTGTATGTGACAGGTGGTGGCTACACTTGTGAGCCTAGCATAATGTATAGACTTGTGGAATCAGTATGTTGTACACCTGAAACTAATGTAACATTGTGTGTCAACTATACTTCAGTTGAAAAAAATATGTATGTAAAATAAAATGGCGACAATCCTGAGGGTGGTTGTGAAGATCTTTGGGGTGAGAGATAAAGGTCTAACTGGCAACAATAATTCGTTACACGTTTGTCATGTGTCAGGCACTGTTTAAAAGACTACACATTCATTCAATCTAGGTAGCTGCGTCATTCCCATTTCACCGTGGAGAAAATTGAGGCACAGATAGATTCCATAACTTGCTCCCAGGCACAGAACTGCTGAGCAGGGAAGCTAAGATTTTAACTCAGGCCATCTGTCCCCAGAGCACACACTCCTGGAGAGGCAGCCTTGGTCACCCTGAAGGGACACAGCCACACTCCTCCAGTGCTGACTTCTAGGTCTAAGAGCTAAGACCAATTCAAGCCAGGAAGTAGGGGCCTCGCACCGCCTGCCGCCCTCCCCTCTCTGGGCTCCCGAGTGCTCACGGTGAGCCCTGCGCCTCCCTTGGCTGGAGCCCCTGCTGGCCTGGTGCTCCCAGCAGTTTTATTTTTGTCCCCTCTACCTTGCCCTGTGCCCAGGGTGGACTACCAAGGATCCCTTCTTTGTGTTAAGGCTTTATCTTGATTTAAATTAGGGCCCCTCTCCTGGCGAGTTAAGCCTGTGAGGGTCCTGCCCAGGAAGGACCAGCCCCCTGCTGCGGGACAGGCCAAGGGGTGGGCTGACCCTTCCTGTCATTCGTCAGCATATGCTTTACTGTTGAGTGTCCACTGTGTCACAGGCACCGGAGCAGTGCTGAGGGCATGACGTGAACAAGACAGTTCCTGTTGTTGTGGAGCTAGGAGACAGGCCCACAAACAGCAAATAAGTACAGACAGGTGTTAAGAAGGACGCAAACAAAGGAGACTGAGAGGGAGCTGGAGGAGGGCTTGGATTGGGTCACACAATAGTTCCTGGAGCCATCGCCCTCGGGGGCGGGGGGTGTGGGGTGTGGGGTGAGGTGGGTGGAGCATCACCTGCAGCCTTGGGTGGGGGGGGCACTCCTCTCCCAGCAACACCTAGGGCTGCACAAAAGAAAGGCAGGTCCCACCCCTCTAACCGCCCTAGGGCCAACTGCTCCGTGGGCTGGGACTTGCACATAGGGGATTGAGGTGGGTCCAGGAGCCGCTTGGCCCTAGGGTGCTCGGTTTCCTCCCCCACCCAGAGCAGCAGGGGCGTTTCTCCCCATGGGATGACTGTGAGTGCTGAAGGAGAGCAGCTCAGTACTTTCACCGGCAGGGCAGGGTCAGTACTGCTGCTCCTCCTGGCCAGCTCTGGGCTCCTGGCAGGGGTGGGCTCCCCAACTTTAGGGCTGAGGACAGGGAGGCCCCCTACCAGGGGTTGAAGGCACCCTCCGACAGGCAAGGATGCCCGGCACAGGCTGGGGGCACAACCCAATCCTTGCTGAGCTGACCCCTCGCTGACCTCAGAGCTGTCTGGCCTCAGAGGAAGGGGCCAGCCAGGGCAGGTGTAGCTGTGGGGAGAGGCCAAGAGGAAGGCAAAGGAGCCCGGAGCCAGCCCCTCTTTTTCTACTGGAGACCAGGCTCCCTAGTGTAGGCTCAGGGGGCAGGGGCGGCAGGTAGGAGAGAAGGGGTCTCTAGGAAAGGGTGGGAGGCCTAGTGGGGTGGCCAGGCCTCTGAGGAGGTGCCTGCGGCTGGCCCTGGCAGGGAAGGGGTTAAGGCGGTGGGGGGGCAGCCTATGGCAGGAGGACACACCTGTGCGCAGGGGCGGCGGGCGGGGCCCAGGTGAGGAGCCTGCGCTGCCAGGCCCTGGAGAAGGAAGGAGGAAGAGTTGGAGGCCCGGCGGGCGGGCTCTAGGCCGCGGGAGGGCTCTGGGCCGTTGAATCCTGGGCCTTGACTCCCCTTCCTCTCTTCGGCACTCACTCCGTGGGGGTCAGGCGGCCCGGTGACAGGTAAAGGCCACTGGGAGAGGGATTCTGGGGCTGGGCTAGGGACCACTGAGGGGCGATGAAGACCGAGGAATTGGTGCGTGTGGGGGGAGCGGGGACAAGCCGTGGGGGCGGCGGGGGACAGGGCTCAGAGGCGGAGAACTGATGGGCAGGGGTCTGTGGAAGACCTACCTGAGCCTCAGTGGATCAGCAGCTCAGGGTGGGGCTGGTGGCGGGCTACAGGGCTCACCCGGAAGTGTCCCCAGAGACTCGGTGGTGGGGGATGGGAGCCGGGGTTCTGCAGCCTCTCCACAGGGAGCCTGGGCGTAGGACTCCCCGACCCCGAGGTGGGCAGGCTGGGCAGGTGCCCCCGTCTTACCCAGCAGTGTTTGGGTGCTGGTTGGGAGTCTCTAATACTGCCGGGTAATGATGGAGGCCCCTGTTCCTGTGTCAGCGACATCTACCACCTCAGGCCCCCCAGCCCCCCCTGTGGTTGCAACCCCGGCTCCCGAACCTCCCCACACACCGTGGGAGCCCCTTCATCTTGAGTGAAGGGTGCTGCAGAAGAGGTGGCTCTCGGTTGGCTGGCTGCCCACTGACGGGACACAATGGCCCAAGCCCCTCCCCCAACGCAGTGTGATTTGTCATCTGGTGGATCCAGAACCCACAGCGGACCTTGAGCTTGGGATCGGCTCACATACTCTCAAGAGACCTCACCTGGACTGCGGCCAGGGTCCCTGTGGCAACTGGTCAGCTCTAGCCTGGAGCTGCATGTCTGCCGGCTCTGGGCCCATCTTCCAGCACAGTGTTGGATGGTCTAATTGTGAAGCTCCTAACACTGTCTGGTAAAGATGGCCCCCGGGCCGGTTCCCTCGGCAGTGACCTTCAGGGAGCCCTGAAGACCGTGGAGGCCTCCTAATGAACAACCTCTGACCTTTAGCCCTCTGAATGGGGGGTATAAATCAGTAGAAAAGGGGAACAATGGGGAGGAGACAAAATGGCTGCCTCGAGAGCTACGGCAGGATTTGGAAGCATACCTGTTCTCCAGGTACCTCCATTCTCTTCTCCCCTAGGGAAGATGAAAGAAATAAAGTGTGGATAGGAACTCGTGGCAGACTGATTCAGGTCACTTGACCCGTCTTTTGTCTAATCGTTGATTTCATCTTAGGCTCCTAGCTCCTGAGGAGTGGGGCTGACGTGTCTGCTTCACCTCCTTGTCCCTTTTATGACACTTACCTGCAGAGCAGAGGAAAATAAATCTACTTTTCTTCAACAGTCTGAGAAGCTGAAGACCAACCCAGTCCCTAACCCTGTGAGGCTCACCTCCTCCCCTACTACACACCCTGGAATTTCCGTACATACTTTGGCCCCAGTGCTAACGGTTCCCGATGTCCCTGATCTCCCGATAAGGACAAGGGGTGGGAAATACAGGCTGTAGTGGCATTCAGGCACATGCGGTGGCTTCACTTCTCTAATGCATGAGTCGCCAAGACTGTCTTGGGAAGGTGAGGCGGCCTGTGTAGGGACTGAAAAGAGGCACTCGCTCTGTTGGGGGCCTAGGGCTGCCGGCACGAAGATCCGACCTCCACAGGGAAAGCCCTGTGCTACAAACAGCTTCACACATCTGACGACTGAGGAAACGGGAGTGCGGGTAGCCCACGGCAAGAACATGACCCACTGGGCTTTTGAACACATAAAGGACCTCGACAGGCACAAATGGTTCCCCCACGGCTACATGGAGCCTTGTTGCCAAGGAAGCAGCTTGTGTTGGGGTCATCAGATTATTTTGGTCTAGCTCAGCAAAGCCACAGCTGCTCCAGCCTTAAAAAAAGGAAATGTTGGTGAATAAATGGCGGTGGTGTGGTAGAAGTGGAGGGTGGAGTGAGAAGTGCAGCTGGGCCTCAGCATCTGAGGACCTACTGCTCCAGCTTAGGTCGTTTTGGATTTGACTCAGCTGGGCTTCCACGGAAAGCAGCAGGTCCCAGGCTCTTAATGCCTCCGTAACTGCCCTGGTTCTGAAACTGCCCCGTCAGAATCCTGGCGCCCCCTGCTGGCAGACACAGAGAAAGACCCAGGAGAGCGTGACACTAACGTGCACATGCGTGACTCTCCTAACCCAACTCAGACACAGGATGCAAAGACTTCAGCTTAAGAAATAAAAATTTATTGAGAATTCCTGGGATGGTGGTTATAGCCTCCCAACCTGGAGGGAGGAACCAACACTGTAGGAAATCACACTGTCCCAACACCTCTGGCCAACACAGGGAGGAACAAAATCATTCCCCCCCAAATTGGTCAGGCTTTGTTCATCCAAGGGCTGGGAGGCCAGATGCAGAAGGGACCATCACATGATACTGGGGGGAGGGGATGGGGGGGTGTGCTGGATCCCGAGCTGGCTCCTCAAAAATCAGGGGAGAAACAGATCCACTTCTCTGGCGGTGGAGTTCCTGGTCACCAGGCTCATTTCTTAGCCTTGATGAGGCTGTCACTGTGGAAACCAGACAGACAGGAGACA
This sequence comes from Paguma larvata, assembly GCA_030068075.1. Taxonomy (NCBI): domain Eukaryota; kingdom Metazoa; phylum Chordata; class Mammalia; order Carnivora; family Viverridae; genus Paguma; species Paguma larvata. The sequence goes on along the minus strand of CM057828.1, from coordinate 96,772,345 downwards.
TTAGAGAACACAAATGTGAGAGGGAGAGCACCTCGGACCACTCCCTCCTCCCTGGGTGAGGGTGTGCATGCGATGAGGGGAGACAGGTGAGGCTACAGGAGAGGAGGCGGGTCCTGGGAGAGGCAAGACCCTATAGAAACAAGGATGAGTCAACAACTTACCTGCCCCTGCGGATACCAGGTCACCAGGCGAACGGGAAACGCAGAAAAAGAAGAGAAACGTACACATGATCCGACAGTTTCAGGCCCCACCAGTTCTAAGCCCACCTTTGCTCCCAGGAGAAAAAAAAACCATCTGGAAGCCAGGACTGTCACGCTGAGAAGTGAGACTGGTTCCCTTGACCACTACCCCTCCTCCCAGGCCCTGGAGCAGTGGTTTTAGGGCTTCCCGAGTAAGGGGACAATACCATCTTTTACTACTTTTCAGTCAGACCAAACCTCACAACTAGAGTGCTTTTTACAAGAATAATGCTATTTGATCTCGTAAAACCAATCCTACGAGAGTCAAGTTCGGGACCGTCAACCTGCCACTTTTCTAACTGGTTCAGAGAAATGGTGTCTTTCAAGCCACCAGACTCAGGTCCCATGCTGTGACGCCCCCTTGTGTAGGTGTCTCACCGGGTAAAACTTTCATCCTGTAGGTTCAGGACAAGGTTGTCAGCAGTGAGATAGATACGGTTCTGTGATGTGGCAATCTACGGGGAGGGAAATAAAACACCAGATGCTTGGATCCACACCTGGACTCGTACCTTGCAATTCAACAATCGCTGAATGAATACGTGTGGGTTAGGAACAGGGTTACGGTGAGTTAAGGCATTGTTTCTGCCCTCAAACAAAGACCCGGAGCAGTGAGCAACAGTGATTCATTAGCACCAGAACAGAGGCATAAACAAAAGGTCATGCCTTTTGTTTAGACGGAGGGAGAGTGCTGGGGAAGCCAGTTTGAGTAGAAACCCCAGCAAGCGATATTTGAATTCCTTCACTTCCATGTGCTTTCACTTAAAACAATTCCAGACTCATGGCGGCCTCTGGGGGACGCCGGGCTCTCTACTCACCGTCTTGGAGATGTTCTGGGCCGCCCGGATCTTGCGCAGTTTGATATAGCCGGGGTTTTTGCTCAGGGCTTCTCCAAGGTGAGCAGGTTGGGGTTAAGGGTTCACACAAGGTCCAGTTTTGGTCTCCACCCGTGGCCTCATCCTTCCTACTCCAGCCCTTCTCTGGGCTGTCAGATCCAAGGTTGCGCTCAGATAGCTCGTGCCTAGTCCCACGTTGGTCCCCACCTGTGGGCCCCCCTGCAGGCAGCTGCCAGGGAACTGGAGGCAGCAGCAGAACTGGAGGCAAGGCCAGCAGTGCTATTGATCTGCCTTACAGTGAGGAGCCAGGCCTCAGGCACCCCACTAAGATTTCAGATCCCATTCAAATCCTCCACCCCCAGGGGGCCAAGGACCAGAGAGCACGGAGTCGCATTCGCCTTAGTCTCATCAGCCGGCCCATGAGGGAGAAGGGGGAAACGAAGTGCTCCGGGGGCTGGGCAGAGACCTCTCTAGCAGAAGGATATCATTCTGGCGGCCTCGGCCTCACCCTCGGCCTGCACGATCTTCTGCCGCTGTTCCTGCTTTGCTTTTTCCACCAAAAACTGGGCTCGCTGGGCCTCCTGCTGAGCTGCGGTGGGAGAGGGCCAGGAGGTCACAGATGTGAGGGGTCAGGAACCCCAGCCCACCTCCTGCCTTCTCAGAAACCCTATTCCTCTCGTAACTCACCCACTTGTTTGGCTTCCACGGCGGCCGTGTACTCTCGGCTAAAGCTCAGCTCTGTGATGGCCACATCGTCCAGGATGAGGCTGAAGTCCTTGGCCCTCTCTGTCAGCTCCCGCCGGATCAACAAGGAAACCTAGCAGGCAGGGGGAGGAGGGTCAGGGAGGGGTGGATTGAAGGGACTGGAGAACTGGAACGGAGGCGTATTGCTGCGATCGTTTGAATTCCAGATCTCCTGAGAGCAGCAGAAAACTACTAAGCCTTTCTTATAGTTTCTCACTAGAACATGAGTGGATAAGGGACTTGGTCCAGTCTTCTCAGCAGGTCACAGTGACTCCTTATCTTCCACTCTCCCCAACATAATACGTACCTCCAGACTTCGCTGTTTTCTCCCCTGCTTCCTGAAGCTGATTGCTATGGAGTGTGATCTTGACTCTCCTGGTTTCTCAGTGGACATGAGTCCAGCTTAAGGTGAAAAGGGAACTAGGGTCATGACCCTTCTCTAATAAGCTGCCTTTCCTAACACCCGCTGCTCTGGGCCTAGGAGGGAAGGTATGAAGCCAAGTAGATGGTGATAGGTCAGACCTGGGCCCGCTGGGTGATCAGCTGTGAAGCATTGAACTTGGCCACCACACTCTTGAGCACCTCGTTGACAATGGACGGCAGCACGCGCTCCTCGTAGTCTAGCCCTAGGCGCTGGTACATGCTGGGAAGCTCCATGGCATTGGGTCGAGACAGCACTCGCAGGGAGATATTCACCATCTGCAGGTCTGAGAGTGAGGTCAGCAGTGGCTGGGCCAGGCCATGGGGGCCTCATCTGGTCTCTGAGCCATGAGCCCTTCCCCAAGCATTTCCTCCTCCACCTGCCTCCCTCCATACCCAGTGCAGCGCAGTGCGGTTTGGACCTCCCCTGGGGAATGGAGGGTAACCAGGCTGACAGGCCAAACGGATCCTCTCGCACTGTGAAGTCTTCTCTACCTACAAGCTCTCCACTAGTAAAGCTGACTTCTCATTGTTGCCTCTGTCCTGTGTTCAGCTTCTACTGTAGGCTCTCTCGTGCTGCATCAGAATCGTTTGGGGCACCTGGGTGGCTCAGCTGGCTAAGCGTTTGACTTGATTCCGGCTCAGGTCATGATCTCCCGGGTTGTGCGGCTGAGCCCTGCATTTGGCTCTGCGCTCTCAGCGCAGAGTCTACTTGGGATTCTCTCAAAAAATAAAAAAATAAATAAAAAATTGTGTTCTTTACTAGACTATGGACTTGAGGACAAGGATTGTGTTTTATGAATCCTTTATTTGCAGGGCCTAGCATTCAGAGAATGTTAAGCGACTTTCACTAAAAACAGCGTGCTTTGGGTGAGCTCCCTGAATTAGTGTGCATGCCTGTGTGCGTGTGCACACACACGTGAGAAAGGGCTCTGGGTGATCTCAAAGACACAGCTTCTAGGTGTGGTCTAAGAGGGAACAGGGTCACCAGTGAAAAGTGGGCCAAGTTTCCCCAGGACAGGGGAAACTGCTGGATAGAATCGGTCAAGCAGTTAAAGAAAACAAGGTTTTATAATAAGAGTTTGATCTATGCATTGACTAAGACAAAAGACAAACAATGCTCTTGCTGAACTTAACACTAGTGGGGAGGACAGCTACAGCTGATAGATATGGGCAAACACACAGCGTGTCCAGAACTACTGCTTTAACCTCAGCAGCATGTACTTTTATTAGAGCTCTTCTGCAGAAGAGGAAACCAAGACCCAAGAGACGGGACACCACTGTCTTCCCCTAGGATCTCTTGCCAGGCTTCCTGGCTCACTTTATGTAGCCCTCTGGCAGGGACTCCCGAGCACCCAGACCTACCTTTGGAGCCTGTCGGGGAGGAAATTTTTCGGGGTCTGGCCCGAATGTCATAGATGATGGGGTACTGGAACCAGGGAATCCTGCAGGGGAGGGAACAGGGATAGGGTTAGGAGACTGCAGTTTCGCTAGTTTTGCCAGGTTTTCCCTCACCACGTGTCTCTCGACCTGCTCCACCTCTTAGTGACCATGGGCAAAGAGAAATTCTCTTCTCCCTCTGGAGAACAGTTTATGTGCTGCCCGAGTTTTGGGCAGCACCCACTGTTCCAGGAGAAGGCGTGGGTGGTAAAAGAGCAGCGCTGAGTCCTTTGAAAGCCCTACTACAACCATTGGTGGGTTAGCGTTCAAGGGTGAAGGGGTCAGGGTCAGTCCGCTCTGCCCGCCATTACCTGAAGTGAAGGCCCTCGGCCAGAATGGTGTCCTGCTGCACGCCACCGATCCGGTTAAAGAAAATGGCTCTGTGCCCGCCTTCCACTGTGGGGAGAGGGGTGGGAATCATGCCCAAAACGCTGAGAGTACGTACTAGCTTGGGGTTGGGGGGTACGGGGTGACGGGCTGGGTGAGCGCGGGGACGCGGGACTGGGCAGAGGTCTTGCGGGGATAGAGGGAGTCCGGAGAGCGGGCAGAGGTTGCTCACCGGTGAATACAGATTCGCGGACGCCGTAAGCCACGGCGCCTGCCCCCAGCAGCAGCTTCAGCGCCGTGCCCATACCCCGGGGCCCGGAGGGCAGACGCCCCGCTAAGTCCTTCAAGTTCTGGGCCATGTCCGATCCTGAGGTCGGCGGCACCAGAGGTCAGAAGTGGGTGCCGGCCCGCCTCTACCCCGCTCCAGTTTAGAGATCGCACCCTTCACACGAGGGACCCGGGCCGGCGGTGCTTGCGGGAGAAAGGGCACCGGAAGTGCGTTCCCTTCTAAACCCTCCCCAGCGCCCAGTGAGGACCCGAACTTCGCGCACAGGAATTACGCATCCGGAAGTTCCCGCCCCTTTCTGGAACCCTGCCCTTCCAGAGAGGCTTCGGTAGTGCCGAACTGCAAGCCATCGCCATTTCCAAGTGCCCACTTTCAAAATGGCAGCCGGAAGGAAGTTTGAGATTAGGGCAAACGCGAGGTTTAATTTAAGGATGTTAGCGCAATTTCCGGTCCGGTTGCAAGATGGCTGCGCCCAGTAGCGGATACCAACCTCGTGAGCGGCGGATTGGAGAGCAGGAAGAGGGCTGGGATGCTGTGGCTCCCAAGCGGCCCCGACTCGGGGCGGGAAACAAGATCGGAGGGCGAAGGCTCATTGTGGTGCTGGAAGGGGCCAGTCTGGAGACAGTCAAGGTAGTTTGGGACGAGGAAGTGGAGAATTAGCAGATCGATAGAATGGGACCCCGGGGATGAGGGTGAGAGGCTCTAAGTGGAGAGGCAGAGAGAGGTGAAACATGCGTTTGGAGGAAGAGTGACCTAATTGAATGTCTCTTGTTTAAATACCTGGGTTGGCATTACTCGTTTTCTTCTGCTCTTCTTGAATCCCATTGCAGCTGTCACGTCCTGGCTTCCAATTGAATTACTAGGATTCTGTGATAGAAAGTTATCTATGGAGGGGAGGGGAGACCGGTCCACTGCGTCACCCCTAGGTGTCTGTTGTTACCTGCTATATAGTACTATCCACTTCGAAACGCCGGGTCAGATTATCATTTAATACTTTTACATCCTTATTTTTACCTGTCATTCGGCCCTTTTCCCAAACAAATCCAGCAATTGTTTATCTTAAAACGGCAGTGTTCTCACGATGACTCTCTAGTTTCTCATACCTTTTAGAGCCGAACTTGTCCAATGAGTAGGCCCAGAAGAAATAGCATTGGTTTGTAAGTCAGACCTGGGTTTTAACCTTGGTTTTTGTACTTATTTTAAGTGTGTGATCTTGAGAAAACAACTTTGACCTTAGTTTGTAAAGTGGGGGTTAATACTTTGAAAGTGCTCTAAAAGTAATATTTTGATAGTAATGTGATTCTTTTCCGTCTTTATTTCTTCAACCATTGTGTTACTTTATTAAGTTTGCAGGCTAGAAAGCCCCCCCCCCCTTTTTTTCCTTAGGTAATTGATATTTCTAATTACAGAATTTTCTTAGGTAATTGATATTTCTAACTTAATTACAGAATTACAGGATCTTACGTTTATCTCACTTAATTGCTTGCTTTCTTTCCAGCCTATTAATTCTGAATGTCCCTTAACCACTTGTTTCTTCATATGTCCCACGGGGATGACAGTACAGATCTTATTGGGTTGAGGGGATGAAAGGAGGTAATATCAGCAAAGGGTTTAGAATGATGCCTGTCACTTGGAATAAGTTATTACTATTGTTATTGATTCCAGGTTCCTCATTAAGAAGTTGAAAAGGTCATGGCCAAATTACAATTCTTAGAGCATGCTGGAGGAATGTAGGCCAGATTGTCATTAATGGTACTCCAGGGGTGACTGAATTCATAGCTGGCTGATATGTTCTGTACTCTTACCTTTTACCTTCCTGGTGCTGGTCCCTGTTGTTCTGCCAGCCTCACTGAGCCTGCTCTCCCCCATTTATTCCTTATACAAAGAGTCACTGGCCTTTTTAAGCTCTTTGAAAGCACTAAGTTCCCTGAGATTTTCAGGCCATTGCATGTCATATTCTCTAATGGAAGCGCTCTTTACTCAGCTCTCTGTTAATTCCCGTTTGACACGTCATTCAACAATTACTGAGTATGATCCTGTTTGTGTTTCCATTATTAGTTAAGATGTTATTTCTTCATAGGAGTGACTCCCGTCCTGGTATAAATCAGGCCCTCCTGTTCATAATCCCTTAATGAACCATTTACTCTTCTTTCATGTGGTGGTTTACTATTTGTCTCTTCCACTAGAAGGCTTCCGTGAGGGCAGAGAATAAGGTTCTAAAAATTCTTGTATCTCCAATACCTGTTACAGAAAATGAGTACACATAGTACTCAATTCTCTGATTATTCTAGTTAGTCGTTTTCAAGCTTATTAACCACAACCCACAATAAAGAAAATCACATTGTGAGCCAGTACACACACGCAACTGTCTGATACCAAAAGTTTCATAAACCACTACTTACCATTACTACATGTAAAGTACTGTTTTCTACATCATTAAAAGAACAAAACCCCTGGTTATAACTTACTAATGGGTAGAAGCTGGATTGTTCTCTTCAAGAGGTTCTTTTTTTCAGTGACTGAGAGTGTCCCGCGGAGTCGGTTCTTCCCCTGTGCTTACTCTTTGACATTCTTGTTTCAGTTAATCAGTTTCAAAATCTACATGTCTCTTCCCCCAAACTTTGTGGAGTTATGTATCTCTAAAAAATTTTTTTAGTGTTTATTTCTGACACAGAGAGAGAGTGTGAACAGGGGAGGGGAAGAGAGCGAGAGGGAGACACAGAATCTGAAGCAGGCTCCAGGCTCTGAGCTGTCAGCAGACAGTTGTGGGGCTCGAACTCACAAACTGTGAGATCATGGCCTGAGCTGAAGTCGGACACTTGACCAACTGAGCCACCCAGGTGCCCCTGGAGTTATGTGTCTTAATTTGTTGCCAGACATACAAATGTTCTATTGATACATAAAAACACAACCTCTTAAGTCCTGTATTTATGTATTAAGTGGAAAGTTTTTAGACTTTTCACTTACCAGTTTATTGCTCTTTAGGACTCCAAACTGCAATCTGCAGTTCTTTCTTTTAGCTGCTATAGATCTTAGCCAGATTTTTAGTATCACACATGTAAGTAGTGTCTTTTCTAGTACACACCGAGTTACCAGAATTATATTCCTCATTCACTCAATGCCCCTGTTATTCCGCAATTATTTCTGGCTTTGTGCTCGATGCTTGAGGAACCTTGCAGTTTACAAAGCAGTTTCATATTTAATCACGGTTCTTCAATGTTTCCGTTCTTTTTCAGCACGTGTTTTCCTTTAATCCAGCTATACCCTCTGCTCAGACCACTTAACACTGGCACCAACCCTCTTCTGTTTTACTTCTGAGAGCATTCCTTGATGAGACTGCCTCCTGCCTCATTAGAATTTTCACACTTCTTCCTGTTTAGATTTGCAGCTCTTCACTTAGTTTGTTACGAACAAACTGAAGGTAGTAACCATCTTATTTTGCCCAGCGTGTACATAATGCTTATGTGATAAGCAGGCATTCAGCGTTGGTCACTAACCTTACTCCTGCCTGGTTCCAGGGTCCCTCATTGGCTCTGCCTAATAGGCAAGGTTTTAAAAATTAAGTCCAATTCGTTCTACTTAAGAGCCTATTTTTGTTTGGTGTTCTAGATTCCACATGTGTAGGTGAAATCATATGGGATTTGTCTCATAGTCGTATTTGGCATTTGACTTATTGCACTGAGCATAATCCCTTCTAGTTCCATCCATGTTGTCACAAATGGCAAGATTTCATTCTTTTTTGTTATGGCTGTGTACTAACCCATTGTGTTATGTGCGTGTATATATATGTGCGCACTTATATGTGCGTATATATATATGTATATATATATGCGCACTTTCTTTATACATTCATCTATCAAGGGACAGTTGGGTTGCTTCCAAATCTTAGCTGTTGTAAGTAATGCTACAAAAAACATACAGGGGTGCATAGGTCTTTTCAAAATAGTATTTTCGTTTTCTTTGGGTAGATGCTGGTAGTGCAACTACTGGATTGTATGGTATTTCTAATTTTTAAAGGAATTTCCATACTGTTTTCCACACACAGTCGTTGCACCAATTTACACTCCCACCAACAGGGCACAAAGGTTCCCTTTCTCTACATCCCTGCCAACGCTTATTTTTTGTCTTTTTTTGAAACTAGCCATTCTGGCTGGGGAGATGATTTCTCACTGTGCTTTTGAACTGCATTTCTTTTTTTTTTTTTTTTAATTTTTTTTTAATGTTTATTATTTTTGAGACAGAGTATGAGTGGGGGAGGGGCAGAGAGAGAGGGAGACACAGAATCGAAGCAGGCTCCAGGCTCTGAGCTGTCAGCACAGAGCCCAATGCCGGGCTCGAACTCACGGACTGCAAGATCATGACCTGAGCCGAAGTCGGACGCTCATCCGACTGAGCCACCCAGGCGCCCCATTGAACTGCATTTCCCTGATGAGTGAGGTTGAGCATCTTTTCATGTCCGTTGGCCATCTGGATGTCTTCCTTAGAAAAATGTTCAGGTGCTCTGCCCATTTTTTAATCGGATTGTTTTTTTGGTGTTGAGTTGCATAAGTTCTTTGTATTCGATTAATTTGGATATTAACCCTTATCAGATATATCATCTGCACATACCTTCTCTCATTCACTAGGTGCCTTTTTGTTTTGTTGATGGGTTTCCTTTGCTGTGCGGAAGTTTAGATGATGTGAAATCATAGGCCGTGTCCTTTTCCCTCTAAGATCACTTAATGGGGGGAGGGGAGAGAGGGACAGTGGCTACACAGTAAACCCCTGAAGGGCTTGCTGGGTCCCACCCCCCCACCCCCCAATCTCTGATTCAGATCTGGAGTAGACCTGAGAATTTGACTAACAAGTTTCTAGGTGATGATTTTGATGCTACTGCTGGTTGGGGGACCACACTTCGAGAACCACTAGTGTAGGTAAAAGCAGCTTATGTTGCTCTCTGTCATGTTCCCTGTTCTTTAGGTAGGGAAGACATATGAGCTACTAAACTGTGACAAGCACAAGTCTGTGCTGCTGAAGAATGGACGGGACCCTGGGGAAGTGAGACCAGACATAGCTCACCAGGTAACCCCGGGGACAGAGCTCACGACCCCAAGCCCTCGTATCGAAGGTCAGGCAGCTGTGTGCTGCTTCTCGTCGGTCGAAACTCTGCCCTGGTCTCTGCCTCCCCAGAGTTTACTGATGCTGATGGACAGCCCCCTGAACCGAGCTGGCTTGCTGCAGGTGTATGTCCACACACAGAAGAATGTGCTGATTGAAGTGAACCCCCAGACTCGAATTCCCAGAACCTTCGACCGCTTTTGCGGCCTCATGGGTGAGATCTTTAGGACTTAAAGTTCAGAACGAACTTGGCAGTAGTGAAGAAGGGAGGAAGAGGAGAGGGATAAACAAAATGTGAGCTTTTTAAATAGGGGGTGCGGGGTCCATGTTTGATACCAGAACAAAGACTTCATCTTCCCAGGGGCTTGGGTAAAACCTGCATGGGCTTCTGGCCGAGGGAGCTCATTGCCGTCCAACTAGTCGTATGCTTGACAGCTGCTTGTTGATGGCATTTTAGGACCATAGTGTGGACGTAAGGGACACATGGGGCTCACTGTACCTGTGGGCTTTTCTGGTTAGAGTTCTGGGCAGAAGAAACGGGGTCCCCATCTAGCTCTGAATTCTCTTCTCCCCGCCCTCAGTCCAGCTTTTACACAAACTCAGTGTCCGGGCAGCCGATGGCCCCCAGAAGCTCTTGAAGGTGAGGTGTTGGCACCTACTGGCTGGAGGCAGGGTTCTGAGATTGTTTCTGGGGCTGATTTTTCTTTTTTTCCCTTTCTTTCTTTAGGTGATTAAGAACCCAGTGTCAGATCACTTCCCAGTGGGATGTATGAAGATCGGCACGTCTTTTTCCGTTCCGGTCGTCAGTGACGTACGAGACTTGGCGCCTAGCAGTGACCCTGTTGTTTTTGTGGTGGGGGCCTTTGCCCATGGCCAGGTAAGGGCTGGGCTCAACTCTTAGATTCTTTATAGTGCCGAGGCTTAGTATAGAATTCCGAGAACAGTTGGCATTTTGATGACCTTAGGAGATAGAGGGTGAGAACAGAGCTGCAAGACAAACGGGGCCTCCACGACCTGCCCCAGGCTGTCTCTTGTGAGGACCGCTGGTATATTTGTGATAGTGAAAGTCAGGGCCTTCTTTCCTCCTTTGTACAGATTCAGTAGAGAACAGCACTGTAGGGGCGCCCGGGGGGCTCAGTCAGTTAAGGGTCCCGCTTCAGCTCAGGTCATCATCTTACGATTCATGGGTTCAAGCCCTGTGTTAGGCTCCGCACTGTCAGTGCAGAGCCTGCTTGGGATTCTCTCTCCCTCTCCCTCTTCCTCTCTCCCTCCCTCTCACCCTTTCCCCACTCACACTATCGCACTCTTTCAAAAATAAGTAAATCTTTAAAGTAATAATAATTAAAAAAAAGAGCACTATAAAGATTGGCTGGCCCGGTCGGTGGAGCATGCCGCTCTTGATCTCAGGATTGTGAGTTCGAGCCCACGCTGGGTGTAGAGATGACTTAAAAATACAGCTTAAAAAAAAAGCCAGGACTGTGAAATACTAGCTCAGCCCTGTTCTTCCTGTCCCAGAGAAGGGCTGAGCCTGTTACAGAGTGACCGAACTGTTCCTCTCTTTAGGTCAATGTGGAGTATGCGGAGAAGATGGTGTCCATCAGCAACTATCCCCTCTCTGCAGCCCTCACCTGTGCAAAACTTACCACAGCCTTTGAAGAAGTATGGGGGGTCATCTGACAATTGTACCTTGTTCTGAAACAGAGACTGTTACATCCCTTGACCCTGCTTTCAGCCCGTTGCTCGGAGAGGACCTTCCTGCACTGGGACCGTGGGGGCTCGGGGAAGCCGAGGCTGTACATTTGGCATTTGTTTATCCTATAAATACTGTTCTTGCAAACCTGGTAGTTCCCTTGCGGTTTCCTTAAAGTAGCGGTATCTTAATAGTGTAAAAAAACCTTAACGGTTGTTCTCCTCAGACTCCAGGAAAGATGTGAGATCACAGGGTTTGCAGTTTGGTTCCCGGCTTTACAAGTAGGCCCTGACTCCACCCTCCTGGGCAGTAAAGGAGAGAGCCCTGCTTAATTTCAGCTATGTGGCAGGCACGGAGAACGGTCTGGAAGGAAGCAGCCAGGAATGCTAATAGTGAAAAACTGAACAAAGAAAAGTGATTTTATCTGGTACAGTTCCAAGGTAGAAAAAGTGGAGCAGGTGGGGCCTTGTACCCCACCCCGCCCCCCCATGGGGGGGGTGGTGGTAGCGGCACATATACAATCATAGTAAATTGGCAGAAGAAAAACACAACAGATTCCTGGCTAGAGGGGGAGAGATAAGGCAACGTGCATGGGGGAGCCCAGAGGGGAGACACGGGCCCTCTACTCCTCCCACGAGAGTTTCCCCTTTGGCCCCAGATGAAGACTTGGCTGGCAGCAGAGGCACGGCTAGGAGTACCATGTCTTCCCACTCCCTGGCTTCCATGTTCTCTGTGCTCTGGGGCGAAGGAGTGCTGTGAAAAGGGAGACAAGTCGGTGCTGCACCAGCCCGGCTCTAGGCCACCTGCAAGAGAAGCGATGTGATTGGCAGGCTGGTTAGAGTTATTCCTTCGAGTCTCTGGTCTACAGCCCTTCCAGCTTCCTGGGAGCCCAGAGTGGTCAGTGCCCCATAGTGTTGTTTCCCAGACGCCAGGCTACCTTCAGATTCACTCCAAACTTGCAGTGCCGTCTCCCTGCCCTCCACCCCCAATCTCTAGCTCTGCTCTGTAACTTGGTGGTTCAGCTTAGCTACAGGGATGTTCACTTACCAGGGAAATAGATTATTTCACTTTCTTTAACTTTTCTTTCCTTGGCACCATTACTTTGTGAACATAAGGCAATATGAAGAGTAGGCTCAAGAAGAAGACGTGGCCAAGAAAATAGATGGATTTATACACCTGTGGGGAGATACAGGCCACTGAGAGAGAGACAGAGCAAGGACCATCCTCCCTGCCTGCGGTTTCGGTGACCCCCCCCCCCCCCCCCCCCCCCCCCCCCCGCTTACCTTAAACCACTTGTCCCATGTAAAGAGGCAGAAGGCAGTCATTGAGTAACCCATGAAGAGCCAGTGGATTGTCTGCTGCACCAAATAGTAGAAGGGTTGTAGGATAGTGACGGAAGCCAGGTTGCTCAGGAGTAGGCTCTCCTGAATTAGCCTGGCAGCCTGGGGAGCGAGGGGAGAGGTCATCAGCGTCTTGGCCCTTCTCATATTCCCCTTTCACCCGCCATCCCTCAGGCCCACCTTTCTTTCCACAATAACAATGAGGAATTCCATCTGGAAGCAGACCAGGTATCCTGAGTGTAGGCCGTGCCAGAGGGCCAAGAACAGCAATGAGAGTCCCTGGGATAGTTCTTTATTTCCAAGGAACTTGAGCCGTTTGAAGACGTAACTAGAGAAAAGGGTGGGTGGGGATGAGCCTCGGACCAGCTCGCACCGCCATGCTGGTGGCTCCTGCCCGGGGCGGTCTGGGGTAAGGGAGGCAGTGCCATCTGACTAGCTCTAGAAATGACAGGCAGCGGAGTTGACGACTCCATTCAGAGACAGAAAACAGACCTCAGGCTTAGCTGGGTGAGCTTGGGCGAGCCACTTCATACAAGATGACTGAGTGTCTTCTGAGTGCCCCGTGCCTAAGCTGCAGTGGTGAACAGGGCAGACCGGTTCTCGTGGCGCTTACGCTCGTGCGTTGGTGGGGACAAATTAACAAAGACGTTTGCAAATGGCAATGGGGACCATAAAGCCAGTGGCAGAACTGGGATTAAGATTCAAGGCACCTCTCAGTCTTGCTTGTGCCTTGCAGATATGACAGGAATGGTTTCTGGGGGTCTGGGAACTGAAGTAAGTGTGTATGTGTGGGCGTGAGAATGACGAGGTTCTACCCAAAGTGGGAAAAGATGGATCCCGTGCCCTCGAATCTGGGAAAGCAGTGCAAGGAGCTAGGGTCTGGACCCCGTTCCAGCCGCTTACCGGGCCACCCAGGCATTGGTGTTGATGTTGAAAGAGGCGATGGTGCCGGTGAATCGGGGGGTTGTTTCAAAGAGCCACACCTTCATGTTGGCACAGGCGTCCCACTTCGCCTTTCTGTTTTCATCAAAGCCATTGAAGCCCAGCCCCGTCAAAATGCACACTCCTTCCTGAGGGAGGGAGCGAGCGAGCGACTCCGTTAGCGTTCCTGCTCCCCTCCTCCCCACCACGCCCCACGGCTTGTTGGACTATGACCCTGGTTCATCTTTCCTGCTTACCGTGACCAGCCAACAGGTGACGTACTTGTACAGCACGAACTTGCCCCAGAGCAGCATGTACAAGCAGCGGAACCAGAAATCGTGGCTCTTGAGGAATGAACACACGGGCATTAGGGATACTCCCTGGGGAAGGCAAACTGCCCTTCATGTCCTTCCCTTCCGAACTTGTGGCTGACTACTTCGTGTCCACCTGACGGTCCGCTTAGGTGCCCTTCTAGTAGGCTACGAGGCATACGCAGGGAGCCCAGTGAACATCCATTCACCTTTTTCCTTGAAGAGTCCCAGAAACAGCATTGTCCCTAAACTCCTCTAAAGCACTGAGCATTCGGGACACGGAGCACCGAGGGACTTTTACATATCCATGGTCAATGTTAGTTTAAGGAGACAAACCTACCCAGAGTGCGTAGGGAACTGCTGCAAGCCTTTCAGCTGGGCAGGAGCAAAAGCCAGCACTTCCCCCTCCCTTGGTTTTTGAATTCCCTAGAAGCCCCCAATCTATCAAGAGAAGAAAACAGGCTGGAGAGGACCAAAAGCCGCTCTGCTCCGAGGAGTCACTCGGCTGTAATGAATCAGGCTAAGAGCTGCTCCCGAGGGAGGTAAGGGGTGCTAACGGTGCACCTGGCACAGCCCTGTGCCCGCGAAGGTCGTTCAGTGCTGGCTGATGAACATGTCGCGGCCCGGCTGGCATTGACACCAACTCTCTCAGATCTAGAGCAAAACCAACATGCATTTGTAGATGGTGTTACCCGCTTCTTGGCTAGCTACAGGGATCCTTGCCTGTCCATTTCTACCTCTGGTGCAGTCATACTGCTGCTCCGTTAGCAAGCACTCACTTCATAGTCTTCAGTGAGGAGATAGTCTTCTGTGACGTGGGGGCTAAGCAGAGTGTAGCCCACTAGGTAGACAAGGCCCAGACTCAGGCGCTTGAGAGCAGGTATGGTGCTGGAAAGGAACAAGCAAGGTCACGACGGACAGAGGCTATTCCCTTCACCCTCTGACCTTAAATTACGGAGACAGGGGTTTCAGAGTGTGGCCATCCGCCCGGGATAGGACGAGTGGCTCTCCGTCCAAAGCCTTTATTCAGTCTCGGGGAAAGGCAGCTGTCTGCGGTTGGCTCTGGGCAATGGTGAACGCAAGATCCTGCGAGTCACAGGGACGGGCAGGGTGGGCAGGGGAGCAGTGCGGGTGAGTCTGTGGTGCTTCCCCTCAGGGGTCCTAACATCTCACAGCCTCGCCAACGGTCTCCATCCACACTGGCACCGAAAATCCAATGCGGAGGATAGGAGGATGACCAATTCTCAATCTGTTCCTTCCTACCCCGGTTGAATCGATGCCCAAACACAGGCTAGACAGGATTTTTCTGGTAACTTTATACAAAACACATTTTTATATATTTAACAATCTTTTTTTAAAACTGAGGAAATGGGTTTTAATGGCAGGGACGCGACTGTTCAGGCAAAATCCTGTGGCATAAAAGTGAATTTTTATGTTTGTACTATAGGGTCGGAATGGCTGGCTGGAAGTAGCCTACGTTGAAACGGGCCCGCCACCTGCGCTGAGCAGGTATGGAGGGCCCGTTACGACAGTCCGCGGCCTGTGCGGCACAGGCCTGTGAGCCAGGGCTGTGCTGGAGAACGCAGCCAGGGCTGGCCGGCAGGAAGTCGCCTATGGGTGAGATCACCTATACAGAGGTCTTGACCAAGAGGGGCAATTACCTGTTTGGTATCTTCCC
The DNA here is from genome assembly GCA_030068075.1 of Paguma larvata. Lineage (NCBI taxonomy): Eukaryota > Metazoa > Chordata > Mammalia > Carnivora > Viverridae > Paguma > Paguma larvata. The sequence continues at coordinate 96,757,019 of CM057828.1, read as the reverse complement.
TGGTATGTCAGTCAGCTGTCCCTGCACCAGCATCATGTAGTGGTTCATTGAGAACTGGGGCCCTACCAAGAAGGCCCCATAGAAGTAGGAGAAACCAGCAACTTCCAGCAGGGAAGGGACACCCCGTATGGCATATTTCTGTTGCTCAGAGGACAAGGAATTCTATGCCGAGAAGAGAATGAATGGTTCAGGATAGCCTTGAATCTCCCCCCAAGAGCCAGTCTGCGTGTTCCCCACCCTTGGACCCCACTGAACTGGGGTTCTTCAAACAGCCGTCTCTTGGAGGGCACGATAGGGAGGAAGGTAGTCGCCTCACGTGGAAATGAGTATGTGCAGGGGTAACTTAGCAACACGTGGCTGCTGCTTTTCCAAACGCCATGCTGGCACTGATCTCTGGACTTTGTGCGAGAGCTGGATCCGGGCAAATTAGATTTGCTGACCCGTGCTCAGTGCTATCTGAAACAGAACTCACACAGGCTGGGGAGGAGGTAGAGGCTCTGCCCCTGGCATCTGGGTCCAGTCTTTTGGTAACCACAGCCTTTCTCCTTCCCCCTGGTTCAATTCCTTAACCTCTCTGCAGAGGAACGGGTACTTACCTGATCCTTCCCTCCATCAAAGTAGTCAACAGCCAGACCTGAGCAGAGAGAGAAGGCGTGGGTAGAGCAGGGGGAGAGGACACTGAGGAGGTGGCCTGTGGACTGAGTGTAGCCAGGAGGAAGTTTATGGTCAGACGGGGAGGAGCCCAGGTGTGAAAGGGGGAGGCAGTGAGCCAGGACTCACCAATCAGCTTCAAGGTCAGGACACAATGTGGCATTGTCCACTTGATATCATAGTTGCCAGTGGCTGTGTAATAATATCCGGCAAGAAGGTAGGCCTAGGGAGGGGGAAGAATTTATTCCATCACCTGCTAGGACTTCTTTATTTTCTCCCTGCTCTAAAATCCATTGTATTCTTTCAGTTTTCCCTTCTCTTGGTCTCCTCCTTAAAGGCTTTTTTTTTTTTTTAAGTTTGATCTTTTAAATTTTTAAAAAATGTAGGGGCGCCTGGGTGGCTCAGTTGGTTGAGTGTCTGACTTCAGCTCAGTTCATGATCTCGCAGTTTGTGGGTTCAAGCCCCATGTTGGGTTCTGTGCTGACGGCTCAGAGCCTGGAGGCTGCTTCAGATTCTGGGTCTACCTCTCTCTGTGCCACTCCCCTGAGTGTGCTCTGTCTCTCTCTCTCAAAAATGAATAAACATAAAAAAATTTTTTTAATTTATTTATTAATTTATTTAATAAATTTAATAAATAAATTAAAAAAGTTTTTTTTAATGTTTATTCATTTTTGAGAGAGAAAGAGAGAATGTGAGAGAATGTGCAACGAGAGGTGGGGGCGGGGAGGGAGACAGAGGAGTCTAATCAGGCTCTGCTGACAGCAGACAGCCCGATGTGGGGCTCAAACTCATGAACCATGAGATCATGACCTGAGCTGAAGTCAGATGCTTAACCCACTGAGCCACCCAGGCGCCCAAAAGGCTTTAAGTTCCTATACGTGGAAGAAACCGAACCCGTGGAGGGGAAGAGACTTGCTCAAGGCTTCTCAGCAGAATGAGGGCTAAACTGAGAATTTGGAGCTTAGAGTCCGTAGCTCATTCTAAGCTGATTTTCTGCCTTGCCTTTAAGTGACACCCCTCCTGGACAGCTAGCTGGGCTAATCCTGGTCAAAATCAAAGAACATGAATGGCACAGTCCCGTGCAAAGGCTTAGCCGGCAGGTAAAATATCATCACTGCAAACCTGCAGATGAGGCACCTGGCGCCTGGGAAGAGTGACCTACCTGAAGTCATGCCGCTGACTGACGTCGGGAGAGAGGCCTAGAAATCGGATCTCCTAGTTCACTTTTTCTGTGCCACAGTCCCCGACCTCCCCCTCCCCCTGAGCTGCTGTTGGCTGTGGTCTGAGCTGCCAAGGGAGAGGCGTTTACCATCTGGAAGCAAAATGTAGTGAGGACGGCAGTGACGGTGCGGCCCATCAGTCGGAGGATGAGGAACTGAAGCACAATACATAGCAGGGAGTGGCAGAGCTGATTTCCTGGATGCGGAGAGGAGAGCCAATTTTAGCCCCTGGTTGTTTTTTTTTTGTTTTTTGTTTTTTATTTGCATTCCCACCTGTGCTGCGACTTCTAAACACAGAGAATATTTAAAGAAAAAAACTGTGGGATTAGTATCTTTTCTTTGAAAAGAGACTCATATCTTGGAGGGAGGGAAGGAAATTAACTGAATAAATGCAAGGGGCTGTCAGGGAGTCGCTGTATTTCTGAATGTTTGAGCTAAACGGACGCTCCTGAAGAAGGGCTGCTTGTATCTTTCATCCAGTTGCAGCCACAGCAGAGAAGATGATGGGGTCTGGCAAAGGTAACCAACCACACTCAAAATGTCATCTGGGAAAGGGATGTACGGAAAAGGAAAATTAAGCCCTGGTCCTGTGCGTACGAACCCGCTCTCTGCCAGCGGAGTGCTATTAACTTCCCTCCCCATCAAACTCTCTCCAGAAGTTCTCTTTAGTCCATTCCTTCCCGAGTTCCCTCCAATCGCGGTGCTACTGCTAAGTTCACTCACCAAAGTTAAAATAAGCAATTGAGAGGCCTGTAAAGGTGTGGAAGAGATGGATGAGGTAGCTGTCCTTGAAGTAAAGGTAACGCCGAAAAACCAGAGCCAGGGGGTAACCTGGAGGGGAGAAAAATCAGTCAGAGGGTTACTCATGCCTGACGCCCTCCCGGTTTTCTCCTGGAAGTTTATCTGGCATGAAATGCAGCCCAGAGTGGAAAATGCGTACCTTACCTGGACGTCAGCAGAGAATGGTATCCAAGAATCAAAAGTTACTTTGCAAATATAAATTTAAAACTGAAGACACGGGGGCGCCTGGGTGACTCAATTGGTTAAGCAGCCGACTTCGGCTCAGGTCATGATCTTGTGGTTTGTGGGTTCGAGCCCCGTATCAGTCTCTGTGCTGACAGCTCAGAGCCTGGAGCCTGCTTCAGATTCTGTGTCTCCCTCTCTTTCTCTGCCCCTCTCCTGCTTGTATTCTGGCTCTCTCTCTCTCTCTCAAAAATAAATGAAACATAAAAAACTTTTTTTAAACTGAAAATGTGAATTTTACACTGAGGCAACACAAAACTGGATCCTAAGACTAGGTTTCCCTTATAGCCTATTACATATTGCCAGGAATTTTCTCCTGTGGTTTTCTAAATGATACAGGGAATTACGGGTGCCTGATGACGCCCTTAGATGCTATTTAACATCTTTATGCTCGATTATGATTTCATCACCTGTCCTGTTAGCCGAGTAATATCGGCTTATTAATATTATTAAGAGGGCAAATACAAAGCCAGGCTACAAAGTCGGATTACTGACTGCATACACAGTTGTAGATTCCTGACATACTGAGGTCTGGGCATCAGCCGTGTTATGAATCCATGTAAATATCCTGGGAAAATGTCATCTAAAGCCGTGATTCCGAGTATGGTCCCAGGGCCACGATGGAATTACAAGGGGTCTCCTGCTGGCCCATAACCTGCTTAGGCACGGCGAAAGGCAGCTTACGGAATTAAAAAGGGTCAGTAACTTTTGGTCTTTCTAAACTACACTTAGTGTGTTCCATGGCTTTGCTCCACATTCAGTGTTCTGTCAAGAAGCGTCCTATCAAGAAGTCTGGCTGACGTGCTCGGCAGTACTCCTCCCACAGCGGAGCACGTGCAGAGAATCGGAATCCCCACGTCTTTCTGGAAGGACACTTCACCTATCCTATCATTGCATAATTAGCGTTCTTGAGCTGCTCCTGTTATAGTTGCTGTATCTCTTGCTGTCAAGTTACAGGTTGCAGTTAGTTTTTCATGGGCAATATGGTGGTGAACGTGGTTAACTCCGGAAGGCTTAGGAAAGTGTTAGAGACAAAGAAAGTGCTCGATTGTTTATTAAGTGAAGAGGAAAATGGATAAACACGTTTTATATTGGCCTATGTCCTTCTAGTCCTTTTCGCCACCGATTTTTTTTCTTTTAATTTACCAACACAGCTTGGGTATTTATGTATCCTGGCTTTTTTCATGTAACAGCATATCGACTATTTGACCTTCTTGGTGCGAGGACTTGCTGATGTCTTTGATTGCTGTTCCCATCGTGGGCTAGGTTCTTTGACAACTTTATAGCTTCTTGCGAGCAGTTAATTTTGCAGCTAGCCTGTGGATCACGGGCTCATTCATTTGACAGATGTTTGTTAAATGCCTACTCTACGCCAGGTATTCTGATTACAGGGCATACAGTGAGGAAGGAGGTGGCATGTAATGGCTTATTCTCTTCCTTTTTTTTTTTTTTTTTTACAGGTTATTTATTCTGAGAGCAAGCAGGGGAGGAGCAGAGAGAGAAGGAGAGACAGAATCCCAAGCAGGCTCTGCATTGTCAGCGCAGGGCCCGATGTGGGGCTCAATCTCATGAACCGTGAGATCAAGGCCTGAGCTGACTGAGCCACCCAGGGGCCCCTGTAGTGGTTTATTTTCTAGCTAGTGAAGATGAAGTGATATAGGATTACTAGGCTCAAGGAGAGGGAGACATCCATGAGCCTTTTCACAGTCAGACACATGAGCAAGGAAACAGGATTGAGTCTCCTTACATATCACATGCGCAGGGACAGAACATCAGGTGAAGAGCGAGTTTTGCTAAGAACCAGAGCCAGGTACTAGAAAGCGTATAGAATAGGGTCCAACTGCCTTAAATCTTTTGGTTTTTATTTTTTAAAAATGTTTATTTATTTATTTACAATTTTTTTAACATTTATTTATTTTTGAGAGACAGAGCATGAGCAGGGGAAGGGCAGAGAGAGAGAGGCAGACGCAGAATCCAAAGCAGGCTCCAGGCTCCGAGCCATCAGCACAGAGCCCGACGCGGGGCTCGAACTCACAGACTGTGAGATCATGACCTGAGCTGAAGTCGGCCGCCCAACCGACTGAGCCACCCAGGCGCCCCTAAAAATGTTTATTTTTGAGAGAGAGAGAGAGAGAGAGAAGCAGAGAGAGAGAGAGACAGAATCTGAAGTAGTGTCCAGGTTCTGAGCTGTCAGCACAGAGCCTGACACAGGGCCCAAGCCCAGGAACCGCGAGATCACAACTTGAACCTGAACCGAAGTAGGAGGGCCAACCTACTGAGCCACCCAGACAACCCATCATTTTTTTTAAGTTTATGTATTTATTTAGAGGGGGAAAGTGCGTGCGAATGAGTAGGGGAGGGGCAGAGAGAGAGAGAGAGAGAGAGAGGGAGAGAGAGAATCCCAAGCAAGCTCCAGGCTCAACATGGAGCCCGATACGGGCTTGATCCCACAAACTATGAGATCATGACCTGAGACGGAATCAAGAGTTAGAGGCTTAACCGACTGAGTCACCCAGGCGCCCCTGCTTTTCATTTTTAATGTTTTAGAAGCAGGAGTACAAATGAATAGAAGCAATAGTAGGGTGGATCTTAATTATCTAGAGTACTGGTAAGTAAGTTCATTTATAGATAGCCAAGAGCTTATCTCTTTAGGCACGAAGACCTTTAACCAACTGGAAGCACTAAAACCATTCAGAATGCTTGAAATTAAAAAGCACAACACACGGGGGCGCCTGGGTGGCTCACTTCATGATCTCACAGTTCGTGAGTTCGAGCCGTGTTGGGCTCTGTGGTGACAGCTCAGAGCGCGGAGCCTCCTTCAGAGTCTATGTCTCTCCCTCTCTCTGCCCCTCCCATGCTCATGCTCTTTCTCTGTCTCTCAATGATAAATAAAAACAATAAAAAAATAAAAAAACAAAAAAAACAAAAAACACAACACACATTACTCTGCTTCCTTAAGTTGAACACACTGAACATTTTCTTGGTGTTCTGGGCCGTACTTATTCTGGAGTACAGTCGTGACGGCTTTGTGACCTGCCCCTGGAGGCCCTCCACTGTCCCGCATTCTGAGTTCTTGTACCCATTTCTTAGAGCTTTCATGCCCCCCTCCCTTGCTATTCAGGGATCAGGAGTCACTTCTTGAGCTTCGAAGAAGAGTTCTTTTCCCAGTTTCTAATTTACTGCAGGCCGTAGGAACCGTAACTTTGTTTTAAAGGTGTAAAACAAGATGTCAGAGAGCACGAGTCTTGGGTGCTTTCCTTGCGGTAGACTTAGTGCCCAGCCCTGGTGACCTCTGTCCTGGCCCCTCGAGGCCCCTTTCTCCTGTTTTCAGGGGGCGGGGTGGGGGGTGCTGAGTTCCCTACAGGTAAGTGCAGGAGTGCACGCTACTAAACACACAAGAAGAAGGAGCAACTGGCAGAAAAATAAAAAGAACGCAGCAGGCCAGGGTACCCCAAGCCCGAGATCCTCACAGAGAAGAGCAGAGCCCGGAGTGAAGCCGCAGAGAGGGAGAGGGAGAGCGAGCTGAGGGTCGCGCGAGTTGCCGGGACAACCCAGAGCTGATTTTGAGTGTGTCAACATCCAACCTGGCTTTTGGCCGCCGCTCAGCTCAGCGGGCTTTGGGGCCTGGCTACCCGGTCACCCCTTCAGGGATGTGCTGTTGGGGGAAAGGTGTTGTCCTGCAAGCTGTTTCTGAGTCTTAACGCCTTTTTAAAAAAATTTTTTTTTAAATGTTTACTTATTTTTGAGAGAGGGAGAGAGAGACAGAACATGTGCAGGGGAGGGGCAGAGAGAGAGGGAGACACAGAACCTGAAGCAGGCTCCGGGCTCTGAGCTGTCAGCACACAGCTTGATGCGGGGCTTGAACCCACAGACCATAAGATCATGACCTGAGCTGAAGTCAGATGCCTAACCCACTGAGCCGCCCAGGCACCCCCTTAACGCTTTTTGATGGGAGTCAATGCTTTTTGATGGGAGTCGACGCTTAACTGTAATGGCTGCGGTCACCTGAAGAATCTTTAAAAACCCACGCTAGCACCTCCTCACTCACCGCCCCCCCATGGGAATGACTCAGCAGGTCTGAGTGACCGGGACGTGCGGCAAGGGCTGAGAAGCACCACCTCACTAAAATCCTAAAGCAAGACAGCAGGACTTACTTGGTCCTGAGAATTACGTTCTGAGCCTGGTGACCGGGGGTTCTGGTCTTTGCCATAAGAGCACCAAACATGCAGAGGTTTGTTTTATAAACCAATTATAGCTTCATGCAAGTAGTTAATTTTCTAGATGCCCTGTGGATCGCTGGCTCCCTCATTCCTTTGACAAGAGTTTATATAAACGCCTACTAACGCCACGTATTCTGTTTATGAAGCACAGAACTTGTTTGGCTACACTGTAACTGTTTCTTCATTCTGATTATGTTTTAAAGGTGGGAGCGGGACTCACTAGCAGATGAAGGGTGATAATCTAACACACTCACTAAACCTTGAGGGTCCCCTACCGGAAGGGGAACGTTCCAACGGCAAAAACTAGGGCATTCAAAATGCTCTGAACCTCAAAGCACACTGAAGTGGATCCTCTTCAGACGCTCCGCAGTCACAGAGCGTTTCCAGCTGTATTCTCCAGTCTCTGGATCACTCAGGGCCAAGTGCCACTCGAGTCAGAAACAAGGATGTCACAACCTAGATTGCTCATGGAACTCCTTATTCTCTGTACAATAGTTGTGAAATTCTATTTCATTTGAAGAAATAGAAATGAGCTGTTGAGGGGCGCCTGGGAGGCTCAGTCGGTTAAGCATCCGACTTCCGCTCGGGTCATGATCTCACAGTGGGCAGGTTTGAGCCCCTCGTCGGGCTCTGTGCTGACGGCTCAGAGCCTGGAGCCTGCTTCGGATTCTGTGTCTCCCTCTCTCTCTGCCCCTCCCCAACTTGCACTCTGTCTGTCTGTCTCTCTCAAAAATACATAAACATTAAAAAGAAAAAAAAGAAGAAATGAGCTGTTTATATTCAAGTCTGATTAATTTCTTTGACTTTCAACCTGTATAGCTATTTCTGGACTCCAGAGGATATGGTATGATCCCATTTGATCAGTCAGTGGTTCATTATTACCCCGGTGAAAGGAAAATAGAGCATTTCTGGCAAGTGTGAGAGAGAAGATAGCATTAGACACAACTGCTACGTGTTGGCTTAGTCAGATACGGATACCAGTTTTGTCAAAGAAGAAAACTACCGCAAGCACCATACAAAGAGCTGGCATAACGTCCACATCATACTGTAGTGGCGCTCAAACCTTTTGGTCTCTTTAGATTTTAAAATTCACTGAGGACCTCGAAAAACATTTGCTAGTATGGATACTATCTACCAAAATCTACTGTATTAGAAAAGAAGAGGTGCCCGGGGGGGCTCAGTGGGGTGAGTGTTCGACTCTTGATTTAGGCTCATGGTTTTTGAGTTTGAGCCCCATGGAGGGCTCTGTGCTGACAGTGCAGAACCTGCTTGGGATTCTCTCTCCCTCCCCCCCTCTCTCAAAATAAATAAATAAATAAAAACAAAACTAAGACAAATTTAACTGACTACTAATGAATATTAACTACTAATTCATTAAAAAATGGTAAACCAATTACATAATATATAACATATTTTTAATGAAAAAAAAAAACTATATTTTCCCCCCAAAACAAAACCATTTAATGAGGACAGTGGCATTGTTTTACATGTTTACAAATTTCTAGCCTTTGTCTGACTAAATGGAAGACACTAGCATTCTCAGATCTGCTTCTGCATTTAGTCTGTTAATATGTTGTTTTGGTTAAAGCATATGAAGAAAATCTGGCTTCACACAGATATATGGTCGGAAAGAGAATCTTAATAGCCTTTTCAGATCATTTTGAGTATTATCTTTGCTACTATACCAAAAACTGGACAAGTAAGTCATTTCCTAAGGGGTAGCTGCAGTGTGGGATCTGCAACCGCATCAGTGAACTTTTCACACTGATGCATTAACATCCACTGGCCCCGGGGCGCCTGGTGGCTCAGTCAGCTGAGTGTCCGACTTTGGCTCAGGTTATGATCTCACAGTTGGTGAGTTCAAGCCCTGCATCAGGTTCTCTGCTGTCAGCACAGCGCCTGCTTCGGATCCCCTGTCTCCCTCTCTCTACCCCTCCCCTGCTTGCTCTCTCTCTCAAAAATAAACATTTAAAAAATATTAAAAAAAAATCCACTGGTCTCACGTGCTTTGAATGGATCTCCACCCAGGCATGGGTTTTGTAACACCATGCACTGGTCATTTGGAAAATACTGGGTCACTGAGTTAGGCACTGGTCTTCTAAATATTGACATATGTCGTTAGGAGACAATACCAAAAATATATTTCTTTCTTCTTCTTTTTTTTCAATTTTTTTAATGTTTATTTATTTTCGAGAGAGAGAGAGAGAGAGAGAGAGAGACAGAGACAGAGTGTGAGCAGAGGAGGGGCAGAGAGAGGGAAACACAGAATCTGAAGCAGGATCCAGGCTCTGAGCTATTAGCACAGAGCCCGACGCGGGGCTTGAACTCACAAATTGTGAGATCCTGATCTGAGCCGAAGTCAGATGCTTAACCAACTGAGCCACCCAGATGTCCCCTTCTTCTTCTTTTTTTTAATAGGCCTCATGCCCAGCGTGGAGCCCAATGCGGGCCTTGAACTCACAAACCTGAGATCAAGACCTAAGCTGAGATCAAGAGTTGGACGCTTAAGTGACTGAGCCCCCGGGTGCCTCTCAGCTAAAATCATATTTCTTAATATCACCACTGATTGCCAGCAGAAAAGCCTGTATGTACTGGGAAGTTGTCAAGTTCATGGTAACGGATACAAGTTTTCCCAAATTCTAATTTTCACTTGAAAGCTTGAATTTTAGTTCTGACTACAAATACTGTCGGTTGTTTTCCCTGAAGTGACAGGCTCACTCTGTACATTTTCGAGAAACTACCTGCCAGATGCCCATGTCTCAGCAACCACAGTCTGTCAGTCATTCTTTCACGTAAAATGATGTTCCATGAAACAGGGAGCCGTTAATTCAGCACGCAGCTCAAGCACTGCACAAGAGCTTGGCTTCTTCAGGATGCAGAACTGCTTTGTGTGTATTTCCCAGTTCTTCAAACATAACATTAAGAGGACGCGTACTCAAGTCTTGAGATTTAAGAAAATTAATATTATTGATGCTTCATCAAGGATGTTCTTAAGCGAAACTGGCCCCCTTTTTTTGGACCGAGAGTGCGCCACAGTGAAGAATACAGTGACTGCGGGTACAGCTGGGGCCCCTGCCCTGACTCACGCGAAGCCACCAGCAGTCTATCCGCCATTTGTACCATCAGAGCAAAGGTCAACGCAGCGAAAAAGGTCAATAACATCTTAGTATTACAGTGAAGAGAATTTCAAGGTTCCCAGTGACCCCTTGGGGCTCAGGACTACACTCTGCGAACTGATGAGCTGCTGACATATGGAATGATGTTTTGGCTTATTCTTCCTTCTCACAATGCCCACGTCTGAGCCTTTTCTTCCTGCCTGCTTTACTCACCTGCCCTCCTATATACTGTTTTTCTATTGAGGTATAATTCACATACCATAAAATTTGCTGTTTCGAAGTGTAGAATTCAGTGGTTTTTAGGATATTCACAAGGTTGTGCAGACATCCCACTATCTACTTCCCGAATTTTTCCATCTCCCCAAAAGAAACCACATCCCTGTTGCCAGTCATTCTCCATTCACTCCTGTTCCCAGACCCTGGCAACCGCCAGGGGTCACTTTCTGTCTACAAGGATTGGCTATTTTGGGGATTTCATATAAATGGAGTCATATAATATGACTTTCATGTCTGGCTTTTTTTTCACTTAGCATCATATTTTCAGGGTTCATTTATGTTATAACACATATCAGTACTTCATTTTTTTTGAAAACATTTCTTTATTTGAGTATAGTTGACATATTATGTTATTATCAGTTTCAGGTGGACAACATAGTGATTCAGCATCTCCATTCATTAACCTATGCACACAGTGCAATATTCTTTCTTTATGGCTGAATGATATCCCGTTTATGGATACACCATTTTGTTCATTCACTAGTCGGTGGACATTCGGGTTGTGTACACTTCTTGGGTACTATGAATGATGCTGCTGTGGAACATTCACGTTCAAGTTTATGTGTGAACATATATTTTTCCGTTCTCTTAGGGGTATACCTAAAAGCGGGTCTCTTGGTCCTCTTACCCTCTAACCCTGCACTTCTCGGTTGGTGGTGCAGACCAGTTTTTAAAACTTCCCATTTGCTGTGGACTAATACTTTTGTTAAATTTTTTTTTTACAGTTTATTTTTGAGAGAGACAGAGAACATGAGCGGGGAAGGGGCAGAGAGAGAGAGGGAGACGCAGAATCCAAAGCAGGCTCCTCTGAGCTGTATATCTCTGAGCTGTCACCACAGAGCCCGAGGCGGGGCCTGAACCCACAAACTGCGAGATCATGAACTGAGCTGAAGTCGGAGGCTTAACCGACGGAACCCACCAGGCGTCCCCTGTTGTGGACCAATATTTTTTGTAAAATACAGAGTCGTGGGCTTGGATGATGTGGGGCTGTCAAACTGTTACTAAAGTTCCTAACTGTTGACTCTCACTTCCTGGGCTTGCTTTGATGTGTGGCCGCCAACAGTCTGAATAGATCACGCTGACCTATCTTTCTTTTTCTTGTTCGCGGAAGGCTTTTTCCTGGCTCCTAAAGAAGGCTGATCTCCAGGATTTAGTGTTGACTCTTACCATGCTCGGCCACACTGCCTCTCTGGAAATGGCATCTCCCCTCATCCTTGAACGGATCTTCACGCCAAAGACAAACACATCTTTAATCCTAACTTCTCAAGTTTCAGTTCCACATTTCCTACTTCCTGGACATCTGAAACTCTGTATTAACCAAAACACGACTTTCCCCCTACTCGGCCCTCTCTTGGCTTCTGTTTTCATTTATGGTGCCATCATTCTCCAGGTCACACAACCACATTCAAAAGCTTGAAGCTGTCTTTGCCCCCTCCCTGTTCTTGGTTCCCTCCTTTCCATAGGATCTCAGCACCGTCACCACCTCCTTTGTCTTCTGGGCTCCACTGGCAGTCTGGGCCCTTCAGCTCTCATCCTTAAACTCCTGCATCCCGACACTCCTGCTTCCAGCAGCCCCACACCAGAGTACACTTCCTTCAACTCCTGCTCAGAAAACACCCACGACTCCCAAATGACTACTCAACAGAGCACCAGTTCCTAAGCCCAAGATTCAAGGTCCGTCTCCTAAACGACATTTCTAGCTAAAGCTTCCATTTTTCTGCAGCTAAAACCGATCTGCTAGACTTTGCCCAAGCATGTCAAATGTCTTTTAACTTCAGACCTTAGGTCATGCCACTCTCTTTGCACGGAATGCCTTCTCTCTCCAACCGCCCCTCTACCAAGTGAAATCCTACTCATTCTCGAAAACCCTGTAAGGCTACCTCAGACCACAATGAACTCATGGTCCTGTGTACTATGGACTCATGCCTTAAACCCATAGTACTTAGGAATAAGACTCTCATTTGGTAAGTCATTATAGACCATAATGTGCCATTCCTTACATTTTTGTTGTGCGTTACGGTTTTCATATGTTTAATCTCTTTCCCTAAAGGCCTCCTGTGTCTTGTATACTTTATTTTTTGATTGATTGATCAACAGTAATGGATGTTTATCAGCTGTTCGACAGCTACAGTTTCCTCATCTGTAAAATGGGGGACGGCACCTGCCTCAGTGAGTTGTTGTAAGGACAACGCATATAAAGCAGTGAGCCCAGTGCCTAATACATTGTAAGTGGTCACAAAATTATACAAATACACATTCGCATAAAGTTAGAGGGAGGTAAACAGGGCAGCCTTTGTTTTCCAAACATCTCCTTTCATCTTCCTGCTAATGATCTCTCTTCTCTTTGCATCCTCAGACCACTACCCCTCTTCTTAGCTCGTATTTCTCTTGTTTAAAAAAAAAAGTTAGAGGGAAGAAAAGCAGGCGTTATCTGAGAAAATTCTGGGGCAAATGGATATCAGAGCTTCTGAATCTAATCTTCTTTCCCCGTGACAACCAAATGACTAAGGGGTTTCCTTCCCATCTGCATTTCAAAAGAAGCCTCAAAGCATATTTATTTTATAAGGGCACCGACTTTGGCTTGCCAAAAGCACTTTTCCCAGAATGCAGTGTACTACTGAATTAAGGTGCCGTATGCTTGGAAGAAGGCGGACTTTGGAGTTAAGGACAGACCTCAGTGGTTACTTACTCGCTGTCGCCTTAGGCTGGTTGATTGTTAACCTTCTGTCCTCAGCTTTTGTTAAACTTTTTGTTCCTCTGTCTCCTCAGTAAAATGAGTCTCTAGCTTAGGCTTTGTATATTAAGCCTGGCACATATCAGATGCTTAGTAAACGTGGCATTGGGTCACCTCGGCTTTAACGGTGAAGTGCCCAGCGATCTCATCTCGTCGGCCGGCTGTCAATACCACCCGTTTGCTGATGTCTCCTCAATTTTCACGTCCAGCCTACACCTCTCCCTTGGACCCCACACTGCCATGGACTACTCAACACTGTGTAAGGGCAGGCCTAACAGATACCTCGAATTTAACAGGTTCCAAAATGGCACTGCTGACGGACCCTCCTCACTAAACCTGCTCCTTCCCTAGCCTGCCCCATTTCAGCAAACAGCAACTCACCCTTCCTTCCCTTAGGACTGGAACCCTGCAACCCTGCCCTCGTTCTTCACCTCCCCAGCCACCTTCCACCCTCAACCCAATCAGTCAGTCAACAAATCCTGCCTGTTCGACTTTGAAAATAAACCCAGAATCTGACCATGTCTTTCCCTGGTCCAAGCCAACACCGTCTCTGGTTTATATTATTATATAGTTGCCGCCTAACTTCCCGGCTTCTGCTCTTGCCTTCCTTCAGTCTATCTTAACATGGCACCCACAGGGATTTTTTTTAAGTTTATTTTGACAGAGAGAGAGAGAAGGAGAGAGCGAGACATTGGGGGAGAGGGGCAGAGAGAGAGGGAGAGAGAGAGAATCAAGCAGGCTCCACACTGTCAATGCAGAGCCTGATGTGGGGCTTGAGCCCACAAAGCTTGAGAACATGACCTGAGCCCAAACCAAGAGCTGAGCCACTCAGGCGCCCCACCCACAAGGGATTCTATTCTATCAGGTCAGCTCATTCCTCAGCTCAAAGCCCTCAGAAGGCCTCCAATCTTACTCAGCAAAAAACAAAATCCAACCCAAACCTACACGATCTGTTGGCTCTCTCCAGCTTTCTCCGACCCATCTCTTATTCTCTGCGTCCGCCATGCTGCCTGAGCCATAAAAAGCCATCAAACTCTCCTGTCCAGGCTGTCGGGCAGGTCCGGCCCCAGAGCCCTCGCCATTAATAGGTTCCTTGCCTGAAATGCTCTAGGTACAGATAAGCTCAAGTCCCTGAGGTTTTTAGTAAAATGTCACCTTATCAGTGAGGCCTTCCCTGACCTTCCCATCTAAAACTGCACACGCTCCCCCCTTCTGCCCACCCTCACCCACCACCAACACATGCTTCTTCTTCTCTGCCTTACTTTTCTATTCCCCCCCTCAGCAGTTTTTTTTTTTTTTTACATACTATATATTTTATTTATTCATCAGTCTTTGAAAGTAGGGATTTTTGTCTGTTTTCTCCCCAGTGCGAGTACAAATCCTGGTACTAAAGAGGTCTCAAAAATATTTGTTGAGGGGTGCCTGGGTGGCTCCGTTGGTTTAGGCAAAAAGGGGAATGTTGGTAGAAACGAAAGAGACGTTATTTAACCCCTAGGGAGCTTTGTAGACAGAGAGAAAAGAAGTATCAAACACTGATGTTCTCCAAGTGCGAACTGCATGGGATAGCCAGCGCTGTAGGAGTCAGAAAGGAGGGAGACCAACAACGAACAGACTAGTCAGGATGGATAGAGAAGGTGAGGAAAGGGCACTCCCGGGAGGAGAGTAATGTAGTAAAGACACAGAGGTAGGAAAGAGCCCCGAAGAGTCACTTCAGGAGGCGCCAACTACCAGAGGGGCAAAATGGCGTAACAAAATGGCCAGGAAGGTTTGGAAAACGGGCAGAGTCTGAAATGGACACAACAGGAAAGAGCAACAGGACTGACCGGAAGTGGAGGGGGGTGACAGAAAAGGACAAATTAAAGGGGAGTAAGCCACTGTGATGGTCTTCAAGATTTTTGCTGGACTAAGCCTCTAAAAAGACTTATGAAAAACTCTATATCCCGTGTCACACTTTTTAGTTGCCATCTATCATTTATAGGCTTAAACAACAGCAAACGATGCGTTTTTTAAATGTATTTGAAGCTGGGCTGTAAGTACCTATGGAAAATGTCTGCCCATGGCAAGCTAATCAGCGTGATCAGACTTCCTTTCTGTTAAAAGAGGCCTAGGCTCATTTTTAAGTTCTGGTAAACATGTTAATACTTCTCTCTCATAACGACCATCTTATTTCTGAATTCTGGTTTTACGATGGATAGATAAGGGGTGCCTGGGCGGCTCTGTCAGTTAAGCGTCTGACTCTTGATTCCGGCTCAGGTCATGATCTTACAGTTCGTGAGTTGGAGCCTGAGTCGGGCTCTGAGCTGACAGCGCGGAATCTGCTTGGGATTCTCTCTCTCTCTCTCTCTCTCTCTCTCTCTCTCTCTCTCTCTCTCCCCCTCCCTGGCTCTCTCTCAAAAATAAATAGGGGTGCCTGAGTGGCTCAGTTGGTTAAGTGTTCGACTTCAGCTCTGGTCATGATCTTATGGTCTGTGGGTTCGAGCCCCGCATCAGGCTCTGTGCTGACAGCTCAGGGCCTGGAGCCGCTTCGGATTCTGTGTCTCCCCCTCTCTCTGCGCCTCCCCTGCTCACTCTCTGTCTCTCTCAAAAATAAATAAACACTAGGAGAGGCAACATGGCGGAGGAGTAGGGGGCTCCAGTATTTCGCTTGCCGTTTAAAGGAGGACGACTGAAACCATTGTCTCTCTCTCAACTCCAAAAATCGGGGGGAAAGGTGCTAGAGCTGACAAGAAACTAAGGCGAACACAGACACGGCCCAACTGAACTGTGAGTTTAATCTGGGTCGGATAAAACGAACTCGAACTCGGGAAGTTGAGCTGAGGGGAGGGTGAGCGTCTTCGGAGATAGCTGGGAAAGTGCCGACCGAACAACATCTGAACGAGAGGGCCAGAGCGGGTGAGACCGCTACCATCCAGGCCCTAAAGGCAGGGCTTTTGAAGAGATGTTCAGTGGCAAGAAGCAGCACTACCTGCGCTGCTGGGACCGCACCAACCCCGTCCTGAGCCACTGCGACGCGCGCGGGAGGGACTGTCAGCGGGGACGCAGGCGGCGCCGCCTGCGGAGCACCTCTAACCCCGGCACAATTATAACGAAATCGGGGTGGCAGACAGCCGCACCACTGCGCCACCCTCGCCCAGCGCCTCCGGGGCACGCGCGCTGCCGGGACAGGCAGGGGGGACCCAGGCGGTGGCTCCTGCGGAGCACCTCTAACCCCCGCACAGTTACAGCCAAATCGGGGGGGTAGCAGACGGCCGAGCCACCGCGCCACCCTCGCCCAGCGCCTCCGGGCACGCACGCCGCAGGGACCCAGGCAGCCCCAGGCGCGGCTCCAGTAAACCACACTAGGCCGGCGTGGGCGGTGGAGAGAGAACAGAAATAAAGGGGCGAATAAAGCCTCCAGGACTGGTGGCGCGGGTCTGGAGAGACGCCATTGTTGTCTCAGAAGCCAGGAAGTCACCCCAGAAGCCATCCCTGCAGCAGTGGAGGCCGGACCCGCCTACACTAAACCACGCCCCTCCCAAACGATCAGCAGGAGCGACTGATCCAAGAGGAGATTGCTGCCTGGAGTAACGCCAGTCATTTCTTCTTTTTAAATTTATCCCTCTCTTTCTCATTCCTACCGATCCCCATCCCTGAGCTGGTCATCCAGGGTACTGACTGGCTTAATCATTTTTTTTTGTTTTTTTTGTTTTTTGGGTTTTTTTTTTTGTTTGTTTGTTTTGTTTTGTTTTGTTTTGTTTTTTTTGTTTGTTTGTTTGAGTTTTTTTGTTTCGTTTTGTTTTTTTTGTTTGTTTTTTGTTTTTGTTTTTGTTTTTGTTTTGTTTTTAACCCACTCTTCGAGGACATGTCCTACAACCTCTTCTTTACTTCCCTAGCCCTTTTTCTGGAATAACCAGGCCGTATAAGTTCATCTAGACGACATCGATCTTTATTCCTTTTCCCTCGCACCTGTCCTTATTCTGATTTCTATCAGTCTGGATTAAACCCTTTAGTCGCTCTACCTGGGCAAAGTCCACTTCCTTCTTCTCCCTGCACCAGTCATTATTCTGTCTATATATGCTCTGCCACCAGCACACTACATACCCTGTCCTTAACGTGTAGCTGTTACTTCAGGACATTGCCCTCAGAGAGTCACTTGTTATTTTTTTTCTGTTGTGAACTGCTTGTCTGGACCATTTGTCGGTACGTTTGAGTATTTCTGTGTTCTGTGTGTCTGTCAGTTTTCCTTTCCAGGGCAACTTCAAGAAACAACCCATAACACATCCAGCCAAAATGACGAGACGGAAGAATTCTCCTCAAAAGAGTCTACAAGAAGCAGTGACAGCTCAAGAATTAATGAAAACAGATATAAGCAACATAACAGAACTTGAATATAGAATGTTAATCATAAAACTAATTGCTGGCCTTGAAAAAAGCTTAGATGAATGCAAGGGGTCACACGCGGCAAAGTTCAAAGACCTTAAAAACGGTCAGGAAGAATTAAAGAAGACATTGGAAGAAATACAGGGGAAACTGGAAGCAGCCACAGCACGGATTGAAGAGGTAGAGGAAAGAGTTAGTGCATTAGAAGGCAAAATCATTGAAAAAGAGGAAGCAGATAAAAAGAGAGAGAAGCTGATCCAGGAACAGGAAAGGAGAATTCGAGAGCTGAGCGATACACTCAAAAGAAACAATATCCGTATCATAGGAGTTCCAGAGGAAGAAGAGAGAGAGAAAGGAGTCGAAGGGGTTCTTGAACAAATCATTGCTGAGAACTTCCTCAACATGAGAAAGGAAACGGGCATGGAAATCCAAGAGGCACAAAGAACTCCCCTCAGATGTAACTTGAATAGACCTTCTGCACGGCACATCATAGTGAAGCTGGCAAAATACAAAGATAGGGAGAGAATCCTGAAAGCAGCTAGGGACAAAAGAACCCTAACATACAAAGGAAGACATATAAGGGTAGTAGCAGACTTATCTACGGAAACTTGGCAAGCCAGAAAGGAATGGCAGGATATCTTCAATGTGATGAGCAAGAAGGACATGCAACCAAGAATTCTGTATCCGGCTAGCCTGTCATTCAGAATAGAAGGAGAGATCAAGGTTTTTCCCAACAAACAAAAACTGAAAGAATTTATCACAAATAAGCCAGCACTGCAAGATATCCTGAGGGGCATTCTATGAAGACAAGGTGGCAAAGAACACAAACTACCAGAGACAGCCTTACAAACATGAAACTTACAGATAATACAGTGACTGTAAGCCCATATTTTTCAATATTAACACTGAATGTAAATGGACTAAATGCGCCAATCAAAAGACACAGGATAACAGAATGGATTAAAAAACAAGACCCATCTATTTGCTGTCTTCAAGAAACTCATCTTAAACCTGAAGACACCTTCAGATTGAAAGTGAGGGGATGGAGAACTATCTACCATGCTACTGGAAGTCAGAAGAAAGCCGGAGTAGCCACACTTATATCAGACGAATTAGACTTTAAAATGAACGATGTAATAAGAGATGAGGAAGGACATTATATAATAGTCTCAGGGACTATCCAGCAGGAAGAGCTCACAATTGTAAATATCTACGCACCGAATTCGGGGGCACCCAAATTTGTAAAACAACTAATTACAAACATTAGCAACCTCATCGATAAAAATGTCCTAATAGTAGGGGATCTCAACACTCCACTCTCAGCATTGGATAGATCCACAAAACAGAAAATCTCCACAGAAACAATAGCCCTGAATGACACATTAGGACAGATGGGCCTCACAGACATCTTTAGGGTCCTTCATCCAGAAGCTAAGGAATTTACGTTCTTCTCATCTGCACACGGTACATTTTCCAAGATAGACCACATTCTGGGGCACAGGGAAGCTCTGAATAAATATAAAAGAATTGAGATCATACCATGTACAGTGTCAGACCACAATGCTTTGAAACTTGAAATCAACCACAGGAGAAAGCCTGGAAAATATCCAAGAACATGGCGGCTAAGAAATAACCTACTAAAAGATGACTGGGTCAACCAAGCCATCAGAGAAGAAATTAAAAAATACATGGAAACAAATGAAAATGAAAATACAACAATCCAAACGCTCTGGGATGCAGCAAAGGCAGTCCTGAGAGGGAAATATATTGCAATCCAGGCCCATCTCAAGAAACAAGAAAAATCAATAACACAAATTCTAACAGCACGCCTAAAGGAACTAGAAGCAGATCAACTAAAACAACCCAAGCCCAGCAGAAAGAGAGAAATAACAAAGATCAGAGCTCAAATTAACCATATGGAGACAGAAAAGGTAGTGGAACAGATCAATGAAACCAAAAGCTGGTTCTTTGAAAAAATAAACAAAATAGACAAACCTCTAGCCAGGCTTCTCAAAAAGAAAAGAGAGAGAACTCAAATAGATAAAATCGTGAATGAAAAGGGAGAAATTACAACCAATCCCTCAGAGATACAAGCAATCATCAGAGAATACTATGAAAAATTATATGCCACCAAACTTGGCAATCTGGAAGAAATGGACAGCTTCCTAAATAGCCACACGCTACCAAAACTCAAACGGGAAGAAATAGAAAATTTGAACAGACCCATAACTAGTGAAGAAATAGAATCCGTTATTAAAAACCTCCCAGCAAATAAAAGCCCTGGACCAGATGGCTTTCCTGCGGAATTTTACCAGACATTTAAAACAGAGTTAATTCCTATCCTCCTCAAGCTGTTCCAAAAAATTGAAACGGAAGGAAAACTCCCGGACTCATTCTATGAAGCCAGCATCACTTTGATTCCCAAACCAGCAAAGAAAGAGAATTACAGGCCAATATCCCTGATGAATATGGATGCAAAAATTCTCAACAAGATACTAGCAAATCGAATCCAACAGCATATAAAGAGAATTATCCACCATGATCAAGTAGGATTCATCCCTGGGTTGCAGGGCTGGTTCAATATTCGCAAATCAATCAACGTGATACATCACATCAACAAAAGAAAAGATAAGAACCATATGATCCTGTCAATAGATGCAGAAAAAGCATTTGACAAAATACAGCATCCTTTCTTAATAAAAACTCTCGAGAAAGTCGGGATAGAAGGAACATACTTAAACATCATAAAAGCCATATATGAAAAGCCCACAGCTAATATCATCCTCAATGGGGAAAAATTGAAAGCCTTCCCCCTGAGATCAGGAACACGACAGGGGTGTCCGCTCTCGCCACTGCTATTTAACATAGTGCTGGAAGTCTTAGCATCAGCAATCAGACAACAAAACAAAATAAAAGGCATCAAGATTGGCAAGGAGGAAGTCAAACTTTCACTTTTTGCAGATGACATGATACTTTACATGGAAAACCCGACGGAATCCACCAAAAGCCTGCTAGAACTGATTCATGATTTCAGCAAAGTTGCAGGATACAAAATCAATGTACAGAAATCGGTGGCATTTCTATACACCAACAATGAAGCAGCAGAAAGAGAAATAAAGAAGCTAATCCCTTTCACAATTGCACCAAAACCCATAAAATACCTAGGAATAAACCTAACCAAAGATGTGAAAGACCTCTACACTGAAAACTATAAAAAACTTATGAAGGAAATTGAGGAAGACACAAGGAAATGGAAAAACATCCCATGCTCATGGATTGGAAGAATAAATATCGTCAAAATGGCAATACTACCCAAAGCAATCTATACATTCAATGCAATCCCAATCAAAATTGCACCAGCATTCTTCTCAAAGCTAGAGCAAACAATCCTAAAATTTGTATGGAACCACAAAAGACCTCGAATAGCCAAAATAATACTGAAGAATAAAACCAAGGCGGGAGGCATCACAATCCCAGACTTTAACCTCTACTACAAAGCGGTAGTCATCAAGACTGTATGGTATTGGCACAAAAACAGACGCATAGACCAATGGAATAGAATAGAAAACTCAGAAATGGACCCGCAAGTATATGGCCAACTAATCTTTGACAAAGCGGGAAAATGTATCCAATGGAAAAAAGACAGCCTCTTTAACAAATGGTGCTGGGAGAATTGGACAGCAACATGCAAAAGAATGAAACTAGACCACTTTCTTACACCACTCACAAAAATAAATTCTAAATGGATAAAAGATCTGAATGTGAGACAGGAAACCGTCAAAATCCTAGAGGAGAAAACAGGAAAAAGCCTCTTTGACCTAAGACACACCAATTTCTTACTCGACACGTCTCCAAAGGCAAGAGAATTAAAAGCAAAGATGAACTATTGGGACCTCATCAAGATAAAAAGCTTCTGCACAGCAAAAGAAACAACCAACAAAACGAATAGGCAACCAACGGAATGGGAAAAGATCATCGCAAATGACATATCGGATAAAGGACTAATATCTAAAATTTATAAAGAACTTACCAAACTCCAAACCCGAAAAACAAATAACCCAGTGAAGAAATGGGCGGATGATATGAATAGACACTTCTCCAAAGAAGACATTCAGATGGCCAACAGACACATGAAACGATGCTCAAAGTCACTCATCATCAGGGAAATACAAATCAAAACCACACTGAGATACCACCTCACACCAGTCAGAGTGGCTAAAATGAACAAATCAGGAAACTATAGATGCTGGCGAGGATGTGGAGAAGTAGGCACCCTCCTACACTGTTGGTGGGAATGCAAACTGGTGCAGCCACTCTGGAAAACGGTGTGGAGGTTCCTCAAAAAAAATGAAAATAGAGCTACCCTATGACCCAGCAATAGCCCTGCTAGGAATCTACCCAAGAGACACAGGAATGCTGATGCATAGGAGCACGTGTACCCCAATGTTCATAGCAGCACTTTCGACAATAGCCAAATCATGGAAAGAGACCAAGTGCCCATCAACTGACGAATGGATAAAGAAGTTATGGTACTTATATACAATGGACTACTACGTGGCAATGAGAAAAAATGAAATCTGGCCATGTGTAGCAACATGGATGGAACTGGAGGGTATTATGTTAAGTGAAATAAGTCAGTTAGAAAAAGACAGATACCATATGTTTCCACGAATAGGTGGACTTTGTGAAACTAAGCAAAAACCAGGGGGAGGGGAAGAGGGGAAAGGAAAAAAAGACACAGAGAGGGAGGGAGATAAAACATAAGAGACTCTCAAAGACTAAGAAAAAACTGAGGGTAAGGGGGATGAGGGAGGGGGGAGAGGGGGTGATGGGCATTAAAAAGGGCACATGTTGGGATGAACACTGGGTGTTATATGTAAACCAATTTGAAAATAAACTATTATAATAAAAAAAATAAATAAACATCAAACAAAAAGAAGTAACTGCATTGGAAAATAAACAAAATCTTGCCTCTAAAAAAAATAAAATAAAATAAACATTAAAAAAAAAAGGAAAAAAGATCTGCTTGAAATCCATGCTTTTACCCTTTTCTCCAGATTCAGAGAAAAGACGTACCTCCCTCCTCTTTAAACACCTCCTCCTTCCCCTGGGGCCCAATCCTTGGAGTCCTAGCCATCTCAGTCTCACCAGGGACCCTTATGGTCTTTTTTGCCGGCTTCCTTATTCTTTCCTTCTTAAGGATAACAATTATTATCATCACTAGTACCAGGGAATATCAACAAAACCGAACCCTTACCGAGTACTTACTACGTGGCATGTGCAGAGTTAACCACTTTACACACATTAAGCCACTTCGTCTTCCCAAGTATATCAAGTAAGAAATAATATTATTGTCTTCACTTTCTGAATAAGCAAACAAATCAAAGCAGTCACTTAACTGTGCTGACTGCCGAGTGACCGATGCAGCCGGACGCTAACCTCTGGGTCTCACCTCACGTCCGCGACTTCGGCCCCTACCACATGATCTCCTCCACCTTCAAACTTCCCCTACGGGCCCTCCCCACCCACCCCTGTCCCTTTGCTGCTGCTTCTAGCTACTGTTCCTTTCCACTTACTCCTTTTGAAGTCAGTTTCCTAGGATCGTGGTCTAACTCGTCATCTGTATTTTTTGTTTACCCATTTCTTTCCTAGCTTTCAGCAGTGC
This sequence comes from Paguma larvata, assembly GCA_030068075.1. NCBI lineage: Eukaryota > Metazoa > Chordata > Mammalia > Carnivora > Viverridae > Paguma > Paguma larvata. The sequence continues at coordinate 96,733,755 of CM057828.1, read as the reverse complement.
TCTTAGGGACTGTTGATGGACAAGATTATGGCGGCTTTTTGGAATTTCTAGTTAGAGATGGCTGGAAAAAGCCTCAGTTTCATTCTTATCTTACCTGGATGTCATAATTTTTCTGGTCCATGGATGGTTACCATAGAATGTCTATTTTGCTTTGGGCAATACTTAAGGGACATATCGAAAGGATCTATCAAACAGCTATCTGTTCTTTTAATCAAATTTCAGTTAAGTTTTCCCAAGGGTTACAGACTAGAATATAAAATGGGGCTGCTTTTGAATGTGGCTTATTTATTGTTTATTTATTTAAGTTTTTTTTTAACGTTTATTTATTTTTGAGAGACATAGAGACAAAGTATGAGCAGGGGAAGGGCAGAGAGAGAGGGAGATACAGAATCTGAAGCAGGCTCCAGGCTCTGAGCCGTCAGCACAGAGCCCGACGCGGGGCTCGAACTCACAGACCATGAGATCATGACCTGAGCCGAAGTCAGCCACTTAACCAACTGAGCCACCCAGGCACCCCTATTTAAGTTTTTAATGTTTATTTTTGAGAGAGAGAGACAGAGCGTGAGTGGGGGAGGGGCAGAGAGAGAGGGTGGCACAGAATCCGAAGCCGGCTGCAAGCTCGAGCTGTCAGCACAGAGCCTGACATGGGGCTCGAACTCACAAACTGCGAAATCATGACCTAAGTTGAAGTCGGCCGCTTAACCAACTGAGCCACCCAGGTGCCCTTGTTTATTTTTATCAAATACTTTCACATGATAATTTTATTGTCATTATTTCCACTTTGAAGATCTGCCATTCAATCCTTTTTTCCACTGAAGTGGAAATTCCTGTGCCAAACTGCTACACAGAGAAAAGGAAGACAAACAGAAGTGGGAAGGACAATTAAGCTTTGCTTGACACTGCCTGTTTAAGCAACAGGTAACAGGTGAGGCACGTATGCTCAGTTACTGATCACTCTGTCAGCTGGAAGGACACCTGTAGATTATGGACACTGAGGTGAGGATGAAGCTCTCACCCTTGGAATCTGTTCAGAACTGGTCCTTTGTTTCTCTTCACCAGATTAGGCCTGTTGATAGTAAGGGCAAGGTGCCAACACATCTTCCACACTGACAATCCTGTACAGCCTAGGCTGAGTTATGCGCTGAATGGTTATTCATAGTGTATACAGATTCTTAGCATCTGAAGAAATCTTAGAAGTCACGGACTCTAAAGCCTTCATTAGATACATAAGAAACTAAGGCCCAAAGGGGGTCATGGGCATGCCCAAGGTTAACAGAGCACAGCTCAAATTAGAATCCACATCACTTGATTTCCATTCTGATATTCTTGCCACATGCCTTGGCACTTGGCAGTGACCTGCAAGCGAATCACCCATACCTAGCTGTGTGCTTTTAAAGCTACAGCTGTATTATTCTTTGCGCAACAATAATCTATAACCAAGCAGCTGACTGCAGACATGCAGGCTTATGTTTACGTTTGCTCATCCTCCTATCTAAGAACAATTAAAATCTACATTTTAATGCTAAATCTAGGTGCTTTCCTGTGTTCTCTTTGTTAATCTAATTCTTGGGGACTCCCCGTCCCTACCCTCACGCAGTGCAGTAAGAATACAGCGGTTCCTTCCTCAAAGCGTCCTCCCGCTGAGTAGCTCAAACATTTTGACAAATGTGATACAGGATTCAAGAAAACTGGGACAAGTGATCACAATGTCCTGGGGATCAAAGAATAGAGGGGACATTTCAAAGGTAAACTAGTGGACGGCTGTTACTTGTGAGAAAGAAAAAGGGTTTGCTATGAAGGTTAAGAAATACTCGGCTTTGCGCTGGTGGCGCGGAGCCTGCTGGGAATTCTCTCTCTGTTTCTCTCTCTCCCTCTCAAAATAAATAAATAAAAACTTTAAAAAAGTATATATATAATAACACATATATAATATATATAATTGTTATATATAATTGTTATATAATATATATAATTGTTAATATATATATATATATATATGTTAGTTTTTTAGTCATTTAACTCAGCCAAACAACCTAAACCTGAGCCGCCCCAAAGTCCCACCAAGAGTAATTCTTTAACTGCTCCATTTAAGCCAAGTGCGCTTAGTAACAAGCAAGGCCATCTTAAGCTTAGCGCTGGTGGCTGATAGACCCATGTGTTGGCTAACTGGTGAAATCTGCTACAGAGGCTGAAAAGTTAAGACCCAACAAAGGACTGACTTGACGTCACCAATCTGGTTTTTTGTCATGCCACAAAGGAGTTAGACATGAATAGATTCTCACTAGCTCCTTAGTCCAGGAGTTAGCTGTCCATCAAGGCGAGCCCTCCGCAGCACTTCAAGTCTGATTAGATGGCGGAAGGGATGTCAGGAATGTTATCCACATGTTTGAACGTCCGGTTACAGTACTTTTCTATACTACACGGTTTGTTCAAATGGTCACATGGTTATTTTGTTACCTTAGATCAATTTTTTCCTCCCCTCCAACTTATTCTACAAAAATGTACAGACTGAAAGAATGTTAAAGCTGAAAGAGGCTGCTGACTGGCATTTCTCCATTTTAGCGGAACAGGGACAACGGCCTGTTCAGACTGACTCTGAGACACGGCAAGACACCGAAATGCCTTCATTAGCAAAGGGAGTGTATTGCATTTTAATTTTCTGTAAATTAATAAACCACATGCTGGCAACTTGCAGCGAGATTATCTGATCAGCTAGAATATCCCTGGACTCAAGAATCGAGAGTAATCTAGTTCAGAAACTCAACTCTGCAGTTTGGGCAAATTATCTAGATTCTTTGAACCTCAATTTCTTCGTGTGTGAAATAGGGAGATTGCCAGCCATATCTGCAGGTTGTTGTATAGATTAAAAGAGAAAATATCCATAAAAGTATCATACGTGGATTTCTTGGAGGGCACTTAAAAATTTTACATATCGGCGCGCCTGGGTGGCTCAGTTGGTTGAGCGTTGGACTTCGGCTCAGGTCATGATCTCACAGTTCATGGTTCAAGCCCTGCGTCAGGCTCTGTGCAGACAGCTCAGAGCCTGGAGTCTGCTTCAGATTCTGTGTCTCCCTCTCTCTCTGCCTTTCCCCTGCTCATGCTGTCTCTCTTTCTCTCTCTCTCAAAAATAAATAAACAAAAAAATTTAAAAAATTTATATATGGGCAAATATTTTATAGAAGCATTATTTATACCTAACCTTAAACTTGGGAGTATTCTTTTAACTGGTTTGGCCTCTGCCCACTTCACTATAATTTTTTTTGTATCTTTTTTTTTATTATTTTTTTAACGTTTATTTATTTTTGAGAGACATAAAGACAGAGTATGAGCAGGGGAAGGGCAGAGAGAGAGAGGGAGATACAGAATCCAAAGCAGGCTCCAGGCTTTGAGCCGTCAGCACAGAGCCCGACGCGGGGCTCGAACTCACAGACCATGAGATCATGACCTGAGCCGAAGTCGGCCGCTTAACCAACTGAGCCACCTCCACTTCACTATGATTTAACTAAATTAAGACTATAGCAAGTTTCAAAAATAAACTAACTTTTAAAATAAACTAATAAGTCTGTGAATTGTACTTGGTACTCCTAGAAGAAGCCCATTGGCCATGAAGCTAATAAAGCTTCAGTTTCAAGGCCTGTCCTTTGCATAGGCCCTGGGCAGTGCCGGGGGGTGGAAGGGGGAGCTAACAGCATGTTCATATGGTCATATGTTTTGGTGAAACTTGTAAGCTATTTTTGTAACCTTTTTCTTAAAAAAGGTTCCCAAGATTATATAAGCTTCAGGTCCCCCAAATCTTGGAATATCAAAAAAAAAAAAAAATCAACCACCACAACAAAGCTAGGCATATGCCACAAAATTCTTCTACTCCCAGAATCCCGTGGGTACAGGGATCTTCATCCAAGATCTTTCAAATGACAGGCATATTCCCCAAATAAGTCCTGGTGGGGGGTTGTGGTGGCGTCCATTTGGCAGCAGTGTTGGTGGTGGTGGGAACCCGGCTGTCAGTGGCGGCACAGGTCTGAGGAGGGGTGAGGCTGAGAAGGCTGTGACAGGATTGTGACTGGTAGGCAGGGAGAGCCAGCTGGGCCGTGGGATGCAAGGGTGGTATGTGGGAAGCAAATTCTGAAGAGGAAAAGGGGCACTAAGACTGTCAGTGTGGACTTCAAGATACATCGTCGCCCGCCCCTAGCTCGGCGTTGGCGTAAGGGGGCAAGGGAGCGTCGCGTTGCCTACAACCCCTCTTCCTTGTTCATCAACAGTTTTACGTACAGAAGCCGAAAACGCTGGGTACATCAAGACACTACAGGAGGCAAGGGGGTGCAGCCAGAGTTAGGGCGGGAAGGGAAGGGAAGGGAAGGGAGTGGGGCCACGGGGGTGTGTGTGTGGGGTGAGGTAGCCTGTATTTCATTCGCTACAGCTATGTATGTCAGACGGCAGGGGCATCTGCTTACGTCCAGGAGAGGAAAGGACTAGAAATCGTCTAGCATCGATGTTTGTCACCTGGGAAAACAGGCCTATTACAGGCACAGTGAGAGTCAGTGGGCTGGCCAGGCCCCCACAGCGCAGCCCCCTTCCCTGCTCTGATGGGTCCGCCCCTCCTCTTGCCTCTTATTTTTCTTTCCTGCCCTTTCTGTTATTGTTTCCTCCGCTTCCTTCCCTTGTACAGACCTAAAATGTTTCCCCCCCCATTTTTAATGCTTTCTAGATTTTGCAGGTTATGGTTCTCTCTCAAAAACATCTAACTAGTGTATAGTAATGTGAGTCCCCCACCCCACCCCCCACCCTCTGAATTTATGGCACTGGTTTTCAGTGGAGAAACGGGTCTTTCCCTCCTGCTGTGACTTGATCTGGCCTAAGGTTGCCCAAAGGTTGTCCTGTCACACGGCCAAGTGGCTAATTAGCTGTTCTTTCTCCACCTCTCCCAAATACTGGTCACGATCATTTCTCTCTAGTGGTTAGAGTTGCCAAATCTGATCTTTGTAAATACAAACAAGGTAGGTGAGACTTTTTTCTCTGCAGGTATTTCAGCAAATGAAACAATAAACCCTTTCTTATATCTAAGATTCTAACAGAAGGAAAGATAACAGCATTACACCCTGTAATTGTCCTCATGAATCTAAATGGGTGTTAATTGTTGGGTTCTCGCTCTACCTGTGAATATACACAGTCCCTCTTTAGTCTCTTTTTTAAGTGTAGAATTCACTGAATTTTGGTATTTTCTTAATGTTGTCCAAGCAACCTCAGTGTCTAATGCTGGGACATTTCCATTACCCTAGCAGAACCCCCACCCCTCTGAGCACTCACTCCCAACCCCCCCCCGCTCCATCTCATCTCCTGGCAACCACCAATCTACTTTCTGTCTTTATGAAGTTGCTTATTCTGGACATTAAAAAAAATGTTTATTTATTTTGAGAGAGAGAGAGGGAGAGAGAGAGAGGCAGACAGAGAGGGAGACAGAATCCCAAGCAGGCTCCACTCTGTCAGAGCAGAACCCAACGCAGGGCTCAAACTCAAGAACCTTGAAATCATGACCAGAGCCGAAATCAAGAGTGAGACACTGAACTGACCGAGCCACCTAGGCGCCCCATTTATTCTGGGCATTTTATTAAAAAAATTTTTTTTAAGTTTATTATTTATTTTGAGAGAGAGAGGCAGAGAGGAGGAAAGTGAGAACCCCAAGAAGGCTCTGTGCTGACCTACGACGTGGGGCTAGAACCCACAAATGGCCAGGTCATGGTCTGAGCTGAAACGAAGAGTCAGCTGCTTAACCGACTGAGCCACCCAGGAGTCCCTATTCTGGGCATTTTATATCAATGGAATCATATGAAATGTGGCCACTTCTTGGCATAATATCAACATAATGAAAACATCAGCAGAATGTTTTCAAGGTTCATCCCACTGTAGCAGGTGGCAGTACTTCATCCCTTCTTCATGGCTGCATAATATTCCATTGCAGGAATATAACATGTTGTTTATTCATTCATCAGTTGGCGGACAAACAGGTCGTTTCCACTTTTTGGCCAATACAATACTGCTATGAACATTTGTGTACAAGTTTTTGTGTGAATGTATGCTTCCGATTCTCTTGCGGATAGAAACCAGGGGTGGGATCGCTGGTCATACTGTAACTTTAACTTTGAGAAACCGCTGACCTGCTGGCCGCAGCCAGTGCGATGCTTTAACGTTCCCTTCAGCGGGGCGGGAGGGCTCCCATTCCTCACGTCCTCACCAACACTTGCTTGTTCCTGTTTCGTTTTGTTTTGTTTTGTATTATAGCCACACTAGCGGGTGCGAAGTGGTATGTGATCGTCATTTTAATTTACATTTCCCTAATGACTCATGAGTTGAGCTTTTTTCTATGTATTTATTGGCCAATTATATGTCTTCCTTAGGCAAATGCCTATTCATATCCTTTGCCCATTTTTTAATTGACTCATTTGTCTTTTTCTTATTGAGTTATAAGAATTCTGTACATATTCTGGACACTAGATCCTGACCATATATATGTATGATTTACAAATATTTTCATATTCTGTGGGTTATCTTTTCATTTTCTTGGCAGTATCCTTTGATGTACAAAAGTTAGAAATGACAGACTTCTTTCTATATCAGCATGTCAATATTACTTTAAGATTTGGAAAGACTTTCTAAAAATATTTAAAAATTATCTATTTTAGAATAAAAAATACCTTAAAAGCATAAAACAAGAGGGTAAGACTTGAAGAAATGTGGAGCTTCTGGTGATATGATTTGGGTCCCCATAATTACGTTAGGTCCTTAGTGTAAATAATGTAATTGCAGGGCATCTAGTTCCTAGTATTGCTTTTGTTGACTACTCTTTCAGAAGAATCAATGAGGAACTAAAGAGTGCAGTGAGATTATCCTTTGGCTAAAGAATGAGGATTTCTAGTAGCACTAATGGTTTGATATTTTTAGTCAGAGCCCCACTTGATTTGTACTCTAACTATAATCAATCTTTCTCCCTTTTGTCATAGGTAGATGTCATAGGAGACTTAAAGGGCACCGTTCCAGTTGGCCTCTGCTTGCTGGCTTACAAACAGAAGTTTTGTATTTACGGACAGTGATCCAGAGTGGTGTCCAAGTGCATCTGAGTTTAGAATTGCTATCGCAGCAGAAATCAGAAACCTCAGGAACCATAAGGCATTTACCACGTCTGCATGGACACCACTTCTCATCCCAGCATTTACAAATATACGGTGATCAGAATGTTAACCTCCTGGGATCTCATATCCTCCTCAGATCTGTATACAATATATACACGTGAATCCTCTATTTTTTTTAAAGGTAAACTGCCTACAAAATTACTATCTCACTGCTTTTATTTTATGCAGAATGACCATGTATGCCTTCCTTATGAAAATGCCATAGCAACATGAATTCTTGGTACTGAAAAGCGTCTTTAATTGACAAAAGCTTTTTATTTTTAATTTAAACATAGACCAAGCTTGGAGTGGGGCTTTTAAATAGTCTACTCAGTGACTTCATGTGAGTCCAGGACAAAACCTGGGTCTGATCATTTTTGGCCTGATCTTCTACCTGCTTTCTGACAAATGTCCCTACAGCTAGAACACAGCGGCATTTCTATCAGAAGCTTCTATTACCAACAATTTTGGTACATAGGGTTCTTAGACAGAATACTTCGTGCAAGGTGTCCAGAATTTAATGAATCTCACTTTCTCTTCAAAGCCAGTGCTTGAGCAGAGAGGAACTTGGATTTAAAAACCAGTCCATTTTAAGCCCAAAGGCAATTCTTATCCAGAAATTACTTATCCTTATTTTTAGTGTCTCACACGCCCCCTACTCTTCTCATTTTGAAAACAGGGTAGAAATAAAGCTGCATACAACATCTTTTGGGTTGCACGAATCACAGATAGGCTTTGAAGGCCTCTAGGGAGCTATTACTGCTTCACCAAGAGAACTCCAGGTGGGCCCTAAATCTCCTGGCCCTGGACTTCAGCAATTGCTGAAAAAATGTCAACACGCGTGCGCGCGCGCGCGCGCACACACACACACACCCTATCTTAAAAACTCTGTGCTTGGAAAGGACAGCCGCAACTAGGGCACCTAGTTTTTATTAGAGCTACAAGTCAGTTTATCAACCGTATTAGGAAAATGTGAGGCAACCGATCAGGAGAATGCCATACTGCTTGAGGTGGCTGACGCAAGACAGAAGAGGAAAGATGGAACTCTTAGTCCAACCACCTTATGCACAAAAAACTCGTCTATATTTAGCCTTCTCATCGGAAGTGTGAAACAGATGGTGGAGATAATGATATTAGTTAGACAATGAAGATGATGATGACATAACAATATCATATAACAACATTAACGCTATGATTTGGTGATAATAATAATAGCTGAAGAATAACAAGTGATGTTAGCAAATGGGGAAAACTGAGCGATTAAGAATCCGAGAGCATTTGGTTATTCCAAAGATCACAGGGTATGACAACATTTCAAAAAGCTGAAGATACTATGGGGACATCAAGTATTACAAAAAGCTACCGGAAGAAACAAACCCTCACACCTCAGGGTAGTCACTATAACCTAGAGGACGTGTTAAAATGCAGATCATCAGGCCCCATTTTCAGTAGGTCTGGGGTCGACCTAAGAATGAGCATTTCTAACAAGTTCCTAGGGTGCAAACCAGGAGATGCTAGGAGGCGCTCATGCGTCTGGTTCCCAAGACTGTACATTGAGTTTACTTGGAAACGAAAGCGATGAATATTTGAGGGAAGGAAGAGAGCAATTATTTCAACTACCTTGGGTTAGGCCTGGTGAAATGTTTACACAGGCTTTTTTTTTTTAAGTTGATTTATTTTGAGAGAGTGCACGCATGAGCAGGGGAGGGGCAGAGAGAGAGGCAGAGACAATCCCAAGCAGGCTCCGTGCTATCAGTGCAGAGCCCAACGTGGGGTTTGATCTCAGGAAGCGTGAGGTCATAACCTGAGCCAAAATCAAGAGCTGGACACAACGGACTGAGCCACCCAGGCGCCCCAAATGTTTACACATTTTTCTCTCATTCAGTCCTCACACCCTAAGAGCTTCTCAAACTTTTCCGGAGCAGAGAAGAATGAAACCATCGCACAAAGGGTATGCCTGAGCAGTTTTCTAGAAATAAAACCTTTCTTTGATGACTACATTATTTTAAAAATTCATGTAAATGTCACATTTGGCTTCAAAATATTGTTGCTTATTAGGAATTAAATCCAATTTAAATATCAGATAAACTGCTTAATCCTTAACCGCAATTCTTTAGGATTATAGGCCTTTAGGAACATGAGAAAATGGGTGGTTGAAATTTAATAATTACTCCACGGTGACACCGTTGGTACATATTTAATTCAGAATTTGGCCTGCAGGTGTCGAAAGACAGTACACATCCTACTACCGTAATCCACCATTTCACCCCTCAACTACCTGAAAGGTCTGTCAGGTTTTTCTCTACGACTCCTTCCTTTATGGTCCTCTATTGTTCCGATCAAACCGACCACTTGCTGTTCCTCAGGTTTTTCTCACATTTCCTCATCTCCACATACACGTTCATTATTCTTTGCAGCTGGAAAGCTTCCTCTCTTGTCTCTCCCTTACTAGAATCTTCCATAACCTTTATGTTCAGCTGAAATCCCATTTCTTTTTCGAAGACCAATCCCATTTTTAAAAGGCTGCTGCACTGAACACATTTGGTGAGTTCTGATGGCTCCCCAGACAGATTTAATGTCAGTGGGTATATAATAATTTTTGTTAAATTAGCTTGTGCGTATAATCTCATGGGCCCAAATTTACACATGCCTCTGCAAATAAGTGATTCTTAAAAAAAAAAAAAAAGATTATGTGAGCACTAGCAGGGAAGGGGCAGAGAGAGAGAGAGAGAGAGAGACAGTATCCCAAGCAGGCTCTGTGCCATCAGTGTGGATCAGATGATCTCAGCTCAGGTCATGATTTCATGGTTCTTAAGTTCGAGCCCCACATGGGGCTCCATGCTAACAATGCAGAGCCTACTTAGGATTCTCTCTCTGCCTCTCTCTGCCCCTCCCTAGCTAGTACATGCATGCATGTGCACTCTCTCTCTTTCAAAATAAATAAACTTAAAAAAAAAAGTAATACTGGCATTCAAAACTTGAAGCTTTGTGCAATGTAAGATATTAGAGTGCAGATAAAAAGGAGTTGGAAAAATATATTTAAAAGAAATCTCCAAACTGGAAGATTTAGACTATGATAAAATCTGTGGCTATGAATCAGAATAAAGATAAAGTCTAAAAATGTAGACTATACCTAGACTTCTAGAATTGGAAGAAGGCTTGAAAGTCATCTAAGACAACCCCCTTATTTTTTAGTATTAGAATTTCTGGACCCTGCTTTGTATGGTCAAAAGTCCCATCTGTTTAGTTAATGCTGTTTAGTTTCCATCTGGCTCGGCCTTGGTCTCTCCACACTGTGATTTCAGTGCTACCTGAAGAAGGCTTTTTGCACCAAATAACAGATTTTGTTCTGAACTATCAGACCTGACTCTGATCCCAAGAGAAGTGAATTATAGGACGTCCTTTGATTTTAAAGGTTGTTAATCTTAGTGACGCTAACCTGAACCTCTGAGGAATGAATCCTTCCTCTTTAAGTGCACTTTCTGATCAGTCTAACTGCCAAGCCACAGTCATGGCCAAGGCTAGAGAACACTCACACTAAGCAGGTGGCCATCTGCTCCATTTGGCCAGCTCCAGCTTTCGACCCTGAGAGGTATTTCATATGCTGATTACATATTGGTTTAACCACGTAAGTGAAAAGAATACCCAAGGCATTTATCTCTTCCATCCCCACACTCTGTTTGCAATCCCAGGGTGGTAAAGAGCAGGGGCTGTAGAGTTGGGTAGAAATAGCTTAGGCAAGTTACCTAACCTCTGAAGGCCCTAATTTCCTGTCTGTACAAGGGCAATGATAACAGCACTGCAATTATCTCATGAGTAATTGGCAGGTGTAGGTGGGGTATTGTTGAGCACTTCGAACGAGGTCTGGTACGTACCAAATCCTTAATGAAAGCCGGCAGTTGTTATTATCGACATGGGGTGGCAATGTTAACATACTCAGTCAACAAGAATTGGGTTCTCTTCTCTCTTGGATAAGCTTTTCCACGGCATTTCATTCCCTCCCTGATTCAATTATGATGCCAATATTGACTCCTAAAACCATATTTAGTCCAAGTTCTCTCCTGAACTTAAGACTGGGTTTCACAACTCTTAAGACACCTGGAGTTGCTCTTGGACCGAAAGCAAATCCAAAACTAGATCATTGCTGGCACTGACACTACTCTTGTCCTCTCTGCCTTTGTGAGATATCGTTATCTTTCTAGCCACCCGGGCGGAAGGACTGAGGTTTTTTTTTTTAATATTTTATTTATTTCTTATTTATTCTTTTTACTTATTATTTAAAAATTGTTTTAGGGGCGCCTGGGTGGCTCAGTCGGTTAAGCGGCCGACTTCGGCTCAGGTCATAATCTCATGGTCTTGAGTTCCAGCACCGCGTCGGGCTCCGTGCTGACAGCTCAGAGCCTGGGGCCTGCTTTGGATTCTGTGTCTCCCTCTCTCTCTGCCCTTCTCCTGCTCACGCTCTGTCTCTATGTCTCAAAAATAAATAAACGTTAAAAAAAATTTTTTTTTTAACATTTATTTTTGAGAGAGAGAGAGAGAGAGAGAGTGCGCGCGCGCAAGTGGGGGAGGGGCAGAGGGAGGGAAAGAGAGAGAGACAGAAGACACAGAGTCTGAAGCAGGCTCCAGCATCTGAGCTGTCAGCACAGAGCCCGATGTGGGGCTGGAACTCACAAACTGTGAGATCATGATGTGAGCCAAAGTCAGATGCCTCACCGACTGAGTCACCCAGGTGCCCCAAGATTTTATTTTGTTAAGTAATCTCTATGTGCAATCTGGGGGTCAAACTTACGACCCTAAGATCGAGAGTCACGTGCTCTACCAACTAAGCCTGCCAGGCACCCTAGGCTGGGTTTTTTTTTTTTTTTTTTTTAATGTTTATTTTTGAGAGAGAGAGAGTATGTGCGGGGGAGGAGCAGAGAGAGGAGACAGAGGATCTGAAGCAGTCTCCACCCTGACAGTAGAGAGCCTGATGCGGGGCTCCAACCCACGAACTGTGAGATCATGACCTGAGCAGAAGTCAGATTGGCTTAACTGACTGAGTCACCCAGGTGCCCCAACCAGACTGAGTGTTTTTAAAAACTACTTCTTTATCCTCCATTTAATTAGTTGCCGAGTCACTCATGCATACATTCACGTCTTCAACAAATACTTCTTCGGGCCTTTTCCATAAGCCAGGTACTGTGTTAAACTCTGGGAATACCGGAGTGAACAAAACTTCCGTGATTTCTGCTCTCATCTGCAAATGTATAATTACAAATTGGAATCTACACTTGGGAGGAAATTTCGGTCAGTATGAGAAAGCGCAACAGGGGACATCATATAAAATGAGAGGCAGGAAAGAACTCTCAGAAGCGACAATTTGAACTGAGACCTGGAAGATGAAAGAAGTCTGTCAGGTGAATGCATGGAGAAAATTCCAGGCAACTGCATCAGCAGGTACATAGGCTCCGAGGTAGGATAGGGCTTAACGCCTTAAGGCCATGTGGCTAAAAAGTTGTGAGGGGCACCTGGGTGGCTCAGTCGGTTGAGGGTCCGACTCTTGGTTTTGGCTCAGGTCAGGGTCAGGGTCTTAGGTTGTGCGCCCCACGTCGGGTTCCATGCTCAGTGTGGACTCTCTGCATCTGTCCCCCACCCTCTCTCTCAAAAAAACAATTACAAAAAAAAGTTGTGAACTTGCTTGAGATGAGGCTGAACAGCAGGCAGGGGCTTAATAGCCACGTATGGAAGCCTTTGAAGAGTTCTGAGCTGGAAAGACACAACATAGGACCTCTTTGCTTTGGGTGGGATAAGGATAGAATTAGAGACCAGTCAGAAGGCTACTTGTGTGGTTCTGGTGACAGGCAGCAGCTGTGGTGATGGAGAAAAGTAGATGTACTTGAGACACAATGTGGAGGTGGTATTGATAGGTAGGACTTGGGGCCTGGAAAGTGGGGAGAGAGTTAAAGGAAGTGGCAAGGCTGATTCTTAGATTTCTGGCATGAGCAGCTGTGTAGATGAACATGCATGCAGAATCTACCCCTGTGTTCCAGGGGGTGCCTGGATGGCTTAGTCAGTTGACTGTCTGACTCGATCTAGGCTCAGGTCACGATCCCAGGGTCAAGGGATGCAGCTCTGCGCTGAGTGTGGACTTGCTTCAGATTCTCTCTCTGCCACTCTCCCTTGCTCATGCTTTCTCTCTTTAAAAAAAAAAAAAAAGATTCTGTGTTCCTAAAATGTCTCACGTGAGATCCCTATGTTACCCCCTGGGTGCACCCACCTTGCCTCCAAGCCAACATAACCATCTAGATCATTGTTCTTTCTCACTGGTTTCCCAACTTCTTGTCTGTGTCTACTTCAAATCACTCTATGCTGTATAATTTTCCTAATACAGCTCTGGTCACAGTATTTCCCTTGCAAATACCTCCAGTCATTCCCTATCCTTGGCTTTCCCCTTACCTGTCCCCCCTTACCTTGGCTTTCAAGGCTCTATGACCTAACTTTCCAGCCTTATTTCCACTACTTCTCTATTTAACTCCTGCTTTAGTCCAAGTGGACTACCTCCTGTTCCTTGACCGTGTCACCACGCATTCCTACCTCAATACCTTTACTCACTCTATTCCTTCTGTCTTACCATCTCAGTCTGCTGGAACCTAATTCAGCTTTCAAAGTTCATTAAAGGTCCAATCTTTCAATATCACAAACCTTTGTAATCATCTCATGGCACTTAGACTTCTACCTTTTATTGTGGTTATTAGCATACTTATCTCATGCCCATTCCCTACCCACTAACTGTGAGCCATACTTTTGAGTGCCTGGCTCTATTACTCATACTGCACCAATGCCCTTGTCCTTGCAGGCTCAAGCATAGGGCTTAACTCACAGTAGGCATATTTTGTTGAGTTTATTTGGAAAAATTCATGTTATTAAGTATCCTAAGGAGTGATGAGACCCCAGTTGTTGAAGTTGTTGATGTTTTCTGGTAGTATTTGCCAGCACCATAGCAAAATTCATCTTCCACCAAACTCCTTGCAATCACACAAAGGACAAACATAGACACATCCCTTTAATGGAGTCTTCTGGCTGTTCAAAATACTCCCATGCATTAGTCCTCATAAGCTTATACACTCCTCGAAGTACTGAATATTAAAAACTACAGCCTCTAACTCAGGATTTTTCAACCTACTTGTAACCCATTAATAGGTCATGAAATCCATTTAGTGGGTCATAAACACTACTAAAAAAGAAAATAGAAAAACGCACTGCATATGTAAGGATAAGTAATGTTTCCTGAAACTTTTGTTTCAAATACATATATAAATGTACATGTGTACTGGGTCAGGATATAAAGCATATTTCTCACCATGGGTCTGAGTCACAAAGATTTGAAAGCTTTGATCTATGGCCCACCCCAAGATCAGTACACAGAACTTAAGTAGGAAAAGATGTTAAGAAAGAGCAAGGAGACTATCCAATCAAAAGTTATTCACACTTTACAATGTGAATGCTTGATATACCTAACTCTTCCCTTGGGGTGCCTGCATTTAAGTGCTTTTAATCCAGGTTAATCTTGAAGTAGTAGAAACGGAGTCAGAAAATCATTTTGGACTACAGGCCTTCTTGGTACCTCTAACAAGGATTTTCTCTAGGATCCCAGTTCCCCCACACAGCAGAGTTCCAGTTCCGGAACGAGCTACTCCATTACTGAAAGGCTACTGGTTTCTAGGTTACAACACACAGACATGATAATACCTTTGTAAGGAAAACATTTACAGCCAGAATGCACTCTTTCTTGCAGGCATGTGTCAAGTTTATCAATTTGTGTTTGCATGTATGTATTTAACCCACACTTAGAAAACACAATTCTATATATCCGTGTGGAAGAGCTATGGCTGATGAGGCAACATGAAGCCCCAAGTCAATCTAAACCTGAGAAACCCGGAGTTACTGAACGCAACGGCACATGTGAGACAGAAGGGAGGAGCTGGGAGATGGCAGAACAGCGAGGGGCCTCAGGAGTGCGGCAGATGTATTACACCGAGTGTTTATCACTTGATAACACATGGTAATGAGAGAAGGACATGGAGAAAACAATATCTCAAGTCAGTTGCATGCCCCAGGACAGCACAGAGCAGTAGCCCACCAGGAGCACACAGGCAGTATTCAATGATGTCACCAAAAAAGGGACAAATTCCAAGTCCTAATTCCAGCCCTACCTCCATTTAACAGGTTGCCCCTAATAATTTGTTGCTACCTGTGTTAACGTTCTCAATTTATAGTTGAGAAATCAACAGTAAGCTTCCAAACTAATGAATGTAAACACTCTTAATTGCCAATTACAACCCCAACAAATAACTGGGTCAGAAAGAAGGCTGAAGAAGTAGAAGTTCAAAGCCGGTGTGGTGCAAAGAACCCTAGATTGGAACGTTGATAAATCTGGGTTAGATCTAAGAGACACTGAGGTCCCTTTTACCACTAAAATTTAATAATTCTACAAGGGAAGGAAAAGGTGACCTTCAGTTGGAAGAAAGGAAGATCACCTTGGTTTTATGCGCAAAAGGCAAGTAACAATTATATTAGTTTCCGGGGTTGTTTAAATATGAATTAATGGCTGTCACATTATCTAGATCTAGTTAACACCCTTAGGTGATATTATATGTCAATGTCTCTACTGACTACTGGATACATTACATACTTCTTTCTGGCATTTAAGGCACATCTGCCCAACTTTTATCTCAAACTTCTTACGACTCTGATCTCTAATCTGCTCTTGTCCTAGAGCTTTTTGCTTAGTTCTTCCCTCCCCCACCCACTCCCCTAGCTAAAGTCCCATAACCTTCATAAAACCTTCCAACGACTTACAGGTTTACGCATCAGATCTCGACCTCTGAACTCTTACAGGGCTTCACAGCAGTCCTATTAGATACACTTTATTCTCATTTTGTAGGTAAGAAAATGGAGGCCCAGAGGGGTTAAGTGACTTGCCCAAGGTCCCACAGTTTGCAAGCAGCAGCAGGGCTGGTCTGACTTGCTTGCTTTCCAAGTCCACACTCCCCCTCTCCCCCCTTCATTGTGCCATGCTGCTTCCATGTATTAAAAACCATGGAGGAAAGATGCAGTAAAAAAAGCCTATAAACCAGTTATAATATAGCTTGTTGTGACATAAAGTCAGACACATGACATCCTTTGAACCATATGGGTAATAAACGCTTGGAGTAGCATAGTTTTTAAGGGGGTTGTCAGTCCTGTTTCTCAAACCCAGTATTAAAATAATATTCCAGGGTAAATGACAGGTGAATGGTTAAGGGGTGGGAGGAAGCAATATGGTATAAGGAGAAAATATTAGAAACAAGACAGAAAAGAGAAGTATAAAGGAAGCTGGCAATGCAGAAAAAGGCTCCGAATATGGAAGTACAGAATATGGGGCTTAAGGGGCCACAAAGCTAACACCTAAGTTAGAGGGCCTTTGCCTACCACAAGAAGCGCGCATGTGTGAGAGTTGATATTAATAACAGACAGCAGTACACATGGACAGAGAGTAGAACTCACGAGAGAGACAAATAAGGATAGGTCGTGGGGACACGGGGTAGATCATGGCATGATGAGACGGTGGTGGCTCCAAATGAGGGACCAGCAGGGTAGAGCAGGGGTCGAAGAGAAAGGTGAACAGGTTCAGAGTGCACGGCACCCCCAGACTCGAAAAAAGACTTGTCTGCCTCTCGAT
The DNA here is from genome assembly GCA_030068075.1 of Paguma larvata. Taxonomy (NCBI): domain Eukaryota; kingdom Metazoa; phylum Chordata; class Mammalia; order Carnivora; family Viverridae; genus Paguma; species Paguma larvata. The sequence continues at coordinate 96,716,892 of CM057828.1, read as the reverse complement.
AGCTGGTTGACATGGTTTAGGATCCACATCCGCACCCCACAAAGCCCTCCTGGGTGGCTCCGGAAAGTGGAGGAGGTCACGTCCCTATTCCCCGGGGACTCCGCGAGGGGGCGGAGCGAGACAGGAGGGTCCTTACCCATAAAGATGGAGATGATGAGCCGCAGCGCCTGTTCCGACGCGCCCAGGGACGTCGCCAACTTGTTAAGGCTCAGCTCCTCGAAACCCCACCGCAGCACCCTCTCCAGCTCCGCCACCGTCCCCACGTCCCCCTCAGCTGCAGACGCCATCTTAGCTCCGGGCGTCCCCTAGGGACCCCCCAGCTCCGAGCGCCCCGAATGTGGGCACAACGCTGTAGCTTCACCCCCAATTCCGGCCCGGAGCCCGCCCACGGCGTCCGCATTGGCTGCAGGCCCGCCCAGTGGCTCCAGGCTCCCCCGGCTATTGGTCCGTCCGGGCAGGGGGCGGGGCCCAACCCAGCAAGGTAAGCAGAGGGCGGGTCTGAACGTTTGTATAGCAAAGGTGACTCCCGCCGAGAATGAACGCGGGGCAGGCCGAGGGGCGGGGCTTGGAATCGGGAACTTGAGTTGCGATTGGAAAAGTCTAAAGCCGGCGGCGAGGTGATCGTACAACTCGGTTCTAACTGCTTGGGGGAGGAGTCGGTGAGGGCGAGTGTCCGGCCGGCTCGTGCGCTGCCTTCCCATTGGCTGAGCTGGGAGCAGGCGAGAGTCGGGGCGGGGGGGTCCATCACCCGACCGCGAGGTTACTCTCGGTCGTCGGCGCGCCGGGGTTACTGGGGCATGTAACGGAGAGGGCGGGAATTCCTGCAGCAGCTTCGCGAGCGCCTCCTAACGGCACCTCCGGGCCGTTCTCAAACCGTTAGGCACGCCGCCTTCACTCCGCAAGGGTGTCGGGAGAGCCCAGCGCCCCACGACAGTTTGCTCCCTTTATTTCATGCATCCCTTGTCACGTAATCGCCTGTATGAAAACCTCGCCTTCCCCCGAGAGGCGATGAAACTAAGACATGCCGATTTAGTCCTTATTATATTCATTTAAAATGAACTAGTTTGTCACTATCGAAGTCATATAGGTTCATGGTAAAGGTTCAAACGGTTTAGAAACAGAAAACAGAAAATAAGTTCTTTCTTCCCACCTTGCTTCCCATTCTTACTTCCTACAGGTAACCACCGTTTGGATTACACTAACAAAGATGCGTCAAGCATTTAGCGTGTGCCTGGGACTGTGCTGGGCTCTGGGGAATATAACGATGAGCCCAAGGCTAGTGTTAATGCACGTGTAATTGCAAGCAAATTAAGTGCTCTGAAGGAAAGGAGTAAGGGTCTTACGAGAGTATGAAGAAAAGAACACTAAGAGTTTCTTGTAATAACTGGAATTTGTGGAGCATTCTAGTACAATTATAGCTTATATGTATAAAGCACTTCTATCCATATTATTTCACTTAGTTTAGCTGTGAAACAGGATATTTATTATTATGATGTCTTACAGGCACAGACGCTTGGAGAAATTAAGGAACTTGCTAAGTTCCTTTTCCAGTAAGTGGCAGAGACAGAATTTAAACTTAAGTCTGTTAAAATTCACCTCCCTCCCCCCCTTTTTAGGAAAAGTTTTTGAAGAAATGAAATATTCGGGGCGCCTGGGTGGCTCAGTTGGCTAAGCGTTGGACTTCAGCTCAGGTCAAGATCTTGTAGTTTGTGAGTTCGAGCCCCGTGTGGGGCTCTGTGCTGACAGCTCAGAGCCTGGAGCCTGCTTTGGATTCTGTGTCTCCCTCTCTCTCTGCCTCATCCCTGCTCATGCTCTCTGTCTTTCAAATAAATAAACATTAAAAAACTTTTAAAAAATGAAATATTCAAAAAATATATGAAATATTCAGAACAGTTTAGAATAAGAGAACTCCCCCCCCCCCCCCCCCAGAATAAGAAACAAACATCTCATATACAGTTGAAGAGCCTGGTATATCTCTCCCCACGGCATCTCTCTCCTTCCCTTCTCAGAGGTCGCCATTTTGCTGACTTTGGTATTTATTAATCCCATGCCTATTTTTATATGTTACATACTGTGTGCATCTAGAAAGAACATATAGTTTGCATACTTTTAAACTTTATATTAATAGTATTACAGTGAGTGGATCATTTTGTAGGCTGTTTTTATGCTTAACATCTTTTTTGAGATGTATTCGTGTTTTTATATGTAGCACTAATACGTTCATTTTATAGTGATGTAATATTCCATTGTATGATTATACTACCATTAATTTTTCATGGTCATGTTGAAAAATACTTGCATCGTTTCCTATCTATTTATGTCTTATTTTATGAGAAACATTGCTGCAGTGGGCATTCTGCTTTAGGCAACAGTGAGAGTTTCTCTAGGGCCGTGATTCCCAACTTTTTTTTTTAATTAACTGAGATTTCCTGTAAGAGATCTCAATAATAAAATCTTAAAAAAAATTACTGGTCAGGATCCACTAACTTGATATCATTACCTACCTGGTAGTTCACGATCCTCAGTTCAGAAAAGATTTCTCTAGGGTTTGTAATCAGGAGGGAAATCACGGGGTTATGCATACCGTTTAACTTTATCAGCGTTTGCTGAATTGAAGGGTTTGGCCAGATGTTGTTTAAGATCCTTGCGGCGCCTGGGTGGCTCAGTCAGTAAAGCATCCGACTCTTGATTTCGGCTCAGGTCATGATCTCATGGTTTGTGGGCTCGAGCCTCATGTGGGGCTCAGCGCAGAGCAGAAGTGGGAGCCTTCTTGGAATTCTCTCTCCCTCTATCTCTGCCCCTTCCCTGCTCTTTCTCTCTCAAAACAAAGAAATAAACTAAAATAAAAAGATCTTTAACATGTCCGATTTGTTGAATAAGCAAAATATATTTGTTAAAGCGTCTTGTTTAAAAATGTAGAAAATTGGTTTTCCTCTGCGTACTACAATTAGATAGCATGTTTGCCCTTTCTTGAGCTTCTGGTGTGTTCCAAGAGAAGGGTGGGCATGGGACTGAGGCTGTGACCATGTTGACACAACAAATGCCTATTTTCGTTTCTCCTCTAGGGTTTGGTCGGCCACATTCTTTTCATTCTTCTTACTGTTCCAGTGCAACACCTCCTTTCTCCAATTACAGTAACTGGTGCTTGGAAGAAGAGATTAAGATTATGTAGCCTCTCACTTTGTAATTAAACACACTCATTGAGGATTTACTAAGTCAGGCTCTGTGCTGGACCCTCAATACAAGATGGATAAGAGACAGTCCCTTCCCTCAAGAAGCTCTGTGTCTAGTGGGAAGAGAGACGTGAAGAGATAATTATAAAGCGAAGTGGAAATGTTTATATGAAAATAAAACATGTTAGCGAAATCGCTCTTCTCTTTTTGCTGCTTTTTCCTGTCCTTTCTATAACAATCTCAGTATCTCTTTTTATTTCTTCCTCTCTTCCTTCCTCTTTTCCTTCTTCCTTCCCACCAGCTCTTTGATCTTCTGTCTTTTAACATCAATAGAGCTTTCCTAAGCTTTCTCTGAAGTTACTGCCCTCTTTTTCCTTTCCCTCCCTACCATAGTTTTGTGAATACAATCTCACTTTCTCATGACGGTAGAGATGGTTGGTGCTCATTCAATATCCATGCATGTGCCTACGACTTCTCAACCCCCTTGCAGTCAGGTTGGGACCATTGATAGTTATGGCCATTGGACTATGTATAAGCAGAAAATGAAGTGTCATTTCCTGGCCAAAGCGGTAAAGAACCGGAGTGACTCCCAAACGTCACTCTTCCCTTGCTGTAGTAAGCTTGTGGAGGCCATATGTTCTGTATGGCATAGCTATATGTATTTATCCCCATTAGAATTTAGCATTCATTTTGACCAGTTATGAAGCTAATCACCCACAGGCCAACTATTCCTTAATAGTTACATTTACTTTCCCTACTCTGTCTCATATTTTTAATTTCCAGAAAGTCTAACCTCATGCCGGAATACTCCCCCAACCCCATAGCATTCTTTTCTTTTCTTTTTTAAAAGATTTTATTTTTAAGTAATCTCTACACCCAGCGTGGGGCTGGAACTTACAACTCCGAGATCAAGAGTCGTGTGCTCCACTGATTGAACCAGCCAGGCACATTCTTGTTTTATGTACCACAATCTGCGATCTTAGCCTGGAGAACATTAATTCGGGGTTTGGGCGGGGGCGGGGGGAAGATTTCTTCTTTTATCTATTTACATTTGTCATTGTCCTTTTATTCTCTGCATTTTTCCTTTTTCTTCTGCATTTACGTTTCTTTTTGTTTCTTTGGTCTGGATGACTGACTGTCCTTTCATATGAGAATAAGATACAAAGTTGGTTGGATCTAGGGATGATTGGATATATATTGGGTAGTGCTTGCTGACTGGTAAGTTTCACTGAAAGTGATTGGTCTGGGAGTTTCTCTGAGAAACTCCCAAATGTCGGTATGTAGAGGGTTTATTCTTTAGAATTCTTCAGTTTCTTTAGAGAGGGAACTGTCCATCTCCTGCCAGGAGTGTTTAGCTTCGAATCTCTCCCTTGTTCTTTGCTATGCCTGCTGTTCCAGAGCCCGAAATTTCTCACATCCATTATCTCAGAATATAGCATCAATTACCTGCCTGGTGCTGGTGGGGTTGGGTATTTAACTAGCTGTGATCGGGTGGGAAGGCTTGAGTCTAGGCTTTCAGACCTCCAATTTTGGCTCCTCGCCAATGACCCCCCCTCCGCTGTATTATCTCCCCACCCCCTATTTTCTTTCCATTGTCCAAAAATGTGCTTAAATGTTTCATCTGCCGACATCTCTTCTTCTATTTGTAACTGGGGTGCAGGGGTGCAAGAGCACCCGGTTCTGGGGGTCCCAAACAGACTAGGTTTAACCATTCACTGCTGACCAAACCCAAGGCACAGAGAAGTGTGGTAGTGAAATAAAAAAGGAGTTTATTTCAGTGAGGCCAACACTAGGAAGACATAGGCTAAAGTCTGTGTCCCCAAAGTGCTGGAAATACTTCCAGGTTTATAAAGGCAAGTGTGGGACAAAGGTTGGTAGTAAAGTTCAGGTCAATCTTTATCTCCGGGCGGGGGTCTTGCTGACTCAGAGTGGTCCTTGAGGGGGTAGTTTTGGTTCCCATCAAGTGGTGTTTTGTTCACAAGGTCTTTTGCCTGAGTTAAGAGATAAGCTGGAAAGAATTCAGTTAGAAAGTTTGAGATCCAAATGAAAGTAGTTGAAGTTCTCTTTCTCCTTCACTTTGTCCTTCTAGATTTATATCTTCCCCATTCTACCTTTCATGCTTATTTTAGTGGGATCTTAGATAAGTCATTCTCCCTCTTTTTTTTTTTTAAGTGTTTATTTATTTATTTGTTTATTGGGAGGGAGAGGGAGAGAGAGAATCCCAGGCAGGCTCTCTGCTGTCAGTTCAGAGCTGGAGATGTGGCTCAGTCCCATGAACCATGGGATCATTACCTGAGCCAAAATCAGGAATTGGACACTTAATGGACTGAGCCATCCAGGAGCCCCAGCAGTCTCCCTCTTTGATTTAAAAATATCTTTCTAGGGACACCTGGGTGGGCTCAGTTGGTTAAGCATCTGACTCTTGATTTCACTTCCGGTCATGATCTCAAGGTTCTTGAGTTGGAACCCCGTGCCTGGGTCTGTGCTGATAGTGCAGAACCTACTTGGGATCCTTTCTCTTTCTCTTTCTCTGCCCCTCCTCCGCACATGCTCTCTCTCTAAAACAAATAAACTTAAAAGAACTCTTCTAAAAAAATTAAAAATATTTATCTAAATGGTTTACTTTAAAAAATACTTTTGGATAATCAATATTTGTAATAGTTTTATATCTTTAAAAAAGATGCTTAGGCTTCTGTATTAATCTGCGTTCTACAGAGAAACAAAACCGGTAGGATTGCTCTATCTATCTATCTATCTATGGAATTTGCTCATGTGAATATGGAGGCTGAGAAGTCCCAAGATCTGTAGTCAGCAAACTGTAGACCCAGGAGAGCCAATGGTCTGATTCTGAAGGCCTGAGAACCAGAAGAGCCAATGGTATAAGAGTCAATGGTATAACTATAGTTTGAGTCTTGGTCTGAAGGCAGGGGAAGACTGATGTTCTAGCTTGAAGATAGGCAGAGAGAGCAAAATTTCCCTTATTCAGCCTTTTGTTCCATTCAGGCTTTCAAAGGAGTGGATAAGGCCCGCCCCCTTTGGAGAGGGCAATCTGCTTCACTCAGTCTACCTACTGAATTGTTGATCTCAGCCAGAAACACTCTTAGGGACCCAGAATAATGTTTAACCAAATATCTGGGCACCTCAAGGCCAAGTCAAGTTGACACATAAAATTAACCATCACAGGGTGACTGAGTGGCTCAGTCAGTTAAGCCTTTTGGTGTCAGCTCAGGTCATGATGTCACAGTCCATGAGTTCGAGCCCGCCTCAGACTCTGCGCTGATAGTGAGGAGCCTGTTTAGGATTTTCTGTCTCCCGCTCGCTGGCTCGCTCTCTCTCTCAAAAAACAAATAAACTTAAAGAAAAAATTAACCTTCACAAGTCCATCCCTCATCAACTTGGCATTCAGATGCATCTCCTTAAACCATACTTATTCTCCAAATAAAGACTACAGCGAGGTCATATTTCCATCTAATGCAGTACAAGGATCCTGTGTACAACTGAAAACACACCAACTTCTTTACCAGAAGATGAGGTAAAGTGATTGAGAGATGTTTACTCTTCTCCTTGATATCTCGTAACTTAAATACTATGATGTAAAATTAAAAAAAAATGTAAATACTACGGTATAAGAGAGGGAAGAAAAGAGATATTTGATATGTATATATAACAAAATAAGGAGGAATACTCATGACAATTACAGTCTTCATCTCTGTTACTGGTCAGAGATGGTCACATGGTCACATGGTCATGGCTGATAATTGTAACTACCTTCTATTATCTATCCTGTATTCCCTTTGCCTTTAGCAAGCACCTCATCTGGTTGTGGTTTTTACCTGGTGGAATGACTCAAACCTTCATTCCTGAAGGATCTGGGCCATGACTGTAGAGTAAGACAAAAGGGTCCACAGAGATCATCAAGCTGAATGCAAATAGGCTCATTAAGTGACCCACCTCAAAATAGCCACAGGCCCTAACTAACCTATGGGCTACTTAAAACCAGGCTCAGTTACCAAAAAAAGGGAAAACCCTATAGTTCCCATATCTTCTCCCTCTGTCCTATAACTGTGGCTCCCCACCACCGCCGTCTTGTCGCACACAGTCTCGTCTCTGTGCTGTCCTGCTTGCCACTCCCATGTGGATGTATTCAGTAAACTTCTATCCTTTTTGTTATGCCTTGGGTGACTTCTTTCACCACATATGCCACCCTCCCCCATCAGAGTGCCCTAAGTGTGGTGGCCCCTATCTGATCAGGATACCCCACAATTAGTAATCTTGCCTGGATTTGGTTGTGTTTTCCATTGACCTTAATCACAGGGCACCGTAATACTAAGTAAGAGAAGCCCTGAGGGCTCTCCTGTATATACTCTTCCTTGCCTCCATTGTGGAGTATCAGTCCAATTTCCCTTTGATGATCAAGATCAGTCAGTCCAGCTAGCTCAGTAATTTCCTTCTTTTTTGATTTAGAGGCATTAGGAATCCCAAGTGGCTGGGTGGCTGTCTTAACTTCTAGTTCAGTAGGATCATGGTTGTGTCTCCAAATGGAAGCATGTCTCCCTCTGGAACTAAGACCTCCAGGCCAGCAGAGTAAAAGGATGCAAGAGTAGGAAGCAAAAGTTTTGCTAGTGGGCTAGTAGTGAGTGATGCAGCTACCATTTCCACTCCCTTGATTCTTGAACCTGTGAATCTTGGCATGGGAGAAATAGTACTGTATATCAGAAACTGATTCAGAGCACGTACAACATTTTGCGCCAACCCTGCAAGGTACTGTCATCTAGCTGATGCTGTAATGAAGTCTTTGAAAGATCATTCCATCATTTTATCAGGCCAGCTAATTCAGGATGATAGAGAACATGGTAGGACCATGAATTCCATGAGCATGGGCCCACTGTTATACTTCTTCAGGTGTGAAGTGAGTTCACCTTGATAAAATCAATGCTATCCATTCACGATGATGAATAAGGCATTCTGTAAGTTCATGGATGGTAGTTTTGGCAGAAGCACTGTGTGTAGGGAAGGCGAATCCATATTCAGGGTTTCTCTTTGTAGTAAGAAAAAAATGCTGTCCCTTCCATGATGGAAGCGATAGAATGTAATCACTTGCCATCACCCCTGGGAAGGTTGATCACCCCTGGGAAGGTGCCATGTTGGGGACTTAGTGTTGGTTTCTGTTGTTGGCAGTTTGGGCATTCAGCAGTGGATATAGCCAGGTCATCCCTGGGGAGTGGAGGCTCATGTTGTTGAGCTCATGCATAACCTCCACCTTTGCCACCATGACTATTTTATTCATAGACCCATTGAGTGATGATGGGTGACTGGGGAAAGAAGCTGACTGGTATCCACAGAATGGGTTCTTCTTTACTTTTGATACTTAAAATCATCCTTTGGTGAGCATTCATGTGTGACAGAAATATCTTCGTGTTTTTTGCCCATTCAGAGAGGTCTATCCACATACCTCTTTCCAAAATTTGCTTGTCACCACTTTTCCAATGTGTTCCTTATAGGTATCTGACTATCCAGCTAAACCGTGGCCACAGTCCATGAATTGGTATATATTGCACATCTAGCTATTTCTCCTTCCAAGCTAAGAAAACAACCAGTTGCACTGCTCTGTATTTTGCCATCTGGAAGGATTTCTCTTCACCATTATTCTTCAGGTATGTCCCAGAAAGGGGCTTGTAAGGCTGTAGCTATTCACATTTGAATATGGGGTCTGGATATTGTGGAGGACCATCTGTAAACCAGGCCCAGGTCTTCTCTTTCTCTTTTAATTGATTGTAGAGAACTCTCCATGAGGCCATAGGTACAGGCTAGGAGAGAGAAGAGTGTAGCAAGAATGAGGACCACGGGCATTTGGGCCCCTTCATGGAACTTACTAATGTCTTCAGGGCCTGCTTGGGTCCAATCATGTATATACTACTTCCGTTTGGTGATGGAGTACTGCCGTGCATGCCCAACTTTATGATTTGGTGGGTCTTGTGATACCTAGTTCATGATGGGCAGCTTAGATGGTATGGTAACTTGGTGGCCCATGTTAAGTGTTTAGTCTCCGCTGAGGCCCAGTAGCAGGCCAAGAGCTGTTTGTCAAAAGAAAGTAGTTATCCGCAGAGGATGTCAGGGCTTTGCTCCAAAATCCTAAGGGCCTGCATTATCATCCTCCTACAGACACCTGCTAAAGGGCTTCAAACAGCATCACTAACATGCCGCTGACACCTTAAACATCATTGGATCTGCTGGATCACTGCCCAAAGCAGAGCAGCTCACACAGCAGTCTGGGCCAGTTGCAGAGTCTTCTGTTACTCTGGTTCCTACTCAAAGCCAGCAGCTTTTAGAGCCACTTGGTAAATGGACTAGAGTAACAAACCCAAATAAGGAATATGTTGCCTCCAAAATCCATAGAGGCCCACTAGGCGTTCTGCCTCTTTTTTGACTGTAGGAGAAGCCACATATAACTTATCCTTTCCCTTTGAAGGGATGTCTCAGAATGTCCCATATCATTGGGCCCCTAGAAATTTTACTGAGGTAAGAGCCTCCTGAATTTTTGTTGGATTTATTTCTTGCTCTTTGACATGCAAATGTCTTATCAGTAAGTCTAGAGCAGTAGTACTGCTTCTTGCTCTTTAAGTCCAGTCAGCATAATGCCATCAATGTAATGGACAAGTGTGACATGTTATGGAAGGGAAAGGCAATCAAGATCCCTGAGAACTAAATTATGACGTAAAGTTGGAGACTTGATATGCCTCTGAGAGGTAAGACAGTGAAGGTCGTATTGTTGGCCTTGCCAAATAAAAGCAAACTGCTTCTGGTTGTCTTTCCTAACTGGTATCAAAAAAAGAAGTGTGTACCAGATCAATAGCTGCCTACCAGGTACCATGATGGGAGATAATAGGAAAGATGTGTACTGGTCTCTGCAGGTCCTGGCACAGAGCTCCTAAAACCCTTGTAATTTTCCAGAGTGAGATACTGGGAGCGTCTCTTGTTTTAATATTGATCTTTATTATGTTTTATTATTTTTTAAATTTTTTCTGCTTTTATTTATTTTTGAGAGCAGGAGAGACAAAGCATGAGTGGGGGAGGGTCAGAGAGAGAGAGGGAGACACAGAATCTGAAGCAGGCTCCAGGCTCTGAGCTGATAGCACAGAGCCCGACGCGATGATCGAACTCACAGACTGTGAGATCATGACCTGAGCCGAAGTCGGATACTTAACCAACTGAGCCACCCAGGTGCCCCTTAATATTGATCTTTAACCTCTTTTCTTGACATAGGCACTTGTAACTTCCTGGGTGACAGGAATGTCTTTTGTTCTAATGAGGCAACTCTGGGTGGGCTCCTGGAGGACTCCTGGATGAGGGCTAGTCCCAGGAAAGACCAAGTCATGATTAGAAGCTTGTAATTTTCTTCCCTGCCTTGCCATCTCTTGAGAAGGAAGAAGGGCTGAAAATAGAGTTAATAATCAGTCACACCTACATCATGAAGCCTCCATAAAATTTCCAGTTGTGTGGGATTCTAAGAGCTTCCAGGTTGGTGACCACATGGAGGTTCTGGGGAGGGGTGCACCCCTTCCCACATGCATCTCTTCCATCTGGCTGTGCCTGAGTGTTTCCTTCTATAATAAACCATTGACCCAGTAAGAAAAAGAAAAAAACCTCTTGAACAATGAGATTTGATGAACTTCTGGATTGGTGAACATATCCATGTTTGGAGAGGGTGGTGCACCCTAATTTCGTGGGGACAGAGGCTCCTGCACTCAGAACTCTTCCAGACCCCTTTCTTTCTTTCTTTATTTTTTTAAAGTTTATTTATTTATTTTGAGAGAGAGAGAGTGGGAAAGGCAGAGAGAGAGAATCCTAAGCAGGCTCCACGCTGTCAGCACAGAGCCCAGTTTGGGGTTTGATCCCACGAAACATAAGATCATGACCTGAGCCAAAATCAAGAATGGGACACTTAACCAACTGAGGTACCCAGGCGCCCGCAGACCTCATTCTATGTACCTTTTCATCTGGCTGTTCATCTGTCTTCTTCCTAATATCCTCCATAATAAATTGGTGCTAAAAAGGAAACCACAGGCCCAACAAGGCATTGCTTAGATTAAGGCCCCAAGTCAGTAAAAACCAACGCTTAATACCTAACCTAACTGCAGTTTCCACCTGCCCCACCCCCATCCCCACCATAATGTAACCTTTAGCCAGTCAACATGGAGTTTCCTGGTCAATACTAGGAAATTTACTGATAAACCACTTCCTTTCCCCTTAGGAGCACAACCTCACCTAACCAATGCTTTCCTTGCTAATAAATTCCCTTCTTCTTTTTAATGCCCTCTCTCGGCCTGTAAAACCCTTGTTTAGGTCAGTGGAGCTCTCCTCTACTTGCTAGGTGGGATGCTGCCCAATTCATGATTGCTTAATAAAGCCAATTAGGTCTTCGAATTTGCTCGTTTTCAACTTGTGTTTTTATATGTCTTTTTTTTTTTGCTAAAGTTTATACATTTATTTTGAAAGAGAGAGGGGAGGGGGAGAGAATCCCAAGCAGGCTAGCAGTGCAGAGCCTACACAGGGCTCAAACCCTCAAACCATGAAATCATGACCTGAGCCAAAATCAAGAGTCAGACAGACGCTTAACTGACTGAGCGACCCAGGCACCCCTAACTTGTTTTTTCAATACTGATCATCAGAAGTACATATTTCTCTGAATTCTGTGAGACACTCTAGAAAATAAATCAAATCCAAGAAGGGTATGGTAACCTCTGATTAAAAAAAAAATTTTTTTTTTTTTAGTTTATGTTTTGAGAGAGAGAGGAAAAAAAAAGAATGAAACACTTTCCAAAAGAAAAAAATAAGCGAGAAGCCCCTAAGAAACCTCCTCAAGCATCCTTTGCTGGGACAACAAAGATTGTTGGTACAGATATGTCATGGTTGAAGCAAAGAACACTCTTCAACAAACCCAGCATACTCCACATCTGGGGAGCCAGTGCAGGTGCCATCTTTGTTTTGTACTCTATTTCCCAGACTCTCACTGGGAAAAAATTGCCTGGAGGCGAGGCAGAGATAGGAAGGGGGGGCCTGCCTCAGCCCATTTTATGGTGTTGATTTTAGACAGTTGAACAGAGATAACTAAATAGCAAATATCTAAATAAAATATATGTGTAAACTCTGAAAGCTACATGGAGGACTAGATGATGTACTTTTCCAAAAGTGAGGTGGAGGAAGGGGAGTGGGAGAAGATGCAAAAAAAAAAAAAAAAAAAAAGAGGAAGAGAAAAAAAAGGAAGAGAGATAGGATAAGAAGTGAGTTAGTGCAGATGATACATCAATTTGGTTAGAAAATATCCTGATGCAACATGATTGCACTGAAACTGCAAACTACTTGAAGAACTTCCTTACTCCTTCCCCAATATTACTTGAGAGCCAAGATGAGAAGTACGCAAGTGAATCTGAAATGACTCCTATGAACAAAGACAATGAAAAGGGAGAAATGACTCTGGTAGAAAAGAGACCACTGGCGGCCCATGGTGTGATTTGACAATGGAGATACACAAAGTATCTCCATTGGATACTCTTAACCACTTATAAGCGGCAAGGAGAGGTGTGTGTAACTATGTATATGATACTTTCTAACACATTTGGAAAAGTAATGATCATGATGAGGTTGGCTGGCTGCTCCCAACATTACTGGCCAAATTGGTGAAAGAAAAAGATGAGCTCAGGGATTGGAATTCCCAATGTAAGCACCATGTAATGACAGCCCTGCAGGAGACCTTATATCCTGTAGGCTTGGGGGTTAAGTTTCTGAAAAGCAAATGCAGAATCCTAACCTGTTGAATTGCAAAGCAATCTGAATTCCCAGACTCTCAGGCTGTCTGCTGTTAAAGTGGCAGCACTGGTTGGGAAAGAATGAGACCCTGTAAGCAGGAACAGGGATGTGTAGGAAGACCCTGAAGAAGCTAAGGACATCAAAGCCCTAAATCGAAGCCAAAGAATCTTCTTTGTCCGAGGAAAAGCCTTCTCCCCTTCCCACCCTCCTCACCCCCCAGTGGAAGCAGCTTCTTCATCTCCAAGCCCTCACCTCTGTTTGAGGGGATTAACTCAGGGAGTTAGCAAGTTAACTCTAACAGTTTGTTTTATTAGCTGAAACAGGGACCAGAAGGTGGCCCGCAGTGAGTGAATTAGAAATGCCAGCCCCGCCTTGGTTTAATGTGGAGGAAGGGAGTCATAGGCTTAGGGAGATTGGGATGTTGGAGTGGCTTTGCCATTGAAGACCTACTCACCACACTGGGAGGGTCCGGAAGACATATGTTTCACCACTGCTATTGAGAAATAAGTTTGTGAGTGGAGGCCCAGCATTCTTAAAGAGTTCTGTGATGACTCTTCCTTGTAGGTCAGATCTCACAGTGGGAACTGCAGTCACGGAATTGAGACACCTGAATGTAATGGGAGTGATTGAATCCTGGGTTGGTAGGGCCAAGTGGTGGCCATCAACCACCAAAGGCAAGGGGGCATGGTTACTATAGTGGACAGCAGAGTCAAAGCAACAGTTGAAACTATGTGACTTGCATAGGACTATGGCATTGGCTAGTTGATCAGGGTATTACTAAACATGAAAAGATAGGAAGCCAACTGAATTCTTACTTCATCTGTATAAGCAGAAAAGTTTTAGGTCAAGTGAACAAAAGTCTAATCTGAATCGTCAGAATAGAGCCACAGCCCCTCAGTCAGTTCCTAGACGTGAGCCAGTTTATCGATCCAGAAGCCTTGAATAAAGGAGAGGCCAAGTCCCTCGAGGAAGGACCTTGGTAAACTGTCAAAAATTTCTATTGTTGGGGCACCTGGGTGGCTTGGTTGGTTTCAGTGGCTAACTCTTGATTTCAACTCAAGTCATGATCTCAAGGTGTGTGGATTTGAGCCCCATGTTGGGCTCCATACTAAGAGACTGCTTGGGATTCTGCTCTCTCCTTCTCTCTCTGCCCCTCCCCTGCTCTCTCTCTCTCTCTCTCTCTCTCTCTCTCTCAAAATAAATAAATAACCTTAAAAAATTTATTTTGTTGATTTTTTTCTCAGCTTTCCCCAAAGGGGCTATAGCCTTAACCTCTATCTAGAAAAGCAAAACCTAGTAAAACAGAAGCAACACCCCATTCCTGGAAAAATTGCAGAGATGAGTGCCACCCACCGTCAAACACTTGAAAGATGCAGGGGTGTTGATTTCCACCACATCTCTATTCAACTCACATATTTGGCCTATGCCGAAGACCGAGGTGTCTTGGAGAACGACAGCGGATCATCATGAGCATAACCAGGTTGTGACCCCACTTGCAGCGGTTAACATATCCCCTGTCTATTAGATGAACTCAGTTTTGTTCATTCCAATGTAGGGAAATGCCCAGTTCTTCCCTGCTGTGTTTTTCTTCCTGGGGACTCTGTTTTACTACTCACACAAAAACACTTACTTCAGATCACCGAATGTGTGGAGGTTTTCCCCTACACCAAGCAATTTTCTGTGACACCAGTTATGTGTCTTACAATTCAACTCAATTTTGACTATCTACCTGGAGATTGTTATTAAGCAATTCATGAATTGGGCAGCATCCCATCTAGTAAGTAGAGGAGAGCTCCACTGACCTAAACAAAAGAAAGGTTTTACAGGTAGAAAGAGGGCATTAAAACAACAAAACAAAACAAAACAAAACAAAACAAAAACCAAAAAAGAAGGGAATTTATTAGCAAGGAATATATAGGTTAGGTAAGGTTGCCCTCCTAAGGGGAGTGGAAGGGATCTATCGGCAAATTTCCTAGTATTGACCAAGAAATTCCATGTTGACTGGTTAAAGGTTACATTCCTGGGGGGTCAAAACTGCAGTTAGGTTAGGTACTAAGTGTTGGTTTTTACTGACTTGGGGCCTTAATCTAAGTGATGCCATGTTGGGCCTGTGGTTTCCTTTTTAGCACCAATTTATTATGGAGGATATTAGGAAGAATACAGATGAACAGCCAGATGAAAAGGTACATAGAATGAGGTCTGGGGGCGCCTGGGTACCTCAGTTGGTTAAGTGTCCCATTCTTGATTTCGGCTGAGGTCATGATCTCACAGTTCGTGGGATTGATCTGTGAGTTGGGCTCTGCGCTGACAGTGTGGAGCATGCTTGGGATCCTCTCTCTCTCCCTCTCTCTCTGCCTTTCCTACTTTCTCTCTCTCTCTCAAAATAAATAAATAAACTTAAAGAAAGAAAGAAAGAAAGAAAGAAAGAAAGAAAGAAAGAAAGAAGGAAGGAAGAATGGAAGAAAGAAAGAAAGAAAGAAGGAAGGAAAGACAGAAAAAAGAGGTCTGGAAGAGTCCTGAGTGCAGGAGCCTCTGTCCCCATGAAATTGGGGAGCACCACCCTCCCCAAATGTGGATACGTTCACCAACTCAGAAGCTCATCAAATCTCACTGTTCAAGAGGTTCATTTTCTTACTGGATCACTGGTTTATTATGAAAGGATACAACCAGGCACAGCCAAATGGGAGAGAAGCAGAAGGCAAGGCATGTGGGAAGGGTCAAGGAGCTTCCATGCCCTTGGAGACACAGTGTTCCAGAACCTCCATGTGTTCACTGTGAGAAGTGAGATGATTCATTTTCAGAAATACCAAATAAAAGCTGTGCTGTCTAGTTAACAATAGGTTTACAACCTATTGGAAATATGTACGAATCCCCATCCCTGCAATGGAGTCCCAAGCCCTTAGACACATCACTTCCTGGTTCTTCTTCCTCTCTCAATTTTGAGGGTTTATTTTTCATGGGCTTTCAATGATCCTGTGCTAAAGAACTGAAATCTCTGCATCACCTCAGGGAATGCACATTTGTTCCAATCAGACTACTTTTTGCCTTACATGGGCATAGGCGATGTCTGGGTAAGGCTGTAACCTCTGTAGTGCTCAGCCAATGAGGAACCAGGGGAGGGACTTGCATGCTAGGAGATAAATTGTCTCCTGTAACTGCCCTGTCCGTCAGACACTTGCTCTTGCAAGAAAGATGATTAAAACCTCGCTTCACTGTACTCTGAATCTCGGGCGTCCCTCCATTAATTGGGTCAGTGGGTTTAATTCTCACGTTCACCTACCTGGAAATTCCTGTTCAATAGTTTTTATAGCTTTAATCTCCAGTCCTGTCTTCCTTTCCCAGAGGTCAATGGGAGGGGCTAAAATTTCTAGTCCTCTAAATCAGCTTAGTCTTTCTGGTGTTCAGCCCTACCCTGAAGCTGTCTAGGGGCCCCACCCTAAGTCACTTCATTATTAGAATACTATCAAAAGTGGCCCCTTATGAGAGACAAAAGGCACTTCTATCACTCAGGAAATTCTAAAGTTTTTAAGAGCTTTGTACCTGAAACTGGGGACAAAGGCCAAATATATTTATTATACCATATCCCTCAACCCCTATTTTATGCCAGATCCCACCCCCTCTACTTCAGAGCATAGAGGCCAGGCAGATAATGTGAAAAAGTGAAGTAGGTAATATATATATGAATATATATATATTATACAAATAACATATATATATATATAATTTTTTTTCATAATGGTGTCTTTGTAGTACTCTAGCAGGTATCTTCTTCATTTCCATGAAGAAATAGGTCCTCTCCCATTTTTTCTTAATATTTTGAACTTGTTTTGGTTTTGGTTTCCCACTTTTGATAAATGCAGGGCTATAAACATAGTTCCCTTAACTCTTTCTCTAAGAAAAGTACAGTGACAAATGACAATTGACTCTTGAGCTCAGAGTCAGGGACAATAGGGAGTATGAAGACTATGGAAAACTATAGTGGATGCCTTATGTGGATCTTCAGGCTAGTTATTCTGTTTTCTCCAAAAGAGCCTGGAAATAAAGGTGTGTGTGTGTGTGTGTGTGTGTGTGTGTGTGTGTGTATAACCTTCTGCTTTTCAATGTTGACTGATGAGGGACTATAAGGCAAGCTGAGGGCAAAGCACAAACTAGCATAACCCTACCGGGGGATATGTGTGACATTCCTCAGGCACTCCTAGCTGCCCAAGCACAAAGGAAAGGGCAGAAAACAAATGGTTAAACTGATAGAGTCTCCATCAGTTTATAAATATCTTAGTAATATTACAAGGGCAATCTTATCGGTAGCCTAATATCCAGTAACTCTCTACTGTCTTAAGGACAGTAAAAAAAAAATAAATAAATGAATAAAGTGATCATAAAGTGTTCTAACTCAGACAATGAATTTCAAAAAAGAACAAAGATCTTGTAAAGATCTAGGAAAAGACTTGTAAAGAGTGCTAGATGGAGCAAAGTGGGACTTGTGAAATCCAGACCAGAGTCCCACACCTGAGTGTTTTACCAGGAAGACAGGCTGCTCATTGGGTTGCTGGCTGGTGGAGAAGTCTGCTCAGCTTCCTTTGAAAATAATGAGGTCATGGGCATTCTCTGAGGATGAGTGGCTCTGACTCAGCGATGTTGGAACTCAGGAGTTTTTTTCTTCCCTCACTCAAATCTGGGATAGAAATCCTTTCCATGTCCTCTTGTAACATCCCATTTCTACTGCTGTTCTAGGGATCTATTGCAGAATAATGAAATCATTCAAAAACTCAGCGACTTAAAACAAAAATACCCCTTTTTCTTCAACATCTCTCATAGTTCTGGATGTGCACTGGGCGCAGCTAAGCAGTTTACACCAGGGTGTCTCACGTGGTTACGCTCAGATGGCGCTGGCGTTGTCTTGAAACTTTGTCACTTACATGCCTAGTGTTGAGGTGATGCTGATTGACAGCAGCAACCTAAGTGGGCTCAGCCAGAACGTGCACAGGTGGGGTCCATGTGGCCTGGGCTTCCCTACCTCATGGTCTCTGAGTTCCAAGAGTGAGTGTCTCATGAGGACCAGGTGGGTGCAAGATGGCCTTTTCTAACCTAGGCAGCCTACAGAATTGGAGGAGATATTTGCAAGCAACCTATCTGATAAAGGGTTAGTATCCAAAATCTATAAAGAATTGGCAGACTCAACACCCAAAAAAGAAACAACCCAGTTAAGAAATGGGCAGAAGAAATGAATAGACACTTTTCCAGAGAAGACATCCTGATGGCTAACAGACACATGAAAAGATGCTCAACATCACTCATCATCAGGGAAATACAAATCAAAATCATGATGAATCATGATGAGATACCATCTCACACTTGTTAGAATGGCTAAAATTAACAACACGAGAAACAACAGGTTTTGGTGAGGATTCAGAGAAAGGGGAATTCTCTTGCACTGTTGGTAGGAATGCAAACTGGTGCAGCCACTCTGGAGAACAGTATAGAGATTTCTCAAAAAACTAAATATAGAACTAGCCTACAATCCAGCAATTGCACTATTAGGTAATTACCCAAAGGATACAAAAATACAGATTTGAAGTGGTACATGCACCCCACTGTTTATAGCAGCACTATCAACAATAGCCAAACTATGGAGAGAGCCCAAATGTCCATCAACTGATGAATGGATAAAAAATGCATGAAATGGATATATATACTCAGTATATACTCAGGAATATTACCAAGTCATCAAAAAGAATGAAATCTTGCCATTTGCAACTATATGAATAGAGCTAGAATGTATTATGCTAAGCGAAATATGTAAATCAGAGAAAGATAAATGCTATATGATTTCACTCAGATGTGAAATTTAAGAAACAGATGAACATACGGGAAGGGGAGAAAAAAAAGAGAAGAGAGGGAAACAAACCACAAGAGACTCTTAATGATAGAGAACAAACTGAGGGTTGATGGAAGGAGGTAGAGGGGGAAGGGCTAAATGGACGAGGGGTATTAAGGAGGGCACTTGTTGGGATGAGCACTGGGTGTTATATGTAAGGATGTATCACTCCTGAAACCAATATTGCACTGTATGTTAACTAAAATTTAAAAAAAAAGAAAGAAAGAAATGAAGAAAAAAGAAAGGAAAAAAGAAAAAAAAGAGAAAATGTATTAGTGTTCAATAATGACATCTAAATTTCAGGTTTTTTTCTTCTTTTTATATATAAAAGAGAGTAAAGTTCAACTATGTTTTAAGGAGTTGTTGGTTTTTCATTGGTTTAAATAATCTAAAGGAAAACAAATACTTTGGAATTAAAAACAAAAAAGAAGTCCTGAAGGATGATTTCCACTGTCCTCTCTACATTGTTCGAGTAAGTCACAAGCCCTCAGCCATATGTAGGAGGAGGACACAGAGCAATGTCAAAGAATTTGGGGGCACATTTAAAAACCACTACAACTACTATCATAGGACTTTAACACACTTTTCTTGTCTTCCTCCCCTACTAGAAAGTTAAGTTCCTTGAGGGCACTGGGGATTCTTATTAGTGTTTGGATTCCCCAACACAGAGCAGACATTCAATGACTGTTTCCTAGATGAATGAATGGGTTAGCATAGCAATATGAGAGGTCTCAATAAGCTGTCAAAGAGAAAAGACGTTCTGTTTTCGAGCTGTAAAATATTTGTTTGTTTTTGGAGAAGTAAAATATTTGGAAGAACTACCATCTGTAATTGAATTCTTTAATTAAAAAAATTTTTTTTAAGAGAGAGAGAGAGAGCATGAATAGGGGAGAGGGCAGAGGTGGAGAGAAAGGATTTTAAGTAGGCTTCATCCTCAGCACAGAGCTCAACTCGGGGCTTGATCCGACAGCCCTGAGATCATGACCTGAGCTGAAATCGAAAGTTGGACACTCAACTGACTGAGCCACCTAGTTTCCCCAACTTCTTTTTTGTTTGATTAATTTTTTTTCAACATTTATTCACCTTTGAGAGACAGAGACAGAGCATGAAAAGGGGAGAGGGAGAGAGAGAGGGAGACAGAATCTGAAGCAGGCTCCAGGCTCCTAAGCTGTCAGCACAGAGCTGAATGTGGGGCTCGAACCCGTGAACCATGAGATCATGACCATGTATCCTATGCTTAACCGACTGAGCCACCCAGGCACCCTGCACCCCAACTTCTGTAATTGAATTCTGAAGATACAGGGAAGCCATTAATGTTTTTAAAAAATGTAATTGGAGTTGTCATTAAGGAAGATAAATTTTTTAGTTTGTATAGGACACATTTAGGGATGGTGAGAAAGAGGAAGGGAGAAGTTTGAAGGCATCCAGCCACATGACATGCCATGACGCTCTGACTTGGAACAGAGGAGTGGAAGACAATGAAAAGGTAAAAACAAGAAGCCTCAGCAAAGACTAGGCGCAGAGGAGAGGAAGAATGAAAGAAAATTAAACTTTGGAATCTGGGTGCAGGGAAAATAGTAGGGTCATTAACAAAGGGAAGGCAGAGGGGACCACAGCTGAAATGTTAGATGCTCACGTCCCATTTGAAATCTCAACTCTTTAATGGAGACTTTCTGATTCCTTCTTAGCCAGACATAGTATGTTTCTTCTTGTCACTTTGTTATATTGTCATGTTGCTTACTTTCCTCTCTCTTGTATGAGGATTCTGACCCTATCACTTTTGTGTCCCATGTAGAACTGATGAGAGAAAAACTCTTTAAAGGCCTGATAGATAAGGGAAGTCATTTTTTATTTCTTTCTGAGTCAACATGACTGTACATGAACTTTGTTTCAGCTGGAAGCCTGATTGATGGTCCATCAAGTATGCGTTGTTCATCTGCTTTATAAGTGAGTGGTTTCTAGGAAAACATCTTGTCTTTAAGATATTGATCAATGCTCCAACTCTCTTTACTTCATGACGTTAAAACTAGTGATTTCCGCCTACATGTTAATCTAATCTTTTGAAAGAATTCACCTCTGAAATACTGATGGACAGATTAAAAATGTTTTTAATGTTTCTTTATTTTTGAGAGAGAGAGAGAGAGAGAGAGAGAGAGAAAGGGGGAGGGAGGATCAGAGAGAGGAGGAGACACAGAATCCAAAGCAGGCTCTAGGCTCTGAGCTGTCAGCACAGAGCCCGAAGTGGGGCTAAAACTCATGAGCCGTGAGATCATGACCTGAGTCAAAGCTGGATGCTTAACTGACTGAGCCACCCCACTGATTGACAGATTTTTATGTAAAAAAAGTATATAACCCTATAAAAACTATTCATTCCCTGGTGTACTTTCTTCCCTGTGAATATCGTGTTTCCTGGGCAGCTGTCCTGATCTGTACTAGAATAAAACTCTCTCTCTCACCCTCACTCCTGAACCCCCCCCCCTTTTTAATTATATTAAAATTATTTCTGGTCAACTTGCATGGACATTTCTTGGCTTAGTTGGCAGAATCTCAGAGAAATCCACCTGAAGCCACCTGAGGTCTTCTGGAACCTGGCACTTGTTACCAGCATGGGCCCTTTGTCTACCTCTGGCTTTTCTACAACTTTTGAGCGGATCAGTGAGTTCTGCTATCCAGACCTCCTTATTTTAAGTTGACAGTCCTGACTTTTATTCAAGCTGTTTTTAGACTGATTTTATTTGTACTGGTAAGATTTTCTGGGTAGGAAACCTATGGACAAGGGAGTAAAACTTGGGTTGGCTAATTCATATTTGGCTTTGATTTGGCAAGAAAATTTTAAAGACTGGATAATACTAACTAGTCAGAAAAGGAGAGATTGAATTATTCAGCTCTGAAGATAGGGGATACTTGCTCCTTCTAGCCAAAAACGTGTTCTCAGGTGACCGAGAACCTAATAGAAGTATCTGAGGTTGTTCCTCAAGATGAGAAGCAGTCCCATAGGGAATTCACATGGTAAATGAATTCCCATCTTCTTCACATGGTAAATAAATTCTGGCTTGTCTGGGGATGCACAAACAAGGATTGATCATCTGGTGCTTGGACCCCCCATGACGGTTTTAGACTACCAGCGGGAAACACTGGACCCCTCAGAGTGTTTCACAGCCTTCTGGAAGTGACACTCATAAACAGTACACTTTGATCGACTATATTCTTCTCTTCCAAGAGAATTGTCTAGATTTTATATGAAAACTAAAGCCTAAAGAAGACGGGAAATCATGCTTCTAAAGCTGAACAGCTCCCAGGGGCGCCTGGGTGGCTCAGTTGGTTGAATGCCTGACTCTTGGTTTCAGCTCAGGTCATGATCTCATGGTTGGTGAGTTTGAGCCCAGTGTCTGGCTCTGTGCTGACAGTGCAGAGCCTGCTTTGAATTCCGTCTCTCTCTCTCTCTCTCTCTCTTTCCCTCCCCTTGCCCCTCCCCTACTTCCTCTCTCTGTGTCTCTATCAAAATAAATAAGTAATCTTAAAAAAGTAAAAGAAAATTAAATGAAATAAAGCCCAACAGCTCCTGAATGCACAATAGCCACCTACATGTTCCTGAAAAAGGGACTCATAATTCTTTGTACTAGCCCTTGTAAACATCTATTGAAAAGTCTGGAGATTTGTTCAAGACCTGAGATCTAGAAATAATGTGGTGGTGCCTTGACCTCCAGTGGTCCCAAACCCACATACTTTTGCTCTCCTCGATTCCAACCAATAAGCACTACTGTTCGTAGTGGTAGATTTATGTAGCTCCTTCTTCAGTGTTCCTGTAGATGTATTAAAATCCATATTAACTCAAGCTCCTGCCCTAGGACACCCCAATTATGACCTGCCTTTCTTCATTTTTGTACATGAAAACAAAGGGAATGCTCTAAGTGTATTAATTCAGAAACATAGTGATCAACATTGACCTATAGGATATGATAGTCAACAACTTGGTTCAGCAGCTAAAGGACTTTCACCTCGTGTGAGAGTAATTTAGGCAACCTCACTCATATGCAGCACCACTGAGGAAATAATAATGGGCTCCCCTTAACTTTATTCCACATTCAGTTGGATCCCTTCTGTACTCTCATCTTACTCAACATTATTCTGTCAGTCAGCTTCTTAAAAAGTAGTATTACTCTCCATACCTAATAGTACTCCAGCTTGACAAAGTAACTTTAACCCTGCAACTTTACTTCCAGATCTACACAAAGACCTTGATCGTGGCTTTCCAATCAGGGCTCAGCAGACTGGCTCCTGCAAAGAAGGCTGTTGAGAAGAAGGGCCATTCTGCCACCAATGAGGTAGAGACCAGAGAATACACATCGACATTCACAAGCACATCCGTGGAGTGGGTTTCAAGAAGCATGCCCCTCAGGCATGCAAAGAGATCTGGAAATTTGCCATGAAGGAGAAGGGGAACTCCAGATGTGCGCGTTGACACTAGGCTCAACAAAAGAATGCTCCGAACTGTATCTGTGTGCAGTTGTCCAGGAAATGTAATGAGGATGAAGATTCAACCAAACAAGCTCTATATGTTGGTGACCTATGTACCTGTCACCACTTTCAAAAATCTACAGACAGTTTATGTGGATGAAAACTAATTGCTGATTGTTAAATAAAGGTATAAAACTGCAAAAAAAAAAAAAAAAAAAGAGCAAAAGACCTTGGTCATGACTGTATTTCATTAACTGATTACCTTCTTATTCCTAGAAATGACTTTGATGAGACCCCATTGATAATGCTGACTTAATTTGGTTTATAGGATTTATAGATGACCATAAAGATGAACAAGGACATTACTAAGCTGGATATGCAATCACGTCCTCAACAGATATAATTGAAAGTTCTTATTGACCCAAAATAAAATACTCACAATCTGAATTCATTGCACTAACTTGAGCTTGTCTGTTGGCTAAAAATCAAATAACAAATATCTATACCGACAGTCATTTTGCCTTTGGAGTAGCATATGACCTTGGAATGTTATGGAAACAACAAGGATTTTTAACTTCCTCAGGACAGCCTATAAAAAATGGAAAGCAGGTTGCAAAGCTATTAGATGTGACGCAACTACCAAAACAACTCGTCATTCTTTAGATACCTGGGCATTCTAGATTTGATACCATAGAAGCAAAAGGAAATCATTTGGCTGATATAACTGCTAAATGAACATCTCTAGACACAAATTTTGTCCAACATCACGAATGTTCATTATTCCTTGACACTAATTTATTAAAAGATCTTCTTTTATAGACTCAAAGGGGGAAAATTCGACCATCACTCAGGTATGGGTTGGGCCTAACGAGAAACCTATTGTTCCTATTGGAGTATAAAAACTTTCGCTTTCACCTATTTGTCAATTGACTCCTTGGGGATCTGAAAAAAATGATTTTATCGGGTGAATAATACTTATGGAAACTTTCTTCTTCAGTAACCTATCAAATGTATGCCCGCTGTACTATTTGCCTAATATATAATCCTGGAAAGTTATTACATGGATCACAAAGCTGTTTCTCACTTCCCAAAGGGCCATTTGAAGTATGGCAGTTGGATTTTTGTCCAGATGCCACCATCTCAAGGTTATAAATATGTTTTGGTTACGATTTGCATGTTTGCACATTGGTTTTCATCTTTTCCTTACAGAAGAGAGCTATGGCATTAACCGTAGGCAAATTATTTAGAAAGGATAATTCCTGTTTGGGAAATTCCCTCCAAACTACATCATGATCAAAGTTCCCATTTTACTGGACAAATAATTAAAACCATTTGTAATGTTTGGCCGATAATACATTTCCATTGTGCTTACCATCTGCAATCCTAGGGATTTGTGGAAAGAAAAAAAATGGTACCATTACGATTCAATTGGGAAAATTTTCAGAACCATTTAAACTTTTATGGCCGAAACCTCTCCTACTAGTACAGTAAAACCTTGGAATGCAAGTAACTTATTCTGTGAGTGTTCTGCAAGATGAGCAAACGTTCGTAATAAATTTTAACTCGATAAACGAGCAATGTCTTGCAATATGAATAGTATGTGATGCTGAATGTCACATGATCACAACTGACCCAGTAGTTCTTTCTCTCTCTCTCTCTCACTTGCTGAGGGATTGTGGGTGATCATCTCCCCTGCTCGGATGCTCAGTCTCAGGCCGCAGTGTTTGGCAGCGATCAATGATTTTTCAGAATGTTGGACAGGTGCCCACAACTGGTACTAGCGTATTTTTTGTTATTTCAGAGCACCTATGGACAGTCCTTTGCTTTTCCATACAAGAGGAAGATTAGGAATGTTTGCTTTTTCTAGGTCGGGCTGCCTGCAGATATAGACCCTTTCCTCTGCTGCCTTATTGCTAGTTACATTAAGTACAGTGTATGCCAAGAGTTTATTAATACTGTACTGTAGTCAACATCTGTGCGAGGGTATACAACAGCCCCCATGCAGGAAAAGATTCTCTTGAGCCAATAGAGATCTGTGATTCCATTAGGGATAGTGAAAGTCGCCCTACACAACTCTCCTGTCTCTTACCTCCTTCCACCAACCACGAACGTTTTCAAAGGTAAGTGCAGGTTAATTTATTTTTCTTTATATTTTGTATTTTCTTTATTATTTTGTGTTATATTACAGTATTGTAATCATTTCACATCAATATTTTTGGGTTGTGGAACAAATCGTCTGAGTTTCCATTATTTCTTATGGGGAAATTCACTTTGATACATTAGTGCTTTGGATTACAAGCATGTTTCTGGGACGAGTTATGCTCACAAACCAAGGTTTTGCTGTACTTCCAGGTCACAGATCTACTCCCTTTCGAAAACATCGATTATACCCTTTTGAAGTAATAACAACTGCATGGCCTATGAGGTTAGATGAAGAAATGTATGAACCAACCTTAATAAAATTATTGCCATTACTGTCAAGGCCTCATTATAGCTCTTAAACAAAATGAGAATTTGGTTAACAGTTTCTTTTACAGTGAGCTCCTGGGAGATGAAGATTTCAAAGACCAACCTGGGGATCTTGTTTCTTAGAAGACATCAAATAAAAGGGTCGTTACAACCTTGCTGGAAGGGACCTTATCAAGTATTACTAAATAATCCTTGTGCTGTTATGTTAAAAGGTCTAAACGCACACATCCACATTTCTCCTTTTAAAAAGGCCCCTTCACCAGAGTGAACTTCAATTCACTGACACTTGGCTCTGACTGACTAAGCGACGGATACCAGACCAGGATGAGAAATAGGTGATGTCAGCTTGTCCCAAGATTTGGAAACAGGCCTGTATTCTATTCTTCTTTCTTTTTCAATTTGTAATGTTAGAATATAGAAGCCTACCTGTTTGCTTACCCCCCTTTATTATATCCTGATGAAATATCATAGTTACCTGCGGATTTAGCTAATGTGACTTGAAATATTACCCTAGTACTTTACTGTGATGATAACTTAGATAACATATTCATGACCTCTTGGACAGACTGTAATGTTCCTTTAGCTTCTGATGCTTGAATTTTAGGAGATATATATATATTATAAAGGACTTCTATTAGGAAAAGCCTTTCAAGAAGTACTTCCTAACTCAAGTGTAACCTGCCTTATATACGACACTCAACAGATTGACCATTGTGTCTCTATAAACTTAGATGATAATTTATTAAGCAAGCTTCCTGAGTACAATGGGAGAAATTAGTGGCAGCTTGTCCAGCTTGCTAAAATATCCCGTGTATTCACAGACCACGTTTTTGTGGATGGAATGGCAAGCCAAAAAAACCCAAAAACCCAATGGGTGTCTATTAGAGATGCTACTTTAGGAGAGTGAGTTGGTGGATTCATCCACCTTCTAAATCTAACTTTGTCTTAGGACCCAGAAGATTATGAGAAGACTATGGCATACTCAGACCAAATTACACTGAGGAGTTTCTACTACTCAGATAGCATTCTGGTGAACCCAACACTTCTGGGTTCAAAATCTTTATCCTAATTGTACTAAAGCTGTTGGTTTACAATGGCAACAACACATTTGGCGAATAAGTCAGCATTAGCCCCAGTGAAGAAAGCAGGCTTTGGGTGCCATAAGGATCAGATTTGGGTATCCTCCCTCTGTCAGGCTGGGTTTGCCCTTAATAAAGACATGCCTGAGCACCTGGGTGGCTCAGTCGATTAAGCATCTGACGCTTGATTTCGGCTCAGGTCACAATCTCACAAAACTTAAGACTGAGCCCCACAGCTTGCTTGGGATTCTTTCCCTCCCTCTCTGTCTGCCCCTCCCCCACTCCTATGCATGCACTCACTCTCTCAAAATAAATTAATAAAAACGAACAACAACAACAAAAAGACCTGGGGCACTTGGGTGGCTCAGTCGATGAAGCATTCGACTTTAATTCAAGTCATGATCTTACAGTTTGGGAATATGATGAGCCCCATTTGGGGCTTTGTGCTTGGAGCCAGGAGCCTGCTTTAGATTCTGTCTCCCTCTCTCTCTGCCTCTCCCTGCTCACACTTGCTCTTGCTCTCTCTCTCTCTCTCAAAAACAAACAAACAAACAAACAAACAAACAAACAAAACAAAACCAAAACCAAAAAACAAGTTCAGGGGCATCTGGGTGGCTTAGTTGGTTAAGTATCTGACTTTGGCTCAGGTCGTGATCTTGCACTTCGTGAGTTTGAGCCCCGTGTCAGGCTCTGTGCTAACAGTCTCTGTGATGATCTGAGCCTGCTTCAGATTCTGTGTCTCCCTCTCTTTTTGCCCCTACCCTGCTCATGCTCTGTCTCTTTCTCTCTCTCAAAAGATAAGCAAACATTAAGAACAATTAAAAAAATAAAAAAAACCCCAAATCTTAAAAAAAAAAGATATGCTAAGGGAAAAAATACTTTTGTACAAAAAGGAAAATTAGAAGAATGTTTATTTCAGGAAGAAGGTAAAGGATGGAAATCTGTATCTGCGTGGGTTGACAATCTAGCATTAATAAAATGACTAGGGGCACCTGGGGGCTCTGACTCTTGATTTTGGCTGGAGTCAGGATCTCAGCCTTCGTGAGGTCAAGCCCCATGTAGGGCTCTGCACTGACAGCATGGAGCCTGCTTGGGATTCTTTCTCCCTCTTTCTCTGCCCCTCCCCTGCTTGTGTGCGTTCTCTCTTTCAAAATAAATAAACATTAAAAACAATGGCTAAATCAAACAGCATATTATGATGAAAAATGCTTATTGTATCCAACAGTGGAGAAAAGGATGTACTTTAAACCAAGAGCTCCTAGACATGCTAATCCACATGAATCCGAGGTACATATGGCCTTTTTTATTAACTGCAGGAACACAAAATATACACTTATGGAAATTATAAAATTTCCATAAATGTATGTTTCTAGAAATTATATAGCTCTCCTAATCTGTAGACAATCCTTAAAGCCTCTTATAACATATAAATGTTCAACTTCTGCCTTCATACCCAAACTTATGGCCAATCAGATTTATGATGTTGTCAATTAAGTGTGAACAGAAACTGTTTAAATATTGCCAGAGTTCTTCCCGTTGGAGGAAAGTGGGCCTTATTAGCCATTGATTCTTACTAGATTCCAATATCTATTGATCTCTATGAATTCAGGGAAAATATGTGGTTATGCCCTGGACAACAATGGAATCCCGAATTCACTCCAACCTGCCCTCTAATGGCTATGCCTATACAAGCTAACATAATACAGGAAAGGGAAGATTTTGCGGGGAAGGTTCATAAAACACCTCTGTAATACTCCTTGATTTATTTTGTAACCAGAATACTTTTCATCACAACACGACCGCTATATGGTATAATACTGGCTTTGCAACTCAAACAGAGTTGCCTGATGCTAACGAAAAATTATACTAATATTGCTACTGATGACCAAATGTTTTGGGAGCTAGAATGACACCACCACAAGATGTAATATCTATGGAAGCTAATTGGCCAGAGAAGTCTTTACAGATAACAGAAAATGTAATTACTATTTTAAACCGATCAGCTCAAACAGATCACAATGCACAAATAACTGTAGATAAAGAAGATATTCAATTAATTCAGGATAATCAAACTACCTGTGATGGATTTTTTTGGATTCTTTTGTCTTTCTGACTCTGTGCTTACTCCCCATTGGGTGCTTTGAATGTTATTAATTGGATATTTATTACTATTTCTGTCTTTATGCTATGAAGGTTATAAAAAAGGCGAAGGGAAAAACGCACCACAAAACACACTTACAATGTTTGCATGACAGTTCGATCTCATTGAAAAAAAGTCAATTGTAATATTTCCTATTTAAAGGCCATACTGTTGATCTTCCCCCATAGACTTCCAGGCCAACTAAATCAGGCCTAGCATTGAGGGACATGATGGACCCATGGTGGATAGGGAATCACCGACATCAAGGGACATCAAGCGACCCTGATCATCAATGCTTTCTGTCAAAAGATTACTGATCAAATGGGGGAACTGTTGACAGAAAAACTCTCTAAAGACCTGACATAAGGGAAGTCATTTTAGATTTCTATCTAAGTCAACATGAGTACATAAATGTCGTTTAAACCAAAAGCCCACCAAGCATGCGTAGGACATCTGCTTTAAATATGAGCAGCCTGGGGGCACCTGGGTGGCTCAGTCCGTTAAGCGTCTGACTTTGGCTCAGGTCATGATCGCACCGTTTCTGGGTTCAAGGCCTGCGTTGGGCTCTGTGCTAACAGCTCAGCGCCTGGAGCCTGCTTCAGATTCTGTCTCCCTTTCTCTCTGCTCCTCCCCTGCTTGTTCCCGGTCGGTCTTTGTCTCAAAAATAAATAAAACATTAAAAAAAAAAAAGACGAAAAAGAAATGAGCAGCCTGAAGGAAAACCTCCTGTCCTTAAAATGTCCATCAATGCTCCTACTCCTTCGTCTGTGACGTTAAAACTTGTGAGTCCTGCCTGCATGTTAATTTATAATTTTTTTGAGAGACTGTACCTCTGATACGTTGATTTATGGCTCTTTATGTAAAAAAGTATATAACCCTGTAAAAACTGTTCATTCCCTGGATCGCTTTCCTCCCTGTGATTATGGTGTTTCCCGGGCAGCTGTCCTAATCTGGGCTCGAATGAAACTCTATGTTCTTCTCCTATTAGAGTTCTTTCTGGTCAATTTATGTCTACAGAACTAATACAGTGCTTTGTACTTCATAAACCACAAGTACATGTACTTTTAGTGATGTAGTTTGGGTGGGAACAGAAGAGCCCTTTAAATTGACTTTACTTTGTTACTGTTTTAGTCCATTTGGACTACTCTACCAAAATACCACAGACTGAGTGACTTATAAATAACAAATTTATTTCTCAGAGTTCTGGACACTGGAAGGAAACCACGGGCTTAAAATGGCGTCACTTAGGTTAAGATCTCAAGCCAATAAACTAAGGCTTAATACCGAACCTAACTGCAGTTTTGACCTCTTCCGCCCCCCATAATGTAACCTTTAGCCAGTCAACATGGGAATATCCTGGTCGGCACTAGGAAATTCACTGATGGACCCCTTCCGCTCCCCTTAGGAGATGACCTTGCCTTAAACAATGGATTCTTGCTAATCATTTCCTTTTTTTCCACTCCCTCTCTACTTTTAAAAATATTTTTAATGTTTATTAATTTTTTTATAATATTTTGTTTTTGCTCTTATTTATTCTTATTTTTATTTTTTTAACATTTTAATTTATTATTGAAAGATGAGAGAGAGCACGAGTAGGGGAGGGGCAGAGAGAGAGGGAGACATAGAATCTGAAGGAGGCTCCAGGCTCTGAGCTGTTAGCACAGAGCCCCGACACGGGGCTCGAACTCATGAACTGCAAGATCATGACCTGAGCTGAAGTCGGATGCTTAACCGACTGAGCCACCCAGGTGCCCCAATGTTTATTTATTTTTGAGAGACAGAGAGTGAGTGTGGGAGTGCAAAGAGAGGGAGACACAGAATCTGAAGTAGGCTCCAGGCTAAGCTGTCAGCACAGGGCCTGATGTAGGGGCTTGAACTTGTGAACAGTGAGATCGTAACCTGAGCCGAAGTCTGTGCTTAACCTACCGAGCCACCCAGGTGCCCCTCTCTACTTTTAAAAACCTCTCCTTTTCTGTAGCCCTTTGGAGCTCCCCTCAACTTGCTAGATGGGATGTTGCCTGATTCATGATTTGATTAATAAAACCAATTAGGTGCTTGCACGGCTCAGTTGGTTAGCTGTCTGACTTCAGCTTGGGTCATGGTCTCGAGGTTCGTGAGTTTGAGCCCACATCAGGCTCTATGCTGACAGCTCAGAGCCTGGAGCCTCCTTGGGATTCTGTATCTCCCTTTCTCGCTATCCCTCCCTCCCTTCACTCTCCCCCCAAATAAAATAAACATTAAGAAGAAACTAAGAAAACCAATTAGGTCTTTAAAATCTACTTAAGTAGATTTTTGTTTTTTAACTCTCTCAATTCTGACTGCTATACCAAAACACTACAGACTGGGTGGCTTATAAACAACAGAAATTTACTTCTCATCGTTCTGGATGCTGGAAGTTCAAGGTGAGGCTGATAGCACAGTTAGGTGAAGGCCATCTTTGGAGTCGCAGATTTTTTGTTGTTCTCACATAGGGCTAGGGAGCTCTCTGGGGTCTCTCGCTCTCTCTCTGTCTCTTTTTCTGGGGTTTCTTTTAAAGGAGCATGAATCCCATTCTTGAGGGATCTACCCTCATGACTAATCACCCTCAGAGACCTCGTCTTCTAACACCAGCACATTGGGCGTTAGGATTACAGCTTGTGAATCTGGGGGGACACAATCATTCAGACTATAGAAGTTACTGCTTCTTTTTTTTTTTTTTTGCCATGCTTCACATTTAATCAGATTCTTCAATATTAATGCATAAAAGCTTTGGAACAAATTAGTCTCAAACCAGGAACAGTTCGTGTTAGAAAAAACTAGAATGAGAGCTAACATTCAATTTTCCATGTTCGGAATGCCTGAGAAAGCATTTTTTGACTATAAAAAAAGTTTATTTAACAAAAAAGTTCAATATGAAAATGCACAACCTGATTTTTAGATTGTAGTAAAACAGGTGCTATGGAGGGGACATGTGGAAGCAGTTGGTTTCTTCTGGTGAACACACCCGTTGTTTATACTCGTTCCAAGGCTTCTAACATGATGAGACTATTTCCTCGAATTACCACCATTCCAATATTGTTCTGTTGCCCACTAGTTGCCATCTCCACACCTTCATCTATCACAAGATTCATAAAGGGATCAAACCCCCGCAATATTCCTTGGACATGTCTGCCACCATTTAATTTCAATGATAATTTCTTGTCCATAAATTTTTTCAACTCGGGAGGGTGAGCTTTGCTCATGGTGTCTTACGCCGCGAGCTCAAAGATGCCTCCAAACGGAATTCGTGGCCAGAAGTTACTGCTTCTTTTCCACATTTACTTTCTTGTAGCCCCCTCTCCCACTTACACTTTATTTCTTCTGATATAGCTACACTTTTTAAAATGATTTTTCTATGTCAAAAGAGTGCATCAATAAAACTATCATGAGTTGGTTTTATTGAACAATAAATGAATTGGTATTTTGGCAAGCGTTGTTTATATTAGAACTTTTGACAATAATCCAGATTCCCTGTATGTTGTAGTGGTGGGATTCTCTTCATTACTCCTAAAGTCTTTTTTTTTTTTTTTAACGTTTATTTATTTATGAGAGACTTAGAGACAGAGTATGAGCAGGGGAAGGGCAGAGAGAGGGGAGACACGGAATCTGAAGCAGGCTCCAGGCTCTGAGCCGGCAGCACAGAGCCCGACGCGGGGCTCGAACTCACAGACTGTGAGATCATGACATGAGCCGAAGTCAGCCACCCAACATGACATGAGTCGAAGTCAACCACCCAGGCGCCCCTCTTCATTACTCCTGATGTTTCCTCACAGGAATACCTCCCCTAAGGAAGCTGAGTTCCGTGTGCGCTACAGAGTACTGGCGAGATTGTAGCTTTCATATTTGAGTGCCTGGCTAAGGTAGTGCTCAACCGGCAAATGCCTTTCTACGTTCAGGGCCAAGGGGGAAACTGGGAAGACATCTTGAATTCAAGCGGCTTGTTCACAGGCTTGAGAGTGGCAGATTCTCAAAAAATGACTGAATGGATTTCGAGGTGATATCTTTATTGTAGGTAGGCTTGCTGGCATTGCCGGTGCCCTAATTCATGACATCACCATCCTTTGTTATTGAAATGAAAAAGTGGAAGGAAAACTGGTATTAGGGCATCTGGCAGAGGTATTGGTCCTTCCCAAAGTGCACAGGCTTCTGAACCTTCACTATGAACCTCAGTCTCGAGAATCTACTGAGGGTCCTTTTTGCAGCTGAAACAAACATGAGGACGAAGAGAAAACCTTCCTTCATAGGAAGGCTTTTCGGGTAGGAGAGATTCCATAAAGTCAGCAAAAGCCGCGAGGCTCATG
Organism: Paguma larvata; assembly: GCA_030068075.1. Lineage (NCBI taxonomy): Eukaryota > Metazoa > Chordata > Mammalia > Carnivora > Viverridae > Paguma > Paguma larvata. The sequence continues at coordinate 96,683,572 of CM057828.1, read as the reverse complement.
TTGGAAACCATCTGTCTTCTATATTGTGGAGGTTGGGTTGTAGGCAGAGCTCGCCCATCAATGTAGCCCTGGGTGCCAGAGGCTTGGGACCAAGGCGAGAGATGGAAGGGAAATGTTTCCTATAGGAGGACCCCCATACAGTAAATATAGAATGCCCAGATTAACCTTTTTCTAGATGATGTCTTTCAGTTGTGTTTAAGTTCACAAGACATGGATTCTGAACAGTTGGCATTGACCAAGGGGCATTAAGGTGAGATCAAAAACTAAGATTTTCTCCTTCCCTCAGATACTCCTGAATTTCTTCTTCAGTCTTTGGCAACATGAGGTACTGGATTTTGGAAATATAATTTTAATTTTTCCTAGGATGTTTGCTTTGGAAACATTGTTTTAGAAATTTCGTGGTGGTGGGGCTGATGTTATGACATTCTTGTGTCTCATGAACCCTTTGGACTTTTCAAAACTGGGCTCAGGAACGGTGTGCCTCAGAGCTAGCCAGCACGGTCCCTGGGATCTTGCAGGATCTAGCTCATTCTGGCTCAGGTTGCAGCTACTCAAGGAGCCACACCACTGCTCAGGCCCAGAAACCCCACAGCTGAGACTGACTGTGCACAGATTGGGACTGATGGTTTTACCACCTTAATTTAAGAGCTTTGGGCTTCAGTGCCTTTGGGGTTTCTTTTGTGATGAGATTTGAACTTTAATTTTGGAGTCTGATAATGAGGGGTTTTAAAATGGTTGTTCAGGGGCACCTGGGCGGCTCAGTCGGTTAAGCGGCGACTTCAGCTCAGGTCATGATTTCACGGTATGTGAGTTCGAGCCCCACGACGGGCTCTGTGCTGACAGCTCAGAGCCTGGAGCCTGCTTCAGATTCTGTATCTCCCTTTCTCTATGCCCTTCCCTTGCTCACGCTCTGTCTCTATGTCTCTCAAAAATAAAATTAAAAAAAAAACCACTAAAAGAAAAAAGTTTAAAATGGTTGTTCATATTTGCGACACTTCTTTATTGTTGGCATTTTATTGTTGGAATTCCTTCCTTCCTCCTTTCCTTTCCTTTCCTTTCCCCCTCCCTTTTCCTTTCTTTCCTTCTTCTCTCTTTATTTCTTCCTTCTTTTCTTTCTCTCTCTCTCTCTCTCTCTTCCTTCCTTCCTTCCTTCCTTCCTTCCTTCCTTCCTTCCTTCCTTCCTTCCTTCCTTCCTTCCTTCCTTCCTTCCTTCCTTCCTTCCTTCGTTCCGTTCTGATGACACCCTGCACTAGATCGGTTTGGGGAGCGGGTGCTGGGACGGACAAGAAGCGCCCATCTCAGGGGATTCTCCTGGGCCTCAAGTGTTCCTCCACGCAGATTTCGAGGACACACCGGCCTGGGTGAAATCCCCAGAGGTCCGCGCTGTGACTGCCAAGCAGCAGGGGTAGGGGGCGCCAGAGGCACAGCAGGGCTTTGATGTGAGGCTCCATGTCGATGGTTGGAAAGCCGCAGCTGTACCTGCGCATAGGCACACCATCGGGCCTACCAAGGAACTTCTCGAAGTTCCAGACGACCTCGGTGGGCACACTGGAGACCAGGTGATGAACTTGGGGTGGGTCGTGCGCGCGGTGGCGTCTTCCCTAGGGGCAGGCAGAGCCGACCGCAGGACGGGGAAGAAGGGGTGCGCCTGCGCGCTGTTCACCGGGCCCTTCTCAAAAAAGCGTAAAGTTGGGCTCGAACCAGCCGCTGGGTGGGAAGTACTCGAGGCAATTTCGGATCTCTTTGTTCTTGGCATTCCCCTGATGCACGATCTGCTTGCAAGGAGAGCGGAGCACAATCAGGCCTGGGGCCTGAGGTGCGGCTGCATCATCGGCTGTATCATCAGGGCGTAGTCCCCGTAGTCCCCGAGTGTGTGCCTCAGAGCAATGGCACACTCTCCTGTCAGCATCTTGCCCCGAAGGGATCCCAGGCTCCAGAGGTCTACACCCAGCGAGAGGCTGCAGCCTCCAGTAGAGAGGTGTACAGCGCTAGCTGTGGGGACATGAGTTTCTATTGTTGGAATTTCTTTCTTTCTTTCTTTCTTTCTTTCTTTCTTTCTTTCTTTCTTTCTTTCTTTCTTTCTTTCTTTCTTTCTTTCTTTCTTTCTTTCTTTCTTTCTTTCTTTCTTTCTTTCTTTCTTCTTCCTTCCTTCCTTCCTTCCTTCCTTCCTTCCTTCCTTCCTTCCTTCCTTCCTTCCTTCCTTCCTTCCTTTCAACAATTTATTGTCACGTTGGTTTCCATACAACACCCAGTGCTCATCTCGTTGGAATTTCTTAATACCATCATTTACTCTCCTTGCAGAGCTCTGAGAGCGGTCTCAGCTAACAAGGCTGGGTGTGATCTGGGATGGGAATGGACGAGGCGAATTTCCAACCTTGGGTGCAGAATATACTTAATGTTAATATATTGTTCAGAATCATTTTGGGGGTTTCTGGGGCCAGTAGTGGGAGGACACAAAAGGGGAGCAGTGGCTGGCCTTGGCTGAACGGAGCCCTAATTAGATTCCTGAGCCTTTCTCCCAGGTAGTCTGCCACATCTTTAGCTCATTGTATGCTTAACTGTCAAATTAAACAGGTTAAAGAAGAAAAGGCATGGGAATGTCCGGGGGGGGGGGGAGGGGGGAATATGTGTACTACCTCTGATAGATCTTTCCTGATGGAGAGAGCTCCATGATAATGACTCTTGCGGCCACTCCGTTCCGTCACTCACAGCCCTGGAGAGGTAGAGGGATTTATCTACCTGGTAAAGTTGGGAAGAATACGTGGGCAGGCCGCCCTCACCTTGGCCCTTCTTCCTCTTGGGAATGAGTTGTCCTCAGGGAGCATGTATTCTCTACTTGAGAGGGCCTTCCCTGGACTAGCATTGTCTGTGTCTGGAAGGGTAATTTTTTTTTTAAGTTTATTTATTTTTTGTGGGGTGGGGAGGCAGAGAGAGAGAGAATCCCAGGTGGGCTCCACACTGTCAGCACAGAGCCCAACGTGGGTCTCAAACCCACCAACCATGAGATCGTGACCTGAGCCAAAACCTAAGAGTCAGACATGTAACTGACTGAGCCACGCAGGCACCTGGAGAAGGGTAATTCTAACTCTGGCATTCAGTTAGCCACCATCTGGCTTTTACGCGAGGCTACTTACTCGATCTTGGCATTTATTGCTATTACAGATATTACTTTGAGCTCCATTTGCTGCTTTTGCTTTATTTCTCCATTTCTCTAGGAATTGGAATGGAAAGAGGGATGGTAGTATTCAGCTCCTCAGAGACCCTACCATTGTGAATATGATAGTTACGATTCCGAGTAGCAGTAGTGATTATTTCCAAAAACGCACTTCTCATGTTTGTGGTGCTTGGGTAGTTCAGTCGGTGAAGCATCTGACTCTTGAGTTGGGCTCAGGTCATGATCTCTTGGTTAGTGAGATTGAGCCCCCTGTTGGGCTCTGTGCTGACTGTGTGGAGCCTCCTTTGGATTCTCTGTCTCCCCCTCTGTCTCTGCCCCCCCCCCATTCTCTCTTTCTCAAAAATAAATAAACTTAAAAAAACTTTAATAAAAAAATAAAATGTCCTTTTCATGTTTACATCCATGCGTGTTCGTTACATTTAATACTAACATGGAAGTTTCAAATGTGTGGTTCGTATATTAGCATTATGACATCTGCTGGGGCTCAGGTGACCCTGAGGGTGACAATAAGCACCATCATTTTTAGGACTCCCCGTGATACCGAGCAGATTATGTAACATGTCCCCTGCTCTTTCAAGGCTGTCACCGTAAGAGCCCTTGGCTTGACCTCTTGCTGACCTAGGGAAGGTAGCAGCGCCCAGAGATGCCATCACATGTGTCTTGAGATTTAGAGAGAAAAACAGAATAATCTAGCTGGATGGCAAACTTGAAGAGGAGAAGTCAAAACACACGTAAGAGTAGGAGTGAGTCACTAACTTTTCCGGTGAGTGTTGAATTCAGAAGGAAAAGGAGAAGAGTCCTGGACAATTTGGCGAGATGCTTTTTTTTTCTCGCTGCGTGTGGACGCATGCTGTGAAGCAGGCTGCAGGCTCCGAGCTGTCAGCACAGAGCCCGACACGGGGCTCGAACTCACCAACCAGGAGATCATGGCCTGAGCTGGTGTGAGACGCTTAACCGACTGAGCCACCAGGTGCCCCTCTTTTGCTATTTCATTAGATCCTTCTGACAGCCATGGAAGGTAGGCAGAATTGATATTGTCTCTCTCTATTTTTTACTTGACGAAGCTAAGAAGTTCGGTAATGAGCCAGTCCCGGCCCTGTCCTCGGATTCCCGGCCCAGTGCAATCGATTCCAAGGCACATGGTTTCCCCCCAACATTTTAACGTTCCTGAATTAGGATGCATCTTATCAATGATATATCATAGTTTAATCGGCAGATGTTTATTCCCAGTGGTGTGTAAAATAAGGGAGCATCTTCTATTGTTAAGGCGTAGGTTCACTGGAATGCAGTCACTAGGTAGGGGTAGGAAGTAATAAGGGACCCAAAGATGAGGTGAGAGATGAGGGAAGACTTTGTGGAGGAAGCATACAGCCCCCTGTCTCTTGGTCCCTTAGCTGCAACTCTGAATTCCAAAAGAGTTTGGTGGTGGCGGTGTTCGTTTGCTTTCAAGTTTGGCACTAAACGTATTTGGCGGCAACACCTGACCTGAACCGATGTAAAGTAATTTATCAGAATTATCGGAATGGAATGTCTCCATTGCCATTTTGACTTAAAAACTATAAAGAATTTATAAATATCATATTTAACTATGACCAAATTATATACTTTCAGTTATTCCACCTACTGTGAAGATCGGTATGTTTAGCTGCAGAAATATTAATGTTTGATAGTGGAGCTTTGTCCCAGCCCCTCGGGGGGAGGAAAAGGGGAAGGTGTTACCTAATATTGGGTCCATGTCCTGCACTGTCTTTCTAAAATATGTAAAATTCAGAATTTTGAAACCTATCTGGACCCAAGGGTTATGGATAAGAGACTGGATTGTATCTGAACCGGGGCTTGATTGGTGGAGAGAATTTCAATGTTCGGAGGGGATTTTAGGAAGAGGAAGAGCATCCTCCCACACCAGCTTGGGTCTAGGCCTAAGTCATTATCTAACCATTAAATTTGCTTTAAGGGCAGAGATGAGAGGCGTTTTTGATAAGTACTCTCCCTTAAGTCATGATTCATACACAGTTAGAGGGTTGGACTTTCTGGGTTTGGCTTCTTCCCCACAGTATTAATCTCCTCCTTTTCCCACAAATCACCTGACTTCGCTGAAAACTCTGTAACACACCCTTTGGCTGGAAAAGAATGTTGGGCAATCGGCGGAATTCCCCTCTCCTCCTTTCTCCCCCTGGAGCTCCAGCTGGAGGGACCTCAGGCCTGACCGAAGTATGCAGTTCTTGTTTCAAAAGCAGAGGGAGCTCCAAGATCAAGGCTGAGTTGCCCTTTCCCTGTGTCCTGGTCTCCCAGCCCCCCCGCCCCGTTTGTTTAGCTCAGGGAATTTCAGACATGCACACTGGGGTAGAGAATCATACCAACAGAACCAGGACAGGGAGGCCGGCAGAGGTTCCTGCAGAGGGAGCGTCCCGGTCCTGAGCTGCTCTCCCTGGGAGTCGGCAGGGTTGCCCAGCATGCCCGCTGGCACGAGAGAGGGGACTGACCCACTTGCTCCCATCAGCTGCTGAAGGTAAAAACCTTAAAAACGGAAGAGCAGAGCTTTGATGGAAGAAAAAAGAAAGGCAGAAAACTTCACAGAGGAAGGTTTCGGGCAAAGATGGGGGGCTGGAAGGAGCAGAATAAAAGGAGGCAGAATATAGTCAACCTATTTCTCTTAGGTAGGCCCCCCCCTTCCCCCACCGCCACCCCATGACTTACCACTGTTTTCAGGGTTAGAAACATTTTTGGCAAGACTCTTTTAAGAACTGTGGAGCGAAGTTCCTCTTTTTAGTAAAGGAAAGAAAAAAAACAACCCAAACTCTGGAAAATTAACATAGGAAATTGAGGGAACACCTTTCCTTTCCTTTCGTGTTTCTCGTCATTCAGCTGCCCTTCTTCTCATCTCCCACCCGACCCTGCCTCAGACTACTTCTCCCAAGGTCCCTGCCTTCCCTAAAAGAAACTCATTCCTCCGTCCGTGGCCATTGGGAGCACCAACAGAAATACGTGCAACTATTAAATAAGTAGTAAAGAGAGCTGGCGTGAAGTGGTAAGGGGAGTCCTTGCCAAAAGAGGAGGGAGAGGTGTCCTGGATGGATAGTCATGATGGCGAAAGACGCCTCAAAGCCCGAGTGGGAATGGGGATATTGTTTTGTGAGGCAGGAGAGAGGCTGATAGAGAGGGGGCAGGGGTTGGGGGGGTGGGGGTGAAGGAGGGAAACAGAGGAGGAGGAAAATTGGGAGAAAGTGCTTATTCTTTTGGAGAAAAACTGGGAGAAGATCCCGAGAAGCAATGGGAGAAGGAGAAGATCTAGTTTTGGTCTAGCAAATGAATTGAAGTAGAAGCAGGGACGGTGGGAGAGGGCAGGCCTTAGGTGCTGATCAGCGTGCGGCTTTGTTTAACCTGTGTGTTATTGTCATGAAGGTGACACTGAACCCCAGGTGACCCCACCACCAAAGCAGTTGCCTGTGTTTGTTAGACAAACACAGCCAGGCCTGCCACCCCTTTGCTCCAAGGTCCAGAGGTGCAGAGAGTCAGGACCAAGAGGCGTGCTGTTCACCGGGGATGAACAAATTGCCAAAGATGCGGTAGGTGATCACGAGTCTACAGAGATGTACGCGGGTTCTATTCCTTTAATCTTCTCAAGAAAACAGCTGGGCTCTGAAGCCCAGGCTTTCGTTTGACCTAGGCCTTTTCGCTTTGTTCCAACCTAAGCTTCTCCATGTTCTCTTGCCTCCTCCTTTCCCCTCCCTTCTGCCCATGACAAGTGCTAGGGCCCCACACTAGTCTGCCAGTACCTGGTCACCCACCTCTCCATATGTCTTTTTTTTTCAGGTGCGTTGTCCTGTTTGCCCTTTTGGCATCAGTTTATGCCGAGCCTACTATGTATGGGGAGATCCTGTCCCCTAACTATCCTCAGGCATACCCCAATGAGATAGAGGAATCTTGGGATATCGAAGTTCCTGAAGGGTATGGGATCCATCTCTACTTCACCCATCTGGACTTAGAGCTGTCAGAGAACTGTGCATATGACTCAGTGCAGGTATATTGTAATAAGCACGAAAGGATAGAACTGGGGCTGGTGGCGGTGGAACGTTCTATTGTCTCTGTCCATTTTTTTGACCTCCATGCCAAAATATTACTCTGTATTAGCTTCCTTTTGATTCTTCTCTTAGATAATGTCAGGAGACTTAGAAGAAGGGAGGCTCTGTGGGCAGAGGACCAGCAAGGATCCCGACTCCCCAATCGTGGAAGAGTTCCAAGTCCCATACAATAAACTCCAGGTGATCTTTAAGTCAGACTTCTCCAATGAAGAACGTTTCACCGGGTTTGCTGCGTACTATGTTGCTGTGGGTAAGGCTCACCCTTCTTTATGTACCTTATTGGTCCAGCTAAAAGGTGGAAAGCTGAACAAACTGAGCAATTCGGTGAATAAGGATTCTGTTTGTAACTCTTAAGACCTGTTGGCTTGACTTGGGTCTGTCTCTCCTTGAATTGCCTTTGTGAAATTCAAGCACGTGCTATCTTAATAGTGATGATGATAATGGTAAAAATAGGTAACCAATAGTAATTTATTGAGAACCACTATAAACTGGGATTTATATTAAAATCCAAGAATTTTACCTATAATGATGTAAAATTCACCTCAACTCTTCAAGGCGGGTATTATGATCTCCACTTAAAGATAAGGAAAGAGAAGACTAGGAAACTTAAGTAACTTGCCAAGAATCACACGAGGAATGCATGCTAGTCAAAGCCATCCAATGGCAAACAAACCTTCAAATTCTGGGTGCTTCTGTACCTAACTCCAGGTTAAAGTGAAGTTAGAACATCTCGTAAAGCCAAATTATCGTTTAGATTTGACGTGAGGTGCCCAAAGTGTACTAATTGCTCCTCTCTGCAGAAGACATTTCATCATGTTTAGCGTATAGAGTGTTGTCTCTGGAGCTGAAATGCCCTGTTTGTGAGAAAGGCCAGGGGTCTCTGGCATTGAGAGCTCCCTTATATCTGTGTAATGGTAGGGCAAACTCTCGAATCATATTTCAGGAGAGTAATACAGAATAATACCATCCCGAAATGTGATTCGTTCATTTATTTAAGTAACAGGCCTTTCCTACCTTTTCTTACCCTTGTAGGGTTGGGTTTAAACTCATTCTTCCTTCTAGGTCTTTGACCTTGACCTCAATCTTTCTCTACTTTTTCTAGATATAAATGAGTGCACAGACTTTGCTGATGCCCCTTGTAGCCACTTCTGCAACAACTTCATGGGTGGTTACTACTGCTCCTGCCCCCCAGAATACTTCCTCCATGATGATATGAGGAATTGTGGAGGTGAGCTTAGTATCAAGAGGGTTCGTGTTCCCTGGGGTTTGGAATGTCTGGAGGCTTCAGTTAGATCTTTGTTGACCTTTCCAATTTTGACTAGCCTCAGCTTTGCTTTGGCATCTATCTTTAGTTACCCATAAGCTGTGGAGGAGCCCCAAGAGTGGAGGAAGACAAGCCTACAGGGTCAAGTTAATGAATTGGAGAGGAGAAATAGATGCCTGTTAAGAGTCTACCTGGGGCTTTTCATAACCATGAAAGGCTCTATCATAAGCAATGTGATGGAAACTGACTAGGCATTGGGTATCTCTACTGATTTGCATGGGACATGCAATTGTGGCATGTGGGCTTCAGTTAGGAATGGTTAGTTCATGAGAAGAGTCACAGAATGGAGCAGGAACTCCTTTGTTTGACCCTATATTTGATTCCCTTTTTCTCTTTTTCTCCCATAGTCAATTGCAGTGGGGATGTATTCACGACACTGACTGGGGAGATCGCAAGTCCCAATTATCCCAATCCATACCCAGAGAACTCAGAGTGTAAATATCAAATCCTGTTGGAGGTGGGATACCAAGTGGTGGTGACTGTGCGGAGAGAAGATTTCGATGTGGAACCAGCCGATTCGGGGGGCCATTGCCCTGACAGTTTAGTTGTGAGTGATGCATGATTAGTTTTCCTCCCAACTCACGCAGAGAGATTTCTCTTCAAAGATAAATTATCTTTCCTTCAGTCCTTTCTTTTCTTCTCCTCCTTCTTATTTTATGTTACTTTTATTACCTTCTTTACTTTTGTCCCCTCCATTTTACCTACCTGTATCTTTTAGTTCTTTCTCTCTCTGATTTCACCATTTTGTTTCTTTTCAGTTTGTTGCAAGAGACAAACAATTTGGTCCTTATTGTGGTCATGGATTCCCTGGGCCACTAAATATTGAAACCAGGAGTAATGCTCTTAATATCATCTTCCAAACTGACCAAACAGAGCAAAAAAAGGGCTGGAAACTTCGTTACCATGGAGATCGTAAGTAACCTATAAGCTGGTCTTTGGTGCTACCAAAGTCCCTGGACAATGTAAAATCCAAACGGGTGGATTGTGGTATGGATAGGTATCCTGGGATACTTCACTTCTTCGGCAAGATCTAAACCTGTCAGCGGTTGCTAGAAATGCCTGAACCTCTAGGAATCCTTCAACTGGGCTTGCGGGTGCAGATGACTTGGGGTGGTTAGGGTGTATAACTTGGGGTGGTTTGTTAGTAACTACTAACGCGGCTGGGAGGATGAAATTGGCTTAATGACTCTTCTTGAAGTATGTAAGACCATATTATTTTAGACATCTCCATTGGAATGTTAGGCATCAGGACTAAGGATGACTGAAGGATTTTAGAAAGCGTGAAGACGATGTAAATAGTATAGAGATTCTCCAACTCTTTGGTAATTTTTTCCCCTGTTCTTTCCAAGCAATCCCTTGTCCCAAAGAAGTCGCTGACAATTCTATTTGGGAGCCTGAGAAAGCAAAATATGTGTTCAAAGATGTGGTGAGGATAACCTGTCTGGAAGGGTTTGAAGTTGTACAGGTAAAGTACTGTTCGGGGCTTCTCCCTAATGCCTATGTCAGGATGAGCATACTGGAATTGTCTAGTGGTTTATTGAATGTCCTTGTTTGAGCAAGGTATGACTCCTTTTCCATAAACAGAATACCACACAGGATCTTTAGTCCTTCCTTGTGAGTCAAGGATCTCCTTGGCCAGATTGACATTCTCCTTCTGCTTTCAGTATTCTTGGAGAAGGTGTTCTGATATGCTGGGACAAAGTCATCTTTTAGCCTCCACTACTGGGCACTTTGGGTCATTCTGCTACGATAAGATGTCCCCAAGCTTTTTATGGTCAGGATTCCTCGTCAATCTAAGGCTGGAGATTGATTCCATTTTTGCTTTTGATTTCCTATATCTTTCCTTATAAATTAATGGTGATGTGTATTATTCTCCAGGGAAGTGTTGGCTCGAGATCTTTCTATTCTACTTGTCAAAGTAATGGAAAGTGGAGTAATTCAAAACTGAAATGTCAACGTATGTATCTCTTTAAAGTGGGTCTCGTTTCTTTTCCTTTCAAAGGGAATTGAAAAATGGGTTCATCAAGATTCAAATTCATGTTTTCCTCTTAGGCTTGTGAGAGAGTGGGTCGGGTTTGTCTGAAAAGAACCCAGCCAATTCATTGCCAGCCGAGATCTGGTCCTAGACTGGTCAGACTAGCAGGCTTCTTTCAAAGAAAGAGGCTGTGGGATTGGTAGAGTTAGTAGCACCATAGAAGTCCATTTCCGGCTTCTGCAGGGGCCTCCACCAACCACTGAGAAGCTACAACTCCTTGCAGATTTCAAGGGGCTATCTGATTTTCAGGACTCAGTGATCTGGGGAGATTCAGCCTGGGTGTTTATGGATGTGTGGGTAGAGAAGGAGTGAGGAACATGGCCTGCGGGATGGAACTGGCTCCAATGACTCTTTCTTGAAGGAAGTGGCTTTCCTGACCATCCCTGTCCGCTTTTCTCTCATAGCTGTGGACTGTGGAGCTCCTGAACCCATTCAGCATGGTACAGTTGAAGATCCAGAAAATACTTTATTTGGTTCTGTCATTCACTATACTTGTGAGGCGCCATATTACTACATGGAAACTGAAGAAAGTGGTAGGTTTCTTTGACTAGGGAAAAGAGGAGAAAGAGTGAGGGTCAGAGAGTGAATAGCGCACTCTTTCTGGGCTGGAGAGAATTTGGAGAGAAATGAAGGGGATGGGATGGACTTTGTTTATTCTCTTGGCTTAGTCTAGAGACACAGTTTTCCTGTGGGGATATAGGATGATCTGTAGGGAATTAAAGAGGTCACCTAGCTCAGTTTCACAACTATGGCAGGAATTCTCGCTATGATATCCATTTTCATGTGGTTATCCAGCTTCTGACCAATTATTTAATGTAGAACCTACAGGAGTAATGCTTCCAGTGTCAAGTCACCATACCAAATGACTGCTTTTAAAAATATATGTATATATATATAATGTTTATGTATTTATTTATTTTGAGGAGGGAGAGCACAAGCAGGGGAGGGGCAGAGAGAGAGAGAGAGAGAGGGAGAGAGGGAGAGAGAAAATTTCAACTGCGAGAATTTGAACTGCAAGATCACGACCTGAGCTGAAATCAAGAGTTGGATGCTCGACTGAGTGAGCCACCCAGGCGCCCCAAAATGCCTGACTTTCTTGATGCAGAGGACTTGGCAGTACTAGATGAAAGATGGGATAAGACATAATATGTACTACTTCGTTGCTTTTAATTTAATTTATTTTCCCACTTGAAGCATTTTTCCAATCTCTACCATAACCCTCCTTCTGCTTTGGAGACTCTTCCTTTCCCTCCTTTGGCAGAATAGAGGACAGAGGGGATTGTTTAGAGGGTCTTCTCAAGATTCTTTTCTAGTTGATTTGATTTGATTCCCTCCTCAAATGCCGGAGTTGCTGAGGCTCTGAACGAAAGGGGGGAATGAAAGGGAGAAGATGAGATGGTGAGTGTGTCCTGTGTCCCTTGTGCTGTTCCAGGGGAGTATCGCTGTGCTGGCAACGGGAGCTGGGTGAATGAATTGCTGGGCACGGAGCTGCCAAAATGTGTTCCAGGTAATCAGGGCTCAGGGCTGGGGAGAGACCATCCACATAGGTGCAGGCGAGAGGGTCCAGCCTCTGAAAGTAGCTGCAGTCTTTTTGGGAAAGGACTTAATGCTCTGGGTCTAGCCCAGTGAGGTGAAGATAACACTGGGGTGTGAGCCCGCCAAGGCCTTGGGGAATTCCTCCACTGCGCTGAGTCAGGCCAACTGACGGGAAATAGAAAATCAGCCAGTGACAGCTGGTGTCCGAGTGAGGGCCAGTTAGGTTTGGTAGAATAGATGTAATAAGGGGACATAGAATTGCTAAAAACAGGGCCTGAAAATTGAGAATGAGGAATCCACATGCAGAAACAAGACCAGTTGAATAGCTTAGTTATTATATAAAAGTCTATATGGCAACAAGATACAGAGGAATGAAAGAAATGAGGAGTTGCAGACAGATCAGAGTTGAATAGAAAAAGGCTTTCAGGCAAAGCCAGATTAATAATGATGATCCTGTTAGTAACAACAGTATTACTGAGGGCTAGGTACTGAGCTAATTAATTGCATTTATTATCTCATTTCGGTCCTTGCAACAACCCTTCGAGAGGTGTTATTAGTCCCATTTCAGAGATGAGTGAACTGAATACAAGATCATAGAGTTAGTAAGGGGTAGCAGTAGACTTTGAACCCAGGTCTGTCTGAGTCTAAAGTCTGTTATGCTCAACTCAGAGTCCACTCAGGCTGACTACTGAGGGCTTTATGTAAGCCGATTCATTGGGAATAAAATTCAGTTGTAGTTGCATTCGGTAATGGCCAAGTGTTCAACCCTGGAATCAATGGGGAATGAAATGAATGATGAAAGAAGAGAAGCTTCTTTTTGCCCTACCTTCATGGATTACCAGGAGGTCCTCAGGTGCAGTTAGGACTTCAGTACAGAAGGTAATTAAGCATTTGATCTGGGTGTCAGATGAAGGTAAAATGCTTGCCTTTTCCACCATCCGTATGGGGAAAGAATTTCCCAGCACTGGCTCCAGTTAGGGTGTTGTCTCCATGTGTTGAACCTAGGATGAAGTGTACCTCTAGAGGGGCTGTTCATAGTGTGAGGCACTAGCTCATTTGGACTCCTCAATTCACACACGGCTACGGTTTAACCAGAGTCTCTCCCACAAGACTGCCTGTGACTTCGAAAAAGTGAGATGTTTGGTGATTACATTCAGGATGAATCAGATACTCAGATGGTTGACCAAATGGAGGGTTGGCTCTATTGTGCCAGAGAATTCTGAAGCCTGGCAGGTTTTTGAGTGGTTAGAGGATCTGCAGGAGGCCAGTAATTTATTTCCTGTTCTCTCTCCACCTTGTTCTTCTTTCTTCCTAGTCTGTGGTGTTCCCAGTAAGCCCTTTGCAGGAAAACAGAGGATATTTGGAGGATCCATGGCAGAGATTGAAAATTTCCCCTGGCAAGTCTTCTTTTCAAACCCATGGGCTGGTGGGGTTCTCATCGATGAGTACTGGGTGCTGACAGCTGCTCATGTCGTGGAGGGAACCCGTGAACCAGTAATGTACGTTGGGTCCACCTCAGTAGTGACCTCAGACCGTTCAAAAGCCCAGATGCTTACTGCCGAGCGTGTGATTATTCATCCCGGTTGGAAATTCCTGGATGACCCAGAGACACGAAAGAATTTTGACAATGACATTGCACTTGTGCAGCTGAAAGAGCCAGCGAAAATGGGACCCACTGTCTCCCCTATCTGCCTGCCAGGTACCTCCTCAGAATACGATCCCACCGTGGGAGACCTGGGACTGATCTCAGGCTGGGGTCGAACAGAGAAAAGAGACCATGCGCTCCGGCTCAGAGGGGCAAAGTTACCCATTGCTCCCTTAGAAAGGTGCCGGGAGGTGAAAGGGGAAAACATTAAAGTGGATATAAATGCCTTTGTTTTCACGAATAACATGATCTGTGCTGGAGGACAGAAGGGTGTTGATAGCTGTGAAGGGGACAGTGGCGGAGCCTTTGCTGTACAGATCCCCAGTGTAGAGACCCCCAAGTTCTATGTAGCTGGCCTGGTGTCCTGGGGCCCCCAGTGTGGAACCTATGGAATCTACACACGAGTAAAGAACTACATTGACTGGATACAGAAGACAATACAGGAAAATAGTACCCCCAGTATGAACTAATCCGTACATACACCACCAGCCTCTTCAAGGGCCATGACCAATCGTTTGCTTTCTGTTCCTCTCAATCTTCCCATGATTTCACTATGACTGAAAAAAGACTTGGGAGTATGATTTAAATAGAACTTGATTGTTGGGATACCTAGCTGGAAGTAGTGTTTGATCATTACCTTCGCTGGTCATTCGGTGTGGTCTGAATCTGTGGGGTCCTCCCCCTTATATACCAGCTATGGATCACAACATGAGAAGGATGTTCCTGCCTTGCACTATTCCCTAGTGAGTCCCCTCTTCCCCGTCCTGATGATTGCCTGGCATTACAGTCCTGACTGTGAAATTTATTGTTGGGCGTACCCTTGATTTTTTTGTTTTCCCTTTACCGTTAGAAGTTCCATTTGCCTTATCATATTCAGCGTCTCCTATCTACTCATAATAAATCATGTTTATAACTCAGTTCTGGCTGACTTGTCTTATTCCACATCAGGACCTCAGCCCCAGAGAAGGGTGAGGAAAGGGCTATTGTGTCATGGAAACTCAGTCATCTACCAGCTAATATTTGTCATGAAAAGGGAATTCACATTTTCTCTTCTCTTCCGATTGAGATTTATTGAATATTGTGGGTCAGCATGAATGTCATCAATACAAAGTACCGTAAGCTGCTTTTGAAATTTATGAAACAAACCCGAACCTCATTCAGAAGTCCACATACCACACTTAGAATTGGTTGCTTAAGATCTTTAAGTACAAAATTTTGAGGTATACATTATTTCAGTGTCTCCAAAAATTAATTTTCCTTTAATACTTATTTCTATAATACAATATTGTTTTGGCATAATATAATATTATGACTTAATAAAAAAGAAAAAAAGAAATTGAACACACTCTCATCTGCTTTTCTTGTGGCTTTGATCAAGTCGTCAGTCAGGCAACAAGGCCTTTGGATTAAACTCTGTGCCATGACATCATAGCTGAAAATTCTGGTGAGGATGGACCCATCTGTTCTTTCGGAAGGGAGTAAAAAGTAAAAACAACAACAACAACAACAATCTTCCTCCTCCTCACAAAATGGGTTAGTAATGAAAAATGACTACACAATTGAGACTAGTAGTTTTAAAACTGTGGACAGGAGGCCTCTTCTTAGGGTAGCAGGGGCCCTAACTGGGTGTCTTATGAAAGCCGTGGACTGAGAGTAAGAGTTGGAGTTCGGCAAGACTCTGGTCTGTTCAATGGGACATGAGGCTTTTAGGAGACCTGTTTTGTTTTGTTTTGTTTAGTTTTTTGCCAGAAGCCAAAAGCCAAAAGGTATGTATTTGGGGCCCATCAAGAAAAGACTTTAGTTCTTCATAGACCAACAGGGCTAAATTTAACAGTTGACCTTAGACTGGAGGTTAACACATGTTGAAGTAACCAGAACTGTAACTGAAGGTCTGAAGAATCAAAGGAGGTTTATGATCAGGAAGGTCTGGGAGGACTGTGTGCAGTCCACCGAGCAGCATAAAGCCATTCACATTATTCTTCAACTGTTTGCCTTCATAGCCGCCTTCCTCCACCTGCCTATCGATACGTATGCAATGGAAATAGCAGTGTAACCCGGACTACAGTGCATTGAGTGAGAGAAGGGTGATTCCTCCAGAGGAAGAAAAAGAATTGGAAAAATGTTAAGAAACTTCTTTGTGATGTAGGAATTGTCCGTCTTCTGAAATAATTGAAATAACAGGGGGAAAAAGGTAGCCTGGAATCTGACGAATAACAGACAAAGAAACTCCATCCGTGCCAGAATCTTCAGTCTCTTTGGGTTATTCCCTTGCCGACAAGCTGGCGTATTAGTGACAGAATTCCCTCCTTGTTGCTGCCTTATGCAGGAGGATGGTTATGGTTTTTGCATGGTTAACTTTACTACAAGATTATTTCTTTGGGTGTATGGCAGAGAGGGGTTCTAAATGCATCATAATCGGATGACTTTAGAGCTAGGAAGGACTCGTCACCAAGGTGTAGGGAATCATGCACTGTGATTTAAAATTTTTTTTAACGTTTATTTCATTTTTGAGAGAGAGAGAAATAGAGCACAAGCAGAGGAGGGACAGAGACAGAGAGGGAGACACAGAATCTGAACCAGGCTCCAGGCTCTGAACTGTCAGCACAGAGTTGGACGTGGGCCAGAAACTCACAGACTGTGAGATCATGACCTGAGCCGAAGTCGGATGCCTAACCGACTGAGCCACCGGGGCGCCCCAGTGCACTGTGATTTAAAGGGTATCGATCAGATCGTCTCATATATCACTTGGGAATGATGTGTGTCTGCCTCACCTGAACTCAGGAAAAGACAACTTAAAACGAAATTTTTTTTTAACATTTATTCATTTTTTTGAGAAACAGAGAGAGACAGAGTATAAGTGGGGGAGGGGCAGAGAGAGAGAGGGAGACACAGAATCCGAAGCAGGCTCCAGGCTCTGAGCTCTGAGCTGTCAGCACAGAGCCCGATGCCATGAACCGTGAGATCATCACCTGAGCCAGTCAGATGCTTAACCAACGGAGTCACCCGGGTGCCCCAGGAAAAGACGACTTTTAAACGCAGATCAATGGTCACATTTCTTTGGTCAGAAGAAAACGGACTGGAGGATCGGGTTCTCACGCTGGGGGAGAAGAGAAGGTGCCCAGAGGCCGAGAGGACTGGATGGGAGGAATCTAGTTGAAACTGGACTAGCCCAGAAGGCACTAGTGGAATTTTGGGACCCTCTAAAGTCACTTTTAGCATGATTCCTAGAATCAACAATTTATTCTGTGGAGATGTGACTTTATACTTCCTGCATACCTGGGTGTTTTTAAACGAAAAAATATGAGAAAACTATTTTTTCAATTTTATTGAGGTATATTTGACAAAGTTGTAAAATATTTAAGGTGTGCAATGTGATGATTTCATATGCATATTGTATTGTGAAAGATTTCCCCCCAGCACAGTAATTAATTCATCACCTCACATATTTACCCTAATAAATATTTTTGGGAGGTGAGAACACTTTAAGTTCTACTCTCTTAGCAAATTTCAGTTATACAGTATAGTGTTACCAACTATAGTCACCGTGTTACACATTAGGTCCTCAGACTCTATTTACATCTTTTAACTGAAAGCTTTCACCCTTTTTCCAATTTCTCCCTATTTCCCCTACACCTTCCTGCCAGCAACCACTTTTCTATTCTCTGTTTCTGAGTTTGGCTTAATGTCCTCCAGAGTTGTCCATATTGTCACAAATGACAGGATTTCTTTTTTTTAAGAAGGTGAATAATATTCTGTTGTATGTAATATACACCATATTTTCTTGATCCATTCATCTCTTGATGCTTAAGTAGTTCCATGCTTGGTTATTGTGATTGACGATGCAAAGAACTTTGGAGCACAGATATCTCTTTGAGATAATAGTTTAGTTTCTCTTGAATAGATATCCAAGGTAGGGATGCTGTATCACATGTATTTTTATTTATTTATTTATTTTTAAAAATATTATGTTTATTTTTAAATAATTTCTACACCCATGTGGCTTGAACTTACCACCCTGAGATCAAGAGATGCACGTTCTATTGACTGAGCCAGGCAGGCCCCCCATATTTTTATTTTTAATTACCCGAAAAAGCTCCATACTATTTTCCATAGTGGCTGTAGCAGTACATTCCCAACAACAGTATAGAAGCGTTCCCTTGGGGCGCCTGGGTGGCTCAGTCGGTTGAGCATCCGACTTCGGCTCAGGTCATGATCTCACCGTTCCCGAGTTCGAGCCCCATGTCGGGCTCTGTGCTGACAGCTCAGAGACTGGAGCCTGTTTCGGATTCTGTGTCTCCCTCTCTCTCTCTTCCCCTCTCCCCCCTCATGCTCTGTCTGTCTCTCTCTCAAAAACAAATAAACATTAAAAAAAATTAAAAAAAAAGAAGCGTTCCCTTTTCCCCACATCCTTGCCAGCATTTGTTATCTTTTTTTGTTTTTAATAGCCATCCTAATAGATGTGAGGTGATATTTAGTTGTGGTTTGATTTGCTTCTCCCTCATGATTAGTGATACTGAGCTCCTTTTAATGTACATGTTGGTCATTGGTATGTCTTCTGAAAAATGTTTATTCAGGTCCTTCTCCCATTTTAAATTGAGTCATTTCTCTTTTTGCTGTTGAGTTGTAGTCATTTCTTGTGTTTTTTGGATATTAACTCCTTATTGGATATGTGGTTTGCAAATATTTTCTTCCATTCTGTAGTTTTCCTATTCATTTTGTTGATGGTTTCTTTTCTGAGCAGAAGATTTTTAGTTTGGTGGAGTCCTACTTGCTTTTCCTTTGCTTTTGGTGTCAAATCAAAAAAAGTCATTGCCAAGACCAGCGTCAAAGAGCTAACCCCCTATATTTTCTGCTAGGTGGCTTATGGTTTTAGGTCTTATGTTTCAAGTCCTTATGATTAAAGACTTTTTTTTCCAGCTGAGTTTTGTGTATGGTGTAAGATAATGGGCTAGTTTAATTGTTTTGCATATGGCAATCCAGTTTTTCCAACACCGTCTATTGAAAAGACTATCCTTTCCCATTGTATGCTTTTGGCTCCTTTTTAAAAGATTAACTGGCCATCTATGTGGGTTTATTTTTGGATTCTCTATTTTTGCCATTGATCTGTGTGTGTGTGTGTGTGTGTGTGTGTGTGTGTTTATGCTAATACTATACTGTTTTAATTATTAGAGCTACGTAGTATAGTTTGAAATCAGGAAGTCTGGTGCCTCCAGCTTTGCTCTTCTTTCTCAAGATTGCTTTGGATATGTAGGATCTTTTGTGGTTTCATACCAATTTTAGGATTTTTTTTTCTATTCTGTGAAAAATGCCATTGGAATTTTGATAGGGATTACACTGACTCTATAGATGGCTTTAGGTAGTAGGAACATTTTAACAATATTAATTCTTCTAGTCAGTTTATTTGTATCTTCTTCATTTCCTTTCATCAGTGTTTTATAGTTTTCAGTGTATAGATCTATCACCTTCATGGTTAAATTTATTCCTAAGTATTTTATTCTTTTTGGTGCTGTTGTAAATAAGACTGTTTTCTTAATTTCTGATAATTTCTTATTAGTGTATAGAAACACAACTGATTTTTGTGTATTTATTTTACATCCTGCAACTTTACCGAATTTATCTATTAGTTCTAGCAGTTTTATTTTGGTGGATTTTTAGGGGTTTTATATATGTTTTCATGTCATCTGCATATAGAGACAACTTTACTTCTTTTCCAGTATGAATTCATTTTGTATCTTTTTCTTGCCTAATGACTCTGGTTAGGACTTCTAGTACTATGTTGAATAAAAGTGGTGAGAGTGGGCATCTTTGTCTTGTTCCTGATTTTAGAGGAAAAGCATTCAGGGGCTCCTGGGTGGCTTAGCCAGTTAAGTGTCCAACTTTGGCTCAGGTCATGATCTCATGGTTTGTGAGTCTGAGCCCAGCATTGGGCTCTCTGCTGTCAGCAGGGAGCCTGCCTCAGATCCTCTGTCCCCCTTTCTCTCTGCCCTCTCCCATGGGCATGTGCTCTCTCTCTTCTCTCTCTCTCTTTCTCCCTCAAAAAATTTTTCTGTACAATCAACAAAACTAAAAGACAACCAATCGAATGGGAGAAGATATTTGCAAATGACATATCAGATAAAGGGTTAGTATCCAAAATCTTAAATAACTTATCAAACTCGACACCCAAAAAACAAATAATCCAGTGAAGAAACAGGCAGAAGACATGAATAGATACTTTTCCAAAGAAAACATCCAGATGGCTAACAGATGGCATGAAAAGACGCTGAACATCCTTCGTCATCAGGGAAATACAGATCAAAACCACAATGAGATACCACCTCTCACCTGTCAGAATGGCTAAATTAACAACTCAGCAAACAACAGATGTTGGTGAAGATGTGGAGAAAGGGGAACACTTTTGCACTGCTGGTGGGAATGCAAACTGCTGTGGCCACTCTGGAAAACAGCATGGAGTTTCCCTGAAAAATTAAAAATAGAACTACCCTATGACCCAGCAATTGCACTACTAGATATGAATCCAATGGATCCAGAAGTGCTGTTCTGAAGGGGCACATACACCAGAATTTTTATAGCAGCACTATCACCAATAGCCAAAGTATGGAAGGAGCCCAAATGTCTGTCAACTGATGAATGGATAAAGAAGACATGGTGTATATATATGTACTATGGAATATTACTTGGCAGTCAAAAGAATGAAATCTTGCCATTTGCATCAACGTGAATGGAACTAGAGTGTGTTATGTTAAGCAGAATAAGTCAGGCAGAGAAAGATAAATATCATATGATTTCACTCACATGTGGAATTTAAGAAACAAAACAGATGAACACAGAGGAAGGGAAAGGAAAATAAAATAAAAAGAGAGAGGAAGACAAACCATAAGATACTCTTAAATACAAAGAACAAACTGAGGGCTGCTGGCAAGGCAATGGATGGGGGGGTGGGCGAAATGGGTGATGGGAATTAAGGAAGGCACTTATTGGGACGAGCACTGGGTGTTATATGTAAGTGATGAATCACTAAATTCTACTCCTGAAATCATCATTACACTATATGTTAACTAACTTGGATTTAAATAAAATTAAAAAATTTAAAAAATAGAAAAAAAAGATAAACATTTTAAAAAAGTAAAAAAATAGAGGAAAAGTTTCCAGATTTTCACTGTTTAGTATGATGCTATCTATAGACTTGTTATCTATGGCCTTATTATTTTGAGTTCCATTCCCTTTATACCCAGTTAGAGAGTTTTTATAATGAAATGATGTTGAATTTGGTCAATGCTTTTTCTGCCCCTATTGAGATCATGGTATAATCGTTTGAATGTTGAATTTTTTTTTTTTTTTGAGGGTTTTACATCTCTGTTCATCAGGGATTTTGGTCTGAACTTTTCTTTTGTTGTAGAGTCTTGTCTGGCTTTGGTATCAGGGGTGATGCTGGCTTCATAAAATGAGTTTGGAAGTGTTCCCTCAATAAGGAAAAGTTTGAGAAGTATTGATGTTAATTTTCTTTAAATATTTGGTAGAACTCTTCAGTGAAGACTTCTAGTCCTGAGACTTTTGTTTGTTGGAAGGTTTTTGATCACCAATTCAATCTCTTTACTAGTAATCGGTCTGTTCACATTTTTTTTCGTGATTCAGTCTTGGTAGATCGTATGTTTGTAGGAATTTATCCATTTCTTTTTAAGTTGTCCAATTTGTTGCTATATGTTGTTCACAGTAGTCTGTTAGGATCCTTTGTGTTTGTATGGTATCAGTTGTAATGTTTCCTCTTTCATTTCTAATTTTGTTTATTTGAGTTCTCTCTTTTTCTTGGTAAATCTAACTAAAGGTTTGTCTGTTTTGTTTTTGTTTATCCTTTCAAAAACCAGCTCCTAGTTTCATTTTCTTTTATGTTTTTAGTCTCAGAGATTTATTTCTGTGATAATCTTTGTTATTTTCTTCCTTCAACTAACTTCAGGCTTAGTTTGTTCTTTTTCTGGTTCCTTGAGGTACAAAGTTAGGTTGTTTATTTGAGACTTTTTTTGTTTCTTACCATAGGCATTTATCACTATGAACTCCCTCTTAGAACTGTTTCTGTTGCATGCCATAAGTTTTGGCACGGTGTATTTCCATTTTATTTTATTTTCTAAGTTTCTTTATTTACTTTGAGAAAGAGAGAGCATGAGGGAGGGGCAGAGAGAGAAGGAAATAGAGAATCCCAAGCAGGCTTCGTGCTGTCGGCACAGAGCCCCAGATGGGGACTCGATTTCATGAACCCCGAGATCATGTCCTGAGCCAAAGTTAAGAGTCAGAGGCTTAACTGACTGAGCCACCCAGGCGCCAGTGTATTTCCGTTTTCATTGGTCTCAAGATGTTTTTTGATTTCTCTTTCGATCTATTCTTTGACTCATCGGTTATTCAAGAACCAATGAATTTTCCAGTTTTCTTCTTGTCATCGATATGTAGTCTCATACCATTGTGGTCAGGAAAGATGCTTGATATGATTTTAATCTTCCTAAATTTATTGACTTGTTTTGTGACCTAACGTGTGATCTATCCTGGAGAATGTTCCATGGATGCTTGGGATGCATGTGTATTCTGCTGCCGTTCTATGGGTTGTTCTGTAAATGTCTCTTGGATCCGTATGATCTAATCTTTCCTTATTGATTTTCGGAAGGAATGATCTGTTGTTGAAAGTAAGTCGAGAAACTTTATTTATCTTGGTCAAATCCATGAACTCTGTCATTACTTTTTTAATGATGTTTAAAAAATCATTTTCGTTTAAAAGATAGATTCATAGAAAGTTGCAAAGAGAACACGGTGGGGTCCTGTGTACTTTCCATTGATTTCCTCGAATGGTTACATCCTATGTAACTATAGCACAATATCAAAACCAGGAAACGTATATTGGTATAATGTGTGTGTGTAGTTTTGTGTGAGGCTATAGAATTATAAAACGATCACTTGTGGAGATTCGTAATCACCACTGCCCTCGAGACACAGAACCATTCCATCACCACGAAGAATTCCTTTATGCTACCCCTTTATGGTCACACTCTTTTCTTTTTTATTTTCTTTTTCAATGAAAAAAAGACAATTTTGAGAGATCCAGATTTTCTCAGTTGTGCCGGAGGGCCAAGGGAATTGGATTTCAGGTGCGTCCACCCTTCAGCCAGAGAAAGAGGGCAACTAGATAAATGATGGGGGACAGTGGAACTGTGGCAGCAGGAACCACAGTGGGCGAATCCAAAAGGGGAGAGCATGAATTTAAAGTGAGAGTCCCCTAATGGGTCTTGTTTCCTGGGGTGCAGTTCCTGGTTTTAAAATCTCTTGTTTTGCTACAAGGGAATACAAAAGACACAGAATACCAACCACTGCCAGTAAGGCCCAGGTTCTAATTTTAATCACTTCATTCTGTCTGACCTCTAAATAGGCTGTTTGCAGTCTCTATCTCCCTTTATGTTAATGAGGAAGCAAATTATTTCTTTTGTCTTCACTGCTTGGGACTGACCATGAAATATTTTTGGCATTATATGCTCAGGTTTTTCTGGGTATCCATGTATTCATGGGTAAAATAAAAATGTTTCTTGATCTCCCTTGGATAAAAAACAAGAAGAAATCTTAAAAATTTTTTTTTCAACCTTGATTTATTTTTGAGAGAGAGACAGAGCTCAAGTGGGGGAAGAACAGAGAGAGGCACACACACAGAATTCAAAGCAGTCTCCAGGCTCTGAGTTGTCAGCCCAGAGCCCAATGCGGGGCTTGAACTCACAAACCGCAAGATCATGACCTGAGCCAAAGCCGGACGCTTAGCCCACTGAACCATCCAGGCAGCCCCAAAACAAGAAGAATCTAAGGTTTCCAACAGGAAAAAAAAAAGAATTTTTAGAATAAAAAGTTTATAGAAGCCAGGGCAAAAACATCAAAAAGTCCTGAGTACACGGTTGAGAGAAAACACAGGACAACAGAGAAAGAATCCCGGGATCACAAGAGACCAATGTCCCAAACAACTCCAAAGGGAAGACTCTGATCTTCTCATGGAACCAAGCAGAGGTGATGGGTGTGGGGAAGAGCTGAACCTTAGAGGCTGACCAGAGATACCCTAAGAGAGATTTTGGAAAACAAGAATCACTTAGCTCAGGTCTAGGTGAACTCTACTTCTAATTTGGGGTGTATGATAGGCGTTCTCTACTTGTGACACAGTTAATGAAAAAGAATTTAGGGGGGCACCTGGGCGGCCCCAGGGTTAACCTGGGTTAACCTTAGTTGGTTAAGCATCTGGGTTCAGCTAAGGTCATGATCTCACTGTCTGTGAGTTCGAGCCCCATGTCAGGCTCTGTGCTGACAGCTCAGAGCCTGGAGCCTGCTTCGGATTCTGTGTCTCCTCTCTCTCTGCCCCTCCCCTGCTTCTGCTCTGTCTTTCTGTCTGTCTCTCTCTCAAAAATAAATGAACATTAAAAAATTTTTTACGGGGTGCCTGGGTGGCTCAGTTGGTTAAACATCCGACTCTTGGTTTTGTCTCAGGTCATGATCTCACGGTTTGGGAGTTCGAGCCCCATGTCAGGCTCTGTGCTGACAGTGCAGAGCCGGCTTGGGATTCTCTCTCTCTCCCTCTCTCTCTGCCCTTCTCCTACTCACTCTCTCTCAAAAGTGAATAAACTTAAAAAATATTATAGACTTGGTGGCTTAAACACTACATTTCTATCTCACTGTTCTGGAAGCTGAGAAGTCAAGATCAAGGTGCTGCTGGCAGATTCCCTTTCGTGAGGTTCCTCCTGCTGGCTTGTAGACAGCCGCCACCCTGGGCGCTCACATGGCCTTTTCTTGGTGCCTATGTGTGGGGAGAGATCTTCTTTTCCTACCCTCGTGACCTTATCTAAACCTAATTACCTCCTCAGGAGCCCACCTCCGAATACCATCATATTGGGAGTTAGGGCTTCATCATATGAATTTTGAGATTCACGTTTATTCTGTAATGGTTACAACTTCTGAGCCTCCTTTGCTGATTTTTCCTGTTCTCCCAGACTTTTTTATAGTGGCGTGCCTCAGGGCATAAGCACCTGGTTCTTTTCTCTTCTCTATCTTCACTCCCTTGGTGGCTTCATTCAACCTCGTGGCTTTCAATACCCATCTATCTACCTCCCAGTAACCCCTAACTTTACACTTTTAGGTTAGAGCTGTTCCCTCAACTCCAAATTTATGCATCAAACAGCGTATTCGGCATGTCTTATTGGGTGTCTAACACACATTTATTTAACTTTCTGAATACAGAGGATGAAGTTTATAGAAATCGTTTTAATGCCCAGTCTGCTACTTCTTACAGCTGTCAGTTTTTGCTTGGTTTTGATGGATTTTTCTTCTCATTACAGATTATATTTCCCTGCTTCTTTTATGCCTTATATGCTTTGATTGGTTGCCAGACTTTGCGAATTTTATGTTGTTGGGTGCTGGATATTTTTGTAATTCTATAAATATTCTGGAGCTTTGTTCTGGGACTCAGTTAAGTTACTTGGAAACAGTTTGATCCTTTTGGGTCTTGCTTTTAACATTTGTTAGATAGGACTGGAGCAGCGTTTAATTGTTCCCTACCACTGAGGCAAGACCCTTTCACGTACCGTACACAATGCCCCAGAAATTCAGTCTGGCTGGCAGGATCCGGCACTGTTCCCGGCCCTGCTGATTGCCTGGGACTGTTCCATCCGATCCTGTCATACAGCTTTGTCTCCATCCTTGAGTAATTTCCTCACTTATGACTGAATACTGGCAGGGATCTTCCGCAGGTCTCTGGCGTTCTGTCTTTGTGGCTTTCTCCTTTCCGATCCTCAGTTCTGTGAACTTAAGCAGCCTTGGTATCCCTTCCCTTTTGGCTCAACTCGGGGAGTCAACTAAGTGCCAGCTGGATTTCTCCTTCCAGGACCTCAGGTTGGAAACTCTCCCCAGGCGGTAAGCTGGGGCAACGGAGGGCTCAGTCTCTCAGGGATCATTGTCTTTTGTTACCTGAAATGTAATGCCTTGAGAACTATCGTGTCATCTATCTGATGTTTTTTGCTGTTGTTGCTGTTGTTTGTTTCAGGAAGGGGGGTAAATCTAGTCCCTGTTACTCCATCTTGACCCCAAACTGACAGGCATCTGAATCTCAACATGCGCAAGACGGATCTCCTCATGTTTTTCATCAGACCTGCTCTTGTAATCTTCTGGATCTATTTGACTTTTCTTTTCCTCATCCAGCTTTCTTCAATTTTTACTCCATCAGGAAATCTTCTGGCGTCTCCTGGAAATTTTATACATAATATGATGAGTTTATTTTTTTTTTAATGTTTATTTTTGACAGAGAGGTGGGGGGAGGGGCAGAGAGAGGGAGACACAGACTCTGAGGAAGGCTCCAAGCTCTGAGCTGTCAGCACAGAGCCCAACGCGGGGCTCAAACTCGGGAACCGTGAGATCATGACCCAAGCCCAACGCAGACGCTCAACCGACTGAGCCACCCAGGTGCCCCCAATAATACGATGACTTTAAATCATCTCCACTGCTATTGTGCTTGGTCTGAACTACCTTCACTTCTTGCCTGGATTACCATAATTGCCTCCTAACTGGTTCCCTTTATGCTCTTTTCCCCCCTGTAATCTGATCTCAATTCAGCGGCCAAAGTGAGCCTTTGAAAATGTAAGTTCGTATTCCTCTGCATTGGCTGCCTCTGTAATTCTCTGAAGGATCAAGCATGCTCTTGCCTCAGGGCCCTTGCACTGGCCGTTTCCTCTTCCTGGAATGCCTTTTCCCTCGATCTCTGAATATCTAACTTCCTTCGAGCTTTGCTGAATGTCCACCTTC
This sequence comes from Paguma larvata, assembly GCA_030068075.1. Taxonomy (NCBI): domain Eukaryota; kingdom Metazoa; phylum Chordata; class Mammalia; order Carnivora; family Viverridae; genus Paguma; species Paguma larvata. The sequence goes on along the minus strand of CM057828.1, from coordinate 96,656,971 downwards.
TCAATGAGATTACCCTCACCCTTTTTTTTTAAAGTAGGCTCCACGCCCGGCATGGAGCCCAATGCGAGGCTTGAACTCACAACCCTGAGACCAAGACCTGAGCCGAGATCAAGACTTGGATATTTAACCGACTGAGCCACCGAGGCACCCTGAAGTTACTGTTTTAAAAGTTTTTTTTTAATTAAAAATATTTTAATTTTTCTTTACTTTTTAACTAGATAAAACATCTACATGGCTCAAAATTGGAAAGATCGAAGAGTCCACAGTGAAAACTTCTTTTCACTCCTGTCCTCTCTGAGAGATCACCATTGTTTCTTGCATATCTTTTCACCAATATTTTATAGCTACAAAAGCGATAAATACCCACTCCTCTTTTTTTTGTACAAATAGTAGTATTTTATACATACCATCTTGCTTTTACTTTTTTCATTTATCTCTCTTGGAGATTGGATGGCTGCATTGTATTTCATTATTTGGATTTTCGTGATATGCTTGGAACTTTGCCGCCAGACCTTACGGTATTCAGGATTCTAATACTTTGCTGTCATAAACAGCACTGCAGTGACTAACCGTGTACATATGCCGTTTATTTCACATGTGAGAGCATCTGTGGGAAAAATTCCTAGAAGTAGAATTGCCGGGTCAAAGGCACGAGCACTTGTGGTTTTGAAAACGTGCTGCCAAGTTGTTCCTTACGCAGCGTGGACCAGTTTACATTCCAACAAGCAATGCGTGAGTGACTGTTGTCTCTGCATCTTCACCAACATAGCATATTATCTCTAAAAATCTTAGAGCTAAAAGTATGGTGGGGTGGGGTGCCTGGGTGGCTCAGTCGGTTAAGCGTCCGACTCTTGATTTAGGCTCAGGTCGTGATCTCTCCAGCCCTGAGCTGGGCTCTGTGCTGACCGTGTGGAGCCTGCTTGGGATTCTCTCTCCTTCTCTCTCTGCCCCTCCCCTACTTGGGCTTGCTCTCTGTCCCTCCATCTCTCTCTCAAAATAAATAAATAAATGAACATTTAAAAAATGGTGTCTTAAGTATTCTCCTTTTTATGAGTTATCTTAAACCTCAAAGCTTAATCTTAATTCGTATTTTCTGATGTGCATTCATAGAACATTGCTTTCATCCTTATTATTATTATTATTTAAAAAAATTGTTTTTTAATGTTTATTTATTTTTGAGACAGAGAGACACAGAGCATGAGTGAGGGAGGGGCAGAGAGAGTGGGAGACACAGAATCCAAAGCAGGCTCCAGGCTCTGAGCTGTCAGCACAGAGCCCGACTCGGGGCTCGAACTCACAGACCCCGAGATCATGACCCGAGCTGAAGCTGGACGCTCAACCGACTGAGCCACCCAGGCGCCCCGTTATTATTATTATTTTTTAACTCTACGCACCTGAAGGATAAGCTGTACATGACTTTGGAGGAGGGGAGTGGGAACCAGGAAGGTCAGAGAAGTCACTGGACTCTGCTGGGATCACCTTCGATGATTACAATAAGGACAAAGGACTCAGAATCTCAAATTTGCCAGGCACCTTAGAAATGATGTGGTTCAATGTTTTCGTTTTTGTTTCAGGTTTTGTTCTCACTACTTCTGCCTCCTCCACCCCCTCCACTCCCATCTCCATTGGAATCCTGCAGGCACTTGGCTTCTGAAAAATCCTAAGTGACTGTAATTAACACGTGTTCCTCAAACACACTGCTTACCACTGGTGTACGCTTTTGTGTAGACTGTGCGAGAAAACGTTTTCCTGTCATCTCTGCCTCTATAAGCCCGCAATCCTGACATCCGAAGTGCTCTTTTTTTAAATGTTTATTTATTTTTGAGAGAGAGAGAGAGAGAGAGAGACAGAGTGCAAGTGGGTGAGGGGCAGAGAGAGGGAGACAGAATCTGAAGCACGCGCCAGGCTCTGAGCTGTCCTCACCGCCCAACAGGGGGCTCGAACTCATGAACTGTAAGGTCATGACCTGAGCTGAAGTCAGACCCTTAACCCAGTGAGCCACCTAGGCGCCCCTCTCAGGTGCTCTTAAAACCTAAAAGTGTTTAAATAGTTGGGCAGCAAAAGTTATTTAGTAGCAAAACCTGATCTGATGGGTGGCTATTTAGAGTCTTTGCCTGTCCCGTTCACTGACGATATTCAATGTTCTTCAGAAGAATGATTCCCTTTTTTTGTTGCAGAGTGCTGCCCCAGACCCTGCTGGGGCCAGGGCATCACAGACCTTCTGTTCCACTTTTGAAATCTGTAAAATCTGGAATATTGAAAGGCAGATGACCCTGAGGGTGTCAGATAAGGGATTGTGAATCTTCGTTTGGACTTAAATATTCTCATTACTTGGGAGAGTTTTAAGTCTGCACTGGTTTTTTAAAATTCTGGCCTGTGTGTGTCAGGTCGTGTAAAGCTGTTGCAACAAGTCCAGAAGAATCGGTTGTGCAATAACATCTCGATAATATTCCGTTATAAATGCTTACAATGCTTATTCTCAGTTTCAGGTTCTTCTCTGACCTTTAAAAGTGTCTTAAGTAATACGAGTTATCTAAAAGTACTGTTTGTTTGTTTGTTTTTTTAAACTTTTAAAATGTTTTTATTTTACTGTTGAGAGAGACAGAGTGCGAGCAGGGGAGGGGCAGAGCGAGAGAGAGAGAGAGAGAGAGAGAGAGAGAGAGAGAGAGAGACAGAATCTGAAGCAGGCTCCAGTCTCTGACACAAGCTATGAGATCATGACCTGAGCTGAAGTTGGATGTTTAACCAACTGAGCCACCCAGGTGCCCCAATGTTTATTTTTGAGAGAGAGAGAGCAAGCAGAAGAGGGTCAGAGGCAGAGGGAGACACAGAATCCGGAGCAGGCTCCAGGCTCTGAACTGTTGGCAGAGTGCAGTGCGGGGCTCGAACTCACAACCTGTGGGGTCATGACCTGTGCTGAAGTGGGACACTTAACTAATTGAGCCACCCAGGCGCCCCTCGTATCATTCCTCCCTTATGAGGTACTTAGAGGGGTGTCTGACTGGTTTGGTCAGTCAGGAGCTTGGAGCATGTGATTCTTGATCTCAGAGTTGTGAGTTTGAGCCCTACATTGTGTGTAGAGATTACGTAAAAATAAGATCTTTAGAAAAACAAACAGGGACACCTGGGTGGCTCGCTTGGTTAAGCATCCGACTTCAGCTCAGGTCATGATCTCACAATTTCTGGGTTCGAACCTGTGTCAGGTTCAGCTGACAGCTCAGAGCCTGGAGCCTGCCTCAGATTCTTGTGTCTCCCTCTCTCTCTGCTCCTTCCCTGTTCACGCTCTGTCTGTCTGTCTGTCTCTCAAAATAAATAAACATTAAAAAAATTAAAAATAAATAAATAAAAAACAAAAAATATTTAGAAATTGTAAAATGAGCTTTCATTTTTTATTTTTATTTATTTATTTAAAAAAAATTTATTGTCAAATTGGTTTCCATATAACACCCAGTGCTCATCCCAACAAGTGCCCTCCTCTGTGCCCGTCACCCACTCTCCCCCCTCCCACACCCCCCTCTCCCCTCAATTTGTTCTTAGTCTTTGAGAGTTTCTTATGTTTTGTCTCTCTCCCTCACTGTGTCTTTTTTCTTTTCCCCTCTTCCCCTCCCCCATGGTTTTCTGCTAAGTCTCTAAGAATCTACCTGTGCGTGAAAACATATGGCATCTGTCTTTCTCTGCCTGACTTATTTCACTCGGTATAATATCCTCCAGTTCCATCCATGTTGCCACACGTGGCCAGATTTCATTCTTTCTCATTGCCACGTAATATTCCACTGTGTATATACCACATCTTCTTTGTCCATTCGCCAGTTGATGGACACTTAGTCTCTTTCCATGATTTGGCTATTGTTGAAAGTGCTGCTATGAACATTGGGGTACACGTACCCCTATGCTTCAGCACTCCTGTGTCTCAGTGGAATAGAATAGCTTTTATTTTTTAAATTTAGTTTTTAAAGAATGTTTACTTATTATTTGTTAATTTTTATTTTTTTATTTGAGAGAGAGAGGGAAAAAAAACACTGGAAGGAGGGAGAGGGGCAGAAGGAGAGCGGGAGAGAATCCCAAGCAAGTTCCATGCTCTGCTTCCGTATGCGGAGCCCGATTCAAGGTTCGAGGCAGGGCTTAATCCCACGATCCCGGGGTCATGACCTGAGCTGAAATCAAGACTCCGATCCTCAACCGATGGGCCACCTAGGCACCCTGGAAAGTGAGCTTTAAAAAAAGGCTGTTATATTTGCAACTACATGTGTGGAGATATCGGAATTTTCTTCTTAGTATATAATCAAAAGAAAATTAGAAATAAATTGTTATCTACAACCCTAATTGTAAACGTGTGCATAAACATTTTGGATTCTCATTGTAAGTATTTTAAATATAATCTTATTAAATATTTTAACATTCTGCACGCTGGCATTTCTTGTAAAACTTTATTTGGAAAGAGTCTCAGTTGCCCAATGGCATTAAAAACGGAAGAGGACAATGATAACTAGAGAACGTGGAAGACCTCTTCTGCCATTCTTGGGGGAAATAAAGGTGATTTTTGGGTGGTTTCAGGTGAAGAACAGGGATGCGATTAGAGAAAAGAGCATTTATTTCACACAGCGGCTTTCTGCATCAGTGATTTTAATATGGATTCTTAGTGGTTATCAATAACTGGTAAGATTTTTTTTTTTTTTAATGCACCGCTCTCTGGATTTTGACCTAGTGAATTGTGGGCTCAGCCCTCCCCCTCCTCCATCTCCTTCTTGATCCAGTCCACGTAGTTGAGTAATTTGGTGTAGAAGCCATAGCCCCTGCCGCACCCGATGCCCCAGGATACGATGCCCGTGGCCACCCAGCGATCATTCTCCTCATCCTTCACTGCAAAGACCCCTCCGCTGTCGCCCTGACAGGCATCCTGCTTTAGAGACGGGTCCCCGGCACAGAACATGTTTTGGGAAAACACATCGTTCCGATTTTTTTTCCGGAGCCAGTTCTCACACGCCTCCCGCCTACCTACGGGCAGACGGATAAACTTGAGGTCATACGAAAGCCTCTCCTCCATTATCCCAAAGCCACTGACGTAGCCCATGAGGCCCCTGTCATAGAAGGTCTCGTTGTCAGGGAGGCAGATGGGGAGGAGGTTGGGGCCCAGGGTGACACTATTTTCCAGCTCCAGGAGGGCGATGTCCGCCTCAAAATTGTTAGACTCGTCCTGGCGGTAGTCCGGGTGAATGCTGACCCTGCGGACAGGGTGGTTGGCTAGTTTCGTGATCTCTTCCACGTTTACGTGGCCCAGGAACACATCCCGGGTGGCGTTGTTCTCCCCGTTGTAGTCCTTGGGGTAGAGGGTGTGCGCCGCCGTGAGGACCCAGCGGTCGCCCAGCAGGGCTCCGCCCCCGGGCCCGTAGATGTTGGTGTAGGCCTGCCAGGGGAAGTTGCCCAGCTTGGCCCTTTGCCCGCCGATGATGCGCTGCTTCTGTTCCACGGGGTTGACGGGTTTCCCACACACTGGAGAGGAGAGACGGGGAGGGCAAGTTCGAGTGGGTCCAGGCCCGTCCTCTTTCCCTCTGTGGTCACTCAGTTCCCCCTGCGGCCTTCCTTTCTGGCTCCGGGCCCTTTTTTCTGTCTCCTCCTATTCCCACACCCCCTTCTTTGGCCTTTGTCAGCCTCTTCTCCTTGCCCTGGTTTATTTCTTCCTGGGGGTTTTCTTGGTCTTTTTACTCCCTGATTCCCCATCTGCTCAGGGAAAAAGGGGGAATGTGGGGACTGAGTCGAGGTCTCTGGGTTTCTCTGTCCCTTTCTCCTGGGGCATCTCCTTTCCTTTCCCCATTAGGCCTGTCTCCACTCACTTTGTCTCCATGGTTTGTGGAGGCTCTTCTGGAGGCCCTGCAGGGCTGCAAGGCACTGGGGATGGCCCCAAGGGGCTTCCACTCACCTGGCAAACACCGAGGAATCTTCTGTCCTTCCTTTTCATTCTTCCAGATGCCCTCAGCGGTGCAGGTATAGGCCCCTGTGGAAAGAGGGGGCTGTGAGCAGGCTGGGAGACGGTGGGCAGGAGAAGCAGGGCACAGAGTGTGCTAGATGGCAAGAGGGGAGATCCAGAATCAACAGGGACAAGGATCAAAAGGAAGGTTCAAATACATAAGGATGGAATATCACAAGTGTTGAGAGGCTCCCTGCGTATATTTTTTTGTTTTAACCTTCAGTAAAAAAAGAAATCAGAACATTAACTCTATGTTTGATGTGATCCCTATTTGTGAAAAGAGACATTAAAAACAAGAACATCTTATCAGTGATTGCATCTTGGAAGTGGGTTTGTAGATAATAATGGTGGCTATATTTTCTGATTGGGACAGTGTACCATGCCGGTTGTTAAGCACTTTCTCAATATTATCTCATTTAAACACCACAGTGACTCTTACAGAGATGCATTATTATCCTCATTTTTTGGATGAGGAAACTCAGCTTAAATAATTTGCACAAGATCACCTAATTTCTAAGTTCCAGAACCAAGATGCGAAATAAGGATTGTCTGACTTCAAAGCCCAGCTGTTTAATTATACTATATAATTTCAATATAAGATTTTTTTCTTTTTTTGGATGTTTCTAACCTACAAAGCATATGATTTATTTATTTTATTTAAAAAAAAGTTTATTGGGGCACCTGGGTAGAGGCCGAGAAAGTTGGTTAAGCATCCAGCTTTGGCTCAAGTCATGATCTCATGGTTTGTGAGTTGAGCCCCATGTCAGGCTCTGTGCTGACAGCTCAGAGCCTGGAGCCTGCTTCGGATTCTGTGTCTCCCTCTCTCTGCCCTTCTCCGGCTCACACTTTGTCTCTATGTCTCAAAAATAGGGGCGCCTGGGCAGTTCAGTGGGTTGGGCATCCGACTTCGGCTCAGGTCATGATCTTACGGTCTGTGAGTTCGAGCCCCACGTCAGGCTCTGTGCTGACAGCTCAGAGCCTGGAGCCTGCTTCAGATTCTGTGTCTGCTCCTCTCTCTGTCCCTCTCATGATCATGCTCTGTCTTTCTCTGTCTCTCAATGATAAATAAACATTAAAAAAATTAAAAAAAAATTTAAAAAGTTTATTTTGAGAAAAGAGAGAACAAGTTAGGGAGGAGCAGAGAGAGAGGGGGAGAGAGAATCCCTAGCAGGCTCTGTGCTGACAGTGCAGAGTCCAGTGCAGGACTTGAACTCACAAACTGTGAGGTCATGACCTGAGCCAAAATCAAGAGTTGGATGCTTAACTGACTGAGCCACACAGGCACTCCTAGGGTGTGATTTCTTTTCTTTTACTATTTATTTATTTATTTATTTATTTAAATGGTTATTCATTTTTGAGAGAGAGAGAGAGGCAGAGTGTGAGCAAGGGTGGTGGTGGTGGGGGGGGGACAGAGAGAAAGGGAGACACAGAATCCAAACAGGCTCCGGGCTCCAACTCCAAGCTGTCAGCACAGAGCCTGATACGGGGCTCGAACTCACAACCTGCAAGATCATGGCCTGAGCTAAAGTTGGATGCTTCACTGACTGAGTCACCCAGGCACCCCTGATTTATTTTAAAGAAAAGTCTTGAAGATGAGTTTGAGAGTCATTCAGCAAATCTAAATGCAAAAAAGTCAAAACATAGTAGCCTGAGGGCGTAGGTGAGGAGAATGCCGGGGGAAGTCCCACTGATATAGTTGTAGTGTGGTTGTAGTGGTGGGGTGGTGGTGGTGATGGTGGTGATGGTGGTGATGGAGGTGGTGATGGTAACGATGGTGGTAGTGGTGGTGGTAATGATGGTGATGGCGGTGATGGTGGTGGTGGAATGATGGTGATGGAGGTCAGGACGATGATGATGCATGAGGGGATGGGAATGATAATAGTCATGGTGAAAAGGAGCTGCCTGTTTATGAGATTTAAGATTTTCTTTGTGTCGGTTCAGGTGCCTCCTTATTCAACCCTACTAGATGCCTCTTGGCACTGTACTTTAGGCCCCTGCAGCCAGTGTCCTGGGAAGATACCTTAATATACACGCATTCCTTAGAGATTATGTTGGAAGAAGTCTCAGAAGACGTCCTGAGAAGATGGAAGGGAGAAGACTGCCATTTTCATGGGTCCCTACCTCTCTCGGTTTCGCTCATGCCACCTCTGGTCTGCATCTTGTAATATGGCTCCCGGCAGTAGTACTGGATACGGGCCTGGTAGGTGTTCACCCCCTTCGTGGTGGTGTAATTGAAGTCCCCGTTAGTCAGGCTTTGGGGCTGCCCACAGTCCTTGACTTGGAGAGAACACAGGGCCATATGAGAGCTGAGAATGCTCTGGAACTTCAGTGGGGAGAACATGAGTTGTCTGCCCACAGAACGAGCTGGAACCTTAGGGAAATACAGTCGGTGGGGGGCACTTATGATGGATAGGAAGTAGATGGAGTGAAATTCAGATCTGGGTAGAGCCCATAGAGACAGCTGAGATGAGGACTGACTGGTTCCGGATGTGGGCCATAGGCTTCCAAGGACAAGTGAGGGGGACAGTCTTTTGGGGAGAGGCTTAGACCAGGCCCCCTCTTCCTTTCACATCCCCGGTCTCCATGGCTGGGGGTGGGTGGGTGTTGGGAGCAGGGGCAGATACTCCTGAGTTGCGACTTACTCTTGCACCTGGGCATGGCACGATGCCAGGTGCCATCATCCTGACAGACAGCTGTGAAGGAGAGCAGCACCTGGTTTCCCTGTGTGCGAAGAGGTAGACAGAGGTGGAGGTGTCATTGGCACAAGAAGGCATGGCAGTTCCCTTCCTGCCTTTCCCACACCAGAGCAGCAGGGAATGCGAGAGCATCTCTCAAGCTCTCAGACCTCAGCACCCCTGTGGACGCGGCTCCTTTGTTCTTCTCAGACCAGGGCTACAGATGGGAGCACTGAGTCACACAGCAGAAAGTCAGAGCAAGGGCTTATCATCAGCCCAATAATCCTCTCTCTAGACTCTTGCCTGTTTCCACTAAGGTCCAGTTGAACCCCACAATTTTAAATTAAAAGAAGAAGCCTGGTTGTGTGTTTTCTGCATCGAAACAAAACACTATGCCCTGAAGTAGAACCATGTTTCTCTCCTTTTGGGGTACCTGCCGGTCTAGCCCTGCATCACTTCATCTCTCCTAGACCGCAGTTTCTAGAAGGGCAAGGGCCCGGCCACTTTCCAGCATGCTTGAGATACTGATGTGTGCTAAGTGCTATTGTAGTTGAGTAGATAGCAGGGACAAAGCAAGAAACTGGCACCCTCTGAGATGAAAAGTAAGTGGACAATATGAAGGAGTTATTAAGGCCAACAACCATGCCAGAGAGTTAGCCCTGGAAAAGATGGCAAGAGAGCGTGTATGAGAACAAGGATGTTTGAGCGAAATGCAAATAATGAGAGACAAGCTGTGTGACTTGCTTTAGATTCTATGATGTGAGTGACAGATGCCAAGGTAAGGGTGGTGGCAGCCTAAAAAAGGGAGGGTTGTAATGTGAGCAAAGAGTATGGGAGTCTCCAGTCTTGGGCCTGTGACAGCCAGTCCTCAGGATGTAGCTGGAGACACCCAAGAGTAGACAGCAACTCATCCTGCTAGCTCAGCTTGATGCAACATTCATAGGCAGGCTGCATGAAGGCTCTTGTGAATATGTATGTTTCTTTTTACTGACCTCCTGCATCTAGAACACTGCCTGACCCTCAGTAAACACTTAAAATGTTTGCTGAATGAATTAACTACTGCTTAAGGACATACCAAAGATCTTCTCTCCGATTCTGATTAGGTCTTCCAAGTGGATCTATTTGAACAAAGACGGGATGTCCTGTCCTGTGTCCTGCCCAGGGGTCGCTCCAGCTTTATGTCTTTCAAAATAGCATTTTAGTGTACCAGCTTTTGTGAGATTAACCAAGAAAACCATGTCCTTTATTGAGCCTGCAAAGCTGAGGACAGGGTGGTGGGCCCAGGCTGAGAACATCATTGTGCACAAAAATCCCTGGGGCAAGAGGCAGGAGATTTGGTTCTAGTCCCTGCTGTACAAAATCTGTGATGTTGAGTGAGTCGTTCCTTGTACTCCACCCTGCCTTTTCAGTTCCTAATTCTACAGTTAATGAGCTAGATTAGTAGCTCACAAACTTGGCTGCACATTAGCTTCAAGTAATCCTGATGCCCTAGGTGCCAGGCTGAGGAATCAATCTCGAGGCCAATGGGGTCAGTCTCTTACAGGGGGCCGAGACATCGGTTTTTGTAAAATTTGAAGTGTTTCCAATGTGTAGTCAGGTTCGAGAGCTGGTAGACCAGGTGACCCTTCCAGCTCAAACATCCGTGTGTCCAGTGGGGCTAAGCCTAAATCTGATGTGGGGCTGAGCTACCCATCTGAATTGCCCCTGGGAAGCTGGGCCAGCTCTCTTCCCTCAGCCCCAATCGGGCTCTTACCTCCACAAGCTGGTAGCCTTGCTTGCAGGTGACAATGAAGTAGTCGCGGAATTGGTATTGAGGCTGCAGGTCCTGGATGATGGTGAACTTGTCTAGGGTCTTGGGCTGGGGGCACTTGATGACTGTTGGGGAGACCGGAAGACATGTTTATTTCAGAGCCACTGTCCTTCTTTCTACCCATCTGATTCTGTCCCAATTCTGGCTAATGAGAGAGGCTCCCAGGAAACCTTACTTTCAGTGGTATAATGCAGCTTCCAGCCTCGGCTGTCCCCCGACTCATCAGTGAAGAACAGCAGATCCACCGCACTGCTGCTGCTGTCAAGGTCAGCGGGTCTTTGCTTCCCACAGAACTCGCCGATGTTCCTCCCACTGGCATAGATCTGGTGGGGAAGAGGTGAGGGCCATCTCTCTAATTCAGACATTTTCTCACTGAGCCAGGATGGTGGGCGGTGGTGGGAAGCCTACTTTTTGTGTACGTTTTCAGCTGGAAGGGAAAAGGGATCCCCAGGACCCGTGTCCAGTTGTGTGGGAACTTGCCTAGCCCATGTGCGATGTTGGTCATTCCTGTCCCCATTGGCCAGAGGATCTAGCAGGAAGCAGGGATGAGGGGTGCCAGGTGGAGAGGGGAAGGAGAGGAAGGGGGTCTCTTGGGGAGTAGGATGGCTGTACCTGTAGCTGATCATAGGGGCAGTGTACTTGCTGGTGGTCATCGATTTCGAAAGGCTCCAGGAACTTGAGATGGAGGGTGAGGCCGCGCTCCACCCGGATGCTATAGTTGCAGCGCAGGTGAGGGGGGTAGGGCTTGGGGTACTCCAGGCTGGAGATGTAGCCCGATGGCTCTGTGTACAGCTCACTGCTGCACTCAGCTGTGAGAGCAGAGCCGGGCGGGGGTCACCGGAGACTCTCTGGCTGGCCAGCAAGCCCTTGCTCAGTCCCTGCCTCCCTCCCACAGTGCTCCAACCTCACCCTGGCAGGAATGCCCATCCTTCTGAAGCTCATAGCCCGGACGGCAGGAACAGAAGTAACCACCAACGTAGTTATGACACAGGTGCTGGCACTGGGGCTGGAGATTCTCCTCAACCGTGTTGCGCTGGGCAGCACATTCATCGAGGTCTGGAAGAGATTCCAGAAGGAAGGGTTAAATTCCTCCCGGGGACTTCTGTAATGGCTCTGCTCTCAGACAGATCACTCACCGGAGGCATAAAGACAAAGTCATCTCCAGGCCACCTGGACCTTCAGGCCTCTCTAATGCTTTCTGGAAACTGCCCAATGGTGACAGAACCCAGGTCGGCAGGCCTCTTCTGGACAAAACTCTCTTGAGGGGAAAAATAAGGAAGGCCAGGCGTCCTGCTCCTTTGGATTCAAGAGTCCCCTATTCTGGTCCCTATTCTTATGGCTAAGGCCAGATAAAAAGGCACCCAGGAACCACTCACCCACAGCTTGGTAGTAGGCCAGGAAGCCCTTGTAGAACATAACGGTGCCATTCTCCTCATTGGAGAAGTCTGTGTGAAAGGTCAGCAGCATCTTGTTCCCTTCAGACATAAATTCCTTCGCTTCTGGGGGGTTGCCCAGTGGAGAACCCAGTTGCCCACAGAACCTCCCCAGAGTTTTCTTGTCAGCAGAGATCTGGTAGAGGAAGGACAAGAGGTGGGAAGAGGAGCTGTTGAGGAGACACGTCCCATGAGGAAGGTCAGTGAAGGTCCTCTCTTGTCCCAAAGAGTGAGTGGTGCCCTACTGCTGGAAGAGCCTCCACCTGGTTTCTACCTGCCGGGCTCTGGCTGTTGTGAACTTTCCCTCCACCCTAGCGGGACTTTCATAGTGCATCTCAGTCTCCTAATGGGTAACTCTTTGCATGTTACCCTGTGCCTGGTACATCGTCCCTTCCTTGTTCTATGTTCCCCAGCACGTTTCAGACCTTTCTTCGTTTCCACCACCTCCATGTTCATCTTCCCCTGGACTCCTGGTTGTCTCTACCCAAGCCTTCAGCATTCCTTCGTTCCTAGAGCCCAACAGGTCTGCTTTATTTTCTGTCTAGTTATTCTGCCTCACCTTATGCAAGCCATTCATGTCTGGTCATGCCTCCCGATAGACTCTGCTGAGAGTCAGCCTCTCCAGCCTTCGTATCGGCAAGAATCACCTAGCTTCCCTTATCTCTTTCTTTTCTTAAAAATATTTTTTTAGTTTATTTATTTATTTTGAGAGAGAGAGAGTGTGTGCATGAGTGGGGGAGGGGCAGAGAGAGGGAGAGAGAATTCCAAGCAGGCTCCACCCTGTCAGTGCAGAGCCTGACTCCGGGCTTGATCTCACGAACCCATGAGATCATGACCTGAGCCGAAATCAAGAGGTGGATGCTTAATTGACTGAGCCACCCAGGCGCCCTCCCACCTTATTTCTTTCTTCAGAGGTTTCTTAAGCCCTCAAAAAGTGGAAGACATCTTACCCCCACCCCATCCGTCTCTATCCCTACCACGGAGACCCCTCCCCCCAACCCTGCAAACTTCTCAAGTCCTCTGGCTAGGAAGATGTATCATTTTCCAGTCATTCTCTCATAGCCTCCAGAGGGTATCCTAGGAATGGCATTTATCGGATGGGTGTAGGCTCTACATGGATCCTGAACCTCGAGTCTCATTTTTATTGGATTTAGAAAGTTGAGACTTGGAAGGTCCTCTTGGTTGTTTCAGAGGTGAGGAGACTGAGCCCATTGACTTTGCTGAGGGCTGGGTTTGAGCTACCACCGCATACATTTCTCTTCCCCATGTTCCTGTTTAGGCAGGCAGCCATGGCATTATTCTACATGGAGACAGGGAAATTGAGGCACAGCTGTTTTCCAAAGACTCTCAGCAAGTCCGCAGATGGGGAAGGTTTTTCTGACTCCTATGGAGTCAAAAAATTTCCTGGAAGTGGGGCCTGTATCTTCCCTCCTTCAGTGCTCACTGAAGGCCTCTAAATCCAGTGGACCCCCCATCCATGGTGTCACCTTTCAGAATGGCACTTGGCCATCAGCTCTTGCCGGGCTGGAGCTCTGTCTGTCGGTGGGGAATGCTAGCCAGGGTGGTTAGAGCACAAGTCCTCAGTCATTCCTAGAACCCAGGAATGAGAGACACCCAGCTCTCCCTCTGCCCTCCCAACCCGATCCCCTACCTTGACATAGTCATAGAAACAGCCTTCAGAAGGCTCCAGGTCAAACTGCCAGAAGACGAGTTTCACCCTGAATCCTGTGGGCACTGTGATCACGGTGGTTTTCTCAAAGTTGTTGGGGTAAGGCTTGGGGTACAGGGGAGAAGTCACCTCCCCAAAGAGCTTCTGAGAAATGGGGATGGAGCCTCCCACCCTGCAGAACAGGATTGGCGCCAGGAGGTATAAAAGCCACCTGCCGAAAAGAAAGTGGGTGTCTGTAGGGCTGGAGGGGTGCAGCACCCTTGCCATTTCGGCAGCGAGTGGGGTGGGGATTGGGATGGTCATACCGCTCGGCATTTTCCGCTCTGGCCATTCTAGACCTCATAGAGATATTCTTGGTGGGGGTGGGTGAAGAGAAGAGACTGGTCTCTGCAGCTGCCGCATTGGGTCTTCCTCCCCCAGGCAATGTCCAGTCCAAAGGTTCATCATACTCCCTGTCCTCTCTCCCCATCCTCCTCCCCTGCCCTCTTGCAACCCTCTCCTCCCCTTCCTGGAATAGGGCTGGCTTGGGACCAGTTAATTGAGGGTGAGGGTTTCCAGTCATGGCTCTCTGATAGGGCTCCCAAGGGCCAGCAAAGGCCTATGGGAGAAACGGCCTATAGAATATGGAGTCACACACAGAGCACACCCCTCCTGAACAGAGCGGGTCTCCCCATCTTACTGCTCCCCTGCTATGAGCTGGGAGGAAGAAGGGAAAGTGGCCATCACCTCATGTGTCTAAGGTCTCCTTTTATCCTCAGGAGGAGGGAAGGAGGGTATGTATTTGAGCGTGCACGCGTGTGCTTACTGGAATAGGTAAGGTACATGGGGAGGGGAAGGTTGTTCCTGTCTCCTTGGACAAATTGGGGGGCAGCGTTGCCCAGAATTCTCCCTTCTGGCTTCTCCCTCCATCCCTCCCTCCCTGGGTCCCCGTCAGGGTTACTCACATTTCTCAAGCCCTGTTTTTGGATCCTGGACTCTTCCTGACAGCGTCTTCATCCACTCTGTGTTGAGGGAGACAGCGGTCATGCAGAGGAGGGAAGGGGGAGGGAATGAGTGTGGAGGGGAAGGGGGGGAACCATTCCCGGAGGAATGTTGTAGGGAATGAACTATTTGCATAAACAAAATGAAAAAAAAAATCCATTTCCAGTTTAGTGTAGTTTTGGTTTTGAAACCCCTGGTGGTGGTGCCACCTGCTGGCCTACCTGGGGAAGGGCTAGGGAGATGGGCCTGGGTTTCTCCAGTGGAGTCCTTCCTTCCTTCCTTCCTTCCTTCCTTCCTTCCTTCTTCTTCTTCTTTCCTTTCTTTCTTTCTTTCTTTCTTTCTTTCTTTCTTTCTTTCTTTCTTTCTTTCTTTTTCTTTCTTTCTCATTTTTATTTTTTATTTTTGAGAGAGAGAGAGAGAGAGAGAGAGAGAGCATGAGCGGGGTAGGGGCAGAGAGAGGGAGACACAGAATCTGAAGCAGGCTCCAAGCTCTGAGCGGTCAGCACAGAGCCTGACGTGGGGCTCGAACTCACGAACCATGAGATCATGACCCGAGCCGAAGTCAGACGCTCAACTAACTGAGCTACCCAGGCGCCCCTCGGTTTCTAAATCTGGTCTGAATTTTCCCTTTCTTCAGGGACCTCTGTTGTCTTTACAAGGTTCCTACACCAAAGGCAGTGGAAACCGCCGTTGAGGGGGACTCTCTTTCCTGCATCGCCCGGTTCCGTTAATGCTGTTCCTGCCCTTAGTCACCCAACAGCCCTGGTCCAGGAATGGCCAGAGTTTTAATGTCGGGGAACAACGAAGTAGAAGAGGGCATTGCAGGAGTGGACAGAAGAGAAAGGAGTTTGGTTGGGACCCCAGCCTACTTCATCCTTGAATGACACAAACACTGAACAGGGATTGTTGTGTCAGGGTGACCCTAAAGCGGCACTAGGGGCGGTTTAAGATGCTTCCTCCCCACTTCAATGAGCTCAGGCCTGCCAGTGAAGTCGGCTTTTAGAGAGGCAAGGGAAGCTGGGCGGGGGTAGAGACATCTCTTCTCCTGGGCATCTGGTCAAGTGTCAGAGCCCTTGAGAGTCATGGCTGCCTAGGGCTAAACAGTGTGGCTGTGGACAACAGTGAATTGGTCTTTTCTGAGAGAAAGCCAGGCCTCTGGGAGGGAGGGAGGCTCTTGTCTTTCCTGTGCTCCAGGGCATAGTCTCCTAATTTAAAGGTATGTTCTCTGTGGAAGCCTTTTTTTCTCAACTCTCCCTGGTTCAAATACCCTACAGCACCATATTCCATAGGGAGGCTCAGGCAGAGAAGACCTCTGGGTTCTTAGGCCTTTGTAGTCTATCCTGCTTGTTTCTCCAATGAGAATAATCCCGCCATCCCTCTACCCACCTACCCACTCATTCGTCCAGGTAGGGACTACCTATTTAATGTGCCAGGCACTTTCCCAGGCAATGGATAGCAAGGACTCACAAAGATAGAGCTGTTTCCCATTGGGCAGTGACCAAGTCATCACTGAAGGTAGATAGAGAGCAGGCACGGGGAAAACGCAAGGTCAACCAAGGCAGGGAGGGTTCCTCCAGCAGGCCTAGATATCAGAGCTGACGAACGAATCTGAGGGTGGGGCTGATCCATGCCTCCATCCCTGATGTGACCCAAGACCTTGTCAGCTCAGGAAAGATAAAAAATCAAGGAGAAGGGTAAGGACCAGGTCAGGAGACAAGAAAGACGGGGAATCTTGTTTAGCAGATGGCATGTTAGCATTCTGACAGCGCTGTGCGGATGTGTTGTGTTGTGTTGTGTTCACGGTGGGGGCAGAATGGCAGAGGTTACAGGTTAAGGAGCAGGGGCCCAAGAAGGCAAGTCTTAGCTGAAGCTCTTCCATCTGTCCCAGGGATTCCGAGTTCTGTCCTGAGATATACGGCAGGACTGGAAAGTGACAGACTTGGGCCTCATCAGCGCAGTCCCAGGCCTGCCTTCCCCGCTGCCTGACCACTAAAAAAAGCCTTTCCTCGCTCATTTGCCTTATACCCTTGACTTACCCCAAGGATAGAAAGAAACAGCCATATGAAGATTCCTTCCGCACTGGCGTAAAAACCGGTGTTGAAGACATTGTCTATTTTCTTGTTCATTCCTCTTAGGATTTGATTCTGGGGAAGAAAGTTTCTCTCTTAAAGTTATGGTAGGTTTCCTTCTGTGGATGTATCTGTATCTAGATAGATAGCTCTATCTAGGTATAGGTATTTAATTTTTGCCTTGGCAGAGAGAAACATCGTTTTTTAAAAACTCTTAAAAAATTATTTTTTCTTATTTTTGAGAGAGCAAAATAAGTGGGGAATGGACAGGGTTTGTCAAGGGGACAGAAGAGCTTAAGGAAGTTCTGCACTGACAGTGGCAAGCCCAACGCGGGGCTCGAACTCAATGAACTGTGAGATCATGACCTGAGGCGAAGTCGGATGCTCAACTGACTGAGCCACCCGAGTGCCCCTCATTTTTTAATAATAAAAACAAGTAAAATAAAACTAATACATGGCCATTAAATAAAATTTAGCAAAGTTTAGCAAACAGAAAAGAATAGAGAAAAACAAAACAGCCCAAATTATGCCTACAACAACTTCTGATTCATATTTTGGGGTATTTTTTTTAAATTTTAGGCTATTTTTAATAGTCTTTTATACTATAGGCTTAAAAATGGTTTTAAAAAATCGAAGTAGCCACATGTACGTATGACTTTGAATCCTGCTATTTTTCAGAGATCAATTTAACCTTTCACCATCGAGCCGACTTGACCTTCAATGTTAGCAAATTTGCTCTCTTCGGTTTAACGGCCTTAATTTCCTATTTCCGTTTGAACAACTGTATTTTACTTGTGTCCTCCACTGTAAATCACCTCGAGTCCTTACTACAAGTTAACGACCCCGGACTGAGGTGTCCTGCGGCGCTGGAGGCCGTTTGCAGAAACAGCCAGCCTGGCGCTGGGCTTGGCTTGGTGTCTGCAGGGGAGTGTGAGCGGGTGCTGTCATCCCCACCAAAGCAGGAATTCCCAGGGGGCGCCTGTAAGGATGTGGGGATTGGGAAGGGGAAGTACAGGAGGTCTCGAGGACAGTCAGGAGGTATCACGGCGCCACGGAGCGCACACGGCCCTTGCTGTCCCCGTATTGGCGGTGGCTTTGGGGCCGGCCAGTCTCTCTCTCTGGGCTTCAGTTTCCTCATTTGTGAAATGTGGATCATAACACATCCATTGCGAACTTGGCGTGAGGAGTCCATGAAATAACATGGGAAGCACCCGGGGTGCAGAAGATGTCAAACAAAACGAACTATTCACTCAGATGATTGCAGCTAGGAGACAGGGTGAGGGGTGAAGCCGCTTTGAATGTGGGAAGGCTAATGAAAGGGGCTTTGGAATGTTTCCGAAATGAAAGCAATTAAGTCCCTCATACTCCACTTGAACAGGGGAGTGAGAAGGTGACAGTCTCCTAAGAGAGTACAGAAGAAGCCATGTCAGCAGGACATGAAGTTTACTATTATTATTTACTTTATTTTATTTATTGAACAAATTTTTTAATGTTTTTATTTATTTTTGAGAGAGAGAGAGAGCGAGCAGGTGAGGGGTAGAGAGAGGGAGACACAGAATCCGAAGCAGGCTTCAGGCTCTGAGCTGTCAGCACAGAGCCCGACGCGGGGCTTGAACTCATGAACTGTGAGATCAAGACCTGAGCTGAAGTCAGATGCTTAACCAACTGAGCCTCCCAGGTGCCCTACTTTATTTTATTTTTTGAGAGGAAGAGAGAGGATGGAAGTGAGTGAGGGGCAGAGAGAGAGAGAGGGAGAGAATCCTAGAGGGGCAGAGAGAGAAAGAGCAAGAGAGAGAGAGAGAGAGAGAGAAGTGGGGCTCGAGCTCATCCGATGTGGGATTCAAACTCATGAACCGTGAGATCATGACCTGAGTCGAAGTCAAATACTTAAAGACTGAGCCACCCAGGTGCCCAGATGATGAAATTTATTTATTTATTTGTATATTTATTTATTTATTATTTATTTAATTTATTTGAAGATGAAGTTTAAAGACAACCCGCTGAGACATACAGGGCTTCTCTGGGGGGAGCACAAACTCGCAAACTAGAAGGAAGGTATAGGAGGAGGAGGAGGTGGGGGCTCCGGGCAGGAGGAGGAGCTCTCTGGCATGAGGGACAGGGCGGCAGTCCTTGAACAGGGATTCCCTGCCCCCATCCCCATCCCTGAGCCCAGTCCGAGTTCCTAACCTTCCCCTTTCGGGGTGGGGGGCCTCCATGCTTGAGCGTCCCTGCTCAAGCGCCCCCAGGGTCCGTCCGTCCCCCCATCACTCCCTCGATCCAGTCCAGGTAGTTGAGCACTTTGGTGTAGAAGCCATAGCCCTTGCCACACCCCACGCCCCAGGATACGATGCCCGTGGCCACCCAGCGATGGGCGCGCTCGTCCCATACCACATAGACGCCGCCGCTGTCCCCCTGGCAGACACTCTGCTGCCTCGTCTTATCCCCGGCGCAGAACATGTTGTCAGAAAACACCTCAGACCTCCGCCTCTCTTGGAGCCAGGCCTGGCAGGCCGCCCTCGGGGCGACGGGCAGCCTGGAGTACTTCAGCTCGGTGGTTAGCCAGCCCATCTCCACGCCGAACCCACTGACGTAGCCCCACACGCCGCTGCGGTAGAGGGTCTCGCTGTCGGGCAGACAGACGGGGAGGAGGCTGGGGCCGAGGGGGACACTGCGTTGGAGCTCCAGGAGGGCGATGTCCCCGTCGAAGTTGTGGGACTCGTTCTGGCGGTAGTCGGGGTGCACGACCACGCGGCGCACAGGGTGGCTTCCCAGCCGCAGCATCTCGTCTATGCTTGTGTGGCCTAGGAACACGTCCACGCTCCGGTTCTTCCGGAGAAAGACGCTGTCCTTGGGGTAGATGGTGTGGGCGGCGGTGAGGATCCACCTGTCGCCCAGCAGGGCCCCGCCTCCACGGCCGTAGATGCTGGTGAAAGCTTGCCAGGGGAAGTTCCCTAACTTGGCTTTGGAGGACCTGAGGGTCTCCTGGTTCTGGGCGATGGGGGTGAGCGGCCGGCCACAGACTGGAAGAGAAAAGGGGTACAGGTGACATCAGCAGCTGCGTCCAGATGCGTTTGTTAAAGACCTACTTCTGTGAACTGCTCTCTCCCCTGTCTCCATAGACATTAAAAAAACAATCACTCTTGGGGCGCCTGGGTGGCTCAGCTGGCTGAGCATCTCACTCTTAATTTTGGCTCAAGTCACGATCCCAGAGTCATGGGGTTGAGCCCCATGTTGGGCTCCATGCTCTGTGTGGAACCTGCTTAGGAGTCTCTCTCTCCCTCTGCCTGTCTCTCCTGCTCTCTCTCTCTCTCTCAAAAAAAAAAAAAATCACTCTTATTTATTTTATCTTAATAATGGGATTAAAAATTTGAATTCCAGTGTAGTTGGTTTTACGTGTACAATATGGTGATCCAACAATTCTACACATTACTCGGTGCTCATCACGGTAAGTGTGCTCTTGATCCCTTTCCCCTGATTCGCCCATTCCTCAGCCACTTTCAAGCCCCTTCCGGGGCGCCTGGGTGGCTCAGTCGCTTGAGCGTCCGACTTCGGCTCAGGTCACGATCTCGCGGTCCGTGAGTTTGAGCCCCACGTCGGGCTCTGTGCTGACAGCTCAGAGCCTGGAGCCTGCTTCGGATTCTGGGTCTCCCTCTCTCTCTGCCCTTCCCTCACTCATGCTCTGTCTCTGTTTCAAAAATGAATAAACGTTAAAAAAAAAAATTTAAAGCCACTTCTTTTGACTCTTGGTGGGGCCAGCCTGAGCAAAGTCATGCTGCAAGCAGTTTGTCCTCAATGCCGGGTTTCCTCTGTTTTCTGTGCCCTTCCTTCATTTTGAATATCTTCCACTATTACCGGCCCTACCCCACCCCCACCCCCAAAACACTGCCTCAGGCTGGCCGAGAGCTTTTCTGAGGGTCAGGAGTGAAATCTGAGATGTTTATTCAGATTGGGTTAGAAAGGCAATGCTCCGAGTCAAAAAAGGGGGTTTCAAAACCAGTGAATTTGAACCGTTGTAAATTGCTGACGGGAATGTATAAAGTGACGCAGCCACAGCAGGAAACAGCCTGGCAAGTCCTCAGAAAGTGAAACTTACAAGGATGATGGGACCTAGCAATTCCACTCCCCGGGGGATACCCGAGGGAACAGAAAACATATGTTCACGCGGAAACTTGCACACGAATGCTCCCAGAAGCATTAGCCATAAAGGCAAAACGTGGAAACAGCCCAAATGTCCTTCATTTTGACGCACGGGTGAACAAAAGGTGGCATATCCATCCAACGACACACTCCCACGCAGCCACTGAAAGGAATGGAATCCAATGCCCGCTACAACATGGGGGAGCATGTCGAAAACATGATGCTAAGCGAAAGAGGCCAGACACAAAAGGCCACACACTGTATGATTCCCGCTATAGAAAATGTTCAGAACAGGCAAATCCATAGAGACAGAAAGGTTAGTGGTTGCCAGGGGATGGGGAAGGGGAGTTGGAGGTACGGGGTTTCTTTTTGGGGTGCTGGGCAGGTTCTGGAATTGGTGGGAATGGTGGCACAACCTTGTGAACATAATAAAAATTACTGCATTGCACGTTTTAAAATGGTTAAGATGGTGAATTTCATGTTACATAAATTTTATGTTAATAAAAAGTCTTAAAAAATGGTGGACTTTATGGCACTATGACATCTAGGTAGGGAGACAGTTTGGGGACAGGGAGCCTGTCTATGATGCTTAAAGCAGACCATCCCAAGAGAGGGGTTTCTCTTACTTCCACTCTTCTGACCCCTCTTCTCCTGTTCTATCCCATCTGATGATCTTCCTTCATGCTTTTCCTTTCTCAGCTATCTCTTCTGTTGTGGTTGTTAATTTTTTTTAAATGTTTTATTTACTTTTGAGAGAGAGAGAGAGAGAGAGATAGAGTGTGAGCAGGGGAGGGGCAGAGAGAGAGGGAGACACAGAATCCAAAGCAGGCTCCAGGCTCTGAGCCATCAGCACAGAGCCCGATGCAGGGTTTGAACTCATGTACTGTGAGATCATGACCTGAGCCGAAGTCAGATGCCTAACCGATTGAGCCACCCAGGCGCCTCTCACTTCTCAATTATCTCTTGATCTTGAAGAATAAGGGACAAGATCCTTGCCTCTCCTTTCTTGAGCCTTCCTCATTCTCCTTTTCTTCTGCACCTTCTGCCTTTATCTCTCCTTTAAACCCCTGTGTCCTGCTCTCACAGGCCCCATATAGATTCGAGGCTTCTTTGGGAAGTGGCCACAGGATGGGCCCTAGCAGGTTGCTACTCACCAGGTTCACAGCGAGGAAGCTCCTCCCTATCCTGTGTCTCCTTCCAGGGACCCTGGGTTGTGCAGGTGAGTGTCCCTGAGGAGTGAAATGAGGGGACGGGGAGCAAAGAAACAGGCTCACAATGGGGAGGTGTGAGTGGCAGGTGCCAGGAAGTGAGTGAGGCCAGTAGCAGCTGGTTCCCCAGCAGGTGGGGGCTTACCTGCCGGTACTGCCTGATAGTAGGGCTCCTGGCAGTGGTTCTGGATCTTGGAGGAGTTGTCTCCAGCTGTGCTGATGGCCTTGGAGCCCCCACTGGGCTGACCGTGGTTCACATCTGTAGGAAAACAGTGGTCAGGAGGACCTAGAACTGGCAACCCAGGGACCGATTCTGGTCCGTGGCATATTTAGTTAATGACTTGCACAATCTTTTATTTAGAACATTTGAAATGGGGCACCTGAGTGGCTCAGTCGGTTAAGCGTCCAACTTCAGCTTAGGTCATGATCTCACGGTTCGGGAGTTCGAGCCCCGTGTGCTGACGGCTCAGAGCCTGGAGCCTGCTTCGGATTCTGTGTCTCCCTCTCTCTCTGCCCTCCCCTGCTTGCACTCCATCTGCCTCTCTCTCTCTCTCTCAAAAATAAATAAACACTAAAAAAATTTTTAGAACATTTGAACTATTTTTCACCAATGTGTCTCCCTCTCTCTCTGCCCCTCCCGCTCCCCTGCTCCTGCTCTGTCCGTCTCTCTCAGAAATAAACATAAAAAAATGATAAAAAATTTTGAAAATAACCATGATAAATAGGGCATAGGGAAACAGGCAGTTTCAGACGCAGCTGGTCAGTATATATTAGCAAGACTTCTTTGGAGGGAAATTTAGCAATACCAAGATTTAAATTTCAAATTTTTTTTCACCTAACATGTCCACTTCGAAGAATTTAGCCTCATACACATGCTCAAAGATGTATAAGCAAGGATACCCTCAGCAGCAAACACTGTATGCATCAATAGAAGGAATATTGTATGGAATTAAAAGGGATTAGGCAATGCTAACCGCATGTATATGGGATGGACTTTAAGACATATTATTGTGTGAAAAATACTAAATTTAAGACATTGTATTAGATAACCCTTCCCTTCCCTGTAAGAATATGTATAATCGAATGGCATAGATATCTTTGGAAAGATACACTGGAAGTGGACAAGGGGATTGTTTCTGGATGGGGTAGCCAGGGACTAAGGGCCAGAGATCAGAGGAAGACTTACTTCTTACATTATTACCGTATTATATTATTTTTCTTTACCATATTATGTTATTAAAAAAAATTATCATGCGTGTGCATTATCTTTCAAAAAAATCGGAGTTACCATTTGAAAATCCAGAATTTCGCTTAAAAATCTGGAGTTTTGGGGGCGCCCGGGTGGCTCGGTCGGTTAAGCGTCCGACTTCGGCTCAGGTCGTGATCTCACGGTTCGTGAGTTTGAGTCCCAGGTTGGGCTCTGGGCTGACAGCTCAGAGCCTGGAGCCTGTTCGGATTCTGGGTCTCCTCTCTCTCTGCCCCTCTGCTGCTCGTGTTCTGTGTTTCTCCCCTTACAAAATAAATAAACATTAAAAAAAATCCGGAATTTTTGACTTCTCTTGAAGGATGAGACGATCTGCCGGCATCCGGCCTAGAGATCTGCACGGGAACAGGTGCTGGGACTGAGCGGCGGCTGCTCCTTGAATTGGGGCGCAGCTGGGGCGGGGAGGGGTCACTGACCCCCACCTCAGCAGGCACTCAAGCTTCCACGTGTCGCTTCAGGATACCAGGGGCCATGGCTGTGGGCAGAGGCTGCACCCCCAGGGAGGGACACTCACCCACAGCTTGGTAGAGGGCCAGGAAGCCCCTGTGGAGGCCAGTGGTCCTGTCCTGAGAGGAGGCGGGTGCTCGGAAAGTCAGCCGCAGTCGGTTCCCAGGGGACACAAACTCCCTCTGACCAGGGGGGCTGCCCAGTGGGGAGCCCTGCTGCCCACAGAACCGGCTCGGATCCATCCCACTGGCTGTGATCTGAAAGGGGAGGGTGGGCAGGCAGGTGTGGGTGAATCTGCCCCACAGGGTCACGTCCTGGGCGTGGATTCGAGAAGGTCTGCACACCTCTGGGGTCCAGAAGCCGTCCCTCGGGGAGCTTTCCTCAAGTAGCTTCCTGTTCTATCACTGACTCCCGGGTTTCTTTCTTCCATGACCAGATACCTCGCATATTTCTTTAGCCTATAATAATTACCTCAATCAATTATCATAGTTCCCCACTTTCAAGAAGCTCCTCGGGAACCCTAGGGTTTCTCCAAACAGCCCACTAGACTATAAATTCTAAGAAGGCAGGAATGACATCTGTTTTGCTCACCACTGACTCTGATGCTCCAAATGGTACATATAACACTGGCCTCCTCCAGCCCCATCACCTTCCACTTTGCATAACTTCCTGAGGCCAACATCTGTGAGGCAATAAGACCCTCTGCAAAGACTGAGCCCCTCGGGTTCCTAGCCTTTCCTGCTCTCCTTTTGGAATGTTCTTCCTCTTACTGCATAAACTGTAAATGCAGCCCCCCACAAGGTGTGAAATCTATGGACACAAAATGTACATAGTGTGTGTACACTGGCTATTGCTTAACATGTTCTTTAATTAGGCTGTCTCTGTTTCTGTCCCTTCTGACTGTCTCACTCCTGCACGGATCCCTTCCTGTGGGTTCCCCAACCCAAGGAAGGGCACCTTGGAAGGAGTCCCCCTGGCCCACGCTTGGTGCCTAATCTCCGTCCTGGGCGCAAGCTCGCTGGTCAGCTCAATTGATTTCTGAACCTCCATGTTGACGCTGGGTTCTTGCTAGCTCTCTGTTCCCTCATTCTCCCCGAATCTCAAATTCCCTTCAGACTCTATCCGGCCCATCTCTTCATGGTCACAGCAGGTGGGTGGAAGATGGCACAAAGAAAAGTTTTGTCCCAATACCTTTCCTTCCTTAGAACGTCAACACGATTAATTTCCCTATTAAAAGACCTACCTCTTGGGGAAGAAGCATTTTGACCTAGGAAACAGTCCTTTACTGATATACTTGCTTGTTAAATGCTCTGGTTTTCTTCTTCCCCTTCCTTATGAGTTGTTGGCTAACTAATGTCACTTAAGAGTCTAACTAGCAACGTAGAATGGACACCCGACTGAAAGTCATCAGCCTTGTGTTAAATTCCAGACTTTGCCCCAACTCCCTGTGTGATATGGGGGATTTCTTAACCACCTTAGCTCTCATTTTCCTCCTATGAAGCGAGGCCTCCTAGAAAATGGTCTGTGAGGTCTCTTCTAGCTAGGACAACATCACGCCCTATGACAGCTCTCCAGTATCTGCATGCGGAGCTCTGGTGGGGGTGATACCAAACACCTGCTCATTCAAAACCCATTTTGTTGTGTGTGCTACGGAAGCTTGGGTTTCACTCATTCTTTTGTTTATTCCTTTTTTTTTTTTTTTTAGGTTTATTTATTTACTTTGAGAGGGAAAGCATGAGCTGGGGAGGGACAGAGAGAGGAAGAGAGAGAGAGAATCCCAAGCAGGCTCCACACTGACAGTATGGAGCCCGATGCATGGGATTCGATGCAGTATGGGACTCGATCTCATGAATTGTGAGATCATGACCTGAGCTGAAATCAAGAGTCAGACTCTCAACCATCCAAGCCACCCAGGTGCTCCTCATTTACTCCTTTAATAAAGAGTTATTGGTTATGTTCTATGTGTGAGACACCGTGATAGGTGCTGGGGGTATAGATATGAACACACAGTTCTGCTACCAGGGAGCCCACAGGCTGGCTAAGTACACTGACAAGTAAAAACTGAACTGAATTACAGGGTGTTGAATTCTGCATCTGACGTGTCTGTGTGATTTGCTCTGGATGCAGAGAGGAGGAAAGAGTCCTATTCCTGAGCTTGAACGCTCTCCAGTCTACTCCAGCATCAAGGGAAGAGTCAGGCCAAGATTACAACTATCCGTGACTGAGAAGAGCAGGGTTCACAGTAGGTGCTCAACAGACGAAGGCCGAAGTGAACGAAGTACAGCCCTGACTTCCAGTTCAATCTGAAGCAATAGACACATACATTTATCTCCTTTCCCGCCTCAAATTCCACCAATATGACAGCAAAGGGATAAAATGGTATACGTGATCAAGGACAAAAAAGAGAGAGGATATGACAGTGGATGAGACATGTCAACATTTTGGAAGATGAAATGGAGGTGGACCAATGGCAATGAGTCTGCCAAGATGGAAGCCAACACAGAGCGGACAGATTCTCATCACAGAGCCCAGGGGGGTTTCAGAAACTGGGGTAACCAGGAGCCCCTGAGGATGAGGATGAAGGAAGGGCTGACGGAAAGCCTATGTGGGGAGACCTCAGAATTCTGGGGCCCCTTTGCTCACCCTGGCGGAAGATCTGAGTGTGTGCCAGCTGCCCTGGACTTGGGGTCCCCAGCACACTTGACAGAGGAGGTGAAGACCAGGACTGAAAGCAGAGGGATTAGCAGGTGGAAGTCTACATATTAAACAATGAGACTCCCTTCTCTGCTTGTTTGCCAGAATGTTGGCAACCTTGAGCAGGAACCAGAAGATTCTGATCTGAGATTGGCTGTCCTCAAGGAAAATACTTCCACAAGCTAATATCTGGGAGGCGCCCAACGCACACATGGTCACCTTGTCGATAAGTCTATTTCCAAACCTGTCACTGCACAAATTTTAGCTACCCACACAAGAGTGTCCAGTGCCATTCAAATATTTCACTCTTAAATATGAATGGACAGCCAAGGATTATCGGACATTTTGGAAAGTTTCTAACATGAAAAGCAGAGACCAAAACAAATGAACAACAAAACAAAACTGGGTGAAGCAGAGATAATACAAGGAACAGAAGAAACATTTAAAAATAATCTCAGTAGAGGGAAAGGAGTAGATATTGCCTCAATGAAACAAGAACAATATTCTATAAAAAGGCACGTTTTGAGGAATGAATTTTTAGACATGAAAAAATACATTAGCAGAAAAAAAATTAATTAAAATGTTGTTACTTAGGTGCACCTGAGTGGCTCAGTCAGTTAAGCGTTCGACTACGGCTCAGGTCATGATCTCGCAGCTTGTGAGTTTGAGCCCCGTGTGGGCTCTGTGCTGATGGCTCAGAGCCTGGAGCCTGCTTCGGATTCTGTGTCTCCCTCCCTCTCTGCCCCTCCCCCATTCATACTCGGTCTCTCCCTCTCTCTCAAAAATAAATAAACATTTAAAAAGAAAAATAGGGGTGCCTGGGTGGCTCAGTTGGTTAAACGGCCGACTTCGGCTCAGGTCATGATCTCACAGTCTGTGAGTTTGAGCCCCGCATCGGGCTCTGTGCTGATGGCTCGGAGCCTGGAGCCTGCTTCAGATTCTGTGTCTCCCTCTCTCTTTGCCCTTCCCCTGCTCATACTCTGTCTCTATGTCTCTCAAAAATAAATAAACATTAAAAAAAATTAAAAAAAAAAAGAAAAATAAAATCTCTACATTAGGGGTACCTGGGTTGTTCAGTCGGTTAAGCGACTGACTCTTGATCTTGGCTCAGGTCATGGTCTCACAGTTGTGAGACTGAGCCCTGTGTTGGGTTTCATGCTGGGCGTGGAGCCTGCCTAAGGTTCTCTCTGTCCCTCTGCCCTTTCCTGTCGCCCCTGAAACTAACTAAATAAAGTGAACAAACACATTAATAAATAAAAATAATAAAAAGTCTCTAGGTTAAAGAACCCTGTACAATGAGTAGAAAACATCACATCAAAGCTCATCAGAATGAAAATTTAGAATACAGGCAATAAGGAAAATGTTCCAAAAGTTCTAGAGACAAAGAACTAAGTAAGGGCCAGGAATCATAATTGTACCAGACTCAACAATACTTAGAGCAAGTAGACAATATTACCCAAATTCTGAGGGGAAATGACTTCCAACCCAGAACGCAACCCATATCAATAGTCCATCAACCGTGAGGGTTGGGACATTCAGGGATATGTACAATCCTTTACAATTTATTCTCTCTTGCCCTTTCTGGAGCAGAATGTGCTCCTCCAAAATGGGGGGAACTAAACCAAGAAAGAGAATGATACGGGATTCAGTTCTAACACAGGACAGGTAAAGGAAATTCCCAGAAGGAGGCGGATGGGAACTCCCAGAGTGCATGAGGCTCTAGAGAGCAGGGAACTCAGACGGAGGAGATCAATCAAGAACTCTTCAGATGGGAAGCCACCAGTACAAAGGAGGGCTAGAGACTGAGATTTGTAGTTGATTACATTGACTATGTAGAGAGGAGACTTACTGTCCTGGCCAAGAGTCTGAGAGATTAATTACAGACAGAATTAAGCAAACTAAAAAATCAAAACAAAAACAAACAGAAAACCCCCAAAACTCCATGTGGTTACTGACTCCTGGGAGACCCAAAAGTTGGAGAAGCACAGACATAGAATTTGATACACCACGTGCTCAGAAGTGAATATTTAAAATTTTTCAATGTTTATTTAAAAACATTTTTTTTAACATTTATTTATTGTGGAGAGACAGAGAGAGACAGAGTGCTAGCAGGGGAGGGGCAGAGAGAGAGGAAGACACAGAATCTGAAGCAGGCTCCAGGCTCTGAGCTGTCAGCACAGAGCCCCACGTGAGGCTCGAACTCACGAAGCATGAGATCATGACCTGAGCTGAAGTCAGAGGCTTAACCAACTGAGCCACCCAGACACCCCTGAAGTGAATATTTTAAAGTCATGAGAATACAGATAACGAGTACAGAGTTAACTAGAAATGCTAATAATGGTAGACAGGGATGCGGGGGTGGGTGGGGGTGGGGGGTGAGGTGGTGTGGGGAGAAGTGTGAAGGTCTAAGAGAGGTAAATTGAGCCCTCATCTTCTAGATGTAGACAGTAAGTGATCAGAGGCAAAAAAGTAACATAATAAGCATGGTATTTATGCACGTAGGAGTAAATGCGAGACAGAGCAGCTACACGAATTGTAGGTGCTTCCCCGGGAGGGGCAGTAGGACTGGAGACAACTGTTTTCCTGATAAGCCTTGTTCTATACTCATTTTTCAAAAGAACCATGTCCGTGTATTATTTCGATATGAATAAAATTTAACCCAAAAGATAAGGTACGGTGCTGTGTTTGAAGGGTTCTTATTCTGCAGCTTGAACAGTCACCTCGTCTTTTGCTATTAATTAGGGGCCCTGATCTGACAGAGCCTGCACTCCACAAATGGATCTTTAACGACTGATGTGTGTGAGTCCTTGCTCTTTTACTCCAGGGTTTTGCAGTATTTGTGTGTCCCTCCTTACGACTTCCGAAGGCAGGGCCTGCCCTGCTGCCCTCTCTTTTACTCTGCAGGGCCCACACGGAAGCGCAGGCAGGGACAGGGCCACTGGTGGAAAGCTGTGCCCTAGGGCAGATCCTGGTCTCCCAGGTAAGCTGCCTAGGCCCCTGACTTGGTCTCTTCAGCCATCCTTTGCCATTCAGGCCACAGCCACACCCCCTTGCCCCCAGCCACAGGAGGCTTCCTCCCCAGAGTCCCTCCAGGACCCCCACCACAGCTCACTGTGACAGAGTCCTGCTCACAGTCCTGGGACGGCTCTAAGTCAAAGTCTTGGAAGACAAGCATCACGGTGAAGCCCTCTGGAGCCTCGATGTCAGTGCTGGTCTCTTGGCCTTTGACATAGGGCTCTGGATAGCCGGGGGACGTCAGTTGCTGGGGTAGCTGCTGGGCCAAGAGCACGGAGCCCTTCGTGGGGCAAGCCTGGAGGACTCCCCAGAGGAATAGCCACCACCTGTGAGTGGGTGAGAGCAAGATGTGGCCACACAGCTGTGGCCTGAGGCCTGTAGAAATATGAGGAGCAGGGGGCAGGCAAAGCTAAGACATCGAGAGGCACCGGCCTGGCAAAGGCTGGCGAAGGCATTAGCAGCTGTGGCCTCAGCCCTTGAGGCCCGGGCACCTGCTGGCCACTCCCTCATTGCCCCTCCTCACTCCGATTCCTTCAGCCTCCTAGCCAGCCTGAGCTCGGACTATGAGTTTTCCACCATTGCTCATCTCCCTGGAGAGTCTCAATCAAAGTAGGGGGCTGGTCTCTGCTTCAGCAAATCCCAACCCCACCCTGGGATTGGTGGGAACAATGGTGGTAGGAGGGAGGGACATTTAAATATGTTAGTTTCCTGGCTCAGACTGGAAGGCTAGGGAAGGCTGCTAGAGCCTAAAGGCAAATTCCAGTTCCCTTGGGCATTAATTGGCTCTGTGTGTGTGTGTGCATGTCCTTGGCCAGCCCTCGCCCCCCCCCCCCCCCCCCGCCCCCGCCATTTTTCTCTCCTCCAGGCCTCTCCACCGGCACACTCACATCTTGCCTCCGCAGCTTGTGGAGTGGGGGCTTCTCCAGAGGTAATTTCCCCACCCTGAGACCAGGCTTCTGGAACTGGACATATGGGAAGGACTTCGCCCACGCCGCCGGGGAACAGGAGGTGGGGCTGGGGAAGGCCCTGTGGGGGAGGAGGGAGAAGTTACTGGAAATGAGTTAAGTAATTCGCCACAGTTCCTTTTTTCCAATTCTCTGGGTTGAGCGCCACCTGCTGTCTGATTCAGGAATAGTTTGCCCGCCACCATTTAGAGAAAAAAACATCTCCAAAACCACATTTGCCCTCAGGAGACTTCCGGCGGTGGGGAAGGCACTGACTCTTGACTCTTGACCTATTTAAAATTAATTTTTGCCTCACCCATGTATCACACGGTAGTGTGGTTCCTTGTGAATTAAGGCTGGCACCTTTAATGGCCCATATCTCTCCCTGACCTTTCCACACATTTATGTCACCAGACTGCCTCTTGTAGAAATTGAAGTTTGTGACCCATGAACTTGAGCTTCTCCTTCCTTCTCTCTCCTCATCCAGGGTGGGTGGGGGCACTCACCGAGGTTGTCTTTTGACTCCTGCCCACAACCCCTGGAAGCTGCTTGTCCAGCGGGTTCAGGCTGCGGCAGGTCTGGGGTCAGGTCCAGACTCAAGCTTCTTTAGACAGATGCTGGAGGCCATGGCTGGGGGCAGAGGCCACCCTCCCTGCACCTCCAGGAGGGACACTCACCCGTGGCTTGGTAGGGGGCGGGAAGCCCTTGTGGAGGTCAATGCTCCTGTCCTCAAAGGAGGCAGGTATGTGGAAGTTCAGTATACGGACGACACAAACTCCCGCTGACCAGGGAGGGCTGCCCAGTGGGGAGCCCGCTGCCCTCAGAACTAGCTCAGAGCAGCCCCGCTGTGATCCCAAAGGGGAGGGGTTGAGGGGTGAATCTGCAGCACTGGCGCGGGGTCATATGCTGGGTGTGGACTCCAGCCCCGTGGAGGGCACACTTCTGTGTGTGTGTGTCCCGTCTAGGCATGCCTGCACGCCTCCGGAGCTTAGAGTTATAACACGCGATGGCTTCGTCGAAAAGCTCTCCTTACCCTTTCTCTCCCCATTCTGCTATCCGCAAAGGCTGCCATTTTGAGAATGGCGCCTCACCCCCTCCAGTGTTCTTGGTTCACTCTTCTTTCAAGAGGCTCTCCAGAAACCCTTAGGGACACTCCCAAGCCATGCACTAGGCCAGCTACTAGCTCCATTGAGGCAGCGACTGTGGCTACTTGGCTCACCATCCCTAAGGGCTAACACGCTGCCTGGCTGTGCGGTTGAATCTTGACTCTATGGGTGGAAAGTCTCTTAGCCAGCATCTTCCCTTTCCCTTCCATGCTAACCTCAAATCCCCCTTCTTCCAGCCCCACTGTCACTTTGCCAAGTACTTTTCTGCTACCAGTCTTGGGGACCTGACTTTTCCCACTTCCCCTTCTTTTGCAGGACACTTCCCCTACCCCACATAGGCAACAAAACACGCAGGGCGAGAACACAGCCACTAATAGCACAGTGAGAAAAATCTAAAGATACAAAACATACTAAAAATGGTATACCTCGGTAATATTTTGTAATCCCGGGATAGCAATAAGTAGCCCCTCCAGGCTCTCCCTGGGTCATCCCACTCGGCCAGGCTCCTTCTCATGTGCCATCCCTCTGGGTTCCCCTCTCTCCTGGAACATTCCTCCGCTACCCTACCCTTAGTCCGAGGGGGAGCTTGGTAGGCAATCCCTCTCACCCCCATTTCAGAAGGAACCTCTACTCTGTGCCCACGCACACTGCTCAGGTCCCCAGGTCGTGTGTTCTCCTCATTCTCGTTTATTTGTCCCTCACCCCCACTGCTTTCCTCCCTTCCACCAGGCCTTTGTGTTCTTGCTTTGATCCTCCTCCCCATCCAAGCTTTAGCTCCGAAAACTTCCTCTCCTCTGAGCTTCACGTCACCCCATCTTCCTGGGGAGCCTCTGACTTGAGAAGGCAACTAGCTTCCTATTGAACTTGGGAATTTGTATTGGCTCCCAAGTAATAGGGGCACAGGGGAGATGGTGACCCCAAATATCATGGTCAGAGCATTTGTCTGCCTTATATCACCCGAAGGGAAGGGTGGGCCACAAATTCCAAATCTCCTCAAGTTAATTGGACTCGGGGTTCAGCTGCTTTCCCCGTCTTTCTTTTTTCAGTTCTTCCCACAAGGCTGATACCTATCTTTCCTGGTAGAGCCTAGGGCAACGATTCCTCTTATTAATTCAAATGATCACCGACCCTTGGGGCACCTGGGTGGATCAACTGGTTAAGCGTCCAGCTCTCGATCTCAGCTCAGGTCCTGATCTGGCAGTTTGTGGGATCGAGCCCCGTGTCAGGCTCTGTGCTAACAGTGCAGAGCCTGTTTGGGATTCTCTATCTCCCTCTCTCTCTGCCCTTCCCTTGCTTGTGCTCTCTCTCAAAATAAATAAATGAACTTCAAAAAAATTATCGCAGACCCTTAAATTTTTTTAAGTTTATTTATTTATTTTGAGAGAGAGAGAGAACATGAGTGAGGGAGGGGCAGAGAGAGAGAGAGAGGTAAAGAGAGAGAATCCCAAGCAGGCTCTGCACCATCAGTGCAGAGCCCAACTTGGGGCTTGAACCCACGAACCATGAGATCATGACCTGAGCTGAAATCAAGAGTCAGATGCTCAACCAGCTGAGCCACCCAGGCGCTTCTTAAATGATCAAAGACTCTACAACTCTTTGAAAAAGAAAGAGAAATGGGATTTTACTTTATGCTTGAAAGGACAAGAGAGTCCCAAAGGTCAAACAAACAAACAAACAAACAACAATCTCACAAGTAATGCCTTTTGAAGAGATTAATTTAAGTACTGTTTTGAGAGTAATAAGTTATCAACAGACCAACCAGAGTTGCAGACTTTTAAGGTTTATAGATTACACTGTATTGGTCATATAGCAATCTTCGCTGACTGGCTGAATGTCTTAAAAGATTCCTTTGCACAAATTACACTTCCAAAGATGATAGAAATATAACATAGAACAGGACTGCATGTTTTCACACCAGTGGGACTGAATGTTCTAGATTCACCACTTTATCAGAATCAACTCTATGAAGCAGAATCGTGTCTGATTTTCTGCAACTCTAGGATAAGGGAATGTGTTCTCATCTTGCTGAGATTTATTTTGCTAGTATTTGTGGGGCTTACTTTTTAAAACCAAGCACCAGAATTTCATTTTAGGGTATTTAGAGGGGAAAAAAAATAGGCAGGCCTGAGAAGCTTAAAATGTACAAAAGAGAAAGTTAATAAGTGGAATATGAAATACATTCTGGTTTTCATCTACAATTGGGAGATAGGTCCATTTACTCCAGGACAAGTGAGAGGGTTTGGCCCAGTGAGGGCTGTGGCCTGGAGGAGCAGGGGGAACAGAAGACCACTGGAAACATAGTAATTCCCAGCGTGACTGTTAAAAAAATCTCTAGAGTAGACACGACTTACTACCTGGCTCAGGAATAGCTAAAATATTGGAGATAGTTTTAACCCCAGTTGAGGCTTGATATCTCTGAGATCGAGAAGACATCTTATCCACCAACACCCAGATTTAACTTGAAGGAGAAGCCCTAGGAAAGTTCTATGGGGACCATGCCAGCTGTTCATTTTGAAAAACTTCTCTATTTCAAAGACTATTTCTATTTCTTTATGCTCCTGGTTCTCTGTTAATCCCTCCCCAGACTGGGTGCCCTGGGGAGAAGAGCAATGGCCATGGGGGGCCCCAGGAGGCCATCTCATAGTGGAGAGAGGAAGAGTCTGGTGAAGGCGAGTAGAATTCACTTCCGTGGACGACTCCTCAGTTCCTGGCCTGCACTATTCTTCCAGCTGGCCTTGAAGTGGAAATCTTGAGACACAGCCGCTGTCTGAGGTCCGGCCTTCTCATTGGATGTCAGAGCCCGTAAGGCGGCCGACTGTGGCCTGCTTGACCCACAGGCGGGAAGCACGAAGGGGCTTAGACCTCCAGGTTGGGCCACTTTGTGCCAATTGCAGCAGAAGTAGGAGGCAAATGGAGCCCCAGAAAAGGAAGCTTTCTACTGCCCCCTGCAGTAAAAATCTGGAACCTGCGGGAACTGCCTGTGAATAAGACGGACCATGGCATGAGACCCCAGGTGTCTGGCCTGGGAGGACGGGGTGCCCAACCAGCCACTGCATCAGAAGGCTTAGGGGCTTGATATTGTGTTGTTTGTCTTTAATGTTCTTTGTCATATTCCGATCACGCTTCACTGTAGCCTCTCCTTCCTCATACACCCATCTAACCACCTATCAGCCCTAAGAATACTGGCCACTTTAGCGTTTATTTTCACCCACTCTGACTCACTTTATTCAAAGAAATTCTAAGAGGCAAGAGCGTTCCTACCTCCCCATGATGGTCATCAGCTCCCTGAGTGAGTCTGATAGGCCTAATACGATCGTTAGTACTTTTGTTAGTGCCTTACCCAGCAGGCTATCAACTCTCTTTCTCTCTCTCTCTTTGTAGCTTTGGTGGACTAACTTTACCCAGTCTTCCAGAACATTCTTTAAGGTCATCTATTGGGAGAGCATATGTCCCGGTTTGGCTGGAATGGTCCTAGTTTACACTGGTTGTCCTGGTGTAATTACTAACAGAGCCCTCCTTCTCTTTCTTTTCTTTTTTAATTTTTTTAATGTTTATTTATTCTTGAGAGACAGAGAGAGAGAGAGAGAGAGAGACAGAGCATGAGCAGGGGAGGGACAGAGAAAAAGAGAGGGAGACACAGAATCCGAAGCAGGCTTCAGGCTCTGAGCTGTCAGTACAGAGCCCGACATGGGGCTCGAACTCACGAACCACGAGATCATGACCTGAGCCGAAGTCGGAGTTCAACTGATTGAACCAACCCGGCACCCCAGTGCCCTCCTTCTCTTTCAAAGGAGTCCCGCTTTGGAAAATAAGCTGTATGGTCATCCTAGTGCAAAGTGCTTTGCAACTACTTTAGTATGCTGACCCCGCTGCCTGAGACCTCCCTCTCCCCAGCTCTACTCACTGTCACTTGTCACCGTGGTCACTACCTCAGGCTGAGCTCTGGTATCCTGGAGCACTTTCTGGCAGCTCTGTGCCCACTGCATCAGTCAGCACGTTTTCACGAGCAACACGATAGTCCCCTGGAATAACACGTGGGAAACGTGTTCAGTAACGTAGCTCTGCTTCCTCCCTGTTCGCCAAAAGCAGAGCCCTCCTTACTCTTTAATTCTTAGAAAAAATGTTGTCTTAATGTACTCAGGCCCAAAAGGTGTTAGGAGATGGGTTTGTCCCAAAGTTCTGAGGTCTGTCTACTAGCCCCTAAGAACTCATCATGAGAAAGAGGCTGGGACTATCCCCAAAAGAACCCTTCTGCTTCCACACTGCCAAGGTGGCTGGAAGGAAGAGTGGGGAGGAGTCCTCAAAGCAGAAGAAAAAAAAAAAAAAAGATTGTGGAAAAGATTTTCAATGTATTTGGAGTGAGGAAACCCAATGTAGTGGAGTCGTATTGTGCTTCATTCTGCGTGTCGGGAACGGTATAGTCTGCCCTGTCAGAAGCAACTAGTCATCAGAGAGTGGGGGTTTGAAGCTGAGGCCTTTTGCCCACAGATCACTCAATGAAACAATTCATTTGGAATTTGGGGATTGTTGTAGAGGGAATTCTTATCTGGAAGGGAGAATATCTGTCCCAACCCCATTTTTCTCCCAGGCCTAAGAACTTACCATTCAGGGGCACCTGGGTAGCTCAGTTGGTTAAGCATCCAACTCTTGGTTTCAGCTCAGGTCATGATCTCATGGTGTGTGAGTTCGAGCCCCATGTTGGGCTCTGAGCTGACAGCGTGGAGCCTGCTTGGGATTCTCTCTCTCTCCTCTCTCTGTTCCTCCCCTGGAGCGTGTGCTCCTCTCTCTCTCAAAATAAATGAACATTAAAAAAAAAAAAAAGAACTTACCATTCAGACTCTGAGACATGCACATGTGCACACATTCATTTATTCAACCAATATTTCTTGAATGTCTACTATGTGCCAGGCGCTGTAGGTATGCGGAATGTATGGAAACTCTTACATTCCATTTGGTCCTACATGCTAGAAACACGCGTGCACACACACACACAGAGATGCCATTAAAGTTTTTAAATGTTTATTTATTTTAGAGAGAGAGAGAGAGACAGAGCACGAGTGGGGGAAGGCAGAGAGGAAGAGGGAGACAGAGGATCTTAAGGGGATTTCAGGCTCTGAGCTGTCAGCACAGAGCCCGATGCAGGGATCAAAGCCCACCAACCATGAGATCATGACCTGAGCTGAAGTCGGATGCTTACCCGACTGAGCCACCCAGGCGCCCACACACACCTTTCATAGAAGAATCCGTTGTTTCTTCCATTTTGCATGCAGTAAAGTGTCTTCTCACATATGTAGCAAGTAAGTCACAGACCCGATCAGGGTATTCTCTGGATCTTTGGTTTTCCCAAGCTGGAAAGGTTCAGGAGAGCTATAGTTCATGGCTCTGAGAGGGATGGCAGGCGAGTGATGGCCAGGACAGATACAAATTCCCAGGCACAGTCCTAGTATCAAGTCTACCTGTCTTCCATACCCAACACCTGGGAATAATCTCACATCCTTTGAGGAGTAGGCCTCTCTGGCCAGGATTTTTCTCCTTTCCTGGGGCCACTGAAACCTGCCCTCTTATATAATAACGCTTAGCATCACATGGAACATCTGAGAAGCCAGAGACACATCCACAGGGATGAATAGCAGTCCCAGCCTATGACCCACCTGGTGGGAAGAAACCAGATAAGGCTCCAGTCAGAGCTGGGAGTCCACCCTACTTTCTCTTCAGAGCATCATTCCCTATTCTCTTTGATAGTCTGTGATGGGCAGGATTGTGCTATGCTCCTAAGCTTGTACTCCATTCTAAGAGGGGCACATACCAGAGTCCCTAGGTTAACCCATCAGAGGAGACTTTCTTGGAGATGATCTGGAGGAGGGGAGGAGAGAGGCCTTAAAAGAAAATGCCAGGGCATGTTGGATGACCAACTGTTTGGACTTGCCTGGGATTTTAACACTGGGCACGTTCTGGGAAACAAGGATAATTTCCTCTAGTGAATGGGAGTTCGAGTACAGGTGGAGGCTGGGTGGGAAAGAGGCAGGGAGCTAAGAGTGTGAAGAGGCAGTGGCCACACTGCAGCTGATGCCTTGAGTGGTCTGGAGCCTGGACGTGGCCCCTGTTTTTAAAAATCTAACCCTTTGACTATAAAGGCCTGCCCCGGTCCCACATAGGTGGTGTGGCTGCAGTGAGTGTTGGAGTCAGGGGACAAAGCCTTCAGGGACTTGGGGCTGGAGGAGGAGCCTGATGGTTCTCTGTGCAGCTGGTGGGGCTGGGGCTGGGTAGCTGTGCCTTCATCCTGCTTTCAGGCTGGTCCCTGCACTGGGACCCCCTCTATGGCTGGAAGAGAGATAGAAGGGGTTGTTGCTTTGTAGATTATAGGCTGGCAGGAGAAGCAGAAGTGGATACCCAAGCAATTATGGCATCAATACAGATACAGGGGCTCTTCAGGGCTGGTGCTGTGTGGGATGCTCCCTTGTTCACATCTCGGAGTGGGGACACAGAAAAAATGCCAGGAGTTGATGACTTGAGCTCTGGAGCCTTGGGGAGAGGAACATGTCTGAGGGAAAGCTAGCACTCTTTCTTTAATTTTATCATCACGAGGCACTTTTGCTTCCCTTGCTTTCTCTAGGGGCACAGGTTTTGGAATTGGCTATGGGGCTATAACACTGAGCCTTTGAACCACCTCCCTGAGCTCCTGGTTCGACAGTGGGTTGTTCTCTCATTGTGTGATGTCTGGCTCATAATCATGTTGTCACCACTTGAGTGTCTCAGAGATTTGTACCTTTGTATCCCCAAACAATGAATGCCTGGGTCAGACTCCAGGCAGCCTAGCTAAGACAGAAAAAATTCAACTTAAATTTGAACTACTGCTCCGTCAAGAAAGTCTGCAGTTTGAGTTAAGCCAAGTTAACTGCCTACTCGAAAAAAAAAAAATCAATACTCTTTGGAAGAATATCACAGAATCCACAGTCTTTAAAATGTATTATCATCGTGTCCAGGATACAATCCAGAATTACTCCAAATATGAAGACCCAGGAATACACAAACCACACATGAGAGAAAAGACAACAGAGAGCATCTCCCAGGATAACCCAGATGTTGGAATCAGTACACAAGGCTTTTGGCACCCAAAGATGCAAAGAAGAATATGCTCATGATTAAAAAAAAAAAAAAAAAAAAAAGGAAACATATGCAGAGAAATATAAACTTAAAAAAAGAACCAAATGTAAATTTTAGAATTGAAAGATGCAATACTATATGAAATTAAAAAAAAAATCATTGGAGGGGCTTAATAGAAGAACAGAGATGGCAGAAGAGAGAGTCAGTGAACTTGCAGATAGATAAATAGAAATGATTCAATCTGAAGAGCAGAAAAAAATGTTTTTTTAAATGAGCAGAAACTCAGGGATCTGTGGGACAATTTAAAAAAACAAACAAACAGGGGCACCTGGGTGGCTCAGTCGGTTGGGCTGCCGACTTCAGCTCAGGTCATGATCTCGCGGTATGTGAGTTCGAGCCCCGCGTAGGACTCTGTGCTGATGGCTCAGAGCCTGGAGCCTGCTTCTGATTCTGTGTCTCCCTCTCTCTCTGCCCTTCCCCTGTTCACGCTGTGCCTCTATGTCTCTCAAAAATAAAATAAAACATTAGAAAACATAAAAAAAAAACAACAAACAATCAAAACCCCCCTCTGCTCTATGTGTTCTTGAGTTCCAGAAGGAGAAAAAAGAATGAGGCAGAAAAAAATATTCAAAGAAACATGCTGGACATTTCCCGACTTTGGTGAAAAAAACCCAAACATTTTTAGATTCAATAAGCATGGTAAACTCAAAGCAGAATGGAAAATTAAAAACACACTAAAGGCACATCTAGGCAGATCATAGTCAAACTGCTAAAAGCCAAAGATAAAGAGAAAATCTTGAACACACCCAGAGTAAGAAAGACACACTGCACACAGAGAACAACATTTTCAATGTCCCTGTTTTCTCATCAAAAACAATGCAGACTGGAAGTCAGTGGAGCAACATCTTTAAAATTCTGGAAGAAAAAAAATTGTCAACTCAGAATTGCCTTTCCAGTGAAAATATTCTTCCAGAATGAAGATGAAATAAAACCATTCTCAGATGAAAGAAAACTCGGAGACTTTGTTGCCAGCCGACTTAACAGGATGAGAATGCAAGAGTGAGAGAGAGAGGAGAGAGAGGGAGAGGGTGTCTGGGCAGAAGGGAAAGGAATCCAGGTGGAAGGTAGGGCTTCAAGTTGCAATAAAGGGAAATGGTAAGTTTGTAGCTAAATATAAAATCTATTTTTTCTTTTTAAGTTAAAAATGTATATACCTGTTGAAAGCAAAGATTATAACATCGTATCATGGGTTTTATAACAAATGTAGATATAACATACATGAAAACCATAGCATAATGGATGGAGGTAGACTACAGTTCTTAGGTTTCTTCACATAGTATTAATTCTAAGGAGATGGAAAAGCTAAGGATGTGGAGAAGAAATTCTCTCTCGGGCAATGACTCTCTACTCTACCTGTGATCTGGTAAGCCCTGGGGTCCCTGAGATCATTTGCAGGGGGTGGGGGTGGGTTTGTGAGGTCAAAAAATTTTCATGATAATTCTAAAATATTATTTGCTTTTTTCCTCATGAGAGTACCATGGAGTTAGCAGAGGCCATGTGAGGTGTGGGGACATCATCTCCCAGCAACTAAAGGAACATGTATTTGTGTATCTTTGTGTTTTAAAATGTTCTGTTTTGAATTGCACAAAACAGATATAAACAATATATCTGAACAAGAATTTAGAATAACAGGCATAAGACTAATAGCTTGTCTTGAAAAAAGCACAGAAGACACCAGAGAATCTCTTGCTGCAGAGATCAAAGACCAAAGAACTAGTGGTGATAAGTTAAAAAATGCTGTAACTGAGATACAAAATAAACTAGATGCAGTGACAGCGAGGATGGAAGAAGCAGAAGAGAGAATAGGTGAAATAGAAGATAAAATTATGGAAAATAATGAAGCTGAAAAAAGAAAGAAAGGAAATTACTAGATCACAAGAGGAGAATTAGAGAACTAAGTGATTCCATGAAATTAAACACTATCCATATCATATGAATTCCAGAAGAAGAGCAAGAGAAAGGGGCAGAAGGCTTATTTGAATAAATTACAGCTGAGAACTTCCTTACTCTGGGGAAGGAAACAGGCATCCAAGTCTAAGAGGCACAGAGAATTCCCTTTAAAATAAACAAAAACAGGTCAACACCATGACATATCATAGTGAAACTGGCAAAATACAAAGATAAAGAGAGAATTCTGAAAAGCAGCTAGGGACAAACAGGCCTTAACCTACAAGGGTAGATACATAAGGGTAGTAGCAGAACTGTTCACTGAAACTTGGTAGGCCAGATGGGAGTGGCAAGAAATATTCACTGTGCTGAACAGGAAAAATATACAGCTAAGAATCCCTTATTCAACAAGGCTGTCATTCAGAATAGAAAAAGAGATAGGCTTTCTCAGACAAACAAAAACTAAAGGAGTTTGTGGCCACTAACCAGCCCTGCAGGAGATCCTAAGGGGAACTCTGTGAGTGGGAAGTAGTAAGGACTACAAAGGACTGGAGACAGCACCACAAGCATGAAACCTACAGATAACACAATGACACTAAATCTATATCTTTCAATAATCACTCTGAATGTAAATGGATAAATGCCTCAATCAAAAGACACAGGGTATCAGAAGGGATATAAAAACCAAACAAAAAACAAAACAAAACGAAAACAAGATCTAGCTATATGCTGTCTACAAGAGACTCGCTTTAGACCTGAGGACACCTTCAGATTGAAAGTGAGGGGACGGAGAACAGTCTATCATGCTACTGGAAGTCAAAAGAAAGTTGGATATTCACAAATCAATTCATGTGATACATCACATTAGTAGAAGAAAGGATAAGAACCACATGGTCCTGTCAATAGATGCAGAAAAAGCATTTGGCCAAATACAGCATCGTTTCTTGATAAAAACCTTCAAGAAAGTTGGATAGAAAGAACATCGCTTAACAACATAAAAGCCATCTATGAAAGGCCCACAGCTAATATCATCCTCAACGGGGAAAAACTGAGAGCTTTCCCTCTAAGATCAGGAACATGACAGGGATGTCCGTTCTCACCACTGTTGTTCAACATAGTGTTGGAAGTCCTTGCATCAGCAATAAGACACCAAAATGAAATAAAAGGCATCCAAATTGGCAAAGAAGAAGTCAAACTTCACTCTTCACAGATGACATGATACTCTACATGGAAAACCTAAAAGATTCCACCAAAAAACTGCTAGAACTGATACACGAATTCAGCAAAGTCACGGGATAGAAAATCAATGTACAGAAATCAGTTGCATTTTTATATATTTTTATTTTATATGAAGCAACAGAAAGAGATATCAAGGAATCAATCCCATTTACAATGGCACCAAAAACCATAAAATTCCTAGGAATAACCTAACCAAAGATGTAAAAGACTTGTTTGTTGAAAACTATAGAAAGCTTATGAAAGAAGCTGAAGAAGACACAAAGAAATGGAAAAACATGCTCATGGATTAGAAAAGAACAAATATTGTTAAAATGTCAATATTACCCAAAGTAATCTACACATTCAATGCAATCCCTGTCAAAATAACACCAGCATTCTTCACAGAGCTTGCTAGAACAAACAATCCTAAAATTTGTATGGAACCACGAAAGATCCCAAATAGTGAAAGTAATGTTGAAAAAGAAAATCAAAGCTGGAGGGATCACAATCCCGGACTTTAACCTCTATTACAAAGCTGTAATCATCAAGACAGTATGGTACTGGCACAAAAAAAGGTACAGAGGTCAATGGAACAGAGTAGAGAACCCAGAAATGGACCCACAGATATATGGCCAACTAATCTTCGATGAAGCAGAAAAAAGTATCCAATGGAAAAAAAGACGGTCTCTTTAGCAAATCGTGCTGGGAGAACTGGACAGCAACTTGCAGAAGAATGAAACTTGACCACTTTCTTACACCATACACAAAAATAAATTGAAAATGGATAAAAGACCTAACTATAAGACAGGAAACCATCAAAACCCTACAGGAGAAAACAGGCAGCAACCTCTTTGCCCTAGGCCACAGCAACTTCATACTTGAAGTGTCTCTGGAGGCAAGGGAAATAAAATAAAAAAGGAACTATTGGGACCTCATTAAGATAAAAAGCTTCTGCACAGTAAAAGAAACAATGAACAAAACTAAAACGCAGCTGACGGAATGGGAGAAGATATTTGCAAATGACATATCAGATACAGGGTTAGTATCCAAAATCTATAAAGACCTTACCAAACTCAACACCCCCCAAAAAACTAAATAATCCAGTGAAGAAATGGGGAGAAGACATGAATGGACACTTTTCCGAAGAAGACATCCAGATGGCCAACAGACACATGAAAAGATGTTCAATATCGCACATCATCAGAAAATACGAATCAGCGAGATACCACCTCACACTGGTCAGAATGGCTCAAATTAACTACTCAGTATGTGGACAAAGAGGAACTCTTTTGCACTGTTGGTGGGAATGCAAACTGGTGCAGCCACTAGTTAAACTGTATAGAGATTCCTCAAAAAGTTAAAAATAGAACTACCCTATGACCCAGCAATTGCACTACTAGGAATTTATCCAAAGAGATACAAAAAATGCTGATTCGAAGGGGCGCATGTACCCCAATGTTTATAGCAGCACTATTGACAATAGCCAAATTATGGAAAGAGCCCAAAGGTCCACTGACTGATGAATGGATAAAGAAGATGTGGTATATGTACACAATGGAATACTATTTGCAATGACAAAGAATGAAATCTGGCCATTTGCAACAACGTGGATTGAACTGGAGGGTATTATGCTAAGCAAAAAAAGTCAGTCAGAGAAAGACATATATCATATGATTTCACATTTCACGCATATGTGGAATTTGAGAAACTCAACAGATGAACATAGGGGAAGGGAAGGAAAAATAAGATAAAAAGAGATGGGGTGTCTGGGTGGCTCAGTCGGTTAAGCGTCTGACTTCCGCTCAGGGCATGACCTCGCAACTTGTGAGTTTGAGCCCCGTGTCCAGCTGTGTGCTGACAGCTCAGAGCCTGGAGCCTGCTTTAGGTTCTGTGTCTCCTCTGTCTGCCCCTTTCCCCATTCATGCTCTGTCTCTGTCTCTCTCTCAAAAATAAATAAACATTAAAAACACACACAGGCACAGAGGGAGGCAAACCATAAGAGACTCTTAAATACAGAGAAAAAACAGGGTTGATGGGGGTGGAGGAGGTGGAGGAGGTAGGATGGTGGGGTGGGGGTTAAATGGGTGCTAAGTATTAAGGAGGGCACTTTTAAGGATGAGCACTGGGTGTCATATGTAAGAGATGAACCACTGGGTTCTACCTCCGAAGCCAAGACTACACTGTATGTTAACTAACTTGAGAATAAATTAATAAAAAGAGTTCTCTGTTTTAAATTCTTAAAAATTGTTTTAAATGTTTATTTATTTTTGAGAGAGAGAGAGACAGAGGTAAGCAGGGAGGGGCAGAGAGAGAGGGAGACACAGAATCCTAAGCAGACTTCAGCCTCTGCGAGCTGTCAGCACAGAGCCCGACGTGGGGCTTGAACTCATGAGCTACGAGATCATGACCTGAGCTGAAGTCAGACACTTAACCGACAGAGCCATCCAGCCCCCTTGTTTTAATTTCTGATACAGTGACTATGAATAGAGTAACCTACATAAACAAAAGCTGTTTGGGGTTCTCAATTTTTAAGGGGATAAAGTTTAAGAAGAGCTGCTCCAAAGCAACCACTAAAAATACTATACAATAAATACAATACAATGAATACAATATACTATAACACACTACGATAGTTCTTTAAAAAGAAAGACAAAGAAGTATGGGTAAAAGGTCAATCTATCAATTAAATTGAAATTGGATTCTGAACTGGCTTAATTTCCGGGATGTATTTTAACAGAGTGACCTATTAGAAATCATTTAGGTTGGTCTGGGACTGAGCCATTTCCTCAGATTCAGGACTTTCAAAACTAAAACTGGTTCAGCCCCATGCAAATTGGGACAATTGGTTATTTCTAGCCCTTCAATCAGCTACTTTGTCCCCCTTTCCCTTGGCCAAATGTGAATCTCTAGAGAGCAAAACCACATCTGTGCTATGTGGAGGCCCCTGACAGGTAAGAGGCTAGAGGAAGGAAAGGCAGCATGCTACAAAATTATAAGTATGCCATGTTCACAAAAATAGAAAACACTTGCAAGAACACTCTAACATAACGGTGACCATCTCGGAGTAGAGGGATGCGGATGATTGAAAAAATGTTTCTCGGTTTAGTGAAATTTCTGTAATGTTATTAAATCACTTTAATAATTGTAGAATAAATGTATTCAGAGTTATAGTTGTGACCAGATGACT
Source organism: Paguma larvata (assembly GCA_030068075.1). Taxonomy (NCBI): domain Eukaryota; kingdom Metazoa; phylum Chordata; class Mammalia; order Carnivora; family Viverridae; genus Paguma; species Paguma larvata. Next base: position 96,612,098 of record CM057828.1, on the reverse strand, counting down.
CTTTCTAAGCCAGGAGAAATTAGAAGGTTGAGGCCATGGATCCTGAAGATGATCTGGACCCTGGCTCTGAGGGCATTTTTAATCCATGGGATTAATGAGGAAGGACTTTCTGTCCTTGGATACAAACTCAGCCCAGGCCCAGATCCTTTCAACCTCGTGGGGCTTCTATCTAAGGACAGGTTGGAATCCTGCAGTCTCGACACCCCCCTGCATCTCCATCTCCCTTGTATCTTCTGAACCTGCTTCTGGGTCCATTGAATTTTGTTTCTCATTAACCGAGGAGGGGGCAAATCGCAGAAGCAAAGAGGGGGACAGTCTGCAAAGTTGTGAATGCGTTGGAGAGAAGGCAGAGGGAATACATGGTGTGCATACAGGCGTGTGGGAGTCCATTTTCAGTTTGGAGGTTTCGTTTTAATTGAAGTTTTGAAATTCCTGTCGGTGCTGCCACCTGCTGTCCACCAGCATCGGGAAGGACCTGTGAGGGATAGGGCTGGGTTTTCCAGACCAGGGAGGTTTTCCTGCAGCCTTCATTAGACCCTAGCATTTAGAGAGGAGTTTGCTCTCTTGGAATCCAAACAGCCATGGGAGACGCTGGGCTGAGCGAGTGGGGGCAGTTTCCTATCTTTAGACACCTTGGCCTGGGCCAGGACACGTTGGGCCTTTTATGCCCCACATCGAGTAAGGAGAGAGATATGGGAAAGAGATGGAGAGCAGAGGGGGTGGAGGAGGCCTAGGTCAGTTGCGCTGGGATCTCAGGCTTCTATCCTTAATGAACACGTGGGCCGTGGACAGAGAATTAGGGGATGAGAGTGACTCTACCAAGAGTTGGATCTGTCCTGTAAGCTCCACTATCCCCAAGTCATCTCAGGTATGCAAGTCAGGGCATTAATATCCATAAGTTAGGGACATTTGGGCAGAGGCTAAATCAACCCCAAAGGAGTGTCAGCCACTAGTGTTGGCTTCCCTACTCTGTCCACTGTCTGCCTACAGCATCAAGTTCCCAGTCCACCTTCCCTACTCTGTCAACTGTCTGTCTACAGCATCAAGTGATCCTGCTCCTCCCCAGCTTGAAACCTTTTAATGACTGCACCCTCTGATGCACACGATGGAGCCCACGCTACTTGGCCATCATGGCAGATTGTTCATTGGTAATCGGGCTCTGCTTGGCTTATTCCGTGCAGTTCCCTCCTCTCATATGCATTCCGGCCTCACTGGTGATCTTACTATTACTTAAACATTGCCTTGCATTTGCACATGTGACTCTTCGGCCAATTCTGTGTTTTTTGGTCATCAGAGACCAAAAGGTAGCATAACACGGTGGTTAAAAGAGTGGGTTCCTAAACCAGACTTGCCAGGTTCTAATCCAGGCACTGCCTCTTAGAAGCTTCGTGCCCACAGCCAGGTCATGCAGTTTCTCCTTGGCCCTAAGGATCCTCACCTGTAGAAGAAAGACGAAGACAGTGGTATCTGCTTCCATAGGGCTGTTGTGAGGATTAAGTGAGCTAATCATTTAATTTCTTTGGAGAGTGCCGAGCCTTTGGTAAAACCTCAATAAGTATCACTAATTCTTTAGAAAGGCAGAATAGCAAAACGGTTAGGTCAGTGGTTTTCAACCAGGAGCAATTTTGCTCCCCAGGGGGTATTTGAAAATATCTAGAAATTTTTGATTTTCACAGCTGCAGGGATGCTACTGGCATCTAGTGGAGAGAGGCCAAGAATGCTGCTAAACTTTCTACAATGCACAAGACATCACCTCCCACAACAAAAAACTATCTGGCCTGAAATGTCAACAGTGCTGAGGTTGAGAAACTCTGGGTTAGGTGGTCAGGTTCCTCTAGAACCAAACTGTTTGAATTCAAATCCTGGCTCTGCCTTTGATATGCAACTTTTGGCAAATTACTAAGGAACTCTGTCCCTCAGTTTTTGTGATGGTGAATTTTATGTGTCCACTTGCCAAGGCCAAGGGATGCCCAGATAGGTAGTTAAACATTATTTCTTGGTGTGTACATGAAGGAGTTTCCAGGAGAGATTAACATTTCAATTGGTAGGCTGACTAAAGCATATGGGCCTCCCTACTGTGGGTAGGCATCATCCAATCCATTGAGGACCTGAACAGAACAAAAGGCAGAGAAACAGAGGATTAGCTGGGACCCTGGTCTTCTGCCCTCGGACTGGAATTTACACCATCAGCTTCCCTAGTTCTCAGGCTTCCAGACTGGGACTACAGTTACACCATCATCATCCCTGGATTTCTAGCTTGCAGCTGGCAGATTGCGGGGCTTCTCAGCCTCCATAATTGCTTGACCAATACTTTATAATAAATCTCTGGAGAATCCTGACAATACAGTTTCCTTACCTGTAAAGTAAGGATAACAATATGTCATAGGATTCTTGGGAGGCGTAAATGAGTTGAAAGGTAAATGTCTGGCATGCAGTACTCATGCCATGGATGCCAACCATTGTTATTATTACTTCTCTCCAAATGTGTCCCCTCCTCTGGGACATCCTCCTTGACTCAGGGTTACATTAGTTTCCTGTGCTTATCAGCACATTAGCACTTATCTTCATGTATGACAACCACCTGTTCGCTTGGCTATCTTTCTCATCAGACTGTGAGCTCCTTCAGGGAGGGACTGTTCTATAGGTTTCAATATCCCCAGGACTGAGCATGATGCCTGGTACATGTATCCATAGGATGAACTCATAGGATAAGGTAGAGAAGAAGAGGACGGACAAGGCATTGGAGCTTTCAAGGAAGGTGCCCAAGGAGGAAGAGAGCGTGTGAGTAGAGAAATCAGGCATATGAATGCAATATGCCCTTGAGAGGGCTTGCCTCACCCTAACCTGGGTGATCTGCCTACTACCCTGCCTGGTCTTCACTAAGTAATAGGGCTTCTGGTCCTGGTGGTAAATCTGGGCCTGGTGAGTGTTCTGCTTCTCTTGGGTGACAGCAGACGTTCTTATATGGTAGGCTCAGGGGTTGCCCATAGCTTGTGATTGTTGGGGAGAGTATAGCAGAACAGAGAGCCATTAAAACACATTCCTAGGTGTCCCTTCTTTCTAGCCATCAGATTTGGCTACACCTGGTGGCCTCTGCACAGAGCCTTCTCCTATCCATGTTTCTCCATTTCACACTCTTTTTCAACAAAGAAATCTTTGGCTCTGGTATTGCTGTGCTGGCCTTGGAAGGCTGGGGAGGACCCCAAAGATTTCTTACTCTGTGAGCGATAGCTGACCACACAGGTGTGGCTCTCCAGTGCATTTATGTCTGGACACTGCCTTCCCCTCATTACTGCTGGTATTCCAGACCCAGCTGCTCTGCCATCACAGAATTTGTCAATTAGCTTCCTGCCAGCAAAGATCTGATGCTATCTAACATATTCTCCCTGGCCCTGGATATGCACTCTCTCTAATGACATGAGGTTTATTGAGTTGTATTCTGCTGCATTTGTCCTATTTAAGCCACAGGGTAAGCTTATACACCTGTGAAAGCAGGAGGTATTATCTGAAGATGCTGGACATTCTTTTTAATAATTACTGAGGCAAAAGATAGGTTCTCAGAAATTACTCTGGCAGGTGGACCTAAGAGAGGAAGGAAAGGGGGATTACCTGCCTATCTCTGAACTTCACTTTCTTTAGACTTCTAGGGGGACACTGAGATATGGGTCTCTGGGGATGAGTATGAAGATGGTGTCTGGGCTTAGGGCTAGGATGGAAGGGCCTATGATGCCCTTAGGTGTAGATCTATATCTTTTTGTGGCTGGACAGGTTTATGCTGCACTAAGTCACTCACCCATATCCTTTTGCCAGATTAGCAAATAATGAGGCTATGGTGCTAGGATGAGGGTCATTTGTGATGAAATTCAAAGCTGAGAATGTGTTAGTTACCCATTGTGTAATAAATCAACTCAACATTTGGCTGTTTAAAACAGCAAATATGTGTTACTTCCCATAGTTTCTGAAGGTTAGGAATCCAGAGCATCTTAGCTGAGTGATTTTGGCTAAGTCTCTCACAAGGCTTCAATCAAGGTGTTGGCCAGGGCTGCATTCATCTGAAGGCTTGACTGGGGCTGGAGGTTCTGCTTCCAAGATGGCTTCCTCACAGGACTGTGGGCAGGAGGTCTCAGTTCCTTCCATGTGATCCTCTTCACAGGATCCTTCCCTGATTCAGTGTAGGAGGAGAATGCACAAGGAAGGGGATGCCAGGAAGCAGGGATCATTGGGGACCACCTTGGAGGTTGGTTGGTATCACAGAAATAGATATATTATTTTAGTATAATAAGTTCCGAAGATCAGTTAGTAGGATGTCATTTTTGCTAGGTATGATTGTATTTCAGATGCATTACCCTGAAGCCAGAGTGCCTTTGGGGGCTCTGACTGTTTCCCTCACCTTAGATCTGAAGGGTTCCTTCACTCATTCCCATCAAGTAGTAGGACCATACAGATCAAAGTAGGATCTGCAGGAGACCAAACACAAGAGAAGGTGAGGCTTTGGAAGGATAGCAAAGAGTTAAAAAGGACCAAGAAGCTGTTGAAAAGGAGAAAGGAAGAGAAGCAAGGAGAAGCCCTAAATAGAATGCTTTTTCCAACCTAGGGGAGGGTAACCATAGCACGAGTCTTAAGAATCTAGGACAATGGTCCCACACCAGTAGATTGTCTAATGGGACAAGTTCAGAGGCTGGAGATTCCAGCTCCAAATCTCCCATACCCGATGGGCTTTGTGTGGACTTTCAAGCCTGCAATAAAGTCCTTTAGTAAAGAACTCTTTAAACATACTGCATATGTGCTTTGCTTGTTAATAGGAAGGCAGTTCTGCTATATCCTGCACCATATCCCTTCCATCCACAATGAGTTCATGGGTGAGGCTGCATTTGCACCTCAGATAACTGAGTCATATATTACTCTCTGTTCTATTTCCTTTTGTTTTCTCCAAGACTTTAATAAACCCTTATTCAAATGGTGCACCCTTGCCCCGTCTGTGCTGCTTGGTAAAAAATGAGTGGTGGGGAAAAAAAAAGGATGGTGAGTGGCAGTAGAGATTAGGGGAGCCACCTTGAGGAGAGAGAGAATGCTTTGTGATCGAACTGTTCCTTCCCAGGTTGGGGTTCTCTCTCCAGTGGGTACGCTGCAGGCTAGACTTCAGTTACATTAAGGATGACAATTTCTTTACTGCTGGGTCAAGGGCAGGGAGCAAAGCTTTTCTAAAAACAGTGGCTGAAAAAGAGAAGAATCCAAGGGGAGGATGTGGGTGTGGAAGGCAAGATAGATCAGTCATAGAACGTCGAGGCTGAACAGGACCCATCCTGCGGCACAGAGAAGTGAAATAATTTGCCAGAGATCATGCAGCGAGGCAGCAATAATGACTCCTCAAGCAGTGCTTTTAGCTCTGCCTTGCAGGTCGGATTAGGTCAATGAATACCCACAGCTATTGTGTGTGTGAAGGAAGGAGAAGAGTAGGTGCTGGCTTTCAGCAGTCTTACAGAACATTGGATGAAAAAGCCACACGGACAATACACACACCTCTCCCCACACGCTGTACGTGGAAGAGGCATGTGTGAGGCAGACTCAGGAGGGATACGCATATTTGCATGGAAGGAAAACCAGTTGATACTTAAATAGACCCTCCTCCTCCTGCTGGTTCATCTGTGGGGTCAGCAGGGCTGGTGAAGGCGAACTGAGGCCCGAATGGAGGGGTTGCTGGGGTTTCAGCCCTGCATGAAGAGGACAGGGGATATTCTGCAGGGGATCAGGGGCAGTGGGGCGGGGGGAGGCTTCTCAGGCATGAGGGAAGGATGAGGAAAAAATCCCAGGGCAGGGGTAAGGGTGCTGGCTCTTTTTGGCACCCATTTGGAAGAAGAGTAAGGACCAGGAAGGCCAAGGGAAAATGGCTGCACCTGTAGCTGGTAACTGACAAGGCCCTGCCGGGGGTCCAGCCCCTTAAATGGTGTGGTTTCAGTGTGTTTCAGTGTGTTGTGTGGGGAGGGACCCCTGAGGAACTTGGGGTGTTGCTGGAGCCCGATGGCTCTGTGTGTGCTATCATTGCAGTGGCAGGGGCGCTGGGGCTGGGTGGCTGCTCGCCGTTGGCTCCTCTCTCCTGGAGGGAAGACTTCTCTTGATGGGAAGGCAAGAGTGGCTATTGCTCCTGGAAGTCTAGGGGGCAGGAGCAAACGTAGCTGTCCAGTTTCCAGCACAGGGGCTCTGGAGGGCAGCACTGTCTGGGACAGCATACTCGTCCTTGTGGGGATGAGGAGACCACAGGATACAGGGCAAGGTTCTGGTTCTGGAGGCCTAGGGGACACAATTCCCCTCCATTTCCCCATCCACCCCTGGCAGACCTTTTATCTGCCTGAGGAGCCAAGGTGAAGGCTATACTGTCTCTAAATTTCTATAAATTCAACACTTATAAATACAAGGCACTGGGTGACCTCATAGGCTTTGGCGGTGTTGCTTTATCCTTAACTGTAAAGTACAAGGCTTTGCTTCCAGTTAAGATAATTGCAATCATCAAGGCAAGAGATAAGAGAGAATAGAAATAATAATAGCTAATATTCACCAGTTCTTACTCTATTCCAGGTATTATGCTGAGTGATTTCACATGGAATCATCACAAAATTCCTTGGAGGAAGGAAATACTCGGTATTGCTTTGTATGACCAGCAAATGTGTCTTATTTACTGAAGGTTAGGAGACGGATATGCTCACATAGCTGGTAAGATGTGGCAGTTTGACGCCAGAGCCTACCCACCTGACCACTATGTAGTACTCCTTTCCAATTTGGGGTGTGATTTTAGGTTGATCTAGAGCCTCTGAGGCAGGTGATTTATCTGTGAACCCAATGGCTTGGCGATGCTGGTGACCTCTGCTTGGACACTGGCCATGGCGGGCAGAAAACAGGTTGCTAGGGATGTCCCCCTCTGTCTAGGAGCCAGAACAAAAGTGAGGGCAGAGGGAAGTGAGACGTGGGACTGGGTGGGTGGAAGAAGGCAGGAGGTTTACCCCCAGCTAGATGGTGGGCCAGGAAGTCCTTGAGAGAACAGTGGTCCCCTTGTCTTGCTGGTAGGTCAGCTCCATCTCATGCCTTTGGAATCTAAATGGCCTCTGGTGAGGGTGGGTATTCAGCATGGAGCTCTCCCAGAGCCATCCCGTTGGCTGAGATCTAGGGGAGGAGGAGGCCCCGATGGATGCAGATCCTGGCCCCTGGTCAGGCAGGGCCACTGCTCGCATGCTTGGCCTCAGAGACTTTGGCTCCCTTCTTTGTTTGTTTCTTTCTGCCCTTCATGCAAACCCAGGTCAGCTCATCAGAGTCCTTCACAGAGCCCCTTGATTTGGCCATCAAGTCCCCTCACCTGCTACCTTTTCACATCCTGCGATACCTACAAGGTCTCCCCATCCTCACCTGACTGTAATCATGGACACAGCCCTGGATGGTTCCGGATCAGTCCCTGGGGACGCTGATGGCATGGGTGCTACTGTGATTGAGGGGCTTAGAGCCAGGAGGAAGTGGGAGGAGACATGCCAGAGAGCTGGGTGGAGGTACTGGAGGTGGCCCCCAGGCTGGGGGTAGGAGCAGCGGGCTCCAGAAGAGGAAGAAGAGCCTGTGGAAGAGCAGGGAGAGGCAGGAGGGGAGAAGAAGGCCGTAGTCAAGGCCAGCCATATTGGCAACTGCTGGCCTCTTACTGGCCTTTGGGTACTTAAACCTAGACCAGATGTAGTTTTTGCCTCTTAGAGGACGACATTTGGGGTGGGGAAAGGGGTCAATATGACCAGGTCTCTGTTCTCCCTTGGGATCCCAGGATTTGCAGTGGCTTCAAAGGGTCCCCTTCTGCCAGTAAGGGGTCCAACCATGTTATAGAATGGAGCCTCTGGCTGGGATGGTCTTGGTGCTTTAGAGTTGAGCAGTTTCCTGCTTTTTCCTGAGCTTTTCTTTTCAGGCAGGTCCGGGCATGTGGGGTGGGCGGGTCACATGGGAGATAGTGGCTGAAGGGAGGGGGGCAGTGGGGAGGGGCGCCTGGCTAGACTTTGCTGCTCCTGCCTCCTCTCTGGTCCCCTGCCAGAACGTGGAGCCTGAGGCCTTGGGCAGCATGTGGTTCTCTGCTTCAGAGGACACACATCTGCTCTCGGTGTATCCACTGCTGCTTACATTCTTCTAGAAGAGAATCTGTATTGAAATAAGGGATCAAGACGAAAGGACCATCTGAATTTCAGGCCTGAAGGTTGTTTGTGACCATATGGTGCTAAATGGGCCCGAAGAAGAGGGAATGGGGTAGGGGGTTCTCCTAACCATTCTAACCATCTCTTCCATCTGAAGACAGAGGGAGCAGCCTGATCTGAATGAAGGGTTGTGGTTTTGTCAGGGTGAGTATGTGGATTCAAAATTGGTGGGGGTGGGGGTGTAGCGTGTATGTGCCTGCATGTGTGTGTGTGTGTGTGTGTGTGTGTGTGTGTGTGTGTGGTGGGGAATGGAGTATTCAAGAATGCGGCAGAAGAGGGAAGATTAAACTTGGTGTTTCTTCAGCTCCCACTGCAGTGAGCGGCGCCCCCTGCTGCCCACAGGGGAAACAGCAGCCCCAGCTTCCCAGTCTCAGTAGGTCCCTGCTTTCACCCACCCCCTTTCCCACCCACCCCCTTGGTGATGTTTCTGAAGCTGCTCAGTCCTCTGATTGCTTGTGCTCCTTTGTGGATTTCCAGGCTTCTTGTTGGACTCTGGCTCCTGATGGGGTGAGGTCAAGTGAAGGATTTGAACTTGCAGTATGGATGGTTGGATATTCACGTCACGGGAGTTTAGAGGGGTTTACTTGGACCTAACTGTTACCATGGAGGCCTTCGAGCTCCGGGGTCAGGCCCTCTGGCAAGACTGCAGCGAGGGGCGCTGGACCAACATGCAGAGCACAGAGAACCACCCTGTGGGGAGAGGCTCGGACATGCCCTGTAAACTCAGAGTGACCAGGACGTTGCATTGCCCTGGTGACTTAGGCAATGGGTGACTACACATGGGACATCTTCCTTTGCCTTTGCCGTTCCTTGGAAAGGGACAAAGTAGGATCCAGCAGTCCTCAGAGCTTCTGCAGGTTGGCTTTGCCCAGAGAAGGGCTTTCTACTCCCTACCCTACTGGGGACTTCTGCAGAGAGGCTGGCAGGGAATAGGCCATTGAGTTCGACTCAGTTCTTTTCCAGACTCATTCCAGAGTGTATAGTAGGATCAGTGTTTCAAAACTAATGACTGTCTTGAATGCGTAGGGGCTTAGCCACTGCAGGAAGAGGGGGCAGGGGTGATCATCTAACGAGCCAGGGACTTCCCAACAAGCCCTGCCTCCCACACAGTCAGGCTCTGTCCCCACCCCATACTGAGCCCTCTTCTCTCGGACACTTGCCCCATGAGACTTTTATTCTGAAAGGACCAAGGCCCCTGGAGGTGTGGGTGTGTGTGGGGGGGTGTCCAGAGGCTGGAGCTGGCCCTGACCCTGAATAGGCACTGCCCTCTGGGCTGTTTTCCAGGGTAGTGATTCTGGAACCCTAAAGGAGGGGACTTACTGTCCTCACTTCTCCCCCTTATCCTCTGTCCCAGTCTTGCTGGCTTTTAAGCAGAGGGCCCCTATAGCCAGCTGTGTCAGTCTTCTCCCTAATGTTGCCTTCACACCCCTGTGCCCTCATCTTTCTAGCCCTTAACCTGGTATCTTCCATCTGTTTCTAGCCTTCTTGCTGCCTGTCCTTCCCAAAGCAGACATGGAGGCCAGGTCACTATTCTGAAACTTTGTAGCCTCCCCCAGCACTGAACAAGGATCTTACCCTGTTCCATACCTCTTCCCCAAAGTGTAGGATGGGAATAGAGGATAGCTAGGATTCATTTAGACATTGGTACATGTGGTCTGTTGAACTCTGTGTAGGTGAGGCTGTGCCTTGGGGCCGGTTCTGTTGAGCACATGAGGCTTTCTTGAGAATAAGGACGAGGAAACAGACCAAAAGAAAAAACCACCAAAAAACAAAACAACAACAACAGCAAAAACCCACACACACACATGCCCCTCTACCAGTAGCTGCTGTTTACATTCTTGAACCCCACTCACAGTTTTCCAGAAGTTTTGCCAGGACAGAGTTCTTACTTGTCCCCAAATGCTTGACGTTTAGTTCTTTCTTAGATGGAAAAGAAGAAACCAGGTCAAACACAGAGTTGAGATCCTCGTTCTCAAGGGGTCTTTCCCCTTTGCCAGGGGAGGCCAGACCTTGAACTGGATATGAGGCCACAATTAGGCAGTGGAGTGTGACAAAAAAGGACTTTGGCCTAGGGGCTACAAGTTATAGATTAACATGGGGAGGAGAGAAGAGGGACCTGGAGGGAGAGGAAGTGGCCCAAACAAGGGACTGCTGACCTGGGACAATCTGGGCTTGCAGGGGTACAAGCAAGAGGAGCCTGGGGACCGGCGCCGTCTGGAGGGGCCCTCAGCTCCTCTCTGGCTATTTGACCTTCCTGAAGACCTGCTCGCACACTGCATCCCTTGCAGTCAGTTCCTGGGGACACAGTAGGAATAATGAGGAGAGAGAAAGAAGGTTCTTGCCAGCAGAGTTCCTTTCTTGAGGTCCTGGAGCCCCACTTAATCCTTCAGGATACAACAGCCAGAGTACTTGATGTATGGGGAATTGTATCATTGTCCCAAACCTTCAACTTTTCACCAGAGGAAGGAAGGGAGCTGGGTCACGGAAGGTGAAACGGCTAAGTCTCCATCTCTCCAGTCATGATTTATGGACATGCATCTGATTTGTAGCCAGGGCCCATCTGGCCCCTCTATTTCTTCCACTCTCTACTCTTTCCAGTGCTTTTGTTTTCCTTTCTTGCTTGCCTTCCTTGGAAGGGGGCAGGGAGTGGAGTAGGAGACTGATTTGATTTGGGCACGGGGAGGAGTCTTAGCCGAAATAGGGGATGAAACCCCTCTCCCAGCCCTCACCCAGCTTACCAGATACAACTTCTCTCCCTCTAGCCAGTGTCTCCAGCCTCGGTTGGGGACCTCCCCTTTCTGCACACATACCAGCTGCTCCTCCTCCCAGGTTACTATGGTCTATAGGGAAAGCAAGAATAAGGGAAGATTTGGAGGCAAAACACCCCAAATGCATCTAACTCATTCAGGTTGGGCTGCCCCCCTTCACACTACAGCAGATTCTGTCTTGCTCCAGCCCCTTCTTTCTGAGTGAGAGGGTGGTTCTTATTCAACAGGACTCCCCCCACCCCCACTGCCAACCCCTAAAGGCCACTGAGGCCATAGTTTGTCTATAGTGACTGCTAGGGCAGAGCAGGGATACGGCAGGGTAGGCAGGGATAAAATTGGCTGGTGGGTGATGAAGAACAAAGATTTCGTTCTTTGAATACTTCCAGTTGGCCTGGAGGGTCATTTGGGAAAGAAGAGAGATTGGTTGGAAGTCCCACCAGGGAATCTCTTCTCTTTCTCAGTTTCAAAGACAGCTGAAGTGTCCCTGAGGGTGAAGGGTCACCTCTCCCCTGTCCCCCCTGCGCTCCCCCCCTTGCCATCAGAGTGGGGTGGGTCTGGCATTCCAATCAACATTTCTTAAACCCTCCTGCCTGCTAACCAAAGTGCTCAGAATCTTGGTCAGATAGAGCAGGAAACAGGTATCTACGATGCCAGGCAAGTGCTGGGGAAGTGCTGAGTCTTCAAGGACGTGAGGAGTTAGTTAGACTGGAGATACTGGGACATTTTGAGCAAGGAAAGGAACAGCACAGAGGTAATAAAGATGGCCAAATAGTTGTAAGAGGCTCTAAACTAGGGTGTTTGTGGGAAAGACACTTGCATACCACGGACCTCATCTAGAACATAATGGGTTGTCACTGAGAGGGTTTAATTCATGGTCACTTTTACGTTTTAGAGAAACGTTTGTGGCTACAGCATGCAGAGTGGATTAGAGGAGGATTAAGCCTGGGGCCGATTTCGGACACCAGGCGAGAAATGAGGGCTTGAATGGAGGGGGTAATCTCAGGAAAGGCTAGGAAGGACCAGCAATGTTCAGTGAAGTAAAATGGGCCATGAATGGAAGTCACGTAGGTAACTGCAAGATTGCCGGGAGCCACATTAGAAAAGGAAAAAGAAACAAGTGAAATTAATTTTAATGATATATTTTATTTAACTAGAATATTCCCGACATTAAAATTTCAGCATTCGATTAAAATAAAAATTAGTGAGATGTTTTCCATTTCTTTGGTATTGTCTTAAAAACCCACTAGGTATGTATACTTATAACACACCTCAGTTTGGACAAGTTACATTTCAAGTGTTCAATAGCTGTATATGGCTAGTAGCAACTATACTGGATAGTGCAGAAAAGTTATAAAGATTTCTTGACCAACTAGATGTGGTATGTGTGTGTGTGTGCGCGCGCGCGTGTGTGTGTGTGTGTTGGGGTGCTATTGACTGTGATTCCCAGGTCTCTGGTCTGGCTGGTTATCACCATTAATGAAAGCAGGAATAGATTCTGGTAGGAAGATAATGAATTTGGATTTGAGCTTGGGGCATGCAGATGGCACCACTGTACAGACAGATGAAAGCTTCACCCTGCAGCTCAGGAGACAGCTCTGGTTGGAGAATACATGTTAAGGACAATTTATAGATGGTAGCAGAATGCATGGGTATAGATGATTTAGCCGATGGCTGGTGTATAGACAAGGGAGAGAAAGTCAAGAACAAAACACTGGGGGCGGGGGTGGATTAAAAGGGGAACTGAGGTCTGCAAGAGAGACCTAAAAGAAGGCATAAGAAGCAGAAAGAAATAGAAGACAGTGGAGTCAGAGAGGCTAACGAAAAGAGACTCTGCACTGACCAACTGGGTCACAGGCTTGAGGGTGAGCAAATATTTCTTCTTTGGACTGAGGGTGACCTGCTCTTTTTGTCCTTTGGCTGGTGATAAGAGGGGGCAGAAGAGAGTGGTTAGGGGGAGCACCTTGGGGACTCTGCAGCCCGCAGTGGCGATCACTTTCTCTGGCTGGGAGAGGCCACTTAGTTTTGCCTCAGACTGTTAAGAGGCACCTATCTGCTCACCCCCATGCCCTCCCCCAACCCCCCAGGAAAAGTACCTGGCATTTTCGTCCATCCACGATCCTTAGATCCTCTTCAAACTCAACTCCCACTTCGAATTCCAGAATGTAGTTGCGGAAGGTGCTGAGGGTCTTCACTATCATGTGGTTGCCCCGATGGTTGATCTCCTTGTCTGGCTTGAGCAGCAGCGCTATCTTCCTCAGAGCCATGCCGATGTCTGTGGGGGGCTCTCTCTTAGCAGGGGTCCTACCAGCCAGCCAGGAGCTGTGAGCTTCCCTTTAGCGGGGTCTGAGTCTAGAAGCTTGACTCTCTCCTACCAATGCTCCTGGCTAGAAATGGATCCCAACTCACGTGCCACCACCTGAGCCTTTCCCCAGCTTCTAACCCCAGCACTCCCCCTTCTCAATGGGACAGAGAGGAAGGAAAGGAAAGGGAAAAAGGGGAGTGAATGGGGTGGGGGGGGTGGCGGGGGGCAGGGGTGAGGCCATTACTTAGAGCTTGCAGGTAGTCTTCCATGTTCTTCTGCGAGACAAAGCGGTAATAGCCGGTGAGGTTGGGAGGCATTGTCTAGGCTGGCCAAGATGGAGATGGAGATTTCAGGAGAATATAGCAGACAGGGTGAGGAGGGAGCAGAAATTGTCCGGCAGGTGAGGCTGAGAGACTCCAGGCCAGCCTCCACACAGACCCACAGACACACACACATGCACGCACGCACACACAGGCTGTGTAAAGGTCTGTGCTTACCAGGGCTTTTATAGGGCTGGGCCCTGGTGCAGTAAGAGCTCCTACCAGACTTCCTCCCTCCCCCCATAATGAGTTTGGGAGTGGTGCCTGCAGCCTGAGAGAGGGGTGGGAACTTGGCAGCTTTGTGCCTGACCTCGGCTTTTCCTGAGGAAGGAATCTGGAGCAGGATCTGGGGCTGTCCGTCATCCAAGATTTGACCCTTTTCGAAGGTCAGTTTTGGCTTCCAGCCCATTTCTGGCAGGTTTAGGAACTGTCCCAGAGCTCTGAGGGGGCAGTGTCCCCTGGGAGAGGTCTGTCTGGTCTTGCTGCGTGGAGGGGGAGCTTCCAGACTCATCCAGGGATGAGTTCTAACAATATCCTGAGATCCTGGGACTGAGTCAGGGATCCTGAAAGGTATGAGGGGGAAGAGGTGGGGAAAGAAGGGGGACGGTCAGCTGGCCGGGAGCCACCATGAAGAAAATTCTCCAGTGCTGCCTGCCACAGCTCCCTCAGACAGCTTCACTGAGTCGGGGGCCCCAGCTCTGGATTCCAAACTCTTTGTCCAATAGTGCTCCTCCCAAGCACAGAGAGGGTTGTCAGTGCCATGAGGTATTGAGTTCAAAGTCCAGAGCAGAAAGTGAGGGAGGAGTCTGGTTAGCTATTTTGGAGAATTTTCTACTCTTTGGCTTGGGACCCAGGGGTTTCCCTCTCCCTCTGAAGTCACTGAAGGAACCATCACCCCCAGTTCCCAGCCTTTGGACAGCCTATGCTTACCAATGTATTCCCGTGGTTGGGGCCGCCTAAATTATTGTGTACTTTGCGTCCACCCTCTACCCCGCTTCTCTCTCTGTCTCAAACCTTCCAAGTTCCCTGGCTTCGGAATCAGCTAGATTGGTTCATCATGGTTTAAGCTGGGAAAAGCAGGGACAGGGAGGCAGAGAGCCTAGGCAGTGGAAAAAATCCCACATGCGAGTGACTTGTTTCCACAGGTGTGTGTGTGTGTGTGTGTGTGTGTGTGTGTGTTGGGGGGGGGTGTGTGCACAAATATCTCACTCTTCCTCCAGTCCCGGAACCCTTTCCACCTCCCTGCTGACCATCTCATGGTGTCCTCAGAGGCCAGAAACAGAAATGCTACAATCTCTCCGGTTTGGGCTGTGGGTTTTGCTTCACTGCCCCCAGGAGGCACGCAGCCGGAACCCGCTGATGGAAAGGGCTGTGGAAAGAGGTTAATGCAGAGTTGGTGGTAGCAGTGGGGGGTGGGGGGGTGACGTGAATAGCGCCCCTCCTCGCCTCGCTCAGGTCTCCGTTGACGTCTCCCTTTCCCACCCCCCGGCTTCTAGCTTCTCGATTCTCCCAATGTCCCTCTGATTTCCCACCCCCTCTACGGCTTTCCAGCTTCCTCCCCCACCCCCGCAGTTCCCTTGCTCCCCCAAATTGCAGTCTAGGGAAAAAGCCCGAACACATTCTCCCACCCCGGCTCCCCAGTCCCATTGGTTCCCTCCCCCTCCCTGCAGCACCTGGGCCCCCCCCCGCCACCCGATTGGCCGGCGACCCCATCAATCCTCGCCTGGCCGTGCTGACGTCATCCTGCAGTAGCGGGGATGGGTTGGGAATGAGCGAGAGAGTGAGGACGCCCGGCTCGAGAGCAAACTAGAAGCCTCTGCAAGTCCCCCACCTCAGCCACCCGGGTGGGGGTCTGCCCAGGTCTGCTCTATGGACTAGTGTGGGCGGCAGGCTCTTTTCGGTCTGTGCCCTGCTGCCCGCTCTCTTCCCTCCCCTCCTTGGAGAGCCCCTGCATCCCTCCCCCAAGGTGGAATCAGCCGGCTGGAGGCTCTTGGGGGAGAGCGATCGCCTGGCCCTGCCCTGCCCTGCCCACACCACACCATGACCCTCCTGCTGTTGCCCCTCTTGCTGGCCTCCCTGCTCCCCTCCAGCTCCTGTAACAAAGGTGAGTGAGGTGGGGGAGGGGGCCACTGAAAGAGGGGTATTAGGGAGAGCCATGTGGGGGTAGGGGTGGGCAGGGGCTGTTGAAGCTCTCTGGCAAATGACAGGTGTGGGTTCTTTCCACCACCCCCCTTCCCACCCGTTTTCTCAGAGTGGCCCCCCTTCCCTCCCTCACGTCCCCTTCCCCACATCATCCTCTCTGGTCTGTTTCTAGCCATGTGCTTCTCTTCGCTCCCATGTAGTCCTCATTTCCATCCTGGGGTCTCTGCCTCCTCCTCCTTCAGTTTCACCTCCGGGAGATAGCTCAGGTCTCAGAAGGACTTGCCCCCGGAGGGTAATGTGCTCTCTGGGTGGCTCTGCACCCTGCACTGGGGTGTGCCCGTGCTAAGGATGTGTGGCAGATCCATCTGGTTCATCTCCATCCCGTCCTGGGTGGAAACAGTTCCTGGCGGCTCAGCAATTCAGAGCACGTATGTTTTGGCGTGTTCCTCTGCGTCCATACCCTGCATACAGCTGGGCTGAGGGTTACCAGAGCTGCCCTCTCTGGCAGACAGCAGATAAATTCAGCCGGGTGAGGCCATCAGAGGGACCGGGGAGGAGGGGTGGGGGGAGAGGGGCTAGGGCCCAGGTAGCTTGAGAAAGGTAGGTAAGGGCAGAAGTGGGTGTGCGGCGGGTGCTAGATGAGCGGCGAGAGGGCAAAGCTGAGAAGGACGAGGACGAGGGACATGAGTCTGGGAGGGGGGTAAGAAGGGGATGGAAGAGGGTAAAGGTGGAGGCAAAAAAAGAGAGAGGATTGAAAGGGACAGAAGAGCAGGTGAGGAGAGGGGGAAGGGGAAGTGGAGGAAGGAAGGGCAGGGAGCCAGCAGCGAGTGAAGGAAATGAAGGCAAGGAGAGTCTGTGGCCAAGAGGAGGGAGACTGGGGGTGAGCTGTGGAGAAGGTGCCCGGCACTGGCCCTGCGGCACTACAGCCCCTCCGTCTTCAGGCCGTGGCTCCTCTCCTCAGTCTCTGACCTCAACCCAGCTTCTTAGCCTCCTGCCACTTCCTGTGCTGCCTTCTGAGCACCATCTTGTGGCTTCCTCCTCTGCCATTAGAGGAGGGGGTTCTGGCGGCCATCTGCCAGCAAGGGGCAGGCATTCTGATACCGGAAGCCTTGTTTGGGGGTGTCGTTGGGGGAAAGACTGGAAGTTAGGGTTCTTTGCTCACCATGACATACCGGGGCTGTTTCCTTTTGCTGACTCAGTTTCCCTCTGATGATATGTCTTCCTCCACCTGCGTTCCACTGATAGGCCCTCATGAATGTGCTTGGGGAGCCTGGGGGTTGGCACGGTGGGATTAAACAGAGTCAACAGTGGCAGCCGAGGTGGGGGTGATGTAGAAGGGACGGGAACACACCGTGCCTTCCCCAGAGCCCCTCGCCAGGCCAGGGGGAGATCCGACCTGGGGAGGAGACACAACTAAGCTGAGTCTGGCAGGAGACAGGGAAATTTAGAGGTTGAGCGAGTCCTGCATCCTTCCTGGCTTGGCCGGTGGTAGAAGCGGAGAAAGGGGTAAGCAAGAAGTAGGACTAAGTCATGAGTCTGAATAAGAAGTGGGCTTCGGGGAGTGTGGGGTCTGGTGGCCTTGCGGGGGACATAGAAACGTACTGTCTGTGATTGTGCCCTCTTGGGTGTAGGGATGAGAGGCAGGCAGGAGATTTGTCGTGTTTCTAGGCCAGTCCAATAATCCCCGAGGATGTCAGCCGTGCTGGGTCCAGTCATTTGGCATTGATTCCTCTGCTCCATCCCGGTCCCTCTCTGTCCCCCTCCTTCTGTCCTATATATTTTCTCTTCTCTTAGGTTGGAGGGACTTAGGCTGGGACTTGGCTGGGAGACGTGCAGAGTGAGGGGATCAGGACTGAAATGGGGCGGTGGTGGTGGTGGAGAAGACGAACACGCAGGATCTCAGGAAACGTCTCCATCTTTTTTCTCTGATCTCCACTCTGCCCTTTCCAGGGTCTTCTGATGGCCCGCCACTGCTCCCCCAATCTCCAGTCTCCACTCACTAGCACTTGAAATCCCTAAAGAAAATTCTTTACCCTCTGGCCATGTTTCCCAGGGGAGACGGTGGTCCTCCCCGCCCCCCCCCCAGGGTAGGCTGTTGCCATGGAAACGATCTATCCTGCCATGGAAGAAGGCTGTGAAGTCCCCGTAGACCCTCTGATGCCTTTCATGCTGATTTCTTGTCCTCAGCCCTTCCTCCTGCAGGTGCTTCTGCAGAGGGTGGGAAGGGGGATACCAGTGGAGTGTAAGCGTGCCTGGGTTGGGCAGGAGTGGAGGGCCAGCTCACAGGGGCTTCCTCTCCTCTCCCTGGGCGGGGGTCAGCCAACAAGCACAAGCCATGGATCGAGGCAGAATACCAGGGCATCGTCATGGAGAATGACAACACGGTCCTGCTGAACCCGCCACTCTTTGCCTTGGACAAGGATGCCCCCCTGCGCTATGCAGGTAATTGGGGCTGGGGGATGGCAACGTGGGTGGGACAGAGAAAAGTGGGTGGGAGGGCAGAGGGCAAGGGGGGAGAGGAGAGGTCCTGGGAGGGAGAGCAGGGGGAGCGGGAAAGAGGCCTCGGCAAAGTGGCAGAAGTAGGCTTAAGGATGGTGGCTGAGTAAAGGGAGTCAGGGAGAAGGATGCGGGCAGGCAGGGGTTAACTGCATCAAGATTTGCTCAGATCTCAGACCTGGTAGCTCTGAGAGGCTGCAGCTTGGGGAACCTGGTGTTGGAGCTGTATGTCTGATAATTAACACTTCCACATGTACAAGAGAAGGGACAGGGGTTTGGGAGGAGAGGCGAAGTGGAACGGAGGCGGGGAGGCTGGGAAGAAGATGCTGGAAGTGGCAAAGGAGAAGGAGCCTCATCTCTCCCTCCCCCCGGGTCAGGTGAGATCTGTGGCTTCCGGCTCCACGGATCTGGGGTGCCCTTCGAGGCCGTGATTCTGGACAAAGCAACTGGAGAAGGGCTGATCCGGGCCAAGGAGCCAGTGGACTGTGAGGCCCAGAAGGAGCACACCTTCACCATCCAAGCCTACGACTGTGGCGAGGGCCCCGATGGGGCCAACACCAAGAAGTCCCACAAGTGAGGAAGCCCTCGTCCCCTGCTCCCTGCCGCTGGGCCCTCCCTGCTCCTCCCAAGCCCCTCACCCTCCTCTGTCCCTGCGGTCATTGGACACCTACTCCCTCCCCTCTCTGTTCGTTGGGGTCTTTTTCTTCCAGGAGCTTTCGCTCAAGGTGATGGAAACATGTAGAAGAACTCAGGGGACCTAATCCCGGTTCTGCCTCTTTTGATCTTAGGCAACTTACTTAGCCTTTCTGGATCTACTTTTACTGCTCTGTAAGAAGGGGAAAATGACGATCCAACTTCCTTAGGCTGCCGTGAAGAGTAAAGGAGATGGTTTATGTAAAAGGCAGGCACCCGAGGGCCCGATGCCCGGGAGAGGCTCAGTACATGGGTTATGATGAGGAGGGGCACAAGGAGGAGGAGGAGGAGCACATCAGCACACATCCGGGTTCCTTCCACCTGCCCCCCCAGTCTGCAGCGTGCACCACACTCACACGCACGGTATACATGTGCACATCGCTGGGTGAGAGGGCACAGGAAATGGCTCTGCCAAGACCAAGCCTGGGGCCCCGAGACTCCTATGTCTGTTCCCAGCTGCCTTCTCATCTGAGCACGGGAGAAAGGTCGGCAGTCGGGGTTCCTGGGCCGCTAAGAGGCCCTGGGGGTAAACCGCTCCCTGTGACTCAGTTTCCCATTTGGAGATAGGACCCTGCCTCTGGGCCCTGGGTGCCTAGATCTTGGTGAGAGGCAGGGCTCAGCATGGACGGCATAGCCCCAGGGCTGCTGGCCCCCTGGGAGCTGAGTGGGGGGGGGGCATACCTGACGTGCACGCTGCACATGTATGCGCAGAAGGCCGCACTCCTCTCACGCTCATGTCAGATGACTTAATGGCTTTTATATAAATACCACTTCGGTTGGTTTTAAAGATTTTACTTTTAAGTAAGTTCTACACCCAATGTGGGGCTCGAACTCACAACCCGGACACCAAGAGTTGAAAGCTCCACTGACTGAGCCAGCCAGGCGCCACCCCTCTGCCCCTGGTTTCTCTTAATTTGGCTTTTATTCTGTGTCTTCCTTGGTTGTCACGTTGGATCTGATTACTGTGCAGAGACAACCAGCTGGACACACGATTCTGGCTTATCCCTTGTGTTAGCACCCGGCCTATAGCATTCTGTACAGGAGTCCTCCAAGTCAGCTGAGGGCGTCCTCGGGGGTTGTCCTTTACCCCTTACATCAGTCACCCCTTCCTGTGTGGTGCCTGGTGCCCCGGCGGGTGGGATGAGCATGCCCACAGCCCTGGTCTCAGGACACACTGGCTCCTGTGTGCTCTGCCTCCCCGTCTGCATTCCTCTCTTTGAGTGTCGAGGCTGGCTGACTCTTCCTTGTCCCTCCTCCTGCTCTGGTACATGCAGGGCGACCGTGCACGTGCGGGTCAATGACGTAAATGAGTTTGCCCCCGTGTTTGTGGAGCGGCTGTACCGCGCTGCGGTAACTGAGGGGAAGCTGTACGACCGCATTCTGCGGGTGGAGGCCGTCGATGGTGACTGCTCCCCCCAGTACAGTCAGATCTGCTACTATGAGATCCTTACACCCGACACCCCCTTCCTGATCGACAATGACGGTGAGTCCACCCCCTGCAGCCCCGCCTCACCCCTCCCAACACCCCGGGGCTGAACTCTCCCCTCGTGTTCCTCGGATCCTCTGTCCACACCTTCCTTCCCAACGGAGAGCCTTTTTTCCCCAAGATACCTCCTTTCCCATCATCCTTCTGCCTAATTCACCTGTTGCCCAATTGGCTCACGAGTCCTTCCCCTCGCCTCCTGCCAAGGCTTTCTCTAGCTCACCTTACCCTCTTTGTCTTCCCCCACACCTGTCCCAGGAAACATTGAGAACACGGAGAAGCTGCAGTACAGTGGCGAGAGACTCTACAAGTTCACGGTGACAGCTTACGACTGCGGGAAGAAGCGGGCAGCCGATGATGCCGAGGTGGAGATCCAGGTGAAGCCTACCTGTAAACCCAGCTGGCAAGGTGAGGAACTCCGCGCTGTCACCCATCTTGTAAATCATCTTTCACCTTGGTCTCCCTTTTGTCCCTTCTGACAATCATAGGGCTAGGTTAGGAGCCGGGGGCGAGAGATTTGAGGGCAGGCTTGCAGCTGTCTGCCTTGGCTGTCTATCCAAGAGTGTCAGCGGACATGACAACGGCAGAATGGATAAGAGGGGCTGCCTTCCTTTCTCTCTCTCTCTGTCTCTCTCCACTACCCTCTCCCTGTCCCCCATGTAGGCTGGAACAAAAGGATCGAATATGCGCCAGGCGCAGGGAGCTTGGCTTTGTTCCCTGGTATCCGCCTGGAGACCTGTGATGAACCTCTCTGGAACATTCAGGCCACCATAGAGCTACAGACGAGCCATGTGGCCAAGGGCTGTGACCGTGACAACTACTCAGAACGGGCACTGCGGAAACTCTGTGGTGGGTGCCCTCCTCTCCCCAGGCTTCTGCCTGACCCTCCTCTGCCTCTTTCCTAAGAATCTGCCTCACATCTTCCCATGCCCATCCACAGGTGTACGTGTATCCACCGAGGTTGTAGCACATGGTTAACCCCTGTGGCCCCAGAAGCAAATCAATAGGTCATTGGCAAAGATGTATAATCATAACCATAGCACAAGACAGTCACCAGGTACCTTGCAGAACAGTGGTAGGGAGAGAGGATGATTGGAGAATGAGTTAATTGGAGAGCCATTCCTAGAAGAGAGATCTACCCTCTGGTGTCTTTGAGGGGGTGGGAGAGGGGGTGAGACCAGCTGTAGGGACGCTCTCTCCTTCAGTCACTCTTTCCCTGGCTGCTTCCCATTTCCCCGTCTGCTGTGTCTCAGTTTTGACACTTGTGCTTTCTGGGGCTCCTGCAGGTGCCGCCACTGGGGAGGTAGACCTGTTGCCCATGCCCGGCCCCAATGCCAACTGGACGGCTGGACTCTCGGTGCACTACAGCCAGGACAGCAGCCTTATCTACTGGTTCAATGGCACCCAAGCTGTGCAGGTGCCCCTAGGTGGCACAGCTGGGCTGGGCTCTGGGCCCCAGGACAGCCTCAGTGACCATTTTACTCTGTCCTTCTGGATGAAGCATGGTGTGACTCCCAACAAGGGCAAGAAGGAAGAGGAAACCATCGTGTGTAACACTGTCCAGAATGGTGAGCCTTCCCCAGGGCACTGGTTTAGGAGTGAGGAAACTGGCTTTTTATCCTGCCTTTGTCACCATCCAGTTCGTGTGGCTGTGGACAGGTCACGTCCTCTCTCTTCATTTGTAAGATGGCATGCTGGGTTCGATGCTCCCTGAAATTGTGTAGTTTACTGCCTGTGTAAGAAGTTGAGACCCTGCTACTCTCAGAGTGCAATGGTACCAGCTCACTGCCCTTCTCCCCTGCAGTTGCCCAATCCCCCTGCATCCCACCACGTGGTAGGCTGCTCCCCTGTCTACTCCCATTAAAACCTGTTCACCACAGGGGAGAAGCCTGGACAGTGGGGTGCCCCATTCTTTCTCTCCTACCACCATCCCTTCTTCCTCTTTGAAGGGCCAGTTGGCTCCATTTCCAAGTCCCCCTCTTCCCTCGACTGCATAGCACGTCCTTTCTAGAAGGGCTCAGTCTTGACCTGACCTCTCATTTCTGCCACTTCTCCGAGCTCACTTCTCTTGACCTGAGAAGGATTGTCACCCATGTGTTAACCAAATGGCCGGTAGAAATCTGGGTGGAAAAAGGCTGGCCGGTGTTGCACCTTGGCCAATCAGAATGCTCGAGAAGCCCTAGTGATCGCTTGGGCTAGTGATCACTCTGTGCATGTGTCAGAGAGAGAGGAAGAGAGGAGACGCTAGGGAATAGGGGAGGGAGAGCACCTGAGAGAGTAATGAGAAGCCCACGTCCTCTCCCTCTGGTGCTTTGAACCCGTTCTTGCCGCAGGCCCTGTGTTTGACCCCTGTCCCTGTCTTCTCCTCCCAGAGGATGGCTTCTCTCACTACTCGCTGACCGTACATGGCTGCAGAATTGCCTTCCTCTACTGGCCTCTGCTTGAGAGTGCCCGCCCGGTCAAGTTCCTCTGGAAGCTGGAGCAGGTGAGGCCAGTGCCAGGCTCCTGAGAGAGTTGGGTGGACGGAAGGAGGGTCCTGGGGCAGGCGTTGGCCCTGTGCCCCTCTTCATGTTCCGCCTTCAGTTCCTAACCATTCTACTCTCAGCTTCTCTTGTTCTTTTCCAAGACTTGTCTCCTGCGGGAAGCACTCCACGATTAAAAGGAATTTGGGAACACATTACTACTAACACCATCCCGACCAACTATCTTTTCCTACTCGTTTTATTTCATCTCTTTCTTACCTAGAACCTTAACTGTACATATCCCTGCCTCTCAGGCAGTTAGCATGCTGTAAGCGAGACGCAGGTTGGGTTTGAGTTCGGCCAGGGGAGCTCACTAGCCAAGAAATCTCTGTTCGTATGTCTAAATCCCAGTTTCTTGGCCTCTTAAATGGGAATAATATGAATTTTATATCCGAGGGTTGTTGCAGGATCGAATGATGGACTAGACCTCGTAGGCAGAAAGAATGTCAATTTTTACTATTGTTACCCATGATTCTGAAGGATAAATAAAAACGGACCAAAAACATGTAAAATGCTCTCTCGAGCTGAGAATTGCAACCTCTTCTTTATTCATTCTGTAAGCCGACCAAGAGGGCCAACGGGGACTAATTTGAGTTCCCATCTCCTTCTATTTTTCTTGCAAGCCCCAGTGGAGTGGCCGAGTAAGGAAATCACTGAAAAAAGGCAGGAAGTGGAAGAGAGAGAAAGAGAAAGGAAGGGTCTAGAAAATCCACAAACTGGATGATCGAGGCTGTCTACAAAAGTGTTGCTTTCTGTGGTACTCTCTGAAAGAGACAGTCTGCTGTTCGCTGCTTCTTGATCTTTCTTCTTGTTGCTAATATTAGTAACATCTGTTTTTCTTTCATTTTCCCTTATTTATTCAACACATGTTTGTTAAATATCAAGCAAGTCTCTGCCATTCTGCTTGGTTCTGGGGATACAATGGAGTATAAGATGAAACAAAATATTTGCCTTCTTTGAGCTTACATTTTAGTGGGAGAGGTAGATTCTTAGGAAGTAGGGAGGCATATACAAATGATAAATTGTGACGAATCCTCTGAAAGAACAGGCAGGGGACTGAAGTAGAGAATGGGGGAGGACAAGGAGGAGGAATTCACTTTAGATCCAATGCTCAGGGAAATCCCGATGGAGGTGAAATTTAAGTTTTGTTCTAAAGGCTGAGAAATAGCTGAGAAGAAAGTGTTCTAGGCAGGGGGAAGAGCTGATGCAAAGGCCCTGAGGCAGGAAAGCGCTTCACATGTTCCAAGCATGGGAAGAAGGTCAGCGAGGCTAGAATACATTGAATAAGAGGGAGAGACTGGGCAGTGATCAGGTTGTCCGATGGACTTTGTCAGCTGGCAGTTTGTTCAGATTTTTTTTAAGGTTAGTTATTTTTTTAATGTTTTATTTATTTTTGAGAGAGAGAGAGAGAGAAAGAGAGAGAGAATGTGAGCAGGGGAGGGGCAGAGAGAGAGGAGGACAGAGGATCTGAAGCAGGCTCTGTGCTGACAGCAGAGAGGCCATTACAGGACTCGAACTCATGAACCATGAGATCACAACCTAAGCCAAAGTTGGACGCTTAACCAACTGAGCCACCAAGGTGCCCCAGTTTGTTTAGGTTTTGTCCTGTAAGAGATAGGAAGCCTTTTGAAAGGTTTAAAGCAGGGAGGTGATCTGATTAGATTTGTCTTTTAAGAAGATCCCTTTGGCAACTACGGGAGGACTGTATTGAAGAGACATAAAAGTGTAAAGACCTAGACAAGACCGTTGCCATGGTAAAGGGTGAGGACTGGACGGATGCCTGGCATTGCAGAGAACTGCACAGAAGTCCACAGCTTTTAGCTCGGTTTGGACCGGGGATCAGCAGCACTGCTGACGGATTGGATGTGCAAGGTGAAGGAAAGAGAAGGATCAAAGGTGTCCCGTAGGTCATCCGTTTGAGCAAGTGGATGGACAGCGGAGTGTTTATGCTGCTGCCCCAGGGAAAAGCGAGGAAATTGGCAAGGGGCGTGGACTTCTATCTTACGCATGTTAGATTTGAGAGTCGTCTGAGACATCCAAGTGGAGAGCCCGGCGTTCAAAGGAGAGCTCTGGGCTGGAGATGCAGATTCTGGAATGAACAGCATAAATATGGCATCTGAACTCATGGGATGAGGTAACTGCTAGGAAGAGTGAGTAGAGAGAAAAGGGGGAAGGGCCTAGGTTGAACCTTGAGGCCTTCCAGCACTTGGAAGCTAATACGGTAGAGAATTTACTAACCCTCATTTCTCTGACCATCCCCCGCCCCCCCACCCCCATCTTGACCCTTGAAGAAACTGCCGAGGAGAGCGGGTTTGCTTTACTGTTGGGATACAAAGTACTCTAGACTTCCAGTGCCATACATACATACATACATACATACTTGTCTGCATACATACCTACATACATACAGTTTGGGGCAAAAAATTATTCATAAAATAGTGTGTTACTTCTCTTAGGAATGTTTATAGTTTTAGAGATTTGCCTGAAGAATGGAATTTTAGGTACTTACTTGGTTGGTGCCTGATAAATTTTGGGTAGGGATTTTACTTCCTGAGCTTGGTAGGCAACAATTCACTAGTAAGCCCTGCTGATAGAGCTGAGAATATAAGGGACTGTACCCTGTCTCCCAGGAGAAGGAGCAGTGCCTTGTGTTAGTTCCCGGAAAATAAAGCAATTGAGGGCTCTTACCCTTACGCTGCTCCCCCAGGTCTGTGATGACGAATGGCACCATTATGCTTTGAACTTGGAGTTCCCCACAGTCACGCTTTATGCCGATGGCATCTCATTTGACCCTGCTCTCATCCATGACAATGGTCTCATCCACCCGCCCCGAAGGGAACCTGCTCTCATGATTGGGGCCTGCTGGACTGGTAAGTCCCCCTGAGCTTCTCAGTGAAGACACTGAAGGTTGGAGCCTCTAGTGGCTTAGGATTAGTGAAGGAGCAAGGGTAGCCTGACTTCATGAATCTCTCCCTGCAGTTGGGCATGGTGACTCGAGAGATCTCTGTGGAGGAGACTGCAGGACCCCTCCCCCCCTCCCAATATCTTCCACCGATTCAACTAGTCATCACCTCAGGCATCACCAGAATCTCTCTTTCTGTAACTTTGGCCAGTGCCCACATTGTTCCATCAAAGGGATGATGTCCACAGTGCATTCCCTTGCTGGAGGCCAGTAATACTTCAGAGTCCTCAGTCTTCCTTAAGCTATTTCTTTCTTTTTAATTCCTTCTGGGAACTTGGGTGCGTGCCTGCGTGTGTGTGTGTGTGTGTGTGTGTGTGTGTGTGTGTGTGTGTCTTACCAAAGCCCTTGTGTTTTCTTAGCAACATATTTGGGGGATGGTTTTTGACAGAAGCTGGAGAGATTGAGATGTGAAATTGGTGGACAGGCTGCAAGTCCTACATTGGTGGGGAGAGAAGAGGGAAGACCCCTTCTTCCTTGTGGTCAGTCTGTCCCCAGAGCACTGGATTCATTGCTACTTCTTTTTCCTCCAGAGGAGAAGAACAAAGAGAAGGAAAAGGGAGGAGACAACAGTACAGACACCACACAAGGTACTCTGTGCATAAGAACTGGAGATCAGAGAGCTCTCAACTCCTTCTTAAGCTCCTGACTCTACCCCAGCCCCAAATCCCAGCCAGCCTCCTAGTTACTGCTGCGCATGCCACCAGGGGGCAGAGCCTCCACGAGCTACTGCAGGGCAGGGCTCCCTTGAGAGGTAAGGCCAGATGGAGCTTGGTGGCATCCTGAGTGTCCCTTCCTGCCCACAGAAGGAAGTGGAGGAGTTCCTTTGCTGGCTTGCCACGTAGCAGATCGTGGGAGGCAGGAGGTGTTCCCACGCAGGGAGACCTGGGCATCCGTGAAGCTCCACACGTTCCCCTGGGTCCCCTTG
Source organism: Paguma larvata (assembly GCA_030068075.1). Lineage (NCBI taxonomy): Eukaryota > Metazoa > Chordata > Mammalia > Carnivora > Viverridae > Paguma > Paguma larvata. Next base: position 96,585,275 of record CM057828.1, on the reverse strand, counting down.
CATGTCCTGCGACCATGCCCCCCCCCCCCCCCCCCCCCGCTCCTTTTCTCCATGGGCTCCTCTTTCCTACCTCTGGTCCCGCTTTCCTCCTTCCCTTTCTCCCTCTCCTGGGGGCTTTTCTCATTTCTGTTGCTTCTGTTTTTCCCCCTCTCTTCTCCTTGGATTTATTCCCTCTTCTGTCCGCTTTTCTGCTTTCTCCAGTCACCCCCGCCTCACTTCCTGGTCTCTTCTTTCCTTTTCATTTCCACGTTTCTCCTTCTTATGCTTTTCCTCCAACCTTCCGCCCTTTCTCTCTGCCCCCTTTCCTGCTCCAGCGCTCTCTCCCCTCACCTGCTCTTACCTCCCGTCCATCCCTGTGTTCCTGCCCTAGGAGACCCCTTGCCGGTCCACCACTACTTCCATGGCTACCTGGCTGGTTTCAGCGTGCGCTCAGGCCGCCTGGAGAGCCGCGAGGTCATCGAGTGCCTCTATGCATGTCGGGAGGGGCTGGACTATAGGGATTTCGAGAGCCTGGGCAAAGGCATGAAGGTATAGCCCCTTCCTCTAGCCCTGTCCTTCCGGGCATGCCCCCTGCCCCCGACCCCTGCCCACCTCTCTCCCTCTGCTCCCTTCCTCTCCCAAGTCCTGGTCCTGCTCTCAGCTGTCTGTGTCTGGGGCCCAGGTCCACGTGAACCCCTCGCAGTCCCTGCTCACCCTGGAGGGGGATGATGTGGAGACCTTCAACCATGCCCTGCAGCATGTGGCTTACATGAACACTCTGCGCTTTGCCACGCCTGGCGTCAGGCCCCTGCGCCTCACCACTGCCGTCAAGTGAGTGTTGGGTGGGGCGGGCAAATCACAGAGCAGAGCTAGACGGTGTCAGAGCTCCTTGGCCTTAGAGGTCATACAGGCAGGGCTAGCCACACCTCCCTTACTGGTTGGATGGGGAGATTGGGCCAAAGACAACCGACCTGCTCAGTTGACATAGCAATGTTTGTAGAAGAGCCTGGACTAGACTCAGATCTAAACAACGGATCCATTACTCTTTCCACTAACCGCCCTTCCAGGACCTTGGGGTTTTAATTTTCTCTGTGCCTCTATGCTGATATGTAAAGTGGTACAGAGAGGGTACTGGATTGGGAGCTGGGAGATCTTACGTTAATTCTGACACAATATTAATTGCCTGGATGACCTTGAGCAAGTAGCTCTAGTTGCTTCACCTATTTTAATCTTGATTCAGCCAGCTCTTGCAAGGTCAGATATGATCATCTAAGTCTAGGGGTTGGCAACCTATGGCCCTGGGGCCAAATCTGGCCTTCTGCCTGTTTTCCTAAATGAAGTTTTATTAGAACACAGCCATTCCTGTTCATTTGCATATTATTTCACAGTATGATGGCAGGGCTAGTGGTTGGGATAGAGCCCGTATGGCCCCAAAAGTCAAAAATATTTATTGTCTGGTCCTTCACTGAAAGTTTTATGACCTTTGAATTCTAAGTAAATAATTTGAATTCTTTAAAAGAAAAATTGAGCCACCTGGGTGGCTCAGTCGGTTGAACATCTGACTTTGGCTCGGGTCATGATCTTGTGGTTTGTGAGTTCAAGGCCCACATCGGGCTTGCTGCTGTCAGCACAGAGCTCGCTTCAGATCCTCTGTCCCTTTCTCTCTGCCCCTCCCCTGCTTGCACTCTCTCAAAAATAAATAAAACATTTTTAAAAATGCCAAATAACTGAGAGGTCATGAAAGTGTAACAGTTACAGACCCAGAGTCTGTTACCTACTGGCTTTTTGCACTGAGCAAACGCTATAAAGTAGGGATAACGATAGAATCTTACTCATGGGATTGATTTGAGAGCTAAATGATACAGTCCAGATTGACCACCTAGCTCAGGGCCCATTCTGCCAATGTTGGTTATTTTCACCCCCTAGAATGTTCATGGGGCAGCTTTTAGGAGATACTGCCCTCTGGTGGGTGGATTACACAGTGCAGGAGACTAGATTCCTGAGCAAGCATGCCTTTCTCCCCTCCTCTGCCTCGGTCTCTCCATAAGTGATATGGAGATCAATACCTCGGGCTTGTTCCTATCCTGGGAAGGGTGAGTTTAGCGAGGAGAGAAAGGAGAGGGCACAGTGACTGGGCAGGATTATCAGGCCTCACAATTATAGCTCTGGAAGGCAGAGGCAGCAGCTTTTGGGAATCGGGCTGCTGGCCCATGGTGTGGTCACGGCGTGGAGCTGAAGGCCACAGGTAGCTGGGGTCATGTGGGCACAGACCAGAGCCGTTCTAGCGGAACTCAAGTTGTTAAAAGGGCAGTCTTGCAGCTAGAGACCAAGCAATTGCCTCATCCTCTGCACCCCGCTCAGGAGCCACATCAAAGGAAGGCACTGTCTTTTGGCTTAGGGTGGAGCTTTGCAAGGGGAGGGGTGTCCCACAGCGGGAGGAATTGACGTCCTTTGTGGATGGACCCGTCTGAATTCCTCCTACCTGTTTCATGCCCGGGGAGAGGCTCATCCAAGGGCTGTGAACCTGACTTTGATCCTTTAGTCGGGGGAAGGGCCCTTGTTGATTTCTTTGTGAGGTTGAGAAAGAGAGCTCTCAGTTTTTCCATTTGTAGAGCTACCGTGTGGTTAGTGCTACCCTAATACTTCCTTGAGGTCATTGGAGAAAATATAGAGGGGTGTGTGTGTGCATGCACGTGCACCTGCACATGAGTGAGAGAGGCGGAGACAGATCCCTAACGGTACCTCCTTTTCCCTGATATACATCCTTGCCCCAGTCCTTGTGGCTTCCCTAAGTTCCAGTGTTCTAACTTTGTCCTTTTTCCATAGCCCTTGAATTTCTGTCTGGTTGCTATAACCTGTGTCTAGAAGTTCTGCCAGCACCTCAAACAAATGAGCTGAAGATGGAATAATGACCTTCGATGCCCAAACTAGCCCCTTCCCCGGAATTCTCCATTTCTGTAATGGTGTCTCTGCCCTTGCAGTCATCCAAGCTTGAAACCTCTGAGTCATCTTGGATTTCTCCCTGTCTGTCCTCCACACTCCATCAGTGGCCAGGTCACCCTGATCCTGCCTGTGCCGGGTGTTGGGAATCTGTCTCCTCTTTTTCCATTTCTGCTGTTACGACTCCAGCCTCTTCTCTGATTACCTCTCACCCAGCGTATTGCCAAAACCTCCTAAGACCTATCTCTAGTATTCTAACTTCACTGGAGGCTAGGTTAGTGGTCATAAATCAGAATTTTCATCCTCATATTTCCTGATGTAGAAGATTTTAATGGCCTTCTCTTGGCCAGCGCTCAAATTGCACTCAAAGCCCTCAACCATCTGACCCCGGATTTCCTGCCTCATGTTCCTTTATTCCCTTTGGTACACTCCTCACCATCCATTCTATGGTCTACCTTTTGCCCAGCGAGGTCCTACCCTCCTTCAAAGGCTAGCTCAGTTGCTAGTCCTCTTGATTATTCCTATCCTCCCTGGCCAAATGCCCCATTCCCATCCTAGCCAGAAATAACCTCCGCCTATCTAAACCCTCATGGGTTTTTTGTTTGTGCCACTTACATGATGGTGACCATATTTGCCCTTGTTTCAAGTCTGTGTGCCATATCAAAGCTCTTGACCAGATCGTTAGTGCCTTTGGTTCAGGGCCAGCCCCCTATTCCCCTTTGGGTGTCCTTTGGATTGCTCATTGCAGTGGGGGTGTCTGTTGGAGTTTGGGCTCTCAGGGTCAGCTGAGGTGGTTTTTCAAGAGGCTTTGATCTGGGGCCCTCAGAATGACCGTGCAGATTCTTGGGCCCTACTCCTTGTGGCACAGGAACTCAGCAAGTTGTGGGCATTGACAGCATCAAGGGCTTTGAGTTCATCTTATCTGCTGAGGTTACCCCTTCCCATTTTGGCTCCTGTGGTCAAGCTGGGCATGCTCAGTAAGCCTCATTTCAGTTAGCACAAGCATATGGACCACAGGCCCTGCTGCTGTGTTACTAACTCCTTTGTGAAGGCTGCTTGTTGAAGGGGTGCTTCTTTATAAATAAATCAGACTGGTGCAAACCCAGGCCCCAAATAGTGGCTGTGGTTCAGCAGCAAGAGTCTGATCTTGGCCTAAGAACAGTGGGTTTAAGCCTTGACTCTGATGCCTATTTCTTGTGTGGCCAAGAGGCTTGATCACTGTTGGTTTCTTATTCCTTTTCCCCAGGCACTGAAATGAGGTTGAATGAAATAGTACGTGTAAATGCTTCAGAAACCAGCAGGTGTGATGAGAAAGTGAGGTGTCATTCTGATCAGGATGGGGCAGGAGGTGACCCTGGGAGCGCCTTCCTGAGCAGCTGTGCTGTGCGTTGGTTGGCCTGGCTGAGTGCTCGAGGCAGTCTGTCCTGATGCCAAAGGCCGAGAGGCTTCATGAGACCACGGATGCAGGTCCAAGATGGTCACAGTAGCTCACCGACCAAAGTAGGTTTCTCTGATCTTGAAGGGAATGAATGGAAGACACACCGAGGAGGAGGACATCCTTGGATAGGTGCCCCCACCACTTCCCTCCCCTCCACTTTTGTCGTTGAATATTTTTTTGGCATGTACCTGCCCCGTGTTTTACGGAACACGCTTCTTAATTTCAATCTCCCGAGTGAGGAGGAGCTGCGTATGTGGAAACATTTTTGTAAGTTCGGTTTGGAAAATGAAATTTGATAGGTGTCCCATAATCTTAGGGCGTTGGTGATATGATCACCCCTGCAGATCTGGGTTGCCTGATCTGTCCCTGACCCTTTCCCACAATGTCATCTTCCCAGCTTTGCCCCGGTAGGGTAGTGCTACAGAGACACTCTCCCTCTTTCCTCCCCTCCCTCTCCCTGACATGGGGCGCTCTGTTGTAGAGATGGACGCCCGGAGGGACGAAACGGAATAGGGATCGTAAGAGAGGAGGTATTGGGGTCACAAGCTGCCTCTCTCCCCTCTTCTCACGTAGGTGCTTCAGCGAAGAATCCTGTGTCTCCATCCCTGAAGTAGAGGGCTACGTGGTGGTCCTTCAGCCTGATGCCCCCCAGATCCTGCTGAGTGGCACTGCTCATTTTGCTCGCCCGGCTGTGGACTTTGAGGGACCTGAGGGGATCCCCTTGTTCCCTGATCTTCAAATCACTTGCTCCATTTCCCACCAGGTGGAGGCCAAAAAGGATGAGAATTGGCAGGGCACAGGTAAGGATGACTCCAGGGAGTGGTATCATCCCGAGAGGGGGCCCATGTCCACAACTGGGGTGACTTCACCCCGCAGTCTCTTGCTTAAAACCAGTTACACAGGGCGTAGAGCCGGGAGGAGGCCTGTAGAGGGGAGGAAAATATTGGGTAATGACATTCTTGAAGATGCTGCCAACTGCTCTTGGGAAATGAGCCTGGAAGGGGAGGAAGAGGGGCCATGAGGTGGGCCCTGTGGCTCTGACCCCGATCCCGACTCTCTCCCATCCAGTGACAGACACACGCATGTCAGATGAGATCGTGCACAACCTGGACGGCTGTGAGATTTCTCTGGTGGGGGATGACCTGGACCCCGAGCGGGAGAGCCTGCTCCTAGACATGGCGTCCTTGCAGCAGCGAGGGCTGGAGCTCACCAACACGTCTGCCTACCTCACCATTGCCGGTCAGTGGGCACTGAGAGCCTGTCCTCTTTTTCTGTGCGCCCCCCTTCCCCGTGATCAGGTAGCTAGGAATTCCAGAGGGTTCAACTCCCAGGCCCAGGGATACAGGCAAGTGCCTTCCCAGCCTGGAAGCTCCTTGGCCTTCCAGATTGCCCCTAGAGGACATGTGCCAGGGTTCAGGCTTCCAAGTGGTTCTTTCTCCTTGCTTCTCTCTACAGCCTGGCCCCCCTGTACTCCTCACTCCTCCTGTGGCTCAGTCCTCTGTGACGAGCCTTCGATCCTCTAGCTCTTTGGCCCTAGCCATCTTCTCCATACCCTCCACCTCTCGGATCTCGTGTATGTCACGGAGCTTTAACTCGCATGCTCACGTCTTAGTGAATAGTGGTCATGACTTGGTAGCTTCCAAAGGAAGCCTACTATTCTCTGACAAAAACCTCCGTAAGGGGGAATGAAAGAAGGTGGTCATAACTGGCGCCCTCCTATTTCCATTCCCTTCCAGAACCTCACAGAGGACTTCTGTATTTTTCCCTCTCTCCGTTTCCCTCCTGCTTGCCTCCTCCCTTCTGTCTTGCAGGGGGTCCTTAATGCCTTCTCTCCATCTCTATCCAGAAGCTGCAGAGTTTTTAGAGAAGAGCAGAGCGGGAAAAGGACCCCAGTCACTCTCTCCCAATCAGTCAGAGCCGGGCTGGGGGCGGAGGGGTACATCTCTTGGGAGAACTCAGGTCATTCGCCTGCTGAGGCGTGGGACTGACCCATTCTGCAGCTGCGTGTGCTCTCAGCTGGCGGGTGTCCGAGGGAGAGGGTCCTGCCCGGCCTTTTTGCCGGCTCCTGCCCTGAGCTCCTTCCTCGTCCCCCAGGGGTGGAGAGCATCACTGTGTACGAAGAGATCCTGAGACAGGCTCATTATCGGCTGCGACACGGAGCTGCCCTCTATGCCAGGAAATTCCGGCTGTCCTGTTCAGAAATGAACGGTCGTTACTCCAGCAATGAATTCATCGTGGAGGTATTCAGAGAGTCTCCTTCCTCCCCCTCCTCACCCGCTAGCGAGGAGCCCTGGAGGAGTGGACTGAGACCCATGGTTGGTGGGAATGGACATTGCAGCACGGAGGAGCCCACAGCCTGTCCGCGGCAGAGAAGGAGGAGCTGTGGGTCACGGTTAGCAGACGGGCCCTAGTGAGGTGGGCCAGGACTCTGGTGACTAGGAATAGGAGGGGCGGGTGCCCACTGAGCTCTCCCTCCCCCAGGTCAACGTCCTGCACAGCATGAGCCGGGTCGCCCACCCCAGCCACATGCTCAGCTCCCAGCAGTTCCTGCACCGCGGCCACCAGCCCCCTCCAGAGATGGCTGGACACAGCCTGGCCAGCTCCCACCGAAACTCCAGTACGTAAGAGTGCGCGCGGCCAGGCAGGGCAGGGAGGGTGGCGGGGAGGGGGCTGGGCACGGGCGTCCTCTCTCCTCTGCCACTGGGAGTGGGGGAGGCCGGTGGAGCCACGGTTCTGTTCCCTGCGCTACCCGACTTAAATGACCACTCTGTTCCAATCCCTGTGACCCCTGGACCATTAACTTTCCCTCGCGAAGAATATGAGTCTATGTCATTCATTGCTGGGGCGCTCATGTCTGGAACCATAAAGTTGGTATGAGATTTAGGCGCCTTTTTTGTTCCTGCTCCCTCCCCCAGCAATATCAAATTAGCCCTGGACCTAGTGAAGCCATCAAGTATTTATGATACACCTACTGTATACTAGCACTGTCCTAAAGTGGTATTAGGAACATAAAAGAATTATAGGATAGATACAGTCTCCATCCTTAAGGAGAAAGGGGCTAATGCATGTGTAATTATGTGCTACTTATAATGCCATAAATCTTTTTTTTAATGTTTATTTATTTTTGAGAGACAGAGAGAAAGAGAGAGACAGAGTACGAGTGGGGGAAGGGCAGAGAGTGAGGGAGACACAGAATCCAAAGCAGGCTCCAGGCTCTGAGCTGTCAGCACAGAGTTGGACAAGGATCTCACAGACTGTGAGATCATGACCTGAGCCGAAGTCAGATGCTTAACCGACTGAGCCACCGGGGCGCCCCATCGATTTGGGAAAGTATGAAATCCAGTTGGAGAAGTACCCTCATGTTCCCTGGCCATGGTCCTTTACCAGTGATGTGACTTTTAATTTCCAATTTAAGAGTTGCTTTATTGTAGAAAAACTAGAAACTACACGTGTAAAGAAGAAAAATCAGCCATAATTCCACCCTGGAGAAGAAGCCATTGTTAGTATTCCAGGTTTTTTCTATGCCTTTTTTCTTTTCTTTTTACAAACTTGGGATCAAACTATTTTAATTAACCTGGTATTTACACATAATATTATGAAATCAGTTTTCTTTCATATTATTACTGTATCCTTTTAGAATAGGCTTTCAAAGCCTATTTATGTGATGTGTTAATGTTTATTATATTACTTAGATACGCTTTGCTTTTGACCCATTTCAGTATTACCCAATTTCATCATCCACTTTTGTCAGAGTTGGCTCTGGATATCGTTTTAAGTTCTTAAATATACAAACCCACAAAGGGCACAGGTCTGTCACTTTTGAAAAAAGTCAAAAGGTGTATCACAGGCTCCGAAGGCAATTCCCTAAGGAATTCTGAAAATGCTTCCTTGAAAGAGCTCATTTCAATACACGTAATAAGAATATTATTTCTTTTTTTAATTTTTTTTAACGTTTGTTTTTGAGAGACATAGAGACAGAATATGAGCAGGAGAAGGGGAGAGAGAGAGGGAGATACAGAATCTGAAGCAGCTCCAGGCTCTGAGCCGTCAGCACAGAGCCCGACTCGGGGCTCGAACTCACAGACCGTGAGGTCATGACCTGAGCCGAAGTTGGCCGCTTAACCGACTGAGCCACCCAGGCGCCCCATTGATTTGGGAAAGTATTAAAAAGAAGAAGAGACCTACAGTGAGATAGGGTGAGCATAGAAAATGAACTTGGGAGTGGGGAGGGAAGGACAATTATGAATGAAGATTAGGAGGGGAATAAAGTCAGTTCATAAAAGGCATACTCTGAGGTACTGGCAGTTGCTAGAATGGGAGAATGGGCCAGCATGTGGATTCTGAGCTTCCTTGCAGTTTAAGCAAAAGGAAACCTGAGCAGTTATGAAAGTCCTATGATAAGAGCCAACCAGTATTTCCAGAGAAGCTCTGGGACTGAGAGCAGAAAGAAGTTTCTCCCCAGGGTCTGCATAAAGGGGGGGCACCATGCGGGACCGTGGATGGGGCTTTAATGGTGTCCTCGCAAACAACTGAAACCAGGAGTTTCACAAGGGCCGTTTGATAAAACACCCCTTCATGTCGGCGGGGCGGGTCATTCAAGGCCCCAGTCACCTGCCCGGGTCTAATGCAGCAAGCGAGGTTGAATTGCACTTTTTAAACTCTTGATTTTTGTCTGCGGCTAATTTAAAACTCCTGCCATCTCGCTGGCTTCCGGCCTCATTTGAAACTATTTAACTATACTTGTTTGCCTGCAGATACAGTGTCTGCATTTTGTCTTTCCTGTGGTCGTTTCTTATTCCTGGCAATCAACTTGCCATTTCCTTCACCAGGCTAGGGGCTCAGAAGAACGAATGCTCAGTGTGCTCCTGGAGCAGGTTCACCGGCCGTGGCCTCCGCTCCGAGGTGCGGAGGGGCACGGCTCCACTCCTTCCAGAGCCTGAGCTTAGCCACAGGGGCCCCCTGCTGGCAGGGCCACTATTCCTGGATCTTGCCCACTGACATGGGGACCTGGGAGGGACCATTTCCCGCAGGTGGTCAGAAAAAGCACCTCTGTCCCCATCTTCCCTTACCCCCCCATCCCTAGAAAGTTGAGAAATGCTGATCCCTAGAGCCAGTGCCCAGGGAGCCTGCCCGCCCTGCTGAGCAGAATCAGGTCTCGTTGGCAAGCTGGCCCCAGGCGAACTATGGGTCGGGTCAGGATGGGGACCAACTTGGCAGAGGGCCGTCAGGGTGGCCTCAGGGAGCTGTGAACCTAGCATGCCTGCTAGGGCAGGGTGTTCCGCACACACCTGGTTGGCCCCGGACCGGGTGGCAGTCTGCTGTGCCGCTCGCTTGCTGGGGAGGAGGGGTGTGCGCCCTGGTGTGTGTGCCGCTTCCACGCTGCTGGCTTCTTTGCGCTCTGCTCTGTCTCTCGACATGTGAGTCTTAAACGCTGTGGGTAATTTGGGGACTGGGAGATATTTGTATGGGCTGGAACATTGTGTGTGTGTGTGTGACGCATACAGGCGACAGTCCCTTAGCAACAGGACTGTCCAGGTTCTGGGCCTCACCGGGCCTGTGTGGTTGGGCGAGCTGCCGTCACACACACAGCGAGCAGGGGTGTCCCCCCATGTGGGGTGTAGTGGTCCAGTTGCCCACGCGGGCCCTCAGCTTGGGGACACGTGTGTGGGGGCTCTACCTCCACTTGCTGTCCCTGGGGCTGCAGGCTCTCCTGCTCTGCATCCTCATGCTTCTCCGAGTGCTGTGTGTGTGTGTGTGGGAGGTGGCCAGGGCCACACTCACGGCTGCTTGCTCCGTGGTCCTCACGGCCCACATCTGCAGTGTCAACATCTTCCTTCTGGGGGTCGCCTGGTGTGCCCAGCTGGCTGGGAGCTGGGTGGCACTGCACATAGGGTTGTGCCGTGCCTTGCTGGAGACCCTCGGACGAATCCCTTTGCTCCCGCTGTGTGAGCGGGCCGCCAGGCTGCTGGTGCAGGCAGGCGTGCAGACCGGCGGAGCCCTGGCTCGGGCGAAGGGGGTGGCCGCCCTCGTCCGGCTGTGTGCCCACACCGTCTTCCTGGGCATGTGCTGGTGCATGCACTTCTGCTTTGCCGCCGTCAGCTCCACGGTCCGTGTGACAGTGCACGCGCCTTTCTCTGTCTCGCTGCCCTTCAGGGTCCATGCTCCCCTGAGTCTAGGCATCAAAGTGAGGCTGCCGGGCCGGAGGCATGACAGGGCCAGCGGGGAGGTGGGAATACCTCGGGGGGAGATTCGGGAGGAGCAGACGCCCCCGATGTCCGGGAGGCCCAGCCCCACGAGAAGAAGGGAGGAGTCACGGAACAGGAGTGAGCTCAGTTCAGGTGGGTAAGTGAAGCCGGGCTTACCGGCTCCTCAGACCTGTCCCCCTAGCCTTGGGTGGCAGCAGCTTCTTCTGGCTGCCAGGCCAGGCTTGGGGCGACCAAGCTGGGTGCCCAGCTCCAGTCCTTGCCCTCTGCCTGCTGGGAATAGGGTTGCTTCCATAGCTTTGGACCGGGAGCTCTTCTCCCCCTGCCCATGCCTCCCTTTGCGCACCCCCCTCCCTCTGCCTCTCTGTCCCTCTGGTCTTAGCGGCTCTTCAGCCCCCTTCGCTGCCTATTTCCTGTTCTTCTCAATAGGGGTCCCTTTCTCCTCTAGCTTGTACTCTCCCCTTCTGGACTCTCCTGTCTTCTCTCTCTCTTTTTTAAAATGTTTATTTATCATTTAAAGAGAGAGCACATGTGAGCGGGGGAGGGGCGGAGAGAGAGGGAGAGAGAGAATCCCAGGCAGGCTCCGTACCGTCGGTTCAGAGCCCAACTCGGGGCTCAAACTCATGAACCATGAGATCATGACCTGAGCTGAGATCAAGACTCAGATGCTTAACTGACTGAGCCACCCAGGCACCCCCCTCCAGTCTTCTCTTACTCCAGGACTCCTTCTTCCCCCGGTCCCCCCCTACCCCCCCACGTCCCTCACTGCGCTGTGCTTTCCCTGCAGTGGTCCCGAGCGCAGCGACTCTCATCATTGTGGTGTGTGTGGGGTTCCTGGCGCTCATGGTCATCCTGGGCCTCGTGCGTATCCATTCCCTGCACCGCCGTGTCTCAGGGGCCGGCGGGCCCCCAGAGGCCTCCAGTGACCCCAAGGATCCCGACCTCTTCTGGGACGACTCAGCGCTCACCATTATCGTGAACCCCATGGAGGTGAGCGGCCCTGGGAAGTGGGCAAGTCTAGAGTCCAGATTCAGCCGGAGCATGGAGTGGCCGGGCCCTGGGGAAAAAGCTCCGGGCAGAGTTGCCGTGAGCGGGAAGGAGACAGGTTTAAAGGGAGGTGGGGGGTGGGGTAAGGGGCTTGAGGGAGGAAAGGCTCTGGGGTGTGTGCACACCATCGAGCCCTGTGCTCTCTGCTCCTGCCTTGTCCAGTCCTACCAGAATCGGCAGGCCAGTGTGGCAGGGGCCGCCGGTGGCCAGCCGGAGGAAGAGGACAGCAGTGACTCAGAGGCAGCAGACTCCCCCAGCAGCAACGAGAGACGCATCATCGAGACCCCTCCACACCACTACTGAGGCTGCACCGCTTCCCAAACAGAGAGAGATCTCCGCCCTGTTGAGACAGAGACACCCCCAGAAAAGAGAGAAGGACATTCTGAGAGAAGAGACCAAGAGGGAGAGAGCTTGGAACGAATCATCCCTTAATCCCCAAATCCCAGTGGGCCGTGCTGGGGTCTGCCTCCCCCTGCCCTCCAGCCCACCTGCCTCCTGTGCCTCTGGGCTCCTGTTCCCTGGAAGACTTCGGCTGTCTTCTCTGCCCCCCAGGCAGCGGCCCCCTCAGCTCGCCCATGTCCCTGTCTCTCCCCACCAGCCGCGTGCCGCATGGAGTGGGGGGTCACTAGCAGTGGCAGGGGCCCAGGTGGGATTGAAGGGAACCCTTCCCTACCCTCCTGTCCATGGAGGCCTGTCTTCCCCAGGGCTTCCTCAGCTGGGAGCCTCCTTCCGTCCCTTCCTCTCTCTCTTTCCATTTCACTCTGGGGATCCCTGCTTCTTCACCTTGCCCGCTCTCCTTCCTTTTCTGTCCTCTTTTCCCTCCTCTCCTTGCCTGAGGGCCTGCAGCCCCTGCCCCTTCCTACATGACCTGGTTGTGGCTAGGTTGTGGGGATGGCAGGGGGTGCGGGGGCCCCAGGTGTATTATATATAATGTATATTTTTTCATGTTGCTGTGAGCGCAGCCCCTGTGTTCCGTGTGCAGCTCACAGCCTTGTGTGTGTGTGTGTGGCATCGTCATGTCCGGGGGGAGGGTCGGGAGGGGGCTGGGTGTGGCGAGGGAGGGGATGCACCCTAGGGTTTTCAAATAAAATGACCAGAAAAAGCTCCGTGAGCTGCCTCCTGCCTGCCTGATCCTGTGGGGGTGCCATGGAGGTGGCAGGATCTTGGGTCTCAGGGCCCATTTGGGGTCTGAGCTGGGCTGAAGTGAGGGGGCAGGGCCATCAAAGCACCCCCCAGATAAATCCCCACAATGCCAGGCCACTGGGTACGGGAGGCTATGGTCCCCATTGCTTTCTTCCTTCAGCACCTGCCTGCAAAAGCACAGACGGGTCAGAGGATGCCACAGATGTCTGGGCTTCACGGGAGACACCGTCGGCCCCTCCTCATCTCTTGGACATTCTGCCTGTAGCTTCTAGCCCCAGAGTCCAGGGGGAGAGGGCAGGCAACCGTGCTATTTGTAACAAGAGAACGAGCTCTAGTTCACGTTCCCCACGTAGTCAGGGGCGGTAACAAGATGGGCTCATTTCGCAAGACGAAACTGTCTAGGGAGCATCCTTCTGGTGCCCTCCCTGTCACAGGAAAGACCAGGGATCCACGTCTTAATTCCTTTCTGTCAAAGAAGGGGCTTCCACCATCGCTGGTTCTCCATGGTTCTCGTTAACACAGCTGGGGTGAAGGTGGAGCTCACTGGCCCTCCCCAGGCTCCATCCAGGTCCCAGTCTTACTTCTGCCAGGTGCCCTGTCCTGGCCCATGGCTTTCGTCTACTAGCTGTGTGCGGACGCCTCCCCAGTTATATGTCTCCCACCCAGACCTCTTTCGCCACCCCCGGTTACAACAACGTATTGGTGCCTCGGCCCAGGCAGCCTGTGCCTCGAAGACAAACTTTGCCCAAACTCTGCTCTATTCCCTGTTCCCTGTCCATTTCCCCTTTCGTGTTGCAGGAGCCTCCTACCTGCCTCCTACCTGTTCTTGCCCCGGGTGTCTTGCTCTATTTCAGCCCAACTCTGGTCTGAGTAACCTGTCTAAAGTGCAACTCTGGTTATGCCACTCTCCTTTTAACGGCCATCCCTACCTCCCTGTCACCACCAGGGTTAAGTCCTGACACCTTGGGAGGCCCCCTAACCCAGTGGGTCAGGCTCCGCCTCCCTCCCTCCCTGGCCCTCTCCGCCACGCCACCCCTGTGCACCTGGGTTCCAGTTGCATAAACCACTGGTGCTTCTCCAGACTCACCCTGCTCTTCCTTTGCCTCTGTGTCTTTGCGTGTACTCTCCCCCGCTGCCTAGCACGCTCTTTCCCTCTGTGTGCCTAGCAGTGTTCCACGTATCACTGAAGACTTAGTTTGGATATTGCCTCTTCCAGGAAGTCTGTGCTCTGGTGCCCCTTGTTCACGCCTCCATTCCAGTACTTCCTTCTGGGCTGTGGCACATGTCTGTCTCCACTGCTGGGTCCATAAATAATGAGCGAGGTGATGTGTGTGGCTCTCGGCCTGAGAGAAGACTTTATTAGCTGGAGGAGAGGGGCTCTGGGGGCCTGCGGCCTGGGGGGTCCGTGTACAGAGGACCACAGCAGCCAGTCTGTAGTGGGGGCTCCCAGGTGCCAAGCTGATGTTTCCGGGTCTGGGACAATACCAAGTGGGAGGCAGCCCTACCTGTTCAACCTGGAGTCCCTCAGAGGCTCAGGTGATGGCTCCAACGTAGAGCCTTCAGACCGCTGAGAGCCTTGTTCTCAAAGGGGTGCCACAGTTTTTAGTCTGTGGTCTTGAGTTTCAGTGAGTCACCTCCTTCTTCTCTCTCTTACCACCCCTTCCAGTCTTCACCCAGCCCTGGTCTCAGGGGCTACAGCTTCCCATGCAGTGGAGCGAAAGCCACGTAGATCCCATTATTCATTCTTGTGTTTGCCCTTGGACCCCCTACCGTGTGGTTGAGACTGGTGTTTTGGGGTCTTCGTTGACCTCTTGTTCAAGTCCTGGCTCTAGGGAGCGGGTGGGGGAGAGGGCAACCTTGTTGTGAACTCTGTCCCCTGCCCCCTTGATGTGTATATATCTGCAGCATGGAAAGCATGTGAGAGCACAGAGTCTTTCTCTTAACATCTGCCCAAATGTATCATTCCGTACTCGTTTCTTGGGGACTCTCTCCAGAATCAGAGCCATTGACCACCATGTCTTAGAGGTGTAAGCTTTCCTCTCATTTTTACCCTCAATGTCTGACAACCATAGACCTCAGCCCTTGCTGACTGTTATCTCCCTGTTTGACAATTGGGCAAGTAGATGTGTCATGATGGGCTGAGCCATACAAGTAGGACCCTGGAGGCCAGGAGAAGACCTTGAACTCTTTATGCCATCACACGCCCCAAACTGCTGCTCTCGCTTGCTAGCCTGCCTTCCCTCTCTCAATCTCTCTGTCTTTGTCTCTTTGTTTCTCTCCTTCCCACTCCCCACTACACATGTACGCTCGCGCGTGCACGCGCGCACACACACACACAGAGTAAGAATCAGGAGTGAGGCAAAATGCCAACTCCAATCATGTAGAGAAAGGGCACCAGGGAGGAGTCCAAATGGGTTTTTATTTTGTTGCTCAAGTTCTCCTGGAAGGATGTTCCCTAACCTCCTTCACAGCAGCTGGCAAAGCCTCAGGATGCCAGGCCTTGGACAGGAGTTCCGATTTGCCTCTTCTCGACTTAATTAGAAACAGCGAACACATCTCCCTTGGCCTAACTCAGATCTTTCCTTCTGCATTGGAAGGCTGTTTTCCCCTTAAGTTCACCCTCTATAGTGTAAATTGATTAGCTTCCTAAAAGGCGCGTGATGAAAAGCTACGCCCTTCGGAAAAGCCACACTGTAGAAGCAGATATGGTTACTGCTAGTTCAAGAATAGAGTGTGTCCTTCTTCCTGTTACCAGACCAGAGACCTGAAAACTCACCCGTGCCTTCCAGGCAGGTGGGCCCAGACCCACTGGTGGTGTGTAAACCCAGCACACTGGCCACTTCAGGAGTCTCTGCAACCTTCAGGCTGATGCCCTAGTCAGCAACAATCTGGAAGCCTCCATTTCCCCACCCACCGGCCCCACCCCTGCAGGCTTTGTTGGGGTAGGTCATGGATGATGAATTTGCTGCCGGTCTTCTAGGAGCTAAAGCGTGTCCCCCACAGCCCCCCAGACTTCTCACACCTCAGGGATCCTCTGGGCTGGGTGTGGATCCGGTGTGTCCATCGGACCCTGGGGTGTCTGGTGGCGATGTCCATAAGCATAAACTGAGGGTGAGTTTGTGTCCATTATGTTCCTCTGTGGTGCTGCCAGTACCTCCCTGGTACTGTGGGTACTGCTTTCCTGGACCCCACCTCCTGCGGGTCCTCTCCTCACCCAGTGCCCTGTTGAGAGCTCACTATGAGCTCTCTCTTGAGAGAGAGTCAGAGCAGGAGGCGGGGGGCTAGGTGCGAAGGGAGATGGATGAATCCCTGGTGGGCGGGTGTGTCTGACAGAGAGGAGGAGCTGGCACGCTTATTTTCACAGCGCTGGTATCACTGCTTCTCCTGCGGCACCACGCTGTCACTCCCTTAAAATACCCACATCCTACAGGAAGAGGACAGATGAGGGTTTAAATTTAGCAACAGTGGGTAAGAGGAGGGGATAGAGGCTCTGGGATGTGGTGGAGCTGGCTCTGTCAGAAAAGGAGAAGGAACCCCATGGTGCCAGGTGGGGATTCTAACTCACGAGGATAAGGGGATCTCTGTCCCGAATATCCAGTCTCAAAGACCTGACCCCAAATCTTGAAGTTCTCACCTCAACTCTACAGCCCTCCTCCACCTCCCCCGGTTTATGTGGTCTCTTCACCTCAAGTATGTGCATGTTGGGATTATGCTACCCTTTTTCCATGGGCTGCAGTGTGGCTGGCTCTGGGGAGGGGGTGGTGGGGAAGAGGTTGTTGATGGACCAAAGCAACACTTGGGAAGACCTCTGATTTTTACCTAGGAGTAGTCTTCCTTCCTTCCATGGCACTACAGAGAGGGTAGAGTTCAAAAAGCATGAAGCAGTGAAGAGAGGGTCATACCACTTCCACCCAACAACTGGACAAGGCCCCAGGGTACCAGGCCCAATGTGGACTTGTCCTCTGAAAGTTCAGCCGTCCCCTCACAGACTGCTGGGCCAATGACCTTCTACCTCAGGACTCTACTCTTGAACGGCCATCTTGTTTAAGGAAATCCTAAAGCCCAGAAGAGCATTTCTTGCCAACCTCACCTGGCAAAATGAGGTGATGGGGAGGAGAGTTTGAGGTGGGCTTTGCTGTCAGGCTCCTACACACCCCAGACACGTAGTGTCCCTTCTTGGTCTTTAACTTCTCTAAGCTTTGGTTCATCACCTAACAAGGGGAATGGTTACTCAAAGGGTTGAACGAAGCTTAAATAAGGTAACTTTTTCTGAAGTAACTCAGAATCAGCCTGTTACGTTAGCTCTCATTATCACTGATTATCGGGAAATGGAAAAAACCATCCCCAGCCCCGGGGGCAGTGGGGTCTGTAGAAAGACACAGTCTTGAGGATGGTAGGATCCTTGAAGTTTCTTTCATCCAAAAGCCCAGGCTTGTGGTTTTAAACACATACCTTGGAGTCAGGCACACCTGGGTTTTCTTTCACCATAGCAGCTTACCAAAGCTTAGGGTGACTAATGCCCAAAGGAGAGTGACTATTTTTATAGTTGCCACACTGTTTTAAAATAACAGGTTATTTTTTTTTAATAGGTGGGGCTTAAGCAACAGGAGTTACCAGAGTCTTAATAAGCAGGAGCTCACGGGATTTCAAATGCCGACTCCTGCGACTGACCTTGAGCTAGGTGGGTAAAGGTGACTTGGAACTGCGGTTAAAGCAAAAATAGAGATTAATTCACCAAATAGAGGGTCTTTTGTTTTCCTTCAAAATGGGCAGAATTTTAGCTATGAAGTCTTTCCAGGTAAGGTGTTGGTGGATGGAATAGCTTTTTGTTATGCTGTGTTTTTCAGCCAGGGTTTCAGGTTGGGTTGTGCACCTCGAAGGAGCAAAGCGGGTATGCTCTGTGTAGGGTGACTAGGCTGTGCCTGGTCAGCCTCTTACCGTCATTGTGAGCTGTGTCACGGGACAAGGGGATGGAGTGTGGAGAGGCCTGGAGTTACCTCTGATCATCTCAAGGGGGCTCTGGAATTGTAACCTTTATACTCCTTTGATTAGTTATACGGTCCTTGGCCATGAATTTGAGTCTTGTAGGTAGACCCAGACTGCAGTTTTACCTATGAAGGGTGGCATATTTTTTCCAATAAAGAGATAAAAAGAAGTGGGGATCCTTTGTCATATAGGGGATATACCATTTCCTTGTTAAGATAAATAATTGAACTTACAGCAAGCCCCATGGCTCAAGAAGGTGATTAAAAAGCCCTCTGGAACTTTTGAACTCTAAGAATCATGTTTGCTCAGGACGTCAGGAAGAGCTGCTTAAAAACAACAGCTTCTTGGCCTTCTGGCTGAGATCAAGTGAAAACAACAGCAACAGGACAATACAGGTTTTGGTTTTACACAGGATTTTGGAGAGGTGGAAAATTGAAAAATAGAAGGCTGATTAAGCTGGAGGAAGAGACAGATTTCTCTCTGGAGGCGAGGCTTATGGTCTTTAAAGACAGGCTAAGACACATAGGAAAGGAGCATGAGATCTCAGAGCCAGGCCAGGCAGGTATGAATGGGAAAAGATTTATGTGGGACCGATGACCGTTAATTAGAGGATTAGAAAAGAGGCCAGTGATGGGGCTGGGAAATTGGGCAAGACAAGAAGAACAGAGAAGGAATGGATAAGTAAAGGGAAATTAGCTGAGGGCTAGGTGGGGGTGCAGTAGTAGTTCATCTAGCCAAGATGGGAGAAGGTACCATGCAAAAGTTGCCCTGATTTGAATTGTGAATTGTGAGCCAGTCCAGCTGAAAGCCCAGCCCTGTGGTCCACACAGCTTAACACCACCAGGAGAATGCTCAATGAGTTCGCCAGTAAAAATTACTTTGGCACCACGTAGCCCCTTACCACCGCTCCCCCCACCATGTGCTCCTGTCCTGATCTTCACCGATAACTGTTTTATGGCACTAATTTTTTGACCTAAAGGTCTCAGCCTTCCTGAGATAGTCAAACTGATCTTCTGAGAAGGTATAAAATTTAGTATGGAGACAGTGAATCATAATATTTTGATGTTAAGTTTCAGGTAAGTTTAAAAATCTCTATGAAGTTAAGTTAAGCTTTGCATTTTCAACTTGGAATATCTGTTGCTTTTAGAGTTATGACCTTTAGTTGAAACTTATAAGATATTGCTCAAGCTTATAAACAGCATTAGAAGAGTTAAGAAAAATCTAACATCTGAACAAGGTAAATCAAGTAATTAGATTTACAAGAGACGCTTATGTTATAAGAAAGATTTTTCATGTTAGGTATTCAACTCTACCTTGTCAGGCAAATGAAGTGAATGAGGGAAAAAAATGTAAAAAATCAAGTATATTAAGTCTATGAATGTGGTCTAAACCAGTTATGGAAATTTTAGTACATTTGTAGATGGAACTAAGTGTAGCAAATTTAAATCTGTTCAAGTTGAGTTAAACACCAATCAAAGAACAAGTAGAAGTGATTAAAATGTACCATTCAGTACATTTATATATAGAATTTCAGGATTTGTAAGTTGAATTTAAAGATTTAAGCAAAACCAGATTTTATATGTACAATGTTGATAAATTAAATATTAAATTTAAAACCCAGAGAACAGGAAGTAGTCTCTTCCACACACACTGGACTGTTATAGCTATTCACAATGACGCTGTGTTGGGTGGACCTCATATCGGTTGGATCAGAAACATTGGTGGGATCCAAAGAAATCTAAGATAGAGGAGACCTGTACCAGAGAAGATAGGAGATATCATGAGAGTTCCCGGCCAGGGCACAATTGAGCGGTGGCTCCTCAAAGCGGCGGTAGAGCCCATAATAGAAAAATTGAAAATGACAAGATCGAAAGATTGAAACAGTTACACCAACCTGTTCATTGAAAAATTCTTTCAGTGGAGTTTAATTTCATAGTCCCTGGCATAGCCTGATACTGGTGAGACAAAGGGCGGCCTGTCCTAGAGGTTGCCACGTGCTCACCAAACCTTGGTTCAGCTCACCATGGGATACAGCAAAACTACATTTTCCAGCTTCTGGATGACTGAGCGTTAGCCCAAATGGAGCGTGAGCATTCCCCTACGTCAACCTTGTGATTGGAGAATCCTCTCACTGATGTTTAATGATGTCATAGCCATGGGCATAGCCTGGCATTGCAAACAATATTTTCATTACTCTTTTTCTCTAGTTACTCCTAAGTCTCTACTACGGCTTTGGCTGCATCCAGTTCTGAAATCCACAAATCTCTGAAAAGGCAAGTGTTTTTGTTTTTTTTTATTTTGTTTTAAAACTTTCAACTGTTTAAAAAATTTTTTTTAATGTTTATTTACTTTTGAGAGAGAGAGAGTGAGATCAGGGAAGGGACCGAGAGAGAGAGAGACACAGAATCTGAAGCAGGCTCCAGGCTCTGCAGCACAGAGCCAGATGTGGGGCTTGAATCCACCAACCACAAGATCATGACCTGAGCCAAAGTCAGATGCTTAACCGACTGAGCCACCCGGTGCCCCCCAAAGTGTTTTTTCAATAAATCTGATGCCAAAACTCATTTGGTGGCAAAACCTGGCCTGAACAGGTGAGGTTATTTATAGACTTCATCTCAAAGTAAATATTCATGTAGTTTTGCAAAAGTATTAATGTGCTTGATTCTAGGGTGCCGGCTGGGGAAGGTATGTGATTCACGTACTGTATTTACCATATTAAAATCCCAAAAGTTCTGAATATTGAGACACATCTGCCTCCAAGAGTTTAAGATGAGGGACCTGTGGACCTGAGAAAATGTGGGGCTGGGTTGTATGTGTATTGTCCTGGATTCTCGGGATAACCACTTTTGAGTTAGAGACTCAGGTGCCCCTGCCATTTCCACACATGATTTCCAAGGTCACTATGCATGGATGGCTGCACCAAGCTGGAAAGAGCAAGGGTCCGAGGATGGCACGTAGGGGGACTTCACAGGCCAGACCTGGAAGTAGCGCTGATCATTCTGCTCAGGTTCTGTGAGCTAATGTTTGGTCAACTGGCCCCCCCTTACAGCAGAGGAAGCTGGGAAATGTAGTTTGGTTGCATGCTCATGAGGAGGAGGAATGAGGTTTAGTAATCAGCCTGCTGTCTCTACGCCAGTCCATCCTTCTGGCAGTTTGGGCAAAATATCCATTTAATCCTTCTTCCCAGATAGAGAATACCCTCACCCCTCTCCCAAGGGACACACCAAGAGCAACCAGGCATTTCTGGATGGTATGTAGTATTCTCTACTTCACTCTTCATGGTCTGATGACTTATGAGCTAAAAGACAAGTTATCTGAACACTGGTGTCACTGCACTGGAGTTCAGCTTCTATTTTTTTCGCCCAATCCTGCTTTCTTTGCTCCACCACACGAGTTGATCCTAAAGGCACTCCCAACAGCCTTGTGCATGCAAATTTCCATACTCAAACCGGTTTGCGAAGGAGCCTGGAAAGAGGTATGCAAAATCCTGTATTCTCACAATGTTTAAAAAAATTTTTTTTCCCTGTTTTTATGGTTCTTTCTTCCCTGTTATTTCTTTTTTTTGTGTGTACTTATATTTCCCCTCTGCCTCCTTGACTGGGTTTGCTAGCGGTTTATTTATTTTCTTACTTTTTAAAGAACCACCTTTTTGATATATTTGTTTTGCCATTTACTAATTTAAAAAAATTAGTTGACTTTATTTTTCAGAGGCGTTTTAGGTTTACAGAAAAACAGTGTTAGGTTTGCCAGAAATATAAGCAACAAGTACAGATCTTACATATGCCTTGTCATATCTCCCCCACCCGCATTCCCCCTGTTTTGACATCTTGCTTTAGTGTGGTTATGTTCGGTACAGTTGATGAATCAACATTGATACATTATTGTCAACTAAAATACACAGCTTACATTAGAGTTCACTCTTTGGGTTGTGCATTTGATGGGTTTTGACAAATGCATGGTGTCATGTACCCACCATTACGGTATCACATAGAATAGTTTCACTGCTCTAAAAACACCCCGTCCTCCATCTACTCATCTCTCCCTCCTCCCCGTCCCTGCTGGAAACCACTGATCTTTTGTTTTGTTTTGTTTTGTTTTGTTTTGGTTTTATGTCAAATTGGTTTCCATACAACTCCCAGTGTTCATCTCAACCCATGCCCTGCTCAGTGCGATCTTTTTTTTTTAATGTTTTATTTTTGAGAGAGAGGGAGAGGGCACGCATGAGTGGGGGAGGGGCAGAGGGAGAGGGGGACAGAGGATCTGAAGCTGGCACCTTGCTGACAGCAGCAAGCCAGATGCCAGGCTGAAATCCATGAACTGTGAGATCATGACCTGAGCCGAAGTTGGATACTCAACTGACTGAGCCACCCAGGCGCCCTGAAACTACTGATCTTTTGTTCTTTTTACTGTCTGCATGGTTTTGTCTTTTCCAGAATGCTACACAGTTGGAATCGTATAGCATGTATTCTTTTCGGATTGACTTCTTTCACTTAAGATCCCTCTATTTCTTTTTTAAGAGTTGATAACTTGTTTCTTTTTCTTGTCACATTTTAGCCCATTTCTTTTTTTTCTTTTTAAATCATCAAATAATACTCTATTGTATGAATGTTTCACAGTTTATCCTTTCACCTACCGAAGGCCATCTTGGTTGTTTCCAAGTTTGGGCAATTATGCATGAAGCTGCTATAACATTCCTGTGTACGGTTTCATGTGGACAAACGTTTTTGATTCATTTGGTTAAATACCAAGGTTCACTACTGCTGGATTGTTTGGTAAGAGTATGTTTAGTTTTGTAAGGAAATTCCAAGCTCTTTTCCAAATGACTGTACCAAATTCCAAGCTCTTTCCCAAATGACTGTACCATTTTGCCTTCCATTTTGCAATAAATGAGAGTTCCTGTTGTTCCACATCCTTGCCAGCATTTGGTGTTTTCAGAATTTTGGATTTTGGCTATTCTAATAGGTGTTTAGTGGTGCTTTGTTCTTTTCATTTGCAATTCCCTAATGACATATGATGTTGAACATCTTTTCATTTACTTATTTGCCACCTGTAAGTCTTGTTTGGTAATGTGTCTATTCACATCTTTTGCCCATTTTTATATTGGGGCCGTTTCTCTTCTTGCTGAGTTTTAAGAGTTCTTTGTAAATTTTGGGTACCACTTTTTTTTAAGTTCAGTATTATTTTTTTTTAGTTTGAGAGAGTGAGAAAGTGTGAGTGGAGAAGGGGCACAGAGAGAGAGAGAGAGACAGGGAGAGAGAGAATTCCAAGCAGGCTATATGCTGTCAGCACAGAGCCTGATGTGGGGCTTGATCCCATGACCCTGGGATCACGACCTGGGCTGAAATCAAGAGTCAGACGCTCAACCAACTGAGCCACCCAGATATGGTCCCCACAGTTTTTTATGCAGTGTTTTGCTGGAGCAGAGTGGTTGTCTCTAAGATTCTGTCTTTGCAGGCTACCCTGTTCTTGGTCTTTTGGCTAGGGAGAGCAGGGCTTTTATTAGAGCTTTTTAATTTTTTTTATCTGTGTGTGTTGGTATTTCTAGGTTAGTGACCTTTCTAGCACCCAGTCTGGGGTATAAGAGGCAAAAAGAAAACCCACAGAATCCACTACCATGTTGTTCCTTGGGTGCTGAGGTCCCTAGCCAGTCCGCTTTCTTTTTCCCACCTTTTGGAATGTCTTTACCTTTATTTTACATACGATGTCCAGGTTTTTTTTTTTCTTTCAGTTGTACTTGGTGGGAGGAATAGAGAAAAGTATACCTACTCCATTCTTCCTGAAAACCATTGTTTATGTAAGCTACAGATATTTGGTGAAAACTGCTGAAGGAGCAAGACTCATTTGGGGAAAGACTCCCAAGTCAAAAACCTTGACTTCTTTTTTTCTTCCTTCCCTTCATGCTTCGAGGGAGAGAGGATCGAGAGGTTCCCAGTTGGATTTTGGCAAGGGTGACATATTCTGACATTTCTCTGGATTTCTAACGGTGGTAAAATTCTGCTATAAGCAGGGATAGAGGGAGGTAGTATGCACCACATATTATGCACATATTATGCACAATAATAAGTCCTTATTGCTACAGGACTTCCCAGCTGTGTGGCCAGGAGACGGAGTTGGGTACTTTGTATCTAAAGCTAGGTCAATAGTACTGGATACACCCAGCACCTCTAGATCTCACTATCCTGAACACTTAAAGGAGACAGATTTTTATCCAAGTATATTTAGATGGGCCCAGCTTCAAGATTTGCTGTGTCTTGCTACACACACAGCTTTCTTCCCCTGCCAAGTTATTTCTTCCAGTGATGGCTACTGAGAGGAAGGGAGGATGGGCAAATGCTAGCCCAACAAGCCCTTCCAAATGTATAGGGATGAAGACTGTACCTTGATTTGCAATTTCCACAGCATGGACAGTTGCCTAACACTACATCTGACATCATTAAGAAACTAAAGAATCAGACCAGATCAGGTGGTTCTCATTTCCAGCTCCTCCCCCAACAAAAAGGAATATAGAATTCAACACTTCTACGATAATTTGTTCACTCAAGCGAAGTTGAGTAAAGAAATTAGTTGCACCTAAACGAGACAACAAAAAACAGGTAAAACTGTAACCTGTGAGTTGGATGTCGTATTAGTTGAAGGAAGTGGCCTTAGGGACTATGACACAGAACTCACCTCTAAAATTGGGTTGTGAGTGTTTACTTGTGACGCAGATAGCACTTTCTTGGGTATATGGAACTCCTAAGGCTTGCGCCTTGGTCTCAAATATGACTTTTAGGGACCTTTACTGTGGTTCCAAATTTAGCCTAGTAATCTTGACCTACCTGAGCCAGTAAGTTTGCTTTAAAGAGGTATAGGTAAGTGCCTTTATGAATTAAAATACTGATGTTTCAGAGAATCTGATGTATTAGCCTTCAAGTTGAAAAGTAAAATTTTGGACTTGAGATTTTAGGAGGATTAAAGGAATTTGATAAATGTTTATAAGTTTAATTTACTAGAGGCACAGAGTTGAATAAGCTTAGAAAAGTTTTGCCTGATAAGGTTTGCCCTGTTAGGCATTTAAAAGGCTTAGGAGCCCCTGGGTGGCTCAATCAGTTGGGTGTCCGACTTCGGCTCAGGTCATGATCTCACGGCTGGTGAGTTGGAGCCCCGCGTTGGGCTCTGTGCTGACAGCTTGGAGCCTGGAACCTGTTTTGGATTCTGTGTCTTCTTCTCTCTCTGCCCCTCCCCCGCTCATGCTCTGTCTCTGTCTCTCTCAAAAACATAAGCATTAAAAAAAAATAAAATGGCTAAAAATATATGTATATTAAATGCCATGTAGTTAAAAATATTGAAGGAAATCTAAATTATATTTTTAAAAAGGTAAAGTCTAGCATGACGTTTCAGAACATGGACTCTGGACCAGATTATGTAGGTCAGGGGTCAGCAAACTAAGGCCTCTTGCCTGTTTTTGTATAGTCTGCAAGCTAAGAATGGTTTTGACATTTTTAAATGGTTAAAAAAGATCAAAAGATTCTTTTGTGATATGTGGAAATTATATAAAATTCGAATTTCAGTGTCCATAACAATTTTTATTGGAACGGAAGCATGCTCGTTTGTTCGTTCATCATCTTTGGCTGGCTTCGTGCTATGAGAGCAGAGCTGAGTGGCTGGGACAGAGACTGTATGACCTGAAAAGACAAAAACATTTACTGTTTGGCTCTTTACAGATAAAGTTTGATGATCCTGGTATGGGTTCAAGTAATAGCTTTGCTATTTAGTATAAGCTTGGGCCAATCGTTTAACCTCTCTGTGCCTCAGTTTCCTCATCTGTAAAATGGGAATAATTATAGCTGCTATTATTAAATTATTGTGAGGATTAAATAAGTCAATATTTGAAAAATGCTTAGAATAATACCTGGCACACAGTAAATATAGTCTCTATCTAAAATTAAGGAGGTTTTAACCTGTTCAATTTGAATTAATCAAACACTAATGAAAGAAAATGTAGAATTAAACATTAAAGTATGAAGTAAAATTTCTATTTTATAAAAATTATTACCGGGCCGCCTGGGTGGCTCAGTCAGTTGAATGCCCGACTCTTGATTTTGGCTCAGGTCCTGATCCCAGGGTTGTGGATTGAGCCTTACACCGGGTTCTGTGCTGAGCGTGGAGCCTGCTTGAGAATCTCCCTCTCTCTCTCTCTCTCTCTCTCTGTCTCTCTCTCTCTCTCTCTCCCTCTGCCCAGCTCACACACTCTCTAAAGAAAAACAAAAAAAGAAAATAAGTCTCTTAAAAAAAAAAGTATTACTTTTATGAATAGAATAATAATTTAAAGTTGAGCCGAGGATTTTAAATCTAAAACTTCAATAAATTGAATGTTGAACACCTATCTAGCTTTATTAGTCCTTCCTTAGCACCAGAGTCCCCCTCGGACTTGTGGGCCAGGTTCTGTGCAGAATTCTATGGCCTGGGAGACCTTCTCCTAGGAGGTGGGCACATAATGCGTTATTGCTGATGGTCCCTCACCTCCTAGCAGGGCAGGTGGTTCTGTGTGTGGTACGGTTGGAGTGATACTGGGAAGTCCTTTCCTGTTGTCTTGATTTTCTAAAATTCTATCGCATCATACGATTTCTGTTAAACACTGCCCTCAGCAGGGATCCTTTACGCTTTACAGAGAGCATCTCTTCCTCCTTGGCATGGTTTAGTTTATTAGGTACTAGGTATTTTCTACCGGCAAGGGCGGGGATTTGTGTTCTCCAGGGAAAAGGGGGGTGGGGGTCTGAAAGATGGTGAAAAAGTAAGGAAAAGGAGAAATTTTGCACAATCTTCAGGTCTGCCCTGCCATTCTGTTCTCCTGAAGTGTCAGAACAGCTTCTTTACTTTCCCAGGGATGAGTTTACCCCGCCAAGCCCCTCTGGTCCCCTGGGGTCTCCGCCTTTGAAATCTGCGGGACACCAGAACAAAAGCTTGACCCGGGGCGCCACCTGCTGTCTACCTGCGTCCTCTCCTGCACCCCAGGCTAGGATGGGGCTTCCATTGTTTTGGTACTAACTCATCCTTGCTTAGTCCCCAGCAGCTCTGAGCACCTTCTGCCCTTCTTTATGGTACCAGGACTCCCTTGTTCTTGGAGTCAGGTGAAATATCAGGGTTTATTTCCCAGTGACCTTGAAGTTTGACACCAGAGCCAGTTCTGTGGCAGATGGTGAGCCTGAGGCTTATTCTGTGATTAAAAATCATTTCTTGCATCATGTCTGTCCTCTCACAGTCTGGGGCAGTGGGAATATGGCCACCATGGTGACCTTGACCGGTGGTGAGGGAAGAAGGAAGGGAGAGGAGTGATTCACCGTGCACCTTAGCTGTATGTTACCAGCTTGAGGACTCAGGATGCGTTGGACCCAATTTTAGTTTCCGGAATTTGTCATCATCCAGTGCTATTTTCCCCATTATGCAGAGGTGGCAGAGGGATGGCGGGGGGGGCAGGCCTCTGTCTCCAAGGAGACTGTGACGATGTCCCACTAGGGGCAATTTGGAAGTGGGCATCCCTAGAAGGCTGAAGGAGGCCTCGGATTTGACCCTCGCGACTCCCACGTTAGGGCCTTTCTCTTACCTATGACTAGTCAGCCCCTTTTTGGAAGGGGAAACTGAGGCCCAGAAACGGCAGGGAATCCCCTTGGGTCATAATGTGCCGCCAGGGAAGAGTCAGAAAGATCTGGGCTCAGGATTACGCGCCCTTGGCTTGCCCCCAAAGCTCAGGGAGCCCCTCTTAGCTCCACTCTTCTTTGAGCTTTCCATCAAACAAGTCCTAGTGCCGGTGATCGTCTTGAACGTTCTCAGAGTCGCCACTCCGAGACTTCCCCTTTAAGGCGTTCTTCGCCTTTAAGATAAACGGCTCTTCCCGTCACGCTGCGTCGCAGTCTTAAGGCCCCGCCCCTTCAAACAGCTTTTGCTGGGCAGCGCCTGCTGCGCGACCGCCACGGCCCCTTTAAGCTCGAGCCCCGCCCCTGGCTCCCTACCCCCTTCCCTCCCCTCCCCTCCCTCTTCTGCCAGCACCAGGTGCCCCGGTGGGTCGTGCGGCGCGGCGCGCGACGGTGAGCGCAGGTCCCCGAGGGGGCGAGAGGACACGTTCCCGGTTTTCCTCGGCCCTGGCCGGATCCTCGCGGGTGCCGGGGGCGGGGCCGGAGCTGCGACTGGGGCGGGGGAAATGGGTGGGCCGGGACCGGCCGTATGGGGGTAGGGGCTCAGGTGACTTCGGGGGGAAGGAATGGCTCCCCTCGGAGCTCGCCGGACTACTGGGGGTGCGGGGGAGCGGGCTTACGCTCGGCGGCGTTCCCACTCTCCCTTGCCCGGCCAGTGCTCCGGTACAGCCCAGTTGCGGAATTGCCCCTCTCAGACCCATGGGGTCCAGACCCCTCTGTAGGGGGCTGCTGCCGGCCGGTCCCGCCGCCTGACACCGCAGTCGTGGAGGCCGCTGGAGAGGCCCAGGCTGAAAGCGGTGGCCTTCGAGGGGAGGGGCAGGCAGGAGGGCACCGGCCCTCTCTCGGACTCCTGGCAGAGGTGGGGGCCGTAGCAAAAGGCACAGGGGTGGAGGGTGGCCAGGGGCTAACAAGCTGGAACGGACGTCTGCCCGCTTCCCCCGGATCCGGGCTGAGTTGTGGGCTGGCGAAGGATCTGGCTGCCGGACCTCAGTTCCAAACCCTTGCCCATCAGGGAGCTGGCGGTCACCATGGCAATGCGGGAGCTGGTGGAGGCCGAATGCGGGGGTGCCAACCCGCTCATGAAGCTGGCCGGGCACTTCACCCAGGACAAGGCCCTTCGGCAGGAGGGGTTGAGGCCTGGCCCTTGGCCCCCAGGGGCTCCAGCCTCAGAGGCGGTGAGTATTCTTGATGTAGAAACACAAACGGTGTTGGGGGGGGGGAGGCAGAGGAACACTTGGGGATAACTGCTCTCTGTTGTGTCGCAAATAATAGCACTTAATGAGTGTTTACTTAACACTGCACTAAGCATTGTACATCTTCAGATAGATGAAGGCAGTCCATTTATAGATGAAGAAACTGAGGCTCGGGGAAGTTTTGTGACTTGCCCAAGGTCACTATGCATGCCGAGCTAGAATTTTAAGTTTAACTGAGTTGTGTGTGGTCTTCACCCCTGTGCCGTCTTGCCCCCTTTCTTTTCTGTCTTAGGTCTCCAAGCCTTTGGGAGTAGCCTCTGAAGATGAGGTAAACACCCCAGCCTTCCGTTGCGTTTTTCTTTGGCCTGCTGTGTTTTTACTTGAAACTTGGCTCACCCATATTTCAATCTTTGGACCTTCCTGACCACATGAGATTTGCCTTATTCCTCCTGCTTGCTTAAAAAAATGTATTCTTTTGAGTGTTTCCCAATCTATTAGTGTCTTTGCTTCCCTTTCCTTGTATTTGACACCGAGTAAACCGGCCCCCCCACTTCATTGGGCCCAGTCTCCTGCTGCGTTCATGTCATCTTGTCTCCTGACAGTTGGTGGCCGAATTTCTCCAGGACCAGAATGCACCCCTTGTATCCCGCGCCCCTCAGACCTTCAAGATGGATGACCTCTTGGCAGAGATGCAAGAGATTGAACAGTCAAACTTCCGCCAGGCACCCCAGAGAGGTGGGCCCAGAGTCTGGTGGGAGGGGAGATGGCCATTTTCTGTGCCGATAGGACCAAGGGGCTCCGGATTTGGATGCTGCTGGCGTTGGGGAATTAAGATTCAGGAGACAAAAGGGACAGAGTGTTTTCATGTGCACCGAGGGTTCCTTAGGCATGACAGAATGATACGTATTTCTCTTTTTTCCTTAGTTCTCTCTCTTTTTTCTTTTAAGCTCCTGGTGTGGCAGACTTGGCCTTGTCTGAGAACTGGGCCCAGGAGTTTCTTGCAGCCGGAGATGCCGTGGATGTGACTCAGGATTATAATGAGACTGACTGGTCCCAAGAATTCATCTCTGAAGTTACAGGTGAGGCTTGCATGGGGCAAAGTTCTCTTCTGTTCCCCAGTTCGTCTTACCATATAGAGCGATTTTAGCTTCTGTGGCTTTTCTGGATTCTTGCCTCATTTCTCTAGGACACTGAACCTGATTTCCCTTAGGCGCTAACTTATATGAAGCAGGGGATTGGGTTTGAACTGGGTAAGAGATTTTGGAGATTATATGCTATGCATCTCTTTATATCTCTCAATTTACAGAGAGAATGGGAGAGGGGATGAGGAGAGCGAACCCAAGGGGTTCGGTACTTCTTTGTTATCTGGAACTTTGTTACTGTGATTTGGCGGCGAGGATGCACAGGTTGAATGAATGGCAGTGTTGCCCAGGACGAAATATTAAGCACAGCCTGTGGGATTCTGGCATTAAGTCATCTTGCAAAGAGTTGAGGCCTTAGAAAGTGGAATTGTGGAGTTCAAGGGCCTGAAGTACAGGGTCTTAGAGGGCAAAGCCCATATCCTGATGGTAATAATAAAAAATAAATAATAATGGCTAATGTTTACTTATCATGTTCTGGGCTTTGTAGTAAGTGCTTTAAAGACATTATCTATTTAAAGCCCATGAGAACCCTCGAGGTGGCTACTGTTTTTATTCCTAGCATATAGATGAGAAAGCTGAGGCTTTGGGATTAAGTGACTTGCCAAAGGCGATTCAGTTTTGTAAGTGGCGGATTTGGGATCTGACTCTGGGTTTGAATGGTTCCAGAGCCTGTGGGCTTAACCATGGTGCTCTACTGCCAGGCCTGCACCCTGCGCTTTTCAGGGTCCCAGCCTGTTTCTCCCCCTTTGGGAGGGCCCATGCTCATTACATCCCTTGGGACTGATTGCTCTCACCGAAGCCTGTCTGAAGAGGGGCTGGGGGAAGGGCATTCTCTTTAGCTTCCTTATTGCCGTCCAAGGGAAGTACTTGTTAGCCTTCTTCCAAGTTAAGAAATTCAGAATAACAAAAGATACAAATGTATAAAGTTACAAAGACTCTAGACTCTCAGGCCGTTCACATTGTCATAGTTCCTAAATGTTCCTGAGATCATTAATGGGACCTATTGTTTTCTCCCGCTATCATTTTTATTCTTCTAAAAATAGGGTTTTCTGTCTTTAGGAAAAAAACCCCCAAATCTAACAATTAACACTCATCTTTAATAAAAGCTGTTGGCCTCTTTTATCGTGCCTCCCTTTCCCACCTTTTTTTTTTTTTTTTTTTTAATTTTCAATGTTTATTATGGAGAGAGAGACAGAGTGCAAGCAGGGCAGGGGCAGAGAGAGAGGGAGACACAGAATCTGAAGCAGGCTCGGGCCCCATGCTGTCAGTGCAGAGCCCGATGCGGGACTCAAACCCACAAACCGTGATATCATGACCTGAGCCGAAGTTGGATGTTTAACCGACTGAGCCACCCAGGCGCCCCCTCTCCCACCCGTACGTTGGAGTTTGAGGTAGAACAGCAGATGTTCTTGGTTTCATTAATAGTGCTTTCACTTCATAGTCTGAAATTCATTTGGGTCTTCACAGTTATACTTACAAGGGAGGTGTTCCTTCCCTATTGTGTAGATAAAGAAACTGAGATTTGGAAAGGATGCATACTTTATCCAAAGTCATTCAGTGACAGAGGTGACATTCAGACTCCTATCTTTCCGACTCTAGGCTCCATACTTAGAGCCATTACCCTGTCGTTGAGAATCTTCTTTGTGGAATGCCCTCAAGTGAAGCTGTAACAGAGACACTCCAGTAGACCAACACTCAGGTTTTCATGCAAACCTTAGACTTAAATGCCGTATCTTATTGTAGAGAGACTTGTGTTGTAATGCGTGGGGATCAGTCATTTTTGATAACTCAGAGGAAAAAACATTATTGTTACTGTAAGCATTGAGATTGATGAGATTTTTGTTGTAATTATCTGAATTGCTTGCAGCCAGTGGAATCTTCCTTAACCTGTCAGGGAAGAACAACTTTAGAAAAACACGTTGAGCTTGTCTTACCTGTTAAGTCCTCTTTGGGAGGTCTCTTCTGTTTTGTACGTTCTTTTGGGACTAGCTTGCTTCAAGGAGGCAGGGATAGGGAGAGCCGGAAAGGGAAGTTGAGCCGTTTGGGCCCCGCCTTCATAAAAATGTCCAATTGCATTAGTTACTGTTTTGTGTGTAGTGGACCTTCAGTATTTATTGAACAAATGAATTGACAGGCCTGGGAGAAAGCTAAGGAAATTAATTTTCTGGTCTTTCATTTTTTATTACTGTCATACGTCTGTGGCTGACACTATTATGTCGATGATATAGGTTACTTACTGCTTTATGGATAAGTTGACTTCAAGATGAAATGTTATATGCTTTAAATCTTTTTATTTTCAAATCCCTATTGTTAAGATTCTAGACTCAAGTTTAAAAGGAACCTAGATGTGCATTTATTGTCTCGTTTTAATGTTCCATTTGGAAATAATACTTTCACTGGAAGTTGCCAAAAAAAGGTAGAGGAAAGTTCCGTGTATTTTTCACTCTGTTTTCCGCAGTGGTAATATTTTGCATGACTGTTCGTTATGTCCAATATCAAAGTCAGGAAATTGCCAGTGGTACAATCCACAGAGCTTATTACATCTCACCAGGTTGACGTGCCTTTGTGTGTGCGTTTGTGGTTTTATGAGGCTTTATCACGTGTGTAGAGTTGTGTGACTACCATCCCAGTCGAGTTACAGGATTATTCCATCGTCACACGAAGCTCATTTTTTAGTCTGCCATATTTCTTGATGGAATCCACCCCCCACCCCCCTGCCCCTCAATCTCCTGGGCCCAGTAATTCTCCATCTTGTGACTTGGCTGCAGGGATGAAATGCGTCTTTAAGGGGTCTTGAATTTAGACAGCCTCAGCTAACATGGTATGTGAGGTTCCTGTGGTAATCACGAGAGAGAAACCTGCTTTCGCGGGAAAGGCGGGAGGCAGCAGTAGCAGGTGATGAGGGCAGTAGGTCTCCCCCAGTGGCAGGGGAACAGGCTGTGGAATAAAAGGAGTAACATCTCCTTGTGATGTTTTCTACTTTCCATATGGGTTTGCTGTGAGCAGACCGTAATGCTAATAATAGCTAATGTTTGTTACTCTGTGCTTTACACAAGCGTTATCTTTGGTCTTTACAGCCTTCCCTGTGAGGTAGCTGTTCTTATCTCTATTTTATAGATAAGGAAATGGAAACTTAAGGGTTAAGTAACTTGCACAGTGAACAAGGGGTGGCGTTGGGATTTGAGTGCCCGTAGGCTGACTCTAGAACCTACATTCTTTACCACCGAGCTATTTAGCAAACTCAGAAATGTTTATGGATGAGGATGGGAAGCTCTGAATTTTTGACTTTCGAGCTTGGGCTGGATGTGCCTAGATGGAAGGAACAATCAGTGAGAAAGTAAGTAAGGTGAACATTCTGAATTGGATATTTGGTGTCTAGGTTGTTGGTTCTAACTCTACTAATTTACGTAAGCTTGGACAGTCCCTGTCCTCTGCAGGCCTTAATTGCTTCAATCTCAGGTATCCAAATGGATCTGATTTTCTGTAAGAATTGCTCCAAAAATAGTGTGAAGGCCAAACAGGATTCTTCTGGTTATTTCATTTTGACTCTTTGTTGGAACAGGTTCCCAATGCCAGAAAATTCTGAGTCTGATGGCTCATATGGCCAAATACCAAATTACAGCTATTTGAGGATGACTTTTCTCACCTCTAGGATTTGTTTCTAATCTGCCTCATGTCTCTTAAAGTCTAGATGCTTCTTGACCTTGAAAGGAGCGTTTCAAAAACTGCATTCTCTCTACTTTGGGGAGCATCTATGGCCAGAGTATGCTTCTGGAAAACACTCTAGTTGAGAGTAAAGAGTGGCTAGAGAGTAATGAGGAGCGGTGGTTAATTTTCAACAGAATGGGATGAAGGGAACAGGAAGCACTGTAAAGTCTGCTTAAGTAATTTGTGTCTCCTTGTTAGGTCTCCACTCTTGGACCAACAGTCTAGTTGTGACAAAGGAAGAGGTTGTGCCTGTAAGAGCTAGTGAGGGAATCTGGATAAAAATGTTGAGAGTCTTTGAAATTAAGGACTCAAAAAAAAAAAAACTGTCAACCATATCTTAATTTATCATATTAGTAATATTTATAGTTAGGTGTATTTTGGGAGTCTGTATCCTTTTATTTTTTTTTTCCAGATTTTTGACATCACTTTCCCACATGTTGAGAGTACTTTGTTGAAATCGTCCAGGCAGAGTCTCAGTTAGTTGTCTAAGGTTCTATTACACATTTAATACCGAGGGGATAAGTCTGCCTTCTCAGTGTTGAAAACAATGACAGATCTCCAAACTGGGGACAAAGATAGGATGACCATTTCGGTGCTGATGTGGCAAGTGTGGGTGCAGGGCCGAAGGGAAACGCACTGCTGGCTGGCACCTTGTCTGCGTTGACTCATTCTTTAGCTCCCCGCCACCCCCACTTTTTTTTTTAACACTTATTTTTGAGAGAGCGCAAGCAGGGGAGGAGCAGAGAGAGGGGGACAGAGGATCTGAGAGAGGGGGACAGAGGATCTGAAGCCAGCTCTGCGCAGACAGGCTGACAGCAGAGGGCCCAATGCAGGGTTCGAACTCCCCAACTGTGAGATCATGGCCTGAGCTGAAGTCGGGCGTTGAACTGACTGAGCCACCCAGGTGCCCCTCTTTAGCGGCCCTTTGAATAATGTCTTAGTGCTTTTTTTTTTTTTTTTAATTTCCCCCGGCCCCAGACTAGTAAAGGACAAAGTCCTGGAGGTTGAGAAAGAGTTCAGTGCCCTTGTTTGGTGTGTCGTCTTGCTGTGTTTGCTGTGATGTTGCAGCAGTGCCCTTTGTCACTGGAGCTTCTGAGACAGGTCCTAGAGTTACACCTGAAAAACAGCCTTAAAATGAATCAAAAGTGAGGGGCACCAGGGTGGCTCAGTCAGCGCAGCGTCTCTAGGCTCAGGTCATTATCTCACATGAATCCCCCCATGGGATTCTCTCTCTCCCTGTCTCTGCTCTTTCTCTGCTGCTCTCTCACTCATTCTCAAAATAAATAAACTAAAAAACGAATCAAAAGTGACTAGTCAGAATGGTCTTTCTTCCTGGGGGCGGGATGGCCTGACGGAGCCTGTGAGAGGTCTGAAGCGTTCTGTGTCTTGATGTGGCTGGTGGTGATTTGCGTGTGCTCCCGTGTGGGGTTAAGGGAGCAGTGCGCTCACGTTCGGTACACTTTATGTACTTTCACGTTTGCGCGTTGCCTCTCAAAGAAATGAAACCTGACATCCAATGGGAAGAGTGGCCCTGGGTGTTATTTAATTCTAGCCCAGCATTGTGCTTCTCAGGTTCTCCTGGTAGGTATATTACAATGAAATATGAGGCTTGTTTTATTGGGAGAGAGTGAACTCCGTCGATGGAGAACAGACCAGTGGTCTTCTGCTCTCCCTGAGCTCCTTACCAGGTTCTCGCAGCGCCGTCGAGGAACACAGAGGCCCTAAGTCCCTGCTATTTCTTGTTGAGGCCTCTGGCACTTCAAGCAATAGGGTTCGGTCCGTATCCTTTCCCGAGTGTCCTCGTTTGTTTTCTCGTGTCCAGCCCAGTGAACTTCCGCCCCAGGCCTCTTGGGAGTTGGTTGGATATTGGGCATTTAGTAGTGTTTTCTTTTGAGCAGGGGTCTCTGAGGGACTCAGTGGCATCTTGTCTGCTTTGGCTTGGTTAGGAGGGTGAGGTGAATACACATAGTCCTCTCCTTTTCCCTGACCCCTCACCAAGCCCCGTGTGATTTCTCCAACTCCGTTCCTTGCAGATCCTTTGTCTGTGTCCCCTGCCCGCTGGGCTGAGGAGTATCTGGAACAGTCTGAGGAGAAGTTGTGGCTGGGAGAGCCTGAGGGAACAGCTGCCACTGATCGCTGGTGAGTCCAGCTACTTCTTTCTGGATGGGTCCCTGTGAAAGGAGCATTGGGTAGTTTTCCCAGCCTCCCTCACCTCCTGCATCCGCATTCGCAAACTGATTTGCAGTCCCCTCATTTTCTTTTCTTTTTTTTTTTTTAAGTTAGTTATTTTGAGAGAGAGAGAGAGAGAATGAGTCAGAGGGGGAGGCAAAGAGAGACGGGGGCACAGGATCTGAAGTGAGCTCTGTGCTGCCAGCAGAGAGCCTGAGGCGGGGCTCAGACTCACAGACTGTGAGATCATGACCCGAGCTGAAGTCAGATGCTTAACTGACTGAGCCACCCAGGAGTTCCCCCCCACCTTTTTTTAATAAATTTATTTATTTTGAGAGAAAAGCAGGGAGGGGCAGAGAGAGGGAGAGGGAGAGAATCCCAGGCAGGCTCCGTATTGTCAGCACAGAGTCTGAAGCGGGGCTCGAACCCACGAACCGTGAGATCATGACCTGAGCCGAAACCAAGAGTTGGACGCTTGACCAACCGAGCTGCCCAGGCGCCCTCCAAGTGCCCTTTTTTAGTGTAAATTGGAATTTGTAGGACCTCAACAAGAATTTGTATCTTTCCCTTGATGAGAACGGCGATCGCCAAGGGCCGGGAGTGGGAATAGCGTGGGGAAGGAGGTGGCAGCCCAGCGTGTGGAACAGGTGTGCCCTTACCCGTTCTAGGTACGATGAGTATCACCCCGAGGAGGACCTGCAGCACACAGCCAGTGACTTTGTGGCCAAGGTGGATGACCCCAAGTTGGCTAACTCTGAGGTGAGCCACATCCCACTGCTGTTTTGCCCAGCAGAGCTGGCCTTCAAAGTCAAGAGTAGCTTTTCATACCCCAGTTTAAAGAGAATGAAATAAGATGCCGGGTCCATTCCTTTGTGTCTTGAGAATCCAGACTTAGGATCCTGCCTCTTACTTTCAGCATTCTTTCCCTCACTTCCTTGCATACTAACCCTTTTGCTTTCTGTGTCTTCTCAAATCTTTAAAGCCCAAATCCCTTTCTTTTTGTTCTCTACATTTTTCAGGATCTTTAGCAAATCTTGTCTGCAGCTAGAGATGGTCAGGGGGAGGGTGAGTGCAGGCTTCTCTTGGGCATGGTTGAGAGTGCACAGCTGGAAGTCCTCGCCCAAGTGGCCTATGTGTGTCTCTGTGCCCCAGTTCCTGAAATTCGTGCGGCAGATTGGCGAGGGGCAGGTGTCCCTGGAGTCCGGTGCAGGGTCGGGCCGAGCTCAGGCAGAACAGTGGGCAGCAGAGTTTATACAGCAGCAGGTAGGACATTGTCACTTCCCAGTCCCACTTGAGAGCCAGCTGGTGCCCCAGGCCTTGGGTTCAGTGTTCAGTGGTCCTAGATGGGGAAGGGATTTTATTGCCAGATTGTCTTGGTAGCATTGAGGTCCTGAGTGGGTGGGAAAGAGATCCTGAGAATGTTCTCAGAAGTGTCCAGGTTGCTGGTGTTTAGTGGGTATTTAGTCAGTAGAAAGTTGGTGGTGGTCTGACCATCCTTCTTTGTCACAGGGTACATCAGATGCCTGGGTTGACCAGTTTACAAGACCAGTAAACACAGCTGCCCTCGATATGGAGTTTGAACGAGCCAAGTCAGCTATAGAGGTGAGAGCAGGTAGCACAGGAGCAGACACCTCGAGAGAAATCACTCCTTCGGAGAGAGTGGGCGTTTTGACAGCAGAGATGACGAATGTTGTGTGTCTTAGTGTTCCTGGGCCCTCCGTGTCAGAATTGCTTGGGGTAGGGTCGGTAAAATGCAAATCCCAGGGCATCAGCTCACACTGCAGAATCAGAATCTGAGGGTAGGAGCGAGGAATCTTCATTTAAAAAAGCTCTTCAGAGGATCTTTAGTGCATTGAAATGTAAGATTCCTTAGGGAATCTATCCTAGCGGCGCTGAAGGTCAGGCGGGGTGGTCATGACGGACCTCCTTGTTCTATCTGCCTTCCCTTCCTTACAGTCTGATGTCGATTTCTGGGACAAGTTGCAGGCAGAGTTGGAGGAGATGGCGAAACGGGACGCCGAGGCTCACCCCTGGCTTTCTGACTATGATGATCTCACGTCTGCCTCCTACGATAAGGTAAGAACTCGGTTTTCAGATTGCAGGGTTTCCTTGTTTTGTTTCTCCTTTAATCCTGAATTTGGAGGGTACCTACTTTCAAGTAGTTAACTTCCTTGAATCCCTTTCCACGAAGGGAAGTCTAAATCATTCCCTTGCCTCGCTCCTCTCCAGCGTTCGAAGGTATGCTTTATTCTTAGGGTATAAAGGTTAATAGTAATAGACCACCCGTGTCAAATAATGGTAATACAGCGACGTAATACCTGTGATAGAGGTTTGCCCGTGATGCATTCAGAACCCAGATGGAGGAGCTCTGCTTTGGAGGTTGATGGAGAACATTTTGAGAAGATAGATAACCCCTTTGGTAGAGAACAGTAATTGGTTAGGCTCTCTCTCTGTCTAACTCACAGATTCATTTTAAATTTAGATCTGTTCCTGTAGGTACTGACCACTTGTGCCAATTTAGGGTGTTTTCAAAGAATTCTATTAAATAACTTAAATGTTAGGAAAATTTCCCAGCAGTCATTGCTGAAAGACGATCTAGTTTTGTTTATAGCATATACTTTTGACCTAGAAGCTCGTGCTGTTTCAGAGGTATCACTGTGGAAAAAATCTGCTTTGTGGCTGTAAGTTATTTAGGGATGTGGTTAATAATTGAACTGCTGAGGGGGCGCCTATGGCTCAGTCGGTTAAGCGTCCGGCTCTTTATTTCGGCTCAGGTCATGATCTCATGGTTTGTGAATTTAAGCCCTGCATTGGGTTCTGCACTGACAGCATGGAACCTGCTTGGGATTCTCTCTCTCAAAATAAATAATAAATTAAAAAAAGAATTGAGCTGCTGAGCTGAAGCATGAGGGGGAAGGGAGAGAACTGTTTGGTTTTGGAAGAAGCAAAACAGGAACTGAGGCGGTGAGTAGCGATACCTCTTCTCAGCTCAGATCTGGTTGGGAAAGGATTCTGAGGCTAGAACCTGGGCCTGAGATGTAAAGCAGGATGCTGGAGGTAGATCTTGACACAGGGGAGCTATGCAGAGATCGGGAAGAGTAAAGTTCAAGGTAACTTTAAAAAGGCGAGCGTTTGGGGCACGTGGGTGGGTCAGTCTGTTGAGCGTCCGGCTCTTGATTTCAGCTCAGGTCATCATCCCAGGGTGGTGGGATCGAGTCCCGACTTGGTCTCCACGTGGAGCCTGCTTAAGATTTTTTCTCTGTTTCCCTCTGCCCCTCTCCCCTGCTTGTGCTCTCTTGCTCTCCAATAGGAAAAGAAAAAAAAAAAAAAGGCGAGCATTTGAAAGCCAATGAAAAACAGTCCTGGGGAAAATAGGATTTTTGTTTACTATTCATTTCAGTCTTAGTTTTTAAGAGCTATCCTCTTACATAATAGAAAAGAGTGCTTGCTTCTTTGGCCCTGCCCCATGTTTTGCCACAATGAGAGTTCCTTCTGTAGAATCAGGAGGAAGAACTGAAGGAAGTACCTGGACATAATACATTTATTAATTCGTATAAGCAATTTGGTAAGTTGCAGGGTTCTATCATCTTACAAATGGCAAATTATAAATTTTAGGTTAAAATTTTCGTGCTTAAATGTAGATAGATCACTGATTTTGTATGAGTAGCATTTCTTAGCATTTTTTACTCTCATATTAATGGCATGCTAGGTGGAATAAAATTTTCTTGAATACTTTTTTTTTTTAGAGGGGGTGAGGGGCAGAGGGAGAGGGAAAGAGAGAATCCCAAGCAGGCTCCCACTCGGTTCAGAGCCTGATGAGGGGCTCAGTCCCACGACACTGGGATCATGACCTGAGCTGAAATCCAGAGTCGAACACTTGACTGACTGAGCCATCCAGGCGCCCCCATGCTAGCTATTGTTGAATTATATGTCAGTAGTGCATTTTTTGTTTTTAAATGTAGATCCGATCCTGATTGTCATATAAATTCATGGGTCTCTGAATCTCTGAATATACTGTTTTTTACTGGATGGTCCTTAAATTTTCAAGACAACAAATGTAGCTCAAGCAGATATTGTATCCCTTTAGCATAAAAAAGTTTTTGTGATGGGCTAGACTCGATGTAGTAATCGTATTTCTGCTGCGTGATCTGTGAGATTTTAGAATAGACCAGACAGCGATCAGACCTGACTGGCTTGGATTAGGGTTTTTAGGTTGCAACAGCGATCATAAGCTTAATGCCACGTTCTTTTGGTTTGAAGCTTCCTCCAGCGTATTCTTTTTTCCATTTATGCCAGTGTTCTAATTTTGAAAAGTTCGTCTTTGATCAGCAGTTGAAAAAATGGCAAGGAGGATAGATAGCATGGACAAGAGGGTGTTTAGAGAACCTCCTGATGGCAGTGATTTGTTACATTGTCTTTTGAGGATAATGCCTATTTTATGAATAGTATTTGATGCTTTTTGAGATTAAGAAGACTTAGGTGAATATTCTCATTTGATACCCTTAGTAGTTCTGAGAGGCAGGAATTGATTTCATTAGGGAAATTATGTTATAGATGACAATGGTCTCTGTTTCCTCCAGGGTGGCTTAAAACATAGATCGATGATAGACAGTAGTTGAGGTTGATCGTGGAGGGATTTATGTCTAGGATAGGGGTTAGCAAACTATGGCCCACAGATGAATCTGGCCTGCCAACTGTTCTTGCCTGGCCTATGAGCTAATAGTGGTTTTAAACGGTGGGAAAAAAATGAAAAATGATATTTTGTGACCTGTGTAAATTATATAAAATTCACATTTCAGTGTCCATAAATAAAGTTTTATTGGAACACAGTCATGCTTATGTGTTTACATATTTGTGGCTCCTTTCTCCAAAGGTGGAGTTGAGTAGTGACAGAATACTTATTATCTAGCCCTTTACGGAAAAGGTTTGCTGATCCCTGGCCAAGGGTCTTTTTCTACGTTCAGGGTTTTCATATTGTACGGAGATATCCCAGGAACGTTACCTATTCTCACCATGAATATACTTTTAATACATTTATTTCCTAATCCGTCTCCTGTAATATATCTTACTTCTTAGACTTCCACTGTAATTATTTAATTTTTGCCTGTCACCAGTAATTTTCATCTGGTGACTTACCATGGTTTAGAACTTGGCTGGTAAGATTTAGGTGTTTCCAGTTCTTTAGCAGTTCCATAGTAATAGTGAAAAAGGGCCTCACTCTTGTGTTTATTACAGACGGTTTCATTCTTATTTGCCCTTGGCTACATTTAGAAGGGCTCTGCCTGGTATTTTGCATCTTCTCATTCTGGTAAATTGTTTTGTGATGGTAACTATTTACTCCCCAAAGAGGAACATTTTGTTCGCTTGTCCCAAGTCGTGCGGCTTACTGGTGACTCCTGTTCTACCTTATTACCTCTTTGCCTAACGTGAAATACCGGTAGACAAAACTTTGCACATAGCATCGTAATCCTTCCCTGAAATGAGAAATCTTCAGCCAGAAGAGAACGGTGTTTTTCTGAAGCATTTTTTGCCATCAGGATTTTGGGATCTAGCTTTCATTTACTCTCCGATACAGATTAATATTAGTAACTTTCAAGAATGAAATTAGGAAACAACTAAAATTTTCAAAGTGCTTGAACACATGTTATCCAGTCAGTGCACGCCGTGATTCTCTGAGCCAGGCGAGGGCGGCATA
Organism: Paguma larvata; assembly: GCA_030068075.1. Classification (NCBI taxonomy): domain Eukaryota; kingdom Metazoa; phylum Chordata; class Mammalia; order Carnivora; family Viverridae; genus Paguma; species Paguma larvata. Next base: position 96,543,961 of record CM057828.1, on the reverse strand, counting down.
TGAGTGGCGGGACCTCGGACTCGAAATTGCATTTCCATTATATGTTACCACAGTGCCACAGAAAACAAGAAATGCCCTTTGAATAGCTAAGGAGAGCTTATCTCATTACTATAAGCAGATCTTGTAAGGAATGTATTCTGTCCAGTGGTGAGAGTCAGGGACGTAGAAATATAGGCCTGTCCAGACTTCCCGAATTAAGCTTACTCCCAGCATGGATCCCCGTTTGTAGACCTGCTTAGCTTTTCAGTTATTGTGAACAGGAGACAGCAGCAGAAGCATGATACGGATCGATTTTACTGTAGTCATAGACGATCTCCTTTATGATTTGGAAAATTGGCTGGCATTTAGTTCAGATACTTGTTGGAGGCCTTCAACTTCTCCATCTCTGTGTTGGTTGTCATCTCCCATTTCTGCTACTTTGACCGTGATGGCTCTTTCCCAGACAGGTTTTCACGTGGCTTCCTTTCCCTGTAGGGGTACCAGTTTGAGGAGGAGAACCCCCTGCGCGACCACCCCCAGCCTTTTGATGAAGGGCTCCGGCGGCTTCAGGAGGGGGACCTGCCAAATGCTGTGCTGCTTTTTGAGGCAGCCGTGCAGCAGGATCCTAAGCACATGGAAGTGAGTGACTCACTGTTCTACCTTCATATGAGACACTGCTTCCTTCAGTTTTGAGGGAAGCCCACAGAGTAGTGCAGATGGAGGAGGGGCAGGTAGTGGTCTGAGGTAGGGGGGGGTAAGGGTGAAATGGTGAGTGGGGGAAGCCAGAGGAAGGGAGGACGGAAAGGTGAATACAGGAGTGATGGAGTCTGGCCCCTTCTCTCTAGGCTTGGCAGTATCTGGGTACCACCCAGGCAGAGAATGAACAAGAACTGTTAGCCATCAGTGCGCTGCGGAAGTGAGTACATGAAAGGTGGGGTGCGGTGGTTCCAGGGCCCTACAAATAGCCGTTAGAATGCTAGGATCCCAGACCCAGATCCTTGTCTTCTTTCTGGTCGCTAGCAAGAGTGTTTTCTTGTGGCAGAACTCTAAGGTTTGGAGGGAATTGGAGATACCTGGTTCCATTCCTTCACGAGCTGTTCATTTTATATGTGGGACCCTCACTGGTTCCTTGGCTGCTAAAACATTCCCCTTCTCATATCTGTAATTTTGGTAATAACTCACATGTAGAGGATTCATTCTGTTGTATCTTGACCTGAGGGAGCTGGCAGGTGAGGCCGTCATGACTCTGCATTCCGTGACTATATTCCAGCGTCCCCGTGGATGCAGCTCTGCCCACCTCTGTCCAAACAGGTGTCTGGAGCTACAGCCAGATAACCGGACGGCACTGATGGCTCTGGCTGTGAGCTTCACCAACGAGTCACTGCAGCGACAGGCCTGCGAAACCCTGCGAGACTGGCTGCGCTACACACCGGCCTATGCCCATCTGGTCGTGCGTGGTGAAGAAGGGGCTGGCGGGGCAGGACAGGGCCCCAGCAAGCGCATGCTGGGATCTCTGTTGTCGGAGTGAGTGTGAGGGATTCTCGGGAGGACGGATGGTAACCTGAGTCCCAGTAGGAGGAGTACCTTGATTTTGGAAGCTGGGATAGACTGAGACCCAGGGGTTTAAGAGTGGGATGGGGGGGCGCCTGAGTGGCTCAGTCCGGGAAGCATCCGGCTTTGGCTCAGGTCATGATCTCGCAGTTCGCAGGTTCGAGCCCCACTTTGGGCTCTGTGCTGACAGCTTGGAGCCTGGAGCCTGTTTCGGATTCTGTGTCTCCCTCTTGCTCTGCCCCTCCCCCGTCGTGCTCTGTCTCTGTCTCTCTCTCAAAAAAATGAATAAATGTTTAAAAAAATTTATTAAAAAAAAAAAGGAGTGGGATGGGAAATCCAGGATCCACTTGAAGGAGGTCTGCAGTCCATGGTGCAGTGCTGGCATGAAACAAAAACGGGTCTCTAAAGTGGAGTTCGGGGTAGGAGGATGCCTGACAGATTGATGAATCTGGGGGTATGAATGACTAAGGAATTATTTTGGGAGGGTAGGAATATAGACACATCTATCCTTATTTTTTGTGTTTTTTTTCCCCTCTACTTATCCAGCTCCCTATTTCTTGAAGTGAAGGAGCTCTTTCTGGCTGCTGTGCGCCTGGACCCTACATCCATTGATCCTGATGTGCAGTGCGGCTTGGGAGTCCTTTTCAACCTGAGCGGGGAGTATGACAAGGCAGTGGACTGTTTCACAGCTGCCCTCAGCGTTCGTCCCAATGTGAGGCTCGGAAGGAATAGAAATAGAACATGACTGTATCTTACTGAAGAACCATTTGTTGGGAAGTTTGGAGTCATGGGAGATTTTGTTTCATAGACTGATTGCCTTGGGAGAATTGGGAAAAGAAGGCTGGGAGTACAGGGTCATCTGAACGTAGGGGAGTCTGCATGAGATGAGAGCGGTTACACTGTGTCACGTGATGAATGGTAGAGGACAAAGGAACGGGAAGTAACATGTATTAGCTAAACAGAACGGTGAACCAGGGGGAGGAATAGGCAGAATTGGATCCGAGCCTGGCTCTTGTTTCTAACCCCTCTCCATCCCTATCCCAGGACTATTTGCTGTGGAATAAGCTGGGGGCCACCCTGGCCAACGGAAACCAGAGTGAGGAAGCAGTAGCTGCATACCGTCGGGCCCTTGAGCTACAGCCCGGCTATATACGGTCCCGCTATAACCTGGGCATCAGCTGCATCAACCTTGGAGCTCACCGGTGAGAGCAGCTATTGAGTAATTACCGGACGAACTCTTTCCCCCTGCCTTTGACGCTGGCTCCTCATTCTTTGATCCTGTATTTGGCTAACTGGCCCCAGCCTTCCCCCGGTGCCAGCTGACCTGCCTCCTTCCGGTAATGTCCTGCTCACCATCTCTCATTTTTCTTCTCTACAGGGAGGCTGTGGAACACTTTTTGGAGGCCTTGAACATGCAGAGGAAAAGCCGGGGCCCTCGGGGAGAAGGCGGTGCCATGTCAGAGAATATCTGGAGCACGCTGCGTTTGGCGTTGTCTATGTTAGGCCAGAGTGATGCCTATGGGGCAGCAGATGCCCGGGATCTGCCCACGCTCCTGACTATGTTTGGCCTGCCCCAGTGACAATGGGACGGGCTGCCCTGTGAGTGTCTGCTTGGAGGGGTCCCTGCTCCGGATGTGACTCCCTCTCCCCAAATGGGCCTACCAAGGGGGTGGGCTGATGACCACAAGCGGTACGGCCTCTCAGGAGCTGCCTCAGCATAGGGGCGGGTAGGCTGTGTTCCTCCTACGTAACTGTAGGAGAATGAGCTGTGTCGACTCTGAGTCCCTTGGTAATTCAGGGGCTGTACATCCAGCTACAGATCTCTCTGCTCATCGTGCCCTTTCTTGGTGCTGCTTTTTGGGTAGGACCCAAAGATCTAGGGTAACTTGTCATCAGCTGCCATTTCCGATAGGGTCTACCACATTTGTAATATTTGTAATTCCCGCCCCCCCCCCCCCCCCCCCCCCGCCCCACCTCCTTACAGGGAACTGATAATAGTACAGCTTTCTTGGGCAGTTGTGTGTGGCAGGTTCTTCTACCGTGCACCTTTGTGATGACTGTATCTGGGATGGGATGCTAGGAGTTGGCCTGTTGGATTTAAATGTTGCTTTGGCCTAGCAGAGCTGAGTTTTGATAGGGGTGCTCATAGTTCTGTTGCTCCTGGACCTCTCCCGAGTGTAGTGAGGTTCCCTGGGTGCAGTGCCGCACGCAGTACTGCTGGCATCATTGCTGAGGGGTCCCTAGGAGTGGCTGGGGCCAACTGAACAGGAAGTGTTTGTGTGTGAGGTAGGAGCACGGCTTACTTGTGGAATGAACTTAGAAGAGACCAGATGGGATCAGATTAAGGGCTCTGTTTTGGGGCCTTTGGCGGGAGGACAGAGCAAGTAGGCTGAGGGGTGTGGTGAGTGCAGCAAGCCCCCCTCCAAGAAAGGCATGCGAGTAAGAATCAAGCTAGTTCTTCTGGAAAGTTGGCTCAGAGATTGCGGTCTTGCCACATTCCTAGCAGAGAGGCAGTTCAGTGTTACCATAAGCCTTTTGCTGTACTTCTTCAAATGTTTCTAGGGGAGAGCATTGAAAAATCCCCTTCCCCCATATCACCTTCACAAGGTGTAGATTGAGGGAAGATGAGGGATCAGCTTGGAATGCCCTCACCTGCCCCCTGTGTGGGGAGATTCCTAACCCCCCAGAAATGACTGCTAAGCCTCTTGCCTTGTCTTCATTAGCTAATGATCAGAGAGATTTTTTTTTAAAAACTACCGTGGTCCCAAGGTTCCATCCTGAAATTTATTTTTCTTTGTATGAATATGTGTAAATGATTTAAAAATAAAACCGTATGAATAAAATTTGTATGAAGAATAGCTGGAACTGACGCGGGTGTGAGTTCTGCCGCCAGGGGCGGAGTCGGGAGATGGGAGGTGGGTTGGTGTTTGGAGGATTGGTGGTCAACGGTTTTCTTCTTCTCTCTTTGCCTTTCAGATTCTCATTAGTGTATTGATTACCTATCCATCCATCTAGTAATATCGAGCACCTTTATGTGCCTGGTACTATAGATAAGACGGGCAAGGTCCCTGAGTCCATGGAACTTACAGTTTAACAGGAGAGACTGATGGTTAACAATCATGCATTTTTCATACTTAATGATAATACCATAAAGGGAAATACGGGTGTGATATAATTGGTGTTGCTTTCATTATGAATTACATGGGAGCATTTTGGTATTTTTTTTCAACGCTTATGCTTTCTAAGCTTCCTAAGCGTATTCGCTAAGCACCAAGATTTATTAGGAACTGTTTCAAGAGCCATGTAAAGATGTGTATCCATGGGGAAAAATTTTAAAATATAACATTTATATGTGGAGATAAATGTCCACGGCCATGTTAGTATTGGAAAAAAAAATGTCTAAAAGAAAATTGGTTCAGTAAATTATCCAGACAGTATAATATTATTTAGCTATTTAATTCTATTTATGGAACAATTTCCAATGACCATAAGTGCTAACAATATAATGAGAAAGAAAAGGTTAGCAAACTATTTACAGGTTATCTCAAGAAAAACATGCCTTGAAAAGAAACTAGGGAAGTATCCTAGTATGCTAACAGTGTGAAGATCATGAGTGATTTTTCTCCTGCTTGGTCATACTTCCCTGTAATTTTCAATTTTTCTTTGTGCATGGTAATACTTTCATTGGAAAGACCCCCCCCCCCCCCGAAAAAAAAAAAAGCATGTTGGGAAGAGGGAGGCATCTGTCATCACCACCTGGGCGATCTCAGGACACCTGGTCTTCTGGGCTCTGCAGGGCAGGCAGTGCAAAGCTACAGGCTGACTGGGGCCGGGCGTGCCGAGGCCACAATTTCTACAATGTGTAGCTGGGTATAACGCCTGGCTTGAGAGTCGAGCTAACCTCCGGTTTAACTGAAATCTTCAGGTTTATCTGCTCTGTCTGCCTTTGGTGGAATGAAGGGGTCCAAGAGGATGATTTTCTTGCATGGCCAGTGCTGAAAATCCAGCCAGTGGTCACCAAGCCCCTGCCGTGTGCTGGGTTCTGTTCAGGGATACAATTCACAAGGCAGACAGGGTCCCTGTTCTCACGGCTTACGTACTAGTTGACTAACAGCCAGAATATACAAGTTAATAAGAAAATACCAGTTTTATATAATTTTTCTGTTTTTTAATTTCTATGGAGAAGCCAAAATGGCACATTGCACTAGAGAGCAAGGGGATAGCTCGTGGGTGTGAGGAGCCGGCCACGGAGGTTTGAGTGGAAGCACAGCCCAGGTCCCAAGGGGCCAATGCGAAGGCTGTGATCTGAGCTTAAAAGAGCTCTGTGCACCCCAATAGGAAGAAGGCTGCAGTGGAGAGGAGAGGAGCACTAGCAGGAGAGAGGGCGGGGGGTGGTCAGGAGCCCGGCGGGTAGGCTCTTTTCGATTATGATGAAGAGTCGGATATTCTAAGTTCCACAGGAAATTACGGGAGAGTTTGAACAGAAAAATGCTGTGGTGTGATTTAGCGTTAAAAGACCATTCTGGCTGCAGCGTAAGGAATGGATCGTGGCGCGGGAGGCTGGGGTGGGTTGGAGCTGAAGCAGGTGGACCAGTTGGGCAGTTAGCCCACTGAGAGACGTTGGCGGCTTAGTCTAGGGTGGAGATGGAGAGCAGCATGGATGGATGGATAGCAGGCAGATGGAGGAAGTTGGACAAATGCAGTATATATTTTGTAGATGTGACTCGGATTTGCTGCTGGATTGGACGGATGTAGAGATGAGGGGAAAGAGATGGCGGATGCGTCCTAGGTTTTTGGCCTGAGCAACTGCAAGAATGGTGATGCCTTTAAATGACAAAGGGGAAGCTGTGGGCAGAGTGGATTTGGGAAGGAGAATATGAAGTTGTATAACTGAACACATTAGATTGGAGGTAGAGATCTCTAAAAATAGATATCAAGTAGATAAAGTGGATATATAAGTCTCCGGTGAGAATTCAGGGCTGGGTGTATAAAAACAGATGGTATTGAAAGCCATGGAACTAGCTAGGTTTGCCTAAAAAGAGAATGTAGACAAAGGGTGTGAGGCTACCAAACGCACTGATTACCAGGCGCGCAGAATCCATCTGAGCACTGTTTGTTCCCGGTTGATACAAATCTGTTAAGGACCCCCTTGTTCAAAACCAAAACAGAAACAAAAAAACGACTGTAGGCATGCAACTTGAAAGAAACAATTTAACTTTTAATCCAAGTTTTCCTGTTTCCAGGAAGACGTGTAACTGGCGGGCGATCTGTGTGTTCATTTCAGTAAGACCAGGGCATTCTCCTCTGTAGGCAAACCGACAGGTGACTGATTAAAAGGCTGCGTGGCAAGTGAGGGAAATTAGTTTGAGTTAATGGCCTCAGGGTCTTGTCGCTGATGGGCCAGTTCCATAATCCTGCCAACCGAGCAGACAAACACAGAAGCCCGCCAGGCACCCTCTTTAACTAGAGCTTTCATGGGCATTGAATGCCTTCTTGAGGCTCCTCTATATTTTCTCTTTGGTTTAAACTTAAAAAAATTATTATTTTTTTAAATATTTACTTTTGAGAGAGAGGGGGGTAGGGGCAGAGAGCGAGGGAGACAGAGGATTTGACGGTGCAGAGCATGATGTGGGGCTCGGACTCACAGACTGGGAGACCATGATCTGAGCTGACTGAGCCACCCCGACGCCCCACTTAAAAAATTATTTTTAGGGGCGCCAGGGTGCCTCAGTCGAGCGTCTGACTTTGGCTCAGGTCATGATCTCGTGGTTTGTGGGTTCGAGCCCCACATGGGGCTTTGCGCTGACAGTGCAGAGCCTGTTTGGAATTCTCTCTCTCCCTCTGTCTCTCTGCCCCTTCCCCACTTGCACTCTCTCTCTCTCTCAAAATAAATAAACTTAAAAATTAAATTATTTTTAATTTTTAATTTCAATTAAAAATGTTTAATTTAGAGTAGTTTTTGGTTTACAAAAAATCAAGAGGAAGGTGCAGAGATTTCCCACATGTCCTCTGCTGCCTCACAGGCACAGCTTTCCTCACATTAACAATGTCAATCACCAGAGTGGCACTTTTTTTTTTTTTTTTTTACCAAGGATGAGCCTATGTTGACACATCAAAATCACCCAAAGTCTATAGGTTTAGGCAAATGTATAATGACTATCCATCATTGTATCGTAAGAGTATTTCACTACCCTAAAAATCCTCTGTGTGCTATCCATTCATGTGTCCCTCACCCCCACCCTCAAGTGCTAAATTTTGTCTCTATAGTTTTGCCTTTTCCAGAATGTCATACAGTTGGAGCATACCATATGCAGCCCTTCATATTGGCTCCTTTCACTTTGCGATATGCATTTAAGTGTCCCTCATGTCTTTCATGGCTTGTTAGGTCCTTTTTCTTAGTGCTGAATATTATTATCCTGTTGTCTGGATGTCTCACCGTCTGTTTATCCATTCACTACTGAAGGACATCTTGGTCGCCCCCACGTTTTGGCAATTATGACTAAAGCCGCTATAAACATTTGTGTGTAGGGTTTCGTGTGGACAAAAGTTTTCGTTTCCTTTGGGTAAATACCAAATAGCATGATTACTGAGTTGTACAGTAAGACTATGTTTATTTTTGTAAATAACTTCCAAACCGTCTTCATAGTGGCCAACCATTTCGTAGTCCCACCAGCAGCGAGCGAGGGTTCCTATGACTCCACGTCCTCACTGGCATTTGGTGTTGTCGGTGTCTCGAATTTAGGCCAATGTAATAGGTGTGCGGTGGTATCTCATTGTTTTACTTGGCATTTCCCCAATGACAGGTGATGGATAGCACCTTTTCATACCCTTATTTGCCATCACTGTATCTTCTTGGGTGAGGGGTACCCTACGCTTTCCTGACTACCATCTCTCTTCCTGATGATTGTATCTTTAGACACTTTCTTTAAAACCTTAAACTGAGTTTTGGGTTATTCTTTCTGCCTGGGAGCTATTAAATTCCCTCTCTGTACTTGGAGGACTTACACAACAGCTTTCTGTTTGGCAACTCCTCTTATCTCTCAGCAGAGATCCTGCAAGGTCATCAGGAAAACAGTGTATAAATGTTCTCACCTGCCCCCTATTGAGTGTATCTCCTCTTGCATCCCTTGAGTCCTTCCGCCTTCCTTGCGTTTCAAGGGAAAAACTGCCTTCCTCCTCTTCAAAGATAATCCCTTATTCTGGTTTTCAACTTTCTGTCTTGGCGGGATTGCTCCTCTAGCCTTTATCTTTAGTGTCTCCCTCCCTACAGGCCTTTTCCCTTCATTAAATAGACATGCTCAACTATTTCCTGTCCCGAACCGAATAAAAATCTAACAGATCCACTGATCAATCAGCCCAACAAAATAACCCTTTCTCAGGCATGAGCCCACCCTTCCTCCTTCCTCATCGCCAAGCTTTTTCAGGGAGTGGGCCGTGCTTGCCGCCTTCAGGTCCATTCCATCCACACCTCTCACTGTACTGTCTTCTGCCCTCACCACACCACTGAACCTGCTTTGCTGAGGTCCCCAGTGACTTCCATTTATTGCCAAAGCCTATGGACATTTCTGATCTTACTTGGCCTAACTATGGCATTTGATCCTAAGGCAGCTCTGCCACACCCGGTTGTGCGGATGGTCCACTGCACAATTCTTGGGGGGCACCGTTAATGTGGTCCGTGTGGCTGATGCTAGCCCGTGTTGTGCAGTGAACAGTCTATATGGCTGCACTGATGATGAGTCTTTAAATTTTTTAAAAAAATATTTGCTTATTTTTGAGAGGGAGAGAGAGAGTGCAAGTGAAGGAGGGGCAGAGAGAGAGGGAGACACAGAATCCAAAGCAGGCTCCAGGCTCTGAGCTGTCAGCACAGAGCCTGACGTGGGGCTCGAACTCATGAACCATGAGATCGTGACCTGAGCCAAAGTTGGACGCCCAACCGACTGAGTCACCCAGGTGCCCTATGATGGGTGTCTTTGTTAAATCCTCTCCCCCGTTTCTCTTCTATTTTCTCTTCTAAGATTCTACTTCTCAGTCTCCACGGTGTGTCTCTGTGTCTAGCTGCTCCTTAAATGATGATGTCCCTCAGAGCTCTGTCCTTCACCTCATCTCCTCCTGTGGCCTCATCTATCCCTGTGGCAGGAACTACCATATGAATATTGATGATAATTTAACCTAGATCTCCACCCTGGGCCTTAGGTACATTGCACACTTATGTTCTGTTTCCTCCATTTGGAGGGAACTCAACACATTCAAAACAGGAATTTCCTTCCAAAATTTTCCCCTTGGAGAAATCATGGGAGACATCATGGGAGAGAACGGTGAGTGGATCTGGATGACTCCTTCTTATCGTCCTGTAGTACACCTTCAGTCATCCAGTCCCATAGAGCTACCTCCTCAGTACAGCTCGCAAGTGTCCTCTGGTCTCGGTAGTGTGGCAGGATTCTCGCACAGAGAGTCAGGACACCGAGGCTTTTCTTTCCACGAAGCGACTTTGTGCCGGCACTGGCTCAGCTGGGTTTGTACCCAAAAGACTGAGCCCCGAATGCCACATGGCATAGTCTTTTATGCATTTTTGACTTCTTTGTCTCCCACATATGGGTAATGTATAGACATACAGTCTGACTGGATGGTCGGTCTCATGTTACAGAGTCATGAGGCACTTCACGTAGCCAGGTTGCCTTCTCTTATCTTGAGGTCTTCTCTCACCACATTCCTTAGGGAGGGGACTCTACCAAAGTAGTTTTGCTATTACTTTCTTTTAGAGGCACATCATATAGCTTAGATTACTGCAGTAGCTGTGTGTGTGTGTGTGTGTGTGTGTGTGTGTGTGTGTTTCTCATTTCATTCTTTCAGAACCCCTCATCGTTGAAACTAACATATTTTCCTAGACAGGACCTGCTGTCTATTGCCTCTGACGTCTCATGGTTGTGTATAACATAGAAGTTTAATCAATGCCTGTTGAAGAAACTGAATACATCCTGGTAAGGTGGGTCAAGAATCAGGAAACGCCAAAGGAGCTGCAGCATGTATGGAGATAGATGTTATGATCCTTCCCTAGTTGGGGAGGATGAATTGAACCTCTGGGTCACAGTGCCTTCCCCTGGTCAAGAGAAAGTGTCCTAAGACAATAGGAAAGCTACTTTTCTGGAGGGCTCTGCTAAAGGAGAGACTCTTAAGGGTATATTCTCCTTTAGAACAAAGTCATCAAATGAGTGAGCCAGAGACCTTGCTCAACTCTTTTTGTCCTGGCAGGGACAGCACAGCTCCTGGAGAGGGACTTTTGCAGGGGATGGGCTGTATGTCCTGCACAGAGGCGTGGTGGAGCGAGGCCGTTGTGTGGAATGGGAAGGAGCTCTTTGCAAGCCGTGGCTTGGCTACAGCTCTCATGAGTAATCAGTGAGGGGACCCTGATGCTTTGTGTCAGAGGAGAGCAGCATGAGAGAGGCGGTGACAGTGGCAGGGAACCACACTGACTGGGCAGTGATTGCTTTGATCACCAGTGGCATGGCAGAGGTCCCCGATGTCTGAATGAACTGCTTTCCGGTGCTTGGGTCGGTCCTGCTTTTGTTTACACAGGCTGGGGAGGAGGATGGTATTGGGTAGAACTCAACCATAGCCCGTGGCCGCATGGTAGGAGAGTCAGAAGAGAGCCTCAGCAAACAAACACACACACACACACACACACACACACACACACACAGGAATGCTCAAGAAAATGCCAATAAACACGAAAGGACTTTCTAGAACCAATAGACATGATTTTCTAAGTAAAAAGGCAATAGGGAAAGGAGCAAGAGGATGAGCCCTGCTGAGAACTAAATTAACGGTCTGAAAGTCAGACGAAAATTATAGATACCTATAAAAACATAGAAATACAAATGAAGGAAAACAGGATTAGCGGGACAGATCTAGGAAATCTAATACAGAAAACTTAGAAAACTTCTAATAGAAGAACAGATTCATACAAATAAATGAATAATGGAAAATGTGCCTGGGCTCAAGACTTGATTGAAAAGCTGTACTGAGACCCATATAAGGCTAGGTTACCGGGGCACCTGGGGCTCAGTCAGTGAAGCATCCGACTCTTGATTTCAGTTCAGGTCATGATCTCACTGTTGGAAGACTGAGCTCTGTGTCAGGCTCCGTGTTGAGCAAGGAGTCTGCTTGGGATTCTCTCTCTCTGCCCCTACCCTGCTTGCATGTGCTCTCTCTTTTGAAATAAGTAAATAAACATTTAAAAAAAGAGAGTAGGTTCCCTGGTGTCGGTGGGATGATAGGATTCTAGACCAGCAGAGGCCGTGTGGAAGCACTTAAGCATGAGAGCAAGGTGGGGGCATAATTACCATAGTAGATGGTAAGGTTGGAATGGGAATCAGGGGACCCCGACCCCTAGGAAACTACACCGAAGGTTAATAGACATGGTGTTCCTAAGAACAAGAGGTGGGTAGTCAATGAAAGTATTGCAGAGGGTATGGAAAATCACGATCCCTTGTCCAGGTTCCAGATCTGTGGCGGTTATTGATCAAAGAAAGGGTAGGTCCCTTTCAAAAGGAAACTTGCAATGCCACCACAAGTATATTCAATAAATATTCTCCAAATCCTCTCTGACGGGACCTGTGGCCACATGCCAGAGTAACTGTGTACTAGGGAAAGGAGAATACCCAGATTTTTCACGGGATTTAATGCCATTATAACCTTGGTTGGTATACTTGGGTATGAATGAAGCCGGAAGTAAATGGAGTCCTGGCCCAAGTCCTTCTCATATTGGGTCTCACGTGATGTTTTTTTCAACATTTAGCTTTTTCTGACTCATACAATCAGTTATTATTACAAGCACCGTCATCCCCTTTCAGTTCCCCAGACTGGAAACCTTGGTTCCCAACTCCCCCTCACACCCACATCTCATCAGTTACTAAATTGTAACTGAACCTTTCTTGTTCATTGTTTAAAATCATTTATTATATAACATTCAGTACAAAGAATACATTTAGCGTGTAATTTACAAAGCACAATAATGAAATTCATTTCCTTCAACTTCACGACCCAGAATGTTATCACTAACACTGAAACTCTGTGCTCCTCCTCTGTTTTCTCTCCTTGCCTTTTCCTCAGAACTAACCACTATCCTGCTTTTTACAAAAATACTTTTATCACACACACATATGCGTGCTTCCCTAAACAATAGCGTGTTTATTTCCGAGTTTTCTAAATATGGTATCATTCTATTGTAGTCTCCTGGGATTGGCATTTTTTCATTTAACATTTTATTTCAGACTCATTCATATTTCTGTATACAGCTGCAGTTTACAAATATACCACAAATTGTTTGTTCATTCTTTTGCTGATGAACCCTTAGATTGTTTCTCATTGCTTAAGTATTCTCGTGGCTGTCTCCTCGTGCACATGTGCAAGATTTTTGAGTATATTCTAAGGAGTAGAATTGTGAATGTTTATAAGGTAATGCTGAATTGTTTCAAAAGTGGGTGTGCTGATTTCCATTCTAGCATATACACCTGTGTTTATAAGAATTTCTTTTGATCTATTATCACTCCCACACTTAGTATTGTTGGATTCCAACTCGTTCTCTAACTTGGTATTGTTAGACATTAATTTTTATTTTTACATTACCGTGATTTTGGAATGGTATTGCATTGCGATTTTAATTTGCATTTCTCTGTGTAATGAAGAGATTGAGCCTCCTCCGTTGTTCGTATGTCCCCTTTGTGAATTGCCTAATTTATGTGTATTGCACATTTTCCCGTTGGGCTATCTTTTTATTTCTGATTTTTAAGAAGATTTTTTATATTCTGGAGGTTAACGTATTACAAAAATGTATTACAGAAATCTCCCAGCTTGTCTTTTCACCAACTTTCTAGTATTTTTTGATTAACAGAAGTTCTTAATTTTAATGTAGTTGAATTTCTCGGTCTTTTTGAAAAACGAGTAGTGCTTTTTGTGGGTAAATTTAAAAAGTCCTAACCTACCTCAAGGTCATCAAAATATCCCGTATATTATACTGTAAGTTCTTATGCTTTGATTTTCACATTTAAAACTTTAACCCATTTTGGGGTGCCTTGATGGTTCAGTTGGTTAAGCATCTAACTCTTGATTTCAGCTTAGGTCATGACCTTGAAGTTTGTGAGATCCAGCCCCTTATCCGACTCCGTGCTGTCAGCACAGATTATCTTGGGAGTCTCTCCCTCTCTCTCTGTCTCTCCCCTATTCACTCTCTCTCTCTCTCCCCCACAAAATAAATAAATAAATAGATAGATAGATAGATAAATAAATAAATAAATAAATAAATAAATAAACTTAAAAAATAAAACTTTAACCTATTTCAAACTGAGTTTTACACTTTGTGTGAGATAAAGACCAAATTAATTTTTTTCCTATTTGGGTAATTAATTACCGCAGCACCATGCATTGAACAACTTCTTTTTTTTCTAGTGATTTACAATGCTGCCTCTAGTGTCTATCCAGAGCCCCCCGTACGTGTGGATCTGTTTCTGCCTTTCTATTTGGTTTCATTTATCTTTTTGTGTATCCATATGCTAATACCACATTGGCTTTGTTATCTAACCTTGTCATAGTCTTTGTTTCTTTTAGAGAAAGTCTCTTCTGTCAGTTTAATCTTTTTAAGTTTTTAAAAATATTCTCAAGACTTTGCTCATATCTGTATTTATTATATATATAAAGAGTTTATAAAGTTCCATGAAAAAGCCTATTGAGATTTTAATTGGGGTTGCATTTAATTTGTAGATCAGTTTTGGGAGAACTGACATCTTTACAATAATTCTTCTGTGAAACTTGTAGAAATATCTTTCAGTTTTACTTAAATTTTTAAAAAATATTTATTTATTTTTGAGACAGAGATAGAGCGTGAGCGGGGGAGGGGCAGAGAAAGAGGGAGACACAGAATCTGAAGCAGGCTCCAGGCTTTGAGCTATCAGCACAGAGCCTGATGCGAGGCTCCAACCCAGGAACCATGAGATCATGACCTGAGCCGAAGTCAGACACTTAACTGACTGAGCCACCCGGGTGCCCCATCTTTCAGCTTTACTTAGATCTCTGTCATTGTTTTAATGTAAGGTTTTAGAATTGTTAGATTTGTTCCTAGATACTTGTGATTATTGTTACTATTATTATTATTGTCTTTATTCAATTATGTGTTAAAATTGTTTATTTCTGGTGTATGAAAATGAAATTGATTATTTTTTTTGTTTTTTTTTAGAGAGAGAGAGCGCAGGCAGGGGAGAGGGGCAGAGGGGGGAGAGAGAGACCGAGAGAGAGACGGACAGAATCTCAAGTAGGCTCCATGCTCAGCGTGGAGCCTGACATGGTGCTCAATCTCTTGACCCTAGGATCATGACTGAACTGAAATCAAGAGTTGGTTGCTCTGCTGACTGAGGCATCCAGGTGCTGCACAATTGATTTTGTGGATAATGATCTTATATCCAATTGTCAAATTGTCTTACAAATTCAGTAGGTTTAATTAATCTGACAATATATTCTTTTATATTTTTGACAATCATAGACAATCATATCATATAAAATCAATGACCTTTTTATTTCTTCCTCTTTAATCCTTGTAACTACTCTCTTTTAAAAATCATACTGTACTACCTAGTCTCCAACAGATTTTTTAGTAAAAGAGTTTATTCTTGGGGTGCCTGGTTGGCTTAGTCAGCAGAGTGTGACGCTTGATGCTGAGGTTCTGAGTTTGAGCCCCATATTGGGTGTAGAGATTATGTAAAATAAAATCTTAAAAAAAAAAAAAAGAGAGAGAGTTCTTGTTCATACAAGCAATGCTTCTAAATTTTCACAAGTAGGAATGATTTTGTTGTAATCTTTTTGGTAAAAACAACTTATCAGTTTACAGAAGTTTCCTCATTTGTTAAGAGCTTTGTAAAAAACTTGTGAATATTACATTTAAAAAACACGAAGAGGCATTGAATTTAATGTCTTTAGAAATCTTCAAATAAATATAGATTATTAACTAACTATTATCATATTGTATTATTCCAAAGATCTAAAGTCATTTTGGGATGTTAGAAATTATATTGAAGCTTCTATAAACGATACAATTACTGTTGATAATCTGAATTTATCAGAGAAATATGGCATCTTAAAATTTTACTCAGACTGTGGATATAAGGCAACTCTGCAGTCTACATAATTTGTACTAATGACTGAGATGAAGAAAACCCTTTTTATAAAGATATTAATTATTTGAATTATTAAATTTAAATATTAATTACATAAAACTATTTAAACATTCATTTGCACATGTAAACATTTACATGCTGTTGAATAATGGCAAAGGAACCAACTTACTCTATCTCTCTCTCTTTTTAAAGTGAATTTATTTATTTTTTAATATTTTGTTTTTTTAAAGCAATCTCTACACCCAAGGTTGGTCTTGAACTCACGATTCCAAGATCAAGAGTTACATGTTCTCCCAGTGAGCTAGCCAAATGCCCTAAACTTAGTTTCTCTCTAAGTAGGTGATTTAGTATGTTTCATTTAATCTAGTATTTTATTATGTATGTATATATGTATGTATGTATTCATTTATTTTGGGAGAGAGAGAGAGGGAGGGATGGGCAAAGAGAGGGCGAGAGAGAGAGTCCCAGGCAGGCTCCACGCTGTCAGTGAAGAGCCCGATGTGGGGCTTGAACCCACAGACCATGAGATCATGACCTGAGCCGAAATCAAGAGTTGGACACTTAACTGACTGAACCACCCAGGTGCCCCTTAATCCAGTCTTTAGAAGGAAAAATCCAAAGTCTTACATAAGCTGTAATGTCATGTTTGTAGTTTTATTTTACACTGTGGGGAAAATTGGAGGAATGTATATAGAAATCTTATATGTCCAAAATTCACACACCGGTTTACTTTAATCCAAGTGAATTTGAATTAAAATTTAATTCTCATATTTATCTTTGTCCTCATAACTTCTATTTTTGAGTTTTAAGATCTTAGGATCCTAACAAGAAAATGTTTAATTAAAGTATCTTTCAATTTGTAACAACATATGAGAAAGGAATTTAGACCCAAAATGTTTTGTATTTATTTTTATTTTCTCTTCAGGATTTTCATGATAACTTATCATTGGCCTATTGTCCATTTATATTTCTTTTGTGTTTTTTCTTGTAACATGGAAGAGACTTGAAGGTCATTAAACCAAAGTAGTATTTCCTTTGTTCTCATCCAAAATCCTTTTTAAAGAAATAAATTGTTTTCGCTAGAGAATAAGAATGTTAATTTTTTATTAATAATTTATTAGTTTATACACACATGTATTTACATTTTTTTCTTGTCTTAGTGTAATATTTACTTTTATTTATTTATTTATTTTGTAATATTTACTTTTAAATAAAGGAGAAAATTCAAAGCAATTTAAATTTTTAAAAAAATGTTTATTTTTGACAGAGAGAGAGAGAGAGACAGAGTATGAGCAGAGGAGGGGCAGAGAGAGAGGAAAACACAGAATCCAAAACAGGCTCCAGGCTCCAAACTGTCAGCACAGAGCCAGACATGGGGCTCAAACTCACGAACTGGGAGATCATGACCTGAGCCGAAGTTGGCCACTTAACCGACTGAGCCACCCACGTGCCCCTAATTCAAAGCAATTTAATGCCTTATTTGAAAAATCCTTATCCAAGTAGAAAATCACTGCTTTAAGATTAAGTCCTAAGAACTATTAGTTCATGGGGGATATGGATATATTTGGGTAGATTAGAGTGGTGACAACAAAGACTGTTACTTTCATTTTCGAGTACAAGAGTTTTTCTTAAAGAGGTAGTGTACTTAAAGCATTCAGAGTTTGATTTGATTTTTAGATTTTTTGGGAGGTGTATTAGTTATCTTTTATGCATAAAATCACCCTAAAACTTAGAGGCTTGAAACAACAGATTAGTTATTTCTTATAGTTGTGTGGGTTGGCAATCTGACTGGTTTGGCTGTAGTCACCCGGGATCATTTGTGGGACTTCCTGCAGTCATCTGATGGCCCAACTAGGACTGGAATGTTCCAGAAGGTCCGGCTAACGTGTCTGACTGAATGGGCCTCTTTCATGCTCCAGGCGATCTGGTATTCTCCAGTTGATTATAGCATGGTTTCTTACAGCACGGTGGTGGCCTCAGGGTGTCAAAAAAGGAAGACCAGAAACTACAAGGCCTTTCACGACCAAGTCTCTGGATCTCATACAATCTCACTTCTGAAATATTTTATTGGTTAAGACAAACCATTTGTTTTACAAACTTATAAGTCCAATGCAGGATCAAGGGTGTGGAGAAATAGACTCCATCTCTTGATGGGAAGAGAAGAAATGATGCTTCACAAAGAAGCGCAGTGGGATTTTTTGAGGACCATGGCCACATCAGCCGTTAAGAGTCCTCCCAGGATTGATGTAGAATGCTTAGTGGTCTTTCTTACAGTAGGAATCCATTGCAATTGAGATACTCTCTGTCTTTTAGGAATATTTGGTAGATAGGCAAACTAATCTAGATCAAAGTTTCTTCTGGGTGGTTTTATTCAATTTACCCATTTCTTTTCTCCAGAACTAGACAGCAGACACTGCTTCTGAATCAAAAGGCGGGAGTTCCCCTGGGATCCTGAAATCATCTTGGGCTCTTTACTTACCATCTTGCAGTTTTCCTGGGCGTTTGTATGGAAAAAAAACCCACCCGCTTGTTCAAACAAAAGAGGATAATTATTGAAGTTCAGTCCCATTAGACATTCATGATAGCTTTGTATTTCAAAGAGAGGAAAAGAAAAGAAATAGTTGGATCAGGGGGAAAACCCCATCCACAATCTCAGGAAAAAACACCTAAATCAGCTTGTTCTAGGATTTCCAGCAAACCACACATTATTCAAGTTCTAAGGCAACAAGTCCCTTGTCTTGATGAAGGGCGGCCGCCGGGCCATATCTTTTGCTCTCCTCTAAGCTCTACTCTAGCCAAAGTTTTCTGGGAGCCCGAGAACTCTTACCCCCTGATCCCTGCTGAATGGCTTAATCTCACGTGTCACAAAGAGAGAAACTGTTTGTCTCAAGTTGAGTTAATAAATTGGGTTATTTGAATTGATAAAAATTTCAAAACACTTACAAAATTTCCAAGAGGACAGAGTTTAAACCACTTTTCCTTTAAGTTTGACTACACCAGCTTTATCTGTTCAAAAAATTCCTGTGCTGACTCCGCTAACAGCATCTGGCAGCCACTCCTATGCAGCAAAAATGGCTACGACCACTATTATATATTTGAGGTGGTCTTACTTTCTGCTGGTTCTCAGCCAAAGTTACCCTAAGTTGTTTGGGTCCTGTTAGAAGAAAGCACACGTCAGGACCTAGTTGTCAAAGGAAGATGCACTCATTCTGGAGTCCTCCTTCTCTGCCTTTTGCTTTTTCTCAGTCAGCTAGTTCAAGGCCCCATTTTTTTTTTTTTTAGTTTAAAAAAGATCTAAATAATTTCAATCTTTGTTACAATAAATGACTCAGCGGTAGAAGAAAACATCTTATTCAGATGTTCCAATAATAAGAAAACATCAGCTATATAGGAAATCCAAACTGTTTGGTATTGCCAATCCTGGAGAAACAGCAGGGGGTGCCAAAGGACTTCCCATGGACTTAACTGTATCATTTATGGATCTTCCTCCTTCTTCAAGGAATACAACTTCTTTTTAAAAATGTTATGTTGAGTGACGTGAGGATTTCGATGAGTTTTTTCCTCTGCTCTTTCTAATGGGGAAACTTCCTGCAGGAATCCTTCCAGTGAATTCATATAATAGACAATGGTTCTGGATTTCTAGTTGGATTATAGAAATAACTCTCTTCTGTGTTCCAAAATCTTGATCCTTTCTCCGCCCATGCATTTCCTTTTTCTCTGAGAATTTATTCTTAGCACCATAATTGTTCGTAGGGGATCTTCTTGACAGCCCCCCACCCCCATCCACACCAAGTACCATTCTGTTCACAGTTTGGGTGACATGATGGTATATTCTTTGGTATTTTCTATTGAGTGGTTTGACCAGGTAAGCTAGTTTCCTGTTGGTATAGTACAGTTTGCCCATGTTGGAAAAGCCAATGTGGAAAAACCACTAGGTCTTCTAACATTTGGAAAGCCATGCGACACAGTTCATGTTCCAAAAGGACCCAAACTTCTCATAGTTGGTCATGAGCATCTGTGACATCTGGAGAATGGAATAGACCATCTATTAACTTTTCTATATTGTTGCCTTTTTTCTCTGCAGTCTTACTCAGATGAGTGCAAATGAGTCCCTATTTCTTGATCTTCTTCCATACTTTCTTTTGATTTCTTTTCTTCCCTTCTTTCTGTTAAGGTGACACCTTGCTACGTTACTGGAGCTGATGGGGTAACATGTAGTAACACGTTTGCAGATGACCATTTAATTTTAGTTTTGAATGACTAATTTCTTTCCACTTTAGGAGAGCAGCTGTAAACTTCAGGTCAGGGACGATCAGACTCTTTGAGCCACTGAACCTCCTGGAAAAATCCTCATAGAAATCTGTTAGACACACACATATTCTACTCCTGCAGTCTGACCTGTCTCCTCTTTTCTCTATTTGTTGTTATTCCTACTGATAATTTACTTTATTGTGCAGGACAATTTAGTCATCTTGGTCTTTACAATATCCTTCAAGATCAGCTCAAGAGGTCTGTCCTTTCAAAATATGAAAGACTCATTGAGCTGTTTTCTTAAGCAAAACAATTCTTTCTGTAGCTCATCTCCATCCTTATATAATATAGACTGTATTGCAGAACATTTTTGGTAACGTTCTTTTCTTCCTGTTTTATTCCTGTGTGGTTTTACTTGAAAAGCAGCCAAATCATAAATACATATATAAATATCCTATCTCTTCCGTTGTGTCTGATTAAGATTTAATAAGCGGGGCACCTGGGTGGCTCAGTCAGTTAAGCATCTGACTTCAGCTCAGGCATGATCTCACAGTCCCTGAGTTCAAGTCCCATGTTGGACTCTGTGCTGACAGCTCAGAGCCTGGAGCCTGCTTTGGATTCTGTGTCTGTCTCTGTCTCTGTCCCTCCCCTGCTCATGCTCTGTCTCTTTCTCTCTCTCTCTCTCTCTCTCTCTCAAAAAGAAATAAACATAAAACAAAGATTTAATAAGAGGACTCATAGTTTCCACCTGTTAGTAGTTGTGGTTTGTCCTATGTATCTTTGGAGACAAATTGGCAAAGTTTGATGTCATACATTCGTGGGTGATAAGCTGCTTCTCTTTTTAAATTGGAATTTGCTTTATTAATTGCTGAAATCTTATGCCTTTGGAGCTAAAATATCAATTACCAAGTGATATTCTCAAAAATGGTTCTTCTTACATAAGATCAGTTCTCTTAAATGTCCAGCACAGTGTTACTCGTTCAATAAACATTAGTCGAGCATCTAGTTAAGTTACAGACAGTGGAAATACAGAGCCGCTCCCCTCAAAATCTAGTTTAGGAGACTAAGTGGCACATAAATAAATGAGTTAAAAATTTCAGGCGTTCTGGTAGCCATACCTGGGAAGGAAAATGGGGCATGGAGGAGGTGACCCCCACCTTGGGCATTCCAGGGTCTCAGTGGAGTCTGTAGTCTGCCGGGACCTTAGTTAGTATGCCCAGATGGGGAAGGATTTAATGATAAGGAAGAGAGTTTGTTTACAGACTTTTTAGATGTTAAAAGGAATAACAAATTTTTCTGTATTTTCAGTGTTTTCAAGCAGGCCTGCAGGCAGGACTTAAAGCTGCACCAAAGCTCCATGTGCAACCATTGTGGGAGCATCTAGCGTTGAAGTCTGAGTGCCAGCTGTAGATGACTCAGACGCCCAAATTCTACTCCTCTTTTAATTTGCTTTGAACTGTCTTCCGGCTTAGAGAACAAACTGGTAGCACTAACCTTGGACTTACGTGGCTTAAGAGTCACCACCCACAAGAACTCAAATTGCTCTGGAGTCGTTAATCATATAGACTCTGATCAGTGGAGGATTAATCATGAAGCGAACAAAGCCTAATGTCTTGGCCTCGCACTGCACCGGCCCTTCCAAGGCCCCATCCCTTTGCTCACAAGGGCATATGTTTGCATGTGCTGTTTTCTTGGCTTGAGAAAAGAAGCAATTCAGGGAGGTTATTTCTTACCCAAAGGCTGAGAAGGTCATTAAAGGGGCCTGAGCGTGGAGCACTGAATCCAGGAATCAGGTTTGCTCAGGAAACTAAGGAACAACTGAAGAGGTTTAAAGCACATGCTGCCTTTTCATTAGTATGGGAATGGTGGAAGGATAAAAATAAAGCCAAAGGTGATAGCTTGATTAACCTGGAGGAATTGAGCGATGGTTAAGGATTAAGGTCAAGATGCTAAGAAACAAAAGAGAAATGGGGGGGCGCCTGGGTGGCCCAGTCGGTTAAGCGGCCAACGTCAGCTCAGGTCATGATCTCATGGTCTGTGGATTCGAGCCCCACGTCGGGCTCTGTGCTGACAGCTCAGAGACTGGAGCCTGCTTCAGATTCTGTGTCTCCTTCTCTCTCTGCCCTTCCCATGCCCACTCTCTGTCTCTCAAAAATAAATAAATGTTAAAAAAAAAAAAAGGGAAATGGGAGTGTGACCATTAGCACAGACTGATATAAAAGGGAAATGGAGATACACCCAGGTCCAGTTGCTCTTCTTTTCTTTTTTAAAATTTATTTATTTTGAGAGAGACAGAGACAGCAGGAGTCGAGGAGAGAGAGAGAGAAAGAGAGAAAGAGGGGGAGGGAGAATCCCAAACAGTCTTTGTACTGTCAGCATAGAGCCTGATGCAGGGCTTGAACCCAGAAAACTGTGAGATCATGACCTGAGCCGAAATCAAGAGTCGGATGCTTAACTGACTGAGTCACTTAGGTGCCCCTGGGTCCAGTTGCTCTTAAAAGGGTTTTAGTTCTAGTTGTCAGTAAGTAAAAAACGGTGACTGGGAACCAACAAAGTCCGACAGAGGAAACACGTGGAGATCTGAGAGAGCAGCTTGGAATGAATACACAGAAAGGTGCCTGGATGCAGGAAACTATTGAGAAGCACCTTCTTCATGTGACAGGTTCCATCTTCTTTCTAGGTTTTCTTTCTCCCTGACATCAGTCAGAATAGACTGCTTTATGCCTCTGGAACAAGTTAACACAAAGATCTCAGTAGTTCACACGCACAGAGACTTATTTATCACCGTGTGGTCAGTAGAGGGCTCTGCTCTCTTTAGTAACTCAGGGATCCAGGCTGACTGAAGGCTCCGCCATCTTGTAGACATACCATCTGGAACGTGAAGCCTCTGGGGCAAGAAAGAGAGAGCCTAGAGGGTCATACCTGGGCTTTTCATTGCCTCCACTTGGAAGTGACACATGTGATATGTACTCACATTTCATCAGCCAGAACTAGTTATTTGGGCCTAGGAAAATGAATGTTTGATGAATGTTTGATGAGTATGTTACTCTCCATGCCACATTTTTCTTTTCTTTTCTTTTTTTAATAGTTTATTTTCAAATTGGTTTCCATATAACACCCAGTGTTCATCCCAACATGTGCCCTCTTTAATGCCCGTCACCCCCTCTCCCCCCTCCCTCACCCCCCTCACCCTCAGTTTGTTCTTAGTCTTTGAGAGTCTCTTATGTTTTATCTCCCTCCCTCTCTGTGTCTTTTTTTCCCTTTCCCCTCTTCCCCTCCCCCATGGTTTTTGCTAAGTCTCTCAAAATCCACCTATGCGCATGCCACATTTTTCAATCAAACATTCGATAGCAATGCCGTCACCTTTTTTTTGGAGAGGCTTGTAAGGTACAGCTTTGTGTTGAAACTGAACATGATTTGAACTTCCCCAAAGTGGGTTTTGAAGACGTTTTATATTTGATTCCTTTGATTGGTGGAATCTGTAACTCCTTACCTCCACTTCAGTCTGTGCCAAAGGTGATTAGACAGACATGTGTCTTCCCTATTCCGTATATCCTATGAATGCCAGTAGTTATTAACTGCAGTGTTATTTTCATCCTTTGTTCATGCATTCATTTCTTTACCCAGTATTTATTACTCTCTTACTATGTGCCTTTTACCTGGCCCTAGAGAGACATTGAAGAGTAGAACATGGTCGCTGCTTTCAAGAAGCTTCCAATTTGGAGACAGTAAGCAAGTTTGTATAGATTAAGGAGACACAGCAGTAATTTCTGGCTGGAGGGATTAAAAAGTGTTTCACAGAGATGACAGTGCTATGCATTTGTAAACTCAGAAAAGACCTAAATGTGAGACCTGAAACCATAAAAATCCCTGAAGAGAGAACAGGCAGTCCTCTCTCTGACATTGGCTATAGCAACATTTTTCTAGATATGTCTCCTCAGGCAAGAGAAATAAAAACAAAAAGAAACTATTGGGACTACATCAAAATAAAAAGTTTCTGCACAGTGAAGGAAACTATCAACAAAACTAAAAGGCAATCTATGGAATGGGAGAAGATATTTGCAAATGACATATCTGATAAAGGGTTAGTATACAAAATGTATAAAGAACTGATACAACTCAATACCCAAAAACCAAATAATCTGATTAAAAATGGACAGAAAACGTGAACAGATGTTTCTCTGAAGAAAACACAGGTGGCTAACAAACATTTGAAAAGATGCTCAATGTGACTCTTCATTAGGGAAATACAAATCAAAACTACAATAAGGGGGACACCTGGCTGGCTCAGTCTGTAGAGCACATGACTCTTGATCTTGGGGTCATGAGTCCAAGCTCCACATTGAATAGAGAGCTTACTTGAAACACACACACACACACACACACACACACACACACACACACCCCAAAAAACAAAAAGGTACAATGAGATATTACCTCACACTTGTCAGAATGACTAAAATCAAAAACACAAGAAACAACAGGTGTTGGCGAGGATGTGGAGAAAAAGGAACCTTTGTGCACTGTTGATGGGAATGCAAACTGGTACAGCCACTATGGAAGACAGTATGGAGGTATCTCAAAAAAGTTAAAAATAGGACACCACTATGATCAAGAATCAGACTACTGTGTATTTGGCCTCAAAATACAAAAACACTAATTCAAAGGGATACATGCACCCCTATGTTTATAGCAGCATTATTTACAATAACCAAGACATAGAAGCAGCCCCAGGTGTCCATGGATAGATGAATGGATAAAAAAGATGAGGTATACATACACAATGGAAGGAATATTATTCAGCCTTAAAAGGGAATGAAATCTTGCCATTTGCAGCAGTATGGATGGAGCTAGAGAGTATTATGATATGTAAAATAAGTTAGGAAACTCTAGGCAAATACCATATGATCTCATAAATATGTGGAATTTAGGAAACAAAATAAATGAGCAAATAAAAAAGTGAGAGAGAGAGAGAATGAGAGAACAAGAAACAGACTTTTGATTATAAAGGAACTGATATTTACCAGATGGGGTATGGGGAAAATAGGGGATGGGGGTTAAAGAGAGTACCTATCAGGATGCAGAAATAAAGTGAAAAAGAAAAAAACCTTGGGTAGATTTGGGAATTATCTATCTTTAGTGGACTTGAGAATGTCCTCTAGAACTCAAATATGCACAAATGTAGTGATTTCTATTTTTGAATAGAAACTCTGTGATTTCGTCTTGCTCAGTAGCAAGATGTGTTTGTGTGGATTAAAAATATCCATAAAGCTAACTCATACTCTACCGCCTAAAATGTCTTCTTCAAGTTAGCTAAAGTTCAGTGCGGTAAAACACTTTGTCAATTCTAGATTGAAACTCTGTGGGAGTTGGTTTTGGTTTTTCAGGAAGCATTTCTTCTGTTTCTCCTTCCAGAGGTGGTGTCTGGGACCAAGAGGCTTCTTATTACCTGAAGGGCAGTGCAAGGTTCTTGGTCTCCTTACTTAAGTATCTGCTTGTCTTCCATTTAATAGGTCTGATCCGATTTGGTTTCTGGGCATCATGTATTGGATTCGTGGACAAATGAATGAGGCTTCTTCAGTGCCAAGCTCTTTGCTAGACGTTGCTAGTCACAAGTCTGTAGGATGCTCAATAAACATGATGAGTTGGACCTGAGCCAGCTCATGACTCTTGTCCCTTGAAACAAAATGGGCTTTGGTAAGGGAGCCTTTACTAAGCCTTGCACCATCTACGCGAGGAACACAGGTTGGTGAGGCGGATCTCCAGTACTCTACTAAAACAGCTCAATTACTAATTCCTTTTTAATGTTGTATAGATATTTTTAATTCATATGGGTTATTTTATATCTTGGTTGGAATATTAATTTTAATATCTTAGTCACTCTATTTCTGATAGCTCTCAAGGAACTGTCCTTGTGCAAGAATGCTTCATTATTAACTTTCTCGAAAAGCGATTATTTAACCTTTTAAACCACTTTCTCATGGGTACATTGGGAATTATAGTGCTATGTTATGAAACTGTTGTAATGCACTGCATGGTTTTCCAGTCCATAAGGCCAATCAAGCAGGTATCCTAAGTAAAAAAAAAAAAAATCTTTCTGAATTTTGTATTCAACAAAGAAGATGCCGAATTAATATTTTTTATAATATAGTTTTCTTCCTGTTACAGTCATGTGTGGTTTTAGTTGGAAATGTGCCAAGAGATAAATCTATAACATCCTGCTGACTTAGCCGTATCTGATTAAGACTAGAGTAAGAGGCGTTATGGTCTTTACCTATCAGTACGATGTGATTTGTCTTCTGTATCTTGGAGTACACAAAGAAACCTGCAGCAGCTGTATATATATTTTTTAAGTGTATTTATTTTTGAGAGAAAGAGAGAATGAATGGGGGAGGGGCAGAGAGAGGGAGAGAGAGAGGATCCCGAGCAGGCTCTGTGCACTCAGTATGCAGAGCCCAATGAGGGGCTCAAACCCATGGACCGTGAGATCACAACATCAGCCAAAATCAAGAGTCTGTCACTTAACTGACTGAGCCACCCAGGTGCCCAATGTATATTTTTAAAACTGCCTGTCTCATCACTGCTCTGGGAATGGACTGCTTTGGTTTCTGGAATTGGGAATTTAACTATATTTATGGCAGAAACACTGTGTTGTGTTGAGCCCTAGCTCATACCATTTAATGATATTATATGAAGTACATTAATAGAATAGCATTTAATGCTACTGGATTATCATTCTATCAGATGATATAATTTGCTATCTATCAAATGATATAATGTGAAGCCCTCATGACATCAAATTGAATAACATTCTCAAAACAATTCTTTTTTTAAAAGTTTATTTATTTATTTTGAAGAGAATGTGCACGCATGGGAGGGGCAGAGAGAGAGGAGAGAGAGAGAGAGAGAGAGAATCCAAAGCACTGCCAGCACACAGCCCGACATGGGGCTCAAACCCACAAACCGTGTGATCATGACTTGAGCCAAAACCAAGAGTCGGTTGTTTAACCCACTGAGCCATCCAGGTGCTCCTCAAAATAATTCTTTTTAGTTGAGATGATCTGTGGAACACACCTACCTGAGTGCCATTTTATTTATTCATTCGCTTAATAGATATAATTTGGGATTTTTTAATACTATTTTTTCAATGGAGGATATAGAGGTTAATGAGACACAGAATTTTTACCCAGAACATTAGAATTTATGAAGTAAAATTGGCAAGTCAATAAATGAGTTAATTAAAGGGTTGAGGCTGCTAAGGTACAGTTTCATGATCAGTAGAATGGGAACAGAGAGGAGAGGCATCAGCTGCAGAAGCGCTCACAGATCTGAGTGGCACCAAATGCTAATTGGCAAACAAAGCACAGAGTCTTTAAGAAATCTGTTCAAGGTGCTAAAAAACCAAAGTTTAACCTAGTAAATTTGAAGCTCTAACTGGCTTTATTAAATGAGTCACGAATCGAGCAGCGTCCCACCTAGCGAGCAGAGAGGAGCTCCAAGGAGTTGTACAAAATGGAAGATTTTCAAAACAAAATTTTTTTTAATGTTTATTTTTGAGAGAGAGAGAGAGAAAAAGCATGAGCAGAAGAGGGGTGGAGAGAGAGGGTGACACAGAATCTGGAGCAGGCTCCAGGCCCTGAGCTGTCAGCACAGAGCCTGATGAGGAGCTTGAACTCATGCACCATGAGATCATGACCTGAGCTGAAGTCAGATGCTCAACTGACTGAGCCAACTAGGCACCAGGAAGGTTTTTAAAGGAAGGAGGGTGGGGCAGGAAGTTGTTAGCAAAAGAAAAGGATCAGTCCAGGCAAGGTAGGCAACTGGGTAGCTCAGGTCATGATCTTGTGGTTTGTGGGTTCAAGCCCCGCATCAGGCTTTGTGCCCTCAGCTTGGAGCCTGGAACCTGCTTCGGATTCTGTGTCTCCCTCTCTCTCTGCCCCTTCCCTTCTTGTACTCTCCCCCAAATAAATAAATATTAAAAAAAAAAAAAGGGTACCTTCCTCATAGTGGGAAGAGCAGGGGTCTTATGCATATTTCCTCATCTTCCTCTCTGGGAGGCAGAGGGCCCAGGTGGCCCCGATCATTAGCCCTGATCAGAAAATTCCTGACTGTCTAAGAATATATTTCTAGGGGAGGTTGAAACTGCAATTAGATTAGGTATTAAGTCCCTGTTTGGAGACTTGGCCTAAGGAATACCATTTTGGGCCTGTGGTTTTCTTTTTAACAAAGGTTACACTTAGAGTATGTGGCAGAGCTGTGAGTCAAGACTTAACAGTTTGGCTCTTGGGTCTGTTCTCTTGACTACCACACTGTGGCTCTTTCAAGGTCATGTGGGACTCAGCTGGACTGGCGTCCTCTCAAACTTTCCTCCTTTTCATCTTTGATGAGATTGTAGCACTGATATTTCCTCATGTGTCAAAGAAGAGCTTATTTTTATTGGAGGGCAAGTTGGCTCATGTTGACCTTGTACCCGAAGCTCTGGAGTACGGGGCGCTGTGTGGAGACAGCATGCTGGCCCTGAGTGGAGATTCTCCTTTTCAGCTCATCATTCCCTGTCACAGGGTCTGAAGCCCAGAATGGTGCCTTCTGGATGAGGTCTCAGTCCTGAGGGAAATGTGACCGTATGAAACTGGTTATGCAGAATGCATTACACTGAATGCACTCCATCCTGTGTGAAGGGATGGCTGGATTCCAGCAAGCAATTTCTGTGTTCTAGGTGTCCAGGGGAATGGTTTCTGGTCACGATATAGAGTCTCAAACTGGGGGAAGGAATGGTAAATCTGGGCCCCAGAGGGAGGATAGCAGCAACTCCAAGTGAGTGACCAGATCCTCATCCTGCCTGTGGCACCTGAGTTCAAATACCATTTCTGAGATTTATAATCAGTTATTATTTTTAATATGTTAAGACTGTAGACAGAGAAGAAGACAGGGCTCACGTATAGCCATGGGACTTAGTGGGAGGAACAGATGACAAGTAAGTGATTCTTGGGAAGTTAATAGGTCAATATTAGAATATTTAGGAGGTGAAGTGTATGTGTTCAATTGTTTTTTTCTCCTTTTTAATTTACCTAAGTCTCAAGGAGAAAAAATGGGCATGGCAGGGACAGAGAACCTATATCTACTGACCTGGATGATGTGGGTCCTTCTAGTGGAGAACATGGCAAGGCTGTGGACTGACCCACAGCTGTCCTCAGTGTTTGTCCCGATGAGACCTTCCTGTGTAGGATGGGGCGGGCCATGAAGCTGTCTCTGAGCTTCCGGTGGGGGTGGGTGGGTTGGATTCTGGGGATGGGGATATCACAGGATACTTCCTTCCACATCTGCGTGCTTACATGTTGAAGGCCAGGGTGAGGGGGTCACATGGTGGCTTTGTGTGCACCACTGGGGTGCATTATGGGAGCACTGAGCTTGAGAGGATTTGAAGAATGGGGTGGTAGTATGTGTTACCAAGATTCAATTTTGGAGTAGGAGCCCTATTTTGCTTTTCCTTACTGCCCTTCTCATTCCATGCCTACCTCAGAGCTACTTTCTGGGGGGACATCTGGGAACATCTCTGATCAATGGAAACCAGATTAAGGCAGTAATGGCTAAATTGGGCATAAGTACCTTCTGCTTTTGGCTTTCCCTTCAACCCATCTGGGCTTTCATCATTGCCCCCACCTTTCCTCTTGGCCTTAGATCTAAGGATGTGTGTGGGGGGTCACTGGTGGTTTGAGGCAGCATCTGCCCCCTTATATTTTCTGTTTCATGTACTTTTCCTTTGACTTTACTCTTTGCAGCCACCCCCTAGAAAAAGACTTTCTCTTTTCCCTTTCTGTCTGGGGCAGTTCGCTTAAATTATATTTTGTGTCTTCTTTAGCTGTGGTTTATAATACAAGTGTGTTCTCTGTCCTGCCAAACCAAACTCTTAATATACAAACAGGAAAATTTTGAAGTTTAGAAAACTATAGTATTTCGAAACTATTTTCTTCTTGAGACCTAAAGATCTTTCTCTGTTTTCTGTAGTAACAACCTCTGTCTCACCTAAAGATCATTTGGTGAGTAACTGAAAGGGATAGTTCACGTAAAATGAAATGCAATGAAAGAAAAGGGTAACATCATTAAAAAGACTCTTATAGCTAGATATTGTGTCCATCTATCATCTAGTTATTTTAACTGTTATCATTATTATTATCCATCATCACCTATCACCATCACCCACATCATCAATCATACCATCTATCTAATCCATTTCTTTAGTGTCTATATTTTTTCTTTAAAAGTTTTTTAAAAATTTAATTTTTTAGGACAATAGAACATATGTTATTTAACAGATTGTGGGCTTGACTTATAACATCTAAGTTTATTCAGACAACAGCAGGCAGAGTTTCATTTGTACTCCTGGTCCAGGCAGGTCCTGCTGATATGGGTCTCTGTGGATGTTGGGCATACCAAATATTCTACTTACGTTTCATTCCCTAAAAACATCTTTCAATCCTAGCACAATGCCTGATGTGTAGTAAGTACTCAATAAATATTCATGGAAGAAAGGATTAAATTTGAGTTGTTCTGGTAAGCCGGGTCATGAAAAATCACATCTCTGGAGCAGACGTTTCTAGTGTGGGAGGTAAGAGCCAATATTTTCTACAACAACAGAGTATATCAGATTTACTTGTATAAATCATTGACAATACTTCTGTCACTTAGTAGATCCACATGTTACCTACCATTATTAATTATACAGTCTATGAATTATGAATTCCAGAGATTTCATCAGTTGAGACTTGGTAAGTGTAGTCTGTGTGAATGCTTTAAAATATGTGATAAATTTTTTCACATCATAAAAGTTTCCATGAAACGATTTCTTGCCATCTGAATAATTTAGCATCTATCCTAATTGGTAGGTTCCAACACTTGTCAAATTATTTACTTGATTAACTCTACAGCTATGGCATCCTTGGAGTAGATATAAATTTTATTTCAAACTATCTTTTAAGTGGGAGAATTTCATTGCCCTCAAATACTAATATATTTCTGTCTTCATTAATTTCTTTCATAGTTCAAATAATAGAACACTGGTATCTTAGTCAATAAATCTTCTAGGACATTTAAATTAAAATTAAAAAAAAATTTTTTTAATGTTTTTATTTATTTTTGAGACAGGAGAGACAAAGCATGAGTGGGAGAGGGGCAGAGAGAGAGGGAGACACAGAATCTGAAACAGGCTCCAGGCTCTGAGCTGTCAACACAGAGCCTGACGCGGGGCTTGAACTCACAGACCGCGAGATCATGACCTGAGCCGAAGTCGGACGCCCAACCGACTGAACCACCCAGGCGCCCCAAATTAAAATTTTTGAAAAATGTTAATTTATTTTTGAGAGAGAGAGGGAGAGCGTGAGCAGGGGAGTGGCAGAGAGAGAGAGAGAGAGAGAGAGAGAGAGGGAGATATAGAATCTGAAGCAGGCTCCCAGCTCTGAGCTGTCAGCACAGAGCCTGATGTGGGGCTTGACCTTGTGAACTGTGAGATCATGACCTGAACCAAAGTTGGAAGCTCAACTGACTGAGCCACCCAGGCACTCTCCATTCTGAGACATTTAACTATAAAATAGATACTATGATCTTAAAAATTTTTTTTTAAATGTTTCTTTATTTTTGAAAGAGAGATAGTGCAAGCCAGGGAGGGGTAGAGAAAGAGAGGGAGACACAAGATCCAAAACAAGCTCCAGGCTCTGAGCTGTCAGTACAGAGTCCAATGAGGGGCTTAAACTCACAAACTGAGATCATGACCTGAGCTGTAGTTGGACGCTCAACCGACTGAGCCACCCAGGCGCCCCCTCCCACCCTCATTGTGATCTTTTTAAAAAACAAGCGATTACATTTTTTTTGGCTCCTTCTGCTTCCAGGAACTTGGCATTCCCAGCTCTGCCATCTTGTGGTGATCCTATAAATGGCACACTTGCAACCAGAAACTGCAGTATCCTTGTAGAAGTTGATGGTTTCACACATTGCACAAGTACACTGATACAGTGAGTGGATTAGAGTTTGAAGCCTAGAACCCATCAAAGACTATGTAAAGATTCCATGTCTACTTGAAGGGAGAGGGGGCAGTGGGCCTTGGGGGAGTCCTCAACACATCTCCTCTGCTTGAAATACTCTCCACTCCAGCCAGTCTTAGAAGAGATAGTGACTTGGACGTGGAGTGGGATGAAGGAGATAAATTTATTTTTTTCTTTCTCCTCTTTTAAAAAGTTTGGGTGATTCAGAGGAGAATAGAAGGATTTCCAGGTACTATATGGCAATATGATAAAAAACAGTATTTTTGCCACTTAACTAATAATAAATATCTCTTCTGCAAATGTAATAATAGTAATTCCCTTTCTGGGCATCTATTGCAGAAAACTAATCTGAGACGTGGACAAATTTATGTGAAAAGATTTTTATAACATCAACTAGATGAAAATGAATAATGTGGAATTTTCTTTTCTACCTTCCTCTTATTCCTCATCCTTCCTTTTCCTCACTGATAATTATTGATAATTTATTACCATTAAGAAAACTATTAGTAAGTTTTTTATGTTCAAAAAGATATGTCTAGTAACTGCAACTTTTCAGAAAACAGTTTAAATTTTAATCAGAATACCATTTTTATTAATTTACACTGGGAAACGCAACTGTCAGATTGGCCAGATATAACCTGAATATGACTAAAGCATCTTCTGACTGTAACCCACAAAGTAGGGGAGGGGTTGGTGTGATGATTGAAAACCTAATTGGGGCACCTGGGTGGCTCAGAGGGTTAAGAGTTCAACTCTTGGTTTTAGCTCTCATGGTTCATGAATTTAAGCCCCACATCAGGCTCTGCACTGACTGCATGGAGCCTACTTGCAATTCTCTCTCTCCCTCTCTCTGTCCTCCCCTGCTCCCTCTCTTGGTTTCTCTCAAAAAAAATAAATAGTTAAAAAAAAAGAAAAAAGAAAACCTAGTTAATGAACAGGGGAAGGTTTAATGGCTTCAGTCTCTGCAAACTGATAAACCCATTCCAACAAAGATAGATGTAACTTCCATTCCAGCGAGAAAATATCAGATGTCTTTCAGAGGCCAAAGCATCATATTGACCAGTAAGGGCATTCTCTGGCTTAAATAACCCCTGTTCTTTTTAAAAAAATTTTTTTTAATGTTTATTTACTTTTGACAGAGAAACAGAGTGTGAGCATGGGAGGGGAAGAGAAAGAGGGAAACAGAATCTGAAGTAGGCTCCAGGTCCCGGCACTGTCAGCGCAGAGCCCCCACTCGGGGTTCGACCTCACAAACCGTGAGAACATGACCCGAGCCAAAGTCGGTGCTTAACCGACTGAGCCATCCAGGCACTCCACCCCTGTTTGTTTTTGATAGCTCTCTTATGCCTCTGGAGTAGAATGTTAAAACCGAAATTGTCACCAAGTCATCAAAATGTAATAGGAAATTCTGAAGCCAGAATTTGTAAAAGTACACAAATTTGAACACAGAATTTGTAAAAGTAATATATTAGATTTGGTTCATGCCATTTGGCCCCATTAAACAGATCATGGATATTAAAGGGATCATAGTGTTAAGAGAGGAGTGGGTTTTTTTGTTTGTTTGTTTGTTTATTATTTTGAGAGAAAGAGAGAGGGCAGGAGCGGGGGTGGGGGGCAGAGAGAGAGAGAGAGAGGAGAGGAATCCCAAGCAGGCTCCCTGCTGTCAGTGCAGAGTCCCATGTGGGGCTCCATCTTGAGAACCAAGGGATCATGACTCCAGCTGAAATCAAGAGTTTGACGCTTAACTGACTGAACCACGCAGGTGCCTTGACAGCTACTCAAATCTTGATGTGGATAAGAATCACCTGGAAAGTTTGTGGCAACCAGATTCTGATTTAGTAGGTCTGGGTATGGCCTGACAATTTTCATTTCTTTTTTTTTTTTTTCTAATTTTTTAAAGTTTATTTATTTTTGAGAGAGAGAGACAGCATGAGTGAAGGAGGGGCAGAGAGAGAGAGAGAGAGAGAGAGAGAGAGAGAATCCCAAGCAGGCTCTGTGCTGAGGCTCAAACTCATGAAGGCACCTAAGTATGGGAGTGGGTGTCCGGTGGAGCCAACCATATGCTTAGAATTTTAATTTCACCCTCCAACAACTGGGAGAAAAGAGGAAGAGGAGATTGAATCAATGGCCAATGATTTAATCAATTATGATTACCTAATGCATTCTCCATGAAACCTGTTAACCTTAAAAAAACAAAGCTGTGGGGGGGGGTGCCTGGCTGGCTCAGTAGGTGGAGCTTGTGACTCTTGATCTCCAGATTGTAAATTCGAGCCCTACATTGGGTGTAGATATTATTTAAAAATAAAAATTTTTTAATTTAATGTTTATTTATTTTGAGAGAGAGAGAGAGAGAGAGAGAGAGAGAGAGAGAGAGAGAGAGATATTGTAAGTGGGGGAGGGGCAGAGAGAGAGGGAGACACAGACTGCAAAGCAGGCTCCAGACTCCAAGCTGTCAGTACAGAGTCCAATGCGGGGCTCAAACTCATGAACTGCAAGATCATGACTTGAGCTGAAGTCAAATATTTAACCGACTGAGCCACCCAGGCTCAGATTTATTTTATTTTATTTTATTTTTTTAATGTTTTTATTTATTTTTGAGACAGAGACAGAGCACGAGTGGGGGAGGGGCAGAGAGAGAGGAAGACACAGAATCTGAAGCAGGCTCCAGGCTCTGAGCTGTCAGCACAGAGCCCGACGCGGGGCTCGAACTCACAGACCGCGAGATCATGACCTGAGCCGAAGTCGGATGCTCAACCGACTGAGCCACCCAGGCGCCCCTCAGATTTATTTTAAAAATAAAATCTTATAAAATAAAACTCTGCCAATTATTTTACTAGCAAGAAATGGTTAAATTCCTTTGAAATGGTTGTAATTCTAGATTACAATTCCCTAGGACCAGGGAACTATGGCAAAACCTTAAGCAAGTCTGCAAAACAAAGGAGAGGAACATTCTTCTACTGAGGAAAGTGGGAAGTTGGGAGAACTGTTATAAACAAAATGTCCATTGGATTAAATGGAGAGTTCTAAGTATGGTGGCTTTTCATTGGCTGAACTGTAACTGTCTCTCATTGGCTAGGCTGTTGCTGGGTGAGGAGGAAAACTTCCTTCTTACTGGGATAGTAAAGTGGTATCCTCCGGAAGGTCTGTTCTTCCTGTTGTGCCTATAATTGACTACCAGTGGTAGGGCGTTAGAGCTGCGCTTTCTGAACCTTCCAACTCCATTTCAGTGAGGTTTCCCTTTATTAGTTTTTACAAAGCAAAAAGGACTGGGTTCAGAGAGATTCTGGACTGGTGAACACATGGAGGTTCAGGGAGAGCGGCCTACCTGGAGAGGGCATGGAAGCTTGGCATCCCTTCCCACATATTTTGCTCTTTACATCTCTTCCATCTGGCTGTTCCTGAGTTGTGTCCTTTTGTAATAAACCGGTGATCTAGTAAGTAAAATGTTTCTCTGAGTTCTGTGAGCTGCTTTAACAAATTAATGGAACCCAGGGAGGAGGTTGTGTAAACCTTGTCTGTAGCTGGTCTGTTTGTGAAGCACAGGTAACAACCTGGGCTTGGGACTGGCACCTGAAGTGTGTGTGTTGGGGGTGGTGGTGGGGGGCTAGTCTTGTAGGACTGAATCCTTAATCTATGGAATCCGATGCTCTCTTTGGGTAGCATCTCTTTGGTAGAATTGAGTTGAATTCTTAGACCTGCTGGTTGGCATGAGAGAATTGCTTGGGGTTATGCCAGAAGCCCCCAACCCCCTAAGCCCCCATAAGAAGTGGACCCAAGAACCAAAAGAGTTACATTGACATTTTATTGTGCACAGAATGCCCCTATCCATTCCCTTGTCTTTTCTTACTCCTCTTAACTTTTGGTAATACACTCCAAACCCTTCGTACCTGATGCAGGCTGAGCCAAGGAGAGTAGCTCTCCATAGCTCCTGTTTCAGGGATGGACACAAGCCTTAAGCCAGGCCATCCAGTGTCCTCTTCTGGGTTGGTCAAACTGCAGCTAGAAGGAGAGACCCCTTTGCTTCTTGGTGTACGAATGGGATTGAATTGGTTTGCAGTGGAAAAGAATGGAACGGGGCAAGAACAGCTGAGGGGTCAATGGAGAAACTCCTGGCAGTGGCTCGTCCCAGCTTCCATACCCAACGGCTCAATAAGTTGCTCCAGGCCTTTTCAATCCATTTTGTATTTGTCCATCAGCAGGCGGGTTTCTGGGTTCCTAACCCTGGAAGCTCTGCATTCGGACAGATAAATGAAATGCTGCAATTTGAGTTTCTCTTTCATTCCCATCAGCGGCAATTGCACACTTGGTTCTCTCTCTAAACCTTTTATTAACCACTTCCTTCCTTCTAGTAGTTTTGTCCTCTGTTTCACCAAGAGAAGTAAAGTTACCAGACAAGGATTTAATAAATTCTCTCCTCCCTTCACTACAAGTGTTAGCAGCCAGCACCAGTATTTATTCATCCCTCTTGTCCCCAAGAACAAAGGCATTTTCTCTCAGCTCAAGGCCCGTCTCTCTGCTCCTGTTCTAGATCTCAATCCCTTGAGGAACCACGTGAGGAAATGGGCCTAACCTAGTGCCGCCTACTCCACAGAAGTACGTAAGAGGCAGAATGTTCTGGGGGCCGCGTGGACCCTGTGTATCCCATATAAGATGCGAACTGACCCTGAACAGGAATCTTTACAAAGTCCTGAGAATGCTCACTTTTACCACTGTGATTTGGTAACCTTCCTATACTCTTCCCCTGACTGAGTGTAGGAAAAAAATGACCGCCGAGGAAAAATGGTTGAAACGTGGAGGTGTGTAATTGGGACTGTCTGTGCTGGAAGTGAAGGTGTTAGGGCCCACCCTGAAACCCTGTGGGCCAGTGGGAGAGGAAAGCCTGGCACTGCTGTCGGACTGCCCATGGAGTCTTCTGCCTTTCACTCGGTCTTGACAGGGAGACTCTGCAGGCCTGGCTCAGTGGCTTCAGAGGGTCCTGGATTAATAGCTGTGAACACCAGTTAGTAAAGATTGAGAGGCAGCTGTGGGAAGCAGTGGAGTGTTGAGGAGGGATCCAGCTAGAATAGGATTGTAGGAGTGGTGGTGGGGGAAGTCACCGTTCAGTCCCGGAGGATGTAGGCTAACCCTTGCATTGACCGACAGACACTGGAGCATGAGAGAACCAGCAATGGGTTGGAAGTTTGGAAGTACTCGTGTGAGGGGTGCTGAGCTGATGAAACTTGGGTCTGATGTTATGAGGATTCTTCGAACAGCGTGAGTATAATATTTGGGTCCCACTCAGACTCTGTGGGTGACAGGGAGGATGAAACAAAATAAACCAATGATTGTGAGCTGGCGCAAGACGGCTGAGTTGTGAACCTGTTCGCTGGGGTGAAAGATTGTGTGATTTTGAAATAGCATCAAATAATGCTGAAGAGAGGAGAAGCAGTGAATTTGAAACCCTGCTTGGCAGAAATCTTTTTTTTTTCTTTTCTTTCTTTCTTTCTTATTGATTTGATAGCTTCTCCTAACACTGCACCTATTGGTAATAAGTAGTATTGGTGAATGAGCTTGATTGAGTTCATTCTGCCGTTATTCTGCAAGTTGCAGAGAGTTTGCAATTTTTCTTCCACCGGATAGATTTCTAGTGGTATTTTTTTTTCCTGGACAGAGTATACAGATTTTAAAGCTGTCTTTTTCCTCTGTAGCAGTTTGTCTCAACCAGAGAGTTTCATGGATTTTCTCCCTTACTTTAGGCTCCCACTGACTGGAGCTTCTTGAATCTCCACTCCCATTTACTGCGCCCAAGCATTGATCTATGGGAAGTCGTGTTTCACAATAAAACATGAAAATAGTAGGGCCAGTTAAGTAACATTGCCCTCGTGGTATTTTACACATTTGAAGAAAATGGTAACATCACTGTCCCTCTTGCTCTGGTTCAGCGTTCCCCACAAATTCAATAGTATCAGTTTCGTTCTTTTAAACTCTGAACTCCCTGGAGCCTGGCTCTAGCTTTTTATGCCTCAGTCAACTCAAATAGTCTCTTGGTGATCTAATCTTTCTTTCTCCAACCTTTGGTGCTTTCTGTCTCAAGTAGAGCAAGAGATCCAAGGGAGGAGAGGTGCCCGATGAGTTCAAGGATGGGCGTGGTTGAAGTAAGAACAAGAACTCAAAGAACAGAATTTCAATATGTAAAAATCCTGAAAGGGAGTGGTTACCAGGAATGCCAGAGTCCAGGGAGGCGCTGTGAGTGTTGAGTTGAGGGACTCGAGTTTCGTTGTAAACTCCAACTCCTTCCTTTGTATCAGCTGAAATATCTCTTCCAAAGGGAAGCTTCCCCTGGCTGGAGTTGGCTTCCCCACAGCTTCCTCCATGTTGTAACCTCTCATTACTCATGGTATTTATTTTCTTTAGAGATTTTGCACGTGTTGTTAAACAATTTCATATAAACTTAATCTGTGTAACGTCTTTGACCACCAGCTAGACTGTAAACCCCATGAGTGCATGGATAGTGTCTGTCCTGTTCTTCGTATTGCTCCCAGGCCATGGCACAGTGTGTACGTGTGATGGTGTAGAGTACATGTTAGTCAATGCTAGCTGATGGTATGTTATGCATGATGCATAATTCACAAATATTACCTCAGCGAGCATTCAGACCTTATGAGTGATTTTTGGTTCTGTCTCCCCTTGTTTCTTTCTCTGGTGTGACTAACAGTAAAACCTTTAAAAATGGAAAGAGAGTGAATACATGTATTAGAGATAGCAAGGATAAGATGAATTCAGGGTTAAACTTCACACTACACCAAACTACGACTTTAGAGAGATTCCAAAAGGGTGTATGTGTGTGTGTGGGCGGGGGTGGGGGTGGATGCAGGAAGAAAAATGGTACAAGTGGATCAGTCATTTGGCTGGAGCAAATGGGAAAGTGAGGGCTGCCCAGAGACTGGTTTGGGATAAAGAAAGGGTTGCAGGGGCAGAGAGGCTATGGCCTCTGAGAACTGAACACTGGCCTGGCCCTCTGGGCAGGACTGCTGGCCCTAGGCAGCTGCATGGAGAGGAGAAGATCGGGTCTGTAAATATCGATTATAGCTCCTTGTCCTGGTAAAGGAGAATTTAGCCCCAGGTGACATGTGTGGTCTGGGCAGGATGGTTTTAAAGGCTACGGAAGATCCGTAAGGGGGAAAATCCAGGTTCTGTCGAAGCCCTTTGTGATCACAAGCCCCTCTGTGCTCCAGGTCCCCAGTCTCCAGATCATTCTGAGAAGCGAATAAAGACCAATAATCACACCTCCCCCACTTACTGAGTCCCACCTCAGGCTTCCGCATTTACCTGTGAGTTCCTATGCTGCTTGTCCTCATTTTTTGCTGGCCTGATGATTGTTCTTATACTTCAGACCTTGTGGTTCTCTGCTTCGGCCATCAGCTAAGTCACAGGGAAGAGCAATGCCTGAACCAAAAACTTCCTCTCACAAGCCAAACAGCAACCGATCGCAACACCCTGACCCTGAATGATCTCACTCTGCAGTGATCAGCCAAGACCCTCAGGGGAGAGAAAGGCACTCATGCTTTTTGATGCAAGTTTTCTATCCTAGCCCCCATCACGAGGGCCTGGTTTTCAGAGACCTAAGGAAACATGATGTCAAAAGGCCATGTTGTTCATATAAGGAGATTTTGGAGATTCAGAATCTAATTGGTGTTTGAGCTTCAGAAAGTGGCAGGGTGAGGTCTCCGATCGCATCTTAGATGGTAAAATGTGTCTCTATTGGCTCTCAGTAGGCACGATGTGAGAGGAAGTGTTTATATTCTCCCCTCCCATTACTGCAGACCTCTGCTGGTATCCTGATACCTCCTTGCAGGGTTGTTTTGCAGCTGGGACTGTGACCTTGATGACATGGGAGTCAGGATGGCTTCAAGTCTCCCTCTTCAGGGACTCTGTTTTCTCCTCAGCATCATGGTGGCTGCTCCAGGTGAGTTTCCTGGGATCAACAGTGAGTGGACACCTTGGTGAAGGGAAAGGTTTCTGGAGTCAGGGAGCCAGAGCATCAATGTAAGCCATGTGTTTTTGACCAAAAAGGGACCACACTGACTGAATGTTGGTTCTTCTTAATTTTTTTTTAACGTTTATTCATTTTCGAGAGAGAGAGAGAGAGAGAGACAGAGACAGAGAGTGAGTGGGGAAGGGGAAGAGAGAGGGAGACACAGAATCTGAAGCAGGCTCCAAGCTCTGAACGGTCAGCACAGAGCTGGACTCCGGGCTCGGACTCACAAACTGTGGGATCATGACCTGAACTGAAGTTGGACACTTACCGGACTGAGCCACCCAGGTGCCCCTGAATGTTGGTTCTATGTGGGGTCAACTGGTCATGGTGGCAGATTTTTCAGAGAAATGATGTTGGACCCAGACTGAGCTGCATCCGTGACAGTCTTCTCCAATGTCTCCTTTGTTTTCAGGGAGCTTCTGGTTAGTCCTGGTGGCTCCCCATGTGTGGGAAGGACGAGCGGCTGGCCTCAACTGCGTCTCTGGGCTGCTCTTTGCACACTCCATTTGCTTGCTCTGCAGAGGCCACCCCATCAGGATTTCTATATTTTATAGGTTTATGTTCCTGTAGGCCACGCGCTTGTGTGTGTGCATGTAGAGTGAGTGTGAGGGGGGTATGAGCAGCCTGAGAAAGATGTCTGCAGGAGAGGAACAGAGTGGCTGAGAAGTGACTGAGTCTGTTGCTCTGTGAAGCACACAGTACCCTCACTACTGGAGAGTCATGTCAGTTGTAGGTAACCAGATCATAGATAATCTCACACCTGCTCCTCTCCTTCAATCCTTCGGCCTTCTTTCTGCTTGACTGCAGTGTTTGCCAAGTACGGGGCTCTGTACTTGGGCATTTAGTTGTGAGAGGCTTTGCCTGCTGGCCTCACCTGTTCCTACCAAGTGTCTGTTGGAGAGCAGAGGAGCCTGCAGCCATAACAGGAGGTCTCTTGTTAATAGAGAGTAGCCGATGCAGAGCATCAGTTACATTAAGTCTCCTGGGTCCCCGCCCCAGTTCTCATGAATGATTTCCTGATGTGGTGGGATCCCGGACTGGTCCTTTCTCACTCCCTACAGAATTCATCTGCTGTGAATCCTGCCGGGCAGGATTCCTGCTTTCTCCTATCCCTCTCTTAAGGCTGCTTTCCATTGTGCCTTTGACTCAGAAGACTAAAGGCGTTAGGAATAGAGCTGCAAACAATCTAGCCTTCAGGCTGGCGGAGGCCACTCTTTCAGATTTGGGCTGGTCTAGGCTGAGCCTACTTCCAGTTCTGACTCCTCTCGGTGCTCATTTTCTTCTTCTTGGAGCTCAGTCTCTCAGTGCCTCCCTTACCCTCCTTGGGAGACCCAACCCTCTGATTTCTGCTCCATGATTGTTGGCCAGATGCTAGTGAAGATTCTTCTCTTGATGACTCTGAAGTGCAGATAAGGGTTTTTGTCCCAGGACGGGGAGAGGCAATGAGTGTTCTGATATGAGGCCCCTTCTTCTTCCTAGGAAGACGATAGGGCATTTCCTCAGTAGTAACTTAAGTTGTAAGAACATTTCACCAAATCAAGTGTTCTTTTTATTTTCCCAGCAACAACACTTTTTGGCATTGTCCTACTAAAAATTTATTCTATTTCATACAACATTGGACTTGCTCTGTGTAAAACAATAGTCCTCGCCTTTCTGAGCATTTGATCATTTCTGAGTTGGGCACACATCACAGGAGTCTCCTGATGAAATCCATGATGGGCATTGGCAAAAGATTATTCTTTGAAATAGTTTATGCCATTATACACAGAGACATAGACTCTCAGAGATTGGATAATTCAGTATTTATTATTTTGTAAACTGGTTTTTAAAGTTAACAATATATTTTGGATATCTTCCTGTTCTTTTACACAGTGAAAATGTTTTATGGTAGTATTATAAAAATGCAGACTGTTACGGGAGTAATATGGAAAATTTTAATTGCTTCCAATTATTGCATTATATAATCGAAATGCAATATACTCACCAAGCACCTGTTTTGGGCATTTAGTTGTTTTCAGGACTTTGTTTGTTTTTTTGAGACTAAATATTTTAATTTATTATTTTTTAAAAATTTATATCCAAGTTAGTTAGCATATAGTGCAACAATGATTTCAGGAATAGATTCCTTAATGCCCCTTACCCATTTAGCCCATCACCCCCTCCCACAACCCTCCAGGAACTCTCTGTTTGTTCTCCATATATGCGTCTCTTATGTTTCACCCCCCTCCCTGTTTTTATATTATTTTTGCTTCCCTTCCCTTATGTTCATCTGCTTTGTATCTTGAAGTCCTCGAGTGAAGTCATATGATATTTGTCTTTCTCTGACTAATTTTGCTTAGCATAATACCCTCTAGTTCCATCCATGTAGTTGCAAATGGCAAAATTTCATTTTTTTTTGATTGCCGAGTAATACTCTATTGTGTATGTGTGTGTGTGTGTGTGTGTGTGTGTGTATATATACATATATATATTATATAATACGTATATATTTTATATATACATATAACATCTTCTTTATCCATTCATCCATCGATGGACATTTGGATAATTCCATGATTTGGCTATTGTTGATAATGCTGCTATAAACATTGGGGTGCATGTGCCCCTTTGAAACAGCATACCTGTATCCCTTGGATAAATACCTAGTAGTGCAATTTCTGGGTTGTAGGGTAGTTCTATTTTTAATTTTTTGAGGAACCTCCATACTATTTTCCGGAGTGGCTGTGCCAGTTTGCATTCCCACCAGTAGTGCAAAAGAGATCCTCTTTCTCCACATCCTCTCCAACATCTGTTGTTGCCTGAGTTGTTAATGTTAGCCATTCTGACAGTGGTATATCATTGTGGTTTTGATTTGTATTTCCCTGATGATGAGTGATGTTGAGCATCTTTTCATGTGCTGTTGGATGTCTTCTTTGGAGAAGTGTCTATTCATGACTTTTGCCCATTTCTTCATTGGATTATTTGTTTTTTGGGTGTTGAGTTTGATAAGTTCTTTATAGATTTTGGATACTAACCCTTTATCTGATATGTCATTTGCAAATATCTTCTCCTATTCTGTCAGTTGCCTTTTAGTTTGCTGATTGTGTCTTTCACTATGCAGAAGCTTTTTATTTTGATGAGGTCCCAATAGTTCATTTTTTCTTTTGTTTCCCTTGCCACCAGGGATGTGTCGAGTAAGCAGTTGCCGCAGCCAAGGTCAAAGAGGGTTTTGTCTCCTTTCTCCTTGAGGATTTTGATGGCTTTCTGTCTTATGTTTAGGACTTTGATCCATTTTGAGTTTCTTTTTGTGTATGGTATAAAAAAGTGGTCTAGGTTCATTCTTCTGCATGTTGCTGTCTGATTTTCCCAGCACTATTTACTGAAGAGACTGTCTTCTTTCCATTGGATATTCTTTCCTGCTTTGTCAAAGATTAGTAGGTCATACGTTTGTGGGTCCATTTCTGGGTTCTCTATTCTGTTCCATTGATCCGAGTGGCTGTTTTTGTGCCAGTACATACTGTCTCGATGATTACAGCTCTGTAATACATTTTGAAGTCCGGGATTGTGATGCCTCCAGGTTTGTTTTTCTTTTTCAAGATTGGTTTGGCTATTCAGGGTCATTTCTGCTTCTATACAAATTTTAGAATTGTTTGTTCTAACTCTGTGAAGAATGCTGGTGTTACTTTGATAGGGGTTGCATTGAATATGTAGATTGCTTTGGGTAGTATTGACATTTTAACAATATTTGTTCTTCCTATCCAGGAGCATGGAATATTTTTCTGTTTTTTTTTTTGTGTGTGTGTCTTCTTCAATTTATTTCATAAGCTTTCTATAGTTTTCAGTGTATAGATTTTTTACCTCTTTCGTTAGATTTATTCCTTGGTATTTTATATTTTTTGGTGGAATTGTAAATGGGATCGATGCCTTGATTTCTCTTTCTGTTGCATCATTATTGATATATAGGAATGCAACCAATTTCTTTGTATTGATTTTATATCCTGCCACTTTGCTGAATTCATGGATCAGTTCTAGCGGTTTTTTGGTGGAATCTTTTTGGTTTTCCATGTAGAGTATCATGTCATCTGCAAAGAGTGAAAGTTTGACCTCCTCCTGGCCAATTTGGATGCTTTTTATTCCTTTGTGTTGTCTGATTGATGAGGCTAGGACTTCCAGTACTATGTTGAATAACAGTGGTGAGAGTGGACATCCCTGTCTTGTTCCTGACCTTGGGGGGAAAGCTCTCAGTTTTTCCCCTTGAGGATGATATTAGTGTTGGGTCTTCATATATGGCTTTTATGATATTGAAGTATGATCCTTCTATCCCTACTTTCTTGAGGGTTTTTATCAAGAAAGAATACTGTATTTTGTCAAATGTTTTCTCTGCATCTATTGAGGGGATCATGTGGTTCTTGTCCTTTCTTTTATCGATGTAATGAATCACATTGATTGTTTTGTGGATATTGAACCAACCCTGCATCCCAGGTATAAATCCCACTTGTTCGTGGTGAATAATGTTTTTAATGTATTATTGGATCCAGTTGGCTAGTATCTTGTTGAGGATTTTTGCATCCATGTTCATCAGGGAAATTGGTCTATAGTTCTCCTTTTTAGCGGGGTCTTTGTCTGGTTTTGGAATCAAGTAATACTGGCTTTATAGAATGAGTTTGGAAGTTTTCCTTCCATTTCTGTTTTTTGGAACAGCTTCAAGAGAATAGGTGTTAACTCTTCTTTAAATGTTTGGTAAATTCCCATGAAAAGCCATCTGGCCCTGGACTTTTTTGGGATAATTTTGATTACTAATTTGATTTCTTTACTGGTTATGGGTCTGTTTAAAAATTCCATTTCTTATTGTTTCAGTTTTGATAGTTTATATGTTTCTAGGAATTTGTCCATTTCTTCCAGATTGCCCATTATAATTGGCATTTAATTGCTCATAATATTCTCTTAATATTGTTTGTATTTCTGCAGTGTTGGTTGTGATCTCTCCTC
Organism: Paguma larvata; assembly: GCA_030068075.1. Classification (NCBI taxonomy): domain Eukaryota; kingdom Metazoa; phylum Chordata; class Mammalia; order Carnivora; family Viverridae; genus Paguma; species Paguma larvata. Next base: position 96,498,998 of record CM057828.1, on the reverse strand, counting down.
TTTCATTCTTGATTTTATTTGAGTCCTTTCTGTTTTGATCAAACTGGCTAGGGGTTTATCAATTTGTTAATTCTTTCAAAGAACAAGCTTCTGGTTTATTGATCTGTTCTACTGGTGTTTTTTTGGTTTCGATAGCATTGACTTCTGTTCTAAATTTATTATTTCCTGTCTTCTGCTGGTTTTGGGTTTTATTTGCTGTTCTTTTTCCAGCTTTTTAATGTGTACGGTTAGGTTGCATATCTGAGACCTTTCTTCTTTATTTAGGAAGGGCTGGATTGCTATATATTTCCCTCTTGTGACCGCCTTTGCTGCGTCCCAGAGGTTTTGGTTATAGTGTTAACATTTTCATTGGCTTCCATGTACTTTTTAATTTCATTTTTAACTTCTTGGTTAGCCATTATTCTTTAGTAGGATGATCTTTAGTCTCCAAGTATTTTTTATCTTTCCACATTTTTTTCTTGTGGTTGATTTTGAGTTTCATAGCATCGTGGTCTGAAAATATGCGCAGTACGATCTTGATCTTTTTGTACTTGTCGAGGGCTGATTTGTGTCCCAGTATGTGATCTATTCTGGAGAACGTTCCATGTGCACTGGAGAAGAATGTGTATTCTACTGCTTTAGGATGAAATGTTCTGAATATATCTGTTAAGTCCATCTGGTCCAGTGTGTCATTCAAAGCCATTGTTTCCTTGTTGATTTTCTGTTTAGATGATCTGTCCATTGCTGTAAGGATGTTGAAGTCCCCTACTATTATGGTATTACTATCAATGAGTTTCTTTATGTTTGTGGTTAATTGATTTATGTATTTGGGTTCTTCCACATGTGGAGCATAAATGTTTACAATTGTTAGACCTTCTTGGTGGATAGACCCCTTAATTATGATTCAATGCCCTTCTTCATCTCCTGTTACGGTCTTTATTTTGAGATCTAGATTGTCTGATATAAGTATGACTACTCTGGCGTTCTTTTGTTGACCATTAGCATGGCAGATAGTTCTCTATGCCCTTACTTTCAATCTGAAGGTGTCTTTAGGTCTAAAGTGGGGCTCTTGTAAACAGCATATAGTTAGATCTTGTTTTCTTATCCATTCTGTTACCCTATGTCTTTTGATTGGAGCATTTAGTTCATTGATGTTTTTAGTGAGTACTGAAAGATATGAATTAATTGCCATTATGTAGCCTGTAGAGTTGGAGCTTCTAGTGGTGTTCTCTGGTCCTTTCTAGTCTTTGTTGCTTTTTTTTTTTCCCCTGTCTTTTCTCCCCTCAGAGAGTCCCCCTTAAAATTTCTTGCAGGGATGATTTAGTGGTCACAAACTTCTTTAATTTTTGTTTGGGAAACTTTTTATCTCTCCTTCTATTTTGAACGACAGCTTTGGTGGATAAAGGATTCTTGAATGCATTTTTTTCCAATTCAGCACATTGAATATATCCTGCCACTCCTTTCTGGCCTGCCAAGTTTCTGTGAATAGGTTTGCTGCAAACCTGACATGTCTTCCCTTGTATGTTAAGGACTGTTTTCCCTTGCTGGTTTCAGGATTCTTTCCTTGCCTGAGTATTTTGTGAATTTGACTATTATGTGCCTGTTGATAGTCTGTTTTTGTTGAATCTAATGGGAGTCCTCTGTGCTTCCTGGATTTTGAGGTCTGTGTCTTTCCCCAGGTTAGGAATGTTTTCTGCTATGATTTACTCACATAACCCTTCTTCCCCTTTTTCTCTCTGTTCATCTTCTGGGACCCCTATGATTCTGATGTTTAATGAGTCGTTGATTTCTCTAATTCTTAAATTTTGCTGTTTTGCCTTAGTCTCCCTCTTTTTTTCTGCTTCCTTATTCTTCATGAGTTTGTCCTCTATATTGCTGATTCGCTGCTCTGCCTCATCCATTCTTGCTGCCATGGCAGCCATTCGAGATTGCAGCTCAGTTATTGCATTTTTTATTTCCTCCTGACTAGCTTTTACTTCTTTTATCTCTGCAGAAAGGGATTCTAATCTATTTTCAACCCCAGCTAGTATTCTTATTATTGTGATTCTAAATTCTGGTTCAGACATTTTGCTTGTAACTTTGTTGATTAAATCCCTGGCTATCATTTCTTCCTGCTCTTTCTTTTGGGGTGAATTTCTTTGTTTCATCATTTTGAAGGAAGAAAAGGAATTAATAAGGTAAAAATATTAAAATTAAAAAATTAAAAACAACACACAAAATAAATCAAATAAATGATGCTAGATCCTAGGTGTGTTTTGGCCTGGTTGTTGAAAGAAGCTTGATAGGTTAGAGAGAAAAGGGGAAGATAAGAAAAGAAAAAAAAAAAGGAAAATGTTTGAAAATTTGAACAAATGAATGCAATGAAATAGAATAAAATGAAACGATGGAAGTAAAGTAGAATTTGAAAATTTTACATAAAAGTAAAAAAATAGGTGAAAAATTTAAGGAAAAATATTTTTAATAAAAATTGAAAATAAAAATAAATTTTTCTTTTTGTATTCAAGAAAAGAAATGAAAAAGAAAAAATTGAATAGATGCATCAGCGAACAGACTGAAATATCATTTTCCCCTAGAAAGTCAAACTATGAAGCATATTATAGTCTGTAAACTAAGCAGTTGGAGAGACGTGTGGTGTTCCTGAAGAGCGAGGTTGACCCAGTTGGGCAGGGCTTAGTGTAACGGCTCTGTTCTGCACTAGATGGTGTTGCTTAGCTTACTGGAGTGGATTGTTGTGGCCCTTGTATGTGTTTATGTGCATGTGCAGGAGGGGTGAAAATGGCGTTACCCAGCTACCCAGTCTCTAGTATTGGAACTCTGTCCACCCCGATCAGCAATTGCACACCTGTCCTTTGTCTCTGGCTTCTGTCCACTCCCCACTTTTACACTGTCTGTGACCAAGCTATCAGGTTGCCAGGCGTTACCTCCCTCCTGAGTTTTATCTCAGATGCGGCTGTGTTTCCCAACCCCTCACTTCTGAGGGACTGTGAATTTGACCTGCTCAGACCTTCTGGGGGAGGATCTCACCGAGCAATGGCCAGGTGCTAGCCAGGCCGCAGGAATGTTCACGGGATCATGCTGCTGCAGATGCCCAGAGACTGTGGCTGGGTGCCAGACCGCATCAGAAAAAGTTCATGCAATCATGTAGCAGCAGCATTTCAGGGATTATGGAAAATCACAACACACATCTGGCTTCCCTTTTTAATGTCCTTGTTCCAGCACCAGTGAATGTGGTTGTCTCTGGGGTCTGCCTGGACCTCTGGCTGTGGGGTGGCTGCACAGCCTCTACCAAATGTCCTCCCAGCAGGGGAACTGCCTCTTCCCGTGTGGCCCGAGGACTCCTCAGACCTCACTCTCTGCTCTGGGGATTTTCCCTTCCCACCAGAGCACCTCGAGGTATCGAGCTGTGGATTTTCAGCCTCTGCACTCCTGCTGTTTATAGAGTCCTATTGGAATTTAAACCCTCTCCTTTCTCCCTTTTTTGTTCAGTCCCTGCAGCTGTTTCCACTTTTCCACTTTCTCTCCAGCTGCTTTTTTTTTGAGGGGGGTGCTTTTCCTGTACTCTCCCCCCATCTCTGTCCTCTCTCCACAAGCAAAAACAGCTCCCTGCCCTCCGCGGCTTCTCTCTCCCCCAGTTCACCTCTCCACACCACATACATGTTGAGTTCTGTGGTTCAGATTGTGCAGATTGTTGTGTTAATCCTCAAATAAGTTTTCTAGGTGTGCAGGATGGTTTAGTGTTGATCTGGCTGCATTTCATGGCCGCGAGATGCAAAAAAACCTTCCATGCTGTTCCGCCATCTCGGCCCCTCTGTTTTCAGTGATTTGGCCATTATGAAAAATGTTGTTCTGAACTTCCTTATATTTACATGTAAATCACTTCACGATTGTGTTTCTCAATAACATTCTAGGAGTGGAATTGCTGTTTTATAGTCTATAAATACCTTCAAAGCTTTTGATACACAAAGATCAATTGCCTGCCAGAAATGTTTGCTCTAAATTTTATTCTCACTAACATTGTATACAAGTGTTAATTTTCATATTCCCTCACCAGCAATGGCTATTTATCAAGTTTTAAAAACTCGGCCAGTTTTGGTGTACGCAGGTGGCTCAGTTGGTTGAGTGTCAGGCTCTTGACTTTGGCTCAGGTCATGATCTTGGTTCATGAGTTTGAGCCCCACATTGGATCTTAGCTGATGGCACAGAGCCTGCCTAGGATTCTCTCTCTCCCTGTCTCTCTGCCCCTCTTCTGCTCATGTTTTTTCTCTCTCTCTCTCTTTATCAAAATAAATATGTGAACTTAAAAAAAAAACTTGGCTAGTATCATAAGTAAAACTGGTACATATTAGCTAATTTAATCCTTCATTTGCGAATTACTTGCTAATGACATCTGCCCGTTTAAACTTGGGGTGCTTTTCATTTTTGTCATGATTTATAATGGAACTCTTTATCCTGTTACTACCACTATGACGATGACAACGATTACTGCTACCAGCACCAGATATTTACACTGGATTCACTTTTTTTTTAAAGTTTTTAAATCTTTATTTATTCTTGAAAGGGGAGAGATGGAGTGCAAGTAGGGGAGGAACAGAGAGAGAGGGAGACACAGAATCTGAAGCAGGCTCCAGGCTCTGAGCTGTCAGCCCTAGAGCCCAATGCAGGGCTTGAATTCATGAACCGTGAGTTCATGACCTGAGCCAAAGTCAGATGCTCAACCGACTGAGCCACCTAGGTGCCCCACACTGCATTCACTTCTATGAACTCCTTTGAGTTACAACAACCCTACAAAGCAAACAATGTTTTTATCTCAAAAAATAGATCACAAAACTGAGGTGAAGCAAAGTTAAATCATTTTCCCAAGGTGTAAGTAGTAGAGGCAAACTTTGAAACCAAATAACTTGTGTTAAAGGAGGGTGAGAGAGACACTGGTCCTTGTCTCATGGAGTCAAAGAATGAATCTCATGGGCAACAGAGAATGAGCAAAGTGATAGAGTTTACTAAGGAAAAGTATAAACCTGTTAAGAGTGAGAGAGGTCCTGACTGGGTAGCCTCTGAAGATTTCTGTCCCTGACTTTTTATTGGGACTTTATCAGAAAGTTTGTGAGACTCCACTGATGATCTAGCCCACATGGGTGCAGAATATTTTTTTCCTTTTTTTCCCTCCTAAACCCTGCTGCTTCTTCAGCCTCTCACTTGCAGCTGCAGTCTGGCTCTCTGAGGCTCCCTTGTTTCTCCCTGCCTAATATTAACCTTTTCCCTGTTTACTTGGGTGCACAATCATTGTCCTTATTGATTTTTTCCATTTATAGGCTGCAAATATTTCCCCCAGTTTATTGTTTTCATTTTATTATTGCTATGTCTTTATTTTTGTTATTTTTGTGTTTATTATTTTTTAAAAATATTTATTTATTTTTGAGGTGAGAGAGACAGAGTATAAGCCAGGGAGGGGCTGAGAGAGAGAGGGAGACACAGAATCTGAAGCAGGCTCCAGGCTGTGAGCTGGCAACACAGAGCTCAAGGCAGGGCTCAAACTCACAGACTGTGAGATCATGACCTGAGCCAAAATTGGACACTCAACCAACCGAGGCTCCCAGGTGCCCCAGTGTTTATTTTTAAAGAGAGAGAGAGAGAGAGAGAGAGAGAGAGAGAGAGAAACAGTATACATGAATGGGAGAGGAGCAGAGAGAGAAAGGGAGAGAGAGAATCCCAAGCAGGCTCCATGCTGTTAGTGCAGAGCCTGGTGCATGGCTTGATCTCACAAACCATGAGATTATGCATGACCTGAGCTGAAATCAAGAGTTGGATGCTTAACCAACTGAGCACTCCGTTCCTATGTTGTTAAATGCATGGAAGTTTCTAACGTTAATGGTCAAATATATATAAACATATTTCTCTCTCTCTCTCTCTCTGTCTCTCTCTCTCTCTTTTGGTTTCCACTTGCAGAGACTTGTTAAGAAAGTTCTTCTCTGCGTCAGTTTTAAAGGTATTATTTCATCTTTATTCTAATAATTTAATAAATACATTTAAATATATGTCAATACTAGATAACTAAGTTATTTTACTCAATGATATGAAATGATACCTAACTTTATTTTTTCCAATATTATGTCCTGGGTTATGTTTTTTTTTTTCTTTTCTCATTGTTTGAATGCCACTTATAAACCATACTAAATTACACCATGGTCTTTCCATTACATCCTTTTTGGATTTATTTAGACTTTAATTCCACAAATGGTTAAGATGGGCCAGTGGGGTGTTAAGTGTATATGTCCCCTTTGCAGTTCATTAGGTACTGAGATCCTAGTGGGGATGAATGAAGTGTTCCCTGGCTCATGAAGCTAATAGTTCAGTGAGTCTGGGAACTAAAATAAGAATTTATAATAAACTCAGATAGGTGCTATCAGTGGGGACACAACCAGGGTTATATAATCTAGCTAAGAGAAACAGAGAAATCTTTCTTAATGAAGGAAAATTTAAGCAAAGGTCATGCATTCTGGACATGAAATTATTCATCGCTTATAATTTTATTTTTGGGGTATTGCTTAAAATTTTTTGTATTAATAATGTCTAATATAATACATCATATGGACCCATAAATGCATATATGTTTAGTATATGTCACTTTTCTATAGCATCATTTATGTTGTATTTTGTTTAATGTCTATTTATTTATTTTGAGAGAGACAGAGAACGAGCAGGGCAGGGGCAGAGAGAAAGGGTAGAGAGGATCTTAAGCCAGCTCTGTACCATCAGAATAGAGCCTGATGTGGGGATCAATCTCACAAACCGAGAGATATTGACCTGGGCTAAAACCAAGGGTTGGATACCTAACTGACTGAGGCTCCAGGTACCTCTAAGTTGTTTATTTCATCTATTAAAGGCTGAGAAATATATTCTAAGTTCCTACTACTATTATTCTGTCAATGTTATATTGCATCTTCAAAAGTTTTTTTTACCATATATTTTTTCTACTTTTTCCAGCTTTACTTAGATATAAATAACATATAACCTTGTGTAAGTGTAAGGCACGCAATGTGATGATCTGAAATACATATATATTGAGATATGTTTATGACAATAAAGCTAGTTAACATATCTACCATATCACATAGTTACTGTTAAGATCTACTCTCTTAACTTTCAAGTATACAATATGGTATTGCTAACTAGAGCCACCATGCTGTACATTATATCCCCAGAACTTATTCATGTTATAACTGGAAGTTTGTACCCTGTGACCACTTTCACTATCCCTTCCACTTCCACTGTGATTTTCCCCCAACCCTCCCCCCCCTCCCCCAACAACCACCAATCTACTGTCTTGTTTCTGAGTTCGGTTTTTCTTTTTTTAGATTCCACGTATAAGTGAGGTCATATGGTATTTGTCTTTCTTTGTCTGACTTATTTAACTTAGCATGATTCCCTCAAAGTCTATCCATGTTGTTCCAAATGGCAGAATTTCTTTCATTTTTATGAAATGAAATGTATATACATGTTCCATCATGTATATTTATATCACATTTTCACTATCCTTTCTTTTTTTTCCACTATGAAAAATGTTTATTGGGAATTTTTAGTGACATAGAAAAATGAAGTTAACTAACGTAAAATTTAATAGTAAGTGTGGTATCAACTATGGTTTTTTTTTATTAATTTAAATTCAAGTTAGTTAACATACAATGCAGTCTTGGCTTCAGGAGTAGAACCCAGTGATTCATATCTTACATATGATACCCAGTGCTTACCCCAACAAGAGCCCTCCTTAATGCCCATCACCCATTTAGCCCATCCCCCCACTCACCTACCCTCCAGCAACCCTCAGTCATTATCCTTTCAACCACTGATGGACACTTCAGTTGTTTCCATGTCTTAGCTGTTGTGAATAATGTGCAGTGAACATTCTGATTTCTGATTAACCTAGCTAAAGTTTTGTTATTTAAAAATTCATTTCATAGAAAAGTCTCTTAGTTTTATTAACTTTTGTATTATTTTCTTATTCTCTATTTTATTAATTTCTGCTCTAAACTTTTTTATTTTTTGCCTCCATCCTGTTTTCCATAGTAGCTCTACTAATTTATATTCCTACCGACAGTGCACCAGAGCTTCCCTTTCTATGTTCTCTTTGCTATCTTTAGGCTTAATTTGTTTCTCATTTCTGGTTCTTCAAAGTGCAGAAATAGGTTGTTTCTTTGACATCTCTCTTTTTTCTTAATGTATGCATTTATCACTATAAATTTCCCTTTAGAACTGCTTTTCCTGTATTCCCTAAGTGTTGGTATGTGTGCTTCCACCTTTGTTTGTCCCAAGATATTTTTCCATTTTCGATCCATTGGTTGTTCAGGAGTGTGTTATTTAATTTACACATATTTGTGAGTTTACCAGCTTTCTTTCTCCTGTTGCTTTCTAGTTTTTTACCATTGTGTTCAGAAACGATATTTGTTATTATTTCTGTATTCTTGAATTTGTCGAGACTTGTTTTGTGGTCTAACATATTATCTACCCTAGAAAATGCTCTGTGTGCACTTAAGAATATGTAATCTGCTGCTGTTGGGTGGAATATTCTGTACATATCTGTTAGTCCATTTGGTTTATACAGCGTTGTTCAAATTTGCTTTTTTCTTATTGATTCTCTGATGATTCTCTGTATACATTGTTGGGAGTGGTATATTATAGAACCCATATATTACTATATTGCTAGTTACTTCTATTTAGTTGTCATAGTATTTGCTTTATATATTTAGATGATTTGAATATGAGTGCATAAATATTTACAACTGTTTTATCTTGATGAATTGACCCCTTTATCATTATATAATACTCTTTGTCTTTTTCAACCATTTTTAGCTTAAAGTCTGTTTTGTCTAAGTACAGATATCCTTGCTCTCTTTTGGTTACCATTTGCCTGAAGTATCTTATTCATCCTTTCATCCTCAGTTTGTGTTCTTTTCTTTTTAAATAAAAAAAATTTTTTAATGTTTATTGGTCTTTGAGAGAGAGAGAGAGAGAGAGAGAGAGAGAGACAGACAGACAGAATGTGAGCGGGTAAGGGGCAGAGAGAGAGAGATGCAGAATCCAAAGCAGGCTCCAGGCTCTGAGCTGTCAGCACAGAGCCTGGTGTGGGGCTTGAACCCATGAACTGGGAGATTGTGACCTGAGCCAAAGCCAGATACTTAGCTGACTGAGCCACCCACTCAGTTTGTGTTCTTAAAGCTAAAGTGAGTCTCTTTTAGGTAGCGTCTCATTGGATCTTACTTCTTATTTCATTTTTATTTTTTATTTATTTTTAAAATTTAAAATTTTATTTAAATTCAAGTTAGTTAACATTTAGTGTAATAATGATTTTAGGAGTAGAATTTAGTGATTCATCACTTATGTATAACACCCAGTGTTCATTCCAACAAATGCCCTCCTTAATGCCCATCACCCGTTTAGCCCATCCCCTGCTGAACAACCCTCCAGCAACCCTTGGTTTGTTTTCTATGTTTAAGAGTCTCTTATGGTTTGCCTCCCTCTCTCTTTTTATCTTATTTTTCCTTCCTTTCCCCTATATTCGTCTGTTTTGTTTCTTAAGTTCCACATATGAGTGAAATCATATGATATTTATCTTTCTCTGTTGTCCATCAACTGACGATAAAGAAGATGTGTTATATATATATGTAGAATATGACTTAGCAATAAAAAAGATGTATATTGTATGATCTCACTTCTATGTGGGCTCTAAAAAACCCCAAACTCTTAAAAAAAGAGATCAGATTTGTGAGTGCTGGAGGTGGGGATTGGGGGACGGAATTGGGTGAAAGTAGTCAAAAGGTACAAACTTCCACTTATAAGATAAATAAGCACTAGGGATGTAAGGCACAACATGGTGACTATGGTCAACACTGCCATATGGTATATTTGAAAATAGGGTATATTTGGTACTCTTAGGATATACTCTCTCAGAATATATCCTAAGAGTTCTCATCACAAGGAAAAAACCTTTTTTCTCCCTTTTCTTTTGTATCTGTAGGAAATGATTGAATATTACTAAATTTATCGTGGTAATCATTTCACAACACATGTGAGTCATTTTGCTGTACCCCTTCAAATTATACAGTGTTGTATGTCAATGATTTCAATGTATGCCAATGAAACTGAAAAACATCTCAATTTTCAACTACTTGTTGCTAGTACATAGAAATACAATTGCTTTTCTTTATTGATCCACCAATTCACATATGTCATGAGTTTAGCTAAACAACTCCATGATATTGTCTCCATTTTTTGTGACTACATGGTCTTTAGGGGCCTTGGACAGATACTAGCCCCTCCTGCAAGCCCACATTCTAGATAACAGCCCACAGATTCACAAACAAATGTGAACAGTTCCTGGTAGGACTCCCCTGTCAGTCCTTGCGAACGTCATCTCTCCTACTCTCCCAGGGCCTCCCATTATACACCTCTGCAATAAGACTCCCATGAAATTGATCAAAACCTCATTTTTGTTCATTTACATTGATCAATCGGGACTTACTATGGGAACCCCAAAGCGCTCCACCTGTGGACCCTAATGAAGGCATGTGCTTCAGGTCCTGTTGCTCTCTCTGCCTCACCCTGTCTTGACTTCTTTGTGTGGCCCCTTTAAGCCCCTTGCTATACATTTCCTCCAGGACTTGTGAGTAATAAACATCTCTGTTTCAGTTCCCTTGCGGTCTGAACTGTGGCTCACCATCTGATACCCCAGGGCTCTACTTAACAAGTGTTAATTTAACGAAGTCACAAGAAAGTGCTAATCTCTTCTGGAAACAGCCTTGCAGACACACTCAGAAATAATATTTTACAAGCTACCTGGGCATTCCTCAGCTCAGTCAAGTTGACACATAAAATTAACGAGCACAGTCTATTAATATGATCATTACATTCATGGTGTTATGAATATATATATTTTTATCTTTTATTTTTTTAATTTAATATTTTAATGTTTTATTTTTGAGAAAGAGAGAGTGAGAGTGCGAGCAAGCAGGGAGAGAGAGAGAGAGAGAAAGAGAGAGAGAGAGAGAGAGAATCCCCAGCAGGCTTCACACTGTCAGTGCAGATCAGGAGGTGGGGCTCAAACTCAGGAACTATGGGATCATAACCTGAGCTGAAGTCAGATGCTTAACTGAGCCACCCAGGTGCCCCAATGATGTTTTGACTATTAAACCAACTTGACATTCCTAGGAAAAACCCCATTTGGTCTTGATGTATAATTCTTTTATTATATTGTTGACTTTGATTTGCTAAAATTATATTTAATTTTTTTACATCTGTATTATGAAGGTTACTTATCTGTAGTATTATTTTTGTAGAACATTGTTATCAGGTTTTGGTATCAGGTTAATGCTGGCCTTGTAGAATGAGTTGGGAAGTATTCTTCCATTTTCTGGAAGAATTTATATAGAACTTGTATTTCTTCTTGAACTGTTTGAATTGACTGAATTTACTAGTGAAGTCATCAGGCTCTAGGTGTTTCTTAAATGCAACGTTTTATTAAAAAATGTTTTTAATTTTTTTTTGAGAGAGAGAAAGAAAGATAGAGTGTGAGCAGGGGAGGAGCAGAGAAAGGAAGACACAGAAACTCAATAAGGGCTCCAGCCCCGTGCTGTCAGCATAGAGCTTGATGTGGGGCTCAAACTCACAAACTTGTGAGATCATGACCTGAGCCGAAGTCAGATGGTTAATCAACTGAGCCAACCACGTGCCCCTAAATGCAGCTTTTAAAATAGATGTAAGACTTCAGGTTATTTGTTTCTTTTTGGGAGGTGAGAATTCTACCACTGAACCCCTAATGCCTTGCTTTATTTGTTTGTTTTGGAGTGTTACACAGCCTGACTGTAGTTAATGAGATCAGTGGGATATAGAAGACTCCGCTGTAGACTTGCCCCTGGGTCTCCCTGGCATATATGGGTTTTTCATAATCTGGCGATGAAGCACACTCAGCATGATTGAGAAAGGACTCTTAAGGAAGTGTCCAGAAGCTCCTGGGCCTCTCTGTATTTGCCTTCACTTTCTCCTGTGGTTCTTTATCTTTTGTCTTTATTAAAGCCTATGTGTGCAGGGGCGCCTGGGTGGCTCAGTCGGTTGAGCGTCTGACTTCGGCTCAGGTCATGATCTTGTGGTCTGTGAGTTTGAGCCCTGAGTCGGGCTCTGTGCTGGCAGCTCAGAGCCTGGAGCCTGCTTCCGATTCTGTGTCTCTCTCTCTGTCTGTGCCCCTCCCCCACTCATGCTCTGTCTCTCTCTGTCTCAAAAATAAATAAACATTAAAAAAAAATTTAAAGCCTATGTGTGCATACTTTGTGGAGTCTTGTGGGTCCTTTGTGAATCTGCAATATGACCGACCATGTATCAACCCTGTGGCAAGTATAAGTATCTCCTTATTTGTGAATTTTCTTTTCTTTCTTCTTTATAAAAAAATCATAATCATATCCATAAGTGAGGTTTTGTTCGTTTAGCTTTTCTGCACTCCTTGGTGTTCATTTCCTTTTGTTCCCTCTTAAAAAATCATTTTATTTTTTTCTTATCATGATAAGTATACTCTTTAATTCTCATCCCTCTTTGCCCCATCCCCCCACCCACCTCCCATCTGGTAACCATCAGTTTGTTCTCTTTAGGCGAGAGTCTGTTTCTTGATGTATGTATCTCTCTCTCTCTTTTTCCTTTGCTCATTGGTTTTGTTTCTTAAATTCCACATATGAGTGAGATCATATGGTATTTGTTTTTCTCTGACTTATTTCACTTAACATTATACTCTCTAGCTCTATCCCTGTTGTTACAAATGGCAAGATTTCATCTTTCTTATAGCTGAAAATGTTTCATTGTGTATATATATATATATACCACATCTTCTTTATCCATACATATATTCATGGAAACTCTGCTGCTTCCATAGTTTGGCTATTGTAAATAATGCTGCTCTATAAACATAGAGGTGTATGTATCCCTTTGAATCATTGTTTGTTTTTTTTTTGGGTAAATTCCCAGTAGTGTGATTCCTGGATCATAGGGTAGTTCTATTTTTATGTTTTTGAGGAAACCCTGTACTGTTTTCCACAGTGGCTGCACTAATTTGTATTCCCACCAACAGTGCTAGAGAGTTCCTTTTTCTCCACATAATTGCCAGCACTTGTTTCTTTATTTTATTTTTTTAATTTTAGCCATTCTGACAAATGTGAGGTGATATCTCACTGTGGTTTTGATTTGTATTTCCCTGATGACGAGTGATGTTGAGCATCTTTTCACAGGTCTGTTGGCCATCTGTATGTCTTCTTTGGAGAAATAATCTGCTTATGTTTTCTGCCCATTTTTATTGGATTATTTGGTTTTTGAGTATTGAGTTGTATCAGTTCTTTGCATGTTTTGGATACTAAGCCTTTACAGGACATGCCATTTGCAAATTTCTTCTCCCATTCAGTAGGTTGCCTTTCAGTGTTGTTGATTGTTTCCTTCGCTGTGCAGACACTTTTTATTTTGATGTAGTCCCAATAGTTTGTTTGTTTGTTTATTTATTTATAGTTTTCCTTTTTATTTAATCATAGATGGGTGAGGTAAACATGAACACAGCACAATTACTCTGGATCATTCTTCATATTGTATACACACCCAGACCAGTGAACGCAATTTGAAAGAATCCTGCAGTCAGCAATGACACACATACAGGTGTTCCTTCCCTTGCTCAAAAAAATTAAAAAACACACAAACTTAGAATCTCATCAGCGCACACTCTCCTGTGACAGATGATTCAGACATTAATAGCGGGTGCAAAGAAACTATACGCCGACACACATATAACCTTTGTTAATGAAACAACAGAAGCAGCCATAATGATTAAGATACATTCAATTACTGGCAACTAGTTGTGCCCTAACGGCATTATCAAAAGAGAAATTATGCTGCAGATAAAAGCTATAAATACACACATAATGAGAAAAACAAACTGCAAGATCAATGCATGCATGTTTAATACTGGAAAAATCACAGCCCTCTGAAAGTTCCCCACATTTGTTTTGAAAGCCCTCTGCACTCAACTAAAATTAAAATGATCTTAAAAGGATAATACTTGCAAAGTTTACTTAAGTCTTTTCAGACACAGAAACTTCAATGGAAATAAGTGTTCAGAGTCATTTTCAAAACAGAACAAAAATCTATTCTTCTCACAACATGCAGGATTAAAAGGTCTATGCAACATGCGTTGCTCTATATTCCCAAAGACTAGGGAAAAACACCTCAAGTCAATTTTTAGTTTGCAGATGGTCAAAAGAGTTTGTATTCCAGCAGGGGTTCAAATCTTCTGGATCTTTTCACCGACAGCAACTGGGTTTTCTTTTCCAATTTTCTCCGCAGCATCAGTTTTGTAATTGTATGAGCAATTGTGCACGTCTGAGTAACGGTGTCCGCCACAGTAAACGTGTCCATTCAAACCCAGTTAAGTCCTACTTTCTTCCTGCACACAAAACAGCGGTTCTTCTTCTGTTTTGGTTTTTCAAGAGACTTGTTTTGCTCTTTAGATGGCTGCTGTGCTGTATCTGATACTGATACAGTCTTCCATTTCAGGTATTGCTTTGTCCACAGATGAACTGTATACTTGGGCACATGATACAGATTCTGATAACAGTGACTGATTTGATACAGGGCTTGGCAGTGCGGATGCAGATATGGAGTCTAGTGGTGACAGCGCCACGGGGATGCTGCAGCCTGCACGCTGTGCTGGGGAAGACTCAGACAGACTACTGACGGAACCAGGTGGGCCAACTTTACCATTACTATTATTCTGTCTTTGAAGAATGTTCTTTATAGCATACTGAACACATGCCATTTGTACAAGGGCTTCCATAAAATCCGCAGCCAGTAGAACAAAACATGGGCACTTGGCTGTGATTAGTTTATTGAGCCTTGTTTCTCTGTCGCACGCCCACAAAACCTGCACAATTTTCTGTTTCCCCATCAGTGTAGTTTTGCTTTTATTTCCCTTGCCTCAGGAGACATAGCTAGAAAAATGTTGCCATGGCAACAGAGATCATTGCCTGTGCTTTCTTTTAGGAGTTTTAGGTTTCTGGTCTCATATTTAGGTCTTTAATCCATTTTAAGTTTATTTTTGTGTGTGGTGAAAGAAAACAGTCTAGTTTCATTCCCTTGCACGTGGCTGTCCAGTTTTCCAAAAACCGTTTGTTGAAGAGACTGTCTTTTTCCCACTGGATATTCAGTCCTCCTTTGTCAAAGATTAATTGAATATATAATTGTGGGTTTATTTCTGGGTTTTCTGTTCTATTCTATTGACCTATGTGTCTATTTTTATGCCAGTACCATACTGTTTTAATTATTACTGCTTTGTAATATAACTTGAAATCTGGAATTGTGATATCTACAGTCTGTTTTTCTTTTTCAAGATTGCTTTGGCTATTTGGGATCTTTTGTGGTGTCATAAATTTTAGGATTGTTTGTTCTTGTTCTGTGACAAATGCTGTTGGTATTTTGATAGGCATTGCATTAAATCTGTAGATCGCTTTGGGTAGTATAGCCATTTTAACAATAACTGTTAGACTCCAACCCATGAGCATGGAATGTATTTCCATTTCTTTTTGTCATCTTGAATTTCTTTCCTCAGTGTTTTAGAGTTTTCAGAGTATAGGTCCTTTATCCCTTTGGTTAAGTTTACTCATAGATATTTTATTGTTTTTGGTGGAATTGTAAATGGGATTATTTTCTTAATTTCTCTTTCTGCTGCTTCATTATTAATGTATAGGAAGATGACACATTTCTGTGCATTGATTTTGTGTCCTGAGACTTTACTGAATTCTTCGATGAGTTCTAGTAGCTTTTGTTGAAGTCTTTAGGGCTTTCTGTATATAGTACCATGTTATCTGCAAATAGTGAAAGTTTTATTTCTTCCTTACTGGTTTGGATGACTTTTATTTCTTTATGTTGTCTAATTGCTGTCTAGGACTTCCAGTTGTATGTTGAATAAAAGTGATGAGAGTGGACATCCTTCTCTTGTTCCTGATCTTAGGGGAAAAGCTCTCAGTTTTTCACTATTGAGTATGTTGTTGGCAGTGAGTTTTTCATATAAAGCCTTTATTATCTTGAGGTATGTTCCCTTTAGACCCTCTTCGCAGAAGGTTTTTATCCTGAATGGATGTTATATTTTGTCAAATGCTTTTTCTGCATCTACTAAAGTGATCATATGGGTTTTATTCTTTGTCTAATTGATGTAACATATCATATTAATATTTTTACAAATATTGAAACACCCTAGAATCCTGGGAATAAATCCCACTCGATTATGGTGTATGATTTTTGTTGGATTTGGTTTGCTAATACTTTGTTGAGGATTTTTGCATCTATATTCATGAGAGATATTGACCTGTAGTAGTTGAGTTGTTGTTCTTTCTCCTCCTCCTCTTCCTCCTCCCCCTCCTCCTCCTCCTCCTCCTCCTCCCCCTCCTCCTCCTCCTCCTCCTCCTCCTCCTCCATCTCTTTCTTTTTCTTTGGGTTTCTTTATCTGATTTTGGTATCAGGGTGATACGAGCCTTATAGAATGAATTTCCTTTATAGAAAGGAATTCTCCTTTTCTTTGTATTTTTTAGGATAATTTGAGAAGAATAAGTATTAACTGTTCTTTGAATGTTTGGTAGAATTCACCTGTGAAGCTCTCTGGTCCTAGACTTTTGTTTTTTGGGAGTTTTTGATTACTGATTCAATTTCATTGCTAGTGATTGGTCTGTTTAAACTTTCTATTTCTTTCTGCTTTAGTTTTGGTAGGTTATATGTTTCTATGAAGTGACTTTAATTTTCTTTAGGTGTTTTTTGATGAACAAATCTCTTAATTTTAATTTAACCAAATTTATCAATCTTTTCATTCATTTTGTACTTAAACTAAGAAATCTTTCCCTACTCCCATGTTTAACAGCTACTCAGCTACTGTTTCTATTAAGCATTTTAAAGTTTAATTTTGAGAGGTGGTTTACTAAATCCATCTGGAGATGGTAGCTGTTTATTATATAGGTAGGAATCCAAAATATTTTTTTTTCCATTTGGGTCATGAGTTTCCATCTCCATTTACGTAATTGATCTTAGTTTCCTTGCTTTTTTGACATGCCTCCTTTGTCATACCCTAACTCCATTTATGCCTCTGTCTGTTTTAAAACATTTTATTACATCTGTCTTAGTTCAAGCTGCTATAATAAAATGCCATAGACTGGATGGCTTAAACAACACACTTTTATTTCTCACAGTTCTGGAGGCTGGAAGTCCAAGATCAAGGTTCTGGCAGATTTAGTGTCTGGTGGCATTTTCTTCCTGGTTTGCAGATGGCTACCTTCTTGCTTTATCTTTACATGGCAGAGAGAGAGAGAGACAGAGAGTAAGAGAGCAAGCTCTCTACTTTCATTTTAATGTCACTAATCCCATCATAGGGCTTCACCTTCATGAACTAATCTAAATGTAATTATTTCCCAAAGGCCTCACTTCCAAATACCATCATATTGGGGAATAGGGCTTCCGATGTATGAATTTGGAGTGGGGAACACAAACGTTTTATTGGTCAAACTATCCTATTGCCGGAACCATGCTGTTTTATTAATATTAAACTTCACAATAAGGCTTGATATTTAATAGAGCAAGTGCCCCTGTCCCTGATCCTGTTTCTTTCTTTAAAAATAATTTTTAAAAAATGTTTATTTTTGAGAGAGAGAGAGAGCATGAGCAGGTAAGGGAAGGGCAGAGAGGGGGGATAGATGATCCCTTTGGATCCATGCTGGGTTCCATGCTGACACCAGAGAGCCCAAGTGGGGCTCAAACTCACAAACTATGAGATCATGACCTGAGCCAAAGTTGAATGTCCAATCAATTGAGCCACCCAGGAGCCCCTGATCCAATTTCTGAAAAAGGTTTTGACTCTTGTTGGTTCTTTGCTCTCCCACATATATTTGGAATGAGCAAGTCAGATTACATGAAAAACCATGATGGGGTTTTGATTGGAATTGTACTGTATCTATACATCATACACTAGTTAAAAGGGAATAAAGTACAATTCATTATTGGTAAGGAAGGATCTTATTTATTGGCTTGATTTCTCTCCCCATTTACTTAAGTCTTCTTAAAAAACATCTTTTTTTTTTTTTTTTTTTTTTTTTTTTTTTTTTTTGAGAGAGAGAGGAGAGAGAGAATGACCAGGGGAGGGACAAAGGGACAGGGAGAGGGAGAGAGATAATCTTAAGCAAGCTCCATGTTGGGCATGGAGCCTTCTGAGGGGCTTGATCTCATGACTGTGAGATCATGATCTGAGCCGAAATCAAGAGTCGGAGGCCTAACTGACTAAGCTACGCAGTTGCTCTGGTATTTTGTGCCTTTCAAGGAAGTTTCCTTTCATCTAAGTTAAAAGCATAAAGTTGGTTTATAATATTCCCTTATTATCATTTTAATGACTGTAAGAATCTGTAGTAATATCTCCTATTTTATTCCTCATATTGATACTTTGTGTCTTCTTTCATTCCCCTCTTTTTTGTGTGTGGCTACATGTTTATGAATTATCTTATTATGTTCAAATAGCAAATTTTTGGTTTCATTTGTTTTCCCAATCATTTTGGGTCCGTTTTGTATTTTACTGATATTTACTCTATTTTTTTTAACTTCTGCTTTCCTTGGATTTAATTTGCTGTGCCTTTTCTAGTTTATTAAGATGGAAGCTTTGATTTGAGAACATTCTTTTATAATTTAAATATTTAGTGCTATAAGTTTCTTTCTAGACACTGTTTTGACTGCTACCATGTATACTGATATGTTGTGTTTTTGTGTCACTCACTATAAAATCTTTTCCAATATTTCTTATAATTTTTATTTGATTCATGAATTATTTAAGAGTTCATTGTTAATTTACATATATTTCTAAGGTTTTAAATATCTTTTTTCCAGTCTTATAGAGATATAATTGACATATAACATTTTAAACTTAAGCATACAATGTGATGATTTGATATACTTGTATATCTTGAAATTATTACCACAGCAATGTTAGATAACACTTTCATTACCTTACATAATTACCATTTCTTTACAATGGTGGGAGCATTTAAGATCTACTCTCTTAGCAACTTTCAAGTACGTAATACAGTATTGTTACCTGTAATCACCATGCTGTACACTAGATCCCCAGAAATGATTCATCTTATAACTGGAAGTTTGTAGCCTCTGATAATCTAGCCATTCCTCCCACCAGCCACCATTGGCAATCACTATTTTAATCTCATTTCTAGGAGTTTGGCTTTTATAGATTCCACATACAAGTACAATCATACCATATTTTTCTTTCTCTGTTGAACTTATTTCGGCAGTGTAATGTCTTCAAGAGTCATCTATATTGTCCCAAATGGCAAGATTTCCTTCTTTCTCATGGCTGATAATATTACTCTGTGTGTAATAGTGTGTGTAATAGTGTGTGTGTGTGTGTGTGTGTGTGTGTGTGTGTATCTTATCACCTTTGTCCATTCATTCATCAATGGACGCTTAGGTTCTTTTCACATCTCGACTATTTTGAATAATACTGCAATGAACATAGGAGCACAGATAACTCTTTGAGATCACATTTTCATTTCCTTTGGATAAATACCCAGAAGTGGGATTGTTAGCTCATACGATAGTTCTATTTTTAATTTTTTGAGAAATCTCCATGTTGTGTTCCATATTGACTGCACCAAATTTATGTTCGTTTCAACAGTGCACAAGAGTTACATTTCTCCATTTCCATACCAACACTCGTTTGTTTGTCTTTTTTTTTTTTTTTAAATAATCTCTATGCCTAGTGTGGGGTTCTAACTCATGATCCTGAGATCAAGAGGCACATGCTCTACTGACTGAGCCAGCCAGGTGCTCGTTGTCTTTTTAATGATACCATTCTAACAGATGTGAGGTGATATCTTATGTGGTTTTTGATTTGCATTTCACTAATGATTAGTGATGTTGAGCACCTTTTCATGTACCTGTTGGTCATCTGTATGTTTTTTTCTTTTGTTTCCAAAATTACTTGTTTAATTAACTTTTTAAATTACATCCAAGTTAGTTAGCACATAGCGCAACAATGATTTCAGAAGTAGATTCCTTAATGCACCTTACCCATTTAGCCCATCACCTCTCTCATAACCTCTCCAGTAACCCTCTGTTTGTTCTCCATATTTAAGAGTCTCTTATCATCTCTATGCTTTTTTTTTTTAGAAAAGAGTTGATTCAGGTCCTCTGCCCATTTTAAATTGCATTTTTTTTTGGTTTGCTTGTTTTCTTTTTCTTTTTCTTTCTTCCTTTTTTTTTTTTTTTTTTTTGCTATTGAGTTATAGGAGCTTCTTAGGTATTTTGGATATTAACTCCTTATCAGATAGATGGTCCCAAATATTCTTTCCCATTACATATGTTGCTGTTTTGTTGATTGTTTCTTTTGTTTTGCAGAGCTTTGTAGTGTTATGTAGTTTCACTTATTTATATTTGCGTTTCTTGTACTTTTGGTGTTATATTCCAAAAGTCTTTGCCAAGGCCAATGTAAATGAGCTTTCCCCTATGTTTCTTCTAGGTACTTTGGGGTCTTACAGTTAAACTTTTCATCTGTTTTGAGTTAATTTTTGTTAATGGTGTAAGATAGTGACCCAGTTTCATTCTTCTGCATATATTCAGTTTTCCTAAAATCATTTATTGAAGACACTGTTCTTTGATCATATATGCATGGGTTTATTTCTGGACTCTTTATTATGTTCCACTTGTCTATGTGTTTTCATGCAAGTATCATATGTTTTGATTACTATAGCTTTGTGGTAGTTTGAAATCAGCAACACACTACCTCTAACTTTGTTCTTTTTTTTAAATGTTTGTTTATTTTTGAAAGAGAGAGATGGAACACAAGCAGGGAAGAGGGTGACACAGAATCTGAAGCAGGCTCCAGGCTCTGAGCTGTTGACCTAGAGCCTGATATGGGGCTCAAACTCACAAACCGCAAGATCATGACCTGAGCCGAAGTCAGACACTTAACTGATGGAGCCACCCAGGTGTCCCCCAGCTTTGTTCTTCTTATGCAAGATCACTTTGGCTATTTGGGATCTTTTGTGGTTCCATACAAATTTTAGGATTTTTTTTTCTTTTTCTGAAAAAATGTTGTTGGAATTTTGATAAGGATTTCATTGATTATTTGGATGGCTGTGGGCAGTATGGACATTTTAACAATATTAATTCTTCCAATCTACAAACGTAAAACATTTTTCATCACAGTCTCATAGTTTTCAGTGTACAGATCTTTCACCTCCACTGGTTTAACTTAATCCTAAGTATTTGATTTGTTTTTGATGTATTGTGTATTTGATGCTGTTTTGAATGGAATTGTATTTGATGCTATTGTGAATGGAATTGCTTTCATTATTTATCGGACATTTCATTGATAGTGTATATACAGGCAGCTGATTTCTGTATATTGATTTTTAATCCTACAACTTTTGTATCCATTGATAAGTTCTAACAGTTTTTTGGTAGAGTCTCTATGGTTTTCTATATAGAAGATCATATCATCTGCAAAGTAAGACAATTTTATTTCTTCCTTGGATCCCTTTTATTCCTTTTTCTTGCCCTATTGCTCTGTCTAACATTTCCAGTACTATTTTGAATAGGAGTGGTGGGAATGGGCACCCTTGTTTTGTTTCTGATCTTAGAGGAAAAGCTTCTTCCTTAGTCTTCTGAGAATTTCTTTCTCAAAAGAAAGATGATTTTCCATTTGTTTGTGTCTCCTTCAATTTCCTTCATAAGTTTTCTATAGTATTCAGCATACAGATCTTTTACATCTTTGGTTAGGTTTATTCCTAGGTATTTTATGGTTTTTGGTGCAATTGTAAATGGGATTGATTCCTTGATGTCTCTTTCTGCTGCTTCATTATTGGTGTATAGAAATTCAACCGATTTACATACATTGGTTTTGTATCCTGCAACTTTGCTGAATTCATGGGTTACTTCTATCAGTTTTTTGGTGGAATCTTTTGGGTTTTCCACATAGAGTATCATGTTATTTGTGAAGAGTGAAAGTTTGACTTCCTCCTTACAGAGTTGGATGCCTTTTATTTCATTTTGTTGTCTGATTGCTGAGGCTAGGACTTCCAAGACTATGGTGAATAACAGTGAGAGTAGACATCTCTGTCATGTCCCCGGCCTTCGGGGGAAAGCTCTTAGTTTTTCCCCATCGAGGATGATATTAGTGATGGGTCTTTCATAGATGGCCTTTATCATCTTGAGGTATGATCCTACTTTCTTGAGGGATTTTTTTTAATCAAGAAAGGATGCTGTCTTTTGTCAAATGCTTTTTCTACATCTATTGAGAGGATGAATAGATCCTCTTATCCTCTCGTTTATTAATGTGATGCATCACATTGATTGATGTGCAGATATTGAACCAGCCCCAGGAATAAATTCCACTTGATTGTGGTGAATAATTCTTTTAATATCTTGTTGGATTCAGTTAGCTAGTACGTTGTTGAGAATTTTCGCATCCATGTTCATCAGAGAAATAGATCTGTTAGGTCTCCTTTTTTATTGGGGTCTTTGTCTAGTTTTGGAATCAAGGTAATGCTGGCCTCATAGAATGAGTTTGGAAGTTTTCCTTCCATTTATATGTTTGAAACAGCTTCAAAAGAATATGTGTTAACTCTTCTTTAAATGTTTGGTAGAATTCTCCTGGAAAGTCATCCGGCCATGGACTCTTGTTTTTCAAGAGATTTTTGATTACTGATTCAATTTCTTTACTGGTTGTAGGTCTGTTCAAATTTTCTATTTCTTCCTGTTTCCGTTTATATGTTTCTAGGAATTTGTCCATTTCTTCCAGATTCCCCAATTTTTTGGCATATCATTGCTCATAATGCTTTCTTATTATTGTTTGTATTTCTGTGGTATTGGTTGTGATCTTTTTCTTTTATTCATGATTTTTTTATATGAGCCCTTTCCTTTTTCTTTTTGATCAATATGACTAGAGATTTATCAATTTTGTCAGTTCTTTCAAAGAACCAGCTCTTCGTTTAATTCATCTGTTTTTTTTATCATTGATTTTTGCTCTAATCTTTATTATTTCTTTTTTTCTGCTGTTTTGGGCTTTATTTGCTATTCTTTTTCCAGTTCTTTAGGTGTAAGGTTAGGTTGTGTATCTGAGATCTTTCTTCCTTCTTTAGGAAGGCCTGGGTTGCTGTGTACTTCTGTATTATGACTGCTTTTGCTGCCTCCCAGAGGTTTTGGGCTGTGGTGTTATCATTTTCATTGGCTTTTGTTGGGAGCCATCATGGGCCCACAGGTTGAGATGCCTCCCTGTGTGGAAATGGCAGATGTTTCAAGGTCTCCTGCCGACCAACTGGCACCCAATACTATCTCCTAATAACCTTTCAGGCCTGGACTTCTTGACCTGCTCTGGTTGGCCTCAAGAGATGTAATCCTCTTTTGTTTTACGGCATATGAAAAAAGGGACCTGGAGTGAGATGCCTTGATGGATAATATCTGAATGAGAGTAACCCAGCTAGAAGTTACCTCAAAGTTGCCACTTGGGGATAGGTTACACAAATTGATAGCAGTTATGAGTTGGCTAAAAATTAGTGTAACTTATGTAGATGTTAGGCCCCTATTGTGTAAATTCATTTACTCATAAGCAAAGGAACATTAGACAATTATGTCTCTACCAAGTAAGTTACCCTTCCCCCATTAACAATTAACATATGTCTTAAGGCAGCAATGTTTGTGCCACCTGCTTGCTCAAGGTTACAATAACAACCCTGCTTTCTTCTTGGCAAAAACAGTGTATGTTCATTAGCTTAGAAACAGAATTAAAAAAACAGCTAAGAGAAGACTCTCCTTCAAGGTCTGGGAAATTGACATTATACACATTATCTCCTTTCTTTAACTATCTTCTAAAAAAAGTAATATTCTTTGATGTAATGGAACTCACTGCCTATTAATAAAGATACTGAGACCAGCAAAACAGAGTTGTCTGCTGGTTCCAGAAACCAAGCAGTGCTCTTGAGTCATTCATTGTGCTGATACCATTCATCCTTTGGGGACTCCTGGACTTGCCGGAGCTGGTCTCCGGTAGGCTTCCGTGTACTTTTTAATTTCCTCTTTAATTTCATGGCTAGCCCATTCATTATTTTGTAGGATGTTCTTTAACCTCCCAAGTATTCACTGTATTTCCAAATTTTTTTCTTGTGGTTGATTTTGAGTTTCATAGCATTGCGGTCTGAAAATATGCAAGGTATGATCTTGATCTTTTTGTACTTGTTGAGGGCTAATTTGTGAGCCAGTATGTGATCTGTTCTGGAGAATGTTCCATGTGTGCCCCAGAAAAATGTGTATTTTTTCTGGATGAAATGTTCTAAATATATGTTCTGTTAAGTCCATCCAGTCCGGTGTGTCATTCAAAGCCATTGGTTTCCTGTGATTTTCTGCTTACATAATCTGTCCGTTGCTGTAAGTGGGGTCTTGAAGTAACCCACTATTATGGTATTATTATCAATGAGTTTATGTTTGTGATTAGTTGATTTATATATTCAGGTGCTTCCATGTTCGGAGCATAAATATTTACATTTGTTACATCTTCTTGGTGTATAGTTCTCTTAATTATGATATAATGCCCATCTTCATCTCTTGTTACGGTCTTTATTTTAGTATAAATATGGTTACTCCTGCTTTCTTTTGACGACCATTAGCATGACTGATGGTTCTCCATCTCCTTACTTTCAATCTGCAGGTGTCTTTAGGTCTAAAATGAGTCTCTTATAAGTAGCATATAGATGGGTTTTGTTTTCTTATCCATCCTGATACTCTGTGTCTTGTGATTGGAGCATTTAGTCCATTTACATTTAGAATGAGTGCTGAAAGAAATGAATTTGTGCCATTGTGTAGCATGTAGAGTTGGTGTTTCTGGTGATATTCTCTGGTCCTTTCTAGTTTTCATTGCTTTTGGTCTTTTTTGGTTTGTTTTGTATTTTCTCCACTCAAAGAGTCCCCCTTAAAATTTCTTGTAGGGCCGGTTTAGTGGTCATGATCTCCTTTAGTTTTTGTTTATCTGGGAAACTCTTTATCTCTCCTTCTATTTTGAATGACAGCCTTGGTGGATAAAGAATTCTTGGCTGTATATTTTTCCAATTCAGCACATTGAATAGATCCTGCCACTTTTTTCTGGTGTGCCAACTTTCTGTGGATAGGTCTGCTGCAAACCTGATCTGTAGGTTAAGGACTTTTTTCCCTTGCTGCTTTCATAATTCTTTCCTTGTGTGTGTATTTTGTGAATTTGACTATGCTATGACTTGTTGATGGTTGGTTTTTGTTGAAAGTGAGTTCTCTGTGCTTCTTGGATTTTGATGTCCGTGTCCTTCCCCAGGTTAGGAAAGTTTTCTGCTATAATTTTCTCACAGAACCCTTCTACCCCTTTTTCTCTCTCTTCATCTTCTGGGACTCCTATTATTTGGATGTTATTCCTTTTAATAAGTCACTGAGTTCTCTAAGTCTTGTATTCTGATGTTTTGTCTTTGTTTCCCTCCTATTTCTGCTTCATTATTCTTCATAATTTTATCCTCTATATCACTTATTTGCTGCTCTGCTTCCTCTATCCTTGCCATCTTGGCATCCATTTGAGACTGCAACTTGGTTATAGCACTTAACTTCAACTTGCTAGATTTTTGCTTCTTTTATCTCTGAAGAAAGGGATTCTGGTGTCTTCTATGCTTTTTTTCAACCCTAGCTAGTATTCTTATTATCGTGGTTCTAAATTCTAGTTCATACATGTTACTTATATCTGTGTTGATTAAGTCCCTGGCTGCCATTTCTTCCTATTTTTTCTTTTGGGGTGAATTCCTTCATTTTGTCATTTTGGAGGAAGAAAAAAAGTAATAAAAAATTAAAAATAAAACAAAAAGTCAAATAAAGGAAGCTAGATCCTGAGTGTGTTTTGGCCTGTTTGTTGAAAGAAGCTTGATAGAATAGAGAAAAAAGGGAAAAGAAAGAAAAAAAAAGGTAAGAGAAAATTTAAAAATGAAAAGAAATTATATAATATAACATAATAAAATAAATAAAATGAAATAGAATACAAAATTTAAAAAAATATAAAAAGTAAAGTAAAAAAAATAAAATAAAAATTTCTGTTTCCAAGAAAGAGAAAGAAAAGAAATAAAAAAGGAAACAATTTAAGCAAAAAAGAGAAGCAAAAAAAAAAAAAAAAAGACCAAATAAATGAACCAGCAAACAGAATGAAACCTGAATGAAGTTACATCCAGTTTTCCCTAGAACTGAAACCGTGAAGTACTTTTTAGTCCATATACTAGACAGGTGGAGTGACTTGTGCTGGTCTTCTGGTGGATGTGCTTGGAGGGCCTAGTTGGGTGGGGCTTTGTTGTAATGGCTCTGTTCTCCACTAGGTGGTGTTGATTACCATCTACTGTGGTAGATCTGTGTGCGCATGCATGTTTGTGCATGGGAGTGGTGGAAATGGCTTCACCCAGCTCCCTAGTCTCTGGCGCAGGAACTTTGTGCTCTGTCTGACCCACAGTCAGCACCTCTCCTTTGTTTCAGGCCTCTGTCTACTCCCTGCCTCTATCCTGTCTATGTCCAAGTTGTCCCCTTGCCAGGCGGCACCTCCCTCCAGAGTTTTATCTCAAATGGGGTTGTATTTCAAAACCCCACAATTCAGAGACCCCTGCAACTTGGATCCACACCAACTCTCTGAGGGAGGGTCTTGCTGAGCAATGGCTGGGTGCTGGCTTGCCCCAGAAAATGTTCATGTGATTGTGCAGTGGGAGAGTTTCATAGATTATGGCAAATCACAACACACATCTGGTGCCAGGTTTTGCCACACTGTAGCATCTTTGTATTGGGACAAAATACCAGCAATCATGGCTGCTCTCCAGGATCCAGTGTGACTTTTGCCTGTGGGGAGGCCATATGTCCTTTACCAAATGCACTCCAAGGAAACCACTTCTCCTTGTGTGGCACACGGACCCCTCAGACCTCGCTGCCTGCTTCTGGGGATTCACTCTACTTCCTCACCAGAGCACCACCAGACACTGAGCTCTAAGACTCAGACTCTGTGCTCCACTGTTTCTAGAATCCTGGTGGAATTGAAATCCTCTCCTTTCTCCCTGTCAATGGTTTTGAGGAACAGATTTCTTGTTCAGTCCCTTGTGAGTATTTTCACTCTTTCTCTCTTGCTCTAGCTACTTTTAGGAAGAGCGCTTTTCTTGCATGATCCCAATGTGCAGCACTCTCCCCCTTTCTCTTTCTCTCTCTGACCTCTCTGCAAAAACAGCTCCCTACTCTCCATGTCTTTTCTCTCCTCCAGTTCACCTCACCGCACCACATACCTACTGAGTTCTGTGGCTCAAGTTATGCAGATTGTTGTGTTAATCCTCAGATCAATTTCCTAGGTGTTCAAAATGGTTTGGTGCTGATCTAGCTGTGTTTCAGGGACAAGACAGGCTCAGCATCTCCATGCCGCTCCACCATCTTGACTCCTCTCTAGTTTTTTTTTTTTTTTTTATGGTGTCTTGTAAGTCTGATAGGCTTTTCTTCATTCCTTTTTATTCATTTTTCTTTTGCTCATCTTGATTAGATAATTTGAACTGATTTGTCTTTTAATTCACTGACTCTTTCTTCTGTTAAGACTGCTATTCAAGCTCTTAATTGATTTCTTCATTTCAGTCATTGTATTCTTCAGATCCAAAATTTCTGTTTGGTTCTTTATAATGTTTTCTATCTCTTTATTGAAATTCTCATTTTGTTTGTGTATTGTTTTCCTGATATTGTTATATCATTTATATATGTTTTCTTATAGTTCTCTGAGCATCCTTAGAACATTTATTTTGAAATTTTTTGTTGGATAATTCCTGTGTCTCCATTTCTTTGGGCCCATGTACTGGAGGTTTACTGTATTCCTCTGGTGGAATCATTTTCCCCTTTTTTCTTGATCCCTATAGCCTTGCATAGATGTCTGTGTGTTTGTAGGAGCAGTAACCTCTTCCAAATATTATAGACTGATTTTGGTAGGGGAAGACCTTTATCTATGAGTGGGGGCACACTATAGTATGCTGTAACCTAGGTCTAGTGATGCCGGGGTGTGTGGCAGCACTAGGTCTGGGGAGCATGATGTCTCTAGCTCAGGCTCGTGAGGCCCATAGCCTTGACAACTGCATGGACCCAAGCAAGCACTGCAGGGCATCTGCAGTGGCTGCAAGGGCTGCTAGAGCATCAGCAGTGCTTCTAGGGCTAATGGTTAGGGACCAGGTTAGGTAGAGGTAGGGCTGGAGGGGAATTCTTTCTAGTTAGGAAGTTCCCTCTATGTGCTAAGCAATGCTGGCTTGAGGGATGGGACGATGCTGCCAAAATATGCAGTCTTCATGTTGCTAAAATTTCTAAAAATGGACTTCTGAGCTTTGTGGGAGTGCTGTTGTTCACAGAACGCTATCTGACTGTTGATCATTTTGTGGGGTGGGTGGTGGGAATAGAGTCTGATGTCTCCAACTCTGCCATTTTGGTGATGTCACTTCTGAAACGCTTCTTTTTAAATAAAGTGTTCTTGAGTATAACAATTTAGATTGACAATTTATTTTTCTTTTGGATCGTCTAAGGCTTCATTCTACTCTGTACTGGCATCTCTCATTGTTTTTGGGGACTAAATGTTAGTATAGATGTTGCTAAGTTGGAGGTAATATGTACCAATTCCCTTAAACATTTTTTCTTTGTCAGGTTTCTACTATTATTATCATTTTAAAAAGAATAATTAGGTTATTTTGTAGTAACATATAACCCAAACTTCAGAAGATTAAATAAACACAATTTATTTATTCTTACACTACACATTCAGTTCAGGTTGGCAGGGCCTCTGCTTATAATTATTCAACTTCTCAAGTTGTTGAATGCCTCACTATCTTAGGCCACTACTTAATATGAGACCATAAGATTTTCTGTAGTAGAAGCATATAGTAGCTTTTATACACTTCCTAAAAAATTTTTTTTAAATGCTTATTTATTTTGAGAGAGAGAGAGAGACAAAGTATGAGCAGAGGAGGGACAGAGAGAGAGGGAGACACAGATCCGAAAAAGGCTCCAGGATCTGAGCTGTGAGCACAGAGCCTGACACAGGGCTCAAACCAACAAACTGCAAGATCATTACCTGACCTAAAGTTGGAAGCTCAACTGACTGAGCCAACCAGGTGCCCCTCTCTTGGTTATTGTTAATGGACCTTTGTTTCTTTGTGTGTTTATTCTTGACAATGTATGTGCCATTTTATTTATGAAAATTATTTATAGAAGTGATTTGAGGCCTAGTGTGAAGCCAATTTCTTCTGCAAGGATTTAAATTTATCCATGATTTTATGGCATCGTTAGTAGTAGGCCACCTTAATACAAGTGCAAAATTGATGTTATCTAGACACTCTAGAGATTCAAACTCTACATTTAATTTTATACAAGGGCATGTCTATTTCAGTTGGTATCCCAGCTTATTATGGAGACTGTGATCTGGTAGGTGTCTCATCTGGGTGTGGGTTTGGGATTTGATTTATGCCTCCTCACCATCAAAGGCCATGGAAAAAAACCACATTTTTCTTGTATAGGCTAATTCTGTCCAGGCAAAATCATTACACATTCCTGTGTCTGAATGAATTCCCATTTTCCTTTCAGATTTGACCTGATGTTTCCTTTCTATCTTATCAGGTCTTTAATCTTTTAAGATCATTTTTAGTATGCTTTATTCCACTTTTAATTTATTTTCAGGAGAAGAGATAACCTCAAATAACCAAGCTTGTATTACAAGAAAGTATTTTATGGAATTTTTAAGAGACATGAAATCATCTACTTACTTGTGTCACCAGTTAGATATAAGCTACCTGAAGGCAAAAACAAGATCTTATTATTGTCTACATTTACAGCAAATAGCACAGGACCTGCCTCTCAATCAATGATATCATCATCATCATCCCCAATTTCATCATCATTATCATCATCATTGCTATTTTGATGATGTTACTATTAATAATAGTTTCTTTTGTGCTTTTAGAATCCCATTTCAATCTGTTACCTCATGTCAGATTTTTAAAAAAACTGAGTATGTTTCATAGGATATCTCCCTTCTATCTCTTTTACCTTCTTCCCATTTATCTTTATTTCCTTACTGGGATGGTCCTCCCCAGGTACTATGGATAGAATTATGCCTTCTCTAAAATTCATATGTTGAAACTCTGGATCCCAATAAGACCTTCTTTTGGATATATGATCTTTAGGAGTCAATTAAGGTTAAATGAAGTCATAAGGGTGGGGCCCTAATCCAGTAGGATTCTTGGCCTTATAAGAGGAGAAAGAGAGAGAGAGATCTATCTCCATCATTCCCTGTGTACACACACTGAGAAAAAGTCATGCGAATACACGGTGAGATGGTACTGGCTTCCAAACCAAGAGAAGAGGTGTCAGAATGAAAACTGACTTGCTGGCACCTTGATCTTCGACTTCCCAGACTATAGAACTGTGACAAAATAAATTTCTGTTTAAGCCACCTAGTCCATGGTGTTTTGTTATGGCAGCCTGCCTGAGAAGACTAGCACCTAGGATTCTTTCCAAGTTCAGCATCTTCCCAGATGTTTCCCTTTTTGATACACCACTTCTGACTTCCAGAGTCGAAGCATACGGAGCCAGGTATAGACCTGAGCATTGCGAATGGGAACCCCAGGGACAAAGTCTTGATTACAGTATAGGAAACATTCTCCTTTTGCTAACCCCAGTTCAAAGCTAACAGAGATGATTCTAGGGCCTCAGGAAACTCACTTCTCTGTTCCTGACAGGCGAGCAGGAACTTAGTCTACTGGTGACAAACTGATATGACAAGAAAGAGGTGGTTTGGGTCCCAGTTCCAAGTAGGACCAAGGTCACAGAATTTGTCACTTAGGAAGAAGTCTTATTTGGATGACGCAATTAAGCCACTCACGTAATTCTCCATCTGGTCCACCCTGCTGTTTTCTGACTCTGGAGGGAACCCCTAAATTAGTAATATATTGCTGTACAACAAATTACTGCCAAACTTAGAAGCTTAAAGCAACAACTATGTAGTACCTCATGGTTTCTGTGAGCCAGGAATCTGGGCATAGCTTCTCTGGGTCCTCTGATTCTTGATCTCTCACAAGGTTGTCATTCCCTTAAGGTTCTAATGAGACTAAAAACCACCCAAACGTATTTACTTGGTGATTGGCAGCATTCAGCCCCTGGTGGACTGTCTAGCTGAGAGCCTCGGTCCCTTGCCGACTCTTGACCAGAGGCGTCTCTCAGTTCCTTGTGAAGTGGATATCTCCACATGCAGCTGAAACTATGGCAGTTGGCTTCCTCAGAGCAAGCAAATGAGAGAGCAAGACAGGTCAACGAGACACACCAGAGTCCTCTTGAAACATGATCTTTTAGGTGACATCTCATCCTTTTTTCCAATTTCCATTGCTAGATGAATGTTACTAGGTTCAGGTCACATTCAAGTGTGAGGAGGATTACATAAGAGTGTGAATATCAGGAAGCAGGAATCATCAGCGCATTTTAGAGGCTGTTTCCCATATCCACTCTTCTGAATTTAGCTGAGAGTGTTCTCTGTGAGACAGAGAAGGAAGTGGAAGATTCCTCCACTGACCACGGGAAGCCATGAACCATAACCAAGATGGAGGAATTTGGGCCCCTACCAGCCTTATGCAAATAAGCTGGGAGAAAAGTAGAATCTAGAGTCATCTGACGGCCTTACTTACTGTCTTGTGAGAAATAATTGTGTGCCTCTCTTCCCAACTCCATGTTCAGTGATGCCACATTGGTAGCTTAAAATTGACCACAGTGAGAGTGTGGTCAACAAATGCTACAGTGAGAGATTCCTACTCCTTCACCCCAACACTGCAGAGTGCTCATTTATTCATACTTACCAGAATACCACTGCATGGTCTCCTAAAATCTCCTGTGTCATGAGTTCTGTGTATGTGTCTCTCTTGCAGCCCTGGAGCTGAGGCTGAAGGATGGGAGACACCACTGTGAGGGGCGAGTGGAAGTGAAATACCAGGAACAATGGGGCACCGTGAATGATGACATATGGTACTTGGAGGCTGCAAATGTTGTGTGCATACAGCTGCAATGTGGAGATGCTCTTGATGCTCCCAAAGGGGCTCATTTTGGATCAGGAGTTGGACCCATTTGGTTTGATTTTATTCTTTGTAAAGGGACAGAATCAACTCTCAATGAGTGTTATTTTTCTGATATTCAAGACTACAGCAAGCAAAACGTTTTCCACAGTACGGATGCTGGAGTAGTCTGCTCAGGTAAGGCCTGTATGGTCTGGTGTGGGATCCCCAGTAATAGTAGCCTTGGTTTCATCCCCAGAAGAACTAACACTGTGGAATCACATATTTGGGTGAGGATTCCAGTCACACAGTGACTCCTAGAGTATTAGGTGTTCAGGGGACCATAAGGACTTGCTTGGCCCTGGAGGGTGAAGGCTCCAGACCCATGCATCACAGGGCCATTCAGAGCTCTATGATCTGTCATCAAAGGTAGGAAGGTGGACTAAAATGTTTCATTCAGATACAACCCAGCAATTGATGATACAAGTTTCATCATGGTAGCCCTTTTGTTTTCTTTCGTGAGATGGTCAGCTATGTACAGATAAAAGGGGGGTATGGGAGATGGGCAGGGAAATAAAGTTTATTACACTCACAGGTCCTAGAGACATGGAGTCACATCATGTGGCTCTGGAGCCACGGGAGAAGTGCCAGGGGAGCAGGCTCAACCAAGCAGGTGGGGAGCCAAGAAAGAGAATAAAAGCCTGTAGGCATATGACCCTATAGGGTCTCAGAGTGGAGTCTACAAGCAAAAGGCATAAGGAGACTTCACTGGTTCATCTGAATCTTACTAGGTCACAGTCTGAGGAGGGAAGGAAGAGGTGTTTGCGGCAGGTGTCAGTTTTATCTCCTTGGTACACCTGGTCACCTGGGTGGTGTGCTCACGGCCTGTTTGTGAAGACACTGAGGCAGCAGGAAAATAGGAAGTTTCAGATTTACAGTATAGCAGCAAGAGCAATGGAAATACTAAGGGCAGTGAGGCCAAGAGTACCTGAGGTGGCACATAAGAAGTGCTCAGCTATGTCTAAGTGTTTTTGAGGTATGCCAAGGTGGAAGTAGTAAAAGACAGCAATGAAATGAGAGTGTCAATGGATGATATCAGTATTGGCCAGAGATATTTTCATATATCACAGTGATTGAGGAGATAAATGTCACCGATGCCATCAGAACAGCTTGACATGAGGAAGATATTGTCAGATATTACAGTGAATTTCCTAAGGTAGATTTTTGGGTCTTAAAAAAGGGTCATCCTATCTGATGGAGTTATGGGAGAGGTAGAGACATGAGTACATTTGACTAGATGTGTAGCAACCCAACAGTACGATCCATAGCCTGTCAGCACTTTTGGGATCCGAATGTGGAAGATCGCTGGAAAAGTGATCTTGTCAAATTGTAACCTCTGCAAATCTTTAAAGATTCTAGCTTAGTTCCCTAAAAAACACAATTATTTTCTTTTTTGAGAGTTGCTTTATTGAGGTATGATAGACATGCAAAAAATCATCGATCTTTATGTGTATAACTTGTTGAGTTTGAAGGTGAGTATACATGTGCGAAAGCGTTATCACGGTCTATGCCATAAGAGCCATCTGTCATCTCAAAAGTTTCTTCCCATCCTCTTTATTATTATGTAAAAAATAATTATTTTCAAGGGGCATTTGAGTTTCCTACCTTCAGTTTGTGTTTCTGAAGAAAACGTGTTTTCTGGCATTTCAGGTAACACTCCTTATTGTCATGATGTTCCACTCACAGCATCAAGTGCAGGTCAGCTTGTGTAAATACCTCAAGTGGACTTCTGAGCTTTGTGGGAGTGCTGTTGTTCACAAGAAGCTATCTGATTTTTGATCATTTTGTGGGGTGGGTGGTGGGAATAGACTCTGATGTCTCCTATTTTGCCATTGTGGAGATGTCACTTCTGAGACCATCCTTTTTATTGGAATGTTCTTGAGTATAGTGATTTAGATTGGCAATTTACTTTTCTTTTGGATCATCTAAGGCTTCATTCTACTCTATACTGGCCTCTCTCATTATTTCTGGGGACTTACATGTTAGTATAGATGTTGCTCAGTTGGAGGTAATGTGTACGAATTCTGTCTTACACATTTTTTCTTTGTCAGGTTTCTACTCTTTCTCATCATTTTAACAGGAATAATTAGGTTGTGTTGTAGTAACAGATAACCCAAATTTCAGAAGGTGAAATAAGCACAATTTATTTATTCTTATACTACACATTCAATTCAGTTGGCAGGGCCTCTGCTTATAATTATTCAACTTCTCAAGTTGTTGAATGCCTTAATCTCTTATGCCACCACCTAACATGAGACCGCAAGATTTGCTGTTGTTGAAGCATATAGTAGGTTCTCCGTATTTCTTTAAAATATTTTTTTAATTTTTATTCTTTTTGAGAGAGTAATGGAGTCTGAGTGGGACAGGGGCAGGGAGTGAGGGAGACACAGTATCTGAGCTGTCAACACAGAGCCTGATGTGGGGCTTGAACTCATGAACTGCGAGATCATGACCTGAGCCAAATTTGGCTCCTTAACCAACTGAACCACCCAGGTGCCCCAAGCGGTTATATATTTCTATTTGGAAGTGCCACACAACATCTCTTCACACTTCCTTCAAGAAGGCAGATCAAAAGGTCATGCTTAACTTCAAATAGGCAAGGAAGTATTGACATTTCCGTGTGTCCAGAGAAAACCAGAACTATTGCTGAACACTAGCCATGTCTACCACATCTATGATGTGTCTAGAGATAAATTCATTTGTATGTCTTACTGGAGTTCTGTTGGGCTCATTCACTTCAAGATTAGTGTGTTTCATAAGTTCTGGAAAAATTTTAACCAGTATGCTTCAAATTTTGATTCTGCTCAATTCTTGCTCATTCTTTCTGTGTGCGTGTCTTTCTCTGTCTCCATGTCCTCCTTTCCCAATTTCAATTTAACTTAGTGTAAGCCTTCCTACTCCATTTATATCTCTTATCCTCTCTTTTGTAGTTTTTATTCTTTTGTTTTTCTGTGCAGCATTCTAGATAATTTCTTCTGACTTATTATTCCTTTCAGTAATTCTCTTTACCTGAATTTAATCTGATGAAAACATTTTAATTTCAACAAACATATTTTTCATCCATAGAAGTCTTTTGGGGTAAAAGATTTTTTCTATGCATTCGTTTAAATTCCTTGAAGATTCTTTAAGAGTGTATTTGTATTTCTTTAAATATATTTTATATGATTTTTATATAGCCTATATCTGATATAGATCATATTTGAAGAATGTATCCATTTCGGTAGTTTAAAAAAATTTTTAATGTTTATTTTTGAGAAAGGTTGTGAGTGGGGGAGGTGCAAGAGAGAGAGAGACACAGAATCCAAAGCAGGCTCCAGTCTTTGAGCTGTGAGCACAGAGCCTGACACTGAGCTGGAACCCACAAACTGCAAGACCGTGACCTGAGCTGAAGGTGGATGCTCAACTGACTGAGCCACCCAGGCGCCCCTCTCTTGGCTATTGTTAATGGGCCTTTGTTTCTTTGTGTGTCTGTTTATTCTTGACAATGTGCCGACCCTTTTTTTAGTGAAAATATTTATGGAAGTGGTTTGAGGCCTAGAGAGGATCTTTCTGCAAGGGTTTCATTTTTTTCATGATTTTATGGCATCGTGAGTAGTGGGCCACCTTAATACAAGTGCAAAATTGATATTATCTAGACGATCAAGAGATTCGAACTCTAAATTGAGTTTTATCCAAGGGCATGTCTATTTCTATTGATATCCCACCTTATTGTGGAGACCGTCTTGTGTTAGATGTCTCCTTCTCATCTGGGTATGAGTTTGGGATTTGATTTATGCCTCCTCCCCATCAAAGGCCATGGAGAAAACCACATTTTCTTG
Source organism: Paguma larvata (assembly GCA_030068075.1). Lineage (NCBI taxonomy): Eukaryota > Metazoa > Chordata > Mammalia > Carnivora > Viverridae > Paguma > Paguma larvata. The sequence goes on along the minus strand of CM057828.1, from coordinate 96,463,009 downwards.
CATAGGCAAATTCTGTCCAGGCAGAATCATTGCAAATTCCTGTGTCTCAGTCAATTCCCATTATCCCTACAGATTGGGCTGATGTTTCCTTTCTATCTTATCAGGCCTTTAATCTTTTCAGAACATTTTTAGTATGCTTTATTCCACTTTTTGTTTATTTCCAGAAGAAAAGAGAGCCTCAAATAACCAAGCTCGTATTACAAGAAAGTCTTCTGGAATTTTTCAGAGTCATGAAACCATCCACTTACTTGTGTCACCAATTAGATATAAGCTACCTGAAGGCATAAACAAGATCTTATTATTTTCTACATTTACAACATTTAGCACAGGACCTGCCTCTCAATCAATGATATCATCATCATCATCAACATCATCATCGTCAATATCAGCATCGTTATTTTGATGATGTTACTATTAATAATAGTTTCTTTTGTGCTTTTAGAATCCCATTTCAATCTGTTACCTCATGTCAGATTTTTAAAAAAACTGAGTATGTTTCATAGGATATCTCCCTTCTATCTCTTTTACCTTCTTCCCATTTATCTTTATTTCCTTACTGGGATGGTCCTCCCCAGGTGCTATGGATAGAATTATGCCTTCTCTAAAATTCATATGTTGAAACTCTGGATCCCAATAAGACCTTCTTTTGGATATATGATCTTTAGGAGTCAATTAAGGTTAAATGAAGTCATAAGGGTGGGGCCCTAATCCTGTAGGATTCTTGGCCTTATAAGAGGAGAAAGAGAGAGAATGATCTATCTCCATCATTCCCTGTGTACACATACTGAGAAAAAGACATGCGAGTACATGGCGAGATGGTACTGGCTTCCAAACCAAGACAAGAGGTGTCAGAATGAAAACTGACTTGCTGGCACCTTGATCTTGGACTTACCAGATTATAGAACTGTGACAAAATAAATTTCTGTTTAAGCCACCTAGTCCATGGTGTTTTGTTATGGCAGCCTGCCTGAGAAGACTAGCACCTAGGATTCTTTCCAAGTTCAGCATCTTCCCAGATGTTTCCCTTTTTGATACACCACTTCTGACTTCCAGAGTCGAAGCATACGGAGCCAGGTATAGACCTGAGCATTGCGAATGGGAACCCCAGGGACAAAGTCTTGATTACAGTATAGGAAACATTCTCCTTTTGCTAACCCCAGTTCAAAGCTAACAGAGATGATTCTAGGGCCTCAGGAAACTCACTTCTCTGTTCCTGACAGGCGAGCAGGAACTTAGTCTACTGGTGACAAACTGATATGACAAGAAAGAGGTGGTTTGGGTCCCAGTTCCAAGTAGGACCAAGGTCACAGAATTTGTCACTTAGGAAGAAGTCTTATTTGGATGACGCGATTAAGCCACTCACGTAATTCTCCATCTGGTCCACCCTGCTGTTTTCTGACTCTGGAGGGAACCCCTAAATTAGTAATATATTGCTGTACAACAAATTACTGCCAAACTTAGAAGCTTAAAGCAACAACTATGTAGTACCTCATGGTTTCTGTGAGCCAGGAATCTGGGCATAGCTTCTCTGGGTCCTCTGATTCTTGATCTCTCACAAGGTTGTCATTCCCTTAAGGTTCTAATGAGACTAAAAACCACCCAAACGTATTTACTTGGTGATTGGCAGCATTCAGCCCCTGGTGGACTGTCTAGCTGAGAGCCTCGGTCCCTTGCCGACTCTTGACCAGAGGCGTCCCTCAGTTTCTTGTCATGTGGATCTCTCCACATGCAGCTGAAACTATGGCAGTTGGCTTCCTCAGAGCAAGCAAATGAGAGAGCAAGACAGGTCAACGAGACACACCAGAGTCCTCTTGAAACATGATCTTTTAGGTGACATCTCATCCTTTTTTCCAATTTCCATTGCTAGATGAATGTTACTAGGTTCAGGTCACATTCAAGTGTGAGGAGGATTACATAAGAGTGTGAATATCAGGAAGCAGGAATCATCAGCGCATTTTAGAGGCTGTTTCCCATATCCACTCTTCTGAATTTAGCTGAGAGTGTTCTCTGTGAGACAGAGAAGGAAGTGGAAGATTCCTCCACTGACTTCAGGGAGCCATGAACCATAACCGAGATGGAGGAATTTTGGCCTCTACCAACCTTATGCAAATCTGTTATGAGAAAACAAGTATCTAGAGTCATCTGAAAACCTGTCCTCATGGTGTGCATGGAGCTGAGTCTTAGTGGCTTGTGAGAAATAATTGTGTGCCTCTCTTCCCCTCCATGTTCAGTGATGCTACATTGGTAGCTTAAAATTGTCCACAGTGGGAGTGTTTATAACACAGAAATCAACAAATGCTACAGTGAGAGATTCCTACTCCTTCACCCCAACACTGCAGAGTGCTCATTTGTTCATTTTTACCAGAATACCACTGCATGGTCTCTTAAAATCTCCTTTGTCCTGTATTCTGTGTATGTGTCTCTCTTACAGCTCTGGAGCTGAGGCTGAAGGATGGGAGACACCACTGTGAAGGGCGAGTGGAAGTGAAATACCAAGGACAATGGGGCACGGTGAATGATGACAAGTGGAGCTTGGAGGCTGCAAACGTGGTGTGCAGACAGCTGCAATGTGGAGATGCTCTTGATGCTCCCGAAGGGGCTCATTTTGGATCAGGGGTTGGGCCTATTTGGTTTGATTTTATTCTTTGTAATGGGACAGAATCAACTCTCAATGAGTGTGATTTTTCTGATATTCAGGACTACAGCAAGCAAAACGTTTTCCACAGTACGGATGCTGGAGTAGTCTGCTCAGGTAAGGCCTGTATGGTCTGGTGTGGAATCCCCAGTAATAGTAGCCTTGGTTTCATCCCCAGAAGAACTAACACTGTGGAATCACATATTTGGGTGAGGATTCCAGTCACACAGTGACTCCTAGAGTATTAAGTGTTCAGGGGACCATAAGGACTTGCTTGGCCCTGGAGGGTGAAGGCTCCAGACCCATGCATCACAGGGCCATTCAGAGCTCTATGATCTGTCATCAAAGGTAGGAAGGTGGACTGATATGTTTCATACAGATAAAACCCAGCAATTGAAGATACAAGTTTCATCATGGTAGCCCTTTTGTTTTCTTTCGCGAGATGGTTAGCTATGTATAGATAAAAGGGGAGATATGGGAGATGGGCAGGGAAATAAAATTTATTACATGCACAGGTCCTAGAGACATGGAGTCACTTGCTGCAGGGCCATGGGAGAAGTGCCAGGGGAGCAGGCTCAACCAAGCAGGTGTGGAGCCAAGAAAGGGAATAAAAGCCTGTAGGTATATGACTCATTTGGGTCTGGAGTGGAGTCCACAAGCAAAAGGCATAAGGAGATTTCACTGGTTCATCTGAATCTTAACTAGGTCACAGTCCGAGGAGGGAAGGAAGAGGTGTTTGCGGCAGGTGTCAGTTTTATCTCCTTGGTACACCTGGTCACCTGGGTGGTGTGCTCACGGCCTATTTGTGAAGACACTGAGGCAGCAGGAAAATAGGAAGTTTCAGATTTACAGTATAGCAGCAAGAGCAATGGAAATACTAAGGGCAGTGAGGCCAAGAGTACCTGAGGTGGCACATAAGAAGTGCTCAGCTATGTCTAAGTGTTTTTGAGGTATGCCAAGGTGGAAGTAGTAAAAGACAGCAATGAAATGAGAGTGTCAATGGATGGTATCAGTATTGACCAGAGATATTTTCATATATCACAGTGATTGAGGAGATAAATGTCACCGATGCCATCAGAACAGCTTGACATGAGGAAGATATTGTCAGATATTACAGTGAATTTCCTAAGGTAGATTTTTGGGTCTTAAAAAAGGGTCATCCTATCTGATGGAGTTATGGGAGAGGTAGAGACATGAGTACATTTGACTAGATGTGTAGCAACCCAACAGTACGATCCATAGCCTGTCAGCACTTTTGGGATCCGAATATGGAAGATCGCTGGAAAAGTGATCTTGTCAAATTGTAACCTCTGCAAATCTTTAAAGATTCTAGCTTAGTTCCCTAAAAAACACAATTATTTTCTTTTTTGAGAGTTGCTTTATTGAGGTATGATAGACATGCAAAAAATCATCGATCTTTATGTGTATAACTTGTTGAGTTTGAAGGTGAGTATACATGTGCGAAAGCGTTATCACGGTCTATGCCATAAGAGCCATCTGTCATCTCAAAAGTTTCTTCCCATCCTCTTTATTATTATGTAAAAAATAATTATTTTCAAGGGGCATTTGAGTTTCCTACCTTCAGTTTGTGTTTCTGAAGAAAACGTGTTTTCTGGCATTTCAGGTAACACTCCTTATTGTCATGATGTTCCACTCACAGCATCAAGTGCAGGTCAGCTTGTGTAAATACCTCAAGTGGACTTCTGAGCTTTGTGGGAGTGCTGTTGTTCACAAGAAGCTATCTGATTTTTGATCATTTTGTGGGGTGGGTGGTGGGAATAGACTCTGATGTCTCCTATTTTGCCATTGTGGAGATGTCACTTCTGAGACCATCCTTTTTATTGGAATGTTCTTGAGTATAGTGATTTAGATTGGCAATTTACTTTTCTTTTGGATCATCTAAGGCTTCATTCTACTCTATACTGGCCTCTCTCATTATTTCTGGGGACTTACATGTTAGTATAGATGTTGCTCAGTTGGAGGTAATGTGTACGAATTCTGTCTTACACATTTTTTCTTTGTCAGGTTTCTACTCTTTCTCATCATTTTAACAGGAATAATTAGGTTGTGTTGTAGTAACAGATAACCCAAATTTCAGAAGGTGAAATAAGCACAATTTATTTATTCTTATACTACACATTCAATTCAGTTGGCAGGGCCTCTGCTTATAATTATTCAACTTCTCAAGTTGTTGAATGCCTTAATCTCTTATGCCACCACCTAACATGAGACCGCAAGATTTGCTGTTGTTGAAGCATATAGTAGGTTCTCCGTATTTCTTTAAAATATTTTTTTAATTTTTATTCTTTTTGAGAGAGTAATGGAGTCTGAGTGGGACAGGGGCAGGGAGTGAGGGAGACACAGTATCTGAGCTGTCAACACAGAGCCTGATGTGGGGCTTGAACTCATGAACTGCGAGATCATGACCTGAGCCAAATTTGGCTCCTTAACCAACTGAACCACCCAGGTGCCCCAAGCGGTTATATATTTCTATTTGGAAGTGCCACACAACATCTCTTCACACTTCCTTCAAGAAGGCAGATCAAAAGGTCATGCTTAACTTCAAATAGGCAAGGAAGTATTGACATTTCCGTGTGTCCAGAGAAAACCAGAACTATTGCTGAACACTAGCCATGTCTACCACATCTATGATGTGTCTAGAGATAAATTCATTTGTATGTCTTACTGGAGTTCTGTTGGGCTCATTCACTTCAAGATTAGTGTGTTTCATAAGTTCTGGAAAAATTTTAACCAGTATGCTTCAAATTTTGATTCTGCTCAATTCTTGCTCATTCTTTCTGTGTGCGTGTCTTTCTCTGTCTCCATGTCCTCCTTTCCCAATTTCAATTTAACTTAGTGTAAGCCTTCCTACTCCATTTATATCTCTTATCCTCTCTTTTGTAGTTTTTATTCTTTTGTTTTTCTGTGCAGCATTCTAGATAATTTCTTCTGACTTATTATTCCTTTCAGTAATTCTCTTTACCTGAATTTAATCTGATGAAAACATTTTAATTTCAACAAACATATTTTTCATCCATAGAAGTCTTTTGGGGTAAAAGATTTTTTCTATGCATTCGTTTAAATTCCTTGAAGATTCTTTAAGAGTGTATTTGTATTTCTTTAAATATATTTTATATGATTTTTATATAGCCTATATCTGATATAGATCATATTTGAAGAATGTATCCATTTCGGTAGTTTAAAAAAATTTTTAATGTTTATTTTTGAGAAAGGTTGTGAGTGGGGGAGGTGCAAGAGAGAGAGAGACACAGAATCCAAAGCAGGCTCCAGTCTTTGAGCTGTGAGCACAGAGCCTGACACTGAGCTGGAACCCACAAACTGCAAGACCGTGACCTGAGCTGAAGGTGGATGCTCAACTGACTGAGCCACCCAGGCGCCCCTCTCTTGGCTATTGTTAATGGGCCTTTGTTTCTTTGTGTGTCTGTTTATTCTTGACAATGTGCCGACCCTTTTTTTAGTGAAAATATTTATGGAAGTGGTTTGAGGCCTAGAGAGGATCTTTCTGCAAGGGTTTCATTTTTTTCATGATTTTATGGCATCGTGAGTAGTGGGCCACCTTAATACAAGTGCAAAATTGATATTATCTAGACGATCAAGAGATTCGAACTCTAAATTGAGTTTTATCCAAGGGCATGTCTATTTCTATTGATATCCCACCTTATTGTGGAGACCGTCTTGTGTTAGATGTCTCCTTCTCATCTGGGTATGAGTTTGGGATTTGATTTATGCCTCCTCCCCATCAAAGGCCATGGAGAAAACCACATTTTCTTGCATAGGCAAATTCTGTCCAGGCAGAATCATTGCAAATTCCTGTGTCTCAGTCAATTCCCATTATCCCTACAGATTGGGCTGATGTTTCCTTTCTATCTTATCAGGCCTTTAATCTTTTCAGAACATTTTTAGTATGCTTTATTCCACTTTTTGTTTATTTCCAGAAGAAAAGAGAGCCTCAAATAACCAAGCTCGTATTACAAGAAAGTCTTCTGGAATTTTTCAGAGTCATGAAACCATCCACTTACTTGTGTCACCAATTAGATATAAGCTACCTGAAGGCATAAACAAGATCTTATTATTTTCTACATTTACAACATTTAGCACAGGACCTGCCTCTCAATCAATGATATCATCATCGCTGAGCTCCTGGGAGAGTGCTCCTAGCCACACCTGGTTTGGCGCTGCCCGGTTCAATGCGGTTTTGCTCAAATAAAAGTCGTAAAATTGTTAACATGCCTCACTTTATCTTTGAGTAGTTCTGGTGTCAGAGAGAGAACCCAAGGAGATCCCCGACATCCCTGGGACCAAAAGCCACCAGGCAAGGGTACCTACTGGGTCCCTTGACCTCGCCGCTCTGGCTGCCCCGTGAGGTGGTGGGAATGTTCTACTTGGATCCTTTTGCGTTAAGAGCTTTCAGGCTCTTTGAACATTTTTTTTTTCCCAGACGATCCGGAAACCCGCTGGAGCCAGACTGAGTCTGACTTAGAAACTGGATAGGTCCAGTGTCATAGGATCAGACTGGTTCTGGGGCTGGACTGGTTCTGGTTGGAAACTGCACCGAATCTAGAGTCAGACTGGTTCCAACTCACACCGGCCGGGGTCCAGTTTCTGGTGACCAGATGAGACTTGTACTGGGACACCCCACTCACTCTGGAGCCTGAAGGCAGCATCCTTGGAAAACCGGCAGAAGACGGCAAAGGATTGGTGAAGTATTCAGCCAGTTTTCCTTTCCAGGGCAACTTCAAGAAACAACCCATAACACATCCAGCCAAAATGACGAGACGGAAGAATTCTCCTCAAAAGAGTCTACAAGAAGCAGTGACAGCTCAAGAATTAATGAAAAGAGATATAAGCAACATAACAGAACTTGAATATAGAATGTTAATCATAAAACTAATTGCTGGCCTTGAAAAAAGCTTAGATGAATGCAAGGGGTCCCACGAGGCAAAGTTCAAAGACCTTAAAAACGGTCAGGAAGAATTAAAGAAGACATTGGAAGAAATACAGGGGAAACTGGAAGCAGCCACAGCACGGATTGAAGAGGTAGAGGAAAGAGTTAGTGCATTAGAAGACAAAATCATTGAAAAAGAGGAAGCAGATAAAAAGAGAGAGAAGCTGATCCAGGAACAGGAAAGGAGAATTCGAGAGCTGAGCGATGCAGTCAAAAGAAACAATATCCGTATCATAGGAGTTCCAGAGGAAGAAGAGAGAGAGAAAGGAGTCGAAGGGGTTCTGGAACAAATCATTGCTGAGAACTTCCTCAACATGAGAAAGGAAACGGGCATGGAAATCCAAGAGGCACAGAGAACTCCCCTCAGATGTAACTTGAATAGACCTTCTGCACGGCACATCATAGTGAAGCTGGCAAAATACAAAGATAGGGAGAGAATCCTGAAAGCAGCTAGGGACAAAAGAACCCTAACATACAAAGGGAGACCTATAAGGGTAGTAGCAGACTTATCTACGGAAACTTGGCAAGCCAGAAAGGAATGGCAGGACATCTTCAATGTGATGAGCAAGAAGGACATGCAACCAAGAATTCTGTATCCGGCTAGCCTGTCATTCAGAATAGAAGGAGAGATCAAGGTTTTTCCCAACAAACAAAAACTGAAAGAATTTATCACAAATAAGCCAGCACTGCAAGAGATCCTGAGGGGCATTCTATGAAAACAAGGAGGCAAAGAATACAAACTACCAGACACAGCCTTACAAACATGAAACTTACAGATAATACAGTGACTGTAAGCCCATATTTTTCAATATTAACACTGAATGTAAATGGACTAAATGCGCCAATCAAAAGACACAGGATAACAGAATGGATTAAAAAACAAGACCCATCTATTTGCTGTCTTCAAGAAACTCATCTTAAACCTGAAGACACCTTCAGATTGAAAGTGAGGGGATGGAGAACTATCTACGATGCTACTGGAAGGCAGAAGAAAGCCGGAGTAGCCACACTTATATCAGACAAATTAGACTTTAAAATGAACGATGTAATAAGAGATGAGGAAGGACATTATATAATAGTCTCAGGGACCATCCAGCAGGAAGAGCTAACAATTGTAAATATCTACGCACCGAATTCAGGGGCACCCAAATTTGTAAAACAACTAATTACAAACATTAGCAACCTCATCGATAAAAATGTCCTAATAGTAGGGGATCTCAACACTCCACTCTCAGCATTGGATAGATCAACAAAACAGAAAATCTCCGCAGAAACAATAGCCCTGAATGACACATTAGGACAGATGGGCCTCACAGACATCTTTAGGGTCCTTCATCCAGAAGCAAAGGAATTTACGTTCTTCTCATCTGCACACGGTACATTTTCCAACATAGACCACATTCTGGGGCACAGGGAAGCTCTGAATAAATATAAAAGAATTGAGATCATACCGTGTACAGTGTCAGACCACAATGCTTTGAAACTTGAAATCAACCACAGGAGAAAGCCTGGAAAATATCCAAGAACATGGCGGCTAAGAAATAACCTACTAAAAGATGACTGGGTCAACCAAGCCATCAGAGAAGAAATTAAAAAATACATGGAAACAAACGAAAATGAAAATACAACAATCCAAACGCTCTGGGATGCAGCAAAGGCAGTCCTGAGAGGGAAATATATTGCAATCCAGGCCCATCTCAAGAAACAAGAAAAATCAATAACACAAATTCTAACAGCACGCCTAAAGGAACTAGAAGCAGATCAACTAAAACAACCCAAGCCCAGCAGAAAGAGAGAAATAACAAAGATCAGAGCTCAAATTAACCATATGGAGACAGAAAAGGTAGTGGAACAGATCAATGAAACCAAAAGCTGGTTCTTTGAAAAAATAAACAAAATAGACAAACCTCTAGCCAGGCTTCTCAAAAAGAAAAGAGAGAGAACTCAAATAAATAAAATCGTGAATGAAAAGGGAGAAATTACAACCAATCCCTCAGAGATACAAGCAATCATCAGAGAATACTATGAAAAATTATATGCCACCAAACTTGGCAATCTGGAAGAAATGGACAGCTTCCTAAATAGCCACACGCTACCAAAACTCAAACGGGAAGAAATAGAAAATTTGAACAGACCCATAACTAGTGAAGAAATAGAATCCGTTATTAAAAACCTCCCAGCAAATAAAAGCCCTGGACCAGATGGCTTTCCTGCGGAATTTTACCAGACATTTAAAACAGAGTTAATTCCTATCCTCCTCAAGCTGTTCCAAAAAATTGAAATGGAAGGAAAACTCCCGGACTCATTCTATGAAGCCAGCATCACTTTGATTCCCAAACCAGATAGAGACCCAGCAAAGAAAGAGAATTACAGGCCAATATCCCTGATGAATATGGATGCAAAAATTCTCAACAAGATACTAGCAAATCGAATCCAACAGCATATAAAGAGAATTATCCACCATGATCAAGTAGGATTCATCCCTGGGTTGCAGGGCTGGTTCAATATTCGCAAATCAATCAACGTGATACATCACATCAACAAAAGAAAAGATAAGAACCATATGATCCTGTCAATAGATGCAGAAAAAGCATTTGACAAAATACAGCATCCTTTCTTAATAAAAACTCTCGAGAAAGTCGGGATAGAAGGAACATACTTAAACATCATAAAAGCCATATATGAAAAACCCACAGCTAATATCATCCTCAATGGGGAAAAATTGAAAGCCTTCCCCCTGAGATCAGGAACACGACAGGGGTGTCCACTCTCGCCACTGCTATTTAACATAGTGCTGGAAGTCTTAGCATCAGCAATCAGACAACAAAACAAAATAAAAGGCATCAAGATTGGCAAGGAGGAAGTCAAACTTTCACTTTTTGCAGATGACATGATACTTTACATGGAAAACCCGACAGAATCCACCAAAAGCCTACTAGAACTGATTCATGATTTCAGCAAAGTTGCAGGATACAAAATCAATGTACAGAAATCGGTGGCATTTCTATACACCAACAATGAAGCAGCAGAAAGAGAAATAAAGAAGCTAATCCCTTTCACAATTGCACCAAAAACCATAAAATACTTAGGAATAAACCTAACCAAAGATGTGAAAGACCTCTACACTGAAAACTATAAAAAACTTATGAAGGAAATTGAGGAAGACACAAGGAAATGGAAAAACATCCCATGCTCATGGATTGGAAGAATAAATATCGTCAAAATGGCAATACTACCCAAAGCAATCTACACATTCAATGCAATCCCAATCAAAATTGCACCAGCATTCTTCTCAAAGCTAGAGCAAACAATCCTAAAATTTGTATGGAACCACAAAAGACCTCGAATAGCCAAAATAATACTGAAGAATAAAACCAAGGCGGGAGGCATCACAATCCCAGACTTTAACCTCTACTACAAAGCGGTGGTCATCAAGACTGTATGGTATTGGCACAAAAACAGACGCATAGACCAATGGAATAGAATAGAAAACTCAGAAATGGACCCGCAAGTATATGGCCAACTAATCTTTGACAAAGCGGGAAAATGTATCCAATGGAAAAAAGACAGCCTTTTTAACAAATGGTGCTGGGAGAATTGGACAGCAACATGCAAAAGAATGAAACTAGACCACTTTCTTACACCACTCACAAAAATAAATTCTAAATGGATAAAAGATCTGAATGTGAGGCAGGAAACCGTCAAAATCCTAGAGGAGAAAACAGGAAAAAGCCTCTTTGACCTAAGACGCACCAATTTCTTACTCGACACGTCTCCAAAGGCAAGAGAATTAAAAGCAAAGATGAACTATTGGGACCTCATCAAGATAAAAAGCTTCTGCACGGCAAAAGAAACAACCAACAAAACGAATAGGCAACCAACGGAATGGGAAAAGATCATCGCAAATGACATATCGGATAAAGGACTAATATCTAAAATTTATAAAGAACTTACCAAACTCCAAACCCGAAAAACAAACAACCCAGTGAAGAAATGGGCGGAAGATATGAATAGACACTTCTCCAAAGGGGACATTCAGATGGCCAACAGACACATGAAACGATGCTCAATGTCACTCATCATCAGGGAAATACAAATCAAAACTACACTGAGATACCACCTCACACCAGTCAGAGTGGCTAAAATGAACAAATCAGGAAACTATAGATGCTGGCGAGGATGTGGAGAAGTAGGCACCCTCCTACACTGTTGGTGGGAATGCAAACTGGTGCAGCCACTCTGGAAAACGGTGTGGAGGTTCCTCAAAAAAATGAAAATAGAGCTACCCTATGACCCAGCAATAGCCCTGCTAGGAATCTACCCAAGAGACACAGGAATGCTGATGCATAGGAGCACGTGTACCCCAATGTTCATAGCAGCACTTTCGACAATAGCCAAATCATGGAAAGAGACCAAGTGCCCATCAACTGACGAATGGATAAAGAAGTTATGGTACTTATATACAATGGACTACTACGTGGCAATGAGAAAAAATGAAATCTGGCCATGTGTAGCAACATGGATGGAACTGGAGGGTATTATGTTAAGTGAAATAAGTCAGTCAGAAAAAGACAGATACCATATGTTTCCACGAATAGGTGGACTTTGTGAAACTAAGCAAAAACCAGGGGGAGGGGAAGAGGGGAAAGAAAAAAAGACACAGAGAGGGAGGGAGATAAAACATAAGAGACTCTCAAAGACTAAGAAAAAACTGAGGGTAAGGGGGATGAGGGAGGGGGGAGAGGGGGTGATGGGCATTAAAAAGGGCACATGTTGGGATGAACACTGGGTGTTATATGTAAACCAATTTGAAAATAAACTATTATAACAAAAAAAAAGGATATCATCATCATCATCAACATCATCATCGTCAATATCAGCATCGTTATTTTGATGATGTTACTATTAATAATAGTTTCTTTTGTGCTTTTAGAATCCCATTTCAATCTGTTACCTCATGTCAGATTTTTAAAAAAACTGAGTATGTTTCATAGGATATCTCCCTTCTATCTCTTTTACCTTCTTCCCATTTATCTTTATTTCCTTACTGGGATGGTCCTCCCCAGGTGCTATGGATAGAATTATGCCTTCTCTAAAATTCATATGTTGAAACTCTGGATCCCAATAAGACCTTCTTTTGGATATATGATCTTTAGGAGTCAATTAAGGTTAAATGAAGTCATAAGGGTGGGGCCCTAATCCTGTAGGATTCTTGGCCTTATAAGAGGAGAAAGAGAGAGAATGATCTATCTCCATCATTCCCTGTGTACACATACTGAGAAAAAGACATGCGAGTACATGGCGAGATGGTACTGGCTTCCAAACCAAGACAAGAGGTGTCAGAATGAAAACTGACTTGCTGGCACCTTGATCTTGGACTTACCAGATTATAGAACTGTGACAAAATAAATTTCTGTTTAAGCCACCTAGTCCATGGTGTTTTGTTATGGCAGCCTGCCTGAGAAGACTAGCACCTAGGATTCTTTCCAAGTTCAGCATCTTCCCAGATGTTTCCCTTTTTGATACACCACTTCTGACTTCCAGAGTCGAAGCATACGGAGCCAGGTATAGACCTGAGCATTGCGAATGGGAACCCCAGGGACAAAGTCTTGATTACAGTATAGGAAACATTCTCCTTTTGCTAACCCCAGTTCAAAGCTAACAGAGATGATTCTAGGGCCTCAGGAAACTCACTTCTCTGTTCCTGACAGGCGAGCAGGAACTTAGTCTACTGGTGACAAACTGATATGACAAGAAAGAGGTGGTTTGGGTCCCAGTTCCAAGTAGGACCAAGGTCACAGAATTTGTCACTTAGGAAGAAGTCTTATTTGGATGACGCGATTAAGCCACTCACGTAATTCTCCATCTGGTCCACCCTGCTGTTTTCTGACTCTGGAGGGAACCCCTAAATTAGTAATATATTGCTGTACAACAAATTACTGCCAAACTTAGAAGCTTAAAGCAACAACTATGTAGTACCTCATGGTTTCTGTGAGCCAGGAATCTGGGCATAGCTTCTCTGGGTCCTCTGATTCTTGATCTCTCACAAGGTTGTCATTCCCTTAAGGTTCTAATGAGACTAAAAACCACCCAAACGTATTTACTTGGTGATTGGCAGCATTCAGCCCCTGGTGGACTGTCTAGCTGAGAGCCTCGGTCCTTTGCCGACTCTTGACCAGAGGCGTCCCTCAGTTCCTTGTGAAGTGGATCTCTCCACATGCAGCTGAAACTATGGCAGTGGCTTCCTCAGAGCAAGCAAATGAGAGAGTAAGACAGGTCAGCGAGACACACCAGAGTCCTCTTGAAACATGATCTTTTAGGTGACATCTCATCACTTTTGCCATATTCAATTGCTAAATGAATGTTACTAGGTTTACTTCACATTCAAGTGTGAGGAGGATTACATAAGAGTGTGAATATCAGGAATCAGGAATAATCAGGGCATGTTAGAGGCTACTTACCATAGTCCACTCATCAAAAGCTAGCTGAGAGTGTTCCCTGTGAGACAGAGAAGGAAGTGGAAGATTCCTCCACTGACTTCGGGGAGCCATGAACCATAACCAAGGGAGGAATTTCGATGGAGGAATTATGCAAATCTATTGGGAGAAAAGCAGGATCGATTCATCTGAAGGCCTGTCCTCATTGGTGTGCATGGAGCTGAGTCTTAGTGGCTTGTGAGAAATAATTGTGTTCCTCTCTTCCCCTCCATGTTCAGTGATGCTACATTGGTAGCTTAAAATTGACCACAGTGGGAGTGTTTATAACACAGAAATCAACAAATGCTACAGTGAGAGATTCCTCCTCCTTCACCCCAACACTGCAGAGTGCTCATTTGTTCATTTTTACCAGAATACCACTGCATGGTCTCTTAAAATCTCCTTTGTCCTGTATTCTGTGTATGTGTCTCTCTTACAGCTCTGGAGCTGAGGCTGAAGGATGGGAGACACCACTGTGAAGGGCGAGTGGAAGTGAAATACCAAGGACAATGGGGCACGGTGAATGATGACAAGTGGAGCTTGGAGGCTGCAAACGTGGTGTGCAGACAGCTGCAATGTGGAGATGCTCTTGATGCTCCCGAAGGGGCTCATTTTGGATCAGGGGTTGGGCCTATTTGGTTTGATTTTATTCTTTGTAATGGGACAGAATCAACTCTCAATGAGTGTGATTTTTCTGATATTCAGGACTACAGCAAGCAAAACGTTTTCCACAGTACGGATGCTGGAGTAGTCTGCTCAGGTAAGGCCTGTGTGGTCTGGTGGGTGATCCCCAGTAATAGTAGCCTTGGTTTCATCCCCAGAATAACTAACACTGCAGCATCATATATTTGGTGAAGACTCCAGTCACATAGTGACTCCTAGGGTATTAAGTGTTCAAGGAAGCATAAGGACTTGCTTGGCCCTGGAGGGTGAAGGCTCCAGACCCATGCATCACAGGGCCATTCCGAGCTCTATGATCTGTCATAAAAATTCGGAAGGGGAGTCAATTGTTTCATATTGGTACAAACGAGCAATTGATGAAATAAGTTTCATTGCAGTTGTTTTCTTTCTTGAGATGGTCAGTCATGTACAGACAATAAGTGGATTGGGACATGGGCAGGGAAACCAAGTTTACTACACTTACAGGTTCTAGAGAGATGGAGCCACATCATGTGTCAACAGATACACATAAGTGCAGTACCAGAGGAGCAGGCTCAACCAAGCTGGTGGGGAGCCAAGAAAGAGAATAAAAGCCTGTAGGTATATGACTCAATTGGTCTTGGAGTGGAGTCCACAAGCAAAAGGCATAAGGAGATTTCATTGGTTCATCTGAATCTTACTAGGTCACAGTCCGAGGAGGGAAGGAAGAGGTGCTTGCTGCAGGTGTCAGCCTTGTCTCATTGGTACACCTGGTCACCTGGGTGGTGTGCTCACGGCCTGTTTGTGAAGACAATGAGGCAGCAGAAAAATAGGAATTTAAATTTATAGTATAGCAGCTGGAGCAAAGAAATACTACAGGCAGTGAGGCTAAGTGGACCTTCAGTGGCACATAAGAAGTGCTCAGTGACGTCTAAGTGTATTTGAGGTGTGCCAAGGTGGAGGCAGTAAAGACTTCTTTCTAGCAAAGAAACTAGAGTGTGAATGGGTGGTGTCAGTATTGGCCAGAGATATTTTCAGTTATCACAGTGATTGAGGAGATATCTGTCACTGACGCTATCAGAACAGCTCTACTTGAGGAAGATATTATCATATATCACAGTGAATTCCCTAAGGTAGATTTTTGGGTCTTAAAAAAGGGTCATCCCATCTGATGGTGTGATGGGGGAGGTAGAGAAATGAGTACATTTGACTAGATCTGTAGCAACCCAACAGCACGATCCCATAGCCTGTCAGCACTTTTGGGATCCACATGTGGAAGATCGCTGGAAAAGTGATCTTGTCAAAGTGTAACTTTGGCAGATCTTTGATGATACTTATTTAGGTCCCTAAAAAACACAATGATTTTCTTTTTTGAGAGTTGCTTTATTAATATTTGATAGACATCAAAAAACTGTCAATCTTTAATGTGTATAACTTGACGAGTTTGGAGGTGAGTATACATGTGCGAAAGCGTTATCATGGTCTATGCCATAAGAGCCATCTGTCATCTCAAGTTTCCTCCCATCCTCTTTATTATTATGTAAAAAAATAATTATTTTCAAGGGGCATTTGAGTTTCCTACCTTCAGTTTGTGTTTCTGAAGAAAACGTGTTTTCTGGCATTTCAGGTAACACTCCGTATTGTCATGATGTCCTAATCATGGCATCGAGTGCAGATCAACTTGTGTAAATTTCTCAGGTGGAATTCTGAGCTTTGTGAGAGTGCTGTCCACAGAACGTTATCTGATTGTTGATCACTTTGTGGGGTGGGTGGTGGGAATAGACTCTGATGTCTCCTACTTTGCCATTCTGGTGATGTCACTTCTGAGACCATCCTTTTTATTGGAATGTACTTGAGTATAGCAATTTAGATTGGCAATTTACTTTTACTTTGGATCATCTAAGACTTCCTTCTACTCTGTACTGGCCTCTCTCATTATTTCTGGGGACTTACATGTTAGTATAGATGTTGCTCAGTTGGAGGTAATGTGTACGAATTCTGTCTTACACATTTTTTCTTTGTCAGGTTTCTACTGTTTCTCATCATTTTAACAGGAATAATTAGGTTGTGTTGTAGTAACAGATAACCCAAATTTCAGAAGGTGAAATAAACACAATTTATTTATTCTTACACTACACATTCAGTTCAGTTTGGCAGGGCCTCTGCTTATAATTATTCAACTTCTCAAGTTGTTGAATGCCTTAATCTCTTATGCCACCACCTAACATGAGACCGCAAGATTTGCTGTTGTTGAAGCATATAGTAGGTTCTCCGTATTTCTTTAAAATAT
Organism: Paguma larvata; assembly: GCA_030068075.1. Lineage (NCBI taxonomy): Eukaryota > Metazoa > Chordata > Mammalia > Carnivora > Viverridae > Paguma > Paguma larvata. The sequence continues at coordinate 96,446,003 of CM057828.1, read as the reverse complement.
TTTTTTAATTTTTATTCTTTTTGAGAGAGTAATGGAGTCTGAGTGGGACAGGGGCAGGGAGTGAGGGAGACACAGTATCTGAGCTGTCAACACAGAGCCTGATGTGGGGCTTGAACTCATGAACTGCGAGATCATGACCTGAGCCAAATTTGGCTCCTTAACCAACTGAACCACCCAGGTGCCCCAAGCGGTTATATATTTCTATTTGGAAGTGCCACACAACATCTCTTCACACTTCCTTCAAGAAGGCAGATCAAAAGGTCATGCTTAACTTCAAATAGGCAAGGAAGTATTGACATTTCCGTGTGTCCAGAGAAAACCAGAACTATTGCTGAACACTAGCCATGTCTACCACATCTATGATGTGTCTAGAGATAAATTCATTTGTATGTCTTACTGGAGTTCTGTTGGGCTCATTCACTTCAAGATTAGTGTGTTTCATAAGTTCTGGAAAAATTTTAACCAGTATGCTTCAAATTTTGATTCTGCTCAATTCTTGCTCATTCTTTCTGTGTGCGTGTCTTTCTCTGTCTCCATGTCCTCCTTTCCCAATTTCAATTTAACTTAGTGTAAGCCTTCCTACTCCATTTATATCTCTTATCCTCTCTTTTGTAGTTTTTATTCTTTTGTTTTTCTGTGCAGCATTCTAGATAATTTCTTCTGACTTATTATTCCTTTCAGTAATTCTCTTTACCTGAATTTAATCTGATGAAAACATTTTAATTTCAACAAACATATTTTTCATCCATAGAAGTCTTTTGGGGTAAAAGATTTTTTCTATGCATTCGTTTAAATTCCTTGAAGATTCTTTAAGAGTGTATTTGTATTTCTTTAAATATATTTTATATGATTTTTATATAGCCTATATCTGATATAGATCATATTTGAAGAATGTATCCATTTCGGTAGTTTAAAAAAATTTTTAATGTTTATTTTTGAGAAAGGTTGTGAGTGGGGGAGGTGCAAGAGAGAGAGAGACACAGAATCCAAAGCAGGCTCCAGTCTTTGAGCTGTGAGCACAGAGCCTGACACTGAGCTGGAACCCACAAACTGCAAGACCATGACCTGAGCTGAAGGTGGATGCTCAACTGACTGAGCCACCCAGGCGCCCCTCTCTTGGCTATTGTTAATGGGCCTTTGTTTCTTTGTGTGTCTGTTTATTCTTGACAATGTGCCGACCCTTTTTTTAGTGAAAATATTTATGGAAGTGATTTGAGGCCTAGAGAGGATCTTTCTGCAAGGGTTTCATTTTTTTCATGATTTTATGGCATCGTGAGTAGTGGGCCACCTTAATACAAGTGCAAAATTGATATTATCTAGACGATCAAGAGATTCGAACTCTAAATTGAGTTTTATCCAAGGGCATGTCTATTTCTATTGATATCCCACCTTATTGTGGAGACCGTCTTGTGTTAGATGTCTCCTTCTCATCTGGGTATGAGTTTGGGATTTGATTTATGCCTCCTCCCCATCAAAGGCCATGGAGAAAACCACATTTTCTTGCATAGGCAAATTCTGTCCAGGCAGAATCATTGCAAATTCCTGTGTCTCAGTCAATTCCCATTATCCCTACAGATTGGGCTGATGTTTCCTTTCTATCTTATCAGGCCTTTAATCTTTTCAGAACATTTTTAGTATGCTTTATTCCACTTTTTGTTTATTTCCAGAAGAAAAGAGAGCCTCAAATAACCAAGCTCGTATTACAAGAAAGTCTTCTGGAATTTTTCAGAGTCATGAAACCATCCACTTACTTGTGTCACCAATTAGATATAAGCTACCTGAAGGCATAAACAAGATCTTATTATTTTCTACATTTACAACATTTAGCACAGGACCTGCCTCTCAATCAATGATATCATCATCATCATCAACATCATCATCGTCAATATCAGCATCGTTATTTTGATGATGTTACTATTAATAATAGTTTCTTTTGTGCTTTTAGAATCCCATTTCAATCTGTTACCTCATGTCAGATTTTTAAAAAAACTGAGTATGTTTCATAGGATATCTCCCTTCTATCTCTTTTACCTTCTTCCCATTTATCTTTATTTCCTTACTGGGATGGTCCTCCCCAGGTGCTATGGATAGAATTATGCCTTCTCTAAAATTCATATGTTGAAACTCTGGATCCCAATAAGACCTTCTTTTGGATATATGATCTTTAGGAGTCAATTAAGGTTAAATGAAGTCATAAGGGTGGGGCCCTAATCCTGTAGGATTCTTGGCCTTATAAGAGGAGAAAGAGAGAGAATGATCTATCTCCATCATTCCCTGTGTACACATACTGAGAAAAAGACATGCGAGTACATGGCGAGATGGTACTGGCTTCCAAACCAAGACAAGAGGTGTCAGAATGAAAACTGACTTGCTGGCACCTTGATCTTGGACTTACCAGATTATAGAACTGTGACAAAATAAATTTCTGTTTAAGCCACCTAGTCCATGGTGTTTTGTTATGGCAGCCTGCCTGAGAAGACTAGCACCTAGGATTCTTTCCAAGTTCAGCATCTTCCCAGATGTTTCCCTTTTTGATACACCACTTCTGACTTCCAGAGTCGAAGCATACGGAGCCAGGTATAGACCTGAGCATTGCGAATGGGAACCCCAGGGACAAAGTCTTGATTACAGTATAGGAAACATTCTCCTTTTGCTAACCCCAGTTCAAAGCTAACAGAGATGATTCTAGGGCCTCAGGAAACTCACTTCTCTGTTCCTGACAGGCGAGCAGGAACTTAGTCTACTGGTGACAAACTGATATGACAAGAAAGAGGTGGTTTGGGTCCCAGTTCCAAGTAGGACCAAGGTCACAGAATTTGTCACTTAGGAAGAAGTCTTATTTGGATGACGCGATTAAGCCACTCACGTAATTCTCCATCTGGTCCACCCTGCTGTTTTCTGACTCTGGAGGGAACCCCTAAATTAGTAATATATTGCTGTACAACAAATTACTGCCAAACTTAGAAGCTTAAAGCAACAACTATGTAGTACCTCATGGTTTCTGTGAGCCAGGAATCTGGGCATAGCTTCTCTGGGTCCTCTGATTCTTGATCTCTCACAAGGTTGTCATTCCCTTAAGGTTCTAATGAGACTAAAAACCACCCAAACGTATTTACTTGGTGATTGGCAGCATTCAGCCCCTGGTGGACTGTCTAGCTGAGAGCCTCGGTCCCTTGCCGACTCTTGACCAGAGGCGTCCCTCAGTTTCTTGTCATGTGGATCTCTCCACATGCAGCTGAAACTATGGCAGTTGGCTTCCTCAGAGCAAGCAAATGAGAGAGCAAGACAGGTCAACGAGACACACCAGAGTCCTCTTGAAACATGATCTTTTAGGTGACATCTCATCCTTTTTTCCAATTTCCATTGCTAGATGAATGTTACTAGGTTCAGGTCACATTCAAGTGTGAGGAGGATTACATAAGAGTGTGAATATCAGGAAGCAGGAATCATCAGCGCATTTTAGAGGCTGTTTCCCATATCCACTCTTCTGAATTTAGCTGAGAGTGTTCTCTGTGAGACAGAGAAGGAAGTGGAAGATTCCTCCACTGACTTCAGGGAGCCATGAACCATAACCGAGATGGAGGAATTTTGGCCTCTACCAACCTTATGCAAATCTGTTATGAGAAAACAAGTATCTAGAGTCATCTGAAAACCTGTCCTCATGGTGTGTATGGAGCTGAGTCTTACTCTCTTGTGAGAAATAATTGTGTTCCTCTCTTCCCCTCCATGTTCAGTGATGCTACATTGGTAGCTTAAAATTGTCCACAGTGGGAGTGTTTATAACACAGAAATCAACAAATGCTACAGTGAGAGATTCCTCCTCCTTCACCCCAACACTGCAGAGTGCTCATTTGTTCATTTTTACCAGAATACCACTGCATGGTCTCTTAAAATCTCCTTTGTCCTGTATTCTGTGTATGTGTCTCTCTTACAGCTCTGGAGCTGAGGCTGAAGGATGGGAGACACCACTGTGAAGGGCGAGTGGAAGTGAAATACCAAGGACAATGGGGCACGGTGAATGATGACAAGTGGAGCTTGGAGGCTGCAAACGTGGTGTGCAGACAGCTGCAATGTGGAGATGCTCTTGATGCTCCCGAAGGGGCTCATTTTGGATCAGGGGTTGGGCCTATTTGGTTTGATTTTATTCTTTGTAATGGGACAGAATCAACTCTCAATGAGTGTGATTTTTCTGATATTCAGGACTACAGCAAGCAAAACGTTTTCCACAGTACGGATGCTGGAGTAGTCTGCTCAGGTAAGGCCTGTATGGTCTGGTGTGGAATCCCCAGTAATAGTAGCCTTGGTTTCATCCCCAGAAGAACTAACACTGTGGAATCACATATTTGGGTGAGGATTCCAGTCACACAGTGACTCCTAGAGTATTAAGTGTTCAGGGGACCATAAGGACTTGCTTGGCCCTGGAGGGTGAAGGCTCCAGACCCATGCATCACAGGGCCATTCAGAGCTCTATGATCTGTCATCAAAGGTAGGAAGGTGGACTGATATGTTTCATACAGATAAAACCCAGCAATTGAAGATACAAGTTTCATCATGGTAGCCCTTTTGTTTTCTTTCGCGAGATGGTTAGCTATGTATAGATAAAAGGGGAGATATGGGAGATGGGCAGGGAAATAAAATTTATTACATGCACAGGTCCTAGAGACATGGAGTCACTTGCTGCAGGGCCATGGGAGAAGTGCCAGGGGAGCAGGCTCAACCAAGCAGGTGTGGAGCCAAGAAAGGGAATAAAAGCCTGTAGGTATATGACTCATTTGGGTCTGGAGTGGAGTCCACAAGCAAAAGGCATAAGGAGATTTCACTGGTTCATCTGAATCTTAACTAGGTCACAGTCCGAGGAGGGAAGGAAGAGGTGTTTGCGGCAGGTGTCAGTTTTATCTCCTTGGTACACCTGGTCACCTGGGTGGTGTGCTCACGGCCTATTTGTGAAGACACTGAGGCAGCAGGAAAATAGGAAGTTTCAGATTTACAGTATAGCAGCAAGAGCAATGGAAATACTAAGGGCAGTGAGGCCAAGAGTACCTGAGGTGGCACATAAGAAGTGCTCAGCTATGTCTAAGTGTTTTTGAGGTATGCCAAGGTGGAAGTAGTAAAAGACAGCAATGAAATGAGAGTGTCAATGGATGGTATCAGTATTGACCAGAGATATTTTCATATATCACAGTGATTGAGGAGATAAATGTCACCGATGCCATCAGAACAGCTTGACATGAGGAAGATATTGTCAGATATTACAGTGAATTTCCTAAGGTAGATTTTTGGGTCTTAAAAAAGGGTCATCCTATCTGATGGAGTTATGGGAGAGGTAGAGACATGAGTACATTTGACTAGATGTGTAGCAACCCAACAGTACGATCCATAGCCTGTCAGCACTTTTGGGATCCGAATATGGAAGATCGCTGGAAAAGTGATCTTGTCAAATTGTAACCTCTGCAAATCTTTAAAGATTCTAGCTTAGTTCCCTAAAAAACACAATTATTTTCTTTTTTGAGAGTTGCTTTATTGAGGTATGATAGACATGCAAAAAATCATCGATCTTTATGTGTATAACTTGTTGAGTTTGAAGGTGAGTATACATGTGCGAAAGCGTTATCACGGTCTATGCCATAAGAGCCATCTGTCATCTCAAAAGTTTCTTCCCATCCTCTTTATTATTATGTAAAAAATAATTATTTTCAAGGGGCATTTGAGTTTCCTACCTTCAGTTTGTGTTTCTGAAGAAAACGTGTTTTCTGGCATTTCAGGTAACACTCCTTATTGTCATGATGTTCCACTCACAGCATCAAGTGCAGGTCAGCTTGTGTAAATACCTCAAGTGGACTTCTGAGCTTTGTGGGAGTGCTGTTGTTCACAAGAAGCTATCTGATTTTTGATCATTTTGTGGGGTGGGTGGTGGGAATAGACTCTGATGTCTCCTATTTTGCCATTGTGGAGATGTCACTTCTGAGACCATCCTTTTTATTGGAATGTTCTTGAGTATAGTGATTTAGATTGGCAATTTACTTTTCTTTTGGATCATCTAAGGCTTCATTCTACTCTATACTGGCCTCTCTCATTATTTCTGGGGACTTACATGTTAGTATAGATGTTGCTCAGTTGGAGGTAATGTGTACGAATTCTGTCTTACACATTTTTTCTTTGTCAGGTTTCTACTCTTTCTCATCATTTTAACAGGAATAATTAGGTTGTGTTGTAGTAACAGATAACCCAAATTTCAGAAGGTGAAATAAGCACAATTTATTTATTCTTATACTACACATTCAATTCAGTTGGCAGGGCCTCTGCTTATAATTATTCAACTTCTCAAGTTGTTGAATGCCTTAATCTCTTATGCCACCACCTAACATGAGACCGCAAGATTTGCTGTTGTTGAAGCATATAGTAGGTTCTCCGTATTTCTTTAAAATATTTTTTTAATTTTTATTCTTTTTGAGAGAGTAATGGAGTCTGAGTGGGACAGGGGCAGGGAGTGAGGGAGACACAGTATCTGAGCTGTCAACACAGAGCCTGATGTGGGGCTTGAACTCATGAACTGCGAGATCATGACCTGAGCCAAATTTGGCTCCTTAACCAACTGAACCACCCAGGTGCCCCAAGCGGTTATATATTTCTATTTGGAAGTGCCACACAACATCTCTTCACACTTCCTTCAAGAAGGCAGATCAAAAGGTCATGCTTAACTTCAAATAGGCAAGGAAGTATTGACATTTCCGTGTGTCCAGAGAAAACCAGAACTATTGCTGAACACTAGCCATGTCTACCACATCTATGATGTGTCTAGAGATAAATTCATTTGTATGTCTTACTGGAGTTCTGTTGGGCTCATTCACTTCAAGATTAGTGTGTTTCATAAGTTCTGGAAAAATTTTAACCAGTATGCTTCAAATTTTGATTCTGCTCAATTCTTGCTCATTCTTTCTGTGTGCGTGTCTTTCTCTGTCTCCATGTCTTCCTTTCCCAATTTCAATTTAACTTAGTGTAAGCCTTCCTACTCCATTTATATCTCTTATCCTCTCTTTTGTAGTTTTTATTCTTTTGTTTTTCTGTGCAGCATTCTAGATAATTTCTTCTGACTTATTATTCCTTTCAGTAATTCTCTTTACCTGAATTTAATCTGATGAAAACATTTTAATTTCAACAAACATATTTTTCATCCATAGAAGTCTTTTGGGGTAAAAGATTTTTTCTATGCATTCGTTTAAATTCCTTGAAGATTCTTTAAGAGTGTATTTGTATTTCTTTAAATATATTTTATATGATTTTTATATAGCCTATATCTGATATAGATCATATTTGAAGAATGTATCCATTTCGGTAGTTTAAAAAAATTTTTAATGTTTATTTTTGAGAAAGGTTGTGAGTGGGGGAGGTGCAAGAGAGAGAGAGACACAGAATCCAAAGCAGGCTCCAGTCTTTGAGCTGTGAGCACAGAGCCTGACACTGAGCTGGAACCCACAAACTGCAAGACCGTGACCTGAGCTGAAGGTGGATGCTCAACTGACTGAGCCACCCAGGCGCCCCTCTCTTGGCTATTGTTAATGGGCCTTTGTTTCTTTGTGTGTCTGTTTATTCTTGACAATGTGCCGACCCTTTTTTTAGTGAAAATATTTATGGAAGTGATTTGAGGCCTAGAGAGGATCTTTCTGCAAGGGTTTCATTTTTTTCATGATTTTATGGCATCGTGAGTAGTGGGCCACCTTAATACAAGTGCAAAATTGATATTATCTAGACGATCAAGAGATTCGAACTCTAAATTGAGTTTTATCCAAGGGCATGTCTATTTCTATTGATATCCCACCTTATTGTGGAGACCGTCTTGTGTTAGATGTCTCCTTCTCATCTGGGTATGAGTTTGGGATTTGATTTATGCCTCCTCCCCATCAAAGGCCATGGAGAAAACCACATTTTCTTGCATAGGCAAATTCTGTCCAGGCAGAATCATTGCAAATTCCTGTGTCTCAGTCAATTCCCATTATCCCTACAGATTGGGCTGATGTTTCCTTTCTATCTTATCAGGCCTTTAATCTTTTCAGAACATTTTTAGTATGCTTTATTCCACTTTTTGTTTATTTCCAGAAGAAAAGAGAGCCTCAAATAACCAAGCTCGTATTACAAGAAAGTCTTCTGGAATTTTTCAGAGTCATGAAACCATCCACTTACTTGTGTCACCAATTAGATATAAGCTACCTGAAGGCATAAACAAGATCTTATTATTTTCTACATTTACAACATTTAGCACAGGACCTGCCTCTCAATCAATGATATCATCATCGCTGAGCTCCTGGGAGAGTGCTCCTAGCCACACCTGGTTTGGCGCTGCCCGGTTCAATGCGGTTTTGCTCAAATAAAAGTCGTAAAATTGTTAACATGCCTCACTTTATCTTTGAGTAGTTCTGGTGTCAGAGAGAGAACCCAAGGAGATCCCCGACATCCCTGGGACCAAAAGCCACCAGGCAAGGGTACCTACTGGGTCCCTTGACCTCGCCGCTCTGGCTGCCCCGTGAGGTGGTGGGAATGTTCTACTTGGATCCTTTTGCGTTAAGAGCTTTCAGGCTCTTTGAACATTTTTTTTTTCCCAGACGATCCGGAAACCCGCTGGAGCCAGACTGAGTCTGACTTAGAAACTGGATAGGTCCAGTGTCATAGGATCAGACTGGTTCTGGGGCTGGACTGGTTCTGGTTGGAAACTGCACCGAATCTAGAGTCAGACTGGTTCCAACTCACACCGGCCGGGGTCCAGTTTCTGGTGACCAGATGAGACTTGTACTGGGACACCCCACTCACTCTGGAGCCTGAAGGCAGCATCCTTGGAAAACCGGCAGAAGACGGCAAAGGATTGGTGAAGTATTCAGCCAGTTTTCCTTTCCAGGGCAACTTCAAGAAACAACCCATAACACATCCAGCCAAAATGACGAGACGGAAGAATTCTCCTCAAAAGAGTCTACAAGAAGCAGTGACAGCTCAAGAATTAATGAAAAGAGATATAAGCAACATAACAGAACTTGAATATAGAATGTTAATCATAAAACTAATTGCTGGCCTTGAAAAAAGCTTAGATGAATGCAAGGGGTCCCACGAGGCAAAGTTCAAAGACCTTAAAAACGGTCAGGAAGAATTAAAGAAGACATTGGAAGAAATACAGGGGAAACTGGAAGCAGCCACAGCACGGATTGAAGAGGTAGAGGAAAGAGTTAGTGCATTAGAAGACAAAATCATTGAAAAAGAGGAAGCAGATAAAAAGAGAGAGAAGCTGATCCAGGAACAGGAAAGGAGAATTCGAGAGCTGAGCGATGCAGTCAAAAGAAACAATATCCGTATCATAGGAGTTCCAGAGGAAGAAGAGAGAGAGAAAGGAGTCGAAGGGGTTCTGGAACAAATCATTGCTGAGAACTTCCTCAACATGAGAAAGGAAACGGGCATGGAAATCCAAGAGGCACAGAGAACTCCCCTCAGATGTAACTTGAATAGACCTTCTGCACGGCACATCATAGTGAAGCTGGCAAAATACAAAGATAGGGAGAGAATCCTGAAAGCAGCTAGGGACAAAAGAACCCTAACATACAAAGGGAGACCTATAAGGGTAGTAGCAGACTTATCTACGGAAACTTGGCAAGCCAGAAAGGAATGGCAGGACATCTTCAATGTGATGAGCAAGAAGGACATGCAACCAAGAATTCTGTATCCGGCTAGCCTGTCATTCAGAATAGAAGGAGAGATCAAGGTTTTTCCCAACAAACAAAAACTGAAAGAATTTATCACAAATAAGCCAGCACTGTAAGAGATCCTGAGGGGCATTCTATGAAAACAAGGAGGCAAAGAATACAAACTACCAGACACAGCCTTACAAACATGAAACTTACAGATAATACAGTGACTGTAAGCCCATATTTTTCAATATTAACACTGAATGTAAATGGACTAAATGCGCCAATCAAAAGACACAGGATAACAGAATGGATTAAAAAACAAGACCCATCTATTTGCTGTCTTCAAGAAACTCATCTTAAACCTGAAGACACCTTCAGATTGAAAGTGAGGGGATGGAGAACTATCTACCATGCTACTGGAAGGCAGAAGAAAGCCGGAGTAGCCACACTTATATCAGACAAATTAGACTTTAAAATGAACGATGTAATAAGAGATGAGGAAGGACATTATATAATAGTCTCAGGGACCATCCAGCAGGAAGAGCTAACAATTGTAAATATCTACGCACCGAATTCAGGGGCACCCAAATTTGTAAAACAACTAATTACAAACATTAGCAACCTCATCGATAAAAATGTCCTAATAGTAGGGGATCTCAACACTCCACTCTCAGCATTGGATAGATCAACAAAACAGAAAATCTCCGCAGAAACAATAGCCCTGAATGACACATTAGGACAGATGGGCCTCACAGACATCTTTAGGGTCCTTCATCCAGAAGCAAAGGAATTTACGTTCTTCTCATCTGCACACGGTACATTTTCCAACATAGACCACATTCTGGGGCACAGGGAAGCTCTGAATAAATATAAAAGAATTGAGATCATACCGTGTACAGTGTCAGACCACAATGCTTTGAAACTTGAAATCAACCACAGGAGAAAGCCTGGAAAATATCCAAGAACATGGCGGCTAAGAAATAACCTACTAAAAGATGACTGGGTCAACCAAGCCATCAGAGAAGAAATTAAAAAATACATGGAAACAAACGAAAATGAAAATACAACAATCCAAACGCTCTGGGATGCAGCAAAGGCAGTCCTGAGAGGGAAATATATTGCAATCCAGGCCCATCTCAAGAAACAAGAAAAATCAATAACACAAATTCTAACAGCACGCCTAAAGGAACTAGAAGCAGATCAACTAAAACAACCCAAGCCCAGCAGAAAGAGAGAAATAACAAAGATCAGAGCTCAAATTAACCATATGGAGACAGAAAAGGTAGTGGAACAGATCAATGAAACCAAAAGCTGGTTCTTTGAAAAAATAAACAAAATAGACAAACCTCTAGCCAGGCTTCTCAAAAAGAAAAGAGAGAGAACTCAAATAAATAAAATCGTGAATGAAAAGGGAGAAATTACAACCAATCCCTCAGAGATACAAGCAATCATCAGAGAATACTATGAAAAATTATATGCCACCAAACTTGGCAATCTGGAAGAAATGGACAGCTTCCTAAATAGCCACACGCTACCAAAACTCAAACGGGAAGAAATAGAAAATTTGAACAGACCCATAACTAGTGAAGAAATAGAATCCGTTATTAAAAACCTCCCAGCAAATAAAAGCCCTGGACCAGATGGCTTTCCTGCGGAATTTTACCAGACATTTAAAACAGAGTTAATTCCTATCCTCCTCAAGCTGTTCCAAAAAATTGAAATGGAAGGAAAACTCCCGGACTCATTCTATGAAGCCAGCATCACTTTGATTCCCAAACCAGATAGAGACCCAGCAAAGAAAGAGAATTACAGGCCAATATCCCTGATGAATATGGATGCAAAAATTCTCAACAAGATACTAGCAAATCGAATCCAACAGCATATAAAGAGAATTATCCACCATGATCAAGTAGGATTCATCCCTGGGTTGCAGGGCTGGTTCAATATTCGCAAATCAATCAACGTGATACATCACATCAACAAAAGAAAAGATAAGAACCATATGATCCTGTCAATAGATGCAGAAAAAGCATTTGACAAAATACAGCATCCTTTCTTAATAAAAACTCTCGAGAAAGTCGGGATAGAAGGAACATACTTAAACATCATAAAAGCCATATATGAAAAACCCACAGCTAATATCATCCTCAATGGGGAAAAATTGAAAGCCTTCCCCCTGAGATCAGGAACACGACAGGGGTGTCCACTCTCGCCACTGCTATTTAACATAGTGCTGGAAGTCTTAGCATCAGCAATCAGACAACAAAACAAAATAAAAGGCATCAAGATTGGCAAGGAGGAAGTCAAACTTTCACTTTTTGCAGATGACATGATACTTTACATGGAAAACCCGACAGAATCCACCAAAAGCCTACTAGAACTGATTCATGATTTCAGCAAAGTTGCAGGATACAAAATCAATGTACAGAAATCGGTGGCATTTCTATACACCAACAATGAAGCAGCAGAAAGAGAAATAAAGAAGCTAATCCCTTTCACAATTGCACCAAAAACCATAAAATACTTAGGAATAAACCTAACCAAAGATGTGAAAGACCTCTACACTGAAAACTATAAAAAACTTATGAAGGAAATTGAGGAAGACACAAGGAAATGGAAAAACATCCCATGCTCATGGATTGGAAGAATAAATATCGTCAAAATGGCAATACTACCCAAAGCAATCTACACATTCAATGCAATCCCAATCAAAATTGCACCAGCATTCTTCTCAAAGCTAGAGCAAACAATCCTAAAATTTGTATGGAACCACAAAAGACCTCGAATAGCCAAAATAATACTGAAGAATAAAACCAAGGCGGGAGGCATCACAATCCCAGACTTTAACCTCTACTACAAAGCGGTGGTCATCAAGACTGTATGGTATTGGCACAAAAACAGACGCATAGACCAATGGAATAGAATAGAAAACTCAGAAATGGACCCGCAAGTATATGGCCAACTAATCTTTGACAAAGCGGGAAAATGTATCCAATGGAAAAAAGACAGCCTTTTTAACAAATGGTGCTGGGAGAATTGGACAGCAACATGCAAAAGAATGAAACTAGACCACTTTCTTACACCACTCACAAAAATAAATTCTAAATGGATAAAAGATCTGAATGTGAGGCAGGAAACCGTCAAAATCCTAGAGGAGAAAACAGGAAAAAGCCTCTTTGACCTAAGACGCACCAATTTCTTACTCGACACGTCTCCAAAGGCAAGAGAATTAAAAGCAAAGATGAACTATTGGGACCTCATCAAGATAAAAAGCTTCTGCACGGCAAAAGAAACAACCAACAAAACGAATAGGCAACCAACGGAATGGGAAAAGATCATCGCAAATGACATATCGGATAAAGGACTAATATCTAAAATTTATAAAGAACTTACCAAACTCCAAACCCGAAAAACAAACAACCCAGTGAAGAAATGGGCGGAAGATATGAATAGACACTTCTCCAAAGGGGACATTCAGATGGCCAACAGACACATGAAACGATGCTCAATGTCACTCATCATCAGGGAAATACAAATCAAAACTACACTGAGATACCACCTCACACCAGTCAGAGTGGCTAAAATGAACAAATCAGGAAACTATAGATGCTGGCGAGGATGTGGAGAAGTAGGCACCCTCCTACACTGTTGGTGGGAATGCAAACTGGTGCAGCCACTCTGGAAAACGGTGTGGAGGTTCCTCAAAAAAATGAAAATAGAGCTACCCTATGACCCAGCAATAGCCCTGCTAGGAATCTACCCAAGAGACACAGGAATGCTGATGCATAGGAGCACGTGTACCCCAATGTTCATAGCAGCACTTTCGACAATAGCCAAATCATGGAAAGAGACCAAGTGCCCATCAACTGACGAATGGATAAAGAAGTTATGGTACTTATATACAATGGACTACTACGTGGCAATGAGAAAAAATGAAATCTGGCCATGTGTAGCAACATGGATGGAACTGGAGGGTATTATGTTAAGTGAAATAAGTCAGTCAGAAAAAGACAGATACCATATGTTTCCACGAATAGGTGGACTTTGTGAAACTAAGCAAAAACCAGGGGGAGGGGAAGAGGGGAAAGAAAAAAAAGACACAGAGAGGGAGGGAGATAAAACATAAGAGACTCTCAAAGACTAAGAAAAAACTGAGGATAAGGGGGATGAGGGAGGGGGGAGAGGGGGTGATGGGCATTAAAAAGGGCACATGTTGGGATGAACACTGGGTGTTATATGTAAACCAATTTGAAAATAAACTATTATAACAAAAAAAAATGATATCATCATCATCATCAACATCATCATCGTCAATATCAGCATCGTTATTTTGATGATGTTACTATTAATAATAGTTTCTTTTGTGCTTTTAGAATCCCATTTCAATCTGTTACCTCATGTCAGATTTTTAAAAAAACTGAGTATGTTTCATAGGATATCTCCCTTCTATCTCTTTTACCTTCTTCCCATTTATCTTTATTTCCTTACTGGGATGGTCCTCCCCAGGTGCTATGGATAGAATTATGCCTTCTCTAAAATTCATATGTTGAAACTCTGGATCCCAATAAGACCTTCTTTTGGATATATGATCTTTAGGAGTCAATTAAGGTTAAATGAAGTCATAAGGGTGGGGCCCTAATCCTGTAGGATTCTTGGCCTTATAAGAGGAGAAAGAGAGAGAATGATCTATCTCCATCATTCCCTGTGTACACATACTGAGAAAAAGACATGCGAGTACATGGCGAGATGGTACTGGCTTCCAAACCAAGACAAGAGGTGTCAGAATGAAAACTGACTTGCTGGCACCTTGATCTTGGACTTACCAGATTATAGAACTGTGACAAAATAAATTTCTGTTTAAGCCACCTAGTCCATGGTGTTTTGTTATGGCAGCCTGCCTGAGAAGACTAGCACCTAGGATTCTTTCCAAGTTCAGCATCTTCCCAGATGTTTCCCTTTTTGATACACCACTTCTGACTTCCAGAGTCGAAGCATACGGAGCCAGGTATAGACCTGAGCATTGCGAATGGGAACCCCAGGGACAAAGTCTTGATTACAGTATAGGAAACATTCTCCTTTTGCTAACCCCAGTTCAAAGCTAACAGAGATGATTCTAGGGCCTCAGGAAACTCACTTCTCTGTTCCTGACAGGCGAGCAGGAACTTAGTCTACTGGTGACAAACTGATATGACAAGAAAGAGGTGGTTTGGGTCCCAGTTCCAAGTAGGACCAAGGTCACAGAATTTGTCACTTAGGAAGAAGTCTTATTTGGATGACGCGATTAAGCCACTCACGTAATTCTCCATCTGGTCCACCCTGCTGTTTTCTGACTCTGGAGGGAACCCCTAAATTAGTAATATATTGCTGTACAACAAATTACTGCCAAACTTAGAAGCTTAAAGCAACAACTATGTAGTACCTCATGGTTTCTGTGAGCCAGGAATCTGGGCATAGCTTCTCTGGGTCCTCTGATTCTTGATCTCTCACAAGGTTGTCATTCCCTTAAGGTTCTAATGAGACTAAAAACCACCCAAACGTATTTACTTGGTGATTGGCAGCATTCAGCCCCTGGTGGACTGTCTAGCTGAGAGCCTCGGTCCTTTGCCGACTCTTGACCAGAGGCGTCCCTCAGTTCCTTGTGAAGTGGATCTCTCCACATGCAGCTGAAACTATGGCAGTGGCTTCCTCAGAGCAAGCAAATGAGAGAGTAAGACAGGTCAGCGAGACACACCAGAGTCCTCTTGAAACATGATCTTTTAGGTGACATCTCATCACTTTTGCCATATTCAATTGCTAAATGAATGTTACTAGGTTTACTTCACATTCAAGTGTGAGGAGGATTACATAAGAGTGTGAATATCAGGAATCAGGAATAATCAGGGCATGTTAGAGGCTACTTACCATAGTCCACTCATCAAAAGCTAGCTGAGAGTGTTCCCTGTGAGACAGAGAAGGAAGTGGAAGATTCCTCCACTGACTTCGGGGAGCCATGAACCATAACCAAGGGAGGAATTTCGATGGAGGAATTATGCAAATCTATTGGGAGAAAAGCAGGATCGATTCATCTGAAGGCCTGTCCTCATTGGTGTGCATGGAGCTGAGTCTTAGTGGCTTGTGAGAAATAATTGTGTTCCTCTCTTCCCCTCCATGTTCAGTGATGCTACATTGGTAGCTTAAAATTGACCACAGTGGGAGTGTTTATAACACAGAAATCAACAAATGCTACAGTGAGAGATTCCTCCTCCTTCACCCCAACACTGCAGAGTGCTCATTTGTTCATTTTTACCAGAATACCACTGCATGGTCTCTTAAAATCTCCTTTGTCCTGTATTCTGTGTATGTGTCTCTCTTACAGCTCTGGAGCTGAGGCTGAAGGATGGGAGACACCACTGTGAAGGGCGAGTGGAAGTGAAATACCAAGGACAATGGGGCACGGTGAATGATGACAAGTGGAGCTTGGAGGCTGCAAACGTGGTGTGCAGACAGCTGCAATGTGGAGATGCTCTTGATGCTCCCGAAGGGGCTCATTTTGGATCAGGGGTTGGGCCTATTTGGTTTGATTTTATTCTTTGTAATGGGACAGAATCAACTCTCAATGAGTGTGATTTTTCTGATATTCAGGACTACAGCAAGCAAAACGTTTTCCACAGTACGGATGCTGGAGTAGTCTGCTCAGGTAAGGCCTGTGTGGTCTGGTGGGTGATCCCCAGTAATAGTAGCCTTGGTTTCATCCCCAGAATAACTAACACTGCAGCATCATATATTTGGTGAAGACTCCAGTCACATAGTGACTCCTAGGGTATTAAGTGTTCAAGGAAGCATAAGGACTTGCTTGTCCCTGGAGGGTGAAGGCTCCAGACCCATGCATCACAGGGCCATTCCGAGCTCTATGATCTGTCATAAAAATTCGGAAGGGGAGTCAATTGTTTCATATTGGTACAAACGAGCAATTGATGAAATAAGTTTCATTGCAGTTGTTTTCTTTCTTGAGATGGTCAGTCATGTACAGACAATAAGTGGATTGGGACATGGGCAGGGAAACCAAGTTTACTACACTTACAGGTTCTAGAGAGATGGAGCCACATCATGTGTCAACAGATACACATAAGTGCAGTACCAGAGGAGCAGGCTCAACCAAGCTGGTGGGGAGCCAAGAAAGAGAATAAAAGCCTGTAGGTATATGACTCAATTGGTCTTGGAGTGGAGTCCACAAGCAAAAGGCATAAGGAGATTTCATTGGTTCATCTGAATCTTACTAGGTCACAGTCCGAGGAGGGAAGGAAGAGGTGCTTGCTGCAGGTGTCAGCCTTGTCTCATTGGTACACCTGGTCACCTGGGTGGTGTGCTCACGGCCTGTTTGTGAAGACAATGAGGCAGCAGAAAAATAGGAATTTAAATTTATAGTATAGCAGCTGGAGCAAAGAAATACTACAGGCAGTGAGGCTAAGTGGACCTTCAGTGGCACATAAGAAGTGCTCAGTGACGTCTAAGTGTATTTGAGGTGTGCCAAGGTGGAGGCAGTAAAGACTTCTTTCTAGCAAAGAAACTAGAGTGTGAATGGGTGGTGTCAGTATTGGCCAGAGATATTTTCAGTTATCACAGTGATTGAGGAGATATCTGTCACTGACGCTATCAGAACAGCTCTACTTGAGGAAGATATTATCATATATCACAGTGAATTCCCTAAGGTAGATTTTTGGGTCTTAAAAAAGGGTCATCCCATCTGATGGTGTGATGGGGGAGGTAGAGAAATGAGTACATTTGACTAGATCTGTAGCAACCCAACAGCACGATCCCATAGCCTGTCAGCACTTTTGGGATCCACATGTGGAAGATCGCTGGAAAAGTGATCTTGTCAAAGTGTAACTTTGGCAGATCTTTGATGATACTTATTTAGGTCCCTAAAAAACACAATGATTTTCTTTTTTGAGAGTTGCTTTATTAATATTTGATAGACATCAAAAAACTGTCAATCTTTAATGTGTATAACTTGACGAGTTTGGAGGTGAGTATACATGTGCGAAAGCGTTATCATGGTCTATGCCATAAGAGCCATCTGTCATCTCAAGTTTCCTCCCATCCTCTTTATTATTATGTAAAAAAATAATTATTTTCAAGGGGCATTTGAGTTTCCTACCTTCAGTTTGTGTTTCTGAAGAAAACGTGTTTTCTGGCATTTCAGGTAACACTCCGTATTGTCATGATGTCCTAATCATGGCATCGAGTGCAGATCAACTTGTGTAAATTTCTCAGGTGGAATTCTGAGCTTTGTGAGAGTGCTGTCCACAGAACGTTATCTGATTGTTGATCACTTTGTGGGGTGGGTGGTGGGAATAGACTCTGATGTCTCCTACTTTGCCATTCTGGTGATGTCACTTCTGAGACCATCCTTTTTATTGGAATGTACTTGAGTATAGCAATTTAGATTGGCAATTTACTTTTACTTTGGATCATCTAAGACTTCCTTCTACTCTGTACTGGCCTCTCTCATTATTTCTGGGGACTTACATGTTAGTATAGATGTTGCTCAGTTGGAGGTAATGTGTACGAATTCTGTCTTACACATTTTTTCTTTGTCAGGTTTCTACTGTTTCTCATCATTTTAACAGGAATAATTAGGTTGTGTTGTAGTAACAGATAACCCAAATTTCAGAAGGTGAAATAAACACAATTTATTTATTCTTACACTACACATTCAGTTCAGTTTGGCAGGGCCTCTGCTTATAATTATTCAACTTCTCAAGTTGTTGAATGCCTTAATCTCTTATGCCACCACCTAACATGAGACCGCAAGATTTGCTGTTGTTGAAGCATATAGTAGGTTCTCCGTATTTCTTTAAAATATTTTTTTAATTTTTATTCTTTTTGAGAGAGTAATGGAGTCTGAGTGGGACAGGGGCAGGGAGTGAGGGAGACACAGTATCTGAGCTGTCAACACAGAGCCTGATGTGGGGCTTGAACTCATGAACTGCGAGATCATGACCTGAGCCAAATTTGGCTCCTTAACCAACTGAACCACCCAGGTGCCCCAAGCGGTTATATATTTCTATTTGGAAGTGCCACACAACATCTCTTCACACTTCCTTCAAGAAGGCAGATCAAAAGGTCATGCTTAACTTCAAATAGGCAAGGAAGTATTGACATTTCCGTGTGTCCAGAGAAAACCAGAACTATTGCTGAACACTAGCCATGTCTACCACATCTATGATGTGTCTAGAGATAAATTCATTTGTATGTCTTACTGGAGTTCTGTTGGGCTCATTCACTTCAAGATTAGTGTGTTTCATAAGTTCTGGAAAATTTTTAACCAGTATGCTTCAAATTTTGATTCTGCTCAATTCTTGCTCATTCTTTCTGTGTGCGTGTCTTTCTCTGTCTCCATGTCTTCCTTTCCCAATTTCATTTAACTTAGTGTAAGCCTTCCTACTCCATTTATATCTCTTATCCTCTCTTTTGTAGTTTTTATTCTTTTGTTTTTCTGTGCAGCATTCTAGATAATTTCTTCTGACTTATTATTCCTTTCAATAATTCTCTTTACCTGAATTTAATCTGTTGAAAACATTTTAATTTCAACAAACATATTTTTCATCCATAGAAGTCTTTTGGGGTAAAAGATTTTTTCTATGCATTCGTTTAAATTCCTTGAAGATTCTTTAAGAGTGTATTTGTATTTCTTTAAATATATTTTATATGATTTTTATATAGCCTATATCTGATATAGATCATTTTCGGAGTATCTATCCATTTCTCTAGTTTCTCATGGTTACTGTTTAAAAAAATTATTTTAATGTTTATTTTTGAGAAAGGTTGTGAGTGGGGGAGGTGCAAGAGAGAGAGAGACACAGAATCCAAAGCAGGCTCCAGTCTTTGAGCTGTGAGCACAGAGCCTGACACTGAGCTGGAACCCACAAACTGCAAGACCGTGACCTGAGCTGAAGGTGGATGCTCAACTGACTGAGCCACCCAGGCGCCCCTCTCTTGGCTATTGTTAATGGGCCTTTGTTTCTTTGTGTGTCTGTTTATTCTTGACAATGTACCGGCCCTTTTTTTAGTGAAAATATTTATGGAAGTGATTTGAGGCCTAGCGAGGATCTTTCTGCTAGGATTTCATTTTTTTCATGATTTTATGGCATCGTGAGTAGTGGGCCACCTTAATACAAGTGCAAAATTGATATTATCTAGACAATCAAGAGATTCGAACTCTAAATTGAATTTCATCCAAAGGCATGTCTATTTCAATTGGGATCCCGCCTTATTGGACTGTCCCAACAGACTGTCTTGTGTTAGATGTCTCCTTCTCTTCTGGGTATGGGTTTGGGATTTGATTTATGCCTCCTCCCCATCAAAGGCCATGGACAAAACCACATTTTCTTACATAGGCAAATTCTGTCCAGGCAGAATCATTGCAAATTCCTGTGTCTCAGTCAATTCCCATTATCCCTACAGATTTGGCCTGATGTTTTGTTTCTATCGTATCAGGTCTTGAATCTTTTAAGAACATTTTTAGTATGCTTTATTCCACTTTTTATTTATTTTCAGCAGAAGAGAGAGCCTCAAATAACCAAGCTCGTATTACAAGAAAGTCTTCTGGAATTTTTCAGAGTCATGAAATCATCCACTTACTTGTGTCACCAATTAGATATAAGCTACCTGAAGGCAAAAACAAGATCTTATTATTGTCTACATTTACAGCAATTAGCTGTAATTAGCTATTTGCAATTGAGAGGACCTGCCTCTCAATCAATGATATCATCATCATCCACATCATCGTCGACATTATCATCATCACCGTTATTTTGATGATGTTACTATTAATAATAGTTTCTTTTGTGCTTTTAGAATCCCATTTCAATCTGTTACCTCATGTCAGATTTTTAAAAAAACTGAGTATGTTTCATAGGATATCTCCCTTCTATCTCTTTTACCTTCTTCCCATTTTTTTTTAATTTAAAATAGTTTATTTTCAAATTGGTTTACATAAAACACCCAGTGTTCATCCCAACATGTGCCCTTTTTTGATGCCCATCACCCCCTCTCCCTCCCCCATCTCCCTCACCCTCAGTTTGTTCTTAGTCTTTGAGAGTCTCTTATGTTTTATCTCCCTCCCTCTCTGTGTCTTTTTTTTCTTTCCCCTCTTCCCCTCCCCCTGGTTTTTGCTTAGTCTCACCAAGTCCACCTATTCGTGGAAACATATGGTATCTGTCTTTTTCTGACTGACTTATTTCACTTAACATAATACCCTCCAGTTCCATCCATGTTGCTACGCATGGCCAGATTTCATTTTTTCTCATTGCCACATAGTAGTCCATTGTATATATGTACCACATCTTCTTTATCCACTCGTCAGTTGATGGGCACTTAGTTTCTTTCCATGTTTTGGCTATTGTCGAAAGTGCTGCTATGAACCATTTATCTTTATTTCCTTACTGGGATGGTCCTCCCCAGGTGCTATGGATTGAGTTATGCCCACTCCAAAATTCATATGTTGATACCCTGGGTCCCAATATGACTGTCTTTTGGAGATACGATCTTTAGGAATTAATTACGGATAAATGAAGTCATAAGGGCAGGGCCCTAATCCAATAGGATTCTTGGCCTTATGAGAAGAGAAAGAGAGAGAATGATCTATCTCCATCATTCCCTGTGTACACACACTGAGAAAAAGTCATGCGAGCACATGGTGAGATGGTACTGGATTACAAACCAAGAGAAGAGGTGTCAGAATGAAAACTGACTTGCTAGCACCTTGATCTTGGACTTCCCAGACTATAGAACTGTGACAAAATAAATTTCTGTTTAAGCCACCTAGTCCATGGTGTTTTGTTATGGCAGCCTGCCTGAGAAGACTAGCACCTAGGATTCTTTCCAAGTTCAGCATCTTCCCAGATGTTTCCCTTTTTGATACACCACTTCTGACTTCCAGAGTCGAAGCATATGGAGCCAGGTATAGACCTGAGCAGTGCGAATGGTATCCCCAGGGACAAAGTTTTGATTACAGTATAGGAAACATTCTCCTTTTGCTAACCCCAGTTCAAAGCTAACGGAATGATTCTAGGGCCTCAGAAAACCCACTTCTCTGTTCCTGACAGGCGAGCAGGAACTTAGTCTACTGGTGACAAACTGATATGACAAGAAAGAGGTGGTTTGGGTCCCAGTTCCAAGTAGGACCAAGGTCACAGAATTTGTCACTTAGGAAGAAGTCTTATTTGGATGAAGCGATTAAGCCACTCATGTAATTCTCCATCTGGTCCACCCTGCTGTTTTCTGACTCTGGAGGGAACCCCTAAATTAGTAATATATTGCTGTACAACAAATTACTGCCAAACTTAGAAGCTTAAAGCAACAACTATGTAGTATCTCATAGTTTCCATGGGCCAGGAATCTGGGCATGGCTTCTCTGGGTCCTCTGATTCTTGATCTCTCACAAGGTTGTCATTCCCTTAAGGTTCTAATGAGACTAAAAACCACCCAAACGTAGTTACTTGGTGATTGGCAGCATTCAGCCCCTGGTGGACTGTCTAGCTGAGAGCCTCGGTCCCTTGCCGACTCTTGACCAGAGGCATCCCTCAGTTTCTTGTCAAGTGGATCTCTCCACATGCAGCTGAAACTATGGCAGTTGGCTTCCTCAGAGCAAGCACATGAGAGAGCAAGACAGGTCAACAAGACACACCAGAGTCCTCTTGAAACATGATCTTTTAGGTGACATCTCATCCTTTTTTCCAATTTCCATTGCTAGATGAATGTTACTAGGTTCAGGTCACATTCAAGTGTGAGGAGGATTACATAAGAGTGTGAATATCAGGAAGCAGGAATCATCAGCGCATTTTAGAGGCTGCTTCCCATACTCCACTCTTCTAAACTTAGCTGAGAGTGTTCCCTGTGAGACAGAGAAGGAAGTGGAAGGTTCCTCCACTGACCTCGGGGCGCCATGAACCATAACCGAGATGGAGGAATTTGGGCCTGTACCAGCCTTATGCAAATCTACTGGGAGAGAAGCAGAATCTAGAGTTATCTAAGGCCTGTCCTCATTGAAGAGCATGGAGCTGAGACTTAATGGCATGTGAGAAATAATTGTGTGTCTCTCTTCCCCTCCATGTTCAGTGATGCCACATTTGTAGCTTAATATTGACCACAGTGGGAGCGTTTATAACACAGAAATCAACAAATACTAGAGATGAGAGATTATTCCCTCTTCCTTCCACAGCCGAATGACATTTGTTTCTACTTACCAGAATACCACTGCGTGGTCTCCTAAAATATCCTTCGTCCTGTGTTCCATGTATGTGTCTCTCTTGCAGCTCTGGAGCTGAGGCTGAAGGATGGGAGACACCGCTGTGCGGGGCGAGTAGAAGTGAAATACCAAGGACAATGGGGCACCGTGAATGATGACAAGTGGAGTTTGAAGGCTGCAAATGTGGTGTGCAGACAGCTGCAATGTGGAGATGCTCTTGATGCTCCCAAAGGGGCTCATTTTGGATCAGGGTTTGGGCCTATTTGGTTTGAATATATTGATTGTGAGGGGACAGAATCAACTCTCAGTGAGTGTGATTTTTCTGATATTCAGGACTACAGCAAGCAAAACGTTTTCCACAGTACGGATGCTGGAGTAGTCTGCTCAGGTAAGGCCTGTATGGTCTGGTGTGGGATCCCCAGTAATAGTAGCCTTGGTTTCATCCCCAGAAGAACTAACACTGTGGAATCACATATTTGGGTGAGGATTCCAGTCACACAGTGACTCCTAGAGTATTAGGTGTTCAAGGGAGCATAAGGACCTGCTTAGCCCTGCAAAGTGAAATCTCCAGACCCATGCATCACAGGGCCATTTAGAGCTCTATGATTTGTCATCAAAGTTAGGAAGGTACAGTCAAATATTTCATACAGGTACAACCCATTAATTGATGAAATAAGTTCATCATGGTAGTTCTTTTGTTTTCTTTCATGAGATACTCAGTAATGTAAAGACAAAAGAGGGGATATGGCAGAGGGGCTGGGAAACAACATTTATTACACTTACAGGTCCTAGAGACATGGAGTCACTTGCTACAGGGCCATGGGAGAAGCGTCAGGGGAGCAGGCTCAACCAAGCAGGTAGGGAGCCAAAGAAGAGAATAAAAGCCTGTGGGCATATGACCCTATTGGGTCTTGGAGTGGAGTCCACAAGCAAAACGCATAAGGGGATTTCACTGGTTCATCTGAATGTT
This sequence comes from Paguma larvata, assembly GCA_030068075.1. Lineage (NCBI taxonomy): Eukaryota > Metazoa > Chordata > Mammalia > Carnivora > Viverridae > Paguma > Paguma larvata. Next base: position 96,422,137 of record CM057828.1, on the reverse strand, counting down.
CCTAGGTCACAGTCAGGGGAGGGAAGGAATAGGGGCTTGCAGCAGGTGTCAGCCTTACCTCATTGGTACACCTGGTCATCTGGGTGGTGTGCTCACGGCCTGTTAGTGAAGACATTGAAGCAGGACGAAAATAGGAATTTTTATATTTATAGTATAGCAGCTGGAGCAAAGGAAATACTAAGGGCAGTGAGGCCAAGTGGACCTGCAGTGGCATATAAGAAGTGCTCAGTAACGTCTAAGTGTATTTGAGGTGTACTAAGGTGGAGGTAGTAAAGAAAGCAATGAAACTAGAGTGTGAATGGGTGGCATGAGTATTGGCCAGAGATGTTTTCAGTTAAGACAGTGGTTGATGAGTGATGCCATCAGAACAGCTTGACTTGAGGAAGATATTGTCAGATATCACAGTGAATTTCCTGAGATAGATTGTTGGGTCTTAAAAAAGGGTCATCCCATCTGATGGAGTGATGGGAGAGGTAGAGACATGAGTACGTTTGACTAGATGTATAGCAACCCAACAGCACAATCCCAGAGCCTGTCAGCACTTTTGGGATCCGCATGTGGAAGATCGCTGGAAAAGTGATCTTGTCAAATTGTAGCATTGGCAGATCTTTGATGATACTAGTTTAGGTCCCTAAAAAACACAATTATTTTCTTTTTTAAGAGTTTCTTTGTAGAGGGTAACAGACATGCAAAATCCGTCCATCTTTAATGTGTATAACTTGACGAGTTTGGAGGTGAGTATACATGTGTGAAAGCGTTATCATGGTCTATGCCATAAGAGCCATCTGTCATCTCAAAAGTTTCCTCCCATCCTCTTTATTATTATTTAAAAAAATAACTATTTTCAAGGGGCATTTGAGTTTCCTACCTTCAGTTTGTGTTTCTGAAGAAAATGTGTTCTGGCATTTCAGGTAACACTTCTTATTGTCATGATGTCCTAATCATGGTATCAAGTGCAGATCAACTTGTGTAAATTTCTCAGGTGGAATTCTGAGCTTTGTGGGAGTGTTGTTGTTCACAGAACACTATCTGACTGTTGATCATTTTGTGGGGTGGGTGGTGGGAATAGACTCTGATGTCTCCTATTTTGCCATTGTGGGGATGTCACTTCTGAGACCCTTCTTTTTAAATGAAGTGTTCTTGAGTATAGCAATTTAGAGTTGCAATTTTCTTTTGGATCATCTAAGGCTTCATTCTACTCTGTACTGGCATTTCTCATTGTTTCTGGAGACCTAAAGGTTAGTATAGATGTTGCTCAGTTGGAGGTAATGTGTACCAATTCTGTCTTAAACATATTTTCTTTGTCAGGTTTCTACTGGTGAGAAACAGTAGAACATTTTAACAGGAATAATTAGGTTATGTTATAGTAATTAATAACCCAAATTTCAGAAGATGAAATAAACACACTTTATTTATTCTTACACTACACATTCAGTTCAGTTTGGCAGGGCCTCTGCTTATAATTTTTCAACTTCTCAAGTTGTTGAATGCCTTAATCTCTTATGCCACCACATAACATGTTGAATGCCTTAATCTCTTATGCCACCACATAACATGAGACTGTAAGGTTTGCTGTGGTTGAAGCATATAGTAGCTTCTACATATTTCTTTAAAAATATTTTTTAATTTTAATTTTTTTTGAGAGAGAGAGACAGAGTCTGAGTGGGAGGGGGGCAGAGAGAGAGAGAGGGAGACACAGTATCTGAGCTGTAAGCACAGAGCCTGATGTGGGGCTTGAGCTCATGAACTGCGAGATCATGACCTGAGCCAAATTTGGCTCCTTAACCAACTGAACCACACAGGTGCCCCAAGCGGTTATATATTTCTATTTAGAAGTGCCACACGACATCTCTTCATACTTCCTTCAACAAGGCAGATTAAAAGGTCATGCTTAACTTCAAATAGGCAGGGAAGTATTGACATTTCCGTGTGTCCAGAGAAAACCAGAACTATTGCTGAACACTAGCCATGTCTACCACATCTATGATGTGTCTAGGGATACATTCATTTGTATGTCTTACTGGAGTTTTGTTGGGCTTATTCACTTTAAGATTAGTGTATTACATAAGTTCTGGAAAACTTTTGACCAATATGCTTCAAATTTTGCTTCTGCTCAATTCTCGCTCTTTCTTTTTGTGTGCCTGTCTTCTCTGTCTCCCTGTCTTTCCGAATTTCAATTTAACTTAGTGTAAGTCTTCTTGCTCCATTTATATCTCTGATCCTCTCTTTAGTATTTTTTTATTCCTTTGTTTCTCTTTGTAGCACTCTAGATAATTTCTTCTGACTTATTATTCCCTTCAATAATTCTCTTTACCTGAATTTAATCGAATGAAAACATTTTAATTTCAACAAACATATTTTTCATCCATAGAAGTCTTTTGGGGTAAAAGATTTTTTCTATGCATTTGTTTAAATTCCTTGAAGATTCCTTATGAGTGTATTTGTATTTTTAAAATATATTTTATATGATTTTTATATAGCCTATATCTGATACATCTAATATATGAAGTATCTATCCATTTCCGTAGTTTCTCTTGGTTACTGTTTAAAAAAATTTTTTTAATGTTTATTTTTGAGAAAGATTGTGAGTGGGGGAGGGGCAAGAGAGAGGGAGACACAGAATCCAAAGCAGGCTCCAGTCTCTGAGCTGCAAGCACAGAGTCTGTCCCGGAGCTCAAACCCACAAACTGCAAGACCGTGACCTGAGCTGAAGGTGGATGCTCAACTGACTGAGCCACTTAGGCACCCTTCTCTTGGCTATCATTAATGGGCCTTTGTTTCTTTGTGTGTCTGTTTATTCTTGACAATGTACTGGCCATTTTTTAATGAAAATATTTATGGAAGTGATTTGAGGCCTAGCGAGGATCTTTCTGCGAGGGTTTCATTTTTTTCATGATTTTATGGCATCGTTAGTACTGGGCCACCTTAATACAAGTGCAAAATTGATATTATCTAGACAATCAAGAGATTCAAAGTCTCAATTGAATTTTATCCAAGGGCATGTCTATTACAATTGGTATCCCATCTTAAGCGGAGACTGTCTTCTGTTAGATGTTTCGTTCTCATCTGGGTATGGGTTTGGGATTTGATTTGTGCCTCCTCACCATCAAAGGCCATGGACAAAACCACATTTTCTTGTATAGGCTAATTCTGTTCAGGCAAAATCATTGCGCATTCTTGTGCCTCAGTCCATTCCCCTTATCCCTTCAGATTTTGCCTGATGTTTCCTCTTTACCTTATCAGGTCTTTAATCTTTTAAGATCATTTTTAGTATGCTTTATTCAACTTTTTATTTATTTTCAGCAGAAGAGAGAGCCTCAAATAACCAAGCTCGTATTACAAGAAAGTCTTCTGGAATTTTTCAGAGTCATGAAATCATCCACTTACTTGTGTCACCAATTAGATATAAGCTACCTGAAGGCAAAAACAAGATCTTATTATTGTCTACATTTACAGCAATTAGCTGTAATTAGCTATTTGCAATTGAGAGGACCTGCCTCTCAATCAATGATATCATCATCATCCACATCATCGTCGACATTATCATCATCACCGTTATTTTGATGATGTTACTATTAATAATAGTTTCTTTTGTGCTTTTAGAATCCCATTTCAATCTGTTACCTCATGTCAGATTTTTAAAAAAACTGAGTATGTTTCATAGGATATCTCCCTTCTATCTCTTTTACCTTCTTCCCATTTATCTTTATTTCCTTACTGGGATGGTCCTCCCCAGGTGCTATGGATTGAGTTATGCCCACTCCAAAATTCATATGTTGATACCCTGGGTCCCAATATGACTGTCTTTTGGAGATACGATCTTTAGGAATTAATTACGGATAAATGAAGTCATAAGGGCAGGGCCCTAATCCAATAGGATTCTTGGCCTTATAAGAAGAGAAAGAGAGAGAATGATCTATCTCCATCATTCCCTGTGTACACACACTGAGAAAAAGTCATGCGAGCACATGGTGAGATGGTACTGGATTACAAACCAAGAGAAGAGGTGTCAGAATGAAAACTGACTTGCTAGCACCTTGATCTTGGACTTCCCAGACTATAGAACTGTGACAAAATAAATTTCTGTTTAAGCCACCTAGTCCATGGTGTTTTGTTATGGCAGCCTGCCTAGGAAGACTAGCACCTAGGATTCTTTCCAAGTTCAGCATCTTCCCAGATGTTTTCCTTTTTGATACAGCACTTCTGACTTCCAGAGTGGAAGCATACAGAGCCAGGTATAGACCTGAGCAGTGCGAATGGGAACTCTAGGGACAAAGTCTTGATTATATTACAAGAAACATTCTCCTTTTGCTAACCCCAATTTGAAGCTAATAGAGATGATTCTAGGGCCTCAGGAAACTCACTTCTCTGTTCCTGACAGGAGAGCGGGAACTTAGTCTACTGAATGACAAACCATATGACAAGAAACCTTTGGTCCCAGTTCCAAGTAGGACCAAGGTCATAGATTGGTCACTTAGGAAGAAATCTTATTTGGATGAAGTGATTAAGCCACTCATATAAATCTCTATCTTGTCCACCCTGCTGTTTTCTGACTCTTGAGGGTCAATTACAGCAATTAGTAATATATTGCTGTATAACAAATTACTGCCAAACTTGGAAGCTTAAAACAACAACTATCTAGTATCTCATAGTTTCTGTGGGCCAGGAATCTGGGCATGGCTTTTCTGGGGCCTCTGATTCATGATCTCTCATAAGGTTGCAATTACCTTGATGTTCAAATGAGACTGAATACCACCCAAACATATTTGCTTGGTTATTGGCAGCATTCAGCCCCTGGTGGACTGTCTAGCTGAGAGCCTTAGTCTCTTGCTGACTCAACTAGAGGCGTCCCTCTGTTTCCTGTCATGTGGATCTCTCCACATGCAGCTCAAAATATGGCAGTCGGCTTCCTCAGAGCAAGTGAATGAGAGAGCAAGACAGGTCAACGAAGACTCCAGAGTCCTCTTGAAACATCATCTTTTAAGTGACATCTCATCACTTTAGCCAAATTCCATTGTTAGATGAATGTTACTAGGTTCAGGCCACATTCAAGTGTGAGAGGGATTATGTAAGAGTGTGAATATCAAGAAGCAGGAATAATCAGGATATTTTAGAGGCTGCTTACCATCGTCCTCTCTTCTAAAGCTAGATGAGAGTGTTCCCTGTGAGACAGAGAAGGAAAGGGAAGATTCCTCTACTGACCTCAGGGCTATGAACTTTAACTGAGATGGAGGAATTTGGGCCTTTACCAGCCTAATACAAATCTACTGGGAGGGAAGCAGCATCTAGAGTCATCTGGAGGCCTGTCCTCATTGTAGAGCATAGACTGAGTCTTAGTGGCATGTGAGAAATAATTGTGTGCCTCTCTTCCCTAATCCATGTTCATTGATGCCACATTGGTAGCTTACCACAGTGAGAATGTTTATAACACAGAAATCAACAAATACTACAGATGAGAGATTGCTCCTCCTTCACCCCACTGCTGCAGAGTGCTCATTTGTTCATATTTACCAGAATACCACTGCATGGTCTCCTAAAATCTCCTGTGTCATGAGTTCTGTGTATGTGTCTCTCTTGCAGCCCTGGAGCTGAGGCTGAAGGATGGGAGACACCACTGTGAAGGGCGAGTGGAAGTGAAATACCAAGGACGATGGGGCACCGTGTATGATGTCGTATGGAGTTTGAAGGCTGCAAATGTGGTGTGCAGACAGCTGCAATGTGGAAATGCTCTTGATGCTCCCAGAGGGGCTCATTTTGGATCAGGGGTTGGGCCTATTTGGTTTGATTTTATTCTTTGTAAAGGGACAGAATCAACTCTCAATGAGTGTTATTTTTCTGATATTCAGGACTACAGCAAGCAAAATGTTTTCCACAGTACGGATGCTGGAGTAGTCTGCTCAGGTAAGGCCTGTGTGGTCTGGTGGGTGATCCCCTGTAGGAGTAGCTTTGGTTTCATTCCCAGAATAACTAACAGTGCAGGATCACATATTTGAGTGAGGACTTCAGTAACACAGTGACTCCTAGAGTATTAGGTGTTCAAGGAAGCATAAGGACTTGCTTGGCCCTGGACAGTGAAGATTCCAGACCTATGCGTCACAGGGCTGTTCAGAGCTCCCTGATCTATCATCAAAGTTAGGAAGCTGGACTCAAATGTTTCATACGGGTACAACCCAGCAATTGATGAAATAAGTTTCATCATGGTAGTTCTTTTGTTTTCTTTCATGAGTTGGTCAGTCATGTACAGACAAAAGAGGGGATATGAGAGAGGGGTAGGAAACAAAGTTTATTACACTTACAGGTCCTAGAGAGATGGAGTCACTTAATGTTGCAATAGGGCCACCGGAGAAGTGCCAGGAGAGCAGGCTCAACCAAGCAGGTGGAGAGCCAAGAAAGAGAATAAAGACCTGTGGGCAAATGACCCTACTGGGGCTCGGGGTGGAGTCCACAAGCAAAAGGTATAAGGAGATTTCATTGGTGCATATGAATCTTACTAGTCACAGTCAGGGGAGGGAAAGAAGGGGGACTGGCAGAAGGTGTCAGCCTTATCTCATTGGTACACCTGGTCACCTGGGTGGTGTGCTAACGGCCTGTTTGTGAAGACACTGAGGCAGCAGGAAAATACAAATTTTAAAATTTACAATATAGTAGCTAGAGCAAAGGAAATACTAAGGGCAGCAAGGCCAAGAGAACCTGAGGTGGCACATAAGAAGTGCTCAGTAATGTCTAAGTGTATTTGAGATGTGCCAAGGTGGAGGCAGTAAAGACAGCAATGAAACTAGAGTGCGAATGGCTGGTGTCAGTATTGGCCAGAGATGTTTTCAGTTATCACAGTGGTTGATGAGATATCTGTCAATGATGCCATCAGAACAGCTTGACTTGAGGAAGATATTATCAGATATCATAGTGAATTCCCTAATGTAGTTTGTTGGGTTTTAAAAAGGGGTCATCCCATTTGATGGAGTGATGGGACAGGTAGAGACTTGAATACATTTGACTAGATGTATAGCAGCCCAATAGCATGATCCCATAGCCTGTTGGCATTTTTGTGATCTGCAGACACTGGAAAAGTGATCTTTTCAAATTGTAACTTTGTCAGATCTTTGATGATACTAGCTTAGGTTCCTAAAAAACACAATTATTTTCTTTTTTGAGAGTTGCTTTATTGAAGTATGATAGACATGCAAAAAACTGTCCATATTTAATGTATATAACTTGATGAGATTGGAGGTGAGTATACATCTGCGAAAGTATTATCATGGTCTGTGATATTATCATGGTCATCTCAAAAGTTTCGTCCCATCTTCTTTATTATTATTTAAAAAAATAATTATTTTTAAGGGGCATTTGAGTTTACTACCTTCAGTTAGGATTTCTGAAGAAAACGTGTTTTCTGGCATTTCAGGTTACACTCCTTATTGTCATGATGTCCTAATCATGATATCAAGTGCAGATCAACTTGTGTAAACACTACAGGAGGACCCGACTTATTTTGTTTGAGAAATCAGTATCTGAGTAAAGATGGAGTGTGTGGTGTTGGAATTTTGTTACTATCTTAAAAAAAGTGATGCTTTTGATATTAATTCCAGTTAAGATACACATAAGATAAAAAGAGTTCGAGAGTGATATGGCTCTAAACATGGATTTTGGTTTTTACTCCCTAACCACCATTACCATCGCTTTAATGTAGCTTTTCATATTTTAATGAACTGTTTCAACTTTCTTCCAGTCTCTTTGTTAGAAGTTTATTCCCTCTGCTCTGTTTCTATATTTTCCAGAACGTGTTTTAGTGTGTAAAGTGGTGATGATGTAGTCTATCTAGATAAGACCAGGAAAACATGCCCTTTATAAATTTTTAAATTTGAATTGAATTCTTGAAATTCCTCTCTTTCAATTTTAGGAAAGGGGTATGTAAAGAAATTTCTGCCTCTATTAGATTGTTAGAGATAAAATTTTTTTAAAAGAAATTCAGAGGTAGAAAGAATGATCTCTGAAGAACACAGAAGAGCTTGTTTGAAATAAAGAGGGGATTTCAGAGTGTTCAGGGAGAAAGATTGGGAAGAGGCTTCAGAGATTGGGAAGGGCTACAGCACTGAGGTACAGAATGTAAGGGGACAAAGATGCAATTAATTGAATGCAGGGATGTCGGGGACTGAAGATCCGTGCTAATTCATATATTAACTACGGCTTCTGTTTTTAGCCTTCTTGATCTCATTTCTTCCTTCCCTCTCTTCCTCTATGTTGATATAGGAGTAGTTCTTGAGCTCCGTGGAAATGCTGGCATTTGAAACTTGAAATTTTCTTTGTGGGACGTTTTTATAATATGAATTCTATTTCTTTAACAAATATAGGACTACTTATATTTCCATTTCTTTGGTATCTGTTTTTGATAGACTGTGTCTTTGCAAGTAATTAGTCTTCAAGGACTTATCCTATTATAAATACAATTTTCAAATTAGGACAAAATTTTTTAATCTCGTTATCATTTACATATGGATAGGATCCATAATGACAACCCCCTTTCCGTCCCTGATATTGCTAATTTGTGTATTTTATTTTTTCTTGATCAGGTCTACTAGAAGATTATTCAGTTTTATTTTTAAAAGAATCACTAATGAACTTTGATTTTATCTATTGTGTATTTGTTTTCTATTTCATTAATTTTCGGTTCTTAGTTTGCATTTTTTAGTATGATTTGCTGTAATTTTTGTAGATTCTTAAGATAGGAATTTTAGATAATTTATATTTAGTTTTTCTTTTCTATTCTATTGTATGCTATCAAGGAAATGTGAAGGCTCCAGATTTCCTTCTAAGCACTGCTTTAGCTGTGTCCCACTAATTTTGATATTGCATGATTTCTTTTGTATTTTAGCATCATAAAATGTTTCTTATTTCTGAATATACTTCTTGTCTTATAGTCATTGTTTAATAATAACATAGATACAACAGCTTTCTTTGATTAGTGCTTGCATGGTTTATCTTTTCTGACACTTTTCATATGTTTCTTTGTTTATATTTAATGTACATATGTTTTGTGGATAGCATATGGTGTATCTTACTTTTTTCCCCCTAGTTTTATTGAGATATAATTGAAGTTGTGTCTTACTTTATTCAGTATGATTATTTTGCTTTTATTTGGAGTATTTAAATTTTTTCAACTTTATGTAATTATTGATATGCTTGAGTTTAAGTCTACTAGCTTGCTATTTGTCTTTTGTGTTCTTTGTTCCTATTTTAGTCTTTGAGTATTTTTTAGTATTCTATTTTATTTACCCTATTGGTTTGTTAGATATATCGCTTTTCTTAGAATTTACCATAATCCTGAAATTATTACTCTTTAATCATGTTTTACCTTCAAATGATATTATATCACTTAATAGATAATATAAGAGCTTACCACCAGTATACTTTCCATTTCCCTGTTCTTGTCATTTCTGCAATTGTTGTCATACATTTTACTTATAGATATATTATAAATCTTATAACACATTGTTGTTATTTTTACCTTAACTATTCTATTATTTTAAAAACGAGACAAAGTTTTTTATACTTACCCACAGATTTATCATTTACAGTAGTCTTTACAGCTTTGGGTAGATCCACATTTTCATCTGTTATTATTTTCCTTTGCTTGAAGAACTTTCTGTAACATTTTTGTCTAGTGCAATTCTGGTGGCCTCAAATTCTATAATTTTTTATTTATCTGAAAGTGTTTTTATTTTTATTTAGTTTTGAAATGCATTTTCACAGGCAATTGAATTCTAGGTTGACAGATTCCCCCTACTACTTTAAAATGTTTATACATTGTTACATTGCCTTTAACAAGAAGTGAGTAATACTTATTTTTATCCCCCTCTGTATAATGTACCAAATTCTTTGGCTGCTTTTAAGACTTTTTTTTAAAAGACTTTTTTATGATTGGATTTCAAAAATTACATTATCAAGTGCCCTAAGGTAGTTTTCTTGATGTTTATCTTGTTTGGAATTTGTTTAGCTTCTTGGATCAGTGAGTTTGTAGTTTTCATAAAATTTGGGAAAATTACATCCATTATTTCTTCAAATATTTTTTCTACTGATTCCTTATTCTGAATCTCCAAATATACATTTTAAAATATGGGTTAATATTAACCCACATATCATTACGTTTCCATTATTATTTTTCTATTTTTTTTAAGTAGGATTCATACCCAGTGTAGGGCTTGAACTCACAACCCTGAAATCAAGAGTTGGTCACTTAACTGACTGAACCACCCAGATACCCCACCACTTTTCTATCTTCTTTGTCTCTGTGTTTCAAAGAAAGCTTCTATTGCCCTGCATTTAACTTTACAATTCTTTTATTCTGCAATGTCTAATCTCTTGTTAAATTAATCTACATAATTTTTCATCCCAGATATTGGATTTTTTTCAGTTTTAGAAGTTCCATTTGGTTATTTTTTCCATTTTGGTTATAGTTTGTAAAAATCTGCTTTATGTTTCATTGAGTATGTTTATATAAATCATTTAAAGACTTTGTCAGCTAATTCAATCATATTTCTAATTTCTGCATCTGGTATTAATGCTTACTCTTTTAAAAATTAAAACATTTTAAAAACATCGATGAGGGAAATGAAAGGATATACAGATAAATGGAAAAGATATCTTGGGTTCATGGATTGCAAGGTGACTATTCTTATATCCTAGGGTTTCAAGAGAGATGGCTAGAACCACACACTTCCTCTCTTGACTCTCTGAGCTTTCTTAACATTCATGCTCATCTTCTTTCCCACGTAGGTCACCTAAGAAGTTCATGGAATATTTTGAATCCAAAATTATCAGAAAGATAGAATTTGAAATTATAACTGTGGACTGGTTATAATGTCTGTATTTCTAATCTTGAGCCATCAGTCAGTCTACAGGTTGTCATGCCTTCGTGGATACAGCCCTCATGATTTTCCCTATCCTCAGTCACTTGAGGATTGACTCCTAGGAGAGAAAGCTGACCAGAATTTAAGCCCCACAAGTCTCAGGATGACTTTCTAACCTTGTCTGGCTGATACATCTCTACTCTCTCATAGCCCAAGTCTCTCTGAGTTGGTTCTGCTCTTTATACCTCTGTACTTAAACCTGAATGCCTATGTATTACGCAGTTTCCTTGGGCCCAGACTTGTAGATGAGGAATTCACTTCTCTACCAACCCCAAAATGTATTTTCCTAGTATTCACCTACTCCAAATAGTCTGTCTTCAGAAACCCACTCATGGAGGTCCCATTTTGACAACAACTGTTAAATCTTCTCAGTCCAATGCCTGGGAAAAGAAAAACTTTTGTCTATGACGTGTCACTTCTAATTACCAAGCCAGAATTATGAATACTTAGCTGTGTGTGATTTTTGTTTTGTTTTTGTTTTTCTCCTAGGATTTGTGCGTCTAGGTGGAGGGTATGGACCCTGCTCAGGGCTGGTAGAAGTGCATTCTGGAAAAGATTGGACTCTAGTATCTGATGGGAACTTTACATTCCTCACTGCGCAGGTCATCTGTGCAGAGCTGGGGTGTGGCAAAGCTGTGTCTTTCCTGGGAGATATATCCTTCAGGGAGTCAGGTAGACAAGTGTGGCCTAAAGAATTCCAGTGTAAGGGGGATGAACCTGGCTCCGGGTCTGCCCCAAAGTATGCTGTCCAGGAGGTGCTTGCCGCCGTCGGGCTGTTCAAGTTACCTGTTCAGGTGAGATGCAGAGCAGGACTTCAACCTCGCTGCATACACTGCTGGGGTAAGAAAAACAGGAAATTTGGCTGAAACCCTGTCTTCTCTTACTAGTGTACACGGAAGTCCGGCTAGTGAAAAATGGCACCTCTCAGTGTGAGGGACAAGTGGAGATGAATATTTCTGGACATTGGAGAGCGCTCTGTGCCTCGCACTGGAATATGGCAAACGCCAATGTTGTTTGTAAACAGCTTAACTGTGGAGTTGCCATTTCTCTTCCAAAAGGAGCATACTTTGTGGAAGGAGCTGCTCAGATTTGGAAAGCTCAATTTCACTGCTCGGGGGCTGAGTCTTTCTTGTGGAATTGTCCTATGACTGCCCTAGGCATTCCTGATTGTACCCCTGGAAACACAGCCTCTGTGATCTGCTCAGGTAAGAGGGAGGGAAGGGCTAACTGCTACTCAGGATGCTCCTTGAGTGGAATGTCCCTCTGAGCAGAGAGTGTGGAAAAGTTATTTTAAAAGTGAGAAAATCCATGATGAAATATAGTTCTTTTCATTGTTATTTGCCTTTAGGTCAAGGCAAGGAATTTAAGAGAGATATCTTTTAAAACTAACACACTATTGGGGTGCCTGAGTGGCTCAGTTGGTTGAGTGTTCAACTTCGTCTCAGGTCATGATCTCGTAGTTTGCAGGTTAGAGCCCTGCATTGGGCTCTGTGCTGACAGTGTGGAGCCTGCTTTGGATTCTCTCTTCCCCTCTGTCTCTGATCCTTCCCTGCTAGTGCTCTCTCTCTCTCTCTCAAAAAATAAACATTAAAAAAGTAAAATTAACACTATTATTTAAATATATCTGAGTATTTACAGAGAAAGTCTGTAAGTAATAAGTGTGTTCTCAATGAGTCATAATAACATGAATACCATGTAACCCCAACCCAGGTCAACAAAGAGATCATTAGCACCCCAAAAGCCACATTCATACCCTACCAATCACTATCCCTACCCACCTGCCTGAAGAAAACCCATCCCCTAACTTTTATGCTATAGAATAGTGTTTTCTATTTTGAACGTCATATAAAATCATATAGTGTGTTTCATTTTGTGTCTAATTTCTTTGATTCCATATTATATGATTCATGCATGAGTTATTTATAGCAGTGCTTCATTCGTTTTTATTATTGTAAAGTATTCCACTGAATGGCCATGTGACCAGGTATTGATCCTTCAACTGATAGTGGAGTTTTGATTTACTTCCAGTTCTTAATTATTACAAATAGCGATGTTACAGATAATTGTGACAGTGACTTGTGGTGCAAATGTGTATGTATTTACTTTGGGTGTTTAACTCTTGCCCTTTTATATTTGTTCTTTTAATGGCGTTCATTGATAAGCCAAGTTCATAACTTTAACAAGGTTCAGTTTATCAACTTCTTTTTTTTTTTTTGCACACAGTGCTTCTTATATCCTTTTGTTAAAAAAATTTTTTTTAATGATTATTTATTTTGAGAGAGAGAGAGACACAGAGTGTGAGCAGTGGAGAGGCAGAGAGAGAGAAGGAGACAAGAATCCAAAGCAGGCTTCAGGCTCTGAGCTGTCAGCTCTCTGTCAGAGATCATGAATCATGACATGAGCTGTAGTCAGAGGCTTAACCTACAACAGATCCTGAAGATATTCCCCTATGATTTTCACATGTGATAGGTGTCAAATTTCATATTTTTATATGGATACCCAACAGACTCAAACTCCTTCTCACTTTTTCCCACTTTAGTGTCTCCTTTGTCATAATGAGTCTACACATGTCTGAGTCTTTTTCTGGACTCCGTTCTCTTCTGTTGAACCACTCTTTATTCTGGCACTAATGCCCCAGTTCAGTAATTCTTGTAACTCTGTAGCATCATGTGATAAGTGGTGAAGTTACTCCTTTAACTTCATTTTTCTTCGCAAGTGTGTTGATCATTTGTGGTCTTTACCATGTGTATTTTATTTTTTTAAAATGTTTATTTTTGAGAGAGAGAGAGCATGCATGTGTGGGAGCGGGGCAGAGAAAAAGGGTGCTTAGCATGGAGCCCAACATGGGGCTTGATCTAATGAACTGTGAGATCATGACCTGAACCAAAATCAAGAGTCATATGCTCAACCAACCAAGCCATCCAGATGCCCCTTCCATATAAATTTTTAAAACTAGCTTGTCAGTTTTCACCAAAAAAATAGCTTGATGACCTAGTCCAACATGGTGACATATGAAGTTCCTAAACTCACCACCTCCCACATACATATTTTTCCAGTTCTCATAAATGGGGTAGGAGTTATCCTCTCTCTTTTTTAAATTATTTGGAAGGTCGGGTGTTAATTCTTTTTTTCTCATATGTATTAAACTTTTTATTTTTAAATGAACACAAACTTGCAGAAATGTTGCAAGAACCATAAATATAAACATCTGACTGGGATATTGGAAGAAAGGTGAATTACAGACCAATTTCTCTATATGGATGCAGAATTCATGAGGAAAACGTTACCAAGTTGAATCCAGAGATGTACAAAAATGAATGCACCACAACCAAATAGAGTTTGTCCCAGAAATGCAAAGTTAGTGTAAAATATACCAAATAACAAAACTAAACAACAAAGGAACCACGTAATCTTTTCATCAGATGTGGAAAAGGCATTTGAAAAAATTTGAGACCGATGCATGAGAACATCTCTAGCGTATTGAAAATAGAAGGAAGTTTCTTCAGTCTGAAAAGGTCATATAAAAAAATCCAGAGCAAATGTCACCCAGAATGGTGAAATATTGAAATATTTTTCCCTGAGATGAGAGAGATGATATTAATATATATCACTATTGTTATCCAACAGTTATTATAGAGGGCAAAAATTTGAAAGTATAAAAATTAGAAAGGAAGAAATAAAACAATATTTGTAGACTACAGGATTGCAAGAAAACCCAAAAGAATCTACCGTTAGATTATTAGAAGTTATAGTCCAGCTATAACATTGCTGAGTATAAGCCCATGTACAAAATATATGCAAAAAATAATTTTATTAATAAATGGTATCAATAAAGAGAAAATAAGATAAAAAGTTGTACTGCTCATGAAAAGATCAAAAACATAAAATACTTGGGAAAAAATCTAGTCAAAGACATAAAAAATCTCCCAGAAAAATTAAAGAAAACGTAAATAATGGACATATACACCATATAAATGAGTTGAAAATACTAAATATTGCTAAAGTCAGTTACCTCAAAATTCATGTGCAGATTAAATCCCACCTAAAACAAAACGTAATCAGGTTTTCTAAGCAAGAATTTTTTTATTTTTATTTTTTTAATTATTTTTAAAATATAATTTATTGTCAAATTGGTTTCTGTACAACCCCCACTGCTCATCCCAACAAGTGCCCTCCTCAATGCCCATCACCAACTTTCCCCTCTCCCCTGCCCCCCATCAACCCTCAGTTTGTTCTTTAAGAGTCTCTTATGGTTTGCCTCCCTCCCTCTCTGTAATTTTTTTTCCCCTTTCCCTCCTCCATGGTCTTCTGTTAAGTTTCTCAAGATTCACATATGAGTGAAAACATATGATATCTGTCCATTTTTGGCTGACTTATTTCACTTAGCATAATACCCTCCAGTTCCATCCATGTTGCTTCAAATGGCAGGATTTCCTTCTTTCTCATTGCCAAGTAGTATTCCATTGTATATATAAACCATATCTTCTTTATCCATTCATCAGTTGATGGACATTTAGCCTCTTTCCATAATTTGGCTATTGTTGAAAGTGTAAGCAAAAAATTTTTTAAATTTCAGTTTTACTGAGATGTAACTGACAAAATTGTAAGACATTTGAAGAGTACAATGTGGTGATTGGACAAGCATAAACATTGTGAGATGATTCCCCCATTCTAGTTAATTAACAACACATTTATCTTTTTGTGTGTGAGAACATTTAAGTTCAATTCTTATAGCAAATTTCAATTATATGATATGGTGTTATCAGCTATAGTCACTGTGTTATGCATTAGACCCTCACAACTTATTCATCTTATAACTGGAAGTCCATACATTTTTATAAAACTCTCCCTATTTCCCTTACCCCATGGCCCCTGGCAACAGCTTTCCTATTCCACATTTCTATGATTTTTGATTGTTTTTAGATTCCACGTAAAAATGATATCATGTAGTACCTGTCTTTCTCTTTCTGATTTATTCCATTTAGCGTAATGCCCTCACTACCCATCCCTGTTGTCCCAAATGAGAGATTTTCCTTCTTTCTCGTGGTTGCATAATATTACATTATATATGGCACATCTTCTTTATCCATTCATCTCTTGATCAACTAACATTGTTATAATTCTATGATCTGGTTCATAAGCCTTACTCAGAATTTCACAACTGTCCCAAATACATACTTTGCAGCAAAAAAGAGTTGAGGTAATATGCTGCATTCAGTTGTCATGTCCCTTTAGTCTTTTCTAATAAGGGATGCTTCCTGAATCTTGCTTTGTACTTCATGACATTGACTTTTTTTTTTAGAGAGAGAGCATGATCAGGGTGGAGGGGCAGAAGGAGAGAAAGAATCTTAAGCAGGCTCCATGCTTAGCACGGAGCCCAAAACAAGGCTTGATCCCACAATTGTGAGATCATGACCTGAGTTGAAATCAAGGGTCAGACACTCAACTGACTGAGTCACCTAGGCACCCCATGGCATTGACATTTTTTAAAGAATACAGGCCAATTATTATGTAGAATCTCCTTCCAATATGAGTTGTGGCCATAATCAGGAGAGTGAAATCTTGTAGAAGCATGCTAAATTGATACTAGATTCCATCTTGCATGAATGCAAACTGGATTTGGCTTTTTTCCAAGTAGAGGTTATTTTACCATATTGATGGTGATTTAAAAATATTAAGATATTTGGTGTTAGTGGTATGTAGTGGGGTAGTAGAAAAATAAGGTTTAGTAGAAGAGCAAAAGACTACAAAATTCCTGAAAGCCAATTTGGCAATATATATATATCTCAGTATATACCATATATCTTTTAGATGCCTTTTTTTAAAATAAAATTTTTAAAAAGTTTATTTATTTTTGATGGGAAGGGGCAGGGACAGAGAGAGGGAGAGAGAGACCGCAGGCAGGATCCATGCTGTCAGCACAGAGCCCAATGTGGGGCTCGATCTCATGAACTAAGATAATGATGTAAGCCAAAATCAAGAGTCAGATGCTCAACCGACTGAGCCACCCAGGCACCCCAAGAAAGAGAGAATCTTAAGCAGGCTCCACAACCAGTGTGGAGTCTGACACATGGCTTGAACCCACAACCGTGAGATCATGACCTGAGCTGAAATCAAGAGTCGACACTTAACCAACTGAGCCACCCAGGCGCTTCCCAAACATTTCAATTGTGGTAATTTAAACTCCTTGTCAGGTAACTCCAACAACTGGAGACCCTGTAAATTTCTTTCCAGTGCCTCTTTTATCCTCCTGGATTTTTGTCAAATCTCTTCTCTTTTATGTCCGGTTGTTGTCATTGTTGCTATTATTAAAATTTTAATTTTTTAATGTAATCTCTACCCCCAGCGTGGGGCTCAAACTCATGACCCCAAAATCAAGAGTCTCATGCTCTACTGGTTGAACCAGCCAGGTAGCCCTCTGCTTGGGCATTTTTAATTGACAGACATCATAGATGAAAAGTTATAGAAATCTTTCAGAAATGATTTTACTTTGCTTCCTTCTGGCACCTTTTTATGGACAGATCACTTTATTTAAAGGAATTGCATAATTAGATGTTGTGCATCTATCCCTGTGAGGAATAGTCTACTTTTAGTTCAATTTTCCTTCTATGGTACAAGGGCTCTGGTTAATAGGGTGCCTCCTCTTTGGCTGACCCTGAGTTATCCTTTTACTCCCAGAGCCCTGTAAGTCTGGCAAAACCTCTGCTGAACCCTCCAGCATCTTCGCATAGTCTTGGAATTGACAAAGGCCTCAAGGGGAAAGTGGCTCACCTCTGCCCATCTTTTCTCTTAGAGCTTGGCTCCCAAAATTCTTACTGCCTTGGTAGATCTTCAATATTTTCAAGCAGTACTGATATATTTCCACTTATTTTTTTAAGTTTATTTAGAGAGAGAGAGAGAGATAGCGTGAGTGGGGGAAGGGTAGAGAGAGGAGAGAGAATCCCAAGGAGGCTCAGCGCCCCAGCACAGAGCCTGTGAGGGGCTCGAACCCATCAACTGTGAGATCACGACCTGAGCCAAAACCAAGAGTCGGACATTTAACTGAGACGCCAGGTGCCCTGATATATTCCCACATTTTAAAATTCTTTCTTAGGGGAGCCTGGGTGGCTCAGTCCCTTAAGTGTCTGGCTTCAGCTCACCTCATGATCTCACTCTTGGTGGGTTTGAGCCCCGCGTGGGGTTCTATGCTGGCAGCTCAGAGCCTGGAGCCTGCTTCGGATTCTGTCTCCCTCTCTCTGCCCTTTTGCTTGTACTCTGTATCTCTCTCAAAAATAAATAAACATTAAACAATTTTTTTAAATTCATTCTTAGTGCAGCACTTGGCTTGAAATAGAAATTTTGGCCTTGTCAGAAGCAGAACTTTCCATAAAGAAGTGAATTCTAAAATTATGATAACATTACTTTTACATAACAGCTTTCATCTCAGACCTCAGCACTAGGTTACTGTTTAAGTCATCTTCCTGTTCTTCACCCCTACCAACCCTCTGACCTTGCTGTCTCTGCAGGAAACCAGTCCCAGGCACTGCCCCAGTGCAACGACTCTGTCTCTGAACTGGCAGGCTCTGCAGCCTCACAGGAGAGTGCTTCCAACTGCTCAGGTGAGGGGTCCCCCGGGACCAGAAAGCCCTTCTCATTGCCTGTAAAATGCCCCAGTGGCCTGATTCTCTCCACAGATGGCAGACAGCTCCGCCTGGTGGACGGAGGTGGTCCCTGCGCTGGGAGAGTGGAGATCCTTTACCAGGGAGACTGGGGCACCGTCTGTGATGACAGCTGGGACCTGAACGATGCCCACGTGGTATGCAGACAGCTGGGCTGCGGAGAAGCCCTCAATGCCACGGTCTCTGCTCATTTCGGGCAGGGATCAGATCGCATCTGGCTGGATGACCTGAACTGCACAGGAAAGGAGTCCCACATTTGGAAGTGCCCTTCCCGGGGCTGGGGAGAGCACGACTGCAGGCACAAGGAAGACGCAGGGGTCATCTGCTCAGGTCTGGCCGCACACCGTCTGCAGGTTGGGCGAGGAGGTGGGGGCTCTGCAGGATGCGGGGGGGGGCGGGGGCGGGCAGGGGAAGGTGCTGAGCCCTGAGGAGTGTTGCTGAAAGGGCCAGAGGAGGAGAAAACTTCCTGCCACAGTGCGGGTCTTTCTAACAGGTGTGAAGATTAGATGCTTTCTTTTCCTCCTGCCGCAGCTGAGGTTGAGGTCCTTCCTTCTCAGTAAGAGCTCCTGACAGAGCCATTTCCTACAGTTTCCATTTGAAAGCAGGGCTCACTCTTCAGTTATCTATGGTGGCAAAGTCTTGAGATCCTATTGCTGTTGAAATGCATTAACACACAATTAGTGGTAGAAACCACACAAATTTAGCAAGGGTCTAGCAAGGGTCTTGCTGGGCTCAAATCAAGGTGTTAGCAAGGCAGCATTCTTTCTGGAGACCATAGGCGTGATTCATTTTCCCTGTCTTTTCTGGTTTCTTAAGGCTGTGTGCATTCACTGGCTCGTAGGTAGCTCCCTCTCTTTTTCTTCAGGCTGACAACATTGCGTCCCTCTGACCATTTTTCCCATTCTTCCATAGTCATGTTTCCCTCTGACTGAAGCTGGAAAAGTCTTCCCATTTTTAAGGCTGTGATTGGATTTGGGCTCACCTATTCCAGGTTAATCTCACCATCCCAAGGTCCTTAAATTAATCAGCTCTGTGAAGTCTCTTTTGCCATGTAAGGTAACATATTTACACATCTTCGAGGGGGCATTATTCTGCCTACCATCCCACTTTCCACACTCTCTTTCACAAACTGTTAGAAGTTTTGTCAGGAAGCAGGATTCAGCTTTCCCTCCATGTAGAGTGCCCAGGTGAGTATTCCTCTCTGTTCCTCATTGTGATGGAAATAGAAACACAGACACAAACAGACAAAATCAGGTAAAAGGGAGACAAATTTCTGTCTTGTCTTCTCATGGGTGCTTCCTCAGCAGAGTCAGTGATGAAAGTTTACAATCTCTGGCATGGAGGAAAAAAAAAATCAAGCGCATTTGAGCAGAATGCTTACTGTGGACTGTTTCCCCCTCTCTCCCCTTTCAATTTAGACTTCCTGAACCTCAGGATGGTGCGCGAGGACCAGGAGTGTGCTGGGTGGCTGGAAGTTTTCTACAACGGGACCTGGGGCAGTGTCTGCCACAGCCCCATGGCATCTGTGACCTTGTCCATCATCTGTAGACAGCTTGGCTGTGGAGACAATGGGATGCTCAACTCTTCCATAGTTCCCAGGAAGGGTTCTAGACTTCGGTGGGTGGATCAAATCCAGTGTCGGAAAACGGATTTCTCCCTCTGGCAATGTCCTTCTGCCCCGTGGGAACAGATATCATGCTCCGCAAAAGAGGAAGCTTATATCTCGTGTGCAGGTAACTTACTGTCTGTTTCTATGTGCCCGTCCCAATCCTGCGGGATGTTGTTAGTGAGATTTTCTATCTTCAAATCTAAGGGATGAGTTTAGTACAACACTACAGAAATGAAGTTTCGATGATTATTTAATTCACATGTTCCAATGTTGTTTCGAAGGAAAAAGTAAGGAAACCTGTGCCAATAGGAGTTTACATGAAAAGTACCAAAAATAATAAGTAGTACCCTGATAAACTTTCTAAGCAATTGCTAATTAATTAGTAATAGTTAATTAGGAATAGCCCAACATGTTAAAGTAAAATGAATCTTGATTGTTTTGTTTGTTTCTTTTTTTTTAAGGGGGGGGGGGAGAGAGAGAATGTGTTTGTGTGCCCATGTGAGTGGGGGAAGGGCAGAGGGAGAGAAAAAGAGAATCTTAAGGAGACTCCATGCTCAGTTTGGACCCTGACTGTGAGATCATGACTTGAGCTGAAATCAAGAATTAGATGCTTAAACTACTGAGCCACTCAGGCACTTCCTGATTGTTTTGTTTCTTGAGCCAATGGTATTTTACTCTGGAATGCATTGACACCAGTCAGATTAGTTCCTCAGTCAGTCTCTTGGTGGATAGTAATTGAGTGCCTTCTAGGAGCCATCTGCGAGCAGGAGGATGGAAAAGAGAAGAAAATGTAGTCTCCGCCATCATGGAGCTTACAATCCAGTGTTGAAAACTCTTATTCGACAGAAATTTCAAAAAGAGTTAGAAAATGCCATGGAAGTATGGAATTGGGGTAAAAGGAGAACTCATAATTAGATGGAAAACTGAAGGCTGAGTAAGAGTATCTCAAAGGAAGAAGATGGAGAGATCACTTGGGTCAGTGTACATACTGAGGTGGGAGGAAACATGGTGTCTTCGAGGCACTGAGGAAATTCCATCATGGCCAGAGAAGAAAAGAGTGAGGGTACAGGATGTCCCTGGAATGGTGAGCAGAACCAGAGACCTCTCTGAGGCAGGGTCTAGGAAAACATTTCTGTTTAAGAGGAATTTGTTTATCTTCTTGGCTGCCGCATCCTGGGGAACTGAGAAGTCAGTGGCCTCATGTCCCCATGTCTTTCAGCTTGAATTTCTCTCTTCTCAGAGGCCTTAGGATCCCAGCCTTGATGGCTGATCCTGTATCCTCTGGGGCTTTCATTAACTACTATATACTTAATCTGTCCCCTCACTCTGCTCTCCCAAAATGTTCTGCAGAGCCTGCTGGAATTTGGAGGCCATCATCTTCAAACTCCTGTATGCCCTCAATGTTCCCTTCACTTTCACGTTCTGATCAAAACCTGACTTTTCCCCAGAAACACTGATTTGCCTGTCAATTGGAGGCTCTTTGTTTCTCTCTCAAAACACTCTTTTCTCTGGGCTGGGACTTGGAGGAACTATACTCCTTGCTCTCAGTTGTCACTTTCAACAACTCCTCTTCTGTCTGTCTTCTCAACACCCAGCTACTTGAAATTCATGCCATGAGACAATCCCTCCCACTGCTTGTGCTTGTTGCTGTCATCATCCTAACCTTCGGTCACTTCCCCTTGTCCACTGAAGACTGCAACACCATACTCACCAGGTTGTTCATCTCTGTCTTACTCCTGGAACAAGTGGTGGTTCCTTCAGTGCCCTTGAACACAATCGAGACAGCATCCTGGCCTCTCAGTTCTTTGACTTCCTCATTTCCAAGTACCTTTCCTTCCAGCCTATTTCTGCCTAGGCGTACACTACTGACCACCAAGAACTGTACACCTCGAAATCTTGATTTCTTTATTTCATTCTCTGGCCAGTGCCTCTTATCCTTATGACTTCTAACCTAGAATGCTCCATTTCAAATAATTTCTCATCCTCCTGGAGATCCCCAATCTTTTTCCTTATCCATTTTTCTTACTTTTCTACTCTCCTCCATGTCTGCACATTTTTTTCTTAGCCAAATTAGATAATATGATCCAGCATGTAATCACTCACCTTTAATTTATTCAACTCCCTTGCCTCCTCTTTATCAACCTCACCTGGCAAACTCCAGACCTGGTTAAAGTCACCTACCTAAGTACTCCCTGTCTGCACTGGACTAACAGAAAGGTGGGAAAATGTTGCACAGTCTACTTTGGAATTCATGGACACAGTCGCTAATGGGCTTTCCACAGTGTCCCCGAGTCCTCCTGTACTTCTCCAAGATGTGGGCTTGCCGTATCTTTAAAATTATATTTTATGTATTTTCTGCTCTCCTCACATTGTCAACACCTGATCCCCACCATCTATTCTCAAATCCTGATCTTGCCTCTTCCCTCACTGAGAAATTAGAACAGCCAGCTGTGAACCCCTTGTCTCCCTTTTACCAAATCTACTCACTTGTGGTCTCTGCACACACTCTGTACTTGGCTTCCTGGCTCCGTGGCCTCAGTCCTTATTAGGCCAGCTCTTCCGCTCAGGCTGTGGAGCCTAATTGCATGTCTTGTCAAAGTCATCACTTCTGTTATGCCCTCTTCCTCGTACCATCAAATTCCTCCCTGTCTCCTGGTTTAGTCTCATCAATGTATATATGGGCTTGAGTGTCTCACATCTTGAAAAATACCTGAAGAGTTTTCCTTGACTCCAGTTCCCTTCCTAGCTACTGCCCATCCCTCTTCTCTCCCCTCCTCAGTGAAGTTTTTAAAAGGATGGTCAGTAATCACTCACTGTCTTCACAATTTTCTGTCTTTTACTGTTATAAACTCATCCCAATTAAGTGGTAGGGCCCACCATTCCTCCAAATTGGTAAGGTAATGAAATGTAGCAACGTTTTCTCTCTTCATTACTCATGACCTTTTGGCAGCATTCAATAGGCTGACTTCTCTTTCCTTCTCATTTTTTCCCCCTCCTGACAGTCACTCTACCTCATTGATTGTTCTTCCTATTCTGCCTCATCGTTGTTCTTATGCTTACAGAGTTACAACTCCTGTGTTCAGCCTCTAGATCTTGGAGACTCTCAAGGCTCAGTATCAGACTCTCTATTCTTCTTAACTATACTCCCTCCCTAGGGCCCATGGCCCAAAGAACATCTATGCACTAACAATTTCCAAATATATACCATCACAGCTGATCTCTGTCCTTAAGACAAACTCATATAGTCCTTCGATGACATCTCCACTTGAATATCAGTGGGCCACTCAAATTTAGTCCAAAGCAGAATGTTTGATTCCACCTTCTCAATTCCTGCTCCTGATTTTTCCTCCCCACTGTATTCTCCATTTCAGTTAACATCACTACCATTACTCAGTTGCTTAAGTTCAATATATAGGAGTCAGCCTTCATTTCTCTACTTCTCTCATTGTCTACTTCTCATATAATAGCAAGTGCCACTGGCTCTGTCTGAAAATATATCCTCAGTGCTTCTATTCCTTCCATTGTCACTATCATCTTAGTCCTCTTGCCTGGATTATTCCTAAAGTCTCTAGTGGTCACCCAGGTCCATTCTTTCTCTTCTAGAATATTGTCTGTCAGTCAGAGAGAAGGTTAAAAAATTAGTTTATATCCTGTTTCTTGCTTATAAACCTCCAGGGACTCCCTGTTGAACTTAAGATAAAACTCAGAGTTCCTATACTGATTGACAAAGCCATATATGATCTGTTCCCTACCCGTCACTCCGTCTTTTTCTGAGAACACTCCTCCACTCATCGGTACACATATTGACTCTCTTTGTGTCCATGAAATAGCCAGGCCAGGGGGAAGTAAGGGAAGGCAGGCTGGCCATCTTTTAATGCCTCAGTATTCTTTTACTAGGCAGGTGGTATTGTTCATCCTAAGACCTCACACTAGCTGTTCTATCTGCTTTGCTAGCTTGTCTACTTCTCTTATCTTTCAGTTTTTACATTAAATGTCATTTCCTTGGTAAAACACCCCCTTCACAATTTAATTGCTTTTACCTCTCCCAGAATTCTTTATGGCATACATCGGATAGTGTGCATGCGTACGTACAAGTCTGTGTTTTATTTGTTATGAAATGTGGATAGTGATAAACAAGTAAACAGATAAAACAGTTTCAGGCAGTGTTAAAGGCTATGATTTAGTCAATGTCTCAGTAACTCTGCCCATTAGATTAATTATGAAGACTGTTATTTTCACTTGTCACTTGGACTGAACCCAGGACTTCAGATAATCTTGTTTGGGGGCAAGATCACTCCCAGCATCCTTGACCTAGTACTTCCCCATTGTCTGCTTTTGCAGGAATGAGACCCAAGAGCTGCCCAGCAGATGCCCCCTGCACAGGTACATCAGCCCCTCCTGCCTCCCCTGTTGGCTCCTTCCTTCCCATCAGGGGTGGTAACAGAAGGTGCTACTGCCTTTTCAGACAAAGAGAAGCTCCGACTCAGGGGAGGAGACACCGAGTGCTCAGGGCGAGTGGAGGTTTGGCACGATGGCTCCTGGGGCACAGTGTGTGATGACAACTGGAGCCTGGCAGAGGCCGAAGTGGTGTGTCAGCAGCTGGGCTGTGGTTCTGCCCTGGATGCCCTGCAGAAGGCAGCATTTGGCCCGGGAAATGGGAGCATCTGGCTGGATGAGGTGAAGTGCAGGGGCAGGGAGTCCTCCCTATGGGATTGTGCTTTACGTCCCTGGGGACAGAGCGACTGCAAGCACGAGGAGGATGCTGGAGTGAGGTGCTCTGGTGAGCAGTTCTGGTTGAGCTGGAGCAGGGGTGGGACAATGGTGGTGGGCCGGGGTAAGATGGGAAGTTTGCATTCCGAAAGCATCAAGGTGCTATAAGCCCTGGATCGAGGGGAGGGGGAGGACTCAGCATTGATGCTGTGGTAACTGAGGGGTGATTTTGGGGCTCAGGTGGAGAAAATGGGCTGCCTTACACTCTGGCCATTTCCTGTACTGCAAACTTCTGTTTTTCCGTCCAGGTAAAAGAACAGTATTGCTTTCTACTGGAGCAGGTACAGTGCCACAATCTGTGGGCAGGGGGGAATATTCAGATTCTTGGGACTTGTTCTGTAGAATCTGACAGAATTAGCCAACTCAGAATAGGAAGGATCCTGAGGAGCCATTGGCTGGTGGGGAAGTCTTAGGGCATTTTCCTTGGGGAAGCTTTCCCTTCATTGGCCCATTGTGCTAGAAGTTTCTCTTGCCCTAAGGCCAAGGCAGGCTGGTTCCTGGGCTGCAGAATCTAAGGATTTCCCATTTGCCCTTGAGCGTCACTCCTCAGCAGCAAGATGCCTATCCCAGGAGCTGTTTGATGCTCTGGTCTGGTGAAGTCCAAAGAAAGGGGGCTGCATTTGTGTGGCTTGGTCCTCAGAGGCTGTTGCAGCAGGGAAGCTCTCTGATAATCCTAGCACTCCCTTGGACCTCCCTGGAGTGGAGTCGAATTTATCTCAGGACAAGGCTTGGAGGGCCCACCAGGGTCGTGGTCAATCCTGTTATGTCTGAGACCAGGACTTTCTTGTCCTGAGTACCTCTGGAAATGTGAAAGGAGTTTCCTGGGGTCCCTGCCCTTCTCCCAATTCTATTGATTTGATTCTCTTTAGGGACCAGACCAGGCCCAAATCCTGTCCGTGGTGTCTTCTCCCTGTCTGAGATGCTCTGCTTCATCCTGGGGGCCCTTCTCTTCCTTGCCCTCATCATCCTGGTAACTCAGCTGCACAGATGGAGAGCAAGGAGCAGAGGTAGGCTATGGGAGTACAGGGTAACATGGAAAGTGTGTGGAAGCAGGAGATGGGGCAAGGCATGAGAGGGGGGAATCCAGTGTTTGAAAAATTGCATCTGCTCCACAGTAAACTAGAAGGGCTGAATCTATAGAGGCTTTTAGGATTGGAGTGTGAACACTCATGTCATGGCTTCTAGGTGAGACAAGAAGAATAGGAGCTGAGCTGTGGACACAGGGTAGGCAAGGGAGAAGGTGCAGACACAGTGTATGGTGTTTGAGATTATGAAGGCATCCTGGCAGCCTTGAGGGCTTTTCCATGTGTGAGCCCTGGGAAGAGTGATTAGCCTGTTGGCTCAGGGATGAACCCAGGTGGCACTCTCTCACTTGCTTGTGGTTTGCTCAGCCTTATCCGGTTTCGAAGATGCTCTCAATGAGGCTATGTACGAGGAGATTGATCATCTTGTGACAATGAAGGAAGATCTGCTGGGCAGCACTGGTGTGTATCCCTACCTTGCCCTCCTGGGATGTCTGGCTGTCCAGTGTCCACCCCACCCCCCCGCCTCCGTGTCTGTGAGTCACATCTTCTCAGAATGTGTAGTCCCCATATGTACCCCAGGCTCATAGAAGCAGCCCCTCCTAAGGCTGCAAGATGGCCCCCTCCTGAGCCCCTGTGAGCTCTGAGCCTTCTCTTTATACTACAGGAGCCTCGCCTGCTCCAGCATTTCTTTTCAGTCTTACCACAGGTCCCACAGGGATGAGAAGGCATGTTCTGTTTGACTTGTGATGCTTTTCTCCACATTAGTGTCCCTGTCAGATGACTCAGTGACTACGCTGTCATATTACACTGGGGATGGTGAGGAGAACAATGACTTTAAATCTGCTCTGTAGTAGGGGTGAATCTGCCTTGGCTGGATTCTAAGGGCAGGGGACTTTCTCTCCTAGAGATGAGATCCAAGAGGGACCATCTTCCTTTGACTAGGATTAGAGGGGTCTCTTCTCTCCTTCTTCTCTGGTTGCTCTGAACATGCCTCATGCGGAGGCTGGGCTCTGTGTTCAGAACCATCCTCATTCAGTCACAAGTAATACACGTTGTTTTGAAAAAATAGCATCTGGAGAGTTTAACTGACAAAATATTTTAGTAACGCACATCGGCATAAGATTTTCTCTGAAACATGTAGTTTTAATAAGGAAATATTGAGATGTTTGGATCATTTTTCTGGTTTACGGACGCATCAAAATGAAATGTATGACTTTGGAGAAGACCTGTTAAAACGTGGAGTGGATAGTGAGTGCCTCTACTTTAGCCACCTTCGGAATCTCTGCAACAGAAAGATTTCAGATATTTCCTAGGCCAACCCATTTACTGTGGTTTCATCTGACCCTGTTGTCTGCTCTTAAAACCCCAGCTCAGAGGACTGACACCCCTGCTGAGGATTATGATAATGCTGAAGAGGTACCAGTGCCTGAGGCTCCTCCTGCCTCTTGGATGAGTGAGGGGGAAGTGCCCTCCAAGGAGAATGGGATGAGGGCCTCTCAGACAGGTGAGTAGGGTTAGCTTATCTTTGTAAACTTTTGTCTCTGTCCTGGAAATGGTGAATTTGAGCTCCTCACTGCCCACCCTTCCTATAGATTCAAAATTTGGATAACCTCATATCCTTCAACCATATTCCTTTCTTTAGTGTGGTCACATTCCTTGGGAAGGAGGAATCACTCTGTATTCTTGGTATCGGAGTCTCCATAACTTTATCTTTGATGTGCTTGCATTAAGACTTATAGATTAATTTACCAAATCCAAAAATAGAACAATTGTTCTAGTAACATTTTTGCTCTCATATGTGGAAGGCATTTAGAGATTCAAGAAATATTGCAATATTAGAATATGTGAGACATTTTGATCATTTGAGATGATCTCTAATCATATGTTAGCCTTAATATGTACAAAGTCTATGATATATGGTGGCCTCGAATATTAAAGCCATGGTGGTGGGTAATAGAGACTGAATTCGTGGGCAGTTATCTGTGGATAATTGGAGCCAATCTGCTCTAGACATTTCAATGGTCAAATGAAGACATTCATTCTCCAGAGAAGAGTGTTTCACCATCTAAGGGCCCATGTTATTCCTGCAGAGGTGGCACTTATGGAAGGATCCTGTGATTGTTTTTGTGGGCATTTGGGGACAAAAGAACAGAGCTGGATACCCAGAGAGGACCTAAGATTTCTCCCATATCTCTTGTCCTTTTCCTTCTGAATTCAGACCTGTAAATTGCAAAAGCAGAAATTTTTATGTCCCTTCTTATTATTTTTACCATTCTTGGGCCATTCCTTTGCTGAGAAGCATGTCTTCATAGAGCCCCTGTGTTGGCCATAGATCTGTGAAACAGCATTTCCCAGGTAAGCTGAGGCCCCCAAAACCCACATGGCCTGGATTCTGATAGAATAACCTTGATATATCTTTGCTGTAACTAATATTAAATTATCTGAGCCTCCTTGAGCATTACTGGGTTTCCAGGGATGCTTTGTCATCACCACTTACTTGACTTGCTTCCCCCGTGGGGCACCGTCCTGTCCCTTTGTCACAGTTCCAATCAAACTTCTCTTTACTGTTTCAGGCTCTTCTCTGCAGCTCTCTGGAGAGGTAGCTGATCCTGGGAAAGGAAGAGATAGTTCCTGGCTGCTCCAGGGGAAAGAAGGTGACCCTGGGTATGATGACGTTGAACTAAATGACCCTTGAATATCTGCTATGGTTTTCTCCTGTTCTTGCATTAAAAATGAATAAGGCCTTGGATATTCTAATTGCCTGTATTTCAATAGAGTAGTGCTGACCTATAATTGTATTACATGGAAATTACTTAAAATGAAATATTCTGAATAAAATACTTTTTGCTTTGTTGATAATTTAGCAAGTTTCATATTGATTCAGTTTCCCTCAAAGGAAATACAAGATGAATAAACTGACCTGTTTTCTCATGTCCTCTATAGGCTACTCAAGGCGTTTCCTTGCCTAGGCTCTCAAATGCTCCAAGTCTCTCTTTCTTAGACAGGGGACTCTAAACTTGGTCCATATTCATACCCTCTTTCCTTATACTGCCCAAATTTTCATGGATCAAGTAAAAATCCAATTCTCCATAACTATCTCTTCCTGTTTCATCTTTTATTCCCTAGATTACTTTTTTCATTTATTACTCAAGCCCATACAGATTCCTTCTCACTCTTTTCTCATGTCTAGTTGGTTTTTTATCAAATCATTTTAAATTTAGTCGTTCCTCTCCATCACTTCTTATTTCTTCAGAACATTGTCATTTCCTGTCTGTCCAATTATAGAGCCTTCTGAGTGAATTATATCAACTCATATCTCTCTTTACTGCAAGCTGATAGAGGGCAAATTGGCACTCACCCACAGATCTGCATCCAAGTGGGACAAGAAGGCAGAGAAGAGACCCAGGCAGAGGAGATCCAGAAGGAATATAGACAGAAAAATCAGGAACTATTGGCTACTTGGGTTTTATAGATGTGGATGGAGGGGTCTGACATGATTGAACTATTAAAGGAAGAATTTCAGACCAGTGGGCTTCTTCTCTGAAAGCATATTGCTCTAAGATTGCTTTGATCTGGTAACTATTTACAATGCAAATGTGATCCTGCTGTGATTCTTCAAGACAGAGAGAGCTATCCTGTAGCAGTAGCCAAGTAAGGATAGTTCTCCAAAACACCCCATCGCATAGTGAATGTATGGAAGGGTTACTGATATATATCTCTATATATACGACCTATTAGTACTTTTATTAAAAAGTTTTTTTTAAAGTTTTTTTGGCATTTATTTATTTTGAGAGAGAGAGAGAGAGAGAGACAGAGCATGAGCAGGGGAAGGGCAGAGAAAGAGAGAGACACAGAATCTGAAGCAGGCTCCAGGCTCCGAGCTGTCAGCACAGAGCCCGATGTGGGGCCCGAACCCGTGAGCGAGATTATGACCTGAGCCGAAGTCGGACGCTCAACCAACTGAGCCACCCAGGCGCCCCTAACCTATTAGTACTTACTTGATGGCTCTGGATGCTTTTGGCGGCGGTGGGGGTGGGGGTCGAACCTACACTCACTTTTGCAGTCTTCATAATTTTTGGCAGGACATCGGGATTAGAAGATGCTCAAGGTTTCTCCCAGTGTGTTGTATGTGGCCATTTGCCATAGGAAGGTGATGGAGTCAATGATGGAATAAAGTATGCCCACCAAGATTATTATATTTTGCTTCTGATGCATAATGTTAACAAAGCCCAAATAGAAAGCTCTAATATAAGTTTTCGGTTTCCCCTAATTTTTCAGTTTTCACTAACATGTTCACATAGGAAAGTCATAATTTTGGAGAGATTTTATATTCAACCCAGGATCACAGATTGAATTCTTTCAAATCTTGAAGTGTATTGTAGAGAAGGTAGAGTTTTGTTAGATAATGAGGATGGAGACCAATACTTGTTCACTTTTCTTGATATCGCACTGGGCTTAAGAACTTTCCCACTACTTTCCAGATCACTTAGCATCCCTAAGACCCATCTCAGTGCTCTGCTTACCATCTGCAGAGCTGAATCACTGGGATGATAAGGACCAGGGAAAGAAGGTCTTGTAAGATGTCACAGAGGATCCCAGGTAGGGAGAATATGCCAGGGACAGGAGCTGAGTCTGAATTGTTGTCTGAGGAGAAAAGAGGGCCATAAGCCCAGGAGAATCCACCTTATCCCAGTCCTCTTCTGAGTCATCAAGACCACGAAATCACCATTCAGATAGAGTGGATTTGCCTGCATCCCAAGATGTAATCAACCTAGGTCCTGCCCTGAGCTGTTTCAACTCTCTTCTGAATCTAGTTCTAAGGGATTTTTATAAAGTTAAAGTCAGTAAATCTTTGAAGCATTACAGCTGCCACAACTTAACAGAACTATGAACACCTGATCATTAGGCCTTTCCTATACTGAAATGGCTAATTTTTTCAGAAATACGTAGATTCCATAGTGCAGGTCCCTAAAAGGATGGGTGTCTCCTCTGTCACATAGCTCAGGGCAGAAGAACCACTTACTTCCATGAATGGGGGAGAATGATTGTTCTCTCACCTGGAGAGGAGAGAAGGAGAATGGGATCACTGTATTGACTTGGCCTGGAAAAACTGTAGGGTTACACCTCCATCAGAGTCATATTGTTCTCTCCCAGATCTTAGGTCAGGCAAGAGCCTCTCCTGTGTTTGTATTGACCCAGAGCACAATACAAGGTTAGTCCAGAAAGTACTTCTGGATACAAACTCACATATTCTTGGATCCTCGCCTAATACCCTGGTCCTTCTACTCAACCAGAGCACCTCTTTCCAGCATTGTTTCCCTTGCAGTCGCTCTGTCCCCAGGGATCTTGCAGCATAATCCCACAGGGAGGACTCCCTGCCCCTGCACTTCCCCTCATCCAGCCAGATGCTCCCATTTCCCAGAGCCAAATGCCACCTCCTGCAGGGCATCCAGGGTAGAGCCACAGCCCAGCTGCTGACACACCACCTCGGCCTCTGCCAGGCTCCAGGTGTCATCACACACTGTGCCCCAGGAGCCATCATGCCAAACCTCCACTCGCCCTGAGCACTCGGTGTCTCCTCCCCTGAGTCAGAGCTTCTCTTTGTCTGAAAAGGCAGCAGCACCTCCTGTTACCACCCCTGGTAGGAAGGAAGGAGCCAGTGGGGGAGACAGGAGGGGCTGCTGTACCTGTGCAGGGGGCATCTACTGGGCAGCTCTTGGGTCTCATTCCTGCAAAAGCAGACAATGCGGAAATGCTAGGTCAAGGACAGCTGCCCCTAAACAAGACTACCTGAAGTCCTGGGCTTAGTCCAAGTGACAAGTGAAAATAACAGTCTTCATAATTAATCTAAAGGGCAGAGTTACTGAGACATTGACTAAATCACAGCCTCTATCACCACCTGAAATTATTTTACCTGTTGTTTATTGCTCTCCACATTTCACAACAAATAAAACACAGACACAGACACACACAGATGCACACATACACACACACACACATACACACACACACACACACACACAAGCTCCACGAGAGGAAAGAACCTGCCTATCTTATTCACTTCTGTGTTTCTGCTATTAGGACAGTGCCTGACACATTCATTCAACAAGCATGCATTGAGAACCTTTTCTGTATAGGAGCTCGATAAATATTTATAATGAATGGATGAATAAAGTCCAGTAAAATATGATTCCCTTAAATTCTTGTTAATCAGTAAAATAATAAAGGAAATGTAAATTAATGGTAATGGCTTGTGGTAATAAATATTGCATATTAAGAAGCAATTCAGACATGAAATGATGCTCAATGTCACTCATCATCAGGGAAACACAAATCAAAACCACACTGAGATACCACCTTACACTGGTTAGAGTGGCTAAAATGAATAAATCAGGAAACTATAGATGCTGGTGAGGATGTGAAGAAGCAGGCACCCTCCTACACTGTTGGTGGGAATGCAAACTAGTGCAGCCACTCTGGAAAACAGT
This sequence comes from Paguma larvata, assembly GCA_030068075.1. Classification (NCBI taxonomy): domain Eukaryota; kingdom Metazoa; phylum Chordata; class Mammalia; order Carnivora; family Viverridae; genus Paguma; species Paguma larvata. The sequence continues at coordinate 96,389,683 of CM057828.1, read as the reverse complement.
GTGGAGGTTCCTCAAAAAAATGCAAATAGAATTACCCTATGACCCAGCAATATGACTGCTAGGAATATACCCAAGAGACACAGGAATGCTGATGAATAGGGGCACGTGTACCCCAATGTTCTAGCAGCACTTTCGACAATAGCCAAATCATGGAAAGAGATTCAGTGTCCATCCACTGAAGAATGGATAAAGAAGATGTGGTGTATATATACAATGGAATACTACACAGCAATGAGGAAGAATGAAATCTGGCCATGTGCGGCAACATGGGTGGAACTGGAGGGTATTATGCTGAGTGAAATAAGTCAGGCAGAGAAAGATACCATATTTCCATGCATAGGTGGATTTTGAGAGACTTAGCAGAAAACCATGGGGGAGGGGAAGAGGGGAAAGGAAAAAAAGCCACAGAGAGGAAGGGACACAGAACATAAGAGACTCTCAAAGACTAAGTACAAACTGAAGGGTGAGGGGGGTGTGGGAGGGGGAAGAGTGGGTGACAGGCACAGAGGAGGGCACTTTTTGGGATGAGCAGTGGGTGTTGTATGGAAACCAATTTGACAATAAATTATTTAAAAAAAGAAACGATTTAGTTCATAAATTCGTATATCACATATCTAAAATATTCTTATTTGGTGCAATTGATATAACACCATTACATTCAGTAAAATAAACTGAGACATAATAAAGTTTTGAATGTTTTCTAGTGAAACTATACAATTATTTATGGAAAATAAAGCTGATTAAAAATAATTGTGGGATGAAGAATGGCATTCGAAGCATTGCACTAAAGACAGAAATCCTAAAAGCAAAGCATTGTAAATTTGATCACATAATCTGCCCCTCAAAACATGCATAACCCTAAAAACATTAATATGCAAAAATCAGGGAAAATATTTAGAAAATATGTAAGACAAATAGTAATGATGTTAATTTAGAAAGAATTCCTATAAGTCGGATGCCTGGGTGGCTCAATTGGATAAGCATCTGACTTCAGCTCTAGTCATGATCTCGCAGTTCATGGGTTGGAGCCCTGCATCAGGCTCTGTGCTGACAGCTCAGAGCAGGAGCCTGCTTCAGATTCTGTGTCTCCCTCTCTTTGCCTCCCTCCCCCGCACTTGCGCTCTGTCTCTCTCTTCTCTCAAAAATAAACGTTAAAAAAATTTAAAGAATTCCTACAAGTAAACTTTAAAATGAAAATTATTCTACAGAAAAAAATAGAAATATTATGACAGTCATTTTAAGGCTACAATATAAGAAGATATTGTTTTTGTGTATAGGATCAATATGGATGAAAAACATGATATAACGCACTTATGGCAAAGTTATGAAGAAAACAATGCTCTTGTTAATATTGTTAAAAATCAAAGCTACTGATCACTACTGTGATGGGCTATTAGGCAATATATATCAGAGGACTTCAAAATGGTTATCTTGAGAAAATAATAATTACTTTTCTATTTGGTCAATGTAGATGTTCATAAAAAACTTTATCACAGTATTGTAATTGAAAACATAAATATACAACAAATGGGATTAGACAAATAATCTATGATTATAATGTATGATTCAGTAATACAGTATAATACTGGCAATGATACAAATGACATAGAAGATATTTTAATAGGACAGAAAGAAATTTAAAATATATTATTACGGGTGCTTGGGTGGCTCAGTTGGTTAAGCATCCGACTTTGGCTCAGGTGATGATCTTGCAGTTTGTGAGTTCGAGTGCTGCTCTGGGCTCTGTGCTTACAGCTCAGAGCCTGGAGTCTGCTTCAGATTCTGTGTCACCCTCTCTGTCTGCACCTACCCTGCTTGTACTCTGTCTCTCTCTCTGCCTCTCAAAAGTAAATAAATCTTAAAAAATATATTGTTAATTTTGAAAGTGTATATAAGATTGCATACTTTATGCTCCAATTATGAGTGTGAGTATGTGTGTCTGTGTGTGCATGCATGCCCACACGTGTGTGTAGAGACTGAGATAGCCCTCTATTAAAGCAGAGATTTATAGTGTTCAGAAAGAATCTAAAGGGAGCTTACAGACTCTGACTTGTACTGTAAAGACTGTAACACGTGCTAGGCTTGGGGAATAGTTGACTTCTGACACCATGATACCAAAGTTGAAATGTCACAAGTAGATGGGTGAAACTCATGTGAACTAAATGCTTTAATATGTGAACATACTCTGTAAAAACATGATTCTAAAAAAAGCTCTCTCTGAGAAAAAACATGCTTGATTGATGAAATGTGATTTCTTCTTAGCCTAATGAGAAACGTGTTCATTGTTCTCAGAGCTGGAGAAGCCAACCTGGAATCGGAGCACCAATTTTACATTTCATGGTTAGAGTCTACCTCTAGGCTTTGCATATGGCCAAAACCCAAGGAACTGGAAGTTCCAAGAAATATAACAAGGAATTGAGGAGCAGAACCTCTCATTCCAGTTTGGAGGCATAGACTTTCCCAAGGAAGAGAGACAGAGACTTGTAGTTGGAGGGCTTTGAAACAGGAGGGAAAAGGATGAGGTAAAGGACAGAGAGACGAGGGGCATCGCTGAAGCAGCCAGGGACAAAGGCCCACACCGGAAAGAGCTGGTTCTCCAGCCATGAGCCTAGATTGTTCTCCTTTCAAAAGCTTAAGCACTGATATCTTGTATTCTCCTCACTCGGGGGCTCAGTGGAGACAAGATTTCATATAGGATCTGAGGGAACTACAAGGAACAAAATTTACCAAAGCACGTTCATGAGCACAGGGTTCTTCCTAAAGAGTGGATGCATTAGGATGTCACAAAACAAGATTGAATAACCTTCTAGGGCAGGGAAAAATTAACCCAAAGGGACACATCCTTGAGTCTCTAAGGCTAGCCATCTTCTGCCTTCAATGCTAACATCAGTCCATCTAAGGGCACCTACATTTGGCATCAGTTTGCTGCACAACGAGGTTGTAGAATGATCAAGAGGTACGAAGGGAAAACACCAGGGTTGCCTGGGTAGCTTAGTTGGTTAATCATTTGACTCTTGATTTCAGCTAAGGTCATGATCTCATGGTTCATGGGATAGAGCCTGTTTGGGATTCTCTCTCTCCCTCTCTCTCTGTCCTTCCCCTGCTTGCATGCTCATGCTCTCTCTCTCAAAATAAATAAATAAACTTAAAAAAAAAAGAAGTGAAAACATAACAGGCAGGAAGACACAGTTCTGCCAAGGACCCAAGGCTGGGGAAAGACCACAGTAAATAAGAAAAACATCTGAGCCATAGGTTTGTGGGGAAGAAAAAGAAAGTCAAAGCCTGACTTTTCTTGCAAGTGCAGGGTTATCTGGGGGTGTAATTATAGTTCATATTGGGAGGATTTTATTTTTTTAGTTTATTTATTTATTTTGAGAGAGAGTGAGAAAGAGGAGGGGAGGGAATCCCAAACAAGCTCTGTGCTATCAGCACAGAGTCCTACGTGGGGCTTGAACCCATGGACTGTGAGATCATGACCTGAGCTGAAATCAAGAGTCAGATGCTCAACCGATTGAGGCACCCAGGCACCCTGGGAGGACTTTATTTATAGGCAGAAAGGTTTCTATATCTGCCTCATCATATTCACGTACATACGTATCATCATCACCACTACCACCTCCAGCACCAAATCCAGCAATCTAGCTTAGACAATGTGAGTTCTATGGAGTCTTATCTAAAAAAATTGACTTTCAGCAGGCAGACATATTCCTGCTTACACATTTAGCTTTCTCATACTCTTCAGACGCCCCTACACTTGATTTCTCCACCCACTCTCCACCCACTGTCTCATGCACATGCACATAGTAACAGGGTAACATAAGTAAAAGGTAACATAGAGTATAGGAAGGACAGATCAGAGATTCAGCCTGATGTAGTCTCTCAGCCATAATACATTATGGGAAATTTTGGAAGTGATCTGACATTCTCTGAGATTTTAGGTGTTATTGGGCCTGATTCAGAAAACCGATTTTATATGTCTGGAACATCTCACTGCTGAACTCGAAAAACAAAGTCTCTCCCCACAGGAGAAAAATCAACGTTCATTATTATTAAAGATCACATTCAGTCAAAACCAAATGGTCAATAAAAAGGCATTGTCTTTACAATCCCAGAGATACCTCTCCAGATTCTTTGAGCTAATCTAATATCTCCGCTGATTTTAAGAACTGTAGCTATGCTTACCTTGAGCACTCACTAGGATATTGAATAGGAGAAAAGCAATACCCTGGAGAAAGCAGAATCGGTTCATGGTTTTTCAGATCCTCATGCCTTCAGGTAATAGCCTTAGCTTCTTCAAACCTCCTGGTCCTCAATGGGGCTCCTACAGCAGGAAGGGAATCATATAGTCCCATCCCTGGGTTCACTGTTTTCTGGGTACCAACAGAAACCCTGTTTAACATCTTCTCTGCCATCAGAGACTATATAAAAAGGAAACTTCCGAAATACAAACACCAATTACATGCTGACTCTTAAATATTTTCTTATATGAGATACAAGGTTTTCTGACATTAGGTGTTACTTTGTCTCCAAAGCTCCTACAGAAAAGCTCCATCAAAAAATATATGCTGTTCTTTTCTCCATCCCATGGGTCTGGCTCAATGGCTGGTTCAGCTCAGCTGGTGTTACTGACAGTCAGACATACTGTTTTGGGGTCATTTCTACCATATGTGGCTCAAGAAAAGATGATTTTTTGGTTTAATGAAGCCTAGGTCTCCAATGTCCAATGAAAAACATATTGTGGCCTTAAAGAAATGAGAGTGTCCAACAGAACAAAAAATCAGATGAGTGGAAAATTGGGATTAGAAGGATAACAAAAATTCTCAAGAAGATGAAAAAATGAGTGAGATGGACATCAGAGGAACATGAGTATTGGGTCTTAGACTGGGTTTCCTCTTATTTCTGGTTGGTAAGTGAAAGCCTTATGAAGATCAAGGACTCCTGAGGACAAGTATGAAGTATGTCTTTCCTTTCCATCACATCACAGAGAACTTTTTGTCCTCAAGACTACCATGGCCACTATGGACACGTCACCTAGGAATAAATTGTAATTCCCCAGACATGGTGGACCTACAGATTACAGATCAGTTACAAAATGAATTCCCATTTTACACTGCGGTGATCTGGTTAGAAAGTACATGCCCTTCTTAGGTCCTCTTTGTCAACATTTCTGTTTCTCTGCCTCTCCTTCATCAGTTCATTTTCATAATAACCATCTACTACTTTAACATTCTTTCCAGGCCTCTGAGTAAATAAATAAAATGAATGTCTTATAGTGCTTGGAAATGAAATCCGTCTTACAACAGATTGCTTATCATACCCTTGCTATCAATAAAACTAGTATTCATCATGTTTTCACTGTTTTAAAAAGTTATTTTTATTGAGATATACTTGACATATAATATTGTGTAAATGTAAGGTGTACAATGTGTCAATTTGATACATTTATAATTGCACTATGACTACCACCATAACATTAGATTAACACCTCTATCACGTCACATAATTATTATTTATTTTTTGTGATGGGAGCAGTAAAGATGTAGTCTCTTAGCAACTTTGAAGTTTATAACACAGCATTGTTCTCTACAACCACTATGCTGTACGTGAGTTCTCTAGGACTTATTTATCTACTGGTTGCAAGTTTGTACCCTTAAACTACATCTTCCCAGTTCTCTGTTTCATCCCCCAGCTTCTGGTATGCACCACTGTACTCTCTGTTTATATGAATTTGATTTTTTCAACTCCACATATATGAGATATCATACAGTATTTGTCCTTCTCTCTGACTTATTTCACTTGGCATAATGCACACTTGCCATGTAGTTTCACTTGTTGGGTTTTGTTTTCGTTGCTTGTGGTTTTAATGTCATATCTAAAAAAAAGTCATTCATTGCCAAGACCAATGTCAAGGAACTTCTTTCCTACTTTTCCATTCTAGGAATTTCACTCTATCAGTCTTATGTCAAAATTTTTAATTCATTTTGAATTAATTTTTGTTAATGATGGAAGGCAGAGATCCAAATTCATGCTCCTGCATGTAGTTATCCAGTATTTCCAATACCACTTGTGGAAGAGATAATCCCTGCCCCACTGAGTGTTCCTGACTCTCTTGTAAAAGATTAGTTGACAATATATGTAGAAATATATTTCTGGGCTCTATATTCTGTTCCATTGGTCCGTGTGTCTATTTTTTATAACAGTACCATACTGTTTAATTTACTATAACATTGTAATATAGTTTGAAATCAGGAAGTATGATGTGTCTGGCTTTGTTCTTCTTTCTCATAATTGCTTTGATCTATTTCAGGTCTTTTGTGGTTTTATATGAATTTTAGGATTGTTTTTTCTATTTCTGTGGAAAATTCCATTGATGTTTTGATAGAGATTGTATTTAACCTAAAGATGACTTTGAGTAGTATGAGCACTCTAACAATATTAATTCCAATCCATGAACATAGGATATCTTTTCACTTGTTTACGCCTTCTTCAATTTCTTTCACCAGGCAGAGATATTTTAATTTCTTGGTGAAATTTATTCCTAAGTATTTTATTGTTTTTGCTGTTGTTATAAATAGGATCAATCCTTTATTTGTTTTTCAGGAAATTCATTGTTAGTGTATAGAAACTACTAATTTTTTCATGTTAATTTTGGATACTACAACTTTACTGAACTCATTGATTAGACTGGGTGAGTCTTTAGGATTTTCTATGTAAAGATCATGTCACCTAAAAATAAAGATAATTTTATTTTTTCCTTTCAGATTTGGATACCTTTTATTTCTTTTGCTTGCTTGGTTGTTCTAGCTAGAACTTCCAGCACTATGTTGAATAGGAATAGTGAGAGTAAGCACTGATGTCTTGTTCCTGATCATAGAGAAAAGGCTTTTTAGCCTTTCACTATTGAGTACAATGTTAGCTGTGGGCTTGTCAGATATGGCTTTTATTATGTTGAGATATGTTCCTTCTATGCCTGATTTGTTAAACATTTTTATCATGAATGAGTGTTAAATTTTGTCAAATGCTTTTTTCTACATTAGTTAAGGTGATCATATGATTCTTTTCTTTCATTCTATTAATGTGATGCTTCATATTGACTGGTTTGGGGTGTTAGCCATGCTTGCATCCCAAGGATAAATCCCACTTGTTCATGGTGAATGATTCTTTTAATGTGCTGCCAAATTTGGTTTGCTAGTATTTTATTGAGAACTTTGCATCTATAATAATCAGAGATATTGGCCTGTAGTTTTCTTTTTTAATAATGTCCTTTTCTATTTTTGGTATCAGGAAATCCTGCAGGATTTCAGCCAGCACCACTATTTGGGGTTCTAGAAAGTGTTTAATTCATTAATGTGAGATCTTGTACCACATTGCTTCAGACCAAGGGTTCCACTTTATGGCAAAGGAGACTTGGCAGGGGTTATGTGACTGCGGGGTCCAACAGCCCTATCACCTATCCACCGACAGAGTGATGGAAATATCTGTTGAAGGTGTAGCTGAAAATCAGCTTGGAGATGATGCCCTGCAACCAGCTTGGAGATGGAAACCAGCTTGGAGATGGGGCCCGACATCCACAGTAAAATGTATATTCTCAAAATCAGTTACCATTATGAGGTTACCCATGATATAGCCAACAGTAAGAATACAAGGATCAAAAAATCCATGGAAAGAGGAGTAGCTTTGCTTACCTTCATTCCCAGTGGTCCACTTGAGGTATTTGGGATTTCTATCTTCTAAGTCTAGGCTTTGAAGATTTAGAAGCTCTGGTTCCCAGAAGGAAAAATGATTCCACCAGGGGTCATAGTAAGTGCCACATTAAACTTTAAGGCATGGCTGCTTTCCAGTCACATCAGGATACTCATGACAAATTATCAACAAGCAAGAAAACAATAACCACATTATTGGGGTAAATGACCCTAATCATCAGGAAGAGAAAAACTGTTGCACAACAGGCGCAGACAAGAATATTCTTGGCACCTATCTTTCGGTATCTCTTGGCACTCCTTGCCCCATTTTGATAATAAATATACCAGTACATGAGTCACAGCCTGAGAAGTGTATGGTGTCCAGAGTTTTAGATTCCTCGGGGTTAGGGTCTGGATCACCCCACCAGCTAAGCTACCTACACCAGCAGAGGTGCTAATAAAGGATGAAGGAAATCTAGAATGTGGTAAAGGAGGGAGATGATGATTTGTAGTTGTGGACTCAAGACCCAGCTGCAGTGGTGGGGATCTGTAGCTTGTCCTAACTAACCTTCCTTTTGCAAGTTACCCCAGAGAAAGAAGCATACGAGAATCCAACAAAAATAAGCTTTCACAACAATGTAAAATGCATAGTTAATGCATAAAGCAAATGAACTGGAGAGGTAAAAAAGTGACTGTGGTGGAAGCTATGGTGAAACCCCCTTTCTGACTAAGTCACTCATTTTTGATCTGCTGTAAGTGTTGGTGGCTGTCTCCTACTTGGGGACTGTCCTCATCCAGTGACTCTTCAGTGCATGGGTCTCTTTGTTTCTATTTGGAAAAAATACGAAGGGCCATTCCACCTCCCTGGGGTATCATCTGAGCCTCTGTGTGACTACATTACAGTTCAATTTATTCCTCTGTCTAATTGCCTCCTTTGGTCTCCTAAGAGAGTATTCCTCAATAAAATTCCTGTCCTCAGATCTTCATCTCAGAGCGTGTTCTCTGGGAGAACGCCACTTGTAACAGCTGTTTCTGTTATAGTGAAAAGTTTCATTGTGACTAAAGTGTTAGTTCTTGGTCCTCATTTTGGTACCAGGTATGAAGCATTGGATGACTTGGCTCAGGGTTCACTACTGTGTGCATTTCTGTAAGCTCGAGAGTAATATGATACTCTGTGATGTGGATCACTGCTGATGACAGGCTCCTGGTATCAATTCTATTGGGAATCCAAAAAAGGATTGAATAGTTTGTTTTTATTATATATCTCACGATGCTGTCCAGGATGTGTTCATACAAATTAATGGATTCCTGAAGATGTGATTTCTCCTTTCTGTACTTTCTATCATGGTGTGCATATATCTCCTCTAGCTATTTGGGGAGGCTGTGTTTGTTCTGGGGAATGGAAATGTCTGGCTGGTTGAGGTACGGTGCAGCGGTAGCTAGTCTTCCCCACAAGCCAGTGCTTGCAGTTACTGTAAGACAAACTATAAGGGCAAAGAGAATCTTGGGGTGAGGTTGTCCAATTAGTGAAGAGGACTGGGCTGTGGACTGAAACTTTGCAAAGGAGAATTAGTTGTAAAAATTTGGGGGATTAGTTACATACTGGGTACAATAATATCCCTCCAAAATCCATGTCCATTCAGAACTTCAGAATGTGACCTTATTTAGAAATAGCATCTTTGTAGATGTAATCAAGTTAAGATGAGGTCACGTTAGATTAGGGTGGGCCCTAATCCAATGACTGGTACCTTATAAGAAAAGGGACATTTAGACACAGACACAGAGAAGAACACTGTGAGAAGACCAGAGACACAGAGACTGCTATGTAATGGAGGAGGCAGAGATTGGAGTAATGTGTTTACAAGCAAAAGAATGCCAAAGATTGCCAACAAGCACCAGAAGCTAGGCAAGGAAGCATCCTCCAGAGAGAGCATGGCCCTGCTGATTTTTGAACTTCTAGTCTTCATAACTGTGAGAGAATAAATTTCTGTTGTTACCCAGTTCGTGGCAATTTGTTATGGCAGACTTAGGAAACATGGTAGGAATGCACAAATGTTCTTTCGAAAAGTGCATCAATGGAACTGTAAGAGTCCTTATACGGGGTAAGGACATGTGCCTAAATTGATGGATTTCTCCAGGTATTTTTGGAAGAGGGGGACCTAGGACATCCCAGGAACAGCGCGAAGGAGCAAGAGGGGATGTCGTAGTGATAATTGGAAAACCTTAAGCTCTTTCTTTACTGTCCAGATAATAGGGAAAATATGCTTCATATTCATGTGAAAACAATGTTCTCTTCTTTTTGTCCCACAGGGCAGAAGAGCTATTCTAAGATTCTCTTTGGTGCACACATTTTAGACAAGATTGGATGTGCCCTGAGGAAGACTTGGTCTTTCAGAAAAGGATCAGGACTCCCTTCTTGGGAAATTTTTCCCTTCCTTGGGTTGACTTGGAACAGAAAATTTGGGAAAACAAACCACTTGCCATGCATGTGGGTCTTGTTTGCTTTGGGAATATTCTCATCCTAAACAAGAGTGCTCCCAGCCTTCTCTCTCCCTGCTCTGATGTGAGTGGGCTCCATTCCTGGAAAGGGGGGTTGGATATAGTGCTTCTGAACCTATGAATCCATGACAATTTGTGAACCTTCCTGATATTCCTTAGCATTCTCTCCTGTAACTTCTCAAGGTAGTATTGGGCAGGGTTGAGCTCCCTGAAGGCCAAAGGCTTGACCAGTCCCTGCCAGGATCTCACAATCTCCCATTGTGCCTGTGCTGTGACTTCACCAACCTGAAAACCCACCAGGTGACAGTAGGGGCAAGATTTTCCCCATGTCCTTTCCCATCCTGAGGATATGTTTTCTTCAGAGTCAAATTTAGGCTCAAATCCTGCCCCTGGGATTCTCTTTGTGACAGGTATCCTCAGCTTCATCTTTGGACCCTGCATCTTCCTTTTTCTCATTTTCCTGGTGATTCAGCAGTGCAGAAAGAAAATAAAATGCAAAGGTAGGCTCTAAAAAGGAGTTGAGGATGAGGAGAGCTTGTGGGCTGTGGATGAGAAGGGACTCATTATGATGTGGGATAATGAAGCTACCTTTTGTCCTTATTACATTTTCCAGAAAATGTGATACTTGTACTGCTCTGGACTCTAAGCATCAATGACCTTGGACTAGGAGGTCCAAAGAAATAGGGTATCACACATGAGAACAGTGAGTTCAGCACCAAGGATAGGGGCACAGGGTAGGCTATGTCCATAAAGCATGAACAAGGAAGGGGCTCTGATGAGCTGAGAGCGGCCCCAGAGACTTCAAAGGTGGCTCTATGTGAAGGTGTTTTAGGATGTGAGTTTCTGACTAGGAACCTTTGTATCAATCTTGCCCACTTGTAGATATTATCCACATGGGGCTGCATGTGAAAACATTGATAATGACCATGAAACTTGGGAGGACAAACAGCTGGAATCAGGTGGATGTCCCTGCCCTTTCTAGCATGTTCTGGCCATAAACCAGCATCTGGGGTGATTCACGTCATCTGTGGTGCAACATTTATACACGGAATTCCTGCATCCCTCCTTAGAATCATACCTTTCTCCATGCTCTGAGGCTCTCAGCAGATCTCTCTGATCCCCGGGGAACAGAGTCTTCTCTCTGGAAGAAACTATTTCAAGCCGAAGGTTGTTACAAATCTTTATTTACTTTTCATATGTGCAGATTTGTCCTTTCGTGTCTGGGAAAGTTTCTTGCCTGGCAGATAATTCTGTGGCCAAGTTGCTACCGTGTGCAGCTTCACAAAGTTAGATTTGGGAATGTTGTAGGCAAGGCAGGCTAGTCTGCTTTTGGGATTGGGGTGAGGATAGGAATGCCTGTGTGGAAAAGAGACTGAAGGGGGGAATAGAGTTTTGGGAGGTTGCAGCCTCAGTCCTCTGAGAGGAGAAGTCTGGTTTCCTGGGGACCATTCTCTGAGGAACTGAATGACTATTTCTCAGGCTGGTTCAAACTGCTTTTTTCCTGACACCTCAGTAACTGCCTCAATGACCTTAGAGGGTAAGAAAGAGGCAGTTCTCCATGTGCATAGCTCCTCTGATGGTTTCAGATATATGTTAATATATAGGCATTTCCCAAACCAAGGTATCTGGTTTGACAAAACATTGTAAAACTTCAGGGCGGGAGGCAACTGAGAAATATTGTTTTACTGAAATATATTGGGATTTGGTGTACATTTTGGTATTTTATGGGGCAAATGCTGCCAAATTTTTAAGCTGATATATCTACCAATTATCAAGAATTCCTTTAACTGCAGCTTCAGGGATTATTGGTACTTAAAGGGATCATAGGAATTGTACAGTCAAATACTACTACATAGGTAAATTAACTGAAAGTAGGAAGGATGTGACTTTCTCAAGGTCATGCAAGAGGTCATTGTTAGATCCAGAATGACCCTATCCTGATTCCTGGGGGTAGGTCTGCTCTACTTATATCCTCCACCAGAGCTGCTAGCCTGCTCTTGGAGGACAAGAGACAGGTGATCTAGAATACAATTATATAAATGAAGGGTTTCCTGTCCCTGAAATTCTTGCCAAGACTTCTTTATGTGTAACAGATGAGAAGGACCTACTCAGGGCCACCTTCATGAGAATGTGACCTGTGCAACTGCCCATGTCCCTGCACTAAGAAGGATCTCACACTTGGTTTGTTGCCCTGATGTTGCCATCTTGAACTTCTTGATAGTCTTTGAACAAGAGGCTCTGCATTTTGTTTCGCAACAGGCAAATTATGTAATCCAGAGAATAGTACCCCAGAGACAAGGTAAAAAAATAGTCCTTTACAGACAAGTAAAAGGATATCTCTAAATAAGAAAGAGAGTTAACTTCCCACGTCTTTTCAGTAATGTCTTGGGATCTTTAGGGAGGATGGGAATAGATCGGATTTGGTGATAAGTACTCTCCTGCAGTTATGGTCATACATGTACTTTTTGTTGCTATGATCATATTTTCCCAATCGCAGCAATCACATAGATTATTAAAAGATTTTTTGGATAAATTCAAAACGTGACAAAGTGGGAAATAGAGTTAAAATGGCAAAATATTAATGTTAGACTACTTTTTGATATTCTATGGCTGCTAATAATATATTAGGGTTACTCTGATGAGTATAGGTTTCTATGAGGTGAAGGGCAAGAATTACTCCATATTTCCGTAAGACCCATGGCAGGACTGGTTTCACAATTTTCAGGGCCCAGTGCAAAATGAAGTGGGATTCTTTGTTCAAAAATTATTAATGTTTTTATTTATTTTTGAGGGAGGGGGAGTGAATGGGGGAGGCACAGAAAGAGTGGGAACAGAGGATCCAAAGCAGGCTCTGCATTGACAGCAGAGAGCCTGATGTGGGGCTCAAACTCATGAACCATGAGATCATGACCTGAGCTGAAGTAGGATGTTCAAACGACTGAGCTACCCAGGTGCCCCTCAAAAATATTAAGACTTTGAAGGTGGTGAGAACAGGATGTTAGACCAAGCACAAGGTCTTCTTGAGCATGGAGTCCTACACAACTGCATGAGTTACACGTCCATGAAGCTGGATCCACACAATGTCAGAGTAGGAAGGCCCAATAGATCATCTGCTACCACAGCCTTTGTGAAGGTGGTGGGGTTCCTTGTGAGGAGAAAAATAGTGGATGCTGAAGCAGCAATACCCATTTAAGGACTTTCAGAAAAGACTGGGATTATCCTTGTGGACACTGTGGGGGAGTCAGGATCTGGTCTCTAAGTGACTTCATGGGATATGTGGTAATAGAGTTGTACCTTCCTGTTACCAAATTCCTTTGATTCAGCACAATCTAACTGAGAAAAGTAGGACGCTTACCATTCCTTCTCCAATTTCATGTCTCTGCTGTTTGTGTTGACTGAGAAACAGCTCTTCAGAGTTCTTTAGTCTCTATTACAGATATTTCCTAGACAATGGCTTGAAACCAACAGTTTGTATTGATGATTTTCCTGACGTGTTTTATATCATGCAGAAATTATCCCCATCTGGGTCCCCCAGGATGCTGTTTTCTTCTTGTCCATGATTCTCATGCTTCTAGGAGGCTCTCTTTAGTCTCTGAGTTATAATTATAACAGGGCCCTAAATTTGCTATTGCAGGTTGGTTTTCACGGCCTTCAGGGAAAGAAGGTCTGGAAGAGGAGAAACTCCTGAATGAAGAAGAGCTTGTATATGAGACTGCTGAGCTTGGAGTCAATAGGATAGCATTTGAAGAACAAATATGCCTGTATTGAAACTCCTATTACATTTTGGTCCAGGCTAGAGGTTCAGAAAACATCACTGCCTTCATCCAGATAGGATAGTGCTAACCTGTGCTCTATCTTTATATAAAGTGTCCAATAATAAATACTTTGGTCCTTCCAGACCAGTTCTGTGTTATCAGGAAATCTTTGTGAACATTTAGAGACTTTAACACAAACTGCTTTTTATAGAATTCGTACCCTAGCTGCTTCAATCCAAATATACGTGTTCTTTTCCTGAGTGAAATCCTAGATGTTTCTTTCCTCAAAATGACATCACAGTAAAAACATCTGAATATTCCGGAAATGTTCTATCCTAATTACATCATCTTTTCTTACATAATTTCAGCCCCTCCCCCTGCCCTAGGGATTCTGGAATTTGAATTCACTTAGGGTAGATATGGGCATGTCAGAAATTTCTTAGTAAACATAAATAAATCTAAAAATTCCACCGAGGCATAACTGGAATAGGAAAGTACAGGTCACTTGGAAGAATGATTTTACGTTAACTTTGTGACTTTGTCTGTGAAGATACTTACACCTCAACTTGCTTCCAAGCCTAACGTGTCTTGTCGTGGTTGAGTTTTTGGGTGTAGCACATGTATGCCACACATTTAATTAAAATACATATTATTTCTTGTGTCCTCAAGCATGGTGATCTTTGAAAATGTAAATTGGTTTGAATTACCCCACAGGCAGAGTATCTTCCATGGTTATAATATACTGAAGGAAAAGGAGGGGCCCAGCTCCTAAACCTGACCCTAATCTGGCTTCTGGCATTCCCCATATTCACCCAGAGATATGTAGGTTCTGATCTTTTCCAATAGTCCGGAGAAGTGAGAACGGGTGCATGACATCTTGGAAAACGGCTGCTAAAAGAGTCATATTGTCTCTGTAAAATTACTCTATACACCTCTATCTTTGAATTACTTGTTTTGAAGGTATGAAGTAACCCCTTAGATTCCAGATTCAAGCTACTTGAGTATTGGAAAGTCAAATGATAAACACAAGGAAAAAGTGCCTACTTTCATATGCAAATTCAATCCGAATGTATGCCTATCCATTAAAGGGGAAAAGAACGAGATCCTTAATTTCTGACCTGCTGTGTTAAAAAAAATTTTTTAATCTTTATTTATTTTTGAGGCAGAGAGAGACAGAGCATGAGCAGGGGATGGGCAGAGAGAGAGAGGGAGATACAGAATCTGAAGCAGGCTCCAGGCTCCGAGCTGTCAACACAGAGCTCGACGCAGGGCTTCAACCCATGGACAGCGAGATCATAACGTGAGCCAGAGATGGACACTTAATTGACTGACCCACCCAGGCGCCCCTGGCCTGCGGGAGGGGAAGGATAAAATTTTAGACAGGAGGTAGATTCTGATTTCTCATTTCTCCCAATTCATTTTACCACTTGTTTTAATTTTATACACACAGAAATCTGTGGCAGTGATCTAAGCTACTCATCGTGTCTGTCCATGACTAATATCAGGCAAGTACAACAGTGCTAAGCTAAGAAGTTAAGGAAAACAATTAAGAAACAAATGGCAGGATAAACATAGATGAAGAACAAATTGCTGAGTTGAAATATCAATTTCAGTAATTTTATTTTTTTAAGTTTATTCTATTTGAGAGAGCGAGAGAGAGTGAGAGCGCTAGCGGAGGAGGGGCAGAGAGAGAGGGAGACAGAGAATCTGAAGTAGGCTCCACGCTATCAGTGCAAAGCCCAACGTGGGGCTTGAATTCACAAACCATCGTGAGATCATGCCCTGAGCCAAAGTCAAACACTCAACTGACTGAGCCACCCAGGCACCCCAATCAATTTCAGTAATTTTCCAAGAAGCCATAAACAAAGAACAAAGGTATGGAAAATATAAAATGCTAAGAGGAATAGGGGCAGGAGTAAAGCCCCAGCATATACTTAACAGGGGTCCTAGAAGTAAGAAACAGAAAACTAGAGGGGAGGAAAGAGCTGAAGAATTCTACCAATAGATGGAAATTTCACAGAAAAAAAAGAATATGTGAGGTCTCGTTTTGGAAGCACTTCTAGATTGCTACTAAAGTAAGATTTAAAAAAAAACTCTTCACACCCAAACTATACAGAGGTTTTAAAAAAGTACCAGAGTAAAATTTCTGGAAGAAGCAGCATATCATCTATTAAGGAACAAGGATCAGATTGACGCTAAACTTCTCAGTAGAAACATTACCTAGAAGACGAAGTAATATCTTAAAAGAAGCAAGAACATTGAATTTGGAATTGTATGTGGAGCAAAACTACCCTTCCTAAGCAAGAAAGAAATATGCTATATAAGGCACAATTTTATAAAATACATTTAAAACTTCTATTAACACAGAAGAGGCAACGAAATTGAATTTAATGTCAAAGGCCTAGAGAGTTTTATTGGTAAGTTCCATCAAACTCTTAAGCAATAATTACTATTTCATACCAAAAAATAGAAGTAGCAGAAAATAGAGGGGAAAGTCCCAGCTCCTTTAAAAATCCTAGGGTAATATTAATTTTGTTTTTTTATAGAGTGATAAAATTACATAGAAGAAATGTCACAAATATTAAGTACACAATTCAAGAATTGTTGCATATCTATATAGCCATGTGTGTTTGCTAGATAAAGAATATTTTCCTCACCACAAAAGTTCTCTCCTGCCTGCCTCTCCTGCCTATCACTATATTGTCTCTTATCATTTTTTTAAATGTTTATTTATTTTTGAGACAGAGAGAGACAGAGCATGAGTGGGGGAGGGGCAGAGAGAGAGGGAGACACAGAATCCGAAGCTGGCTCCAGGCTCTGAGCTGCCAGCACAGAGCCCGACGCGGGGCTCGAACTCACAGACCGCAAGATCATGACCTGAGCCAAAGTCGGACACTCAACCGACTGAGCCACCCAGGCGCCCCTCTTATCATCATTTTGACTTGTTTGAACAGTGAGATTTTAAAAAAATGTTTATTTATTTATTTTGAGAGAGAGATGGGGGAGGGACACAGAGAGAGAGAAAAGCAGGCTCCACGCTGTCAGCACAGAGCCCAATGCGGGGTTCAACCTCAAGAACTGAGAGATATGACCCGAGCTGAAATCAAGAGTTAGATGCTCAAAGGACTGAGCCACCCAGGCGCCCCTGAACAGTGAGAATTCTTCTCTGCCTGCCTTATTTCACAAAATAGTGTGCCTGTGAGAGTCAAGTATATACATGTAGCAGTATTTCTTTTAAATTGCTGTCTAATACCCTAATGCAGGACTACATCACAATTTATTTATTCTACTGTGTTTTGAAAATTGAATTATTTTTAGTGTTTGACTATTATAAATAAAGCTGATGTGAGAGATAATGGGGAATCCAAAAAATGAGTTCCTCTACCTACGGAAACACTTAGGTAAAGATATTCATATCAGCAAGTATGACCCAAAGTTGATGAAAACTATTTTTTAGGAATTCTCAGAAGAGGAACTGCTGGGTTATAGGATATAAATTATAAATAAAGCTCCAATGGTTGAAACGAATCATATGGATATCTATAAACTGCCTTACAAAAAATTCAGAGAAATTTTCTTAAAGTCATGAACTACAAGAAAGGCCAAGTAAACACAGATAAACAAATAAGCAAAATTGGAAAAGCAATTTATAAACAAAAGAAGTTCAACAAAGAAATAGAAACCATTCAAAGCAAGTTTGCCTGAGTGGCTCAGTTGGTTAAAGCGTCCGACTCTTGATTTTTGGCTCAGGTCATGATCTCAAGGTTTGTGAGATTGAACCCCATGTCGGGCTCTGTGCTGCCAGTGCAGAACCTGCTTGGGATTCTCTCTCTCTCTCTCTCTCTCTCTCTCTCTCTGTCCCTGCCCCCCATGTGTGTGGCTGTCTTCTCTCTCTCAAAATAAATAAACCTAAAAAAACCCATTAAAAACAAACAAATTCTAAAGAACACAATGACTACACTAAAGAATCCAAAATAAAGCTTCAATAGCAGACTCAGCCAAGCAGAGTGCCTGGATGGATAAAAACAAAACAAAACAAATAAACAAAAAACAAAAAAACAGGACCCAACTATACACTGCCTATAAGTTACTCATTTCAGCTTTAAGATTTTACACAGGCTGAAAGTGAAGGAATGGAAAAAGCTATTTCATGCAAATGGAAACCAAAAGAGAGCAGGAAAGCTATACTTATATCAGACGAAATAGATTATTAGCAAAAACTGTAATAAGAAACAGGTCATTATAAATGATAAGCGGTTAATTATTAAGAGGATGTAACAATTATAAATATATATTCACCTAACATGAGGGCCCCTAAATATTTAAGCACATACAGATGTGAAGGGAGAAACGGACAACAAAACAATAATAGTAGGGGACTACAACCTCTCATTTTTAACAATGGATAGGTTATCCAGACGGAAAATCGATAAGGAAATAATGGACTTGAACTGTACTTTAGACAAAATGGACCTAAAAACACATTCAGAACATTCCATCTAACCGCAGCAGGTACACATTCTCCTCAATAGCACGTAGAACATTTTCCAGACTAGATCACATGTTATGTCACAAACAAGTCTTAGTAACTTTAAGATTAGTGAAATCACAAAAGTACCTTTTCAATCAAAATTTAAGAAAGGAGGAGCTGATAACAGGAAGAAGACAGAAAAATCCCCAAATATGTGGAGATTAAACAACATCCTCCAGGAGAACCAATGGGTCAAAGAAGTAATCAAATGAGAGATTAAAAAAAACCTGGAAGCAAACATAAGTGGAAAACGACAGACCAAAATTTATGGGATGGAGCAAAACCAGTGCAAAGAGGGAAATTTATACTGATAAATGATTCCTTTAGGAAAAAAAGAAAGATTTCAAATAAATAACCTAACTTTTCACTTAAGGACCTAGAAAAAGAACAAACTAAGCCCCAGGTTAGTAGATGGAAAGAAATAACAAAGATCAGAACAGATATATATGATGTAGGAACCAGAAAAACAATATAGAAGGTCAGTGAAACTAAGCTTTGACTTTTTGAAAATATAAACAAAGTTGACAAAATTCTAGCTAGGCTAACTACAATAAGAGAGAGAAGACTAAAAAAAAAAAAAAAAAAAAAAGGAACGAAAGAGAAGACATTACAAATATCACAGAAATACAAAGGATCATGGGACTGTTATGAATGATCACATGCTAACAAATTGGGTAACATAGAAGAAACGGATAAATGCCCAAAACATACAACTTACCAATACTGAATCATGAACAAACAGAAAATATGAACAGACCAATAATGAGTAAGGAAACTGGCTCAGTCATCAAAAACCTCCCAACGAAGAAACACTCAAGGCCTGACAGTTTCATGGGTGACTTCTACCACATTTAAAGAATTAATGTCAGTCTTTCTCAAAATCTTCTGAAAAACTGAAGAAGAGAGAATACACCCCTACTCATTTGATGAAGCCAGTATTACTCTGACACCAAAGCAGGACAAGGACACTACAAAAAGAGAAAACTCTAGGCCAATAACCTTGATGAATATAGATATATGTTCATAGATATAGAATATAGAATTTTTTTTTCAGCAAAATACTGGCTCAGAATGCCTGGATGGCTCAGTCGATTAAACATCTGACTCTTGATTTCAGCTCAAGTCGTGCTCTCACGGTTTGTGGGTTTGAGCCCCACATCAGGCTCTGTGCTGACAGCACCCCAGATGGGTTGGTATTCTCTCCCTCTCCCTCTCTCTCTCTGCCCCTCTCCTCACACACACACACTCTCTCTCTCAAAGTAAATAAATAAACTTATACCCCCAAATACTGGCAAACAGTGTTTCAACAGCACATTAAATAATCGTACCCAATGATGGAGCTGTATCTACCTCTGGATTGCAAGAATGGTCCAACATATGCAGGACAACAAATGTGATACAGTTAATAGAACAAATGTGATTCATTAATGTGATACGACAATGTGATACATTAATAGAACAAAAGATAAAAGTCACATGATCATCAAAGTAGATGCACAAAAAGCATTGGACAAAATTCAACATTCCTTCATGATAAAAATTCTCAACAAATTGGCTAGAGGAGGAATGGCCATCAACATAATAAAGGCTGTATATGAAAAGCCACCAGGTATCATCTTAATGGTGGGAAAATGGTTGATGAGTTCAAGGCCCGCATCGGGCTCTGTGCTGACAGCTCAGAGCCTGGAGCCTGCTTTGGATTCTGTGTCTCCCTCTCTCTCTCTGCTCCTCCCCCACTCGTGCTTTGTCTCTCTCTGTCTCTCAAAAATGAATAAATGTTAAAAAGAAATTTTAAAAGCAATAAAATACTTTGGGATAAATTTGACCAAAGAAATGAAAGATCTGTACACTGAAAATGATGAGACATTGGCGAGAGAAGTTTAAGAAACAAAGACATGGAAAGGCGTCCTGTATCCAATAGATTCAATACAATTTCTGTTAAAATTACATTGACTTTTTAACAGAAATGGAACAATCTTAAAATTCATATGAAACCATAGAAGATCCCTAAATAGCCAAAGCAAACTTGAGAAAGAACAAAGCTGTAGGCATCTTGCTTCTCAATTTCAAACTATTACAAAAGTTGTAGCAATAAAAAAACACTGTAGTACTGGCATAAAACAGACACATGGGCCAATGGAATAGAATCCAGAGCCCAGAAATAAACCCATATACAGGTGACTAATTTTTGACAAGGATGTCATGAACACTCAATGGAGAAATGATAGTTTCTTCCACACATGGTGTTGAGAAAACTGGATATTCATAAGTAAAGAATAAAACAGGACCCCTGTATCATACCGCTCACAGAAATTAACAAGCAAGGAATGAAAGGCTTAAATGTAAGACCCGAAGCCATAAAAATTACTGAGGAAAACATAGTGAAGATACTCCTAGACATTGGTCTTGACACCAGTTTTTGGATAAGACACCAAAAGCACAGGCAACAAAAGCAAAAATAAACAAGTGGGCTATATAACACTAAAATGTTTCTGCACAGCAAAGGAAGCAATTAATAAAACTAGAAGGCAACCTAGGGAGTGGGAGAAAATATTTGGAAACCAACCATCTATCTGATGAAGGGTTACTATCTAAATTACATAGGAAACTCGTACAATTTAGCAGCAAAAAAACCCAAAACAAAACAAAACAAACAAACAAACAAAAAACAATTAAAAATGGACAAAAGATGTGAAGTCATTTTTCTAAAGGAGACATATGAATGGCCCAGAGGTCGGTAAAGAGATATTCACCATCACTATCAGGGAAATGCAGATCAAAACCACAATGAGGGGCGCCTGGGCGGCTCAGTCGGTTAAATGGCTGACTTCGGCTCAGGTCATGATCTCACGGTCTGTGAGTTCGAGCCCCGAGTCGGGCTCTGTGCTGATGGCTCAGAGCCTGGAGCCTGCTTCGGATTCTGTATCTCCCTCTCTCTCTGCTCTTCCCTTGCTCATGCTCTGTCTCTATGTCTCTCAAAAACAAAATAAAAACGTTAAAAAAATGTAAAACGAAAAAAACCACAATGAGTTGTCACCTCATACCTGTTAGAATGGCTATCATCAAAAGGACAAGAGACAACTTTTATTTATTTATCTATTTATTTATTTATTTATTTATTTATTTAATTATTTATTTATTAATTATTGGAGAGAGAGAGAAAGAGAGAGCGGG
The DNA here is from genome assembly GCA_030068075.1 of Paguma larvata. Classification (NCBI taxonomy): domain Eukaryota; kingdom Metazoa; phylum Chordata; class Mammalia; order Carnivora; family Viverridae; genus Paguma; species Paguma larvata. Next base: position 96,368,042 of record CM057828.1, on the reverse strand, counting down.
AGCAGGGGAGAAAGACTGAAGGGGAGAGAGAGAGACGTTTTTAACCAGGCTCCATGCTTAGGGCAGAGCCTGATGCAGGGCTTGATCCTGTGAACCTGGGATCATGACCTGAGCTGAAATCAAGAGTCAGATGCTCAACCAACTGAGTCCCCCAAGTGCCCCGAGGTACAACTTTTAGTGAGGCGTGGAGAAAAGGGAGAACTTATGCACTTGGGTGGGAATGTACTTTGGTGCAGCCACTATGAAGAACAGTATGGAGGTTTCTGAAAAAATTAAAAATCAAACTGCCATCTGATCCTGCAATCCAGTCCTGGGTATATATCCAAAGAAAACGAAATCAGCATCTCAAAGAGACATTGTTTGGGACATCATCAAAGAGACGTGACCACCGCTTGACTGGTGACCTGGACCTAGGCACTTGGAGGCTCCTCATGTCTTCCCCTGTTCTTGGAATGGTGGTTCTCAGCTTCCAGAGGACACGGCCTTGAGACAGTGATGTGGTGCTGAGAACGCCTGTACGTGACTGAGCCCAGTTAGGTGGTGAGCAGGTGGGGGACCCATTGGTCTTGCTGCCTCCCAAGACAAGCCTCTCATGTAAATTCCTTTTTGTAAATTCCTTTGTTAAAACTGCCACCTACCAACCTGGAGTGGCCTGCCTCTATCTGCCTTCCTCATATGGGGGCCAGTTTCGGAGAGGATTAAGAACCAACAATTAGTGAGCCAGTCAGGAGACTGAGGAAATGGACTTTGGCCAAGAGGCAACTGCGGGGGAACTCCTAAATTGGCCATTGACTTTTATATGGGGGGGGGGGGGGAGGGTGACCTGTATGTCAGATGGAGCACGGCATGACTATGGTGACACTGTCAAAGTGCTGGCTGCTGTAATATGTTTTACTGGCAAAACCGCACAGGGCACACCGCAGCAGAGAAGGGAAGCCTGTGGTTGCCGCGGTGGGGTGGCCTCTACTGTGGGCAGCTCTCCGGCCACCGTGCCCGACCAGAGGCTGAAGCTCGGGGTAGAAAGTCAGAAGAGCTGAGGTTAGAGAAGGGAGGGTGGGTGTCCCCTAGTCTGCTAGTTCCAGGGCTGGCAGACACGGTGGGAGAGCAGGAGAGTCCGTTGAGACCTTAGCGTGCCGTGTGCAAAGCTAGGAGGGTGCAGGCTGCCACAGATTAAGATCTGGCATTCGTGGCAAAGCCTGATTATAGCACTCAAAAAGACGGAATCTCTGAGAAAGTGAGGAAATGAGGGAAAAGAGGAGAATGCTCTGGTAATTGATGAGAAAACAGAAAAAAAACGCCCCGTGCTTTCTGTTCCTTACAAAAATACCCCACTTTTAAATAGCAGTTACTCCACAACTTCTAGAAAACTTGCATTCTTGTCCTGTCTCTTTAAGTTGTAAATGTTATTGTATCTTTGAAATGTAAACTCCCCAGGAGGTAACCAAAACACCGGTGCAATGAGACAGAAGGAAAAAAAGGGGGCGTACTTTGTAACAAAAATCTGTAACATACGTTTGTAATATACATCTGTAGAAGTCCCCTTGTCCACTGCATTATAATGACTTCTCATCGGATTTTAACCCTGGCCACTTTGAAGTCTTGTGTTCCTTGCAGACAGCATTGGTTTTTCTCTGGCGCTTTGGCAAAAAGTGTTCCTGCAAAAGTGCTTCGTTTTTAAGAGATACGTGGAAAAGACTTTGACAAGTATGTTTCTGATAATTAAGATCAATTTGCCTTCATGTGGGAGGAACAATGATGAAACTTTTAAGTGCTTCCCCAGGGCTGCCTGCAGAGCCTCACCATATGTCATGGGTTGGTAGCTGGGACCTGTCCCTGTTCTCCTTCCCCACATCAGTACAAATGGCCAATTACATTGATGATACAGTGTTAACGTGGGAAGCCTTGTCTCTGCTGCAGGACAAGGCTTTGCTGGAGCATCTGCAAGGAGAGGAAGGGCAGGGAACCCTCAGAAAATTCAAGATCCAGACACTGCTGTAAGGTTTTGGGTTTTGTCTGGTTGGGTAGAAGCTGTGATTAATAAGGTGCAAGCCTTTGTAGAAATTTTGAGGTTCTGAGGACTCTTAAAAAAGTTCTTTTTAATGTTTATTTATTTTCGAGAGGGGTGGAGAGGGGCAGAGAGAGAGAGGGAGACACAGATTCAAAGCAGGATCCAGGTTCTGAGCTGTCAGCACAGAGATGGACGTGGGGCTCCAACTCATTAACTGTGAGATCATGACCTGAGCAGAAGCCGGATGCTTAACCCATGGAGACACCCAGGTGCCCGAACCTTCAAATTTAAAACGCTTCCTTGTTAAAAGGATAAGGCACATGTGATATTGGTTTAAAAAGCTTCCTCACTCATGATTATTCAAATTGTATCTCTCCACCCTGTGTTTCTGTAAGCGCTGAATCACTAAATTGTACACCTGAAACTAATATCACACTGTATGTTAACTAACTGGAATTTAAATACAAACTTTTTAAAAATCAAATTTATTTTATTTTTATGTCTTTACTTTTATTTATTTATTTTTTAATAAAAAACTTAAAAAATTGTATCTTTCTTGATTTTTTTCCTGCATGCGTGGAGATTCAAACAGATTATATGGAAAGGAGAAAAGAATTTAACAGAGTTCTGCATAAGGAGGAAAGAGCTTTTGGGGAGAAGAAAGATGTGTTGGGGTCAAGGAATATTGGTTTGGCCTAAAACATGAGGCTTTCTGGGTGAGGATAGCAACACAAACAAAATAGATTTTATCCTAGTGTGATTATTAGTAATGATAACAGGAATGACACCACCTTTTTTTTTTTTTTTGATATCAGCTTCTAGACATTAATTCTTATCCTGATAAATTTTTAAAGATTTTTTAATACTTGTTTATTTTTTGAGAGAGAGAGAGAGAACATGGGTGAGGGGCAGAGAGAGAGGAAGACAGAGGATTTGAAGTGGGCTCCGCACGGATAGCATGGAGCCTGATGCAGAGCTCAAACTCATGAACCGTGAGATCCTGACCTGAGCCGAAGTCGGACACTCAACCGACTGAGCCACCCAGGTGTCCCTCCTGATAAATTTTTAAAAAGCTTGAGTTGAAGAACTTTAGTTTCTGAGACTCAACCAGAAATGAAGCAATAGAGACATGCAGGCATTGTGGTTCCCTGTTTATATTCCTTGAAACCAGGAAGTCTTTTTGACTCAGGAGATCATTTCCTTTTAGTTCCATTTACTTACTAGCTATTTTCCCCCGCTAGTGTTCTATAAAGAATTCCCCAGTTTCCCCAGAACGACCCCTGCCTTTTCGGCCCGGGGTTTCCTTTCCTCAGCTGGATGAGAAGCCCCCAGAGGGCAGGACCGAGGCCTGGGGTTTCTTGTCCCAGCCAGCGCTGGGCACTGTTTTTGTTCTTAGGCAGTGTCGTGGTGTCAGTGACTTCTCTTTGTGGTTCTGGAGATCCGTAACGAGTGTCGGCAGCTGGCAAAGACCGTGGAGGCACATGGTCAGTGGGTGTGCGCTGGTCATGTTAGAGAAGGTCGAGTTCAGACCAGGGATTGGGATCCTCGCGTGTGTGGGGAGTGGTGCTGGGACAGGGTGCTGCCCGTGGCGGTGGGCTGGGAATCTCTGGGGAAAGTGGATTGAAGCATAGGACAACCTCGGCTGTCAGGTGCCCTTTCCAATGGGGGAGAATCGATTGACCTAAGTTCTTTGAAACATGTTAGATGGGTTTGTGTAGTAGGTTAGGAATTAAAAGATATTAAAAGAATGGTGATATTCAGAGCAACCCTCCTGTCTAATGTTCTATCTAAAAGAACATAACCTCCATCTTAGAAAATAAACTCTTCCTGGGGCGCCTGGGTGGCTCAGTCAGTTGAGCTTCGGACTTTGCCTCAGGTCATGATCTCACGGTCTGTGAGTTCGAGCCCCGCATCAGGCTCTGTAGAGCCTGTTTTGGATCTGCTGTTCCTCCCCTCCGTCCCTCTCCTGCTCATGCTCTCTCTCTCTCTCAAAAATAAATAGTAAAAAAAAAAAAAAAAAAGGAAGAAGAAAATAAACTCTTCGCTCCCCCTTGGCATGACTGGGGAGAAGTTCCCATGATCCTTGTAACACACAATCCTGACATGATGAACACACAAAGACAGGGTATTTCAGGGCTTCTAGGGAAGGATCTGAACTCTCTCCTCAGGAAAAGTTGGTCTTTCAACTTCGACATCATTTTGCTGACAAAGACTAGCTCTAGGACGATGAAGTCTAGGAAAACAGTCCCTTCATTTTGTGAATGGATACACTTCTGAGGCAGTGAACTGCACAATCTGAGTATCTGTGGAGCAATCTACCTCTCGCTGGCCTGGCCTGATAGTCTAGTATTTGTGGTTCAATATTGCTGTGGCCGAAGGGAAGCTCTCTGAGACTCCTTGTTTCTATACAACATGCATAGAATTCCTCGTTTCTGTATCACATGTATAGAATGAGGCTTGGCCAATCCCTATCCGGATCTTCATCCCTCCCATTGTGCCTGACGCTGTGACTTCATCACCCTGATCACCTAGGAGGTGAGAGAGCCGGGGCAGAGAGTTCCGTGTCTCCTCTCAGATCTCAATGGCGGAGGTTGAACTCGGGGCCAATTTATTCCCAAATGGTGTTCCTTGGCTCTATGCCCTGTTTGCTATGCTTTTTGTATTTTTTCTCTTTGTCATGTTCTCTCCCTTTTTACTTGAGATAGACCAACATATAAAGAAATGTGAGTATATTTCTCCTCGGCCTTAGGGCACCGGGGAGCTGTATGACTGAATGTGCATCGAGTGAGGAGAAGGGACACGTTATAAAGCAGGGGACACGAAAACAATGTTTGCTCTTCTCTGATCTTCAAGATCTTAATGATCCAGAGCCAAAGGTCTTAGAAATCATAATCTTATAGATGCTGGAAGTATCTGGGGGACACAGGGCAGGACTGGACTAGGAAGCCCATTTGTAGTACATGTGTGGAACATGAGGAGGTATTGAGGGCCCTGCCCGAGTTGGTATAAGGGCCAGGTTTAAGTTCAGAGGAAACTCTGTGCCATCTGGGGATAGATGAAGGAATTTTCAGAGGATGGTCTCTGATACTGACCCACCGTGCTTTGTCTTAGTCTTGCTTAGATGCAGATATTCTCTGCATAATGCCATGCGTAAGGATAAAGAAAATGAGATAAAGATGGACCACATGGGAAGGCCAGGTGAGTATTCTTTGCCCTTCAACCCTGGGCTCGTTGTGTCCTTAAGCTGTCAGCTCTGGTAACTTCCATGGTCAATGTGCTAGATGGCTGAGAACTCCACACCCAAATCTAGTCTCAGTGAGACAGCCCCCTCACACTCTGTTTAGCCTAGAAATTCTGAGTCTTCTCCCTAGGGAGAACAGTTTTCAAGCAGACGTTGGGTTCTGAGCCCTCATTGACTTCAGAATCTAGGGTCTCCTGTAGGTGGAAAAGTTTCTCTTTACTCATCTATACTTGTGATGTCTCTCCCGATAGCTTCAGTGATAAAATTACCATTTAAAAAAAGTTAGGTGACTCTTGTCCAGACACTTGTTTATAAACTCGCCTTTGTGATAGAGATAAGTGCAGAAGGACCTTGTAGGAATAGATCATCATACAAATAGCCTGAGAAGACTCAAAGTCCACTGTTGAGGGGAACATTCTGACCACTGGGTGACCATCGTTCCTGAAAATTGTGTGCTTGCCTCTCTAGGTAAGGTCAGCTCTACCCTTCGTTGTGCTTTTCTGTGACTCCCTTGTGATGTCACAAGGAGATAACACACCAGATTCTTGTGCTTTTGGTCCTTGAACTTAGACGTCACTGAGTTCTTCGTGTCCCCTATATCACCCCCTCGATCTAAATGTTACATGTTAAACTTTTGTTTTCTCTCTGCTATGGAAGGTGAAAGTTGTGGGCTATTTGGGGAGGACTGACTTTTACAGCTCATCAGACAACTCCTATTATAGAAGTATTATAACAATATAACTATTATATGACGGCAACATTATATAGCTTTATTATTATAAAGGGTGGGATTATCTGCATAGGGAGAATCAGGACAGGTCACAAGAAAAGGTTGGCCATTGAGGAACAAATGCTTTAGAGCTTAAAACATTTCTTATATATTCATCTCGAGAAACAGTAATCTCTTGTGACAAGTGTTTCCCACACTATGCACCAAGAGTCATATAGGCCCGTCCTGATAGTATTTTGCTGAGTGTTTGATGATGTAGCTCAACTTTTATGATCTGCCTCTCTTTCATTGTGTCTGCTGTCCCAAATGGGTCCCACCATTCTGCTGAGTCACAGTGTTTTGTTTTGTTTTTTTTTTAATTTTTTAATGTTTAGTTTTGACAGAGAGAGAGAGAGAGAGAGAGAGAGAGAGAGAGAGAGAGAGAGGGAGAATGAGTGGGGGAGGGGCAGAGAGTGAGGGAGACACAGACTCGGAAGCAGGCTCCAGGCTCTGAGCTGTCAGCACAGAGCCTGATGTGGGGCTCGAACTCATGAACTGTGATATCATGATCTGAGCTGAAGTCAGACGTTTAACCGACTGAGCCACCCAGGTGCCCTTGGGTCACAGTTCTAATGAAAAATTTTCTTTCTGTGGCAGGCTGTCCTCTGGAGTCACCAAGGAGAGATGTTCTGGGCAGGAAGGAAGATGGAATGGGAAAAGATCCCCCACTATTTGTGAGGGTAGCAAGGGATTCCAAGGCTGACATCTGCACCCCTGGGCCATCAGTTTGAGAGTGGCTGAGCCTGTAAGGAATCACCTGTGACATCGTATCCCAGATATGAGAGGGCTTCTGATACCCTCATTTATGTATGTTTATACTGAAAAAAAGAAAAAAAGATATAATAAATATTTTGAGACTCTCAGAAAAGTTCTATGTTGCCAGGAATATTTTTTGTCAAACTTAAACTCAGTTGCTTAGAGTCTATCCAACTCCCAATCTTACCACTTTCAGGTGAAATCCTAGGCGATGGACTTATGCTATCTTATTCTAAACGCCACGTAGAGTCATGGTCTCAGGGGGAAGAAAAGCTCATGGTTCCTATTAGACGAAGCAAACCCTTAATCCAAGACCGCGGCTGAGTCCTCCTCTTTCCTGCCCAAGGTGATCACACAGCTACCGCATTGCATTCAATGTTAAAATTGTCTGGAAAAGTCCCTTCATTGTATAATAATTACAATAACTTTTGAGAAAGAACTGTTAAATTTCAATTCACTTTGATGTTCATAAGAGTGGATGGCTGCCTATTAAGACGCTATTCAAAATGGCCGTGGGATATTCGTGTTTTTTGTGTGTCTGCATCTGTTTCTTTGTGTGGAGGGGCATCTCTTGGTATGTTTGGGTATCTTTTTTTCTTCAAAAATGCTCCTGCAGTTTCTGGGGGCATGTTTCTTTTTTTCCCATTTTCCATTTTATTCCCTTTTTATATGTTATTTATTAGATTTTATTATTTTTTAATGTTGATTATTTTTAAAAGTTTTTTTTTGAGAGAGAGAGTGTGTGTGTGGGGGGGGGCAGAAAGAGAGGGAGACAGAGGATCCGAAGTGGGCTCTGCACTGACAGCAGAGAGCCTGATGTGGGGCTTGAACTCACAAATGGAGAGATCATGACCTGAGCTGACGTCGGACGGTTAACCAACGGAGCCACCCGGGTGCCCCTAAAAAGTTTTAAATAATTTTTCTTATCTTCATCTCTGGGTTTGTGCATGTCTTTCCTATTTCGGTTCCTACATTTCTGATTATTTCCTACTTGGTGTGATTTCTTTTGATTTCCCTTTTTTTTCTGTCTACCAACCCAACACATTTCTTGCAAACGTTTCATTCTTCATGTTTCACCACTTTGGAATGAGAGAACACAACTCTAAGGCCCTATTATTGCCCTGCTCCTCCAAAGGTAATCCTTCTCCAGGTGAAATGAATTTAAGGAGGTCCGGGGCTCTAAAATTAGACATCAAACAGCCCTTCTAGGTATTTCAAGCAGGAAGTGGTTTACTATGGGAAATTATACACTTACAAAATTCCTCATCGTGAAGTTTCAAAAACCTCAGGCAACCGCCGCTGAAGGTCACCGTGTTGCAAAATCAAGGCGAGCAAATTTCAGGCAAGTCCAAAAGCCCCTACAAAACAAAATCTCCCATAATCAGCAGAGCCCTGCACAGGGGAACCTAGCTCAGATTCTACCTGTACAGGCTTGCAGGGAAATGTAGTTCGCAGTCTTCCAGCCCCTGCTGTTGGGGGAGAGCGGGGGTTGGGGAGGAATTGGTAAGCGGCAATGCAGCTCAGTTGCTTGGTTGCCCAGTCAGAGTGCAAAGGGGACCTCTCTGCTTATCCTCCAGAGAAGCCTGGTGCTTACCCGGCAATACTGCTCTAGTTGCTGCATTTTCTGTTCTTCACAGGGATTCTTCAGAGTGCTGGGTCCCGAGGGCTTAACCTTGCTCGAGCTGAGATCCCATCCTTTCGAAATCAGTGCCAAGTATGGAGACCATCTTCTTTCTCGCCTTTCTAAAAGCACACTACAATCCCAATAGCTTTCCATTTGTTTTCCCCAAATCTTGGTTATCTAAACCTATATATCTTCATGTGTGACAGAAAGGTTCTTGTTCTAATATCCTTCCCAGATAACTGTTGCTCTTCCAAAATGTTCCCTGAGTGGTGAGACACCTGATGTATTTATTAACGAATATACATGGTAACCCAACCTCTGGGGCTTAAACTGAGATTTAGGAAGGCCTATAATGGTTTTCTTTCTGAACGAAGGTGGTCGCTGCCCTTGTATTTGTATAAACAAAAACAAAATTTGTATTTATCATGGTTGATTTCCAAAGTCAAAAGGAGTCATCTCTTATGCTGAGGATGCCATGGAATAACACTTCCAGAAAGTTGTTCATGCTTCAATTACCACTATCTCGATAAAATAATGCTAAATACCAAATAAAATAATGCTAAATAACAAATAAATATTGGCGCCTTTCTATACAATCTCCATATACATTTAAATGTCGACAACCCCACATTTTTCTCCTTTCACTATTTACATTAGTGTCTTAGGTCGTTAATCTTAAGGTCTCGAGCATTGTTTTTAAGTTTTTTTAATGTTTATTTTTTGAGACAGAGAGTGCGAGCTGGGGAGGGGCAGAGAAAGAGGGAGAAATAATCGAAGCAGGCTCCAGGCTCCGAGCCGTCAGCACAGAGCCCAACACGGGCCCGAACTCACGAACTGTGAGGTCGTGACCTGAGCTCAGTCGGACCTTTAACCGACTGAGCCACCCAGGCGCCCCTCAAGCATTGTTTTTAAATGAAAAGGCAAATATTTGCTTTTTAAATATCTCACTCGTGATTATAAAATGGTGTTTCTTCCCCAATGTTTGTTTATATGACGGGACACAGACTTTATACGAAAAAGAATAAAAATACTGAGGAGTTCTGCATAAGGAGCAAAGGCGTTTTTGGAGGAGAAACTGCCGGAGTCACCTGATTATCCTTAAGCTTAAGACACCTGCCAGCGAGCAGCGGTGGTTCTTTTGTGGAGCGCATTCACGACGAAACAAAACAAAACAAACACGGTAGATAAGGCTCTTCTGGTGGCTATTAGTTACACTAAGTAGTAACAGTACTGGCTTTGATTTCAGCTTCTAAACATTGATTGTTATCTTCACACATCTGTTAAAAATCTAGGTTAAGATGCTCAGTTCCTGAGAGTGTTCTCAAAACGAAGCCAAGAAAGGACGCAAGCATCTTATTTCTGTTTCCATCCACTGCAACCAGGGGAGTTGCTTGGACTCTAAGGAGATCATTTCTATGTATGTATGTACGTAGTATGTAATATGTATATATGTATGTATTTAAGATCGTTTCCTCTTAGTTCCATTTGTTTAAGCTATTTTTCTCCTCTATTATCCTATAAAGAATTACCCGATTTTCCCAGAATGATCCCTGCCTCTTCGGCCCGGGGTTTCATTTCCTCAGCTGGATGAGAAGCCCCCAGAGGGCAGGAAGCCCCCAAGGCCTCGGGTTTCTTGTCCCAGCCAGCGCTGTTCTTAGGCAGTGTCGTGGTGTCAGTGACTTCCCTTTGTGGTTCTGGGTGAGCAAGAGGGCGATTGCGGACTTGGGGAGGAAGCACGTGCTCATGGCAGATAGAGATTAGGCATGAAGGCTCCTGGAGATGGTCTGTAACGAGTGTTGGCAGCTGGCAAAGACCGTGGAGGCACATGGTCAGTGGGTGTGCGCTGGTCATGTTAGAGAAGGTCGAGTTCAGACCAGGGATTGGGATCCTTGTGTGTGTGGGGGGGGATAAGATGGGGGGCGGAGTGGTCCCGGGACGGGGTGCTGCCCATGGTGGTGGGCTGGGAATCTCTGAGGAAAGTGATTGAAGCATAGGACAACCTAGGCTGTCAGGTGCCCTTTCGAATGGGGGAGAACTGATTGATCTACGTTCTTCGAAACATGTTCGGTGGGTTTGTGTAATATGTTAAAACTTAGGAGATACTGCTTCAGAGAAAATTCCATCTGTGAGCAAGGCCGTGTTCACGTACCACGTAGTGCCATGGCCGGATCCCTTGGCTCTCTCTCTGGTGTCTCCAGAGCTGTTGCCAAGAACCAAGGAGCATATTCTGGTACTATTCAGAGCAGTGCCTCTGCCTGATAATTCTGTTTAGTTCAGAAGACAACGTTACAATTTTCTCAGAAAATAAACAGTTCCCTCCCCTGACACCTGTGACAGGAGAGATATCCCATAGTCAATGGGACACACATTCCTGACGTGAGTAAGTGCACGGAGACAGGGAGTTCTGGAGCTTCTAGGAAAGATATGGGTTTTCTGTTCAGGAACATTGGATCTTTCTTCTCCCACCAACTCAGGTGTCTTTTACTCTAGAGAAAGGTGGGTCCTCAGGCTGGGTCTTGATGGCATCACAGGGGTCTGAGGAAACAGGCCATCTCTTCGTATTCAGACATGACTCCGATGTGGGGAGATGGAGCATTCTGAGCGTTTGTGTAGGAATGTTCCATCTTCTTCGCTGTGTTTAGATATTTCAGGTTTGGGGGGCCACCGGGGCTTTTGCAGGAGCAAAGTGATCTGATTTTCCTCCATATTTGTTTTTTGAAAGGCTTGGCCAATTCCCAAGGAGATATTCATTACTGCCATTGTTTCTGAAACTGTGACTTCATCACCCTGTTACTTAGGAGGTGACAGAGCTGGGACAGAGAATTCCTTTGTCCTTATTCACATCTTCATGTGTGAGTTTGAGTCAGGCACCGGCTTACACCTAAATGTGGCCTTTTGGCTCTTCATTTTATTTACCATGGCCATTCTTTTTATTGTCTTTTTCTCATTTTTTCCCTTCTCCAGTGACGCTGTTGAACACATAAGGAAATGTGAGTCTTAATGTGGCATCTGGAAGAGGAGGGGGGGATTGATTAAAATATGAGGAGTCCCTTAATATATGTCCCTTAATATACAATCTGGGAAAACAGTTCCTCATCTCTGAGCCTTAAACCTTTCAACAACTCTGGGCTTAGAGTTCTTAAGAAATTATACTTTCATGTATGATAGAAATGCCTGGGGACAGAGGTCAGGCCTGGGCTAGAAAATCTGTTCTCAGTATGCCTGTGGAGCCCAAGGAAGTATTTGGGGCCCTGAGTGAGCGGAGGTTAATGCCCAGGTGTAAGAATATGAAAAACCCTATAGAATCTGAGGGCCCATGAGGCAGCTTCCAAGCATTGTCTCTGATCCAGGAAACTTTGTCTTAGTCTTCCTCAGATACAGATGGTCCCTGCGTAAGGCTGTGCATAAGGATAAAGATGACAATATTATAAAGATGGATCATCTGGGAAGGCCAGGTGAGTATTCTTGGCCCTTCACCTCTAGGTTCTTCTGTACAAAAACCTGGCAGCTCTGGTGAGTTCTGAAGCCCATGTGCTAGACAGTTTAGACATGCAGAAATCTGGCCTAAGTGAGACAGTCCCCTGGTGTTCTGTAAATGGCCTCCCCCTTGGTCTCAGATAAACTAAGTCCTCCGAGCCTTCTTTCTGGGGAGAACATTTATCAAACTGAGTTTTTGCTTCAAGCTCTCATTCATGAGTGAGAAACATTCAAATGTGAGTGGAAACATTTCTCCTTTTGTCTATTTCCGTGTTTTTTCTCTTTCTATTAAAGGTCCCTTTCAACGGACTCAGTGATGAAATGTCCATATGACATGCTAGAGAGTGAAAGGAAAGGAGAGATTTATAGCCAGGCAGTGGTTATAAATTTGGTTTCGAAATAGGAATAAAGATAGAAAGATCCTGGCATCTATAGAGATGAGATCTTCTGAGAAAATCTGATCTGATTTTTTCAGAAAATCATTCTGATGATCTGTTGACTGTAACTGCCATGGATTGTGTATGTGAGGTGACTTGCCTCTCCAGGTAGCATCAATTCTCCCTCCTTTGTGCTGTTTGATGAATGGCATCACGGGGAGAGAACACATCAGATTCTTGGGTTCTCTGGGTCCACCATCTCCCACTCTCAATGTGAATGTTGCATATCCTACCAATACCTTGACCAAGTTTCCCTCTCACAAAATGGAAATGTCTGGTGTATAAAAGGTTATTGTGTCACTTTGAGGTAAATAAAACAGATGGGAAATAAATCTTGGGCTGAAGGAAGTATTCAGTTTTGAGAATGTTTTTATGAACTCAAGGAAGAATGGTAGATCATGTATTTCTACCTGTCACATCCCCAACATAATCAAAGTTGTAAGCAATGACAATGTCTATTGCAACATCGCCATTGTATACATGAGAATATATAATTTATTATGGTAGCTGGAGAAGTTGAGTTGCCCCAAATTTCACATGAAGTCACTGTAGTTCTCAGTCATTTGTATAAATGTCTCCACTTTCCCAATTCGTGCTCCACTCCACCACTCTGCATTGTTCTTGAGACTCATTTGCCCATAGATCCCAAAGTCAGAACAACAGTATATCTCAAGTGAGGATTCCAAAAGAGTCAAATGGGCGGCTTTTTCTCGAACTTTTCCTATTGCAGCAAAGGATCGCCCTCGTGGAGGGGTGAAGAGCACAGCTTGACCATCCAGGACCTCTTGTAGGTGGCCAAGGAAAGTTGAAGTTAGGATAACTCCTTTCTGAGAGTTCAGAGGCTGAGTGGGCTCCTCTCTCTCCTATACAACAGCTGTGTCCTTTGCAAGGCATTTCTGTCATCCCCCTTCATCCTCACAGGGGCAGAGAAAAGCTTGCGGTTACCCCTCTTTCCCGCCCACATTCTCAGTCACTGATGCACACATTTCTACATTCAAATGTTAGTTCGTCAGAGTGTCATGATTTTTTGGTGCTAACTCCAGGTGTGATGAAGCATGGGTGGTCAGTTCGAATGTTAAAATTTTGGCACATTTGTGATATGTCTGACTTATGGTGATTGTTGACCCTAGTAATTTCGATTAAGACTTTTGTGATGGATATGGAGTTTCAATGAGTTAGATATTAGCTTTTAGGAGAACAGCAGACATACACATAGACAGTTAGATCTAGAAGGAACCACAGAAAATGTAAACTCTAATCTTTCCAGTTACAGATCGGGTAAGATGAGAGTTGTATGGTTTTTGGTGAATTTATTCATGAAGCTTAAGTAATCACTCCTATTTATTTGGGGATAAACAAGGGTGGGGTTATCCACAAGGAGATTTTGGAAAATCAGGACAGGAATGAAGGTTGGAACTGTGTTTTTCTACCTTCCATTCCTTGTGAATGTATTCGTATTTTGCAAAATGAAATGTTTGCATCTTCGCTCTCATGTCCTTACTGATTCTGTAGACAGGGAGGTAGTTCTGCATACAGTGGTCATTTGACGATAATCTCTTATAAGTATTTACCAGGGTATGGCCTGTAAGCCACATAATCCTACCCTGATAAAACCATTGAGAGATATTTATTGACATCCTGAAATATTTGCAGTCGGAGTCTCTTGGATCTGCTTAAAGAGGATTCTGTCATTTTGCTGCATTAAGCTTTAGACGAGGAGTGTAACTTCTGTTTCAGGCCATCCTCTTCAGCTACCTAGGAGAGAGGCTGTGAGAGGGGAGGAAGCCAGGATGAGACAAGATCACTCACTCATTGTGAAGATGCTAGGAGAGAGAACCCAGGAAGTCTGCCTCGTGACATCAGTTTGAGAGTGGCCGTACCTGTAAGGTATCCCCTGTGACGTCATGTCTCCGACAGGAAATGGCTTCTGAGACCTTCATTATCTGTTTGTACTGAAATGAAATTGATAATAAACATCTTGATATTCTCAGAAAAGTGCTATGTTTTAAGGAATTCTTTACTGAACGTCTATCCTCTTTCATTTCATTTCTGTGTTTAAATTAAAAATAATATTTGAGAGAGAGAGAGAGAACATGAGCTGGTGAGAGGGACAGAGGGAGAGAGAGAATCTCAAGCAGGCTCCATGCTCATTGTAGAGCCCGACGTGGGGCTCGATCCCATGACCTGAGCCTGAAGCCACGAGTCAGACGCTCAACTGAGTCACCCAGGTGTCCCACATTTCTTTTAATAAGTCAAAATCCTAAGCACACTTCTGTTGTCCCATGTGAGTGACCTGTGCTATTTCCTTTCTTAGTGTGACATGTGATTTCACTGTTGTGGGTAAATAGATGCTCATGACTCTTACCAGAATAAGCGGACACTGAATCCAGGACCAGAGCTGAGCTTTTCCTCACTCCACCCAAAATGATTTCACAGACAAATCACATAAATATTCTAAAGTCTTTTGTCCAGATTACATCATTTTCTTGCACAAGCGCTATGATCCTCCCCTATCCTACAATGGAATATTGTTTCACAGATGGATGTGTGGGGAAAGAACTACCGTAGCTTTTCTTATTCTTCCTTAAGCTCTTTGGCCCCCAAAACATTACAATTCTACTACCGAGTTAAACTAATTTGCTCTCTCTCCACATAAACACACACTTCTTCATCTTCACCTACCACACATGTTTGCTTACCAAGCTCTACTGTTTTTTTGCTCTTTGTCTCTGGCCATCGCTCTTAACCACAGGCAAGATCTCTGGTATAGTCCTGGAGCAAACTATTTTTCTCCTGTGCAATTATAACTGCTTTGCAATTCAGATTATGAAGCTAATCTGTCCCCTTTACATGCTAGGCTCCACATTTAATCATATTTAGCCTAAAAATCATGTTTCGACATGTTCTTTCTTTGTGTAAAGGTCTCTGTTGGCTCTTCATCAACTATCTTAGTGCTCTTATACTGTGGCACTCGTTGGATCACTTCCATACTAAAAAAGAATGAAGGTTCCCTGGTGTAATCTCTATAATTTTGAAGAAGAACATGTCAAGAAGCACATGGAACAAAGACTCTTTTCTCTCTCCCCAAATCTGTGTTTTTCTTCTTCTTGGGCACATGGCTTTTCAGCAAGAGGCTATGTTTCTTAACTTCCCCAGCAGCAAGTAGTAGCTATAGTAATAGCAGTAGTAGTAGTAGTAGTAGTAGTAGTAGTAGTAGTGACTAAACCAATGGAATGCTAACAAATGATCCATGCTGAATCCATGTCATTGGCTAAATTGTTTTCTCTGTCCTTGAGTTGGAAATGGAACCAACTGAGGTCACCTTAGAAGCCCTGTTTATATTTGTTTATTATTTACTTATTTACATCCAGGTTAGTTACCATATAGTGAAATAATGATTTCAGGAGTAGATTCCAGTGATTCATCCCCTATGTATAACACCCAGTGCTCATCCCAGCAAGTGTCTTCCTTAATGTCTCTTACCCATTTAGCCCATCCCCCCACCCAACCTCTCCAGCAACCCTGTTTGTTCTCTGTATTTAAGAGTCTCTTACGTTTTGTTCCCCTCCTTGTCTTTATATTATTTTTGCTTACCTTCCCTTATGTTCATCTGTTTTGTATCTTAAATTTCTCATATGAGTGAAGATCATGACCTGAGCTGAAATTAAGAGTTGGATGCTTAACCGATGGAGCCACTCAGGTGCCCCTATAGTTTTTACTATTATCTGAGCACTGTAGTCCTTTACTCAATTTCACGCCACGTGTTCACTGTTCCTTTTCCTGTTTGGTCTTCCCCTATAAATGCCCTGTACCCTACCTCTTTCTCAGACACTCCTTTTTCACTTACTAGTTAATTTACCTTAAAACTATTGGATCATAGAAAGCCAAAAAATGTATAATGCTTAAAAACAAGATTGAATTATTTTGCACTTGCATAGCGGATTCATTTGATTCTGCTAGTTAATGCGACTTCACCCCAACCTGTGACTCCTCCACCCATTTGGTGATTAGTCATCTGTATTCACTTGTGGAAGGGAAAGAGCAGGGAAAATGTATAGACCCACATTCCTTGGCTGAGACCCAGTCACATGATGACATAAAAAAGGCTGAGAAAAATAACTGACACATATGCTAAAAATCATATTACTTATAAGAAGATATGGAATATGGTGGACCAGTAATGATCTTATTAAGAGAAAAGAGGGGATATATATAAAGAAACCTTCACCTTGACATATCAAAACCAAACTATTGAAAAACAAAGAGAAAATCTTTAAAATAGCAACAGAAAAATGACTTCTGTACAATAAGACTTATGCCAGAGTTCATGGAAGTTCAAAGAAAACAAATGTAATATGAATGAAGAATCTTTATTTTACATAGATGAACAATATACAGTCACTTATATTCCAGACAAGGATAAATAAAAGACTGACTGAAACATTCTAAAACATTAATAGTAATTATCTCAGAATGGTATAAATATTAGTATTTATTATTGTCTTTTTAATAGTTTCCATATTTTTTATGAAACAATGCATTCATTTTCTAATAAAAGAACTGAAGTTTCCATAAATAAAAAAAGGGATATCTCTGCAATTTTATATAGGAAACCTTTTAGTGAAAGAAAGATATTAATTAAACATATTTTAATAGGTCAGGGTTAAATTTTAATATTTAAACTCTCTATTATCTTTCCTCATAATATTTACTGCAAACATAACGCATGGATAGGTTCTGGGATTCACATCAAATCTAAGGGACCAAAGTCTTGTTCTCTTTTGAAATGAAGCTTATAAAACAAGCTTCTCTTGGAAGAGGGCTAATTATTCTTTCTGATTGAATTGATGGGCCAAATGTCCTGATTTTAAAAATCCCCAACTCCTTGAGAGCAGAGACCCTAAATGAACAAAAGCTGCTTGGAGGCTCAAAGACTTAAAAATGTCCCTTATCAAGGCAACTGATGGAATGGGAAAAGATATTTGCAAATGACATAGCAGATAAAGGGTTAGTATCCATACTCTACAAAGAACTTATCAACCTCAGCACTGAAAAAACAAATAATCCAGTGAAAAAATGGGCAGAAGACATGAACAGACACTTTTCCAAAAGAGACATCCAGATGGCCAACAGACACACAAAAGATGCTCAACATCACTCATCATCAGGGAAATACAAATCAAAACCACAATAAGATACCACCTCACACCAAAGTGGCTAAAATTAACAACTCAGGAAAACAAAAGATCTTTGTGAGGATGTGGGGAAAAGGGAACCTTCTTGCACTGTTGGTAGGAATGCAAACTGGTGCAGCCAATCTGGAAAACAGTGTGGAGGTTCCTCAAAAAGTTAAAAATAGAACTACCCTATGACCCAGCACTACTAGGAATTTATCCAAAGGATACAGGAGTGATGATGCATATGGGCACATGTACCCCAATGTTTATAGCAGCACTTTCAACACTAGCCAAATTATGGAAAGAGCGGAAATGTCCATCAACTGATGGGTGGGTAAAGAAGATATGGTTTACATATACAGTGGAATACTACTTGGCAATGAGAAAGAATGAAATCCTGCCATTTGCAGCAACGTGGATGGAACTGGAGGGTATTATGCTAAGTGAAATAAGTCAGTCAGAGAAAGACAAGTATCATATGCTCTCACTCATATGTGGAACTTGAGAAATGTAACAGAAGACCATGGGGGAAGGGAAGGAAAAAAATATATACAAACAGAGAGGGAGAGAGGCAAACCATAAGAGACTCTTAAAATTCAAAGAACAAACTGGGGGTTTATGGGGAGGGAGGGCGAGAGGAAAATGGGTGATTGGCATTGAGGTGGGCACTTGTTGGGATGAGCACTGGGTGTTGTATGTAAGCGATGAATCACGGGAATCTACCCCCAAAACCAAGAGCACACCGAACACACTGTATGTTAGCCAACTTGACAATAAATTATATTAAAAGAATTAATAATAAAAAATCCTCTTATCATAACCTGGTCTTCTTTTTCTCTATTACATCTCTTATAAGAGCTCCATAAAGTCCATTGATTTTTCCAAAATTATTTTTCTTTTGAGACAGGTATCTATTGCTGTAATCTGTTATGATTCCTATGGAAAGGCAGATACATTCAAATTCTGAGGAAGCTAACTAACCTAGAAGCAAGGCAATTGACCAAAGCCATCATGAATAAATCAAATAGGGATAAAAAAAAAGATGACAATTCTGATACTCAGTTTTGAAAATGGTGTTTTCTACATTCAAATCTCTATGGAATTAAACACATTTCAGCCATAAGAACAGCCGTTAGTTGGCCTCAGCCTTTTCCATTGTTTAGTTTATTACACTAGAAGTCTTAGTGAGGTCTTAGTTCAGGCTACTACATCAGAATATCATAGACCGGGTGGCTTATAAAAAGAGAAACTTATTTTTCAAGTTCTGGAGGCTGGAAGTCTGAGATCAGGGTGCCAGAATATGGTGGGGTTCTGGTGAAGGCCTTTTTTTCGAGTGTAGACTGCCAACTTCTCCCTGTAGGCTCACCATGTGAAAAGAGAGTGAGAGAGTCTCTGTGATCCCTTTTATAAGGGCACTAATTCCTTCCCAAAGGCCCTACCTCCTAATGCCACCATGTTGGGTGTTAAGATATCAGTATATAAATATGGTGGGGTGGGGAGAGAGGGTAACAAACATTTAGTCCATAACAGTGATACATGAAAATTAACTTTTATTATCACCAGTCTTTATCAATTTAGCTGTTCTTTTATTGCTCAGTAAATATTGTTTGGATCACCTTTTCATAGGGTAAGCTGACTTCCTCTTCACTCAAAATTTACTATCTCTTTCCAAGATGTTTGGAAGCTGATCTGAAATTATGAAAGAGGCAATAAGTTCCTATTCTAAATAAAGCTGCTTGAATATATGAAGACACACACACACACACACACACACACACACACACACACACACCACAAAGAATTGATCACTTAGGACAGATTTCGCTGATGTTATATCCTAATATTACTTTCTATGTCCAGATCTTAAGCAATTTTCTTCTTGCCTCCTTAGTGAGTCCCAGAATGTAAAAGCAACTTATTTAACAAGAAACAGTTAAATAACATCAGAGTGAAAGAGGAAGGTAAAACTGTATGTGGCTTTGCTTTTGAAATGCTTCTGGAAATTAACCTTTAAGAAGTCTTTAGTTTGGAGCCTAATAACTCTAAGTTTATGATTAATGAGCTTTAGACAGGGCAAAGGTGTCCCTTTGTGTCATATGATAACTGATGTGCTAAGTGTTATGGGCTGAATCGTGTTCCTCCAAATTCATATGTCAAAGTCCTAGCCCCCAGTACCTGAGAATGCGCCTGTATTTGGAGATAGGGATTTAAAGAGGTACTTAGGTAAAATGAGATCATTTGGGTGGGCCCTAATCCAATATGATTGATATCCTTGTAAATTAGGAACACTAGGGTACAAACACACACAGACCAAGAGGTAACATGTGAGGACACAGAGGGAGGTGGTTATCTATGGGCCAAGGAGAGGTTTCAGAAGAAGTTAACATGCTGACACCTTTATCTTGAACTTCTAGCCTACAAAACTGTGAGAAAATACATTTCTGTTGTCCAAATCACTTGGTTTCTGGTATTTTGTTATCAGCCCTAGCACACGGATAGAGTAAGCACAATAAACTAAACAGAAGGGCACCTGCATGGCTCAGACAGTTAAGTGTCCAACTTCAGCTCAGGTCATGATTTCATGGTTCTTGAGACTGAGCCTCACGTTCGGCTTCATGCTGGCAGTGTGTAGCTGACTTGGGATTCTCTGTCTCACTCTCTCTTTCTGCTCTACCCCTATACCTCCTCTCAAAATAAATAAAACAAACTTAAGCAAAACATTCAGAATTGGCTCTGGATTATATAGAACAATCTTTTCAGAATTGCTAGATTACCCTTGCTGGGAATTAGAATGTTTTCTCAATGCTATTTATAAAGCATTGTGTTTTCTAGTGCTGTGACTTCTACAAGTTCAATTCCCTTCTCCATTGTGCCTGGTCCACTTGCTCTACTCTCTGGGGGCAGGCAGTGAGTGATCAGATCTCATGACACCTTCTGATTCCTTGACAGTTTAACAAAAATTGTGAGCAAACTATAATTCTAATAAGTGAGGATCTTAGGACGTGAAAGAAAACATTGCTCCTTTCGTGCCAGAACTCCCAATTGGCTTTTTTTGTCTTTGTTCTGGCACTGGTAGGTGTTTTAGAATTGACCTTTAAATATATATATTAGAGACTGGCAGGCAGAGACAGAGCACAACTTACTGGAACAGAAGCCCGTGAACAGAAAACTCTGTGGGACCAGTAATGGTGAAGGAACGCCTCAGTGGCTGTGTGCAAATTGCTGGAGGCTCAGTCTGGACACACTTGAGTGTAAAAACTTCAGGAGTCCCACACTTTCTCGAGTTTTACTTTTCGGAGATGTACAGTGAAGACTGGAGAAAAGCCCCCTTGTGATTCCAGCAGGAAAAAAGAGAAGAGTAGCCATTTTGAAAGATACCCAGAGCATCCTGGTTGGTTGGTTGGTTGGTTTGTTCGTTGACTGACTGTTTGATTTTCTTACTTACTTATACAAGGTCTGCCCTTAAGGGAAACTTTTTTATCAGACTGGAATTTTACCAGAGCCTAAAAGACCTGAGGGAAGAGGAATATTCAACCTCAGCCTCTCTGGCCTTCCTGTCTCCTTCCCTTCTTAAGGGAAGAATACCTGAGAAGCACAGGTGAGGGTCACAGCCTGGGAGCACAGGCTTACTAGAAAATTGAGATCAAATTATAGGCCTGTAGAATGCCTCACCTCCCCCAAAACCTTACCATCACATCGATGGATGGCTATATACTAAGGGGGAATTACCACGAAAAGAACTGCACATCTGAGACATTATTAATGAAGAAGTCACTAGGGAACCCCAAAGACACCATGGGAGACAAAAACACCAGTGGAAATTTTAGCCTCTGACACATATAGCTTATACACAACAGTGTAACTCCTAACCAGATAAACATCAAACCCTACACTAAAGGCTTATTTACCTCAATTCCTTTTACCCAGCACATCGCGTCTGGCTCTCGAGAAAAGATCACAAGGTACACTGAAAGATAAAAATACAGTTTGAAGAGATAGAGCAAGGGGAGCCTGGGTGGCTCAGTCGGGTTATGCATCAGATTCTTGATTTCAGCTCAGGTTATGATCACAAGGTCATGGGACTGAGCCCTGCTTCAGGCACCCTGCTGAGCATGGAACCCACTTTTCTCTCTCTCTCTCTCTCTCGCTCTCGCTCTCGCTCTCATTCTCTCTCTCTCCTCTCTCTTCCCCTCTCCCCTTCTCATGCTCTCTCTCAAAATAAAAAAAAACCTTAAAATAAAAAAGAAGAGACAGAGCAAACGTCAGAATGAGACTCAAATTGTGGTGGGGAGATTAGCAAGATTAGACTAGGAATTTAAAATAACTATGGGGTGCCTGGGTGGCTCAGTTGGTTGAGCGTCCGACTTTGGGTCAGGTCATAATCTCAGGGTTCTTGGGTTTGAGCCCCGCATGGGGCTCTGTGATGACAGTTCAGAGCCTGGAGCCTTCTTTGGATTTTGTGTCTCCCTCTCTCTCTGCCCCTCCTCCACTTCTGCCTGTCTCTCAAATAAATAAATAAATGTTAAAAAGTTAAAAAAAAAACAACTATGATTAACATGCTAGTGACTCAAATGGAGAAAGTAGACACTTGCAAGAGCATGTGGATAATGCAAGCAGAGAGGGAATTCTAAGAAAAATGAAAAAGAAATACTAGAAATCAATACCACTGTCATAGATATGCCCTGAAACTGGCTTAGGGGCAGGGGCAGGAGAGAAAAATAGAAAAAACCCAAAGGATTCCCCCATGCTCCCTGGTTCTCCCTTCCTTGGTCCTCTGGCCAGACCGGTGGACCAGAAGGTAGGCCACCTGGGTGGCTCAGTAGGTTAACTCTTGACTTTGGCTCAGGTCATGATCTCATGGTTTGTGAGATCAAGCCCCTAGTCGATCTCTGTGCTGGCACTGTGGAGCCTGCTTAGGATTCTCTCTCTCCCTCTCTCTCTCTGCCTTTCCCTTGCCTATGTACATTCTCTCTCTCTTCTCTCTCCCTCTCTCAAAATAAATAAATAAAAACTTTAAAAAATAAAGAAAATCCTTCTCAATCTATTATTTACTTTATAGGCTCTATAGTCATAGAGTCCTAAGGGTTTTTTTTTTTAATTTTTCTTTTTGACAACTTTATCATTTTTAAAAGTACAGTTTAGTGACATTAAGTGCATTCAGATTGTTGTGCAACTATTGCCACCATCTGTCTCCAGAACTCTTTTCATCTTGCAAAACTGAAACTCTGTACCCACTAAACAATTACTTCCCATTCCTGGTTCCCCACACTCCAGGTAACCACCATCCTATTTTCCGTCGCTACGATTTGGACTCCTCATGTAAACAGAATCAAATAGTATGTCTCTTCGTCACTGACTTCACCTGGCACAGGGCTCTCAAGTTTCACCCATGTTGCAGCACATTAGAGCTTACTTCCTTTTTAAGGTTGAATTACATTCCGTTGGAATAACATACCACGTTTTGCTTATCCATTCATCTGTTGATGGACACGTGGGTGACTTCCATGTTTTAGGTGCTGTGAATAACGCTGCTATGAGAGTACAAGTACTGGAAAGTACTGGAAAGTACAAGAAAGCAGATGTCTACTTTCTCCAGTTGAGTCACTTGGAGACCTGCTCTTGGTTCTTTTGGGTATATCCCAGAAGAGGAATTCCTGGAGCATTCAGTAGTGCTATTTGAAACTTTCGAGGAGCTAACATACTATATTCCTAGTGGCGCTACCATTTTACGTTCCTACGAGCAATGCACTGGTTTCCATTTTCTCCATGTTTGCCACCACTTGTTATTTTCAGTTTATTTGCTTATTTATTTACTTAGTAGTAGCCATTCCGATGGGTCTGAAGGGAGAGGTTGGTTTTTTATGTTTGCTCAAAGGTATTAGGTGTAATCAGCAGGAGACACAGGCTGCAAATGGCTTATTTCATCTCACTTGAAATTGATGTCACTGATTACATTCATTAGAGACTTTCGTCATACTTTATTTTTCTCTTGTGTTTTGCTGTATTGTCATTTTTTTTTTTTTGCTTTCTGTAAGTCTGATTATTATCTGTTGGTTTATCATACAGCTCATTCTTTCTCTTTTGAGCTCCATTCAGTTTGCTCTTAAACTGATGAATTCTTAAACCTATTGAATTTTTTCTTATTTTTTTAAGTTTATTTATTTATTTAGAGAAAAAGAGAGAGAGCACGCAGAAGCAGGCAGGTGAAGAGAGAAGGAGAGACAGAATCCCAAGCAGGCTCCACACCATCAGCACAGAGAAAATTTGAACATATCAATTACAAGCAATGAAATTGAACCAGTAATCAAAAAACTTCCAACGAACAAAAGTCTGGGACCAGCTAGCTTCACAGGTGAATTCTACCAAACATTTAAAAAAGATTTAATACCTGGTCTTTTCAAAGTATTCCAAAAAATAGAAGAGAGAAGAAAGCTCCCAGATTCATTCTATGAGGCCAGCATTGTCCTGATACCAAGACCAGACAAAGACACTACCAAAAAAGTGAACTATAAGCCAATATCTCTGATGGACATAGATGTAAAAATCCTCAACAAAATATTAGCCAACGAAATTTTAAAAAATCATTCACTATGATCAAGTGGGATTTATTCCTGGGATACAAGAGTGGTTCAATAATTGCAAATCAATCAATGTAATATATCGCATCAATAAGAGAAAAGATAAAAGCCATATGATCATTCCAATAGGTGCAGAAAAAACATTTGACAAAGTACAACATACATTTATGATAAAAAGCCTCAACAAAGTAGGCTTAGAGGAAATATACCTCAACACAATAAAGGCCATACATGGGGGGGGGGTGGCTCAGTGGGCTAAGGGTCCAAATCTTGATTTCGGCTCAGGTCATGATCTCAAGGTTAGTGACATTGAGCCGTGGGTCAGGCTCTGTGCTGACAGTACAGAGCCTGCTTGGGATTCTCTCTCTCCCTCTCTCTTTCTGTTCCCTGCTCTTTCTCTCTTTCTCTCAAAATAAGTCAATAAACAAAAAATATGAAAAACCCACAGCTAACATCATACTCAATGGTGAAAAATTCTGAGTTCCCCCCTGCCCAAAATCAGAAATAAGACAAGATATACACTCTCACTTTTATTCCACATAGTACTAGAAGTCCTGGCCACAGCAATCAGAGAAGAAGAAAAAAAAGGCATCCAAATTGGTGAGTAAGAAGTAAAACTCTCACTGTTTGCAGATCACTTGATACTATATATAGAAAACCCTAACCACTTCACCAAAAACCTTTTATAACTGATAAATGAATTCAGTAATGTTGCAGGATACAGAATTAATATACAGAAACCCATTGCATTTCTATACACTAATAATGAAGTAGCAGAAATAGAAATTAAGAAAATGATCCCATTTACAATGGAAATCTCATTTACAATGGAAAAGATATTCCATGCCAAGGATTGAAGAACAAGTATGGTTAAAATGTCCATACTACCCAAAGCAATCTATACATTTAATGCAATTCCTATCAAAATAGCAATAGCATTTTTTCACAGAATTAGAACAAACAATCCTAAAATTTGTATGGAATCATGAAAAACCCTGAATAACCAAAGCAACCTTGGAAAGAAAAAAAAGTTAGAGGCATCACAATTCTGGACTTCAAGTTATATTACAAAGCTGTAGTGATCAAAACAGTATGGTACTGGCACAAAAATAGACCCATAGATCGATAGAACAGAATAAAGAGCCCAGAAATAAACACGTAACTAATCTTTGACAAAGGAGGTAAGAATATGCAATGGGAAGAAGGTAGTTTCTTCAACAAATGGTGTTGGGAGAACTGGACAGCAGCATGCAAAAGAATGAAACTGGACCACTTTCTTATACCATACACAAAAATAAATTCAAAGTGGATAAAAGATATAAATGTGAGACAGGAAACCACCAAAATCTTACAGGCGAAAACAGGCAGCAACCTCTTTGACTTTGGCCACAGTAGCTTCTTACTAGACATGTCTTTGGAGGCAAGGGAAACAAAAGCAAAAAATGAACTGTTGGGACCTCATCAAGATAAATAACTTCTGCACAGTGAAGGAAACAATCAACGAAACTAAAATACTACCTACTGAATGGGAGAGAACATTTGCAAATGACATATCTAATGAAGGATTGGTCTCTAAAATCTATAAAGAACTTATCAAACTCAACACTCAAAAACCAAATAATCCAGTTTAAAAAATGGGCAGAAGACATGAATAGACACTTTTCCAAAGAAGACATCTGGTAGTGACCAAAACACTATGGTACTGGCACAAAAACAGACCTATAATAGATTAATAGAAAAGAATAGAAAAACCAAGAAATAAACCCAGAATTATATGGTCTGTCAATCTTTGACAAAGAAAGCAAGGATGTCCAATGGGAAAAAGACAGTCTCTTTAACAAATGATGCTTGGAAAACTGGACAGCTGCATGTAAAAGAATGAAACTGAACCACTTTTTAACACCATACACAAAAAGAAACTAAAATTGGATTAAAGACTATTTAATGTGGGACTCGAAGCCATAAAAATCCTAGAATAGAGCACAGACAGTAATTTCTCTGACATGACTAAAACAACGTTTTTCTAGGTAAGTCTCCTGAGGCAAAAGGGAAACAAGCAAAAATAAACTATTGAGATTACATCAAAATAAAAAAGCTTCTGCACAGCAAAGGAAACAATCAAGGAAACTAAAATACCGCCTACTGACTGGGAGAAAACATTTGCAAATGATATATTCAATAAAGGGCTAGTATCCAAAACATCTAAAAAACTTATAAAACTCAACACCAAAAAACCAAATTATCCAACATGAACAGATGTATCTCCAAAAAAGACATACAGATGGCCAATAAAGCCAAAGATACATGAAAAGATGCTCAACATCACTCATCATTTGAGAAATGCAAATCAAAACCACAACGAGATATCACCTCACACCTGTCAGAATGGCTAAAATAAAACAACACAAGAAACAATAAGTGTTGGCGAGGATGTCGAGAAAAAATCAATCCTCTTGTATTGTTGGTGCAAACGCAAATTGGTGCAGCCACTGTGAAAAACAATATGAAGGTTTATCAAAAATTAAAAATACAGGGGTGCCTGGGTGGCTCAGTTGGTTGAACGTTGGACTCTTGATTCCAGCTCGGGTCATGATCTCACAGTTTCATTAATTCAAAGCCCCCATCAGGCTCTGTGCTGATAGTGCAGAACCTGCTTAAAAATCTCTCCCTCTCTCTCAGCCTCTCTCCCACTGGCACTCTCTCTGTCTCTCTCAAAATAAATAAATAAACTTAAAAATGTTAAAAATAGAATTACCATATGATTCAGTAATTCCACTACTGGGTATTTACCCAAAGAATAGGGAAACACAAATTGAAGAAGATATAGGCACCCCTATGTTTATTGCAGCATTATTTACAATAGCCAAATTATGAAGAATCCCAAGTGTCCATTGATGGATGAATGGATAAAGAAAATGTGGTAGATAGATTATAGATAGATAGATAGATAGATAGATAGATGATAGATAGATGATATAGATAGAATAGAATACTACTCAACCATAAAAAAGAATGAAACTTTGCCATTTGCAACAACATGGATGGATCTAATACTAAGTGAAATAAGTCAGAGAAAAACATTTGATTTCAAAGACAGACCATTTGATTTCACTCAGAGGTGGAATTTGAGAAACAAAATGAAGGAACAAAGTAAAAAAGAGACAAACCAGGAAACAGACTCTTTAACTATAGAGAACAAATTGATGGTTACCAGAGGGGAGATGGGTGGGTGATGGGGAAAACAGATGAAGGGGATTAAACAGTACACTTACATAGGTAAGCACTCAGTAATGTATAGAATTATTGTATCAATATATTGTACACCTGAAACTAACATAACACTGCATGTTAATTATATTAGAACTAAAAAAGAATGTAAAATTAGGTAATATATCATCAAAAATATCACCAGCTAATAATGAGCTTATAGCTGATATTTGTATTTTTTGTTTTCTGTATATTCTTTTTTCTCTGTTTTGAAAAACATTTTAGGCGGTGAAACCCTTCTAGTGCAGGGGCGAACTCAGTGGGTTGGAAGCCTGCCTGTGTCATTAGCTTTAGGGCAGTCTAGACCTCGAGCACCTGGGAAGCATGTTAGCTTCAATCCAGACCCTTCCACTCTTCCCGCACACAGTTTACCTCTACAGGACAAAACTGCCTCGGGCTGCGGGAACCCGCGACTGTACAGGCTGGGAGATGGGGTCGGGAGAGGGGCGGGTAGTGAGAGCCAATCCACAGTGAGAGTTTGTTTTGTTTTGTTTTGTTTTGTTTGTTTTGTTTTGTTTTGTTCGAGAGGGAGACACAGAATCCGAAGCAGGCTCTGGGCTGTCAGGGCAGGACCTGATAAGGGGATGGAATTCACAAACCGGGAGATCATGACCTCAGCCAGAGTTGGAGGCTTAACCGACTGAGCCACCCAGACGCCCCCCTCCTCCCCCAGGAAATGTTCTTAAAGAATCCTAGCCTTTAGTACATAAAAGTGTTAAAGAAAACACTTAAATGACATCTTATTGTAAAAGTGGACTACATAAAATCATGAAAAATAATATATCCATGTTTCATTCAGTGTAGTTTAGCTTTGGAAATATGTACTTATTGAAGCAGCATTTTCTCCTCAATTAGGGAATCGATTTTTTTATTCTTATTTAATGACACATTTTTCACAGATAGTGATTTTTAAAATCTTTGACATTTGAAAGGACATTTGAATAATTAAAATTTGAACTCTGAAAACTACACACAAAAAAGCTTTAACTGCCTATTCATTTAATACTTGTTCCTAGGGGCGCCTGGGTGGCTCAGTCGGTTGAGCGTCTGACTTTGGCTCAGGTCATGATCTTGCTCATGGGTTCAGCCCCGCGTCGGGCTCTGTGCTGACGGCTCAGAGCCTGGAGCCTGCTTCGCATTCTGTATCTCCCTCTCTCTCTACCCTTCCCCTGCTCATGCTCTGTCTCTCTCTCTCTCAAAATAAATAAATGCCAAAAAAAAAAACTTAAAAAAAAGGAAAACATTTTATATTATGATAAAGGTCAAATAGTTAAAAGAAGCAAGGAACACAAAAATATGAACAATTGGAAAATATTCATGAAAAATGTTCATACTCACTACTCATCAAACCCATTGAAACTTTGTTGAGAGAGGTGAAATTTTAATTTGGAAAAGTGTGTGTATGCATGTGTGTGTTTCTCTCTCTGTGTGTAGCATGGGTAGGGAGGGGGAGAGGAGATTGATTCTCTCATGCACTGATCATAAGAATGAAAATTAATACAGTTTTTCTGCGAGGGTAATTAAGTAGTATATATAAGGAATCTTGAAAGTGTCCATTCACTTACCCCTCCATTATAGGATTAAACATATAATTTTTGGATATAATCAGAGATTCACCAAAATGGATAGGAATATTTATAATGGCATTGTTTATACTAGTTTGACATAGGGAGATAGCCTTAATATCAATAAACACATGGTTATTTAAGATACATCCACAGGATAAAATATTGTATGCTGTTCAAAGTGTGTTTATTGAAATTAGAATATATTTACAGCATAGTTTTACATAAAAAGGAAACAAAAATCAAAATGTATATGTTGTATATATAATATAGTAGTGATACTATATGTTACATGCATATACACATACTCTCTATATATTTCGTATACACAATCATAATTACAATTATATTTTTATACAAAAAGATCACTAGTTAATACTGCTGAATATTAGCAATAGTTATTTATTTTTAGAGCTTGTATTTTTATTTCTATTTATTTATTTTTTTAGAGAGAGAGCATATGAGCAGGGAAGAGGGGCAGAAGGAGAAGGAGAGAGAACCTTAAGTAGGCTCCATGGTCAGCGCCAGGCTGGACCTGGGGCTTGATCCCACAACCCTGCAATTATGATCTGAGCCGAAGTCAAGCGTCAGCTGGTCAACCAACTGAGCCACCAGGCATCTCAGCAATTGTTCTTTTTGGTGGTAGAATTAAATGTGGATTTTATTACTTATAGTGGAAAGCTTTCTCCAAATTTCTATAAAACACTTGTTAAATTTTAATGTATTTTAAAAATACTTTATTTATAAATTATTTCTTCGTACTGGAAAATTCTGCGGGAAAAAAAATGGAGCACCTAGTCTTCCCAATTAATTCGCATGCTTCCCCAGGGTTCTGAACTTTCTAGAATTTGTAAGACAAATTATGTATAAAATATTTTTCAAATTTTAAAATGTCACAATTTTTATGAGTTAATATCCTTTTTTATGTTTTTTTACTCAGGTGCTCACAGGGGACTTAGAGGAAGCAAATGAAACGCACTAACACACAAAACAAGACAAAGCGACACTGCAGAACACTAAACCAAAGTAAGGAGGTTGTGTGATAGGATGGAAGTTACCTCGGTTTCAGTGAGTTTGCCATGTGCTCCTGAACTGGAAGATTAGGTATTTCTTAGTGGCAATTCTAGTTCGCAGGGCTTCCGAGAGCAGCCAGTGTTCACAGAGATAACCCACCTTTACAGGTGATCCACCCTCTCCTGCTGGGGGTAGGATAGTCTCTGCTCCCCGGGGGTAGATGGACACTGCTATGTGGAGGTAAGCACGTTAGGGCCCCGAACGCCATCTACCCACATGAAAGCGGAGCCTGTCTTATACGAAGGTGTGAGGATGACAACTGCGTTCTTGGCTGGCAATCCCTGTGGACACGTTTCTCCTCTGAGAACTGTCCCAGGTCCCATGGCGGAAGACCTCCAGCCTACCAGCACCAATGTCCCTTCCGGTTTCGTTGTACAGCCTCAAAGCTGTGAATCTAGTGTTAAATATTTCCTTTGGGAGTTTTAGAAAATTTCCTCCCTGAAGATAATATATTAGGGCTCAAAAAAAACAATTTCGTAAACTGCTTTAACGTATATGAACACAATGGATTTAAAGGAAACTAAGGCTCTTGTGTGATTTCAGGGTTAATATGGGTTCCCCAGTGACAACGTTTATGCTTAAACTTAAGTTAAAATGTAACTTTCTTCATTCTACTCTCTGACATAAATCAGATTCAGGAAATACTCAGAAGGTTAATCCCATTTCTACTACTTATTAGATTGTGGAATTGGGCAAGTTACTCAATGTCTTTTGCCCTCTTAACACCAGAGTGGATGGAATGAAAGGTCTCTTTCTTTGGGTCTAACCTTCTCTGATTCTAAGACCAACACTCCTTTCCTAAATCGTCAAATGACACCAAAAAAAAAAAAAAAAAAGAAAAAAAGAAAGAAAGAAAGAAAGCAAGAAAGAGGGGATGGGGGAGGAAAGAAGAAAGGAGGGAGGGAGGAAGGAAGGAAATAGTCAAGGGTATTAGGAAAGTTTAAGAACAGGGTTAAAATCAAGTTCTCTATACTCTCAGATCAGTACATTTTTCCTTCCACTTTGCCATTGTGCCTTGTGTGTGCGTATGCGCATTTGCAGCAGGGTGCAAGGTCTGTGGGCAGACCTGAGCAGACGACCCCTGCGTCTCCCTGGTGCCTGCAGTCATGCTGTCCCCAGCCCCGGGGAAACGAGCGCTTCCAAATGTGGGGCTCCTTTCCTGTGCAGTTTAGGTCATCCAGCCAGATAGGGTCTGATCCCGCCTCCCTCCCCCGTGTGAGCAGAGTTGGTAGCATTAACCGCCCCTCTACAGCCCAGCTGTCTGCATACCACGTCTGCATCACTCAGCTCCCAGCTGTCATCACAGACGGTGCCCCAGGAGCCCTGGTGAAGGATCTCCACTCTGCCAGCGCAGGGACGGCCCCCACCCACGAGGCAGAGCTGTTTGTCTGCAAAGAGGAGACCGTCTAGCCAATAGGTCACATTTTTTAGAGTTGCGAAGCATTTCCTGGTACTGTGCTTTACTTAGCAGAGCAGATGAAATCACCCCTGTCTGGGACAGCAGACAGAGATGAGTCAGATAAACCTGGAGGACATGGACGCAATGGCTGTGTCTAGTTTCCTGGTAGGGGTGTAGAAAATGGGGTTAAGCATGGAAAAGGTTGAAGAGTCCTATGGTAAAGGTGAATGAGCAATCATGGTAAGGGCTTTCAAACTTGTGACCAATTAAAATTGTCTTTACTAATGTGCTTACCTTCACCTTACCAGTGTCCCGATTATCACTATTTATCACATGTTACTCTTTGACTGTCCTGCCTATCTCACCTACACCCCCTGTTTTCTTACCTGTCTTTCTTCTAATCCCTCATCTTGTCTGCCGTGTGTGGGCTATATAGCCAGTAGATGACCACAGGCACTGTTCCCTTACCTGTGCAGGTCACCGTAATGGTTTTTCATGGGCACAGAGAGGAGCTCCAAAGACTGTCATTTGACAATTTGACTCATTCCCTCAGCAACAAAACCTGCGTCCCTAAACAAAACCACTTCCTTTCTCCGATATATTTTCTTCTTGTGGTTGAGCAGGCAAGCCCACAGTTGCACTGACTGCCTGGGACACTGGCATCTTCCGGGTCCCAGTGGTTGTCCCGGAGGGAACCCCCAGGTTCCAAGCACCTTGATCTCCACTTGCCCCTCACATTGGGGTTTGCCATTCACAAGTCAGGCATCTGTATATCCTAAGAGGAGATAAAGCCTTAGAGAAGAGACTTTTCAACTCCTTCCCAACACTCTCCCTCTGCAGCCCCAGCCCATTAAGATCATTTACTGTCTCACGAGAACAGACTCCAGCCTCTCCGCTGTGGTTACGAGTTCCTTCGGGATGGGGTGCGGTGGAGCACAAGGCAAGGTGATGTTCACTCCCTTCGCATTCAAATGTCTTAGCCCAAATAGGACCATTCCCGTTCTCAAAGTAAGCATCCACAAAAAGAGATCCAGTCTCTCCACAACTTAATTCTCTGCACAGCACCTTGGCGGCATAGAGAGAGAAGTCAGAATCACACACAGAACCCCACATGTCTCCGTGTCTCACTTCAACACTTCCAGAACAGGCGATACCTGTTTCAACCAGCCTGGGCTGCCCTGTGGGCGACAAATGATATTTCAGAACCTCCAGTATCTAGGCCCATCCTCCAATCTCCATCTCCAACTCCAGGGTGCTTTTCTCCATTCAGCATTAGAACACCCCGTTTGCAGGGGATCCAACAATGATAGCTTTGTAGTACAGACTCGGTTCCTAAGATCTAGATTACATGTCTACTTAGTAGATAATGGGTAACACGCCAATCCCGGATTTGGAGCTCTGAAGGAAATGAATGGCACAAATAATTTCCATTAAAAGAAATCATGATTGGGTAACCTCGGCATTAAAGAACAGATACTAAGATTTGTAATTTTAAGGTGACGGACGTAATATAAAGATAGAAGGTTTTTTTATTTTTTAAAGGTTATTTATTTTTGAGAGAGACAGAGACAGCATGAGCAGTGAGAGGGCAGAGAAAGAGGGACAGAGAGAATTCCAAGCAGGCTCCAGGCTGTCAGCATAGAGCTTGATGTGAGTTTTGAACTCATGAAATCATGAGGTCATGACCTGAACCGAAACCAAGAGTCGGAGGCTTAACCACTGAGCCACCCAGGCACCCCCACAGAAGGTTATTTTTGTCTACAGGTTAATTCCAAGCAATGCATCTGAGCAATCTAAAAATAAACAAACAAAAAAATATTGCTTTTTTTCCCCGACCCCATGCTTTGCAATATACGTGTGTTAATAAACTATGCCGTTAATATCTATTCCAAACCCTGATTCATTTATCCAACCGCCAAGTAGCATTTCCACTTGAATTTCTTGTAGACTTTTAAACAGAATTCTTTTCAGCTCTTCCAAACATCGTCTAAGACTGTAACCTCCCGTATTTCAGTTGATGGAAATCCATTATTTTATATATTGAAAAATATTGGCTCCTAATTATTGACTCCTATAATACCATATGTCCTACCTTTCAGGAAATCTTGTTTCCTGCATCTTCAAAATGCTATATATGCTTCAATATGTTAAAAATCCCAACACTTGTCACCCCTTTCATGGCTAACACCTACACCGAGCCACCAACATTTTGTGCCTGAATTACTCCAATGAACTCCCACGAGTCTAAATTCTCTATTTCCATCATTGATCCTCTAAAGTTTATTCTTTTTTTATAAGTTGTTTTTAATATTTGTTTATTTTTCACAGAGAGAGAGAGAGACAGACAGAGCATGATAGGGGGAGGGGCAGAGAGAGAGGGAGACACAGAATCTGAAGCAGGCTCCAGGCTCCAAGCCATGAGCACAGAGCCCGATGTGGGACTCGAACTCACGAACCGTGAGATCATGACCTGAGCTGAAGTCGAATGCTTAACCGACTGAGCCACCCAGGCGCCCCTCAAGTTAATTCTTTACTAGTGAGCTAAAATTAGAAATCAGACAACACCAGTTTTTTGCTCAAGATCACCCGATGACTCCATGTTTCACTAGAATAAAAACTGAAATTCTTACGAAGACCTACTTATCCCTGAACTATCTGCCCTCCCTCCCTCACCTGCTTTGACCCATATCTGACTGTTCTACTTCTTGCTCTTCGGTCACACTGGGTTCCTTCCCTTACCGTTCCTCAAACATAATCAGGCGTAATCTTGCCTGACTGCTTTTGAACCAGCTGTTTGTCTATCTGTATTTTTCTAATTTTCTTTAATGTTTATTTGTTTTTGAGAGAGAGACAGAGAGAGACATAGTGTGAGCGGGGGAGGGGCAGAGAGGAGACACAGAATCCGAAGCAGGCTCCAGCCTCTGAACTGTCAGCACACACACGACTCGGGACTCAAACCCAGGAACGGTGTGCCTTTTCATTTCATCTTGGACTTCTACTTCATACCACTTTAAATAAATAATTATTTCATCGTGCACTTTCATTATGCACCCGTATTCTTTCCTAGATAAGGGACCAGAGCTACTTTTATTTAGTTCGTCTGCTTTTGACCTAGTATTGTTAAGGAGCTACTTCCTAAATACTTATTAAATAAATGAAATAATCTATAATTGAATAAGCATATATATGCTTGTCCCGAAATTACCCGAGCAGATCAAACTAGCTTCCATATTAAAAGGACATGAGTTTGGGTCCATCGGACACAATCCCAGAGAGAAGCTTCATTTCCAGTGCAGCCGGATCTAGAGAGTAAGATGTGCGATGTTTTTCCCATGAAATGAGGCCCGTGGGAGATGCTGAGTACGGCGCATCCAAGCTGCCTGCACATAACTGCACAATGTTTGTTTCCCAGCAGTTAGCACGCAGAGTTGCAATGATGCAGATTTCCATCCTGACCCTCTCCACACACCTGCTGCCTCTACCCCCAAGTCTCAGCTCTCTTTTTGTTTCATTCTGTAACCAGAACACCGGAATGGTTTTAGAGATATCATTTTGCCTCAAAATCTGATCAGAGACTCCGGCTAAAAGTAATGTTACTTAGTGGTCCTGATTCTTGTCTGAATTTTCAATAATTACATAGAATTTACTGGACACTGGGAAAAATATTAGGGAGAGGTGATATCGTGTATGCGAGGTCAGGAAAGAAAGGCCAAATGACACATCTGTAATTTGACAAAATCCAGGAAGTTAGAATAAACTTACGTGTTAGAGATGGTAGATGAAAATAATTCTAAAAGAGTTTGGACCCTGGGGGAGGGGGGAGTTTGAAATTCACTCTGTGTGAAGAGTATGTGATTTTTTTGGAGACTTAAGAAATTGGAAGTTGATTCTAAGCTAAATTGAAACAGTCGGCTTTTGAAGGGAGTTTTTGCAAGTATTTGTTTGTTTGTTTGTTTGTTTGCTTGTTTTGTGGGAATTCTTGCAAGTATTCGTGCGAAAGGGAATGAGTTACAGTTCTGTCAAGGGCTAATTTATCTATGTTAGGGCTCTTGGATAGTTTTTGGATAGTGCTGTGGCATAGTCAGTGAAATATTTAAGTACTATTGCCTACTGATGTGAGAACGAATATATTTAATTAGGACGCTGATGGTCTCTGTTGGCCTTGACGGTGAGCTGGTGTGTGGAACTCCTCCAAGCTTTCTTCCTGGTGTCAGATGACATCATGGCTTCATCCCTCACCAACGGGGGTCAGATCTGCTACTCCCAGAAGCCAGGCACAGATTTGGATGCCATCAATGATGCCTTGCTTCTGGACACATATGTTACTGCCCATTGAAGCCGTACTGCAGGGAGCAGCCCTATGACCTGAACTTAATTGAGCTTTTTCTGCAGAGTTCCTATCAGACTGAGATCGGGTAGATCCTGGACCACGTCACAGCACACACACACACACACCCTGGCTCCCGGGGCAATGTGAGTCTTGGCAGGTTCGTTGAAAATAAGTACAAATCTATTGTCAGCTACAAGATAGCTTTCTACTCATTCTGTCCTTCCGTAGCTCCTGCCATGTGTATGGTGGGCATCGATGGGGAGGTCCTGCTGGAGATGGGGGAACTTCTTTCAGCTTCACGATGATTACCGTGTCTCTTTGGAGACCCCAAGGTGAAGGGCCAGATTGGCACTGACATCCAGGACAAGAAACGCAGCTGGCTGGTGGTTCGGCATCTGCAGAGGGCCTCTCTAGAACTGCGCTGCATCCTTCTGGAGAATTATGGGCAAAAGGAGGCCAAGAAGGTGGCCCAGGTGGAGATACTATACACCTGCCAGCTGCTGCGGGTTCCGTGTCTCCCTCTCTCTCTGCCCCTCCCCTGCTCATGCTCCATCTCTCTCACTCTCTCTCGAAAATAAATAAACATTAAAAAAAAAAGACATGTGGATATTCACGACCATGAGGAAGAAAAGTTTTGCTTAAAAGAAAATAGTTCAGTGCAGAATGAGCATCTAGAAAACTTGGGGAAAATCCAGTTTAATAGAAACTTTTCACTGAAGAATTGTGATTATTTGTAAATCATAACTGTAAATCTACCTAAATTGGAAAGCAGAATAGGATAGCAAACATTTAAGAGGAAAATTTCATAAAAATCAAAATCACAATGAGGTACGACCTCACCCCTGTCAGAATGGTTAATGTTAACAACTCAGGCAACAACAGACGTTGAAGAGGTTGCTGAGAAAGAGGATCTCTTTTGCACCGCTGGTGGGAATGCAAACTGGTGCAGCCCCTCTGGAAAACAGTGTGGAGGTTCCTCAAAAAATTAAAAACAGGGGCACCTGGGTGGCTCAGTCGGTTGGGTAGCCGACTTCGGCTCAGGTCATGATATTGCGGTCTGTGGGTTCGAGCCCCGCATCGGGCTCTGTGCTGACGGCTCAGAGCCTGGAGCCTGCTTCGGATTCTGTGTCTCCCTCTCTCTCTGCCCTCCCCCTGCTCACATGCTGTCTCTCTGTCAAAAATGAATAAACGTTAGAAAAATTTAAAAAAATTAAAAAAAAATTAAAAAAAAATTAAAAATAAAACTACCCTATGACCCAGCAATTGCACTACTAGGTATTTATCCAAAGGATAAATAAAACAGGTGTGCTGTTTTGAAGGGGCACATGCACCCCAATGTTTATAGCAGCGCTATCAACAATAGCCAAAGTATGGAAAGAATCTAAATGTTCATCGATGGATGAGTGGATAAAGAAGATGTGAGATATAGATATAGATATAGATATAGATATATACATACTCCATTGTATGTATATACACGTAATATATATGTATATATACAATGTAGTATTATTCGGCAATCAAAAAGAATGAAATCCTGCCATTTGCAACTACATGGATGGAACTAAAGGGTATCATGCTAAGTGAAATTAGTCAGTCAGAGAAACAAATATTATATGACTTCACGCATATGAGGACTTTAAGATACAAAACAGATGAATGTAAGGGAGGGGAAGCAAAACTAATATAAAAACAGCGAGGGGACAAAACATAAGAGACTCTTAAATATGGAAAACAAACAGAGGGTTGCTAGAGGGATTGTGGGAGGAGGGTGGGCTAAATGGGTAAGGGATATTAAGGAATCTACTCCTGAAATCATTGTTGCACTATATGCTAACTAACTTGGGTGTAAATAAATAAACAGATAAAATAAAAAATAAAAGGTAAAAAAAAAATAAATGCCACACATGCCTTAAAACAAACAAACAAACAAACAGAGGCAAATTTCAGATTTATATTGGAGTTTAAATAAATTTCCTTAAGACAGAATTCAATGTCTTACCCACTCATCTCAGAAAAGAATGTCTAAAACAAGAGATAAAGATGTTGGGACTGATCGAAAATAAGGAAACTCCAAGACTAATAAAAGAGTATATCAGAGTCAGGGAATCCAGCTCTCGCAAAATTTTACCTGCGCTGGTGTACATGAAAATTTTCTTTGTACTATTGATAGTTGTGTAATAAAAACTTCGGCTTTGGATAAAGAATCTGCAAAACAATTCTTAACATTTTCGTAATTATATAAACCATAAGCCCAGGCTTTAGATGGAGTACATTGGTTCTAACGCTATTGGTATGAATCATACACAAGTAAGTCCTTCAAGTAAGAAGGAGTATTTGCAGAACTCTGAAAAATAATTTTTAAGTATGTAGATGTTTCTTTTTTTTAATG
This sequence comes from Paguma larvata, assembly GCA_030068075.1. Taxonomy (NCBI): domain Eukaryota; kingdom Metazoa; phylum Chordata; class Mammalia; order Carnivora; family Viverridae; genus Paguma; species Paguma larvata. The sequence goes on along the minus strand of CM057828.1, from coordinate 96,329,948 downwards.
TTTTTTAAATGTTTACTTATTTTGAGAGAGAGAGTGGACGCATCTGTGTGCACTCATGCGTGCACTCGGGCACGTGCGTGCGCACACACACACACACACACACACATGAGTGAGTGGGGAAAGGGCAGAAAGAGGGAGACAGAGAATCCTGAGCAGGCTCTGTGCTGTCAGTGCAGAGCCCGATGCGGGGCTCGATCCCATGAACAGTGAGATCATGACTGGAGCCAAAAATCAAGAGTCCGTTGCTTAACCAACTGAGCCACCCAAGTGCCCTAAGTATGTGGATATTTCAAGGTGAGTATTTGAGTATTTCAATGACTAAATCCTTATTAATTTTTCCTAAATTAATTTGACTATGAATAACTTCTTTTTGTGGAATACTTTGTAAACACTAAGGTCAGATGAACTTAACTTTGGGAAAATATGGGTAAATATTAGAAAACGAGATTGATTTCCTGAGAGAAAACAAGTTTGGCACCATAGAAAGAGGCCTTAAAAATCAGAATGAGGGTATGAGGTATTATTCATTTTAAAAAGTGAGAAATGAGTATTCTGTCATATGTGTACCCATTAGGGGAAAAAGGTATATTGGAGAGTCCATATGCTTTTATCGAAAATCCCGGTTTGGGTGTCTTACTGGAACAGGTCGCTCCAACATCTTCACTGGGTCTGCGGTCACGATCTCCTCCCCCTTTGGGCCTGCATTCCCAGAGACGTGACTCATCCTTAACACACCCAGGAAACATCATCTGGCCAAATTTTTCCAGATCCTGCAGAAGAATTTCCTAGACCCGTGTCAGTGATAGAAGGCGGACAATCCGGCTGGCCACACACGACAGCAACAGCCTCACTGTGCCATGTGTCATCACCCACACCACGCGTGTCCCTTGAAAATGCCTCTCCTCTTCCTGAGCAGCGGTGGCTGCCATCTATCAGCCCCAGGCTCCGCTTTGTGTTATCTACATCAAAAACCATGAAGCAAGTAGTTAGTTGCCATGATGGTTAATATTATGTGTCAGTTTCACTAGGCTATGGTACCCAGTGGTGTGGTCAACACCAGTCCAGATGTTGCTGTGAAGGCACTTTTTTAGAGGTGATTAACGTTTAAATCAGCAAACGTTGACAGGAATAGATTACCCTCCATAATGTGGGTGGGCCTCATCTAATCAGTTGAAGACCTCAGCAGAGAAGGCTGAAATCTACCTCCAGGCTGTCTTTTAACTCAAAATCGAAACTTCATCTCTTCTTGGAGTCTCCAGCCTGCTGGACTTCCCTGAAGCCTTTGGACTTGCAGGCCTCCGCAATCACATGAGTCAATTCCTTAAAATCTCTCTCCTTCAGTCTCCTTGCCTCTCTCATATATATATATATGAGATACATATGTATGTATATGGTAGTTGCCTTGCAAGACCCTTCCGATTCTTCTCAGGACCCACCCCCATCACCCCTCTTTACTTCTAGACCTACAACCAGCCTCAAGTGTCAGTATGTCCTGAAAAGTGAGGTACCAAGTGTGACACATGGAAAAGCACATACACACGCACAAAAGCTTTCAGAATTATACAGATATAAATCTGGGGAATATGTGTGGGAATAAATATCCAGGGTGTGGGATAATAGCAGAAGGAACACAAATTTGGACTAGACTGAATTTATGGACACGGACTGCCTAGGCAGAGATTCAGATTTGATGATGCAACTCAAGGCATTATAAAGGGCCCCCAGAGTTTGTCTGGTTGGCGGGAACATCGACGAAAAGATGGCCTACATTAAATACAGTCGAAACATCGGAACTCCTCTGCATGCGGTAGAGGAAGGACCCAGAGGCTTAGGGAAGGAAATTGGAGTGTTAGAGCGAATGTATCATGTAATGTCTGCCCACCTACCCCGGGAGCATTCGGAGAACACACCCTTCACCATGGCTGTGAGAAATAAACCTGTGAGGGGAGCCCCACCACTCTTGACGAACTCGCTCTTCATATAGTCAGAAACTACACGGTAAGGGCACCTGGGTGGCTCAGCCAGCTAAGTGTTCGACTTTGGCTCAGGTCACGATCTTGCGGTTCGTGAGTTCAAGCCCCATGTCAGGCTCTGTGCTGACAGCTCAGAGCCATGAGCCTGCTTTGGATTCTGTGTCTCCCTCTCTCTGTGCCCCTTTCTTGCTCATGCTCTGTCTCTCTTTCCCTCTCAAAAATAAATACACATTAAACAAAATTAAAAAAAAAAAAAAGAAGAAACTACAAGGGGAAAGGGATGTTTGAAGAAACTAACTTCTGCCATTGAATTAGGATTCTTAAATACAACGGGGGTAAAGGGGTCCCCGGGAGGTTAAAGGGAAGGAGGGGGTGATTACCACAGTGGACCGCACATCCAGATGGGTAGTTAAAGTAGTCTAACTTCCAGACATTTATGACATTGCCTAGCTGATCATGATGTTCCCAGAGGTGAAACAGGAAGGCAGCCAACTGAATTTTTACTTGATCTGTATGAATGCAAAGAGTCCTAAGTCAAATGAACATAAGTGAACTTGAATCATAAAAATAGAGAGTCATGGCGCCGCAACTGACTCCCATTCTCGGACTATACGTACCTGGTAACTGGCGGAAACCCCACATCGGTTCCCTGATCTGTGCAATGAAGATTATTATGGTGGGAAAGGCCGAGTGGAAGCTACCAGAATTGCTTATACCTAGGAAATTAGTAACCAAAACCAGTACCACTTTCCTGTAATGACTGCAGAGTTTAGTGCCACCATCAGGGACTTGAAGGATGCAGGCGGTGCTTCCTAACATATCTCCATTCAACTTGCCCGTTGGTCTCTGCACCCAACAGGTGGATCTTGGAGAAAGATGGTGGATTTCAGAAGCTTAGCCAGATGGTGGCTCCAGTTTTAGCTGCTGTTCCAGATATGATTTCATTGCTTGAACAAATCATATCCCTTGATAACTGGGGTACAGCTAGAGATCTGGCAAATGCTTTTTCCTCCATGCTTTTAATGAAGATCACCAGAAGCAGTTTGCTTTTGGCTAGCAAGGCCAAAAATACACCTCTACTGTCACACATCAGTAGAGTATGAATATGAACTCTCCAGCCTTAGTCATAATTTCGTTCACAAGGACCTTGATCATCTTTCTCTCCAACAAGACATCACACTGACCCATTATATTGATGCCCATTGGACCTAGAGAGCAAGAAGAAGCTCTGTGATATACTTATTGGCAAGACACTTGTATGACAGAGAATGAGAAATGAATTTAGGATCCTTCTCCCTCAATGAAAACTTTAGGAGTCAAGTGTTATGAGACATATCAAGCTATCCCTACTTTTTAAATTTATTTATTATTATTTTATTTTTGAGAGACAGAGTGTGAGCAGGGGAGGGGCAGAGAGAAAGGGAGACAGAGGATCTGAAGTTGGCTCTGCACTGACAGCAGCGAGCCCAATGAGGGCCTCGAACTCACGAACCATGAGATCATGACCTGAGCCAAAGTCGAACGTTCAACTGACTGAGTCACCCAGTCAAGACATCCTTTCTAAGTGGAAAGTTAAATCCATGTGTCTCGCCCCTCCTACAACAAAAAAGAAGTACAATGCCTAGTGGTTCTCTTTGGATTTTGGAGGCAATGCATTTCTCACTGGATGTACTGCTTTAGCCCATTCACCAAATGGATGGAAAAGCTGCTAGTGTTAAGTAGGGTCTAGAATAAGAGAAGCCTATGCCATAGGTCTGGGCTGCCCCTCTGCCACTTGAGCCGTGATCCAGGAGCCCCACTGACCGTTGCAAGTTCAGCAGGGAAGGTGCTCAGAGCCTTTGGCAGGCTTCTGGTGGTGAATCACAGTGTAGACTCAGGATTTCGGAGCAAAGGTCTGCTGTCCTTTGCAGATAACTACTCTCCTTTTGAAAAACAGCTTTTGACTTGCTGGTGAGCCTTCGTAGAGATTGAACACTTAACCATGGGCCTCCAAAGTATCACATGACCATGTGATACATATCATGAATTGGATGTTGTCTGACTCACTGAGCCGTAAAGTTGACTGTGCCCAGCAGCACTCCATCATCAGAGAGAAGTGGTATACAGAAGGTCAGGCTTGAACAGGCCCTGAAGGCACAAGTAAGTTACATGAGCAAACAGCCCACAGGCCCAGTTTCATTTCTGCTATGTTACTTTCTCTCTTCCAGCCTGCGCCTATGACCTCAAGGCCATTACCTATGATTAACTGACGGAGGAGGAGAAAACTGAGGCCTGACTTACAGACGGTTGTGTGTGATATACGGGCACCACCTGAAAGCAAACAGTTGCTGCACTACAGCCTCCCGTTGGGACATCCGTGGACAGTGGTGAAGGAAGATCCTCCCCGTGGGCAGAATTTTGAGCAGTGCAATACAGGTTGTTCATTTTACTTGGAAAGAGAAATAGCCAGAGGTGTGATTATACACCAAATTATGGGCTGTGGCCAATTTTTGGCTGAATGGTCAGGGACTTGGAAGTAACACGATTGGAAAATCGATGACAAGTAATTCGATTCACAGTATTATTTACCCACTCACAGGACGAGACTCCGGGTTTGATTTTTCAGAAATCTCAGCTTTGCAGTTACAGAATATGGGAAGTATATGGGTCTTCAGGGAATACCTAGAAACTCTCAGGTTGTTTACATAGAGCTTGACCTAAGAATTTGAACCCTGAGCTCATCTTTTTCGGTCCTCGTTGTTCAGTGTCAGCAGGAGCAACCAGCCAATCTCAGTAAAATAAATTTGATCTTTTGTCAAATCTTTAGTTTGACAAAAGTGTTCCAACGTATCAAATACACGGTCACCCAGAATCTTGTCTTTTATAAGTATTCAAAAGAGCATCCAGGGGGCTCCTGGGTGGCTCAGTTGATTAAGCATCCAGCTTCGGCTCAGGTCATGGTCTCACAGTTAGTGAGTTCTAGCCCCGCGTCGGGCTCTGTGCTGACAGCTCAGAGCCTGGAGCCTGCTTTGGATTCTGTGTCTCCCTCTCTCTCTGCTGTTCCTCTGCTCATGCTCTGTCTCTCTCTCTCTCTCAAAAATAAAATAGACATTAAAAAAAAAAAGTACTCAGTGGTTACTCTTTGTATATACTTTGTATATCTCTGTTGTTACATTACACCCAGAACTTTCAGTTCCTCCTTTACCCACTGGAAATAGAATCATTAGTGTCTTTGAATCTAGAGAGATTAGGGAACCAACTCCAGAAACCTGAGCATGAATTCAGAAAACTCATCCTTAAGATTCTGTTCCTTTAGAACCACTCTTACCATCAACATTTCTATCAATTTCCTAGGATTGCCATAACAAATTACTACTCCTAAAACAATGAAAATTTACTGTTACAGTTCTAGAGCCTGGAAGTCTAAAATAAACTTGCCAGCAGAGCCATGCTCTTTCCGAAGGTTCCAGTGGGGAATCTGCCACATTGCTTTCTCGTAGCTTCCTGTCATTTCTGGCAATCTTGGCATTTCTTGGCTTGTAGACACATCATTTCAATTTCTTCCTCTCTCATAACATGGCATTTTCACTATGTGCCTGTCTCTGTTGTCTCTTCTGTTTTTAAAAGACAATTATTTTGGACTAGAACCTACCCTAATCTAGTACGTATTAGTTTCCTAAGCCTGCCAAAACCAAGTACCAAATTCTACATGGCTTAAAACGACAGAAACTTATCGTCTCACAGTTCTGAAGGCTAGAAGGTCAAAATCAAATTGTCAGCAGGACCACACTCTCTTGGAAACCTGTAGCGTAGAATCCTCCTTAGCCTTTTCTTAGCTTCTGGTACTTGCTGACCATCCTTGGCGTTCTTGATTTATAGATGCAGCACCATATCCAATCTCTTTGCCTTTGTTAGCACATGGCTATCTTCTCCCTGTGTGTCTATGTCTCTGTGTCTCTTCTCCTGTTCTTATAAGGACAGTGGTCATATTGGCTTAAGGACCCACTCTGCTCATATATGACCTTATAACTTACCTAATTACGTCTGCGACAACCATATTTTCAAATATGTTCACATTCTGAAGTACTGGGAGGTAGGAATTCAGAATATTTTGAGGGGGACACAATTAAAACAACAGTGTATCCTCTGGTCCCCCCTCCCAAATTCATTTATTTTTCACATGCAAATATATTTCCCTTGTCTCAACATCCCCCAAAGTCCAATTTCATTGCAACATCATCCTAAATCCAAAATCTCATCTTCTAAACAATCTAAAGCGGGTTTGGATGAGACACGCTGGATATGGTCCATCCAGGGCCAAAATTCTTCACCATCTGTGGAGATGTAAAACCTAAAAGCAAGTTATTTGCTTTCAAAATACAATAGTGGAAACAGGCATAGGCTAGATAGTCCCATTACAAGAGGAAGAAATTGGAAGGAAAAAAGGGGTCACAGGTCCCAAGCAAGAATGAAACACACAAGGTTCCAAAGCCTGTGAATAATTCTCTGTGGGTCAATTCACCCTCTGGGTCCATGGAGGCCCGTTGGCCTCTGAGCCAGCCTCAGTCCAAACCGTCTGGGCTTTGCTTGCTGCCCTCATCCCTCAACAGAGCCACCCTCTGGGCAGCTTGCTTCCTGCTTGTAGTCTCAGAAGTGTGACAGCCTTCCTTCATTTCTTTCTGGCTCCATCCCCTTCCATCCAAGCTGGCAGTATTTCTGCTGAGATGGCTGATGGGATCCATGAATCACGCACCTAGTCTCTTCAGTGCAAAGTTCCTCCAACCACGCCTTTGGCCGTGTTTCCAGCTCATGCTCTTTGAATAGGCTGGAAAATTCCCAAATTATCAAGCACTGGGTTACTTTTTGCTCAACAAGTTTTTCTTCAATTGATCTCTTCTCTTCCTCTCACTTTTTATCAAAAGCAGCAAGAAGAAACCAGACGGCACCTTCCATGTTTTGCTTTGGGAATCTATGTTCCACCAATGGTAGAATATAGTTCAGCATAGTTTCTGCCACTTTATAACAAGGATGGCCTTTTCTCCAGTGGCCAATAACAAGCTCATCATTTCCTTTTAGGCCTTCCTTCACCAGAAGCACTTTCAATGTTCACATTTCTGCCAAAACCTCTTCAAGACAGTCTCGACCTTTTCTATCATGCTTCTCAAAACTCTTCCAGCTTCTAAGGCTTACTCAATCCCAAAGCCACTTTCACAGTTTTAAATATTTATGAGCAACATTTCACTTCCTGGTATCCAATCTGTACTAGAGTTCTCCAGAGAAACAGAGCCAGTAGAATATATATATGATATTCTGCATATATATATATATATATTGTATATACGTGTATTATATTTTTATATACATATGAATATTTTAAGGAATTGGCTTATGCAATTATGGGAGCTGGCAAGTCTAAAATCAGAAGGGCAGGTAGGCTGGCAGGCTGGAAAGTCGGCAGAAGTTGACTTTCACTTTGCAGTCTTGACTAAGAATTTCTCTCTGGGAAACCTTAGTTTTGTTCTTAAGGTCTTCCAACTGATCAGATGAGGCCCAAGCACATTACCAGGAGCAATTGGTAAAGAGCAATTTCCTTTATTAAAGCTAACTGATTGTAGAGATTAGCTACATCTACAAAATACCTTCATAGAATGCCTAGATTAGATTGATTAAATCACCTAGTTTAGCCAAATTGACACATAAAACTCATCATCGCATATACTAATCTTTGTCCAGTATTTGAGCACCTCTAGGCCATCACGCATTATCTTTTTACTGCTTGAAACACTCCCCTGCCCCAGAAACACACACACACTTTACACACACACACACACTTTACACTTTGCTAGACAACTTCTACTTATCTTCAAATGTCATTCTAGACGCGATTTTTTCTTAAGAAGACTTGCCCAGTGCCCCAAATCCTCGTTCCCTGATATTTTCCAGTGTAAGGGTAGCATCTTTTAATTCCCAATCTACATCTCTAACCTTATAATATTTTCCAAATACTATATTAGATTCCTTTATTTTCTCCTATCGTGTTTCATATCAAACTGCTTGTGTGTGTGTGTATCCTAACAGACTCTAAGCTCCAAAAGGACATTACCCATAAATGTTAACCATCTTGCTTTTAACCTGGCACTGGTTATTAAATTCTGGAATCTAATAGGTCCTCACTATGCATTTTTGGATGAATAATCATCTTTTTTTAAAATATAATTTATTGTCATATTGGCTTACATACAACACCCAGTGCTCATCCCAACAAGTGCCCTCCTCAGTACCCATCATCCACTTTCCCCTCTCCTCCACCCCCCATCACCCTTCAGTTTGCTCTCTGTATTTAAGACTTGCTTATGGTTTGCCTCCCTCCCTCTCTATTTGTAACTATTTTTTCCCCTTCCCTTCCCCCATGGTCTTCCGTTAAGTTTCTCAAGATCCACATATGAATGAAAACATATGATACCTGTCTTTCTCTGACTGACTTATTTCACTTAGCATAATACCCTCCAGTTCTATCCACGTTGCTGCAAATGACAGGATTTCATTCTTTCTCATTGCCAAACAGTACCCCAATGTTTACAGCAGTGCTTTCAACAATAGCCAAATCATAGAAAGAGCCTTAATGTCCATCAACTGATGAATGGATAAAGAAGACATGGTTTATGTATACAGTGGAATACTACTTGGCAATGAGAAAGAATAATCATCTTAATTACTCTATAAAACCATGAAAATTTCTCTGTGAGCTAAGAGAATAAAGAGATTATCAAAAAATGTATCTTCCTTAATAATAATGATGTTGTACAGGAAAATTATAGGAAAAAATTCATAAAATTCTCTCTTCGTTGCTATCACAATTCAATTGAATGTTACTTCATTCATAACATGAGGAACGGAGTACCATGTCAGCCACTCAATGGCATGTGGGACTATAAGGGAATAATTAGTGGGCATGAGTTATTTAGACTGCTAAAATATCCAGAAATTTCCAGAGTTCTCATGCCAGCACAGGCACCGGAATACAATTTGAAATTCCCTGTGTTTACAATTTAAATATGAGCACTGTCTGACATTTCTGAATGTCTGACTGAATTCACTGTCTGAATCTGTGCTAAATTTAGAGCTATCGTGTTGAAACTAACAGATAGCCAGACATGTGCTAGTCTGGGGTGTATATCTCTCTTGAGCTCTTTCATCAGAACATAAGGGTAAGGCATGACACTTTTCGAATCTGATTTTTCACACACTTGCAAGAGAATCTAGAGTGTAGGTGTAATTTATAAATTATATACATTTGTTAAAAATATGTTAACTAATAAGAAAAAAGTTCTATTAATTAATTCATATTAAATGCATCATTTAAAATGTTTTTGTATCATAAAAACTCATTATTTAAAAATGCATCTTCGAGTCAGTAATGGTGCTTAAGTAACAAGTCTGATTTAAATTATATAAGGAAATATCACCATTGCAATAAATACAGTGTTTAAAAAAAGTAAATATTTAGATTTACTTTTAGAAAATGTTATCAAGCCAGGAATATTTATGATTTACTATGAAGTGCTTGTATTAGTGACATATACAAATTAAGAGGCTTAAGAAAATAATTAAGAAAATTATTTTAAGTGGATAAATGATTAAATAATTAAGGAATTTTCATAGAAACACATTTATGTACACTTTCAATCATATGAAACACATAGTGATTTTCCTTCAACTTTTGTAAGTACTCTTATGTTTGCTGTATTCCTGTCGGACTCAGCCACGGCCTCTGAACAGAATGGAGACCACCTTGCATTTACCGGACAGTGAGAAGAGAATTCTTGGAATTCATTTAGGTGCCTCAATCATCTAGTAATCTTTCTTAGTCCTATATGATCACTATAAAAGTTATGCACTTTTTGATCCAAATGTATTTTAAATTTCTCTTTCTTTTTTTTAAATGCAACTGGGAAATTTCTAGTTAAATAATCTTCAAAAACTACAAGGCTGCAAAATATACAAAGAACTTATAAAACTGAACACACAAAAAACAAATAATCCAGTTTAAAAACTGGGCAGAAGACATATATAGACATTTTCCAAAGAAGACATCCAGATGGCTAACAGACACATGAAAATACGGTCACTCATCACCAGGGAAATACAAACCAAAACCACAATGAGATACCACCTCACACCAGTCAAAGTGGCTAAAATTAACAACTCAGGAAACAGCAGGTGTTGGTGAGGATGCAGAGAAAGGGGAACCCTCTTACACTGTCATTGGGAATGCAAACTGGTGCAGTCGCTCTGGAAAAGACCATAGAGGTTCCTCAAAAAGATAAAAATGTAATTACCTTATGACCCAGCAATTGCACTACTAGGTATTTATCCAAAGGATACAAAAGTATACTGAATCAAAAGGACACAGGTACCCCAATGTTATAGCAGCATTATCAACAATAGTCAAATTATGGAAAGAGCCCAAGTGTCTGTCGACTGATTAATAGATAAAGAAGATGTGGTATATTTATACAGTGGAATATTATTCAGCCATAAAAAGAATGAAATCTTGCCATTTGCAAAGATATGGATGGAGCTGGAGAGTTTTCTGTTAAGCGAAATGTGTCAGTCAAAGAAAGACAAATGCCATAAGATTTCACTGATACGTGGAATTTAAGGAACAAAACAGATGAACATAGGGGGGAAAAAAGAGAGAGGCAAACCATGAAACAGATTCCTAACTATGGAGAACAGATATTAATACCTATAGAGATAGGTATTAAGGAGGGCATTTGTGATGAGAACAGGGTGTTGTATGTAAGTGTTCAATCACTGAATTCTACACCACAAACTGGTATTACACTGTGTGTTAACTAACTGGAATTTAATAAAAACTTGGAAAAAAAAGGTTACAAGTATCAGATATTTTACAATCAAGATTGAGAATATAAAGGGGCATATAAGCAATAAAAGGGAGTAGAAGATAACATTTCCTCTTTTCAAACAATGGCTTTTGCCAATATTTTCTTGAAAAATTTTTTTATTAAAAAATAAAAGAGAGAGAGACAGACAGAGTACAAGCTGGGGAGAGACAGAGAGAGAGGGAGACACCAAATCTGAAGTAGGCTTCAGGCTCTGAGCTGTCCACACAGAGACCAACGTGGGGCTCAAACTGACAGACCGTGAGATGGTGACCTGATCCAAAGTTGGACGCTTAACCAACTGAGCCACCCAGGTGTCCCGATATTTTCTAATTATACACCCATGTTATAAAGTCGATGGATTCCCGCCCCCCCCCCACTTCTCTTCCACCTCAGCCATAGAGAGTACCATTCCTGTTATAAATACCATTATGAATGCATTTGTCAGGACAGAATAAACAAGTCTTACCTGAGCAGGTCACAGTCACATCCTCACTGTGTGCACAGTTATACTTTTCCAATTCAGCATGTTCACGGTCCCAGATAGTTGACCCATTCCCAATGCAAGAAACATTGTCCAACCAAACAGGTTCTGATTCTTTTCTCATGAGTCATACCATATACATGGATAGGATTTCCACATCCCAATTGTTTACACATGACAGCTGTATTCTCTGTGTTCCATTTGTCATGGCACACAGTCGGCCACTCTCCTTGGTATTTCCCATCCGATCTCCCATAACAGTGACTGTCTGCACCCACCAGCCCTAGGTCCAGATCTGTCTCCAGATCTGCAAGCAAATCACTTGAGTCAGATCAAACTGGATGGGCCTCTTCAGAAAATTAAAGGTGATATTTTCCTCACTACATTCACTACTCTGAGACTTTAGGCTAAAAGAGGACATATTAGGTATATTTCTTGATGAAAAGATTTTCTTTTTCCTTGTGATAATTTCTCATTCAAATTTTGGAGGGAGGGTGTCCCTACAAGATGAAACAAAAGAAGCTTACTGACGTAAAGTTTGAGGATCGTTATAAAGACTCCCAGAGTGGATTTGAACAATATAGGCATTAATGGAATCATGAGCAGGGGTTCTTTGAGGTGTAGATGGATTCAGGGAATCAAAAGTCTGGCAAGTTTCATTAATGGAGCCCAGTGTCAACGCCAAATCTCATGTCCTCATATTTTTCATTTTATTTTGTGCACCCATGTTTTATAAGGTAAAAGGAAGTGGGAGTACATGAAAATACCCTTTCAGGAAATAAATTCCTCTTTCTATCTGGATTTTTCCAATGTTCAGAGCGCTTGAGAAACATATTTATAACCAACTGTTATTACTATATAGGCAGGGTATAATATCATTTTACTACAAACTATTTTAAAAATTCTAAAAAGATCTCCAAATGCTTTACTGGCCATCCAGTAAGACAAATACTTCATGTAGATCTAATAATCTTCCATCATGTTCATTGTGGTCTATCTATATCTTTAAAATATAATATTTAATGGTTTCATAGTGCTCTGTCTTGTAGGGATTCTCTGCATTATTTAACCCACACATAACTCTTGGTTATGTAAGTATTGATAATTTTCCATTTTCATAAATTATGCAGCCATAGATATCTTTGGACATAAACTTTTAAGTAGGCCACCAATTATTTCCAAGAAAAATATAATGGAAATCAAGGTACTCAAAGTGCACCCTTGCACGGGACATGGGTAAGGGGTCCTGCCCACCTTCACAGTCAAGAGTCCATGTAGAACTTTTGACTCTTCCCAAATTTAACCCCAAAACCTAGTGTTGAGTGGGAGTCCTACTGAGAACATACACAATTGATCAACCCATATTTTATATATGTCCTATATACTGCATTCTTACAGTAAAGTAAGCTAGAAAAAAGAATATGTAGATAAGAAAATCATAAGTACAGTGCATTACTGTTCTTCCTGAAAAAATATGCATGTAAGTGGACCTAGTTCAAATCTGTGTTGTTCAAGGGTCAACTATAAATATATAGTAGGAATATGTGTATGTATGTACATGCAAAATACAAAATAATATGTAATCTCCATATACGCTAAATAAAAATTCATAGAAACAAAGCAAAGAAAAAAATTTTCATCCTGGAGGCAAAAAAAGATATATAAATGTAGTGTGTCCTCTTCTAGTATTGGAAAACTAGATGTCGTAATGACGTAATTTCTCCCCAAATCAAACCAATTTACATATTTAAATTTTTTTAATGTTTATTTTTGAGAGAGAGAGGGAGACAGAGTATGAGCAGGTAGGGGCAGAGAGAGAGGGAGACACAGAATCTGAAGCAGGCCCCAGGCTCTGAGCTCTCAGCACAGAGCCCGACAGGAGACTCGAACCCGCAAACTGTGAGATCATGACCTAAGCCAAAGTTGGACCCTCAACCAAATGAGCCTCCTAGGCACCCCTAAAAGATGCATGTTTTTTAAAATAATTTTTTTTAAGTTTGTTTATTTATTTTGTTGGGGTGGGGAAGGGACAGAGAAAGGGAGAGAAAGATCCCCAGCAAGCTCCATGCTGTCAGCATAGAGTTGGATGTGGGGCTCAATCCCACAAACTGGGAGATCATGACTGGAGCTGAAATCCGGTATTGGACGGAGCCACCCAGGTACCCCAAGCATCTGACTCTTGATTTGGGCTCAAGTCATGATCCCCAGGTTGTGGGATCCAGCTGCCCAATGGGCTGAGCTTGGAATTTGCTTAAGAGACTGCTTAAGATTCTCTCTCTCTCTCTCTCTCTCTCTCTCTCTGCTCCCTTCAAAATAAATAAATAACCTTAAAAAAAAGGCTGCTTAAAAAATGTGTATTTTATATGAGTGAAGACTAAACTATAGCTTTTGCAATGAAAGAGATGGAGTTTAGCAATATAATATTGAAAAAGAAAAGTAATCTCAGAACACTAAATGCAGTTTGATATTTTATAGAGCTTAAAACTCGCAAAAGTAAACACACTGCTATATATATTATGCATATATATTTATATATATTATATTACTAACAAGGTAATGAGAAACACCCAATTCAGAATAGAAGTCACCTTTGGAGGTGGTGGCAGAGAGATGGAAGAGAGGAGGAAAACGGAAAAAAAGAGATTGCTAAAGATTCAGTTTCCTGATTGAATAGTGGGTTTATGTACATTCGGGTTAATAAATCGTGTATATGTGATGAACATTTTTTGTCTAATAAAGTATTACATTAAACAGAAAGAAATTTAAAACATTTTTAGAAGCAAATAAATTAGTGAAAACACTTGCAACATATATGACAAGAAGCGATACTATTTTGAAATAAGTATAAAGATCCCATAAAATGCTAACGTAAACAGAAATATTAAAAATGCATGAAGAAACTAAGAAATTAATAAAAAATAAGCATTTGAATACCACGATTCAGTTTCAATAAGATTTAAGATGTTAGTTTAAAGCGATAAAACAACATTCAGGGGTGCCTGGGTGGCTCAGTCGGTTAAGCGTCCAACTCTTGATTTCAGCTCAGGTCATGATCTCACGGTTCATGGATTTGAGCGCTGCCTTAGAGCAGAGCCTGCTTGGGATTCTCTCTCCCTCTCTCTCTGCTATTCCCCTGCTCTCCCTCTCAAAATGAATAAATGAACTTTAAAAAAGAAAAAATAAAATAAAATACTAGTCAATCTACAACTTTGGCATTATCTAAAAGTATTGAAAATATGAGAAATACAGAAAAAGAATAATATATGTATCAGATTTATAAAACACAATTTACTTACAAAATTATTAAGGTCATTACAGTACAAAACTTAATTAAACCACTTCCATAATCACTCCTAGGGTCTTATCTAAATCTATTTGAATTATTTCCAATAATTGAGATGGAAACATACACAGCCAATACAATTTTGTATCATAAGTGAATGTGTTGTAATAGATGTATTAAAGAACTCTACCGGTAATAATCCATAGCATAGTATAATACTAATTTTCTTTAAAATATTATATATTAATATAAAGATATGTTACAAATTGGTTTTCAAAGTCTTAGGTGTGTTTTTCTCTTGGTGTTACTATTAAGTGTGTTTTCTCTATCATGTTTATTCTCTTTGATCTCTATATTTGTTTTATTAACTTTTTCTAATTTTAAAAATACCTTATGTTTACATACGCGCATTTTCTCAACAGGACTTCCAAAATTATTGTCACATGTTCTATTGACCTCAAAATAATTGTTTTGGGTAGTGATTAGGGGGAAGGTGGGGTGAGGGAGTGTAGGCCCAAAAAGTGGTCATCCCACAGAACTCACAAACGAAAAGAGGAATTCAATAGCAGGATGTAAATTACCACGTGGGCAAAAGATTCTGTTGAGCCCAGCATCAGCCAAATCTGTAGAAACAGAATATAGCAAGATGGAAATCCACGCCTCTCTGGTATATGTTAGATGACTTCAGCGATTTAAACCCGAAACGGTAAAGAAATGTTCTTCCAAAGGAAAGGGCACAAAACTCCTTTTATCCTGGGAAAATGTCACAGGATTAGATCTTGTTTGTGATGCAAGGCACCACATGGTTTGCATCATGATATTTTAGCATGTGCCATTAAAAGTTTGCGTATGTGTCCAAGTCTATATTGAGGCTTCTGGAGGTGGTTTAAGCAGTATTTCGGGGCTACTTATTTTTGCTTCTCAACTCTTTGGTCTACTTTCTCCCCAGGTTTTTTGTTTTTGTTTTTTTTATTTTTTTAATTATTTTTTTAATTTATTTTTTAAAGTTTATATCCAAGTTAGTTAGCATATAGTGCAACAACGATTTCAGGAGTACATTCCTTAATGCCCCTTACCCATTTAGCCCATACCCCCTCCTACAACCCCTCCAGTAACCCTCTGTTTGTTCTCCATATTTAAGAGTCTCTTATGTTTTGTCCCTCTCCCTGTTTTTATATTATTTTTGCTTCCCTTCCATAATGTTCATCTGTTCTGTGTCTTAAAGTCCTCATATGAGTGAAGTCATATGATATTTGTCTTTCTCTGACTAATTTCACTTAGCATAATACCCTCTAGTTCCATCCACGTAGTTGCAAATGGCAAGATTTCATTCTTTTTGATTGCCGAGTAATACTCCATCATATGTCAATTGTATTTCAAAGAAGCATCTCACTATTTCATCTACAGACTCCATCACTTTCCTCTCTTCTCTCTCCCTTTCCAGTTTGTTCTCAGTTCTGCAACTAGTAAAATTTACATCAGTGTGTGATAAAAGAATGAATTGAAATAGGAAAAAGCAACATAAACCACAGGCATCAAGAACTTATTCTTAGAATCATTTGGAGACTTTAAAGAAGTAATTTATTTTATTTTTAATTTAAATTCAAGGGAGTTAAGCTACAATGTAGTCTTGGCTTCAGGAGTAGAACCCAGTGATTCATCTCTTACATATGATGCCCAGTGCTCATCCCAACAAGTGCCCTCCTTTAAAGTCCATTACCCATTTAACCTTTCTCCCCTCCCACCTCCCCTCCAGCAGCCCTCAGTTTGTTCTCTGTACTTAAGAGTCTCTTATGGTTTGCCTCCCTTCTGTTTTTATCTTATTTTTTCTTCCCTTCACCTATGTTCATCTATTGAGTTTCTCAAATTCCACATATGAATGAAAACATATGATATCTGTCTCTCCCTGACTGATGTATTTTGCTTAGCATAATACCCTCTAGTTCCATCCACATCGTCGCAAATGGCAAGATTTCATTACTTTTGGTTACCGAGTAGTATTCCATTGCATATATACCACATCTTCTTTATCCATTCATCAGTTGATGGACATTTGGGCTCTTTCCATAATTTGGCTATTGTTGGTAGCATTTAATCAGGGTACGCTATATAAAATTAGCATTTTAGAACTATTATTTAAAAAATTTTTTAACGTTTTTATTTTATTTTTGAGAGACATAGAGACAGAGTGTGAGCAAGGGAAGGGCAGAGAGAGAGGGAGATACAGAATCTGAAGCAGGCTCCAGGCTCTGAGCTGTCAGCACAGAACCCAACGTGGGGCTTGAACTCACAGACCGTGAGATCATGACCTGAGCTGAAGTCGGCTGCTTAACCGACTGAGCCACCCAGGCGCCCTTAGAACTATTATTTTAAAAGCAGATAGGAGAATTAATCATAGGGTTTTACAGGAATAGATGTAAATTCATAAGGGAAACACACAACATTAAATAATGAGACTTAGTAAGCTGATACCAACACACGCAAGAATGGATGAGAAGCTGAACTAATAGCACAGTAATGAACACTAAAGAAGAGAGACAACTATTCAAGTGTAGCAATACTTGTGACCCTCTACATAGCTAATGCCATCCTGCCAAAGTCAACATTTTCGGCTTTCTTGTTCATTTTCTAATGAAGTACGTGGCGTGTGGCATGTTAAAGGTTAAATAACATAATCCTTTAAGGAACTCACATGAATTATGAAGAACTGTAATTCATCAAGTTGACTTTGCTAGATGTGAGCTAGCTGTGGCTCTTGAACTATAGCAAGTCTTACTCAAAAAGAAGTCTTTTTTTTTTTTAATGTCAGACATTCTGCTGATTTTCTAGAAATTTGCTGGCCTTCAGTCATAAGCAAAGTAGTAAACAAAATATTAAACTGACTTGTAGTAACGGGATGCTGTGGTGTGGCGTGGACACAACACCGGCAGAAGTAGCGTTGCATCTTCAAAAGACCTAACGCTATTTAGGCCTCCATTCTCAGAGCAGACAGCCCCTTCCAGCCCCTTCCGACCCTGTGACCCTTTGCCATTCCTCGTTTCCACTAAATGTCCATGAAGTGTAAGTTTAAAGATAATCCCTATTTCATATGTGCTCTGAAATATTTCCTAGCCATATTTTCCTTTGTCCATTCTTCAAGTCCTTTGAAGACTTGTCTTTCCTTGTCCTTCATCATAATTTCTTTGTATTTCTCTTCTTTACTAAAAAGTATAGCATAAAGATCAAGAGTTTGGATTTAGCTGGTCCTGAGCTTATTTTTTTATTATTATTATTTTTAATGTTTATTTATTTTTGAGACACAGAGACAGAGTGTGAGCAGGAGAAGGGCAGAGAGAGAGAGGGAGACACAGAATCCGAAGCAGGCTCCAGGCTCTGAGATGTCAGCACAGAGCCCGACCTGGGGCTCGAACTCACAGACCACGAGATCATGGCCTGAGCTGAAGCTGGCCACTTAACCAACTGAGCCACCCAGGCGCCCCTGGTCCTGAGTTTAAATTACATTTTAATTTACCATATCAACTTACATAAATCAATTAGCCTTTAAATGTTTGTTTTCCATTTAGCAATGGAGAATAACACCTACCTCTTAGGTGGCTTGTGAGAATTAAATTGAATGATGTAAAGCATTTACTATAGTACCTAGCATTTGATAATAATACATACGTGTTTCTCATGTATACCTTATTGTCATTTTTTTATGACAACTTCATATCCTTACAACTTCATATCCTTGTCTGACTTCTAATCCATGGCTTTTATCATTTGTTTTGTTGACTTTATTCACAATTTTCTCTTTTCTTGGATTCGTGCTCTGCCTCCATTATTGCTGCGCACGAAGTACCACCAAACTTCCAAGAGTTTTTATGTTTCTCATTTCCTCTCTATTTTTGTTCTTATGGCATAATATTGATATCTATCTGTTGACAAGCACCCTCCTACCACACCCATTGTCTTCCAAACGGCAGAGCCAAATAAAAGCAAACCCTTACGAACATGTCGAGACTTTTGCCTAATTATAGACTATCTCTTCCTGAGTCTTAAGAAATAATTCCAGGATCCTCTTATATATGCCTCGGAGGTGCGCTAAGAATGTGAAAACAGATCTGTTCGTAGGAAAGCATGAGACAGTAAAATTAAGTTACTGGTACTTGAAAGAAGAAGTCATTATAAAAGCTGAGGTCATGTTTCCCCTGTTCCTTCCTTGCCACATCAGGATATGGGGCAGCAAAAATCTGCCTGGAAGGTCCCAGAGAGTAAGGGGAACTATAAGCTGCCACCCTAAAGTTTCGAAAAGATGCATATTTTGCACTAAAAGATTTATGTGGTTTTTAATTAAAAGGTAAAATATGTCATCAGATTTGTTTAGTTTAGCACAAGGGCTCAAATGGAAATTACATGGCTCGCAGATGGATTTCCTTTTTATTCTTTTTAAAATTTTATTTATTTTGGGGTGCCTGGGTGGCTCAGTCAGTTGAGCGGCTGACTTCAGCTCAGGTCATGATTTCGAGGTCTGTGAGTTCAAGCCCCGCGTCGGGCTCTGTGCTGACAGCTTGGAGCCTGGAGCCTGCTTCAGATTCTGTGTCTCCCTCTCTCTGCTCATGCTCTGTCTCTATGTCTCTCAAAAAATAAATAAATGTTAAAAAATTTTTTTTTAATTTTATTTCGAGATAGAAAGAGCATGGGCAGGGGAGGGGCAGAGAGAGAGGGATAGAGGGAGACTGTGAAGCAGGCCCTGCACTGTCAGGGAGGAGCCCAAGACAGGGCTTGAAGACATGAACCTCTAGATCATGACCTGGGCTGAAACCTAGTTAGAACACTTAACCGCTGAGCCTCCCAGATGCCCGTTGCAGCCAGATTTTCTATGAAACTTTTGTTGGTGTCAACATGAGCATGGATAAACACATTTGAAAATATCCTATAATCTATGAGAATGTTTAAAATCAAGTCATTGGAAAATCAGATATATTTTTAAAAAGTTTTTATTTATTTATTTTTAGAGACAGAGAGAGAGAGAGAGAGACAGTTTGAGTGGGGGAGGGGCAGAGAAAGAGGGAGAAAGAGAAAGAATCCCAAGCAGGCTCTGCTCTGCCAGCACAGAGATCAAACCATGAGATCATGACCTGAGCCAAAATCAAGAGTCAGAGGCTTAACTGCCAGAGCCACCCAAGCGCCTCAAATTTTTAAATCTACTAACAGCATAAGAAACGCCTAACTGAAAAAAAAAAAAAAATAGAGGAATGAAATGAATAGACCAGTAGAAAATTAAAAAGATAAAAATCTTAGCAAAAAATTTTTGCTTCCATTCAGTGATGAAGAAAAAGGGGCGCCTGAGTGGCTCAGTCGGTTAAGCGGCCAACTTCAGCTCAGGTCATGATCTCATGGTCTGTGAGTTCAAGCCCTGCATCGGGCTGTGTGCTGATGGCTCAGACCCTGGAGCCTACTTCGGATTCTGTGTCTCCCTCTCTCTCTGCCCTTCCCCTGCTCACACTCTGTCTCTATGTCTCTCAAAAATAAAAAAAAAAGTTAAAAATTTAAAAATAAAAAGATGAAGAAAAAGGAAGTACACTTATTCTCCCACCTGAAACAAGTGAAAAACAGACAAAATATATGAAATGACAATTTTCAAGCCACTGAATGTCAGGCAACAAAGGACAATAATCCATAAGAGATGAGAAACTAACAAGGTAAATCCTGTAATTTGGATTAGCTATTTTTTTAAAAAGTTTTTATTTATTTATTTTGAGAGAGACAGAGACAGTATGAGTGGGGGAGGGGCAGAGAAAGAGGGAGAATCCCAAGCAGGAACTCGATGCGGGGCTTGAACTCAGGAACTATGAGCTCATGAACCTGAGCTGAAGTCAAGAACCAGACGCTTCACTCACTGAGCCACTCTGGCACCTCAGAAAATTAGATTTTTAATGTTAATGGTCATGTGACAGAAAATAAAGTTTAGACGTCCAATGAGTTTGGAAAACATCAATTTAAATGATTAAATGATTTAAAACCAGTAGAAGTTGTTTCTTAGCGCACAGTGATTGTTGTATATTTTAATGGGCTTATCCATCCTATCCTGCTTCTTTGGGGAAATTTTCTTTTCTCCCTCATGTTTGATATGTTAATAGTTATTGTTCACATTTTCTTACAAGCCCACATCTCCTGATTATAGTGACAGGTCCCTGATTACAGTGACAAGTCCAAGTACATCAGTGTACTTGTCACAATTTTTCACACCATACTTCTACATGGAGTAGGCCGATTAATAAAAATGAAACTAACATACAGAAATTAAAATGAGATATAAGAAAGTAAAGACTTTAGATAAATACCTCAGCCCTCATAAACGTTCATTGCTAAATTTGAAAGCCTTGTCAACCTAGATACCTGACAGATCACATAGGTTAAATAAAATTATGCTACAATTAACATCAAATGTGTTATTAAGGAGTCTAATTAAATTTCAGTGCTCGCTAGGTATGAGGTGACTAAATCTCTGATGCTTCTCAGAACAGAAGTAGGGGCACCTGGATGGCTTATTCAGTTAAGCATCCGACTTAGGCTCAGGTCATGACCCCATGCTCTGTGAGTTCGAGCCCCATGTCAGGCTCTGTGCTGACAGCTCAGAGCCTGAAGCCTGCTTTGGATTCTGTGTCTCCCTCTCTCCCTGCCCTGCCACCACTCATGCTCTGTCTTTTTGTCTCTCTCGAAAATAAATAAATATTAAAAAATTTAAAAAAAGAAAGAAAAAGAACAGAGGTAAATGCCCAAGTCAGAAATAGCAGAAAAACAGGGAGAACTTTTTCTGGGGAAGTTGGGGATGAAACGAGCATTGGAGAAATATAATTTACTATCCAGCACAAGGTCATATGATTGAGAGAATGGAGGGTACAAACGGAGGGTACTGAAACTGGGTCTGGTACCTTGTTTCTCAGCCACAACTTCCTGAAAATTTCAAAATGCAGGATGACTGGAACCATTTTCACTTCTTTGACGTTTTCTTGCTGACACAATGCAGAGGACACCATTGCTGGTAAATGTGTGAACTTTGATCTCACAGAAGTGAGAACTAAAAACATAGAACAACGAAAACCTGGCTGTGGCTGTTCTCTGACAACACGTACGTACTGACACCTATCTCCACAACAAATCTGCTTCTGTTTTGGGCTTCCTCCATTTCCAGTCTCCAAAGTTCGCTCCCTCAGACATTTGATGGTAAGCAGGTCCTACTGTAAATGTTTGCGTCTCTTTCTCACCTTTACAATGAGCAGGCACACTGAATGTGACAAACTTCCCTTTTGGCAACGGCTGGATATTCTGCTGTAAGCACTCCCATAAGGCTACAGCCAAGGCCATAGTTTCACCTCAAGATTTGACTGAGGAAAGACCCGCCGCCGTGGTCACTGTTATGGATGAACTGCATCCTCCCCAAATTTGTAGGCTGAAGCTCTAACCCACTACGTGACTGCATTTGGAGATAGGGCCTTTAGGGAGGTAATTAAGGTTAAATGAGGTTATAAGGCTGGGGCCCCGAACCAGTAGGATTGGTGTCCTCATATGAAGACGAGGAGACACCAGACAGCTCTCTTTCCTCATGCACACAGAGGAAAGGCCATGTGAGAACTTGACAAGAAGATAACTGTCTGCAAGCCAGGAAGATCTCTCACTACTCACCAAATTTGCCAACACCTTGATCATTGACTTCTAGTCCCCTGAACTGTGAGAAAATTAATTTCAGTTGTTTAAGTCACACAATCTGTGGTATTTTGTTATGGCATCCCAAGCTGCATAACACAGCCACTAATAATGTTGTTGGCAGGATTCAGTGTGTTATGGGATATTGTATTTGAGGGACACTGTTTCTTTCTGACTTAGATAGAGGCTTCATTCAGTTTCTTGCCATATTGCCCTCTCTATAGGACAGAGAAAGTATGAACTCTTGTAGCAAGAGAGACTACTAGAAAGATGGAATCACAGTCATTTATAACCTAATCTTCAAAGGGACATCTCAGCATTTTTGCTGTATTTTATTCATTAGAAGCAAGTCATTAGACCCAGCCCACACACAAGGGAAGGGGATTACACAAGGCACGGTTACTGGAAGAACGTAATTGGGAAGCATTTGAGGAAGAATCTATGACAAAGACTGAACGAAGACAGAACAGGACATCGAAAGCTGAGGGACAGTATGTAACAGTGCAACATACTTGCAATTGGAATCCCAGGAGGAAAGTGCTGATGGAATAGGGCAGAAGAAATGATGGTCAAGAATTAATGATAGACACCAATCTACAGGTCTAACATACTTAAAGAACACCAAACAAAAATGAGGCACACACACACGCACACACACGCACACACACACACAGAGTGTACTATGTTTAATTGAGAAAGGAGAGAGGATGAGAAAGTTGAAGTCAACCAGAGGAAAAAAGTCACATGACATAAAGAGGAACGAAAAATAATTACTGTAGACTTCTTATCAAGATGGCATTGTCATAAAGACAGTGAAAATGGCACCTATTAAGATCTGAATGAAAAAATAACCTATCAATCCAGACTGCTGTGCACAGTGAAAATATATTTCAAAACTAAAGGAGAAAGTTTTAAAATTCCTCAAACAAAATTTGATAGAAATAATTACCATCATTAATTATCACCTAGTTAATTCCAAAGAATAAACTAGGGAAAAGGGAAAATAATAACTAGAGTGGAGAAATCCAATAAACACCACCTCAACCAAATAATTAAGTGTTACATCCCCAGTAATGACATGTATATATCATGTATCCCCTTGATATTTCAGGATGAATAAGGCAATTCACTTCTTATTTTCTAAATCCCAGTATAGTTAATATACAATGTTATATTACTTTCAGGCATATAACATAGTAATTCAACAATTCTATATGTTACTCAGTGCCCATCATGATAAATGTACTCTTAATCACCTTCACCTATCTCACCTATGCCTTTCCTCATCCTCCCTCTGCTAACCATTGGTTTGTTCTCTATAGTTAAGAGTCTGTTTTCTTGTTTGATTCTTTTTTCTTTGCTCACTTTTTTCGTTTCATAAATTTCACATATGATGAAATCCTGTGGTATATTTTTCTTTCTCTAACTGACTCATTTCATTCATCATGATAACTTTTAGATCCATCCATGTGGTTGCAAGTGGCAAGATTTCATCTTTTATGACTGAGTAATATTCCAGTGTGTGTGTGTGTGTGTGTGTGTGTGTGTGTGTGTGTGTGTGTGTGTGTGTATCACCTCTTATTTATCCATTTATTTATCAATGGACACTTGGGCTGCTTCCATAGTTTGCCTATAGTGTATAGTGCTGTAATAAACACAGGGTGCATGCATCTTTTTGAATTAATGTTTCCCTAGTCTTTTGGTTAATTACCCAGTAATGGAATTACTGGATCATATAGTAGTTTTATTTTTAATTTTTTGAGGACTCTCCATACTGTCTCCCATAGTGGCTGCACCAGTTTGCACTCCTATCGACAGTGCACAAGGGTTCCCTTTGCTCCACATCCTTGCCAACACTTGTTTCTTGTGTTTTTGATTTTAGTCATTCTGACAGGTGTGAGGTGATATCTTCTTGTGGTTTTGATTTCCCTGATGATTAGTGATGTTGAGCCTCTTTTCATGTGTCTGTTGGCCATCTGTATGTCTTTGGAAAAACATCTGTTCATGTTTTCTGCCCATTTTTAATTGTATTATTAG
The DNA here is from genome assembly GCA_030068075.1 of Paguma larvata. Taxonomy (NCBI): domain Eukaryota; kingdom Metazoa; phylum Chordata; class Mammalia; order Carnivora; family Viverridae; genus Paguma; species Paguma larvata. The sequence continues at coordinate 96,305,597 of CM057828.1, read as the reverse complement.
GGTGTGTGTGTGTATGTCAGTTTAGTTGTATAAGTACTCTAAATATTTTAGATACTGGGGTACCTGGGTGACTCAGTCAGTTAAACATCCAACTCTTGATTTGGCTCAGGTCATGATCTCACAATTTGTGAGATTGAGCCTTGCTTTGGGCTCCGTGCTGACAGTGGGGAGCCTGCTTGGGATTCTCTCTCTCCATCTCTCTCTGCCCCTTTTGCATTGCACTCTCTCTCAAAATAAATAAATAAACATTAATAAAATAAATATTTTGGGTATTAACCCTTATCAGATGAGTCATTTGCAAATATACTCCCATTCAGTAGGTTGTCTCTTAGTTTTCTTGTTTCCTTTGCTATGTAGAAACTTTATCTTAATGTAGTCCTGATAGTTCATTTTTGCTTTTGTTTCCCTTGCCTCAGGAGACATATCTAGAAAAACAGCCAAGTCAAATAAATTACTGCCTGTGTGCTCTTCCAGAGTTTTTATGGCTTCCAGTCCCACATGGTAGGTCTTTAATCCAGTTTGAATTTATCTTTCTGTATGGTGTAAGATGGCGGTCCAGTTTCATTCTTTTGCACGTAGCTTTCCAGTTTTGCCAATTCCATTTGTTGAAGAGACTATACTTTTCTCATTGCATATTCTTGCCTCCTTTGGCAAAGATAAATGGACCAAATAATTGTGGGTTTATTTCTGGACTCTCTATTCTGTTCTATTGACCTATAGGTCTATTTTTGTGCATATCACACTGTTTGGATCATTATAGCTTTGTCGTATATCCTGAAATCTGGGATTGTGATACCTTCAGTTTAGTCCTTCTTTAAAGATTGCTTTGGATATTTGAGGTCTTTTGTGGTTCCATAGAAATTTTAAGATTATTTGTTCAGCTCTGTAAAAAATACCTGTGGTATTTTGATAGGAATTACCTTAAATGTATAGATTGCTGTGGGTAGTATGAACATTTTGGCATTATTTTTTCTTCAAATCCATGAGAATTGAATGTCTTTCCATTTCTTTGTATCATCTCCAATTTCATTCGTCAGTGTTTTATAGTTTTCAGAGTACAGGTCTTTCACTTCCTTAGTTTATTCCTAGGTATTTTATTATTTTTTAAGTTTGTTTGTTTGTTTGTTTGTTTAGAGAGTGTGAGTGAATGGTGGGGAGGGGCAGAGAGAGGGGGAGAGAGAATCCCATGCAGACTTTGTGCTGTCAGCACAGAGCTCAACACAGGGCTTGAGCTCACAAACCATGAGATCATGACCTGAGCCAAGATAAGGAGTTGGACGCTTAACCCACTGAGGAACCCAGGTGCCCCTTTATTATTTTTGGTGTAATTTAAATGGGATTGTTTCTCAATTTCTCTTTCTATTATCTTATTATTGGTGTAAAGAATGCAACAGATTTCTGTATGTTGACTTTGTATCCTGTAACCTTAATGAATTCATGTATCAGTTCTAGCAATTTTTTTGGTAGAGTCTTTAAGGTTGTCTATAAATAGTATCATACTATCTGCAAATAGTGAAAATTTTATTTCTTCCTCACCAATTTGGATGCCTTTTATTCTTTTCCTTGTGTGATTGCTGTGGCTAGGACTTCTAGTACTATGTTGAATAAAAGTTATGAGAGTGTACATCCTTGTCTTGTTCCTGATCTTAGGAGAAAAGCTCTGTTTTTCACCATTGTATATGATGTTAGTTGTGGGCTTTTCATATATTATTATGAAAAATAATATTTTATTATTTGATATATGTTCTCGCTAAACATACTTTGTTGAGGGTTTTTTTTAATTTTTTAATGTTTATTTATTTTTGAGACAGAGAGAGAGAGACAGAGCATGAGTGGGGGAGGTGCAGAGAGAGAGAGGGAGACACAGAATCCGAAGCAGGCTCCAGGCTCTGAGCTGTCAGCACAGAGCCCAACGCGGGGCTCGAACTCACGGACCGCGAGATCATGACCCAAGCCAAAGTCGGACCCTCAACCGACTGAGCCACTCAGGCGCCCCTGTTGAGGGTTTTTAACATGAATGGATGTTTTTCTTTGTCAAATGTTTTTTTTCTGTATCTTTTGAGATGATCATATGATTTTTATCCTTTCTCTTATTGATGTGATGTATCATGTTGATTTGCAAATATTGAACGATGCTTGCATCCTGTAAATAAATCCCATTTGATTGTGACAAATAATTATTTTAAAGTATTGTTGGATTTGACTTGCTAATATTTTGTTGAGGATCTTTGCATCTATGTTCATCAGAGATATTGGCCTGCAATTCTCGTCTATGTGCATGCATGTCTATGTGTGTGCGTGTGCGTGTGCGTGTGTGTGTGTGATTTCTTTACCTGGTTTTGGTGTCAGGATAATGCTGGCCTCAAAGGATGAATTTGGAAATATTCTTTTATCTTCTATGTTTTGAAAGAGTTTGAGAAGAATAGGTATTAACTCTTTAAATGTTTGGCAGAATTCACTTGTGAAGCCATCTGGTCTTAGAGTTTTGTTCGTAGGAGTTTTTTGATTACTGATTCAACGTCACTACTGGTAATTGGTCTGTTCAAATTTTCTATTTCTTCTTGATTCAATTTTGGGAGGTTATATATTTCTATGAATTGATCCATTTCCAAATTGTCCAGTTTGTAGGAATATAATTTTTCATAATATTCTCTTACTTTTATATTTCTGTGGCATCGGTCTTTTTTAATTTTCAGCTCTGATTTAATTTGAGTCTTCTCTGTTTTTGGGTGTATTTTTGATGATGAGTATGGCAAAAGGTTTATCCACTTTGTTGATCTTTTCAAAGAACTAGCTCCTGTTTTCATTGATCTGTTCTATTGTTTTTTGTTTTTTTAGTTTGTATTTCATTCCTTTCTGCCTTGTTCTTTATTATTTTCTTCCTTCTACTGGTGTTGGGTTTTGTCAGTTCTTTTTCTAGCTCCTTTAGGTATAAAGTTAGGTTTTTTTATTTGAGATTTTTCTTTTTTTTTGAGGTAGGCTTGTAGTGCTATTAATTTCCCTCTTAGAACAAATTTTGCTGCAACTACTTTGTTTTCATTTTTATCTATTTCCATGTATTTTTTATTTCCTCTTTGACTTCTTGGCTTACCCATTTGTTGTATAGAACCATGGTATTTGACCTTCATGTATTTACAGTCTTTCCAGACTTTTTCTTGTGGTTGATTTCTAGTTTCATGGCATTGTGGTCAAATAGATGCATAGGATGACTTCAACCTTTTTAATTTGCTGAGACTTGTTTTGTGGCCTAATATGTGATCTATTCTGGAGAACGTTCCATGTTCACTTGAAAATAATGTGTATTCTTCTGTTTTGGGGATGGGTTGTTCTGAATATATCTGTTAGATCCATCTTGACCCAATGTCAAAGTCACTGTTTCTTGTTGATTTTCCATTTAGATGATCTGTTCACTGATGTAAGTGGGGTGTTAAAATCCTCTACTATTATTGTATTATTATTGATTACTTCCTTTGTGTTTGTTATTAGCTGCTTTATGTATTTGAGCACTCCCATGTCAGGTGTATAAATACTTACAATTGTTATATCTTCTTGTTGGATTGTCCTTTTACAATTATAAGGTGTTCCTCTTTCTCTCATGTTACAGTCGTTTTAAAGTCTATTTTGTCCAATATAAGTATTGTTACCTCAGCTTTTTTGTCACTTTCATTTGCATGATAAATGCTTTTTTTAAATTTTTTTTATTTTTTAACGTTTATTTAGTTTTGAGAGACATAGAGACAGAGCGTGAGCAGGAGAAGGGCAGAGAGAGAGGGAAATACAGAATCCGAAGCAGGCTCCAGGCTCCGAGCCATCAGCACAGAGCCCGACGCGGGTCTCGAACTCACAGACCGTGAGATCATGACCTGAGCTGAAGTCGGCCGCTCAACCGACTGAGCCACCCGGGTGCCCCCCCCCCTTTTTTTTTTTTAATTTTTTTTGATAAATGCTTTTCTATCCTTTCATTTTCAATCGGCATGTGTCATTAGGTCTGAAATGAGTGTCTTATAGGCAGCATATAGATTTGTCTTGTTTTTTTTTTTTAATCATTCTGTAACCCTATGCCTTTTTATTGGAAACTTTAGTCCATTTATATTAAAGTAATTATTGATAGGTATGTGTGTATTTATTGCCATTTGTTACTTGTTTTATGGTTGTTTTTGTAGTTCTCTGTTTCTTTCTTCTCTTTCTCCTCTCAGAGTTTGCTAGTTTTCTTTAATGATATACTTGGATTCCTTTCTCTTTCTTTTTTGCATATCTGTTGGTGGTTTTTGATTTGTGGTTATGACTCAGTTTGTATATAACATCTTATGCATACAGCAGTCTATCTTAAGTTGATGGTCGCTCAAGTTTGACCTCTCCTTTATTCCTCTCCTCACCATGTTTTAGGTATATTTTTTCACACTTTACATCATTTTATTTTGTGAATCTCTTGACTGATTTTTATAGATATACTGAATTTTACTTTTTCCTACTTGTGGTCTTTCTTTTCCACTGAAAGAGTGCCCTTTCACATTTCTTGTAGGGCTAGTTTAGTGGTGATGAATTCTTTTAGCTTCTGTTTGTCTGGGAAACTCTTTATTTCTCCTTCTGTTCTGAATGAGAGCCTTTCTAAATACAGTATTCTTGGCTGCAGGTTTTTTTCTTTCCTCTCATTGAATATATCATGCTACTACCTTCTGGCCTGCAAACTTTGTGCTGAAAATCAGTTGATAGCCCTTATGGGGTTTCCCTTGTATATAACTTCATTCTTTTCTCTTGCTGCTTTTAAAAATCGAAGAATATTTTTTTAAGGTGATTTAAGTGGCCAAGTAATATAGACATGAAAGATGAGAACATTTGAGACTCTCAAGAAAATTAGACTTGGAGCAGAGATATAGGTAAAAATTTTGGTAATATAGATTTGGTCCTTTTTTCTGTTGAGGTAGACCAGACTCTTTTCTTGCCCTGCTTCATCAAAGCATATAGGTTCTCTACAAATAGTATCGCAAATTACACGTAAGTGGGTATAAGACTATGAAAGTTGGAAATGTCTTCACTCCATATAAACTAAATTTCATTTTGAAAGTTGGTATATATTATATGATGATTAAGAGCATGGCCTCAAGAACTAGAATACCGGGCCTCAAATTTCAGCTCTGTCACTTATTAGTTGCATATCTTTAGGTAAGTCATTTAACTTCTCTGTCCTTCAGTTTTCCCAAATCTAAACTGCATATTAAAAAGTATGTGGGGCACCTGGGTGGCTCAGTCGGTTGAGTGGCTGACTTCGGCTCAGGTCATGATCCCACAGTCTGTGAGTTCTAGCCCCACGTTGGGCTCTGTGCTGACAGCTCAGAGCCTGGAGCCTGCTTGGGATTCTGTGTCTCCCTTTCTCTGCCCTTCCCCTGCTCACGCTCTGTCTCTATGTCTCTCAAAAATAAATAAACGTTAAAAAAATTTAAAAAGTATGTAACTTGTCAGATTATTGTGAGGATTAAGTTGTTAACTCATGTAAAACATTCAAAGCAGCCTTTGGTGCATAGTAAGTACCATGTGTTAACTATTATACACTATATTATAACTAACCCTACACATGAAGTAGAATTTCACCATCTGGGGACATATTGAGCAACAAAAAAGGGAGGGCACATTCCTATTAATACTCTCTCAAACAATTGCAATAATTCTAAAAGTACCATCACAATTTTCATTTACCTCCTACTAGTGTACTAATAGGGAGGTGTTTTAACAACTATGTCTCATACATAATTTTGGTAAAATTAATCTAAATATAGGGAGAAACTCTTCTCATATTATGTATTATTTTTAAATATGTACATAAATATTTGTGTTAATTATTACATAGGTGGGGTTCCTACAAGTGTATACTATAATTTAATATAGATACACACACACACACACACACACACATATATATATACATTTTTTAAACTCACATATATAGTATGGGAACAGGACATGGCATATAATTGTGTATTTAATGTGCAATGCCTGACAAAAAGTCAGTAAATATTGTTGAATAAAAGAGTAAATGATTAAACGATTTAGTTAACTAATGTCAAATATATGTTTGAAATTGACAAGAGGAATGAAAGAAATGGGAAGTGGCCCAAATTTCCTAATTCCACAAGATGATGACGTTAAGCCCTAACTGCTAGAAGAGCGTGTACTCAGTACCAGAATACCGAGAAAGGGTTAAAAATCTATTTGCAACTAACACTGGAATATTTAACAATAGACTCTGTTGGGAGCCGTTTTGGGTTCACAGGTTGAGACCCCTCCATGCGTGGGAAAGGTCGAAGCAAAAGCTCCCGCCAGCCAAACTGGCGCCTAGTTTTACCTCCTTCTAAATAATCTTTCAGGCCTGGATTTCTCGAATTGCTTTCGTTGGCCTAAGGGACATAATGCTCTTTGGTTTTATGGCATATGGAAAAGGGGACCTGGTCTTGATGGATAAAATCTGTGTGAGAGTAACCTGGCCAGAGTAACCTCAAGGCTGCCTCTTGGGGATAGGTTACACAAATTGAGGCATAGGCCCCAAGACTCCTTGAACCAAATTAGATTTTCCCTGCAGGTATCGCTCCCCTCAGCCCCACCATAAAACCTCAAGGCACATCTCTGTAAAGCTTCTCTCAGAATTAACACACTGATGGGAAAGATTGTAAAGAGACTTAGGACCTTCCCCAAGGTTAGCCTTGCCCAAAAGTCAGAAGCACTGCTTATCAGCAGCAAATATCGAGCACCTCCCTGAGGTTAACATTTGGCAAATCATTTTGTAATTCTCATCCCCATGTTCCCTTATACCATAAACCTATAGATGACTACATGGGTCTTGTGACAACAATGCATGTTGTAAAGAATGCCTTGTCACAGATGTAATGTCACTCACTACCTTTAAAAATAAAGACACTGAGACCAGCAAAGCAGAGATGCCAGAATTGCCAGGGCTGCCTGCTTGGTCATCAGATTCCATCTCACTCGTGGCTCTCTCACTTCATTTCCCCTGACCGTCTGTCCTTCGTGGACCCCTAGATTCGCCGGAACAAGGAACGACCCCAGCAAGACTCCAAGCTTAGTGTTGAATTGTTATATCTTTCTTTAAATGTTATCTTCTGTGTTAATATGTAATATGGATACATGATTTGTAGTAAAATACGAATTTTCATTATGATAACTTACGTTTATATAGAAAAGACATAATTTATGTATTCATTTCAGTTTTAGCTACACTGTCCTGAGGAACAAGGAAGTAAGCCGTTCAGTCTTTGTACCTTTACCAGGTGTTGCTTAGCATCTGTTGTCAGTGACCAGAATTGCATATTAAGAACCAGGTAAGAAACAATGAGATTCATGTCTTGTAGAGATAACAATGTATTATTAACCTTTCAATAATCATTAACTTTCCTTTTCTTAAAGAGCTAAAAACTAATACATGAACTAAGCAAAGTCTCAGGATATAAAATCAATGTACAAAAATCTGTCGTATTTCTATACACCAAAAATGAAGCAGCAGAAAGAGAAATCAAGGAATCTATCCCATTTATAGAAACAGTAAGATACCTAGGAATAAACCTAACCAAAGAAATAAAAGATCTTCACTTCAAAAAGTAAAGAATATTTATGAAACAAATTGAAGAGGACACAAAGAAATGGAAAATATTCCATGCTCATGGATTGGAAGAATAAATATTGTTAAAATGTCTATATTACCTAAAACCATCTACATATTTAATGAAATACCTATCAAAATACCACCAGAATTTTTCACAGAGCTAGAACAAACAATCCCAAAATTTGTATGGAAGCACAAAAGAGCCCAAAGAGCCAAAGTGATCCTGAAAAAGAAAAACAAAACTGGAGGCATCATGATTCTGGACTTCAAGCTATATAACAAAGCTGTGGTCATCAAGACAGTATGGTCCTGGCACAAAAACAGAGACACAGATCAAAGGAACGGAATAGAAAATCCTGATATGGACCTACAACAATATGGTCAAATCATCTTCAAAAAAGCAAGAAAGAATATCAAATGAAAACAGTCTTCTCAGCAAATGGTATTAGGAAAACTGGATAGTGAGATGCAGAAGTATAAAACTGGACCACTTTCTCACACAATATGCAAAAATAAACTCAAAATGGATGAAAGACCTAAATGTGAGACAGGAAACCATCAAAATCCTAGAGGAGAACACAGGCAGCACCCTCTTTGATCTTGGCCACAGCAACTTCTTACTAGACATGTCACTGAAGACAAGGGAAACAAATGCAAAAATGAACTATTGGCGCTTCATGAAGATAAAAAGCTTCTCCACAGTGAAGGAAATAATCCACAGAACTAAAAGGCAACCTATGGAATGGGAGAAGATATTTGCAAATGACATATTTGATAAAGGGTTAGAATTCATAATCTATAAAGAACTTAGCAAATTCAACACTCAAAAAAACAAATAATCCAATTAAAAATGGGTAGGAGACATGAACAGATATTTCTCCAAAGAAGACATATAGATGACCAACAGACATGTGAAAAGATGCTCAACATCACTCATCATCAGGGACATACAAATCAAAACCACGATGAGGTACCACCTTGTGCCTGTCAGGATGGCTAAAATTAACGACACAAGAAACAACAGGTGTTGGCAAGGATGTGGAGAAAGGGGAACCTTCTTGCACTGTTGATGGGAATGCAAACTGGTGCAGCCACTCTGGAAAACAGTACGAAGCTTCCTCAAAAAGTCAAAAATAGAACTACCCTATGACCCAGCAATTACATTTACTGATTTGAAGGGGCACATGTACCCAAATGTTTATAGGAGCATTATTAACAATAGCCAAGCTATGAAAAGCCCAAGTATCCATTGCCCGATGAATGGATAAAGAAGATGTGGGGGGTACTTGAGTAGCTCAGTCAGTCAAGTATCCACCTCAGGCTCAGGTCATGATCTTGTGGTCCATGAGTTTGAGCCCCACATCACGCTCTGTGCTAACAGATCAGAGCCTGGAGACTGCTTCAGATTCTGTGTCTCCCTCTCTCTCTTCCCCTACCCCACTCACACTTTGTCTCTCTCTCTCTTCCTCAAAAAATAAACATTTAAAAAATTTTTTTAAAAAAGACGTGGTATCCATAGACAATGGAATATTACTCAGCCATCAAAAGGAATGAAATCTTGCTATTTACAATGTTGTGGATGGAGCTAGAGTGTATTATGCTAAATGAAATAAGTCAACAGAGAAAGACAAATAGAATATGATTTCACTCATATGTGGAATTTAGGAAACAAAACAAAATGAACATATGGGAAGGGGAAAGAAGAGAGAGGGAAATAAACCGTAAGAGACTCTTAACAATAGAAAACAAACCAAGGGTTGATGGAGGGACGAAGGTGGGAGATGGGCTGGATGGGTGGTAGGTATTAAGAAGGGCACTTGTGATGAGCACTGGGTACTGGATGTAAGTGATGAATCACTGAATTCTACCTCTGAAATTAATATTACACTATACGTTAGCTAACTAGAATTTAAACAAAAATTTGAAAAAAAAAAAAAACTAAAGAAAAACAAATTTGTTTTGATTTGGCAATAAGAAGAAAATTATTATTTCAACCAAACTAGAAAAAACATGTATTATATACAAATGGAAACATTTTCAAATGAAAAGACGTGATGTTATATTTATCAAATCCTAAAAAAGTCAGAAAGCCTACTCAGAAATTCGTAAAATCAAGAACAGGAAGTTAGGACAAATTCAAATCAGCAATATTCCTTTTTTATTTAATCCCCTTGACAGTCTTATAAACAGCTTTGAATAGTTACATTCACCAATTTAATTTTTACAAATTCAGCAGCCTTCTTTGGGATACTAGGAGACACAGGACTGTACTGTGATCTTGAGTGGATGAGGTGGATTCTTGCTCCATTCAATAGCTCAGGTCTTCATCAAGGTGTCTTCAAGGATGAATGAAAGCCATAAATAGAAAAACTGTTAGTTTCCTCTTCATACACTCTTGTATAGAATTACATTATAATTATAAAAATTGTAATTGTAAAAAATTATAATTAATTATAATTATAATGTAATACAATGTGTTCTGTTACAACACACATGCGCATGTGCACAAAACACACACACACGCGCGCACGCACGCGCACGCGCGCGCACACTCAAATGTATTAAACAGCATGCTACTTTCCTGAACAGAAAACCTAAATGCAGTATCTGCACACTTCAGCGTGCACAAGAATTATGTCTTTTTCATAGAACTATCATGGTACACCAAAATACCATTTTTACAAGCATCCCCACATAATTCTGAAGCAGTGATTCAGCAGTGATTACACTTTAAGGAAAAAGTAGTTTAAAGATTATTCATTACCTCAGAATAATATTCCTACATTCAAGATTATAAATCAAAAGTCATTTGTAGTCTTTAATAATGCTATTAGGTTTTAATCTTTCTCTATACATATATATACATGTAATCTTATAGATGTAAACATGCCTAATTACATTTGATAACATGAGCACATAAATGGAACGATATTGTATTTTTGTGGGTGATTTTTCCTTTTTTAGTTGGCCACGCCATAATTTTCTAGCTACTACCTCACCGTCATTCATTTTGTTTCCAGCTTTTTGCCACTATTAACAATGCTGTGAAAAGGAACCATTATATGTGAGTTCTTACACACAAGTGGCTTTATCTGTATGGCTCAAATTCTCAGGGAGAGAAGTTCTGTTTGAAAGGATGTGAACCATTTAAAAATGATTAGGAGACATTTTCCAGATTGCTTTCTGCAAAAGCTACCACATCTCTCATTTCCAACAGCAATGTCTGAAATTGTCTCTGTATTCCCACCAGGAGTATTAGTGCTGTTTTAAATTTTTAGCGATCTGTTTTATATAAAGCGATAGCTCAGTGTTAATTGTAATTTGAACTGCCCGGACATACTGGTGAATTAGAGCATTCGTAAATGTCTAGTTGTCATTTGAAATTCATTCTGTGTGAGCTGTGTTTTCATCGCTTTGCCCAGTGACCTATCACAAGCTATCCTTTAACAATTGTTAAGATATGTGTATATAAGTAGATAGATAGATAAAGGCATATATATACACTAAGACTTTGGTTTGCAAGCATAATTCATTCTGGAGACATGTTTGTAATCCAAAGCAGTAGTATATCAAAGCGAATTTCATGAACCATTGGCTCATTGTGATCAGGTGACTTTCGGTGTCACGTACTACTCATATTGCAAGATATCGGTTGTTTATCAAATTAAAACTTATTAGGGGCGCCTGGGTGGCTCAGTCGGTTAAGCATCCGACTTCGACTCAAGTCATTATCTCTTGGTGAGTTTGAGCCCCGTGTCGGGCTCTCTGCTGACAGCTCAGAGCCTGGACCCTGCTTCAGATTCTGTGTCTCCTCTCTCTCTCCCCCTCCCCCACTCATGCTCTCTCTCTCTCTCTCTCTCTCTTTCTTTCTCTCTCTCTCAAAAATGAATAAATATTTAAAAAATTAAAACTTATTAGAAATATCTGCTCATCTTGTGGAACACTTGCAGACTAAGTTACTTGCAATCCAAGGTTTTACTGTATATATAGTAATCCTTTTCATGCTATATATGATTTATTAGCTTCTATGCGTATATATGTATGTACATGATTTAACATTTTGCATTTATATACTTTTAAGTGTTTCAACTTTAATCCTGTGTCTCAATCTGTACTTATTTTCACAAAAAAAACATAATTTTGCTATATATAAATGTATAGTCCTCCCAAAATAGTTTTTTTAAAGATAGAAAATATATCCACTATCTCATTTCACCATTTTTCTTTTTGATGTATAACTTAACACATTTCTTGCCTGTTCACTTTTTTCTCTATACTTCCTGCATGAAAGCAAATTATACGATGTAAACTTGATTGTGTCTTGCCCCAGCTTAATCTTTCAAAGCTACTGCCTCCCTCCCAGGAGCAGAGGAAGCCGCCCATCACAGGGTTCCACGCAACCTTTCTGCTTACATTCTCATCACTTCCAGGGTGCTTGGGTGGCTCAGTCGGTTGAGCGTCGACTTCGGCTCAAGTCATGATCTCACAGTCCGTGAGTTCGAGCCCCGCGTCGGGCTCCGTGCTGACAGCTCAGAGCCTGGAGCCTGCTTCGGATTCTGTGTCTCCCTCTCTCTCTGCCCCTCCCCCACTCATGCTCTGTCTCTCTCTGTCTTAAAAATAATAAACATTAAAAAAAAAAACCAAACATTCTCACCACTTCCTCTCTCTCACGCAGACTACAAGATTAGCATTAAATAATCATATCTTTGCCAATAGCGTCTTTTAGTTTATGTGTCTTCAGTGCTCAGAACACCATTTGTCACCATAAATACATTCAATACATATGTTTTTCAAGATTTTTATTTTTAAGTAATCTCTACACCCAACGCGGGGCCTGAACTAACAGCCCTGAGATCAAGAGCCTCATGCTCTACTGACTGAGCCAGCCACGTGTCCCTGTTCAATACATATTTTAAAAAAATAAATAAATAAAACAAAACTTGATATCATTCCCCAAAGATGTGGTTCTTTTCAATACCTCCATATTTTGCACACGCTATGTCCTTGCCCTAAAGGTGTCTATCTTTCAAGAGTCTGATATTTCCCTTGAGTATCACGACTTCTTCAGCATCCCAAACTTTCTTAGGAAAACTTTCTATATTCTTATGGGTGTCTTAACTACCTTTACCATAACATGCATTATACAAGTGTTACATAAGTATTTTCTCTTTCCCCAAATGACCCTTATAATATCTTGAAAAGATTTATCAGTACTAATTTACCCAGTTTCTCCTTAGCTCTGTGATGTACCATTGTTATTGCTTAGAATATATAACTAAGAGTTGGACAAGAGTCACATCTATAAAGAGCTGTTACATATTCTGAAAGTGGATATACATACATACATAAACATATATTAATATGTATGGAAATATGTGTACGTACATTCTTTTTTTCTTCTAAAGCCAGAGGAATTCTCAACTTTCAAAAAAAATGTACCTGCTTTAAACAATATTGAATAAATTCTCCGCACTCACCTCCTTGGGTTACATTTTTCCTTTTCAGTGTACCTCAGAATGGTCTTCTTTTTCATCCAGAAACAGGAAGAGATTTAGACACAGAAATTAGCCCACCATCATTAAAATCATCTGACTCATTGGGATTTTCTGAAAGGAAGAAAATAATTACTGGGAAATAAATCAGACCTCCCCTCAAGTACCTTAGAAGCTTTTTGAATGTCGAAACACATTGCCCACAATTAGGAAGGCAACCAAGTGTGATTTAAGGGGCACAGAAAGTCTTTCCCAGGTCTTGTATATGTTTTCCTGACATAGTTGTAGCAAAAACCAAGTCCCTGGGATTGAGGAAGTGAGGTGGGCCCTTGTCAGGAGGTAAGAAATACTGGGAAGGTGCTGAGCATTTGTGGAGTAAGTGGGTGTCAAAAGATTTCTTCCAACTCAGCAGAATCCTGCTGCCCAGAGGCAGAATTCGTGCATTGCTGCTAAGCAGAAGTTGGGGGACAAAGAAAGAAGAATCATGTAATGGTAAATAAGACCAATCCTGCGAATAGTGATGGCTTCTATGGGATAAAGATATGGAATGTGTAAGCTTTCAGACTTTTAGGGGAAAATATAATAAATATCGAGTTAGAAAAAGGAAAGCAACGGGAGGTAAGAATGCAGGAAATTGTGAAAGAGATGTGAAGAGCAAAACCACCCTTTAGAAGATTAATTTCTGTTTCAAGAAAGTGAGTTCTAAGTCATAAGATGCTCCTTGCCTGGTTCCTTGTCCTTCCATCAGACATAATCATAGACCTCTAAGCCAGATTGCACGGCTGCAATTCTTAGGTTCTCGAAGAAGAATCTGTCATTCATTCCTGCCTTTCTCCCTTATGTGCACCATAAACTTCCTAATCCGTGTCTGAGATTTCTTTCCACCGCTGTGCACCGTGGAATGCCTCCACTGTAATTGTAGCTACCCGTCTGAACCCTAAGGCTACAGACCCTCAAAGACCCCACAGACCTGAGGCAGTCAGCACGTCCAGATCATCCGCTTTCAGGCAAGAATTCATCTCCCGGTATTGAACTTGGTGGACAGAATTCTCTCCTCTCAAGGAAACTGACAACAGAGGCCCTCGGTTAGGGATCAGCTGGTAATACAAGCCACCCTCCCTACCAGTGCTTTTCCCCAGCAGTGCAATCACACTGAATCTTTATCCACGCCCTTGTCTTGTTTCCATCCATTTTACTACCAAGATTTTCCCTTACAAGGCCACAGACTAAAATCAATAGGAGGAGGCGAAACCTCCCCTGTCGCCATCGCCTGACTTCCCAGTTTCTTCCCTGAAGACAGGTAGCAGTCTTCTCTAAATCATCAGAGCTTTAAAATAAAATCTCTCTAAAATCTCTCCTCTCCTCTCCATTCTCACCAAAGTACCCTGGTCAATAATGTGATCTTACTTCAACCCCTCATACATCTTGCCATCAAACAGAACTTTCTAAAAAAAAAACAGCTTGACCATTTCACAACCCTCCCCCCACACACATAATATTCTTTGACTATTAATCTTCTTACCATGGAGTATATGACTTCCTACTTTGTTCTCTCTCCTTCTATATCCTTATCGGCAGCTTCTCTCCTGCAACTCAACTTTTACTTCCCTTCAAATAGACATGTGTGGTATCTTTTAAGTTTCTCCACACTTGTACCTATTTTTTCTCTTTCCCTACAAAGAACCTTGCCCAGTTCTTTGAACTTGATTTTCAGAATGAGCCTCCTAGAAGCCTCCAATTCTCCCCAGTTAATTACTGTCTTCTCTGTGCCATGTTTTTCCTTACCCATCTTAGTGGGCAATACTACATTGGGCCTTATGTTTGCATGTATATCTCTTCCACCAGACTTGAAATGCCATGAAGTCAAAAGCACTTGACTATTGATGTCTGTATCTTCAGAGCTTAGCATATTGCATATTGTTAAGCAAACTGAACAGTAAAATTAGTAATAAGTACATAGTAAGAGCAAATAAGTATTTGGGCAAGAAAGGATTCCTCCTAAACCATATGCGCATATTCCAAACTATCAATTCTATAATATTCCAAGTAGCATGCAGATAGAGTACAGAAATCCTCAAACAGCCAAAACCCCTTTCCCCTCTGAAATCTTGTTCCCTCTTTCGGAGAAACTGCTTAAATCTCTTCTAGATTCCATCCTTTCAGATATTTGATACTTGAATCTAATCTGTATATCTTTGCATCTAATATGTATATATTGAGAAAATATGTATTTTATCCCAAGAACCTTCGATCCCATAGAGACATTAGAAAGACCATAATTTGGCTGATACCTGTGAGCCGCTGTCTCTGTCTTCGCTTCTGAATCCACAAGAGGAGAGCAACGAGAAAGGCCGACAGAAGGAGGCCAAGGATCCCAAATACAACAAGGGATGAATGACCTAAGAGCAAGGAAGTATCACAAGAGATGAGAGTGTCTTAGCTAAAAGACCTAGATCCCGAGTTCCACCCTTCTCTGAAATACAGGATAGCCGAATTACATTTCAGATCCTCAGAACGACTTCTGACCTAAAGTCTCTTGACCAGAAAAGACTCTAAATAACACAGACAATTAGACCCAGGCTCATAAACCCCATGATGTACCTGTAGCTGTTGATGATCTCTGGGCCACGGTGATTTCTGTAGGAGAAAAGAGAAGACTCAATTCAGGGAGTAATATGTAGAACAAATATTTCTATTTCCCATGTGAGCCTTTGATGCCTCCCAACCAAGTAAAACTCCTTCCCGCCTAAAACCAGGGTCCCCTTGTCTTCATTCCTTCTGTACGGAGATCCGTATCAGTTATATGCTTTTCCTTGGTGAAGCCGACGTGCAACCGCAAATGGTTTCATCATTCCTTCGAATTGGAAACATCATGATTCTCTTCCTACTAGATCCCCTGTGTTGATGGGTCGTCTAGTCTTTGCACAGTGCACTTCTCTGCCCACCCCCTTCTTGCTGCCAGGGATTCCAAGCTCACTCCAGGCTCCTGGTACTCACCTGAGCACCTCACGGCAGCATCTTCTTTGTGCCCACAGTCACTGTGGCCCCAAACTCTGGCAGGACAATCCCACAAGGAAGACTCATTTCCTTTGCAGTTCACTTCATTGAGCCATATGGGCCCAGTCCCCTGACCACACGCTGCCTCTTTTAGTGCCTCTAAAGCTGGGCCACAGCCCAGCTGTCGACACACCACCTGCGCATCTTCGAGGTCCCAGGAGTCATCACACACCGTCCCCCAGGAACCTCCATGCCAGAGCTCCACCCGTCCAGAACAATTAGAGCTTCCTTCTTGCAGTCTTATCTTGTCTGAAAAGTCAAAGACACCTAGATCATTTCTGAAAACATAAAAACTTTGTAGAGCCACAGAGGAAAAGGGAGACTTGAAATTCTTTTTAAGTCTCTATTTTAATATTTTGCTTATTTAATGTGCATTTAAAAATATATTTTAACAAAACCTATCCTTTTTGAAAACATGCGTCCCCTTTCGGCAAATCAGGCATACTTCATACTGGACAGAAGGACACTCATGTGACTCAGGAAATGTGAAATGAACAAAATTAACATTACATAATGTTAATTTTTCCCAAGGAGAAAAGAGTTTAGGGGCGTGCCAGGCACATAAAAAAAAAAAACTCTTCCAGTTTCAGTAGATGGAGAATGGCAAAATACCTCAGGACCGATCTTTTTGACAGCTCCCCTTATATTAGTAGAGCAAGATAATATTTGAAATAAAAGTGGAAAGCGGAAGTAGACTGTTCAAGAGTCAAATAGTGAATTATATATTCTGTGCTCCTCATTCATTCTCAGAGAAAGCAACCGAATAAAACTTTCAAGAAGATCATGGCGCGTGTCATACTTTTTGGAAAAATAATCACTGATCCTGAATACCTACAGGCCAAATGAAATGCAACCAATTACACCACACAGGTAGAACCGGTACCAGAGGTTATTCACGCCTACTCAATGAGATCCGACGATGATACTGGGAATTAACAACGTAGAGTTTTCATCTTATCGCGAGAGATGATACTTGCCAGCACACGTGATCCAGGTCTCCTCTGAAGGGCTGGCCGGCCTCCGTTTCCATGGAGAAGACGGGCATTGCCATAACGTGTCCGGTCCTTTCGGACACTGAACGTTGTCCACCCAAATGTGCCTGGACGACTTGCCCAAAGGTGCAGGGCTGATGGTCCCTCTGTCCGCACAGCCCAGCTGTCTGCATACCACTGCCACCGTGGTGGCAGACATATCAGTGTTGCCAACGCTGCCCCAAGCGCCATTGTAAAAAACTTCCAGACGCCCTGCACAGGTGTCTTTGCTGGTTTCATCCATCAGTCTCAGAGACATGAACTCTGGGGTGAAATACAGAGTTAGTAGTTCCACGCTTTCTCTGAAGACTCAGAAGACTCCCTCCCTTTAAGGTGAGAATGGTTTTGAAAATACGTATGAAATGTCATTTACTAGTAATTCTTTAGTAACTTCTGGATGATTTAGTAGATTTTGGTAAAACAGAGTATTTTCTATACTAAATATGATACAGCTGTATATATAGCTTATGGTTTTTCTAGTATGGAGTTTTATACTTAAGGAACTCTTTAGAATGCCGCCAACGATTCTAAATTGATTTCTAACTCTTAATCAAGGGCTCAGAGACTTTTGTATCAGTTACATAGTTGGATTCGTCTCCCTAAATTACTGCAATTTTAGCCTGAAGACCTTATTTCATTAATTTTTTCGCAGCTCTCTTGACTGTTAAATTTTAGGGAGACACTCAGACACGACAGCCAACTTTGTGTACGCTGCCTTAAAGTGAAATATTTCCTTTTCTGACTCTTCACAGTTGGCCGTGTATGTCCTCTCCCAGGTTATGTCATTAAACGTATATAAGATTTTTCACTTCCCTAAATGAGTCATAGTTCTGTTTTCCCGAATATATTACAACCGACTCCATTTTTCTGCTCCGTGGTAGTTTCTAAAGCTTGCCATGTATACGCAATAAAGGCGGTGTCCTCTTATGATACTTTTTGTTCCTATGACTGGTAAATTTCATTGGTCTATCAAGAAAAATTACTTGGGTACGGTAATTATCTTTTGCTCTGTAGAATGTAGTGCTGGAGGTATTTCCCCCTGTCCCTTTTAATCTACTTCTTTAGATAGTGATACGAAGCTCCATGTATATTTATAAAAGAACTTCTAGATAATAGTTTTGTGGTCATGTTCATGATGGGCACGCTTATTTCTGTATTTTTCTCTTTCTGAGGCTATACTACCTTGTCCCTAAACCTGCTTTGGAGGCAATTCTCTCAGAAATCCCTCGCCACACTTTGCTCCCTTCCCCTAGTCCTTTCTTAGGTAATTGTGACCAGAGCTTATGTGCAGAACTTACCTGAACAGATAACACCTGCGTCCTCCTTATGCCTGCAGTTGTGCCGCCCCCAGCCGTGGGAACGGCATTGCCAAATATGAGACTCTTGTCCATTACAGTTCATCTCGTCCAGCAAGATGGGCCCCGTTCCTTCCCCAAAATAAGCAGAGCCAGTTGCATTAATGGCCACTCCGCAGCCCAGCTGTTTGCACACCACGTGGGCATCACTCAGGTCCCAGCTGTCATCACAGATGGTGCCCCAGGAGCCCTCGTGGTAGATCTCTATTCTCCCGGCACAGCGACCGCCTCCATTTACCAGGCGAAGTTGACCACTCCCTGGAAGGAGAAAATAAAATATTAAGAAAACACATTCTTAAGGATGGAGATCATTTTTATAGATTGGTCCCTGATTCTCACCTATGCAAGGAACAGCACTTGGTTCTGGAATGGTAGATCTCGTTGGGTCTGGAGATGATGAATTGCACGGGGAGAGTGTCTGACTCTGATTTCCTGCAAACACCAAACTGCTCAGTCAAACAAGATACAAAAAGTTAGGTGAGGAAAGGAGGGGATAGATGAGCTGAGAACAAACAGGAAGGTGATGGGTCAACCAGGGTGGGAAGGCACTGGGTGCTTTGCAAAGAGCCAGCACATGGTAAGCACTAGATAATTGTGAGGTCTGTGAAAATTAAGTTTACTTTCCCTCTAAAAAGACACAGGAGAGGGGTGCCTGGCTGTCTCAGTCGGTTAGACATCCAGCTTCGGCTCAGGTCATGTTCTCACAGTCTGTGAGTCTGGGCCCCGCATCAGGCTCTGTGCCGACAGCTCAGAGCCTGGAACCTGCTTCTGATTCTGTGTCTCCCTCTCTCTCTACCCCTTCCCTGCTTGTGATCTGTCTCTCTCTCTAGCTCTCTCTCTCTCAAAAATAAAATAAAAACATACAAAACATTTTTTTTAAGACACAGGAGATTAATATTCTGGCACACCTCTCATGACCCCTTGGAACAGACCATGGCCTGTTATTTTTTGTTCCTTTTCCCTATAGGTACCCCCATTCCCAAAGCACACCGCCATGGGAAAGGCTCCTCACTGGCTGTCCTTCATCCTCTTACCGGAGCAGATGACCGAGGCCAGTTGCCCAGCAGAACAGAGCGATGCCCCCAGCGCTGTTACAGGGCAATCTCCCATGTGCTGCTCAGTCCCCGTGCAGTGAAACATGTGTCTCCAGATCTGGCCACTTCCTTTCCCAAAATGTGCTCCTTTCGGGATGGAAAGGGCAACTCCGCATTTGAGCTGCTGGCAAAAAACGTGAGCATCTTCCATGTCCCAGTGGGAGTTGCAGAGGGATCCCCAGGTCCCCAGTATCTTGAGCTCCACTCTTCCCTCACATGGGGACTTGCCGTTCACCAAGCGGATCTCCGTGTATCCTGGAAGGAGACAGGGCTTTTAAAAAGATGTCTGTGACGACCTCATCCCACCCTCTTGGCAGTATGGGAACAAACTGAACACGTTCTCTGGGTCTCACTTGAGCAGACGACTCCCACGTCCCTGCTGTGGCTACAAGTCCCGTCCGGACGGGAGGCTACTGAGCAGAGTGACAGATGGGACTCGTGTCCCTCACACTGGAATTCCTCGGCCCAGATCTGTCCGTTGCCTTCTCCAAAGTGAGCTCCCCCTAAGATAGAGGTGACTGTGCCACACTGTAACTCTCTGCACAGCACACTGGCAGCTTCCAGAGAGAAGTCGGAATCACAGACGGTGCCCCATGTGTCGCCATGTTTCACTTCCACACGACCGGAGCAGGGAATATCCCCTCCAACTAGTCTGGGTTCCCTGTGGGCTGAAAAATAACAATATTTCGGTGAGAAATGACATGACTCCCAGATGGTCCTTCATGATGGGGGTGGAAAAGGGAGGCCAGGGTGTTTCATGATAATCCACACTCGTTCCCCTTGGCTTTTCTGCCTGCAGTTGGGCACAGCAAATCCTAGATCACCCCATTCCTCATTGGACCAATGCATCTGAGAGAATTTTTAGAACTTTGTCTCTTGGAATCAACCATTCCCAGAAGCATGATAGCTCTTTCCTTTCAATATTTTGGGTACATTATTCATAACACTGGAGGCCATAGATACCGTGTATCTTCTTTTTATATTTTTAGTGCTATTCTCAATTCTCTCCCCCCTGCAGTCTGGTGTTGGCTGGATCTTTTTGAATGGTTCTATATAAAGTGTTGCAACACACTTCCAGTTTTCAAACCGGTGGTGGAATTTCTTCTTCCCTTTGTTGTATATTACACTTGACCTACGAGATACTCCATTCTCCTCTTTTCTCCTCTTTCCTGTCTGACATGCTTTATCGGAACCTCAGAACCTTTCATGCATTCCCTGACCAAGGTTCTATCCTCGACTGTCTCACCTTCTCTTAACTGCCAATAAACAGGTTTTCATCTATATGTTTCTCTTTAAATTTATATTCATAAACATATCTTCTTGGACATCAGAATATAATGTGTTCAAAATTGAATGAATTATGGTGCTCACAGGACAATAGTATTCTTGGTTCAATTAATGCTATTCAGACCAAATTAGAATCACTGAAAGGGCGCCTGGGTGGCTCCGTTGGTTAAGCGTCTGACTTTTAATCAGGTCATGATCTCATGGTTCATGAGTTCAAGCCCAGTGTCGAGCCTGCTTGGGATTCTCTGTCTGCCTCTCTCTCTCTGCCCCTCCCCGCTCACTCACTCTCTCAAAGTAAATAAATAAAACTTAAAAAAAAAAAAAGAATCACTTAAAATCCCACTGCCTCTTTATCTCATTGATCTCATAATTGTGATAGTATTGAACATTAAGTGAGAGCCTGTTTTATATATAGCACTTTACTAAGTACTGAACAAACACCATTCCATATGATCTTTAAGGATTAATCCTTAAGGGGATAATTATTAATATCATCCCATTACAGACAATGTAACTGAAACAGAGAGGTGTATTAATTTGCGACGGTCACATAATGAGTCAGTGAAGGGCCAGGATTTGCAGCCAGGCAGTATGTTTCGGAGCCTAGAATCTGGACCCTCGCAGTACACTGCACACATGGAAAATCACGGAGGTCTGTTGGTCCTCCTTATCTGTTGCTACTACTTTAACGTAATTTGTCATCATGTCATGTACACGTTGGCAATGGCTTCGTAAGTAACCGGCTTGTTTCTGAGCCCTCTTTCTAAAATACTTACGCCATGATCAGACGTGTCATCACATTTCAAGTATTTTCACCCAATTTCTTTGTCTTCAAGGCAATTCAATGTTTCTTTACTATTTATACAATAATTTATCCTCTAAACAAATAGTATTCAGTACCTACAATGTTTTAGGCATTTGTGTGGGCTGAAAAGTCTGCCACACCTCAGTCCACCAGTGAAAATAGATACCACTCCTAGTAGTCATAACCATAGCAGTTAACATGTAGTGATCATTTCCTGGGTAATTCCTGTGGAGTAGGTATCATTAATTACTCTCACTTTTCTTTTGAGGAAATTGAAGCACTGAGAGCTTTGGTAGATTGTCTAAAGTCACCCATCCATTAAAATTAAAGAGAGATGATAAATGTTAGTTTCTGAGCAACGTTAACCTTAAAGAAATCTGGCCATGCCATGCTTCTGTGCCTCTGCAGAAAATTTCTATTTATATTTCCCAGCCTATGTACCTGGGGAAAAGCTATTCCTTTTCAAGGCTGCTCCATTCTTCTTGATTGCCCTCTCCCCCCAAGAACACACAGTTTAGCAGAAGGTAGACATGTTCCTATAATGAAGAGTCCAAAACTAAAAATCTACATCAGCACCAAACTAGCAAATGAAGGTGTCATCAGCTCTGTCTGGGGCTTTGTAGGAAAACTGGAGAGTGCCATAAATCAGAACTGGGCTTTGAAATAAAAAGATATGGAATTTGCCAAGTAAACAATGAGTGAATCTACATCTAAAGGTCATGGAAGAGCATGGCGTAATTAGGAATTATGAATAAGTCAGTATGAATGGGATTTAAAACATAAAGAAAAGATACACCAGAAATTAAGGTAAAGAAATGGAGCTCAGATTTTAAGGATACTCTCTGCCAAGTGGAAGAGTCCAATCATCAAGGTAAGTAAGTTTCTTTCAGCACCCTCAAAGACCATTTAAATTATTTGGGACATACAAAATATTCCCTTTAACTTATTTTTTAAAGATAGCAAGTGCATTCGAAATTGAACCTTCTAAAGGGCCTCCTTCTTTTAGAAATACCCGCTGTCAAAGATCACTAATTCTTGTGACCCCTTGACATCACTCTCAGCCTGACGCGGATGTCCTATCAGCACTCGCTGATTTCCTAAAATGTTTCAGATCTGACTATATTCTGTACTGTAGCAGTATATAACACCCCAGCCTGTTAAAATTTCACTGCATATCCATTAAATCTCTACAAAGTAAGTTTCTATCTCAGTGTGAGTGGAAGGATACGTTGCTTTCTAAACAAAGCTCCAGGTTTAAAGCAAATAATGCTTCTCCACCACAAATAATGGAAGACTCTTGAGTTGAGCCCTTCATTTCTTCTTGTTAAATCATTACCTGAGCATGAAATTCCTCTAAGATATCATTAGCTAGTATTCATTTGATCCCATTCCACTTTTGGACAGACCCGAACCTTTACATAAAATCAGTTGCCTAGATTGAGCCTAATTCAGCTTTCTTACAACCTCTTGCCCTCTCATCTGGATCCATCTAGAACAAAATAAAATAACGGCCAGTGCAAAAACGAACCAAAAAATGAAATGAAACCTAACAAATTTCTCTTTCACGGTGAAAACTTGCTAAGCACTTGAAAACAAGTCCTTTCTATAAATATCTTCTTGTTTCCTTTTCCCTAAAGTTTTGAACCCTGGGCAAAGGGAAATTCTTCCGTGCTGAAGTGACTTGGAGATACCCTTCTAGCTTTTTTTTTTTTCTTTCCATAAATCTGTTAGTAACACATTAATCTACACCATCATTTATCTGTGTACAAGGTTAGAATATTCAAGATTTACTTCTAAAGAGATTTCTTTCCTGCTAAACCTGGGATTGCATTTTAACATAAAAGCCAATGATTGGATTTCTGTGCCTGGATTTAGTTTCTTTGATCAATAATTTAAACTTTCCCCCAGCATAAGTAACTGAATCTGTATTCAAAGGAAGACACGAAGAACAACTCTAAGAAAGAATTTGGGGCCCCTGGGTGGCTCAGTCAGTTAAGTATTCAACTTTGGCTCAGGTCATGATCTCACCGTTCGTGGGTTCAAGCCTCGCGTCAGGCTCTGTGCTGACAGCTCAAAGCCTGGAACCTGCTTCAGGTTCTGTGTCTTCCTCTTTCCCCACCCCTCCCCTGCTCGTACTTTGTCTCTCTCTCTCAAAAA
Organism: Paguma larvata; assembly: GCA_030068075.1. Classification (NCBI taxonomy): domain Eukaryota; kingdom Metazoa; phylum Chordata; class Mammalia; order Carnivora; family Viverridae; genus Paguma; species Paguma larvata. The sequence continues at coordinate 96,281,707 of CM057828.1, read as the reverse complement.
TAAATAAAAATATATATATAAAAAAGAAAGACTTCCATTTGTGTGGTAATAGATAAAATATACAATAAGATTTAAAGAAGCATTAATACATTTTTATCTTTTATTCCTTTCCAGACTCTGAAGAAGTATAAATCACTCTAGTATCAAAACTATTTCTCAAACCTTAGTAAAATACAGCACATACACAGCTGTCACAGACAAAATGTTTAGGATTCAAAGTAATTTTGTAGCAAAACTTCTTAGACCTGTTTGTGACTCCTTTGTCTAAACTGCGCATCAGAGATAAATTGTTGCTTTATCTTTCTAGTCTTTCCCACTCTGTTGACTTCGTTGGCCCTTTTCAGCCCTAAAGCCCTGTGCTCTACGAAACTAAGAATTCTTAAGAATTTAAAAGGATAATGGAATTTGTAGTTTGAATTTGACAGGCAGGGAGATAGTATTCGATTTTCCCTCTGGAAATCTTCTGGAAGTTTCAAGAAATCAAGACCCAGAATTACAAATTCTATTTCTGGCAAAACAAGAAGAGAGCTAAGGACCTATGCCCACAAGTCAGTAGAAGAGGTTCCACAAGCCACATAATGATAACAAAAGAGTTTACGAAAGAGAGAGAGCAGAGAACGCAGCTGGCACTGAACAAAAAAAAAAAAAAAAAAAAAGTTCTGTAAACAAAGAGGTCTACCTCCCACTGCAAATGTAAGCTATTCAGGATTTTTAGCATGTGCAGTTGCATAGAATCCTAACTAATTCAGGATACCTTACCATAAGTGAGGTATGTTTTGGATGCAGTTGAATGGAATGGATGGACAGAATATATAATAACCCAGATACTATAGGCTGGAAAGCTAATATCTTGTTATCCTGGGGAAGAGATTTGGACAAATGTCACCTTGAAAAGAAAACTACATCCTCGCTGGAGCTGAAAAATCAGAGAATGTAATCAGAGAACAAAAAAAAAAAACAAAGAAAATCAGAAGGTTGGCACGACATAAATCCTCCTTGCCGCTTTCAGCATTCACAAGAGAGAGACGAACTCAAGACTCGATGTAGGCAGACTGCAAGAAAAAATAGAAGGAAAAATACCAATTTTGTGAGGGAGGCATGGTCTCCCTGCAGCTACTATGCATAATTAATTGAGAGACCTATCGTTTGGAACTTGCAAGACTGGGGAAAAAAAAAAACCCACCGCTAAGTATCCTGTCCCCTAAACTGAGGTGGTGATAAAACTGTAGGTTTGGCAGAAAACAGAATTAATGGGGCGCCTGAGTGGCTCAGTCAGTTAAGCATCTGACTTTGGCTCATGTCATGAGCTCCCAGTCCATGAGTTTGAGCCCCATGTCAGGCTCTGTGCGGACAGCTCAGAGCCTGGAGCTTGCTTCGGATTCTGTGTCTCCCTCTCTCTCTGCCCCTCCCCTGCTCAGTCTCTGTCTCTCTCTCTCAAAAATAAATAAAAATTAAAAAAATAATAAAATAGAATTGATGCTCCACATACATAGACAATGAACCTATCAGCGAAGATAGGATTTAGGTCTTGCTTTTCCTCTCAGATCCCTGGCTTCAAATGACCTTCGGGCAATGGAAATCAAGGGGGAGGGGCTGCTCACAGCATAGTTCAAAGCTTATAAATATATTCCTTGACTGTGGTTACTTTCACGTAGCACTAGATGAAAGAAAACAGACTAGAAGCATACTAAGTTCCAGTAGAGTTGTTTCCCGGACTTTGAGGACAGCTGACCTCCATGAATGATAACTCAACCCTTAAAGCAATCCAAGGGTCCCTGAACCAATATCAGCAGAAAGTAGATTGTGAACGGTGTGTAGCCTTCAAACCGCACTCGGCCATGACCGTGGAGAGCTCTCAGTAGGAGGAACTGCCCGGAGAAGAGGACCTGGGCCCAGGAAGGACAATGGACAAAGGACAACTTCTCAGAGGGCAGAGCCTAGCCTATGAGATTCGCTTACCAGGGAACTCACTTGGTTGCAGACCAACTCATTATTCTTGACCAGTAGGGTTTGATATTTATTGCAGCAAAACAACTCTAGCTACTTCTTGGTGACCACAGAATCACTCAAACAGCCTTAAACTGTTTACCTATTTGACTTATTTTAATTTTTTAAATGTTTATTTAATTTTGAGAGGCAGAGGGAAGGGGCAGAGAGAGAGGGAGACACAGAATGCTGTCAGCACAGAGCCCAACATGAGGCTCAAACCCACTGACCTCAAGATAATGACCTGATGCAAAGTCAGATGCCACTCAGGTGCCTCTTATTTGACTCATTTAGTAAACTTTTCTTTAGCCACTCTTATTTGGCTTTCTTTTTGTTGCTGCTGAACTTAATCTTAACTAATATAAAATAAAATTAATAGGAAAATATTTAGAAGAAAATTATGAGGAGCGCCTGGTGGCTCAGTCAGTTATGTGTCCAATGCTTGGTTTTGGCTCAGGACATGATCTCATGATTCGTGAGGTCAAGTCCCACATCCAGTTCTGTGCTGGCAGTGGGAGCTTGCTTGGGATTCTCTCTCTCTCTTTCTCTCTCTCTCTTTCTCTCTTTCTCCCTCTCTTTCCCTCTCTCAAAATAAATGAATAAACTTAAAAAAAATAAATAGAAGAAAATAATCAGACATACAAGTATGCTTACACACGCTCAAACGCAGGCAGAGTCCTCCCCCAAAAAGTTATATAAAGAAATATAGTTCACAGTTAGTTGTAGCATAATGCATGATGACAATAAATATTATGTATACATAATACGACAACATAACGCATAACACGACTAATGTTTAAGACAAATATATCTCTCATCTCTAAAAAGTAATCCAATCAGAGTTCTTTTGAAAATAAATCCTAATTCTATGATGGGTACAGGTGATGCAGCTAGAACAAAATGATTCATAAAGGTTGAAAATAAATAAAGCAATAGTTGTGATATTAATACCAGACAAGTTTGACTCGGGACAAAAATGTTTCAACCATAGAAAAGGGGAGGGGTGCCTGGGTGGCTCAGTCGGTGAAGTGTTCGACTTGGGCTCAGGTCACGATCTCATGGTTCGTGAGTTCGAGCCCCACCACCTTGGGCTCTGTGTTGACAGCTCAGAGCCTGCTTCAGATTCTGTGTCTCCCTCACTCTCTAACCCTTCCTCATTTATGCTTTGTCTCTGTCTCTCAAAAGTGAATAAACACTACAAAAAATTTAAAAAAAAGAAAAGGGGAAACTTTATAATACTAAAAAGAATAATTCACAATGATCACACAACAGTCATAGGAAGATCTATGTCCCAGATTCATAGAGCATAAATTCATCAAGTATATGATACAGTCACTGGTATACTCAGTGAAAAACCTATAACCTCACAAAGTTATATTAATAACTAGGAAAAAAATCAACATTAGTTAAGCTCTGGACTCAAGAAGTTAAGTTAGTAGGAAATCAGAAAGGAGTTAATAGAAAGAAAAGCAAATTATAATGAATTAGGAAACAAAAATAGTATTAATCTTAAAAAATTCCAAATGTTAGTTCATTAAAAAAAGCTAAATAAGCCACGTCATTTTATCTAATAAAAGAAAAGCATAAATAAAATCATACAATAATCAATGATCAGAAGAGAAATGTCCTGAATAGAGAAGTAATTTCAGAAAGGTCTTGAAATATCGATACAAAATTATGGTCAAAATGCTTTACTAAGTGAATACTAAGGTACAGACCAATTTACATAATATGTCACCATTTGAACAACAAAATGGGGTGAAACTTATACACAGATTTGTTTGTATTTACATAAAATGTCTCCTAACAAATACATAAATTCCCAACCACGTAAATTGTCTGTGAAGAGTGGAATTGAACAGCTGGGGATAGCGTTGGGGAAGAACTTACCCTTTAATTTTGAAGTGTAAACCATGTGAGTATATATTCCAATTAAGAAATCTTTAAAAACATTCTTTTAATGTTTTTTTTCCTTGAGAGACACAGAGCATGAGTGGGGGAGGGGCAGACAGCGAGAGAGACACAGAATCTGAAACAGGCTTTAGGCTCTGAGCAGTCAGCACAGAGCCGGACACGGGGCTGGAACTTGAACTCGTGAACTGTGAGGTCATGATCTGACCCAAAGTGGGACACTTGACCAACTGAGCCACCCAGGCGCCCCATAGAAATCTTTTTTAAAAAATGAAAAGAAGAATGATTGAAAAGTAGACATATATCTTCAAATTTGTATCTTAAAAAATTGTCTTTTTTCAATCAGAGGATAATTTCTATGTAACTAGAGGTAGACACAATTTGTAGCATCAGGGAATGTACCCATGGGCACAATTGGTTAGGGTGTATCTGGAGTAACGCCATTGGTTAGTGGACATACGGCACTGTGTGACTTGATCTTCGTGTGTTTAATGGTTTCGCTCTTACATTGCTGTCTCTCAAGTCTTTCTTTTACCACATCCACAATGTTACCTTACAGTTGTTTTTTAAAAATTTCTTTTAACGTTTATTTATTTTTGAGAGACATAGAGACAGAGTATGAGCAGGGGAAGGGCAGAGAGAGAGAGGGAGACACAGAATCCAAAGCAGGCTCCAGGCTCCGAGTTGTCAGCACAGAGCCTGACGCAGGGCTTGAACTCACAGACTGTGAGATCATGACCTCATGACCTGAGCCCAAGTCTGCCGCTTAACCAACTGAGCCACCCAGGCGTCCCACCTTACAGTTGTTAAAAAGGCATCCCTTTTCAACAATGTTAGCATTTGTATAAATGTGATTAGCATAAAATACTAGAGATTATCCATAAGCCTGGCCAACTCACAGCTCACTCTGGAACTTTTAAAAAGAGGTTGCAGTGAAACACACAAAAATATTAGGAAAGAAGAATGTTCTTTCATAGAAAGATAGAGCCTAAGTTCCAGTCATGCCGCTTTATCCCACATATTTTTAAAATCATTTAGTGACATTCTCAGGAAAGACATATTTAAGGTCTATCTTAAAAAGTTTAATCCTTCTTAATCTTTCATACTTCTACAGATTTAAAAATGACTCAATTGTTTTGTTTTGTTTCTTAACAAACAAGCAAAGGGAAAAGAAGAGGGAGAGAGGGAAACCAAGAAACAGACTCTTGACTATAGGGAACAAATTGATGGTTACCAGAGGGGAGGTGGGCAGGGGGATGGGTTAAATGGGTGATGGGTATTAAGGAGGGCACTTGCTGGGATGAGCACCAGCTATTGTATGTAAGTATTTTTTTTAATGTTTTTACTTATTTTTGAAAGAGAGAGACAGAGACAGAGACTGAGCATGAGCCGGGGAGGGGTAGAAAGAGAGGGAGACACAGAATCAGAATCAGGCTCCAGGTTCTGAGCCTGTCAGCACAGAACCCGACACAGGACTTGAACTTGAACTCGTGAACTGTGAGATCATGACCTGAGCCAAAGTCGGACGCTTAACCGACTGAGCCAGGCACCCCTGTAGGTAAGTATTGAATCACTAATTTGCACATCTGAAACTAATATTACACTGTATGTTAACTAACTGGAATTTAGATAAAAACAAATGCAAAAAAAAAAAAAAAGAAACAAAAAGAAAAATCACTCGAAAGCCAAAGTGAACAAAGAGCAAACACAAAAATAAAACAACTCCTATGATCAAGGTACAAAATGAATTAGAAGTTTTTCTGAAACTCACACCATGGGATAGATATTTTCTGGCTTCTTGAGTGAGATCTAGTCATAGGGACCAATGGTTCTCATCAGTTTCAAGGATGTTACTGGAAATTTACACTCTTGGAATTCGAGTTCATAATACTGTTGATAGAAAGTCTTACCTGAGCAAGTAACTTTAGCTTCATCATAGTGATCACAGCTAAGTCCACCCCACTGCCAATTCTTACAGTCCCAGAGAGAAGTTTCATTTCCACCACAGCTGCCTAAAAACAGCCATGTCGCTGTTGCCTTGGTTTTGGAAAAACTTTGATAGGATGTTTTGAGAGCAGGTCCACATCCCAGCTGCCTGCAAACCACATCAGCTTCTTTCAGTCCCCAGCTCCTGTCGCACACTTTCCCTACCAGTTTCTGAATTTCCACCTCCACTGTCCCAGCACAGCGGCTGCCTCCACCTACAAGTCTCAGCTCGAGATCTGATCCATCTGTAAAAGAAACACAAGCTTAGTCTGCAGATACACGTGGAGGTTAGTTCCCAAAGCATGCATTCTTTATCTTGCTCCTTCCCAGATACTGAGGCACTTGGAAATTATGGCTTAACCATCTCCTGACTTTTTTTAACAGCCAGTAGAGGCCATGACTTTGGTGAAAAACAGGATTATAGGTTCAAGGTTTAAGAAAAAATGTCAATGGGGGTGCCTGGGTGGCTCTGTCAGTTGAGTGTCCGACTTTGGCTCAGGTCATGATCTCAGTTTGTGAGTCTGAGCTCTGCATCGGCGGACACTGTGATGTCAACATAGAGCCTGCTTTGGATCTTCTGTCCCCCTCTTTCTCTGCCCCTCTCCAGCTTGTTCTCTCTCTCTCTTCTCACTCTCTTTCTCTCTCTAAATAAGTAAACTTAAAAAAATTGTCAATGGCTGCAAGTCAGAGATATTTTAAAAACACATAACATTTTGTGTCTCGGAGCTCCAGGTAGATTTAGAATCTGAAATGTGGTCCCTAAGAACAGCCTGAATAATTACTGCAGAAAATAGTCAGACAACCCTCCAAACTAGCCAAATAAAGAATATGTTTAAGATTCCTCATGACTATAAAAGAAGGGACAAAGAAATTAGTAGATATTTCTATCTCTCACATCTCATACCCAGTCCTACTCCTAAAGAACACAGGTCCTTCCTCCTCTGTTCTTCTTTCAACTTACCAGAACATGTCACACCAGCATCTTCATTATGATTGCAATAATGCTTTCCCCATTCATGGTGTCTGCACTGCCAGAGCTCAGACTCGTGTCCGTGGCAGGAAACACTGTCAAGCCAAATGTGTCCACTTCCTTCACTGGCATTAACTCGGCCAATGGCAGTGATGGCAGTTGGGCATCCCAGGTGCTTGCATGCCACAGCAGCATCATTGCTGTCCCAGCCATCATCACACACTGTCCCCCATTCTCCTTGGAATCTCACTTCTAATCTTCCTGAACATTCAGTGACTCCATCCACCAGTCTCAGGCTCAGATCCGCTCCGTCTGTAAGAGGGACACAAAACAAATCAGTGATAAAGAAACAAGAAGTAGCGGGAAATATAGTGGCAGCAGAGAGTGATATAATACCACTGGAAATCACTGAATGTGGAGAAGGAGTGCCTTAGGCGAGAAGACAGGACTTTTCAGAATGGCCACTATCAAAAAGACAAGAAGAAACAAGTGTTGGCGAGGATGTGGAGAAAAGGGAACTCTTGTGCACTGTTGGTGGGAATGCAAACTGGTCCACTGTGGAAAACAGTATGGAGGCTCCTCAAACAACAAAAAGAACCACCCCATAATCCAGTAATTGTACTACTAGGTATTAACCCCCAAAATACAAAAACACTAATTCAAAAGTATACATGCACCCCTATGTTTATTGCAGTATTATTTATGATTGCCAAATGATGGAAGCAGCCCAAGTGTCCATTGATGGACGAATGGATAAAGAAGATGTGGTATATATATATTGGGGTGCTTGGGTAGCTCAGTAAGTTAAGTGTCAACTTTGACTCAGGTCATGATCTCACAGTTCATGGGTCTGAGACCTGAATCTGGCTCTGCACTGACAGCTGGAGCCTGGAGCCTGTTGGAGATTCTGTGTCTCTCCCTCTCTCATTCTGTCCACCACTGCATGTGTCCTCCTTCTCTCTCTCTCAAAAATAAATAAATAAACATTAAAAAAGACGTGGTGTATATCTACAGTGGAATATTACTCAGTCATAAAAAGGAATGAGATCTTGCCATTTGTGACAACATGGATGGACCAAGAGGGCGTTATGTTAAGTGCATAAGTCAGACAGAGAAAGGCAATTGTTGTATGATTTCATTTACATGTGGGATCCAAAAAACAAGTGAACACAGAGAATCTTAACTATAGAGAACAAGCTGGTGGTTGCCAAAAGTGAGGTGGGTGTGGGGATAAAGGCAATTAAGAGGTACCAACTTCTAGTTATAAAATAAATAAGTCAGCAAGATCAAAAGTATGGCACAGGGAATACAGTCGAAAACACTGTAATAACTCTGCATGGTGACAGAGGGTAACTACACTTATTGTGGTGAGCAGTGAGTAATTTATAGAATTGCTGAACCAACCAATATAATGTATACCTGAAACTAACATAACATTTATGTCAATGATGCTTCAATATTAATTTAAAAAAAAAGAAGACAGAACTTTTTAGTACAGAGAGCATATACTTAAGAAACAGGAGATCTAGGGGCTAAATTTTATCTAGAGATTTGTTTGTTTGACCATCACAGAGTTTTTATTGGAATTGTTTGTTAAGTATATATTTGCATGTGTTTAGGTGGTACCCACCACCCCTGTATGCCTCAGCACTCACCACTGACTTTTGCCTCAGACTGCAGTACCTACCTCTACTACCTGTGTGTCATGTGCCTGGTCCCTTTGGGACCAGTTCCTTAGTCCAAAAGTGAGCAAACAGAAACGGGACCTCATCATGACTACTTTCACCTTCCCGTCAATCAATTGTCCTCAAAGAACAGAACCTGATTCTGAGCAGTATCTTAAAATAAACAAGTTGCCCTTTTCCTCTGGTGGTTTTAGCGGTTGCCACCATAATGCTGTTGATTGTGATTCCTCAGCATTGAGAAGAAATGTACTGGTCTGGGACCTAGAAGGACTTTGGGGGGGGTAAACGGTAATGGAAGGTACCCGTTGTGCTAAGAAAGAAAAAGCCATGGGAATGAAAACTAGTGCCACTCTGGAAAACAATATGGAAGTTCCTCAAAAAATTAAAAATAGAACTACCCTACGACCCAGCAATTGCACTACTAGGTATTTATCCAAGGGATACACGTGTGCTGTTTTGAAGGGGCACATGCACCCCAAAGTTTATAGCAGCACTATCAACAATAGCCAAAGTAAGGAAAGAGCCCAAATGTCCATCGATGGATGAATGGATAAAGAAGATGTGGTATATACATACAATGGAGTATTACTCGGCAATCAAAAAGGATGAAATATTGTCATTTGCAACTACATGGATGGAAGTAGAGAGTATTATGCCAAGTGAAATTAGTCAGTCGGAGAAAGACAAATATATGACTTTACTCATACGAGGATTTTAAAATACAAAACAGATGAACATAAGGGAAGGGAAGCAAAACTAATATAAAAATAGGGAGGGGGACAAAACACAAGAGATTCTTAAATATAGAGAAAAAATAGAGGGTTGCTGGAGAGGTTGTTGGAAGGGGGATGGGCTAAATGGGTAAGGGGCATTAAGGAATCTACTCCTGAAATCATTGTTGCACCATACGCTAACTAACTTGGATGTAAACTAAAAAATAAACAAGTTATTAATTAAAAAATTAAATTAAATGAAAAAATAAGAAAGAAAAAGGCAAAACCCCCATGGCATTGGTTCAGCGTTTGAATCCAGCCATGCATGAAGCCAACTATACCGCGTGGATTCCCCAGTTTCCTGAGTCAGTATTCTCTTTCCTTAAAGTTAGTTTGAATCAAGTTTCCCTATTTGAAAAAAAAAAAAAAAGCGGAGGAGGGGGGATCTGGTGAATACAGGGACATCTTCACTGTGTTATATTTTCTAAATGTTCTCTGGGGTTCAAGACCTACTAGGTCCGCTTCCAGATAGGAACTCAAGTGACAGAAAGAGAGTGTCGTCCCTGTACACACAAACCCACTGTTGCTGTGCCCTGAGCAAGCATGCGACACGAAATCCTCCAGAGAGATACAGAGCCTGTTCGTACCACAGCACTAGCATTAAGGAGGTCTTAATAGAAAACCTAATTATTTTCTGTCTTTTGATTCTGTGAATTCGAATTAATATTTTGGGAAGGGGTGAGTTTTAATATGGCTAAACCCTTTGCAGGTAGAGGACAATAAGGGGTGTGATTTGTTTTCAAAATTCATCCACGAAGCACAATTGCTAGGTAAGCTGTTTTTTCCTTAATTCTTTTTTTTTTTTTTAGAGGGGTGCGGGGAAGAGGAGGGATGATTGAATTATTCTCTAAACACCTCCTTCTATCTTCATGTCTTCCTGTTCATCCTTCCTCACTAACGTAGGGACCCTCATTTCAACTGTGGTAAAAACTCCACAGGTATCAGATCAGGAACCTGAAATAACGTAATAAAGTGATCAAGGAAGCAGGCTTCGTTATGGTTTTAAGAGTTCAAACTTTTGAGACTCTCACCCCCCTTTCTTTTGTCCTCTCATGAAGAACAGAACAAAGCCGGATCAGTCCTTACCTAAGCAAATCACTCCAACATCCTCAGAGTGATCACAGTTATGCTTTCCCCATCCTTCGTGCTTACAGTTCCAAAGAGCTGACTCATTTCCACTGCATACGAGATCATCAAACCAGATTGGTCCAGAACCTTCTCCAAAACTAGCTGAACCAGAAAAACTGACAGCACTTCCACAATCAAGTTGTTTACAAATCACGGAAGCATGATCTATGTTGAAGTTATCATCACACACTGTTCCCCACTGTCCTTGGAACTTGACCTCTACTCTTCCAGAACACTTGTTTGCTCCATTCATCAGCTTCATCTCCAAATTGGATCCATCTGGAACAGAGAAAAGAACCAGAGTTCAGAAGGGATTTCAGGAAATGAGCTTCCTCTGGACACTTGAGATTCGAAGTGGTCCTTAAAAACGGGGTCTCATTTGGAATGTTGCCCATCTTTACATAGTGGGGAATTTTAATCTTTTAAACACCAACCAACAACTAGGATTTTCATCTGTACCTACTTACCAAGCATGATGTTTTACGGATTAAAATTTGCTTTTTGTTTTGTTTTGTTTCCTTCCATGATTAAGACAAAACAAACAGTCTTTCATGTAGAAATAGATAAATTTGATTCAAAGCACCTATTTAAGAAACTAGAAAAAAATTAAATTGGTCCATACAATGAAGGAGCAAAAAATGGCCAACTCGTCATTTGTTGAACATTTAAAATCTTCATTTTAACCTTGCTTTATCACAAACAATTTAGAGCATGAAGAATCGTCTGAAGTCAAATGCAGAATTAGAAACAGGAAAAAGCAAAAAATAAAAATGCATAAATGCATAAATGCAGAAGCAACCTGTGGTGTACCAAATTAATAATAATTGGGGAAAAATTAATCAAAATAATTCATTTCCTACCAATATCCTGTTTGAATCAAAGCTTTTTTTACCCCCTTCCCCGATTCATCTGGTACCATTTTTAGCAAAGAACAGCTTTCTCATAAAGAAAATCCTCTCTATACACTCTTCCCTAGATTTTCCCAGGAAACTAAAATACCCAAGAAGAGGAGATTTGGGATGAAATTTGGGGACATCCGAAAAACAAAGTATGTGCTTAAACGAAATGTTTAGAAGTGCTTTTTTTTTTGGAGAAAGTAACCCACTTTTAAAAGCTCTAAATACCAGGCAAAGATCTCTACTTATGAGATTTTTTTTATCCTGGACAATTTATAACAAGAAAAATAATAATAGACAATTAAAATAGGCATGTAGTGTCCCCAGTGTATCACATAGGCTGCCTTCTTTAGTCTTCACAACACTGGGCATCATATATTATTTTCACTATCCCTACTTCACAGATTCTCAATTTGTCTAATTGTCACAGGAAAGAAACAAAACAGAAAGCAAATTTTAATCTGTAAAACATCGTCCTTGGCAAGTAGGTGTAGATGAAAATCCTAGTAGCTAGTGGTCTTTAAAAGAAGAAAATCCCCCACTATGTAAAGATCCTAATTCCCCATTATCCCTACTTTGCACATTCTCAATTTGTCTAATTGTCACAGGATCATACACCCAGAAAACAGTAGAGCTAGGATGTGAAAAGAAAAGGCAGTCTAACACCAGCATTTATTCTCTGGACTGTTATACTCTACCGTCTCTATTGTAATAACAGCAAAATCTCTCAAGAGATAGAAGGTCTGAGGATTGAGCATTGGTCAGGGGAGGGAAATCACAGAAATACAGGTTCTGAAACCTCGTGAAACTAGGGAGTCGTCGAGTGGCTAGGCATGCACCAGTTAGCGCTTTAGCTGTACAAACTTCAAAAAGCGAATTTGGTGAATTCTGTACTTCAGTATAAAAGACAGAAAACAAGAGTTAAAAGTGCTGCACTGATGTGTTAGCCTAAACACTCAGCTCTGTAAGACTGCAATATAGTGAGAGCCCGGCAAGGTTTCTTAGGATTTTTAACTTTGCTGTAGATGCTTGATGTAGATGTTACTATTGTTATTCCCTATCTTTCCCCTATGATGAATTAATGATAAATGACAAGAAGAAGGGGGAGGAGGAGAAGAAGTTAGAGGAGAGAGAGAGGGAAGGAGGGAAGAAGGAAGGAAAAGGAAGGAAGGAAAAGAAAGAGCACGGAGTTGTCAAGTAACGAGAAGCAGTGAGCTGTGAGGAAACTCAAGTTAATTTTTACCACTTATTACATATCAGCGGACCAGTACGTAGCTCTCCACGTATTAAGGCACTGAGTTTTCAGGAACTGAAGTTTAGAAAGAGTTAACAAAATAACATTCATGAGTGGCTGAGTTGGAATTTAGTCCCTCATTCTTCTAGATACTAGCCAATGTTGCTCACATTACACCACGATGTCTGAGTAGAGATTAGTCCTTTTAAAAACCAGTCTCATGGAGGAGGTGATCCCAAGAAAGAGGCGAGGAGGTGAGAGAGTTGTATAAAAGCCAGGGAAATGAGCAAGGAGAAATGGGGAGCCCGGAAATCTGAATTGGATCATAAATATGACCTTGAGATCTGTCAGCAGAAAGGTGTGACGTATCACTTTCTGAGTTCTTGTATGGTCAACCGAGATGAAATTTACAAAATGTTTTATAAATTAAAACCACCATGTAAATGAAGCAAACAGCATTGGACACCGGAAAAAGCAATAGTAGTCTGCAAAACACCCTTCCTCCAATAAAGGATTTGTGCTCGGAATATTTATTTCTTGATTTAGTAAGTCGACCAGCAGTTAACAGACAAAAAGGTCAATGCACGAAAGCAGTGTGTCACTGAGAAAGAGGACAAGGAATGAATTTAGATATCATGGTATTTTTATGTAAGAAGTAGAAACTCATAGTAGCTTTACTGACCATAAAAGTAAAACTGGTCACTACTTCATGGATTGCAGTGTTCAGAATCTTTTGAGTTCTTTGGGGGGTTTTGTCATGCATTTTCTGATCTTTTAGCAATGACTTGAGTAGTTTTATATGTGGACTGGATGACTTACAGCAAACTGTCTCCTTTTGGTTTTCAACTCATCTACATATTTGTTTTTCTCACAAGGCATTTCATGTCAAGGTTTTGACTTTTTAAAAAATGTTTATTTATTTATTTTGAGAGAGAGAGAGCATGCACGCATTCAAGCTGAGGAGGGGCAAAGAAAGAGAGACAGAGAGAGAGAGGATCCCAGGCAGGCTCCCCTGTCAGCACGGAGCCCAACACAGGGCTCGAACTCATGAATCTTGAGATCACGACCTGAGCCAAAACCTAGAGTCTAGCCGACTGAGCCACCCAGGCGCCCGAGGCTCTGCTTTTGCAAGTCTTACCTGAGCAGGTCACGCCGGCATCCTGTTGATGAGTGCAGTTTTGCTTTCCCCATCCTTCATGCTTGCAGTCCCAGAGAGCAGACTCATTCCCTCGACAAGAAACACGATCCATCCAGATGCGTCCAGAGCCGGGCCTGGGATTAGCCCATCCAGAGGCTTCGATAGCAGTGGGACAACCCAGCTGCCTACAAATCACGGAGACCTCCTCCTTGCCCCAGTCATTGTTACACACAGTTCCCCACTCCTCCTGGACTTTCACCTCCACTCTCCCAGTGCACCTGTCTTCGCCGTCCGCAAGCCTCAGCTCCTTCTCGGCTACTCCTGCAACAACGGATAAAGGCAGCAGTTGGTCGGGATCCAAAGAGCAAGTTGAGAATTGTTATTCTTTTGATTACTTATTTATTTTTCAAAGCCAAATTGGAGACACATGCTTGGACTCATCCATGGTACGATAGGAGAATGCTATTTGGGAATACACATATCAGCATCGCAGGTTTCAGATGAAGTAATGACATAAAACCAGTAAAGCTAAGCAACACAATTCTGATATTCTTTATAATGTCAACGTGCGTAATCTCCACGGAGATTACTATTTAAATAGCATACTTCAGAATTTTATAGGGATGAGCCATGTAAGTTTCTCCAAATTCCTAAGATCAGTAGAAAGAGGGCTTACGGTAAAGATGAAGAGACCAGTCTTAACGAATTTAACACCCATTGTATACATATATGTAAAACACCATGAATTTTTAAAAACCTAGTTGAAATCTGCTCAAAACTTTTCTACTTAAACGGAAATTGAGGAGATATTTTCCTATTATCTTCTACCATAAAATAATCCCTTCTCCCCCTCAAACCCTCTCAAATGTCTCAGCTACCATCCTGTGATTATTTTAACTAATATAAGAGTCTGTGCTCTCACACATATAAATCTGGCCCTCAATACATTTTTAGGTAAATTTTGGCATTCAAATTTATTAGAGTGTTCCTAAAATTCCATTTCATCTCAATAATCCTGAGGTTTTTTTCCTCAGAAAAACCCTATTCCCTATTTTTTAGGTAGACATTATTTCAAATCTTTAAACAAAATGCACTCCCACCCCCCACCCCGTAACAGTTTATTTTATTTTAGGGGAAACCGTGCTAATATTTTCTTCCCTTTTTTGGTGTCACATGGTTCGGATCTTAGTTTGTACTTTTAATATCTGATCCTTTGAAATCATGAAGTGTGTTTCTAGATGCTGTTCAGCCTTCAAGAGAATTGTTTGCTTTTCAATAATTTTTGTCAGATTGAGCTAAGACTGCAAGTAAATTTGACAAAGCACTTACCAAGAGAATTGGTGATCAAGCAGGAACTGAGAACTGAGACCACAGCCACAGTGAATGGACTCAGGAGGACAAACCATCTTCTAAAGTCTGCTAAAAAAAAAAAAAAGGACAACAACAACAGTATTGTCTTCCCAAAAAGAGACTTTCGAGAATTTTGAAATTAGCAAGGAAAGTCCAACCAAGACAAGGAACCTTTCCTTCTAAATGGCAAGGCAGACTGGACACAGTCATACCCAGGATCATATAGTCTCAATGAAATAGCTTTGAAAATGTTCATGTTTATAGGCAACCCAGGGGTGAGGATTAGAAGCAAGTTGGGAATGGAGAAGAATTTCAAAAGCAGAGCTTAAGACCTGGAAACTCAAAAAAGCATCCATTAAATTTAGCAGGGAGCTGTTCCCTCCACAGGCACAGAACAATATTCAACTATGGAGGTCCCCGTCTCCAAGCCTGCTTGATCCAGGTGGTTAGACGGCAAGTTCCGTGAGGGAATGGGTTATACCTATCAAGTTCGGCACTATTTCACCAGTACATGGCACACTGCCTGCTAAGAGTAGCTGAACATTGATGGAACAAAGTGACAATGTTTCTTTTTGAAAAACCAAAATATTGATTTTATTTTTATTACTCTAAAGCTTTTATTACTCTCGCTTCTGATTCTTACTCTAACCCAACCCTTGTGTAAAATTCCGGATGCTTTAGTAACCACACAGGACCATCCACTTTGGGATAAGTCAGTGAACTCTACGCTTATGACTCATGCTTTCAGGTGGAATGCTATCCTTCAATAAAAAAGCTCTGAAAAAAATTAAAAATGCTAAATGAGTTTAACACATCCATATAAATCAGGAAGTAGATCTCAACATTCAGGGATGTTATTGTAATGCTCTTCTAGGTGACTAACTTTCAATCAATATTCGTTGCAGCAAGTTCTATCATTTCTAACTATTGTTTCCAGATTCAATACGGTTCAGTTCATTTCAACTCCTTTCTGAATCTCAACTCAGTTTTTTGACAAAATTGATGCCAAATCTAATCTTTATCTCCCATCTTCAATTTTAACTCTATTGCAGACAAAGTTATTGCTAAAGAGGCTTAATGCGCATTTCCCATTCCTTATTGATGCCAACCACTATTAGCTAAGATCCATTGACTGCCAGAATAATTTTATGCTACATTAAAAGGCAAATGGGGAAAAAATAAGAAATGTTTACCAGTAGATCCAGAATTTCCATGTAGCACCATCCTGAGTTTGTCCAATCCAAAGTTTGAATGATTTCTAAATCCTCTTAAATTATTCCCTAGAAATTCTGTTAAAGAAGAGGACCATTAAGAATTCTAAAAAATTATCTCACTTCTGCACACACACACACACAAATCCAGAAAGGCTGCATAATGGGAGGCGGAGTCAACCAAAAAAGGGAAGTCATTCAAAGACTGAGGTTCCCTTTCATACTCATGTTTTCTGCAGCATGGGATATGAAACAACCAAAGGAAATTGAGAAACATTTACTACGGATTTACAAAAATTAAGGGGAATCATTAACTCGTGTACTGTTGTTATTGAAATGAATATTTAGATTTCTGTACTTGATTTCGGACTAATACATTAGAAACAAAAAGTACAGGGGCGCCTAGGTGGCTCAGTTGGTTAAGCGTTCAACTTTGGCTTAGGTCAGGAACTTTGCACTCATGGTAACCTGTACTTTGAAGATTATAACTCACATTTTTTACAGTTATTTATTGTTCATCTTACTTGTTGCTCATTGTGGTTTGTGAGTTCGAGCCGCACATTGGGCTCTGTGCTGACAGCTCAGAGCCTGGAACCTGCTTCTGATTCTGTGTCTCCCTCTCTCTCTGTCCCTTCCCTGCTCGTGCTCTCCCTGTCTCAAAAATAAACATAATAAAAAAACCCTAAAGGACAATCATGTAATTAATTTGTACCAAAAAGCTAAAGGGAAACAAGCAAAGTATAATTAATGTTTTATCATTATAACCACTTTTAATACTATCACCATAATCAAATGTGCTGAATAAATAATTTTGTGTAGATTGTCTATAGACAGCACTTGTATTTCTTTTCTAATGAAATGAAGAGCTGAAATAAAATTAGCCATGACCATTACAGATCCTAAAAATGGTGAAATAAAAATTTACAAGACATGATTTTAGCTCTGAGTAACTCAAATTCTAAGGGACAGAAACATATACGTTAACGATAATAAACATAGGTTCAAAGCATAGAGTGAAAAATAGAGAGAAAAAATGGTCATGCCAAATGGGATACCGGAATAAGCAGTCAGAAAACTCTTGTCTGTGAGAAGATGCTTAAGTTGTGTCCTAAAATATGAGAAGGACTTTGTCCAAAAGAAAAAGAGATAAAAAGATTTAAAACGTAAGAAACAACACATATGAAACAATACAGGCACATGAAAACATGGAAATTTGATGGTTCATGAGAGCATAAATATTCTCAGGTATTAGTGGGGGGCCAGAACAAGTGAGCTAAAGAAGCATTCCCAATTTTCAAGGAGACAATCACTACAATCCAGTCGGCAAGGGCACCCTGGCTTCTTTCCATTCCTTGGACATACCTAACTTCTTATCCACATTGTTCCTTCTGTGTTTACTGCTTCTTGCCACTGTCTTTCACTGGGTCAACTCTTACTCATCTATCTTTTATGTCTCAGTTGAACACCGCTTTGCTAGGAAAAATAACTTTAACCTCGAATTACTCCAGAAAATGTGCCCTCATGGTAACCTGTACTTTGAAGATTATAACTCACATTTTTTACAGTTATTTATTGTTCATCTTACTTGTTGCTCTTAATACGCCACGCATAGGAACTGTGCCTTCTTTTTCAACAAGACATCCACCAGTCCTTGGCAAATGGCAGGACCTTGATAATACCTATATTTTGTTACGGTAATAAGTGTTGTTGGTAATGTTGTTATGGTCGCAGAGGCAAATAAAGGTTACATGAGGAAGGACATTCATGGACATTCAGTCAAAAGAATTTGGACTTTACATTATAGAGGTCTCTTCCATGGCATGGAAACTCTCTCATGGCAGTAAACTACAGCAATCATGGGATTTACCTTGTTAGTTTCTCATCTCTTATGGATCACTGTCCTTTGTTGCCTGATATTCAGTGGCTTGAAAATTGTCATTTCATATATTTTGTCTGTTTTTCACTTGTTTCAGGTGGGAGAATAAATGTACTTCCTTTTTCTTCATCTTGAATGGAAGCAAAAATTTTTTGCCCACTCAGATTTTTATCTTTTTCATTTTCTACTGGTCTATTCTATTTGTAGGGACCACCTCCTTCCGCTGTGACCCCAGCACTTCAGTCCCTTCCCAACACTTCCATCTAGTTAGTTCTCAGTGGTGCTCAGTTGCTTGGAGGCCAACTCCCGACAGGGAGAGGGCTAACCTCTACGTGGTTTTCCTGAACATAATAAGATAAGGGCTCTGTATCCGTGAGAAAAGTCCTAGACTAATGGCAGAAATTTGCATTTTGAATTTGTGTGTTTTGTGCTGTGAAACCTGATATTCCTTATTTATTAAAGGAAAGTCTGATTTCTTTTCCCTTTCTTTCTTTCGTTCTTTCATTCTTTCGTTCTTCCTCTCTTCTTCTAATTCTTCTTCTTCTTCTTCTTCTTCTTCTTCTTCTTCTTCTTCTTCTTCTCTCTCCTCCCTCTTTCTTCTTCATCTTCGCTTTCATTGCCATATTTTGTGGTGCTGGGAGAAGTTAGATTATTTTAGATTATTCTGATCCAGGGTTCTTTCCATAAAAGGCACTTCTGAAGGCAAGATATAGGATTGAAGAAGCCCAATGAGCCTCTAAAACCATAGCTCTCCAGTACCCTTTAAAGAGAGGTGGTCCTCAGCACTAGCAAAATCAGTATAGTATCCTAGTGGTTTTTCAGAAGTAGTTTTAGGGCAGGATGCTGGTTTTCAGTACTTGGTGCTCTGTGAGTGTTAGAGCATTGAGATTTAGGAACTTTGAGGGGATGAGAAGGATTATTTAGGTTCTGACTTACAAATAAAAGACTTTCTCTTGTGAATCTATTTTCTTTTTTGCCTCCATCATTTCTTTCCACATACCTTCCTATTGGCCCAACTAGGACCCTTTGCTTTGTTTCTGGTTTTGCTTTGCTTTATCATTGGCTCATTCCAGGTCTCAATTAGTTAAGGACAGTGCCATGAATGAAGGAATCATCCATGAGTCTTACAGTTTTAAGACGAAGAAAATTGCTCTGTATGGTTTCTCTTTTAATCACACTTCAGAAGAGGAAAGACTTCAATAGACAAAGTTAATAATCTGTATAATAATGGCTTTTGCTTTGACTGAAATTCCGGGAGGAATTACCACTTTCATTGAGATAGGGATTTTCTTAATATGGATTGCTTATTACTGTCCATGGGAGAGACAAGTGGTGCTTTTGTAGAAGTTCCTAAGTCCCAAAAGACTAAAAACCTATTTCAAGGTGAGGGAGGGGGGAGAGGGGGTGATGGCCATTAAAGAGGGCACGTGTTGGAATGAACACTGGGTGTTATATGTAAACCAATTTGAAAATAAACTATTATTAAAAAAAACTATTTCATCTTATGCTTATTTATTTTTTGAATTTATTTACTTATTTTGAGAGAGAGAGAGAGAGAGAGGGAGAGAACAAGCAGGGGAGGGGCAGATAGAGAGAAAGAGAATCCTAAGCAGGCACCACACTGTCAGTGCAGAGCCTGATGTGGGGCTCAAACTCACAAACTGTGAGATCACGACCTGAGCCAAAATCAAGAGTCAGATGGTCAACCAACTGAGCCACCCAGGTATTCCTTGGTGCATTTTTCGAGATTTAGAAGGGTAGTTTCTATCCTTCTGTGTACCTCAGAAGATGGAGTTAAAGTCTCGTCCTATTCATTGTTTGCCAGAAATGTGGGATGGTTGCTGGAAAGAATGAAGTTTTACTGATCTCAAAATAAGGAACAGCTTGTTTTTCACAGACACTAAAACTACAAATTTTCTCTTTGATTTATTTTTCCCCAAAAAGAGGGATAACAAAATATCATCTCTGAAAGAGGCATACTTTACACCCACTAGTGTCAGTGGTGGGGATGACAGGGAATAAAGTGTCAGACGCCTATTTACAATGAATAGTCTTAAATGCACTATTGTTTTTCAGAGTGTTACACATTTTCCCATCCTGCATGTGTGGGTAGAAAATGGAATAAAGACAGAAGGGACGTAGAATATGCTTTCCTGCCCACAGCAAGGATTTGGAATTGACTTTGGTATGTTGAGTACATTAGGAAAAAATAATCAGAGAGATTGAGTGAGTGGGTTTAACAGCAAAATTGTTCCACTCTCAGGGTAAGAGCATTTTGTACTGTTCCATTCCTTAGCATCTATACCCCACACCTACCTTTTGTCTTTGTCACATTTATCTTCTCCTTTGTGTCCGTAAGCGGTTAGTCATCAGATATTTTAATCACCTACACAAAAGCAAACTGCATTAAAAAATTTCATGAGATAGAGGAAAAATATGTTCTTTCCTATATCACACTCCTTCCTTACAAAAGCAACAAGCTATTTCTAATTAGAAACTTTCTATTCCTTCTCCTGTTTTGTCCTCTGTATAAGTACCATTTCCTACGGTTTGCTTCAGTCAACTATTAAAGTCGTTGCCAATCAATTTTAAAATATTGTCTTGGGGTTAAGATATCAGAGGAGTAGGGGGTCCCTAAGCTTGCCTCGTCCCTTGAACACAGCTAGAAAAATATCACATCATTCTGAAAACCCAAGAAATCAATATGAGGACTGAGAGAACAAAACTTCACATCTACAAGTAGAAAACTGAGCACTTCATGGAAGGTGCTGCAGAAAGTTGATTTGGGAGAGAAAAGAACTTCAGGTGTTGCAGAAAGAAGGGACCCCTGACCGAGGAGAGAGGAATGAGAGAGAAAGAGAGAAAGAGTGAAGCAGCAGGCAGGGGGATGCACGAGAAAAGCTCTTCCCCAAAACCATTGACTGGGAAAAGGAGAGGGGTTAACGATAGATTGCAAGCTCTTATAACCAGTGGAACGCAAAGTCTGAAGATTTAGAAGCCTGCTGGCAGGCTTAGCAGTGCTCCACTGGGGAAGGAGGGTGGAGACCCAGGTGAGGGCTGCATTGTCTGAGGATCCCGGAGTCGCCAGGGGAAAAAACAGTTCCCCTTCCTAGAATGCATATGGGAATGGTGGCATGGCCTCTCTAGGAACAAAAGAACCAGCAGTGCCAACATGATGTCCTGTTCCTAAGCATAGGAACAAAGACACTGGCTGAGGACAGCAAACCTTGGCGGTGGCTTTCTGCATCACTTTCCTATAAACTCTGAACCGCTGTGTGGTTATGTAACTGCTTTTCTGGGACAAACTGGCAAGTGGCAAAAGCGCGGCAAGACCCTCCCTTACAGGATCCCACAAATCCACACTGGGCAGGTCCCTAAAATTTGGAGTTTCAAAACTCAACCACATGCCTGAGATAAAACACAGGAGTACTGTGCCACCTGGGAGATGGGCAGCTAGGAGGCAGGGATGAAGGCAGGGATCTACCAGAAGCCAGGGACACAAGAGAGGTGATTGCTCTTCTGTGAGGGCTTCCTGAGCAATGGTAGGTGGGAACTCCCTACTTCTGGCTCCAGGGAGGAGACAGCACCCCCCACTGGAGACTGGAGCTGCATATACCAAGCCCCGCCCCCTTCATTCTACAGTTGCATCTCTGCTGGGGCAAGTCCGCAGGAGAATCTGTGCAGAAGACCAGCACAAACCCTCCGCATGCACCAAGTCTATTGATCAAGGAGTGCTGTAAAGCTTCAGCTCTAGGGGAGATAGGATCTAAGTGCTCTTTCTCCTCCTTCTCCTCCTCCTCCTCCTTCCTCTTCCTCTTCCTCTTCCTCTTCTTCTTCTTCATCATCATCTAGTTTCTTTAAACAAGCAGACCAAAATACACCTAGTTAAAACCTGCCACATGTGAACAAGGTCCAAACAACTCCTACTGCAGGCAAGGAGAAACCCTGCAGAGGACTGACCTGAGGGTAGGAACAGCCAAAAACACAACAGAAAAGTGCATATAGTACCCCTTCACACCCTGCTTTTTTGGAGCTCTTAATATAACCATTACTCTCAGGAGCAGGTATATAACAGATTTTAACAATCACAGTCAGACACAAACACAGACACACACAAAACAACGACCTAGATGAAAGTGACAAGACAGAGGAATTCACCTCCCCCTCAAAAAAAAAAAAAAAAAAAAAAGAACAGGAAGAAGTAACAGCCAGGGATTTAATCAATAGATATATAAGTAAGATGTCTGATCTAGAATGTAAAACAACTATTATACACCTGGCCTTGAAAAAAGCACAGAAGACACTAGAGAATCCCTTATTTTAGAGATAAAAGAACTAAAAAGTAGCCAAGCCAAAATTAAAAATGCCATAACAGAGATGCAAACCCAACTGAACGCCATGACAATGAGGATGGATGAAGTAGATGAACAAGTCAGTGATACAAAAGATAAAGTTATGGAAAATAATTTAGCTGAAAAGGAGAGGGAAAGAAAGGTATTGGATCATGAATGTAGATTTAGGGGACTCAGTGACTCTTTAAAGCATAATAACACTCATATCATAGTAGCCCCAGAAGATGAAGAGAGAGAAAAAGGGGCGGTAGGTTTATTTGAACAAATTATAGCTTCCCTAATCTAGAGAAGGGCATAGACATCAGAATCCAAGAAGCACAGAGAGCTCCCACTGAATTCATCAAAAGCCAGCTATCACTGACATATCATTGTCAAATTTACAAAATACACAGATAAGAAAAGAATTATCAAAGCAACAAGGGAAAAAAGTCCTTAATCACAAGGGAAGACATATCTGGTTCAGAGATCTGTCCACAGAAACTTGGCAGGCCAGAAAGGAGTGGCAGGATATATTCAACATGCTGAATGGAAAAACTATGCAGCCAAGGATATTCTATCCAGCAAGGCTGTCATTCAGAATAGAAGGACAGACAAAACAAAAACTAAAGGAGTTCATGACAACTAAACCAGCTCTGCAAGAAATATTGAAAGATTCACTTTGAGTGGGGGGAAAAAAAGACCAAAAGCAACAAAGATGAGAAAGAAACAAAGAACATCACCAAAAACACCAACTTAGCAGGTAACACTATGACACTAAATCCACAGCTATCAATAATCACTCTGAATGGACTAAATGCTCCAATCAAAAAACATAGAGTATCAGAATTTATTTTAAAAAAAGACCAATCTATATGCTGCCTACAAGAGACTCATTTTAGACCTAAAGACACTTGCAGAATGAAAGTGAGGGGATGGAGAACCATCTATCATGCTACTGGACATCAAAAGAGAACCAGAGTAGACATACTTACATCAGACAAACTAGATTTTAAAACAAAGCTTGTAATAAGATGAAGAAGGGAATTATATCATACTTAAGGGATTTATCCATCAAGAAGACCTAACAATCGTAAATATTTACACCCTCAATGTGGAAGTACCTGAATATATAAATCAGTTAATCACAAACATAAAGAACCTAATTGATAGTAATACAAAATTGTAGGAGACTTTAACATCCCAATTACAGCAATGGACAGACCATTTAAGCAGAAAATCAACAAGGAACAATGACTTTGAATGACACACTGGACCAGATGGACTTAACAGATATATTCAGAACATTTCATCCTAAAGCAACATAATACACATTCTTTTGGGTGTACATGGAAAATTCTCCAGAATAGATCACATACAGGGTCACAAATTAACCCTCAACAAATACAAAAAGATTGGGATCATACCATGCATATTTTTAGACCACAACTGTATGAAACTTGAAGTCAATCACAGGAAAAAAATTGGAAAGACCACAAATACAAGGAAGTTAAAGAACATCCTACTAAATAATGAAGGATTAACCAGTAAATTAAAAAGAAATAAAAAGTATAAGGAAGCCAATGAAAATGAAAACACGATAGTCCAAAACCTTTAGGATGCAGCAAATGGGGTCATAAGAGGGAAGTGTATGGCAATACAAGCCTTCATAAAGACGCAAGAAAAGTCTCAAATATACAACCTAATCTTACATATAAAGAAGCTGGAAACAGAATGGCAAATAGAGTCTAAGGAAATAATAAGGTTAGAACAGAAATAAGTGATACAGAAATTTTAAAAAAACAGTAGAACAGATCAACGAAACTAGGAGCTAGTTCTTTGAAAGAATTAACAAAATTGATAAACCCCTATCCAGAGTTATCAAAAAGAAAAGATAAAGGATCCAAAGAAATAAACTTACAAGTGAAAGAGGAGAGATCACAATACCACAGGAGGACAATTATAAAAGAATATTATGAGCAGTGATATGCCAACAAATTGGGCAATCTGGAAGAAAACTGAAACAGGAAGAAATAGAAGATTTGAACAGACCCATAACCAGCAAAGAAATAACAAACAAGAGTCCAGAAATGGACCCACAACTATACGGTCAACTAATCTTCAACAAACAGGAAGGAATATCCAATGGAAAAATGATGTTGGGAAAAATGGGATGACAACACCCAGAAGAATGAAACTGAACCACTTTCTTACACCCTACGCAAAAATAAATTCAAAATGGATGAAAGGCATAAATGTGACACAGGAAACCATCAAAATCCTAGAAGAGAACACAGGTGGCAATCTCCTTGACCTTGGTCATAGCAACTTCTTACTGGACACGTCACTAAAGGCAAGGGAAAGAAAAGCAAAAATGAACAATTTGGACTTCATGAAGATAAAAAGCTGTGCAGCAAAGAAAACAACCAACAAAACTAAAAGACAGCCTACAGAGTGGGAGAAGATATTTGCAAATGACATATCTGATAAAGGGTTAATGTCCAAAATCTATAAAGAATTTATTAATCCCAACACTCAAAAACCAAATAATCCAGTGAAGAGATGGGCAAAAGACATGAATAGACAATTTTCCAAAGAAGACATTCAGATGGCTAATAGACACATGAAAAGATGCTCAATAATCACTCATCATCAGGGAAATACAAATCAAAACCACAATGAGACACCACTCACACCTGTCAGAATGGCTAAAATGAACAATTCAGGCAACGATAGATGTTGGTGAGGCTGCAGAGAAAGGGAAATCCTCTTATAGTATTGGTGGGAATGCAAACAGGAGCAGCCACTCTGGAAAACAGTATGGAGTTTCCCCCAAAAAGTTAAAAATGGAACTACTCTATGATCTAGCAATTGCATTATTAGGTATTTACCCAAAGGATCCGAAAATGCTGATTCAAAGGAATACATGTACCCTACTGTTTATAGCAGCATTATCAACAATAGCCAAACTATGGAAAGAGCCCAGATGTCCACTGACAGATGAATGGATAAAGAAGATGTGATATATATACACAATGGACTATTATTCATCCATAAAAAGAGTGAAATCTAGCCATTTGCAATGACGTGGATGGAGGTTGAGTGTATGTATTATATTTATCGAAATAAGTCAGTCAGAGAAAGACAAATATTTCGCTCATATGTGGAGTTTAGGAAACAAAACAGATGAAAATATGGGAAAGTGAAAAAAAGAGAGAGAGGGAAGCAAACCATAAGAGACTCTTAACAATAGAGAAAAACTGAGGGTTGCTAGAGGGGAGGTAGGCAGGGGGTGGGTTAAATGGGTGATGGGTATTAAGAAGGGCACTTATTGTGATGAGCACTGGGTGTAATGCAAGTGTTGAATCACTGAAATTTACTCGTAAAATCAATAGTGAAGTATATGTTAACCAATTAGAATTTAGATAAAGATTTGAAAAGAGAGAAAAAAAAAATATATGATCAAAGAGAATCAAATAACTGATCCACCAAAAAAAAAAATTACAAACTTCCCCAGCATTATTCTTCCAGAATTTGGATACTTAGGCCAACATTGAAATGAAGTAATTTTATGGTTATATAAAAAGATCAAATTAAAACAGTCCTCTTTCACTGTACTAGAAGTATGATTTGTTTTGTTTAAAGTTGTAAAAGAGTAAAGAAACAGTGCACAGTACACTGCGGGCTGAGTGAACCGAGAATGCATTTTCTTTTGCTCTCTCCATCAAGACAGTATTCACTTGGAGATTAACTTACAGTGAAGAGTGCTTATTCTCAAAGTATGGGTCCCAGCTCATCATCGTCGGGAAACACCTTGTGCCTGTTGGCAATGTAGAATCTCAGGCCCCATCTCAGCTCTACTAAATCAGAATCTGTCTCTTACTAGTGTTCCCCGGTGGTTCAAAAGTACATCAAAGTTTCCAAAACCTAATCTAGGTGACTATTAAAAACCCCTAAAAGAAAAATAAATGACACAATAAAATTTGTAAAAATGAGACACAAATGCCCATTGGTCATACTTCTGTTAGAATTTGTGTTAGGAATTTTTCTTGTTTCTTGAGATGGGCCTGAATTGCAATATATTTCCCTCTCAGGACTGCCTTTGCCGCATCCCAAAGCGTTTGGATTGTCGTATTTTCATTTTCATTTGTTTCCATGTATTTTTTAATTTCTTCTCTGATTGCTTGGTTGACTATTCGTCTTTTAGTAGGTTGTTCTTTAGCCTCCATGTTTGTGGGGGTTTCCCAGACTTTTTCCTGTGGTTGATTTCAAGTTTCAAAGCATTGTGGTCTGAAATTGTGCATGGTATGATCTCAATTTTTTTATACTTACTCAGCGTTTCCTTGTGCCCCAAAATGTGGTCTATCTTGGAAAATGTACCATGTGCATTTGAGAAGAATGTAAATTCCTTTGCTTCTGGATGAAGGGCCCTGAAGATGTCTGTCAGGCCCATCTGTTCCAACGTGTCGTTGAGGTCCATTGTTTCTATGCTGATTCTCTGTTTCATGGATCTATCCAGCGCTGTGAGTGGGGTATTAAAGTCTCCTGCAATTAGCACATTTTAATCAATAAGCTTCTAAAACGTAATTGCTTACGTTTGTAATTAGTTGCTTTACAAATTTGGGTGCCCCAGAATTCAGCGTGTAGATATTTATAATTGTTAGCTCTTCCTGCCGGATACTCCCTGTGATTATTATATAATGCCCTTCTTCATCTCTTATTACATCTTTTACTTTAAAGTTCAGTTTGATGTAAGTGTGGCTACTCGAGCTTTCTTCTGAGTTCCCGTAGCATGGTAGATAGTTCTCCATCCCCTCACTTTCAATCTGAAGGTGTCCTCAGGTTTAAAATGGGTCTCTTGAAGATAGCAGATAGATGGGTCTTGTTTTTTAATCCATTCTGTTACCCCGTGTCTTTTAATTGGAGCGTTTAGTCCGTTTACATTCAGCGTTAATATTGAAAAATATGGGTTTAGAGTCAAGGTGTTGTCTGTAGGTTTCATGTTTGTAAGGATGTCTCTGGTGCTCTGTGTTCCTTGCAACCTTTCCTTCATAGAGTCCCCCTCAGGATCTCTTGTAAGATTGGTTTATTTGTGATGTATTCCTTCAGTTTTTGTTTGTTTGGGAAGACCTTTGTCTCTCCAACCATCTTGAATGACAGGCTGGCCGGGTAAAGATTCTTGGCTGCATGTCCTTACTGTTCATCACATTGAAGATTTCCTGCCATTCCTTTGTGGCTTGCCAAGTTTCTGTGGGTAAGTCTGCTACTACCCTAATGTGTCTGCCTTTGTAAGTCAAGGCCCGTTTATCCCTAGCTGCTTTCAGAATTCTCTCTTTATCTTTGTATTTTCCTAGCTTCACTATGTTGTGTCGTGCTGAGGGCCTATTCGAGTTACATCTGAGGGGAGTTCTCTGTGCCTCTTGGACTTCAATGCCCATTTCCTTCTTCATGTTGGGGAAGTTCTCATCGATGATTTGTTCAAGTACCCCTTCGACTCCTTTCTCTCTCTCTTCTTCCTCTGAAATTCCTATAATACGGATGTTATTACGTTTGATTGCATCGCTCAGCTCTCGAATTCTCTTTTCCTGTTCCTGAATCAGTTTTTCTCTCTTTTTCTCTGCTTTCTCCTTTTCCATAATTTTATCTTCTAATTCCCCTATTCTCTCTTCTGTCTCTTCAATCCGCACTGTGGCCACCTCCAATTTGTTTTGCCCCTCATTTAAAGCATTTTTTAATTCCTGTAGATCGTTTTTTAGGACCTCGATCTCTGCCTCGAGGGTTCCCCTGCTTTCTTCTATGCCTTTTTCAAGCCCTGCGAGTATTTTTATGTTTATCATTCTGTATTCTTGTTCTGTTAAGTTGCTTATGTCTGCCTTCATCATTTCTTGTGCTGTCACTATTTCCTGTACAGTCTTTTGAGGGGAGTTCTTCCATTTGGTCATTTTGGCTATGTGTGTATTGGTTTATTTCCTATTTCTCCCTGGAAAGGAAAAGGGTCAGACCGACAAACAGGAAACTCAAACTCACAACCGTACTGACCAATAAAACAGACAAACAAATCACAACATTAAAAAGATTAGCAACACTCTGGAGGCATGCAACCTGACGTACCAGCTACATGATAATGATGGGTGGTACGCTCTGCTGACAGCAGAGCATACATAGAGTAGTGACAGGTGTGGAGAGAAGAAGAAATTGAACTTTGACCAGGTAGAGAGATTAGAAGACTTGATCCAGCAAGAGAGAAATCAGAATAAGGAAGGCTGTGAGGAAAGAGAAATGAAGTAGATGTTGCCCAGGTGCACTATGTGGTCTGACTGTTCCATAGAGGGAGATAGGAAATTAAAGAGTGAGGTGTAGAACATGCATTGAGAGAGTGGGTTAAATGTCTGTTTAAGCAAGCCAAAACCCCCAGGTGACTGGTTTAGACGTGGGGAGAGATAGGAAAGAGAAGAGGAAGAATTGACCTAGAATTAATCCAGGCAATGCTGCGGTATTTGTGGTATTTGTGTTTCCAAGGCTACCACTCCTGCAGAAGGGCGTCTCCCGTGTGAGGAGGGGCGTTGCCTGGTGTAGGCGGGTCCCACCTCCTCCGCTGGGGGGTGGAGTCCTAGGGTTTGGCTTTGTGGGAATGCGGGACCACAATAGCGCCCTCCCAGCCCCGACAGTCTCAGGTCACTCCTCACAGACCCACAGTCTCAGATCACTCCTCGGTTTCCGTCCTCAACTCTATCCAGGTTACCAGCACAGTTCAAATTGCTGGGCGATTGTGCCCCCAAGCTCATCTGAGTTCCCTTAACTCGATCTGACCGCCACACCTTATGTAAATTGAGTCTCTGACTCAGCACCAGTGTGACCATAATGGCATCTCCCTAGCCTCTCCTCACGGACCTGGAGTTTCCGAACCCTCCTCTGTGTCCGCCCTCGACTTGGTCAGGGTGCAGGGGCAGCACGACCTGCTGGGTGGTCGCAAGACCCTGCACGCTCAGCCTTCCCCACCCAAATTATGCCTCTGACTCAGCACCGATCCAGCGATGGCGCGCGCCTCTCCGTGTCAGGGGCTGGGACAGCGTCGCTGGCTCCGGAGTGAAGAAAGCTCCACCAGCTCTGCCTTAAGCAACGACCCCTCTCTCCAAAAAACCTCGCAGATAGGGACTGGATGATAAGATCCCTCTCCTCCCTGTTCGAGGTACTTTCCCCGCTGCTCTTTCTTTTCCCCTTGTCTTTCGGAGGAAGGGGTCCAGGGCCCGGGGCCCACTCCTCGCAGTCCGCACCTCCGCGGCTCTCTTTCTTTCTCCCAGATTGCACTCACTCAGTGTCCCCAGATGCTCTGGATTTTGCGTTCTCTTTCCTGTAGCCTCCAACTCCTCTTCCTGCAGATCTCTGCGATGGAGAGTTTCTCCGTCTCAGTCCCTCCCAGATTTAGAGTCTCCGGAGAGCAGCGGGTATTCTGCCATGTTGGCCCCTCCCCTCCAATTAGTCATACTTCTAAATTTTTTCATGTTTATTTGTTTTGAGAGCAATACAGAGCATGAGAGGGGGAGGGGCAGAGAAAGAGGGAGACACAGAAACCTAACAGGCTCCAGGTTCTGAGCTGTCAGTACAGAGCCTGATGCAGGGCTCGAACCCACAAACTGTGAGATATGACCTGAGCTGAAGTCTGACACTTAATGGACTGAGCCATCCAGGTGCCCCCCATTAGTCATACTTCTAAAAACAATTAATCACACAAGTAATAAAAGTAAAATAAAATAATAAATTTACATTGAAAGTCTGTGAAAGTATATAGTAAAGAAAGCTTAAAGTTTCTCCTCAAAGAAAAAAAATATTGTCCATGGATTTTATCTTTTTTCCTTTTGAGAAACGGATGCTAGCACAGAAAGGAGTAGTGTAAGTAAACCGTCTTATACGAGGCTTTCTTCCCTTTCCCTGTCTTCTTCTCAGGATGTTTACTTCAGTGTCCTTCCAAGGAAGTCTCTTAATCTTAAAATTCTGCATTTCTCTTAGTCTAATTGTATTACTGTTTTTTTTTTAATGTTTTATGTTTATTTATTTTTGAGAGAGAGACAGAGACAGAGTGTGAGCAGGGGAGGAGCAGAGAGAGAGAGGAAGACACAGAATCCGAAGCAGGCTCTTAGGCTCTGAGCTGTCAGCACAGAACCCAATGCGGGGCTCAGACCCACTAACCGTGAGATCATGACCTGAGCCGAAGCCCGACGCTTAACCAACTGAGCCACCCAGGCAGCCCTGTATTACTGTTTGAATAACTGTTCCCATTGCATATTCTCCATCTTGAATTGGCAGTTCTAAATTCGGAAAATGTAGTTGAGATCTAAGGATTATTTCTGAGAGATGTGCTTCTCCCTTGTTTGTAGTAGCCTGGGGTTATTCCGTGTAACTGAGACATACTATGCTTCATAGAGTTTGTATAGACACTGGCCAGAATTATTGGGAGTTAAAAAACAAAATTCAGGTATGGAAAGCAACTACATAGAGCACTTGAACCTCTTTTCTACCTGTTGGAAGAAATAGAAAGAGTATAGTAAGCCCAGCTAAGGTTATTACAGTCTAGTTCTTTGACATACCATTTTTCTCTCCTTCTATCTTTTTCTCACTTTCCATTGTACTCAGGAAAATTGGAAAATTTTCCAATTGGATTAATGAGATTAATTTAAATTAAATCGGATTAATTTAAAATATTTTATTCCCTAAAGGCCTTTTTAACCTGTTGTAATGTGAGGGACCCTCCTCTTTGATGGGAGAGACAGGTAGTTAACTGAATCTAGGTTGAAAAGTTATATATAAAGAAATTATAATAAAAGGAATATTCTGCTTTTCAAATCCTTGTTTTTTCTTAATCTAGGCATCTCCAAAATAAATATGTAAAGAAGAAAAAAGTTGTCCTCATGGAAAAAAAAAAGAAAAAGAAGACAAAATTCAACCCAAAGTAAGCAGAAGATAGGAAATAATGAAGATCAAAGCAGAAATCAGTGAAATAACTGAAACATAGAGAAAATTAAGTGAAACCGAATTTGTTTCCTGAGAATACAAATAAAATGGATAAAACAAAAGCCAGAATGGTCAGGAAAATAAAAACACAAATTGCCGATATTAAGAATGGGAATCACTGTAAAGTCTACAGAATTAAAAGGATAATAGGGAAATATAAAAACTTTTGCCAATAAATTGACAACTTATATGAAATGGACAAATTCCTTAAAGACATAGACTATAAAAGCCCACTAAAGGAGAAATATATATAATTTATATTGATTTACAAAATTTAATTTATATATATAATTTATTTATTTGTACATAACTTACTAAAATTATCTTCCCACATTGAAAATTCCAAGCCTCATTGGCTTCATTGGTAAATTCTAACAAATATTTAAGAAAAAAAATAATACCAATTCTAAACAAACATTTTCAGAAAATTAAGATTAGTGAATACTTTCCAACATGCCCTTTGAGGCCAGCATACCTTGATATCAAAACCAGAAAAAGACATTAAAAGGAAAGAAAACCACAAACGAATATGTTTCACAAGTATGTATGCAAAAATCTAAACAAAATATTAGCAAATGAAATCCCACAATATATAAAAAACATTCTATATCATAACTAAGCAGGGTTTGTCCCAGGAATATAAGGTTAATTTAACATTCAAAAGTCAATTAACATAACTCATTATATTACAACACACAGAAAAAATAATTTGTTCAACTGGATGGATGTAAAAAGTCTTTCACAAGACGAAGTATCAGTTTCCAATAAAAACTGTCAGCAAACTAGATATTTAAAGGGCACCTATAAAAAACCTACAGCTAAAATTATATTTAATGTTGAAAGACTAAATGCTTTCTCTCTATATCAAAAGCAAGACAAGAAACTTTAAACATTTCTATTCGACAATGTACTGGAGATGCTATCCAGTTTAATAAGGCAAGGAAAATAAAGAAAAGGCATTTATACTGAAAAGGAAGAAGTAAAATAATCTTTTTATTTTCTTTTGAAGAGAATATGATTGTCTCTGCAGGATATCTGATGGAATATACAAAAAAGACTGATAGAACTAATAATTGAGTTTAGCAAGTTTACAGGATACAAGATCAACATACAAAATACATCAGAAATCGAAATTGAAAAAGTAAATCTCATTTGTAATAGTATCTAAATCGCACGAAAGATTTTGGGATAGACATGACAAAATGTGAACGTCATATCCACTCGAAACTACACAATATTGCTGAGAGAATTTAAGAAAAACTTAAATAAGTGGAGAGATGTATTGTGTTCTTGGGTTAGAAGACAGTGTTAAAATGTCAATGCTCTCCAAATCAATTTATAAATTAAGTTGAACCAAAATCCATACCCCAACCAAATCAATGAGAGAAATAGGCAAATAGATTTTAAAATTTATTTGAAAATGCAAAAGGTCTAGAATAGCCAAAACGAATTTGAAAATGAAGAACAACTTGGCAGGTTAACATTATTCAATACCGAGATTTTTTTTATAAAGCTACCATAATAAAGGGAGCGTTGTCTTAGTATGGTCAACACATATACAAATAACTGATTTTTGACAAAGGATATGACATTTTTCAACCAATGATCCTGGAACAATTGGCTATCCATGTGCAGGAAGATGAATTTCAATCCTTATATCAAATACTATGAAAATTAACTCAAAATGGATTATAGACATAAATTGAAAACCTAAAACTACAAAAATTTTCAAAAATAAATAAAATAAAATAAACAGGAGAAAATCTCTGTGACCTTAGGCCCCACAAAGATTTTCTACTACCAAAAGCATGAGTTATAAAACAACAATTTGATAAACTGGATATCATCAAAATTAAAAAGCTCTGCTCTTCAAAATCACAAAAGAATGAAAGACAAGCTATAGACTAGGAGCAAATATTTGCAAATCATGTATTCGATAAACGACTTGCATTCAAAATTTATAAAGAATTCTTGGGGCGACTGGGTGGCTCAGTCTATGAAGCATCTGACTCTTGGTTTTGGCTCAGGTCATGATCTCGTGGTTCATGAGTTCAGGCTCCGTGTCAGACTGCGCTGACAGTATGGCGCCTGCTTAGGATTCTCTCTCTCTTCCTCTCTCTCTGTGCCCTTCCCTGCTCCTGCTTGCTCTCTCTCTCTCTGTCCCAAAATAAAGAAACTTAAAAAAAGGTTTTTTTTTTAATAATTCTCAAAACTCAATTATAAGAAAAGAATCAGCTTTATTTTTAAAAAATACAAGAAAATCATAGCAAGATTGCAAGATACAAGGTTAACATATAAAAGTCAATCGCAGTTCTATATTCATATAATAAAAAGTAGAATTAGAAATTAAAAGCACAATACTGAGGCATCTGCGTAGCTCAGTCAGTTAAGAATCTGACTCTTGATTTCAGCTCGGGTCATGCTACCATGGTTCATGAGCTCGAGCCCCGCGTTGGGCTCCACACTGACAGTGTGGAGCCTGCTTGGGATTCTCTGTCTTCCTCTCTCTTTCTGCCCCTCCCCTGCTTGCTCTCCATCTCTCTCTCTCTCAAAATAAATGAATAAACTTAAAAAAAAACCCAATAGTTTTGTACAGACACTTCACCAAGAAATGCCCAGGGTGGTGAATAAGAACATGGAGTAATTCTCAACATCATTAGTCCTTAAGAAAACACATACTGAGAAATCTACAAGGAGATACGACTTACGTACCTATTAGAATGTCATTAAATTACAAAGACTGACTACACCAAATGTTGTTGAGAATGCTGAGGAACCGGAACTCTCATATAGTCTTAACAGGAATTTAAATAATGTAACCACTTTTAAAAAGTCTGACCATTTTTTAAAATATTAAATAAACTCTTAAGAGATACGGTAACATATGTCCATTTAATGACTTGTACATGAATATTTATGATGCCAGTTTTATTTGTAATAGACAAAAACTAGAAACAAACCAAAAGTCTTTCAACTGGTGAATACATAAACAAGCAGTGGAATACTAGTCAACATTAAAAAGGAATAAAATGGGGTGCCTGGATAGCTCAGTCCGGTTAAGCATTCAGCTTCAGCTCAGGTCATGATCTCGCAGTTTGTGAGTTCGAACTCTGTGTCAGGTTTTGTGCTGACAGTTTGGAGCCTGGAGCCTGTTTTGGATTCTGTGTCTCCCTCTCTGTCTCTGCCCCTCCCTGCTCATGCTCTGTATCCCTCTCCTTCAAAAATAAATAAACATTAAAAAATATTTTTAAAAAGGAGTAAAATCTTGATACATGCTACAACAGGAATGAATCATATTTTATGATTCTATTTATATAGAATCCTGGAAAATGCAAACCCATCTATTGTGACTGAAAGCAATGCTTGCTTAGGGATAGATCAGGAAGAGTGGAAAGGAGGGATTACAGTAGGGGTAATTATGATGAGACTTTTGGGAGTAAGTGATATGTTCATTGTCTTGACTGTGTTGATGACTTCACAGGTATACATCTATGTCAAACTAAAAAATTGAACACTTTACGTATGTACAGCTTAATGTATATCAATTATGCCTCAATAAAGTTGTTTAGAAAAATTTTAGTGAGCAATTACTAGTGGAGGATAAAAGAAAGGGAGAAGTTAGCTCCATCTTTCAGGTTTACAACAGCTCGCGGGGCACAGGCAAACTGTCCGGTGAGAGTCTGTTTTGGAGGAACTGAACAGGTAAAAAAAAAAAATTTAGGTGGACCTGGAAGTTAAAACATAATTTGGTAGAAAAATCTGTGACATTTTTATATGGGTCTGTGCATGGCAGATGGAAGAAGGAAGAGAATGGAGAAGTAGAGGTGGTACCAGATTTTGGAACTTCTTTAGAGTTTTGAAACAGATTTGGGGCTTGTTAGTAAAGTCACTGTGCCCATATTCTCATTGTATCCCTTCTAAAATGAAGTCATTAGCTGTGTCAGAATCACCTAGTGTTTTATAATGAAATGACCTTTATCGCTATGTTTAAAATCTCTACGTATAAATTGCAGGTCTGTAGTAGATACAAATCAGGAACAAATATATGCTTTTTCCTCAGTCTTCCATCACCGACCCGTAGAAAACATCTGTGTTCTCTTCCTAATTTGCCTAAGATATGGTCTCTGTAGCACTTAGCAAGTTCAAGTTCAACTTTTCCTTTCTTTAGTTTCTACCAACCTAAAGAGCTAGACTTTTTTTTTTAATTTTATAATCGTTTATTTTCAAATTGGTTTACATACAACACCCAGTGTTCATCCCAACATGTGCCCTTTTTAATGCCCATCACCCCCTCTCCCCCCTCCCTCACCCCCCTCACCCTCAGTTTTTTCTTAGTCTTTGAGAGTCTCTTATGTTTTATCTCCCTCCCTCTCTGTGTCTTTTTTTCCTTTCCCCTCTTCCCCTCCCCCTGGTTTTTGCTTAGTCTCACAAAGTCCACCTATTCGTGGAAACATATGGTATCTGTTAAAGAGCTAGACTTTAATTGTCTAGTCTTCTGTTGCGGTTCATGGAGAATGGCCATTTATATCTGCTTATTCTTTGCGACGGAGTGCCAAAACTCACTTGTTTTCAGGTTTTTCAACCATTATTATTTTAGACTTTCTGGATAGATCTTCATCCCTTGTATCTGATTTTCTTTCCCCTCAACACCCCAGAGGGCAATGTCTTCTGAATCCTTTATGCTCTTGGCCCTCACTCAATATTGCCCTTGTTCTCAGATTATTTTCTCTTAATATTCTAGCCTACTGAGCAAAAATTTAAGCTACACATTTGCAAACTCATCATTCACATTGAACATATAGAGTGTGCAGGTTGCATATGAATAGTTCATTGCAGGCTGCTCATGACTAATAGCTGACTCTGATTCCATACTCGGACTCCCCCCCCACCACCACCCTGGTTCTAGTAAATGGACTTCTGCTTTGCCCTGCCTTGTGACAGTCTTTGTCATGTACCAAATTTTTATTTATTCTTCACTTCCTAACTTGGTTACCTCTCCAAATTGTTGAGTGCTTCAAGATGAGGGGTCCTGTTTTCCAACCAATGTGTAGGAGACAGACTCGAGATATTGTCTTCGTACTGTTTTGCTACCAGCCAGAGATTGGATATCTTTCTCTTTACTCCTCACAGTTTATAACTGGCCTATATTGCTCCCATATTGAGTCTAAATTGTTTTTCTCTACAAAGTAATGCCCTTATACATTTATAGCCCTGAAAAGTCTTTCTCTTAGCCTTCATTTTGTTTTTTCAGCTAGTCAAAGATAACTGCACTGTGCATACAAATTAGCTATTGAATTCCTGTTATGGGAAATCCCACACTGACCTTTCTCCTCGTTCTTAATCTTTTCTTGCTCTTTCTCCACATCTCCTGTAATATAAGCTTTTTGCTCGAAATCCGGACTCTGATTTTATCCTTGGGAGCTTAGACTTCGTGTCGCATTCAACACCCTCAGCATTTGATTTTTTGTTTCCGAGTGTTCTTCATCATAGACTTGCAACTCAGGCTTTTCCCTTTTAAAATTTATTTGTAAAAAAGCAGTCTATACTCACAATCTGCTTTCCTTTCATCCCACTTAATACAATATGGTTTCTACCCCATATTTTATATTTTTGCATTTAATAAATATATTTATATGCTACTTTATCAAGTACTCTGTTTCTTGGAATACATGAGAAATTAATTCATTCAAGGCTTCTAATCTCATTAAGCATACAGTTTAGGAGGAATGATGGACATAAATATTAGCTAATAAAGTGTTCTACATAATATACAGAGCAGGAGAAGAGCAAAGGAACTTAACATCATACAAACAATTCTAAAGGATTTGTATGACATCCAAGAAAAGTGTCCTTTAAGTTGACCTCTGAAGGATGAGTTAGACAGCTGCAATGGAAAAGTAGAAGTTTTTCAGGTAGAAGGAAAAGCATGTTTAAAGTTCAGGAGGTAAAAAACCGACTTGGTGCACTGAAGGAGCTAAAAATCCAGTATAGTTGCAACATAGAAATAGGATAAGATTGGCATTTGATGAGTTCAGAGGCAGGGCAGAAACAGATCTCATAGAACACTTAAGGCCGTGTTAAGAATTTTTCATTAAGGGCATAAAGAAGATCCTGAATGGTTGCAGATAAGAGACTCTTACAGTGTTCAGTAAGTAATGACATACAGTGTCTATGATGGGCTGTCATGGTGGGTTCATCTGTGATTAATTATTCATATAAACAAATGACTCACTGACTAAATAAATAAACAAGGTGTATTCATGTACCAATAATGATAAAGTGCCATATCCCAAAGCTTATCATTGATTCAATGGTATCTACTTGAGACCCAAGAATAGAGGAAGAAGAAAACAAGTGGATAGGAGCAAAGTACACTCTCATAGTCTAAAAGATAAATTGTGATGGTTGATGATGAGGGATGAGAGAATTCAAGATGATAGATTGAACCAACAAGAAGGTCATCATGAACTATGGTAAGAAATACTGGAGGAAGAACAGACTGGAGTGAAAGACAGTGGGAAAGAACCAGACATGTGACAGTTGAAGTCTCTTTGAAACATCCAAGAGGCAGCAATGAGAAAACAATATACATGCAACTAAGAATTGTAGAGGAGCCAACGAGACTGGAGATGTAAGTTTGGAAGTGTTTAGATGGCAACTGAAGATGTGAAAATCGAAGAGATCATTTGCCATGAGAGCAT
This sequence comes from Paguma larvata, assembly GCA_030068075.1. NCBI lineage: Eukaryota > Metazoa > Chordata > Mammalia > Carnivora > Viverridae > Paguma > Paguma larvata. Next base: position 96,243,525 of record CM057828.1, on the reverse strand, counting down.
GGGTAATGACGAACATTCGAGAAGCTTCAACATGGAATGGTGGGATAAAGGAGAAATAGTGTTCCAAAGAAACAGAAAAGGAACGTTCAAGTACATTGAGAAAACCCTCGAGAATGACACCCCATAGTCGAGAAAAGAAAATATTAGCAACAAAAAAAGAATAGTCGCAGTGTCAAATGATCTGAGGACTAAAGAGAGTTTTTTGGATTCGTGACGTAGGGGTCAACATTGAGTTGATGTAGAGTTTCGGTGAAGTGATTTTTATTTGTGTGTGTGAAAAATGAATAAGTGACATAGCACAGATGGTGGTAGAGTGCATGACACAACAGAAGGCCCAGATGAGGACTGAGAAGATTATTTAAAATCACTCCTATCTGCTTAGTTGTGTCATTTTTTTCCAGCAGTGATCGCAGCCAGGGCAGACACACAAGATGAACGACAGGAGCAGAGCAAAATCCAGCCTCAGTGTCTCTCTGGGTCACCCACTCAGAACTTCCCTATCATTGTGTAACAATTCATCACTATTACTAATTCCAGAAACAATTACACTGCAATTCTACCAAGAAAAGCCTACTTCCCATTCTTTCCATTCCAGCTTTTCTTTTTTTTCTTAAACCGTGCCACCGTGTAAATAACTCGTAGTCCCTGTGAAAGCATTCTGAAGAAACTCTATAGATAGCCAGATTTTGGTCACTACAATTTCCAGGAACAGACACAGTGTGGCTGAAAGGAGACTCAGGGTTAGTGGTTTCAGAAAAGGCAATAGTAATACCGTGTCTTGAAGGAACATCAAAAGGTTCAACTTGCGTGGCCTTAGAAATTAAGGCAGGGCAGGTCATTTTTAACGTAACTTATCATCAGACCAGTGACAAGAGAAAGAAGAACCTAAAGCAGACAGAAGACCCTACTTAGTTGTGCTGATTTGGGCACTCTACCGCCATAGCAAGTGTAAAGCTCCAATGGGACCATGCGGAAACAAGAAAGGGTTTACAGATTTAACCGGTGCCCTTTGCCGGGAAACGAATGGAACCGCCATGAACGGGAGTTTGAATACTTGATCTGCTAGGTTGAACTGGAAAGACGAGGGAGAAGTGTGAGTTCTGTTATTTGCCACAATACTGGAGGATCATTCAAGTTACTTGGATCCTGAAAAGACACCTATGAAATATGAGTGCCTATTTGAGGTTTATACTTCATTTCACAACACTCTAAATCTTACTTCTCAGTCTGTAAGAAACATTATATTTTAGAATCTTTTGCCTGTTTTACTATTTTTGATTTAGAAAAATAGTTCCACCGATTTTTTTTATTTGCTTTTTCTCTTATTTGACCCCCTTTCAAAAGTTGTCCGATCAAACATGACTTTTACCTTCTAGTCACTCTCTCACCAAACATTTCCTACAATTTACTTCGTGTTTATGTAAAAATGAATGTCAACAGTTTTTACTGAAATCACTTTCAGATATTGACACTTCACCTTTGGGTGAGAAGTTATTTATAATATTCAACCATCTGGATTAAACAATTTTTGAAATATGTGTCAAATTTTACCTTTTCGTACATAAGGCTAAAATGTGTACAAAGCAATTTTACCTGGGGAAAAACCTTATATGAATCAGGGAATATTAGGGGGGGAGGAATGTAATGAGCTGATTCTGAGATAAAAATACAAATATTATGTCACAGAGTAATAACATGAATTCATCAGTATCTATTAATAATCTAACAGAAATTTCTTCACCAAATAAGCAGCTAACAGCATGTAAAAACTCAGGGAAGGTAAAGAAAAACACAGTTCTAAAAAAGACAAGATTTTGGAATAAAACACAGAGAAGGGTAGGACCATGGCATTAAGGTCTGCAAAGAAAATTGCAAGGGATAGACAATATCAATAGACATGTAGAATATGAACCCCAGAACAAAATTTAGGTTTACAAAACTGGTCACAGGATAGAGTTTAAAGCCACTCATGTATCAGCAATTTTTTTGAGTCTGGCACATAATATAAGCAGTAAAAAAAAAAAATATGTTTACTGAGTAAATGATTAGAAGAATATATTTTAGTTTCAAAGTATTTTGTTAAAAACATTTTTTATACAGGGGCACCTGGGTGGCTCAGTTGGTTAACCATCTAACTCTTTATCTCTGCTCAGGTCATCATCTCACAGTCTGTGAGTTCAAGCCCCCTGTCGGGCTCTGTGCTGACAGCCCAGAGCCTGGAGCCTGCCTCCTTCTGTGTCTCCCTCTCTCTCCGCCCCTCTCTTGCTCACACTCTGTCTCTCAAAAATAAATAAAACATTTTAAAATTTTTTTAAATTAAAAAAACATTTTTTTGTACACAGTCCCTCATTACATCTTGGTCTGAGATAATGGAGAAAACTTTCACTTCTTGGATCTGTTAGTTCATTCATTCTGTAAATTAATGCAACTCCGTCTATGCCAGTAGCTGTGGTAAGTGCGAGGAATAAGTAAACATGATCCCTGTCCTCAAAGAATTTACAGTCTAATTTAGAGCTTAGCCAATTGCAATGTATAAGATTTATACACAAAATCATATGAGAGCATATTTTTAAAAAGGAAAAATCTATTAACTCTGCTCTTGGTACTTTACTTAAGGATTCAAAACAAATTCTGATTCAATAACGAGAGATAACCTTATTTTAAATAATTATATGAATGAGTAAGTAATTAAATGAAAGAAAACTAGAAAATATTTAAGCCGAGGGTATTATTACATTAGAAGTTGCCCCGGAGACCATCCCAAAGGATAGGGTTTCACTGCATTTCCAAAAGTGCCTTTTGAGCTAGAGGCTTTGGCTTTTCAGCTGCATTCTTTCATGGCCCAACTTGCACACAACAGTAAGTTAATTTTCAATGCAGGCATCTACGATTTAAAGCTAAAAGGGAAAAAAAAAAAAAAGCAGATGTAAAAGTAAGTCATTTTAAAATTAAGCCCAATAGGGGTGCCTGGGTGGCTTAGTCGGTTAAGTGGCCGACTTCAGCTCAGGTCATGATCTCACGTCTGTGAGCCCCATGTAGGGCTCTGTGCTGATGGCTCATCAGAGCCTGGAGCCTGCTTCAGATTCTGTATCTCTCTCTCTCTCTCTCTCTGCCCTTCCCCTGCTCACGCTCTGTCTCTATGTCTCTCAAGAATAAATAAACGTTAAAAAAAAATAAAATTAAGCCCAGTAAATAGCGAAGGGGTAGGAACGACTGAAGCGGGGGAAAATAGTCCGACCAAATAAGAGAGACTGCTTAGGACATAAAATGGAGCGAGTGTTCCTTTGAGTATCAAAAACAGAAACTTAGAATATGAGGCGGGGTGGAAGCCAGTGGTAACCATTAGGCAAGATTGCAGGATTGAGGGCACTTCCTTTGGCTCACCAAAATATGCTGATCTATGCATAAGCGAGAAAGCAGGATTGCCGGAAGCAGTCGGTTACAGAGTAGGATATCCAGAAGTGTCAACAGGCCTTCGCGAAGTCTTTTTTACCTCCTGCCAAATAAGAAGGTCTGGAAGATGGGTATCGAAATCGGAAAGAATTAGACCTTTTCTTTTAAAATTAAGAAAACGTCATTTTAAAAATCAGCTATTGTACAGGAGGAAGCAAAACATTCCCAGGGACAAAGGGGAATAGTCCATACTGAATTGGGGCAGTAACGGGCAAACGCAAGGCAACTAAGTCAATCTTGCCTACCGACATTTGCAGATGATCCACTCTTATTTGTTTTTAATTTTTTTTTAAGTTTATTTATTTATTTTGAAAGAGAGAGAAAGAGAGCACTAGCGAGGGAGGGGCAAAGAGAGTGAGAAAGAGGAATCCCAAGCAGGGTCCATACTGTCAGCCTGAAACCAGATGCTGGACTCGAACTCAAAAACCTTGAGATCATGACCTGATCCGAAATCAAGAGTCAGATGGTTAACCGACTGAGCCACCCAGGCATCCAGATGAGTCATCCTTTACCCAGTAACGTGTGGTCCACTTACAGGCAGGTTTCCTCATTTAATCTCGCCAACTACCTTGGGAAACAATAATTTCTTCATCTCGCAGATAAGCATACCAAAGCTTGTAAGTTAAATGGCTTGATTATTATGTAGGAGAATAAGAATTGAAAGTGACATTTTCAACTCCATGCCCATTTTCCTTTCCATTTAAACATATCCTCGTCAGAGTTAAAACACTTTTTGAACTCTCTCTAAAAAGATCTCCAAATCCTGAAAACAAGGGGTAAGTGAATGCACACAATGGTTTTCCATCATGATGAACACTGTCCCAGAACCCAGAAACTTTCGTGTAGGCAGAAGGAGTTGGAAAGAAGGGAAAAGTCTCCATTTCAAGCAAAACTTAAATCCTTAGGAGAGTGCCAGCTCAAATGGAGAAATTATAACTTGGTGGGGTTCTGAGGTATTTGTATTTTTTCTTATTGTTACTGCTCTTGATATAAGGATGTTGTCACTAATTTGTGATAAAACGAATCTTTCCTCTTATTCTTTGTAGAAAAAAAAAGTAATAAGTTAGCCGAGAACCAAACTTTGTTTTCCTATTGAATTCCGAAAGTGGTATGTGAGTTCTCCATTCATCCTTGTACAATTGCCTCACAATTTGTCAGCAGAGAGATGAATATTTTCATAAATGGATTCTCTAGGAGCATAACATTCTTCCCTTTTTGAAAACAGCTGTTCGCAAAAACCAGGAACATCACACCCAGTTATTTGCTGAAAACCTCAGCCTTTTATTCCATAATAAGAATTGGGTACAAAATGTACGCGGCACAGACTTTTCCCCCACCACGTGTTTACCATTGAATCCTGAAGTCCAAGAAATTTAAGGTTTCACTCATAGACACAGATTTTAAGGAAGCAAGTGGACAAGTAAAGCAAATATAAATATTCAGGGTTATTTAGCATAGCAAAGAGTTTGAAACGAGCGTGTGTCCAGTAAGAGGAGAAAGTTGCCAGCAAAATTTAAAATATTCATTCTACAAAATAGTATGCAGCTATTAAAAATAATATGGCATGCGGAGACCCAGAATCCAAAGCAGTCTCCAGGCTCCGAGCTGCCAGCACAGAGCCCAACATGGCGCTCAAACTCACGAGCTGTGACATCACGACCTGAGCCAAAGTCGGATGCTTAACCGGCAGAGCCACCCAGGTGTCCCTAAAGGAGGATCTTTTAAAAATAATCTGTGAATGCCTAATTTATTTATATCTTCAAGTACTTATTTAGGAAAAATTTACTGATCACCCAGTAGGTACTGATCTCTGGGATAGTTGGTATGAATTCACAGATGAGCATGGCACCAAAAGCAAGAAAATCGATACCTACAACAGAGTTTGGCATAGGTTTGGATGGCAGGGTACATGGGTACATTAAGAGCGTGGATAAATGTCTCTTAACATCAGTGGGGCCCAGAAAGCTCTGTCCTCTGCCAAATCTGAAACTGCATCAATAGTAGTCAGGCAGATAGGGAAGGATATATTCCAGCCATAGATATAAGTAGGGCAAAGGCTGTGAGGCATGTGAAAATATGACATCCTTGGGAACTTGGAAGTTGTATGAATAAAGTGTAAGTTATCTAAAGATGTGGAGGGGTTTACATTTGAAAGCTAGGAAATAAAAGAAAAGTGAGGAATCTTGACTGTATAGAAGGTGAGAATGTAATGAAAGAGTTTAGTCAGGGAAATATGTTTATATTTGAAAGATAGAAAGATAACTCAGAAAGGGGGTGAAGAACAACATGGAAAACAGGCTGTGTATCTCAAGTGGACACAAAATCTGCACACATGTAAAGTCAACTTTTTTTTTAAATACTCAAAACATCTATAACGTGAGCCTTTCCCTTGTGGTCATGCAAAGGATATAATCCCTGTGCCTAAAATTTCTGAAACTCTTCTGTGGATATTTACATGTTTCGATTACTTCTCAAATTACCTCTCGAACCTTCTTTAGGATCACTGCTATTCTCTTCCTGTGTTTCTTCCTAATATTTCTGCTAATCATTCATAATGAAGATTTAAAGAAGTCAATGGGAAAACAAAATAGAAATTTAAAACTGAATATCAGGGGCACCTGGGTAGCTCAGTTGGTTAAGCGTCCAACTCTTGATTTCAGCTCAGGTCATGATCTCACGATTGGTGAGTTTGAGTCCTGTGTCGCCTGCTTAGGATTCTCTCTCTCTCTCTCTCCCCTCTCTCTCTTTTCTCTACTCCTCCCTTTCTCTCTCTCTCAAAATAAATAAACATTTTAAAATAAAATAAAATAAAATTGAATATCAGATAGCTCTTGCCCTTGTGTCCATTACCCTTGGCCAATCACAAGGATTCCCTGTGCTGTGTTTCTCGAACCTGTTTCTATTCAGGTCAGAGGGCTCTCTCTATAGTACTTCTTTACCAGGTCCCAGCGTTCCTAAAAGTAAAAAAAGAAAAAAAGAAAAATAATAATCCATAATCATTCTGCCAAATAATCATCTTGACACCCATTGAAGAGAATTCTTTTATTTCCAGCGCTTTCTCTACAAGTTTTAGCTTTCATAATCAGAGGGCAACAAGTTTTCTAAATAAACGAGCTCCTAAAATGATGTCTGCAATTCTCGAAATGTTGAAGTAAGTTGAAGTTGAAGTAATGTTGAATTATAGACAGCAAAAATTACTGTATTTGCCACACAAGTAATTCAAGAAAGAAATACTAAGAGTGAGTTAAAGCCGGGGGTGGGGTGTGTGCACATTGAGACAAGACTCACAGATAGTGGGATAAAGGACATAAATTTGGCAATGGATGAGGGTGCTAATGGAGTGTTGTGGATGACTTCTAGCTTTTCTGCCAAGCAACTGGGCTTGAGGGATCTTCTACATGACTACAATTACTGGTACAAGCATTTCATTATATGGTTTAGAGCCCCATGTGAGATTAAGATTATTTTGGGAAAGTTTAGTCCCCAGGGGTCTGGTATTATAGAAAGAATACTGAAAGGGAAAAAAACCGCATCTTTAAATTTTAAATTTCCTCATTGGTTCCAGGGGGAGAAACTTAACAAAATGGTAAACTTTTAAGGGGACATAGATAAAATATTATTAAGATAGATACTAAGTAGGGTTGAGATGAATGGGATTTTAAAAATACACTGGTATAAAGTTAAAATTCTGCTTTTCTCTCCATTTAAAACACAAAGTTTTCTTGGACTACTCTGCTCTTGATAAGATAATGTGAACAAAGGGTTTTTTCTCTCTTTTCTATGGGAAAACCAAAGCTTTAGGTATCACCTTTATCAGGTCTTTAATTGCTCAGTAAAAACATACAATGTTAAAGGAGCTAGGTTTTGCTAACAGCTATATGATGCTATACATTGGCCGTTAGGATCTTTTACTGCCACCTTGGTCAAATAAATAAGAGTTTTAAGATTTGTAAAGATCTGTAATCCTATTCAGGATGTGCTTTATAATGACTTCCTAAGGTTTCAACAAACTCCTCAGAATTGAAATAGTAAATGAAACATATTTGGTGTTTAAACGAAAAAAAAAAAAAAAAGAATACTGAAAAAGAGGATGAAGAATTTCAGAGTATGGATAAAAAGAGAAGAATCATTCATCGGTTCATGGCGTGTCAATCAATTCAATTTAGAAATACAAAAACAAAGGTTTGTTTTTGTTTTATCAAAGGTTGATAACTTTGATTAAAAAAGTAAGATTAAAAAGTTGATAAAAAGCAAAAATGTGACGGATATGTCATTTGGAGATATGTCAAGTACAATATGATTTCATTCATATGTGGAATTTAAGAAACAAGACAAACAAGCCAAGGGGGGAAAAAGAGAGAGTCAAACCAAGAAACAGACTCTGAACTATAGAGAACAAACTGATGGTTACCAGAGAGGAGGCGGGTAGGGGAATGAGTGAAACAGGTGATGGGGATTAGGGAGTGTCCTTGCTGTGAGAAGTACCAGGTGTTTTATGGAAGTGTGAAATGACGATATTGTACCCCTGAAACTAATATTACACTGCATATTAACTAACTGGAATTTAAATAAAAACTTTAAAAAAAGAAAAAAATGTGATAGAAAGCTTAAAGAGACTTGACTTTATATTGAACAAAAGTAAATCATTGTAATTATTCTGAGACAGCTTCTCTGATCAAGAAAAATGACTTTCCGTTATATTGACTACCAAATCAGGAAGTTGATTTATATGCTAGAATTGTTAGAGAACCAGTATGAACGGCCACATAGGAAATGTACCAACGGACTACTGTGTACGTCTGAATGGCGTATTTCTTGAAGCTGGTAGTGATTCGGATTCAAACTCAGTTCTAATTCTTCGTGCACGGCCAACTCCATGAGGCGAATTAAAAGAGCAATCTGAAATAGGCATTAAGATCTTCCACTGGAACTTTCCTAACCTAAGTATTATTAGACATTACAGGATGGGCACAGGGGAAATCCATGGGTTGCCAACATGGATCCTAGGTTTTCACTGTCACATGAAAGACAGGCACATTGAGAGCGAAACCACCAATTTTCCGTTCTTTTGATCAAAATTTTTGAGATCATGGTTGATTCCTCTCTTTCTCCCATATCGCATATCGAAACCTTTGGAAAATCTGATTTCTATCATTTAAAAGTAGATCAACATCTGTTATAATCACCCTGGTCAGAGTAACCATCATCTCACGACTATCCCGCCTCAGCTTCCTAACTCCTACCCCTCCCAAGTATCTATTTCTCAACAAACTAACCACGGTAAGCTTTTAACTTTAAGTCAGATCATAACATTCTTTTATTCAAACTTCTCCAAAGACTCCCTATCTCACTCAGTAAAACCTGAACCACTTACAAAGGTCTCTAGAGGACAAACAAGTTCCCACCACCTCCACTGTCCTCACCTCTCCGAACTGACTTTGGCTCTCCTCCTACTCATTAATGTCCTCCCCTGTTGGCCATCTTGCTGTCCCTCAAGCACATCAAGCATGGTCCTGCCTTGGGACCATTGTACCAGTTGTTTCCTTTGTCTAGAACATTAAATTCCCTAACCTTCTTCAAATCTCAACTGAGCTTCTTAGCAAGTCTTTCCCATAATAATTTTATTTTAATTTTTAGTGTTTATTTTTGAGAGAGAGAGAGATAGAGAGCATGGGCAGGAGAAGGGCAGAGAGCTAAATGGAAACACAGAATCGGAAGCAGCCTCCAGGCTCCGAGCTGTCAGCACAGAGCCCAACACGGGGCTTGAACCCATGTGCCGTGAGATCATGTCCTGAGCTGAAGTTGGATGCTGAACCAACTGAGCCACCCAGGTGCCCCTCTCATAATCATTTTTAAAAACAATTACTTAGGGGTGCGTGGGAGATTCAGTCTGTTAAGCATCTGACTCTTTATTTTGGCTCAGGTCATGATCTCATGGTTCATGGGTTTGAGTCTCGTGTCAGACTCTGTGCTGACAGCTCAGAGCCTGCATGGGATTCTCTCTCTCTCTCCTTCTCTCTCTGCCCCTTCCCCCCCCAAAATAAATAAATAAAAATTTAAAAATTACTTATCATTATATCTCCACTGCTATATTTATTTTTCTGTTTGTCTACAAAATTTTTACTTTCTAACGTACAATATAATTTACTTTTTTGTTTGGCCTATTGTTTTTCCTAACTATCAGTCTTCCCTTTTCCAATTAGCCACTTCTGAATATATGCCCCATATGGGGAGGGAATTTGTTCTATGATATATTCCAAGCACTAGTAAACTGCTTGGTACATTTTTAAATAGACTAATAGGAGTCAATTATTACCTTTCTTAATCAGTTAGTGCAGATATCGCAATTAATATAGTTCATAACAGTTGGCTCATCATATTGAACAACTAATGCTATTCATTGGTTGGGGGTGACAGGAAGAGCCATGTAGCACTGCACCTTAAACCACTTTTGGGGAGATCATCAATTTAATTTTGAAATTAGTGACATTAGTCATATCCTTGTGACCTCCTCTCAAAAGTATTTATCTAAAAAAGGCATCATTAGTTAAGATATTTTAGGCCCTGCACCCTTATAGGAATTGTCCTTTACATAGTTAAGTAAATATTTCACTAACAGATGAAACATGAGTTAAATGAAGACTTGTTTATATAAAGATGAAGAATTTTTGGAAAGTGAGTCACTAAAAAGATATTATTGGTTTAAATATGAATAAGAATTTTAAAAGGTTAGCAAAACTCCTAAAAATCTAGACCAATCCTATTTACAAATTGCTTGAGAAATGTGTTTAAGCTCTGACTCCATTTGAAACAATTTAAACTGATTATCTTAGACAATGCTTTATAGATGGTAATATTTCTCAAGGTTAAGGAGGCACAACTACAGTCAGTGAAACCAATTGAAAAAGCAGCCTCGGCCCTATCAAAAGATTGAAGAATGAATGTACATTTACATGTTTTCAATTACATATACTCTCTCACACACATTTTATTTTCTCAACCATCTGAGAGCTAAGACATGATGTTCATTTTCTCCCAAATAGTTCCTTAAAACAAGCAAGTATTTCCTGTTTCTTTGTGTTTTCTAAAAATAATGACATTCTCTTTCATAACCACAGTACAATTATGAAAATCAGGAGAAACTTACGGTCAGGACATTAACATGGGAAAAATACTCATATTTAATCTACAAACTTTAATTATATTTTGCGAATTTCCTCAATAATATCTTTTATAGCACAAGAAAATCTCAGATCACGTGTCGCTTTCATCATTTGGGTAAGTGACGTCTACAGGTTTCTCCACTGTATAAATTTACAATTTTTCCTTTTGTACTTGAGTAATTTGTGGAAAGATACTTAGAGAATATGTAAATATTTCCTTCTCCCACCCCAGCTGGTCTACCTGGTCTACTATCCAGTACCATTTTATGTAGTTGCCATGTCTTTTTAGTCTTCTTTAATCCAAAATAGTTCAGCAATGTTCCTTTGTCTTTGAATATATTAAGGGTTTTGAAAAGTCCATGGCAGTTATTTTATAAAAGATCTCTCAGTTTCATTTCTCTGATATTTTATAATTAACACTCAACTATGAATATATGCTATAATTTTTAAACCTTTTATTTATTTTGAAAGAGAGAGAGAGACAGAGAGAACACGAACAGGGGAGGGGAAGAGAGAGAGGGAGGCACAGAATCCAAAGCAGGCTCCAGGCTCTGAGCTGTCAGCACAGAGCCTAACGGGGGGCTTGATCCCACAAACTTCCAGATCATGACCTGAGCCGAAGTCAGATGCTCAACCGACTGAGCCACCAAAGCACCCCGTTAAAGTCCAATCCATTTAATTTTCAGACAAAATTATACTATCTATGTTTAGTGATTATCTACCAAGATTTTATTATGATTATTTGTTTTGTTTGTGCACTAAAAAAATTTAATAACAATGATTCGAAGAATCAGAGTTAAGCATTAGAAAAAAAATTCTCCTCAGTGTATTATAGGAGGGACACAAATGGTAATTTGTTCTACTGTTGACGAGGTCAACACTGATCCTTTGGTTAAGGCTTCTGTGTATTCTAAATTGAGTAAATGTGTTGGGAGACAGATTTCCCACTATGAGAGGAGAGACTTACAAATATGGAATGAGAGCAGTTAGAATGAACCTTGGGATATTTGATTGGAAATGGAGAGATCAGTATAAATTGATAATTTTTAATGGATAGAAAGAGACATAGATATAGGGGAGTGTGGGTGTGTATTTAAATAGCTCTGAGTGCTTAGATAGCCTAAAAGCAGTGACACCCTAGAAGCAAAAAACTCACTTAGTCCTGGGATCTTGGTCTCTAAATACCATCCTCCACAAAAAGAACCAGGGCTCTTTAGGCAAATGGCTGATTCCAGCCTGGAGGAGAAAGTCTGTAAAATTTTTTAACTTGCATTTAAAACCTTATCTTAATTTTTATCTAGATGACAACAATTCTTGGGGATATAGTTATGATTACATTTTTTATTAGTTTAGAAACAACCGAAACAACATAATTACATTGCAAAGTTGGTGTATCATTATAAAACATGAAAAATAAGATTTTATTAAAAATCCTCTTTTGGGGTGCCTGGGTGGCTCACTTGGTTGAGTGTCTGACTCTTGATTTCAGCTCAAGTCATGATCTCACAGTTTGTGAGATTGAGTCCTGTGTTGGGCTCCATGCTGACAGTGCAGAGCCTGCTTGGGAATCTCTGTCTCTCTCTCTTTGCCTCTCCCTCTCCCTCTCTCTCAAACTAAATAAATATAACAAAAAAATCTTCTCTTCATTTTATTAAATGAATTAGTCTTTTACAAGTTATAGCTTGTATACATAACAAGTGGTATATTGTTACTATAATCTTTAGGATTCAGCATAAATTCTTTCATAATTTTTTACAGGTCAAAGTACTGAGAAATCTTCTTCAGATAAATAATGGAAATAGGGATGGAGAAAGTTACATTACAGCAATTTCATTTGGTTTGTTGAACTCCTTTTGAGTTACATAGCAAAAATCATAAGAAATTATCATCAATAATTATTACTAATGATGACTCAGCTAGCCACTCTAATCAATATCCCTTCAGTTTTATTAAAAATAAAGGAATGGAAATATTCTAATTTTCAAATGCATTTGTCATCTACTAGTAGAGTAATTCCCTTTTAAAACATGTACCTGTATTTTGTTTTGTGTTAATTGACACACTGGAGTTTACAACACCCCAGGGAAGTGCATTAGAATAAAATTGAAGGAAAAAAAGAAGTATGTTTTTCTTTTATAGAGAAAGGTAATTATGATGAGGGAGTTTGGAAAAGAGAAATTTTAGCAAAGTATGTATGAAATTGAAGATCAAACAAAGATTCCCTTTATACTATCTTTGTCAGCACAACCATTGGAAATATCACCAAAGATACAAGTACTCCAGCTGAAAAACTACTAAACTCGATAAGGTCCTTTTTGATTTGTAACATTTTCTGAAATATAAATTTAGGAAATTTGGAGTAGTGCTATTTTTGCCAACTTCTGGTCAGCAAATAACTTGGGTTAGTTATAGTAGTAAAAAAGATTCACATCAGCAAATGAAGTCACCAGAGGGGTGCCTGGGTGGCTCAGTCAGCTGAGCCTCCGACTTTGGCTCAGGTCATGATCTCACAGTTTGTGAGTTCAAGGCCCGCGTCAAGCTCTGTGCTGACAGCTCAAGGTCTGGAGCCTGCTTCAGATTCTGTGTCTCCCTCTCTCTCTGCTCCACCTCCACTTGCACTCCGTCTCTCAAAAATGACTGAAATGTGTAAAAAATTTGTTTTAAATGAAGTAATGAAATATTTCAATTTCTATTATTGAAAAAGTTAGTAAATATTATACACTTTAAAGAGAACAGTTTGGAAGTCTTCGAGAGACTGGAGTAAAAGGCCTTCATTGGGATTGCCCAGGTGCCTAGTTAACAATGATAAATTATGAATTATTTGGATACGGTCAAAATTATTCTAGATACCAAAAATTTTAAATCATAACCATTAGTGACTGGAGAATTTTTGCTGGGGATAGTCCTCTAGATTTTATACCTTGATTTAGTTGACATGAATTTAGACGTGGTAACACATGATTTTAAAATATTTCCTGGAGACGGGTGGTTAACAGGGACAAAACTTCAGTTATAAAATAAACAAGTAGGGGCGCCTGGGTAGCTCCGTCGGTTAAGTGTCCGACTTCGGCTCAGGTCATGATCTCCCGGTCTGTGAGTTCGAGCCCTGCGTCGGCCTCTGTGCTGATGGCTCAGAGCCTGGAGCCTGCTTCGGATTCTGTGTCTCCCTCTCTCTCTGACCCTCCCCCACTCATGCTTTGTCTCTCCTGCTCTCAAAAATAAATAAAAACATTAAAAAAATAATTTTAAAATAAACAAGTACCAGGAATATAATGTATGACATGATGAGTGTAGCTCATTTTGCTGTACAATGTATGTGAAAGCTGTTAATAGACTAAATCCTAAGGGTTCTCATCATAAAGAAAAGAATTTTTTTAATTTTTCTTTTGATTGGGTCTATATGAGATAACAGATGCTAACTAAAACTTACTGTGATAATCATTTTGCAATATGTGTAATTCAAACCATTATGCTGTGCACCTCAAACTTATTCGGTGACATATGCCAATTATATTTTGATAAAACTAGAAAATAATATAGAAAATAAAAATATTTCTGGATTATATTAGAGGGAAAATATTAAACGGTAAAATCATTTTATTATTTTTTGAAATCTATCATAGGACAATATTAACATTCACAACTTACAATTATAAGTTATAATTATAATTCTATATTATAATTATAAAATATACATTAAATTAAGTGAATAAGAAATACATGTCTTTATTAAGAGAATACATCCTTTGTCAGAATTTACTCGAAAGGAGATATGCAAAGTCGTAATGGTAGTGAATTCGACTGAGTCCATGGTAATTATCTTCTGTTGTAGTTTACGGAGAATGGCCGTCTCCACGTGATTATCCTATGTGATAGAGTGCCAGGATGCCCTTGGTTTCAAATTCTTGAAATATTATTTTTTAGCCTTTCTGGAAAGTTCTTCATCCCTCATATCTGATTTTTTTTCCCCTTAAAACTCCAGAGTGCAATGTCTTCTGAATCTTTTATGCTCTTGGCTCTCACTTGCTATTGCCCGTATTCTCAGATTATTTTCCCTTAATATTATAGCATACTGAGCACAAATTTAAGCTATCTGCAAACTCATCATTTACATTGAATATATAAAATGTGTGTGCCAGCATAATATGATACATGCGTGTTGCCTATGAATAGTTTGTTGCAGACTGTTTATTGACTAATAGCTGCTTTGATTCCATCATACTCTGATTTTTTTTCCCCAATTCTGGTACTTGGAGTTCTGCTTTGCTCCTGTCTGTGACAGTCTTTGTGATGTACCAATTCCAGTAATTTTTTTCATATGCTCTGCTTATGCTTCACTTATACTACCTTGATGAACTCTCCAAATCAATGACACCTTTAAGACTAGGGGTCCTGCCTTCCAAACAAGAGACAGAAGCATCGTATTGTCTTCATACTGTTTTACACCCTGCAAAGACTGGATATTTTTCTCTTTACTCCAACAATTGCCATAGCTAAACTATCTAGTATCACAGTTTTATGGTTTACAACTGGCCTATATCACTTCCATATTGAGTCTAAATTATTTCTCTCAACCAAGTGACATTATAAAATGCCCTTACATGCTTATGGTCTCCCTGGGAATTATTATTTGCTTAGCATTTTATTTGCTCTTTAAGCAAGTCAAACACAATCACACTCTATGTACACACCAGCTGGTGAATTATGTGTTGTAGTTAATCCCACACTGACCTTCCTCCTTGTTCTTGATCTTGTTCTTTCCACATTCTCCTCTTTGCTCCAAATCTGGACTGATTTTTATCCCTGGTAGTTTATTCATGTTGCACTTGACCTCTTTAGCTTTTGATATTTGAGTTCTGCAGCATAGACTTGCAACTCCCGCTTTTCTCTTTTAAGAGTTCTCTGTGAGAAGGCAGTTTATACTCACAATTTGCTTTCCTTTCATCCAATTCATCCGACTGAACTCAACACAATATGGTTTCTACTCCATATTTTATATTTTTTCCTATACTTGACAGTCAAGACAAGACTTGACTTCCTAGTAGTAGTGTTTAAAAAGAACTAGAAAAAACCATGTATGATCACCATACATCCTTGGTCTCAAGATACTAGAATTGCCTAAATCTATCCGGTGCTTTTAAGTACATTTCCAGTCCCACAAGTTATCAAGAAGACATTAGAATAAAATAAAAGCTTTGAACAATATGTCCAAGAGCAAACATATTAATTTGTGTAAGCATGACATAATCAGTCTCTTCTTGTTTCTCTTAATAATGTTTCTGTTATTGTCCTGGTGATGGGAGGTGAAACAAACTGAAAATTGGGAGGGAATTATTTTTAATGAAGATACTGGCCATAAGATTTTACTTATAAAAACATTTGTCCAAGATCACAACTCAAGAAGGATCCATATTGAAAAGGAAGAAGTAAAATTTCTATGTCACTATTTTCATGTGAAAATACTATACACAGAACACTCTAAATCACCAAAAATCTGGTAAAACTAATAAACGAATTCAGTAAGGTCGCAGGATACAAATTAACATATAGGTATGAGGAAGTAAACGTGAGTGACATACATTTATACCTTACATATTGAATGAACAAAAAAAATCACGCATTATGTTATGAAGAATTATTGCAAAAGACAAGGAATATCAACATGAAGGAAAAGCAATTCCCAAGAAGTGAGATATTTTGTCATGCTCAGTACGTTTCCAGATATTGTTTTTTATTTTTTTAATGTTTATTTTTGAGACAGAGAGAGACAGAGCATGAGTGGGGGAGGGGCAGAGAGAGAGGGCAGACACAGAATGTGAAGCAGGCTCCAGGCTCCGAGCTGTCAGCCCAGAGCCCGACGCGGGGCTTGAACTCAGGGACCGCGAGATCATGACCTGAGCCGAAGTCGGACGCTCAACCGACTGAGCCACCCAGGCGCCCCGTTTCCAGATATTGTTGCCTTTATGAGATATGTACGAACAAACATGGGAAGAGAGCAAGATAGCATCAAATTATTATAGGAAGAGTTGGTGAAGGAATGAGGGCTTGGTGAAGGTGGCAAGGCTTGTAGAACATTAAAAATGTAACAGTGTAATTAAAATCTGTATGGCAGGAAGTAAAGAAGATAATTGATAGTATAGAAAAATAAGTTTATAAGAGGAATCTAAATCTGAGAAAGTCGATTAGATGATTGAGGAGAAGGATTAAAAGGACCTATAGGGGATGGAGAGTAGAAATACAACTCTTTTCTAAGCATCAATCCCAATAGATGGGATTAAAAAAATCAAATATGTCATTAGAGTAACAAAAGTTTTCTAGATAGAGAATGAAAAATGCAGATTAAAATGGATCATTGTACTTTAGGAAATAAATAATAAAAACATATTTTAACTACAAGGGGAGAGAGAGGTAACCTATAAGCTAATGGAACAAAGCAATACTGACCCCAAACTTATTTTCTGCAACAGGTGACAGTGGATATACAGCAATAAATGGTTAAAATATTTATGACCCAATAGTTCTACTCAGTTGGCTCATGTACCGTGTGAGTGGACAACAGAATGTTTTAGTTCTTCAATGTTTTAAAAAATGTACACTCACACACAGTACCCAAAGTGATTTCAGAAAGAAGAAACATAAGTGACTAATTAAGAAAGATATGGGAAAGCAGAACAGGAGGAAAACAGGGCGAGATAGAAGAAAAATGTGTGTCAGCAGGACTACCCGCTAAGTCCTTCTGGAATCAGCAAAACTAAGCGTGAGAGGAAATGCTGAGTTTATTACTTAGGAGAATTTGTGGTTGAATTTTTCACCTCTTGCCATGTTCTTCTTCCTTCCACAGTCCTCCTTCCCTGGCTACTGTCTCTAGGGTTCACAAGGGAAGGAGAAAGTAAGCATGAAGAGGAAGTAAATTTGGAAGGAATGAGGAAATGCAGTCAATGCGAGGGCTATGAACTCTTCCTGAACAGGGAAAGGAAGTAAAAGCGGGCAACTCTGAATTACAGCGATTAAAGTGAGGGTTATAATGTGTTCACGAAGGCTCATCTGATTTGGAAGGCTCTGACTTTGGAGCAAAGACTAGCATTTTTCTATGTCAGTTTTTGCTCTTAAGACTATGTTCTGGAACCCTGTTGAATTGACCGGACTTGAACGTTACTTAGGTCCCATACACACATGGCGGGTGGAAATGGGATGGTAGCAAGAGTGGCGTAGCACGTAGGGCCAGATTAAGACCTTCATGCTGTTCCAAGTTCTAAAGACATTATGGTGCTACTTCTTATACATAACTCAAAATAAGAATATGTCGAACATTCAAACATGAATAATGAAGCCCCAAAAGATTCTCGATTATTTCCCAATAATTATTCCTTTAATGTCTTGTTTATATTTAGAATATGAAAAATTCCCACCAATTGCATTTATTTTTTTTAATATTCGTCAGTGGTTTTTATTTTTTTAAAGTTTATTTATGAGAGAGAGAGAGAGAGAGATAGAGACAGAGCACGAGCAGAGAAAGGGCAGAGAGAGAGGGAGACACAGAATCCGAAGCAGGCTCCAGGCTCTGAGCTGTCAGCACAGAGCCTGATGTGGGGCTCGAACTCACAAGCTATGAGATCATGACCTGAGCTGAAGTTGGACACTTAACCAGCTGAGCCACTCCGGCGCCCCCCCCCCTCCCGCAACCCCCCCATCCGCCAATTGCATTTAAACACAATCATTTGATGGTACCCTAAGGACATACTTAGTCTTTCTGTTAGGTAAGGGCTTTACTGGGATCATAGTCTAAATACTTTGTGTGTGTGTGTGTGTGTGTGTGTGTGTGTGTGTGTGTCTCCTCCTTGATTCCTAGCAGTGAAATTCACACATCCTTAGGTAGCAAACTCTTGCTGTTTTGTAACTTTCCTCTCTGTAGCATTTCCTTGTTCTTTTCCTCGGTCAGCACTTACGGTCATCACTTACATTACTCTTTCATGTTCCCATTTGATACCTCTGTCCTCTTACGTACTTCCCAGCATCTCTCCCTTTCAAATAGGCTGTAGTCCTGTTAGTTCATAACACATCTTGAATTTATTCTATTCTGCTTCCTTACCTCTTTCTTTACTCCTCTGGACCTACAGAAACTTGATTTACCAGCGAGGATAACTTGTTTCCTTCCTCCTCTCTCTCTCGCCTTAGACTGTCCCGTATCCATGTATCTCAGTGAGACAGAGGGCCATCAGTTGGCCTTATCCTATACTGATGTTCCTCCATATTAGTCCTGCCTTATAGAAATAGTGTTATGGTTAAATGAGATGATTATTATAGCGTGCTTACCACAATGACTGAGACAAATTAGACAAACATTAAAGTGTAGCTTCGGTTGTGTCCATGGAGTGGGCCGGGGAAGACTGAGCTGAATATGAGCATTTAATGTCATTGATACTCCAATTTTGTTTTATGCCCACTTTACACATTGGGTTTAAGACCCTATGGTTAAGTTGTAAAAAAAGAAAAAGGGTACTTCTCTAGGGGAAGGGTTTAAAACTCACTTTTGCAATGTCAATGAAAAAATCATCTGAAATTTTTAAAAAGTTGAATATTTTCCTACCTCTCTTTTCTCATTACCTTGTTGCATATTTGGTTTCCAAAATAAAAATTTTATTTTCTTTATTTATATATTTTTTAAAGTTTTATTTCTTTTATTAATCTCTACACCCAATATGGGGCTCAAACTCACAACCCCAAGATCAAGAGTCCATATTCTTCTAACTGAGCCAGCCAGGCACCCCTAAAATAAAAATTTTAGAATCATGTTATTATTACTGCTGTTAAAAACACTAATTTTTCCTTAGGTTTTCCATTTCTCTTTCAAGGATTATTTATTACATTCACATGGTTTTATAACCCTAGTTAAAGCAATTATTTAGACCTAATTCTCATGTATAGTTGTTTTTTTGCTTTTAATAATCCCTTTAATATTTTTTCTAGAGTCCTTAAATTATTTTTTATTTTTATTGCGGTAAAATATATATAACATGAGGTGTACCCTTTCAATGCTTTTTAAGCACATTATTCAGTGTATAGTTCAACTAAGTACTTTTAGTGTTATGTAACTATCACCCCTATCAATTTCCAAAATTTTTCATCATGCCAAAGAGAAACTCTGTACTATTTAAGCAATGGCTCCCAGCACTCCCCTGCCCCAGACCCCTGTAACCTCTATTCTACTTTCTGTCTCTGTAAATTTGCCTAGTCTAGGTACCTCATATAAGTGAAATCAAGCAATATTATTCTTATATCTGGCTTACTTCTCTCAGTATGATGCTTTCAAGGTTCCCACTTATCACAACTTCCTTTTTATGGCTGAATACTATTCCACTGTATTTACATGCTACATTATTCTGACATACGAGTTTTTTAATTTAGCATTTCTTTGGATAGAGCATATCATTGGGTTTAACTTTATCTGTCCTTAATTTAAAGACTTCATATATCAAATTTGTATTTTCATATGTCAATCAAAGAGCTAGAGGTACTTCATCATTATGTTCCCCACTATGTACCAGTTTTATCTTGGTTATGTCACCATCTTTGGCCGTAGTTTTGTGCATTTACTTGAATATGTTAATCAGATTCTCTTTCCGCATGTGTAGAAACTAGGAACATTTGATGATACTATTGTTAAGATATGTAAGTTTCATAAAATTATAATAGAGATATACACATTAATTCTACGGAAATAATGACCCCTCAGTCTCAGTTGGATAATTATTGCAATTAAACCACTTGATTCTGTTTGTGGGGAAGAAAATAGTTAATTTAAAGGGTTTATCCTCCTTTCCCCATTTTCCCTTTGTCTTCCTTGAGAACTCTCTTTAAATAAGAGATAAGGAGAAATGGTAACCATTTTGAAACCATGAGAGTTAGGTCAAGAAAATGGAAGAAATTCAGATCAAATGTCCTCACACTACTGAACTACTGCATAATTCTGGATATTGACAAACTGATTCTACAGTTTATCTGCAAAAGCAAAAAGTCCAGAATGGCCAACACAATATTGAAGAACAAAGTCAGAAATGTACAACCTACTAGGACTAAATTAAGAAGAAATAGACAACTCGAAAGACCAATAACAAATACAAAGATTGAATGAGTAATCAAAAATCTTCCAACAAAAACAACAAAAGCCAAGGACAAAAAGCAAAAGCTTCACAGGTGACTTTTATCAAATATTTAAAGAATTCATACAAATATGTCATAAACTATTCAAACTTTCCAACTCATTTTATTTTTTATTTTATGTTTTGAATGTTTTAATGTTTATTTATTTTTGAGAGAGAGAGAGTGAGCAGAGGAGGGGCAGAAACAGAGAGGGAGACAGAGGACCAAAGCCAGCTTTGTGCCAATAGCAGCAAGTCCAATGTGGGGCTTCAACTCATGAACCTCAAGATAATGATCTGAGCCAAAGTTGGATTCTAAACCAACTGAGCCACCCAGGTGCCCCTCCCAACTCATTTGATAAGGTCAGCATCACCCAAATCCAAAACCAGGTAAAGACACTACAAGAAAGGAAAACCACAGGCCAATATCCATAATGAACATTTGTAAAATTCCTCAATAAAATACTAGCGAAACAAATTCAACATCACATTGAAGGGATCCTACACCAGGACCAGGTAGAACTTATCCCTAGGATATAAGGATGGTTCAACATATGGAGATCAATTAATCTCACGGTTGCAAAATGTGTTACACCACAGAAATAAAGGATAAATACCATGTGATCATCTTGACAGATGCTAAAAAAGCATTTGACAAAAGGCAACACCCATTTGTGATAAAAACTCACAACAAATTAGATACAGAAATAACTTACCTAAAACAATAAAGGCCATATATAAAAAGCCCATATTTTGCATCATAGTCAACAACGAAAAACTAAAAACCTGTTAAGATTTGGAATAAAGTAAGAATAACCATTCTCACCACTTCTTTATTTAAAAAAAAACTTTTTTAGTGTTTATTTACTTTTGAGAGAGAAAGGCAGAGCATGAGTGGGGGAGGGGCAAGAGAGAGGGAGACACAGAATCTGAAGCAGGCTCCAGGCTCCGTACTGAGCTGTCAACACAGAGTCTGACGTACGGGTCCAATTCGTGAGCGCTGAGATCATGAACTGAGTCGAAGTTGGTCACTTAACTGACTGAGCCACCGAGGTGCTCCTCGTTTTTCACCACTTCTACTCAACAAAGTGGTGTAGTCCTAGTCAGAGCAATTAGGAAAAAAAGAAAAAAACCCACATAGAAATCATAAAGGAATAAGTAAAATTACCTATTTGCAGAAGAAATGATAGTATATATAGAAAATCCTAAGGACTTTACAAAAAAAAATTGTTAGAATGAATAAACAAATTTGGGAAAGTTGCAGGGTACAAAATCAACATCCAAAAGTCAGCAGGGTTTTTTGTTCACTAACAATGAACTATATGGAAAAAAAATAATTCAACTTACATTAACATCAAACACAATAAAATGCTTAGGAATAAACTTAATGGTGGTGGTGAAAGACATATACACCTAAAACTATAAAACTTCAATGAAAACAATTTAAATAGTCACAAATAAATGGAAAAGACATCCTCTGTTCATGAACTGGAAGATGAGCATTCTTAAAATGTCCATACTATCCAAAGTCATCTATAGATTCAATATAATGCCCATCAAAATTCCAATGACAATTTTTAGAGACATGACAACAAAATCCTAAAATTCATTTAGAACCAACAAGACTCCAAATAGCCAAACCAATCTTGAGAAAGAACAAAGCGAAGGGTATCATTCTCCCCGATTTCAGAAGATGTTACAAAGCTACAGTAATCAGAACAGTATGATACTGAAAAATAGACACAGAGCAATAGAACAGAATAAAGAGCACAGAAATGAATCAATGCGTTTACAGTCAACTGATCTTTGACTAGGATGCCAAGAATCCACATGGAAAAAGAATAGACTCTTCAACTAACGGTGTTAGGAAGACAGATAGACATCCATGTGGAAAAGAATGAGATTGACCCCTATCTCACACCACTCTCAAAAATTAACTTGAAATGGATTAAAAAGTTAAACATAAGACCTAAACCATTAAAAACTCCTAGAAGAAAGCAGACAAAAAAATCTTGACTTTGGCCTTGGCAATATGACCAAAACCATAGACAACAAACTAAAAAATGGACAAGCAGGATTACTTTGAACTAAAAAGCTTCTACATAAAATGAAAAGGCAACCTACAGAATGGGAGAAAATATTTGCAGGGCACATATCTACTAAAAAAAAGTCATATTCAAAATATAGAGAGAGCTCTTATAACTCAAGAGATAAGCAAAGAATTGAATAAACATTTTCAAAAAAAACTATATAATTGGCTGAGAGATATATGAAAAGGTTCTCAACATTACTTATCATCAGAAAAATGCAAATGAAAACCATAATGATCAATTCACACCTGTAGAGTGGCTATTACCAAAAAACAGAATATAAAAAATACTGATATGGAGGAGAGGGAACACTTGAACACTGTTGGTGGGAATATAAATTGGTGTGGCCACTATGGAAAACAATGTGAAGCCGGTTAGGCATCTGACTCTTGGTTTCAGCTCAGGTCATGGTCTTATGGTTGGCGAGATCAAGCCCCACATCAGCTTGATTAGGATTCTCACCTTCTCTGCTTCTCGCTGTACCTCCCTCCTCTCAAAATAAATAGATAAACATTTTTTTAAATTAAAAATAGATTAGCCTGCTTAGGATTCTCACCTTCTCTCCTTCTCTCTGTACCTCCCCCCTCTCAAAATAAATAGATAAGCATTTTTTTTAATTAAAAATAGAATTACCACATGATCCATTAATCTCACTTCTGGAAATATACCCAAAGTAAATGAAAATCCATTGACAAATGAATGGATAAATAAAATGTAGTATATTCATACAGTGGAATATTATTATTCAGCCTTAAATAATAAAAAAATCCTATAGTAAATAATATTGTGTTATATGCTTAAAAAGTTCCTGAGGGCAGATGTTAAGTGCTCTTATCACAAGAAATAAAGAGGATGAAGAAAATTTTTTGGAGGGAATGGATAGATTTATAGCATAGATTGTAGTGATTTTATGAGTATATAGTGTGGTGCTTTTATGGATATGGACTTACCTCCAAACTCATTAACTTGTATACACTAAATATGTACAACTTTTTGTATGTCAGTTATAGCTCCGTCAAATGGTTTTTACAGAGAAAAATAATAGATAAAATTAATGAAACAGAAATTTGATTCCTTGAGAATATCAACAAAATTAAATGTTTAGCTAGACTTAAAAAAAAGAGAGAAGACTCAAACTACTAAAATTAGAAAGCAAAGTAGGGGGACGCCTGGGTGGCTCAGTTGGTTAAGAGTTGGACAACTCTTGATTTCGGCTCCGGTAATGATCTCACAGTTCGTGATATCAAGCCCCATGTTGGGCTCTGCACTAACAGCACAGAGCTTGCTTGGGATTCTTTCTCCCTCTCTCTCTGTCCCTCCCCTGCTCTCTCTCTCTCTCTCTCTCTCTCAAAATAAATAAATAAACATTTAAAAAATAAATAAAAGTACGAATATTACTAATGATTTGATAGGAATAAAAATAATTAAAATAGAATGCCATGAAAAACTGTACTCTAGCAAATTATATAACCGAGATGAAATAGACAAAGTGCTAGAAACACACAAACCAAAAAAACTGACTAAAAAACAGAAAATGTGAGTAGATTTATAACAAGTAAAGAGATTTAATCAAAAGTCAAAACCTGTCAACAAATAAAAGGCCAAGACGAGATGGCTTCATTGGTGAATTCTATCAAATGTTTAAAGAATTAACACCATCTGTAGACTAACATCTCCTATGATTATAAATGCAAAAGTCCTTTGTAAAATACTAGCAGATTGAATCCAATAGCATATTAAAAGTATTATGCATTATGGACAAGTGGTATTTATTCTAGGAATGTAATTGTGGTTCAAAATAAGAAAGTAAATCAATGTAATACAGCTCATGGTATGGGATCTATTATATTAACAGATTATATTTATGATTATGTCAGCAGGTGCAGAAAAAGAATTTGACAAAATTTGCCACCCTCCCATGATAAAAACAGTCAATCAAATATGAATAGGAGATAATATCCTCACCTGACAGAGTGTATTAATGAAAATCCCATAGCTAACATTATAGTCAGTGGTGAAAGAATGGAAGATATCCTCCTAAGATTAGGAACAAGCCAAGGATGTTTGCTTTCACCCTTTCTATTCAGCATTTTACTAGAATTTCTAGCTAGAGGAATTACTCAATAAAAAATTTAAAAAGACATCTAATTCAGAAACAAAAGAGTTATCTATTTTCAGATAACATGATTTTATACGGAGAAAACCTTAATGAATGCACCAAAATAAAATCCACCTATTTCAGCTAATAAACAAATTTGCAATGCTGCAGGATACACAATCAGCACATGAAAATCAGACATACAGATGGCAAATAGACCCATGAAAAGATGCTTAACATCACTGATCATCAGGGAAATACAAATCAAAACTACGATGAGATATCACCTCACACCTGTCAGAATGGCTAAAATAAAAAACACACAAAAAAAGAAGTATTGGTGAGGATGTAGGGAAAAGGGTACCTTTGTGCACTGCTGTTGGTAATGCAAGCTAGTGCAGCCACTGTGGAAAACAATATGGAAGTTTCTTGAAAAATTAAAAATAGAACTATCCTATGATCCAGCAATTCCACTACTGGGTCTTTACCCAAAGAATACAAAAACACTAATTTCAAAAGATATATGCACCCCTACGTTTATTACAGCATTATTTACAATAGCGAAATTATGGACAAAGCCCAAATGCCCATCGAGTGATGAATGGATAAAGAAGAAGGGGTTTCTACATACATTGGAATATTACTCAGAATGAAATCTTGCCAGTTGCAACAAGATGGATGAATCTAGTGGATATAATACTAAATGAAATAAGTCAGTCAGAGAAAGACGAGTACTATATGATTTTACTCACATGTGGAATTTAAGGAACAAAACAAACAAGCAAAGGAGAAAACAGAGAGAGGGGGCCAAACCAAGAAACAGACTCTTAACTATAAAAAACAAACTGAGGGTTGATGGAGAGAGGTGGGTGGGAGATGGGCTAGATGGGTGATGTATGTAGGTGCTGAATCACCAAATTCTACACCCGAAACTAATATTACACTGCAATATTACAGTGTATGTTAAATATTACACTGTATGTAACTATATGTGTGTGTCTATGTATATATGGTGTGTATCTATCTATCTATCTACCACTATCTTCATCCATTCATCAACTAACTAGAATTTAAATGAAAACTTTTTAAAAATCTGTTGAATTTCTCTATATTAATGGTGAAAAAACTCCAAACACAAAATTAAGAAACAATCCCACTTATATAGCATTAAAAGAATGATTTCTACAATCTACTGTAAAAAGAGATCTATAAAGGTTATCATTTAATCCTAAATCTAATAATTCACAACCTTTCTCTATCTCTTGAGAAAGTGAAAAAAGCCATAAACAGGGTGCCTGTCTCTTCTTATTAGTTTATTGAGGAACTTCACCAAACATCTAAAATTGAAAGAGTCTGGGTCTTTGAAACTTAACAATTGTCATAAAGAAATATACCCGAGACAACTTTATGTATGTATGTACGTATGTATGTATGTATGTGTTTATTTTGCCAGAGGTAACTTTAAAATATGTGGTAGGATAAAGGGGAAAGAGAGGGTTTTAGATGAGAACACAAACAATAGCTGACTGTTTGTTATCGTTATTGACACAAATTCCCAGAATTAGGCAGTGGTCAACAATGGGGGAATTAGGATATAAAACAGTCATGCCAAAATGCAGGGATTATCTCCTTGTATTTCATTGGGAAGCATCTGTATGATTCCAATATAGAATAAAAGAATGTTGCTGACCTCCATTTGAATATGGTGAACTATGGAATCTTCTCTTATGCATCAAGACTTTCAGAATGACAAGGAAAGTACTTTCTGAAAATCTGTAACTGTGTTTAAATTCAGTGGGTGGAAATTCAATAGACCTAGATTCGTATACAATACTTAGAGAAATATAACATACAGAATGATATGAAATAAGCATATCAACCTTCCAAATGCATATTTAATACCATATATAATACTACCAAGACATATGAGTGGTACTTCCAAGAATGCTTCAAATTTAGCACAGAAAAAAATTCAAGGGCAATTGGCAGGGTAATCACATTCATGTCCTAAAGTCAGATTCACAAATAGAAATTCTAGGTGGTCCAAAGGACTTTAACATGAAAATTATTGCAGGGCCAAAAAGCACAAAACGTCTGAAGAAAATAAATATTATGAGAGAGAGACAATAAACACTGCAAATGAAACATACCCAAAGAAACATTTTTAGAAGATGTATAAGATATATAAAATAACTAAAAATAAGATATTCAGAGAGACATTAAAGGGTATTTCATTACTTTAAAAAAACCCATAGGGGCACCTGGGTGGCTCAGTGGGTATAGTGAAACAGTTCTGTCTCTTGATTTTGGTGGTGGTTACACAACTATATGCTTTTGTAAACACTCGCAGAAGTATAGCCTAAAAATGGGAGAATTTTACTGTATTATACCTTAGTACGGGACATTCAAAAAAAATTTTTTACATTTATTTATTTTTGAGAGAGAGAGAGACAGAGACAGAGACAGAGCGTGAGCCGGGGAGAGGCAGAGAGAGAGGGAAACTCAGAATCCGAAGTAGGGTCTCAGCTCTGAGTTGTCAACACAAAGCCTGAAGCAGTACTCAAACTCACAAACCATGAGATCATGACCTGAGCTGAAGTTGGACGCTTAACCAACTGAGCCACCCAGGTGCCCCCAAGGTATTTTTAAAAAGGTAAAACAATAAAGCTTTCAGTGGAAAACAGAACATTTTCATGATATTGGAGTAAGTTGTTTCTTAAATAGGACACACACATCACTAACTTGAAAGGAAATATACATAGATTTCAACAATATTAATATGAAAAACTTCTGTTAATTAAATGATGCTGTTAAGAGGATGGAAAGGTATCCTTCAGAGTGGGAGAAGATATTTGCAATTCACATATCTGTCAAGGACCCATATTCAGAACACATAAAGGACTCCTACAGTTCAATAAGAAAAAGACATATAACTTATTTAAAAAAATGGGCAAAAGACTTGAACAAGTACTTCACAAAAGACAATATTCAAATAACCAATGAGCATTTGAAAATTGCTCAGTTTCATTAATCATCAGGGAAATGCAAATTAAATGTATATGCAATACAACTACATACCAGAATAGCTAAAATGAAAAACACCTGGGGTGCCTGGGTGGCTCAGTCAGTTAAGCATCTGACTTCAGCTTGGGTCATGATCTTATGGTTCATGAATTTGAGCCTCACATCCGGCTCTGCGCTGACAGTGAGGCGCTTCCTTGGGATTCTTTCTCCCTCTCTCTTGCTCTGTCCCTCCTCTGCTCGTGCGTGCTCTCTCTCTCAAACTAAATATAAAAAATTATAATTAAAAAAACTAAAGTGATAACCACCTGACAATGCAAAGTGTTGGTGAATATGCAGAGGAAGTCTCTCATGCTGTGGAGGCGTAACTAATATATCAAAATCCATGTACAAAATAGTTATAAAGACACCATTTGTAAAAGCCCCAACTTTAAAATCACCAGCATTAAGATGAATAAATTTTAAAAAAATGAATGAAAATAAATATAAAATGAATCAGTAAAATAGGATATATTCACACAGTGGAATACTCTATAACAAAGAGAAGGAAAGAACCACAACTACACTTGACAATATTATAGATGGATCTCACCAACAATATATAAAACAAACAAACAAAAAAATCCAGGCATGAAAGATTACATACTTCATGATTCATTGATGTATATTTCCAGATATATATATATATATATATATACATATATATATATATATATATATCGTTAGATGTTCAGATATTGTTTACACAATGGCGAATGGTAACTAAATGAGTGTGCAAATGGGGCTTTTGGGGTGTTGGTATGTTCTTTTCTTGATCTAAACGACAGTTACTCGAGTGTGTCCATTCTATGAAATTCATAGAACTGAACAATGTGACTTGCGTACTTTTTTGTATATGTTTACACTTCAAAAATTATACTTCAAAGTGTAATGAAAATCTACTCAAGAAACTACAAAAATAATTTTAAGCAATTTTAGCTAAAAAGTTAGGAGGAGATGCTGGGAATATTTCAGTCTGAATGTATCCCACCCCTCCTCCGATTTTAATTTCAACATGTTCCCTTTTCCTAAAGTGAGCAGCACTCAGAGCCACCAATCCAGGAGGTGTGACTTCAGGCCCTGTAGAAAATCCACACAGAGAAAGTCGAGGCAAGCCTCTCCCTTCTTTGCGTGAAAGTTTTTTCAGAGTCCCAGGGCAAGGATTAACCGTGGTGTTTTCTACAGAATGCTTGACTTTCCAGGAACTGTGACCCCAGGGAGGAAGAAGGAGCCCGGTTCTCTGTATGGCTTGTCTCTCAGGCTCCCAAAGATCTGAAGAGGAGTATCGCGGACTGGCTTTTCCAGAAGCAGGTATTGAGACAGAGTTGAGGGTGCAAAACATTTATTAACGATTAATATCTCTGAAAGGAAGCAGAGGGGCAGGGGTGTGGAAGAACAAGAGGGAATAAATGAAGAAGTTAAACTATGATGCAGGCCCCCAAAAGTCTCAGCCATCTTGGGAGGGAAGCAAGTGTTAAATGTTAGACTAAAAATTTGTTCTGAAAATGTCTTTCTAGTTCACAGGAGGGATAGTGAATTACAGAAACCACAGAGGTCACAATAAACTTATTGGAAGAAAAGCACTCTTCATACCATCAAATCTGAAATTCTTTTTTATTTTTATTTTGTTATTGAAGCATATGCTTAATATCACTAATGGCCAAGGAAATACAAATCAGATCAGTAATTAAAGGCAAGAACTACCTCGTTCATTTTTCTATGCTCAGACTTGTGTTTGATGCTCAAAGCGGTGAGCAGCAGAATATAATGCAAATAAGAAATTTACACTGCTCCCTCAGTAAAAGGCAATCCGTGGATCTCAACTGGTTAATCAGAAGCAGGTTTTGAAACTGGTAATGGGAAAGTTGGCCTCAACTGACATAGTCAGTCCAGTTCATCTGTCAGGCAGGTACATCTCAGGGGGAAGTGATGAAGACTTACCTTTCAGTGCTTATATTCAGATACCTGTGGAAGTTCTATGACAGTTGGAACTGTACTGTTGATCAGAGTGGGTTGATTGACACAGGTTGGTACACAAATTAGAAAAAGAAGTAAATGACACAGAGTTTGTGCTGAAAGCAAACAGGATAGCGGTACAGAGAATCTAATAACCTGTGGGAAGAGGTTGGGAAATGAAATGGGGTTGGGAAGAGAAATTGGTAAGGAAAAATTAGAAGGGGTTAGAAGTGGACATATCTATTCTGAACACTCTCCTAAACCCTCTTGGGAGTTGTTCTCTCACCTAAGGCGATTGAGTTCCCTCACATAGAGTACCTAACAAGAGAATAGCAGAGATGGTACAAATGGGCTAAGATGCAGTCATCCTTACCCCCTGATGCTACTTTGCTTTTGTCTTCCTAGATTCCAAGATGGTGGAGAAAACTAAATTTTGGGGTATGACACCTGTCATACTGAAGATGAGCAAAGACCCTGCAAAGTTCTACATAGGGCGAGCCCTGTGGTTCAGCATTACTTTTCTTTATAGTTCAGTTGTGTATGTAGTGCAAACCAGCTGGCTTCATCTGGTCCAAGACTTCCAGTGCCATGGAAATATCTCCAAAAGCTGCCTCGTAGAATGCTATGAGAATCACTTCACTAGGCCCGTGTTAGGAGTCTGGTATATGGTTGGCTTTGTCTTTTCCTCCATCTTTTTTGTGATGGAGTTTTCTGTCTCTCAGAGTGTGCGTAAACTGATCAAGATATTTCAGAAGGAATCTTCAGAAAGGAAGCCCGGTGACCCTGACAGCAACGCAGAGCGTGTAAAGATAAATGAAGATGAAATTTTTGACCTATCCCGAGAAAAGCCCCTGTTGGCAATGTATCTTGTCTACTTTCTCATACAGTTGTCTGTCCAGGTGACTTTCTTGGCCATTCTTATTCACTATCACCTACCGCTGATTAAAAAGTCCATTCTGTGCAGTACCCGCACGTGTCACGGGCCCTATAAATGTGTACTGTGGGGGACACAGGAAAAGAGGATGTCCATCGTAATTCTGGCTACATTCTCAGTGCTTATCATGACGTTTTGTATTATGTTTTTCCTGTATGCCATTAGCGCATACCTAGCCATGGGACATAAATATCTCTTTAAGAAATATGGAGTCTCTGTAACACCCTGACAGTGGCCCTGAAGATCCTCACTGATTACAAAACATGGAATGATCGCAAAGGAGGCCTGGAGCTGTCTCATGCTGGAAAAATCCATACTTGATCCTTCTTCCACACTCCCAAGAATCTTCTTGTCTTAGAAAATTAAAACCTGGCTATGACGAGCCTGCTTTCTTCTCTTCGAGATAGTCAATTTTTCCTAAAGAAAAAATTAGAGTCATTTTCAGAATATTTTAAAGGGAGGAATTAGAGGCCATTTCACCCTACCAGTTTTGATATCCCATCACAATGAAGTTTTAAGGACTATTCTTTTCTCTTTTGTCGATTAGTAACTTAAGATTAAGGGAATTTACATAATGAGAATTTTAGAGGGAGCGGCAAAGTGGAAAACTACAGATAATCAAACATCATAACTTCTTATATAGTATATAATATTCTTATATAGTATATACCAATAGTAGCTGCTATGTATGGTGTTCTTAGATCAATATCTTTCAGGATTTCCTACTGGAGTAAAACTTCAATGCTGATGTTTCAAGGAAGGTTAACACCAAGTATTTTCCAAAAGTAGAAAGCATAAATGAACAAGAAAAAAGGGAAATAGTATGTCCTCAGAGCTTCAAAGTAGATGATTTAGTTTCAGATAGGTATTAAGGAAAGGGAGATAAAGAAAAGAGAAGCAGTAAATATATGTCTGGACTTGAACTGCATCTCTTTCCCTTTGGCACTTTACTTCATCGTTACCAACTTCTAGCTTAGTTCCAGCAAGCTGAACAAATTTATGTAGAAGTGATTAAATTTGAGAAGCAAATTCTTCATAGAACCATTGAAGATTCTCCATTGGTAGATTTAAGTTATAAATGCAGTCACAGCTGCTGTTAGTAAGGTATGGATACATTTGGGGGCTGGGGAAATAGCCTACGGATCTTCAGTGAGTAAGGAAAGTTGTTCTTTATAAACCCAGGTGCTCACCACAAAATAAACAGCAACTTAGAAGATGAGATTAGATGCCATTGTATGGATATATGTATTCACAGAGTTGAGCATGGACCTGCAGTACTAGAATGGCAGCCGGAGACTCCCTTAAATGGATCTCATTTTGAACTCCATACGGAGTCAAGTGAATTGGCAGGATGAAAGTCTGGTGATTGGTGTGCCCCTCCCCTCAAGCTCCTTCTGTCATGCTACCTGTAGAGTATGCTTTAGGTGATCGCAGATGTCTATAATATCTGACACTGCAACACAAGGCACGAGCCGAATGATATCCATGGCCCGTTTCAGATTTATCTAAATCACATCTTCTCAATAGCAATTAAATACCTGTCATGCCATTAATTTGCCACGTGTAGGCAAATTCTCCTTGGGTCTGATATCCGTCCAATTTTCTCCATCATCACTCTCGCTTTTTACTATTACATGATCATATGCCACTTGGATCTCAATAATAATAGCTGTCTTATGTTGACCGCCTCCCAACACTGTCGCCACTTCCATGCTTTGGCTCCTCATTGTCCTAAGAAAAAGCTTAAACTCTTTTTTTTTAATGTTTCTTTATTTTTTAAGAAAGAGGGAGGGAGCGACAGTGGGGGAAGGGCAGAGGGAGAGAGGCGGACAGAGAATCCGAAGCAGGCTCCGCACTGACAGCAGAGAGCCAAATGTGGGACTTGAACTCAAGAACCTGAGATCCTGACCCGAGCTGACACCAAGAGTCAGACACTTAACTGACTGAGCCACCCAGGCGCCCCAAAAGTTTAAACTCTTAGAAATTTTTTTTTTTACGAAACTCTACTTTGCTAGCTTCCTGTTTAGCAATCCAGTCTCATTTTTGACCATGACCTCCCAACACATCTGCACTGCATGTTCCACCCAAGTGTTAAAGTGCCTTATAATGCAGTGCGTTTTGCCCTCGCAGACTTCACCCAAGCCCTGCTTTCCAGCTGTGACCTTTTTCACAACAGCCCTGATTCCCATTCTATTGAATCTACCTAACTTCTGCAAGTTCAGTTTAGGTGTCACCCCCTGCAGGAGGACTTCCTTGCTCTTACAAGTCTGAATGAAGAAAATTCATTCCGTGATTCTGTGTTCTTACCTAATCATGGCACTTGTAGCAATGAGTGACTTTTTGCCTTTATCAACATAATACAATTTTTTCACGAGAGACAATATGTCTGATTTGCTTCCCAACTTAGACATAAGCTAAAATGCATTGCATACATTGAAAAACTATTTGCAGATAAAATTCTTAAATGAAATGGGGGCGCCTGGGGGGCTCAGTCAGTTAAGCAACAGACTTTTGATTTCGGCTTAGGTCACGATCTCACAATTCATGAGTTTGAGCCCCGCGTCAGGTTCTACGCTGACAGCGTGGAGCTTGTTTGGGATTCTTTCTCTCCCTCTTTCTCTGCCCCTCCCCTGCTCGCTTGCTTTGTCTCCTTCTCCCTCTGTCTCAAAATAAATACAACAAACATTTAAAAATTCTTAAATGAAATATAACTGCTGCCCATATGATTAAAGTAGTTAGAAATACCAGTATATCATATAAAGAAATACTAGAAGGGTGTATATAGCCAACTGTTCAAATCTTTTGCTCATTTTTATTGGATTGATTGTGTGATTATTACTGAGCTTTGAGAATTCTTTATGCATTCTGGATATAAGTTCTTTGTCAAATATGTAATTTGCAAATATTTTCTCTCAATCTGTGGTTTGTCTTTGCATTCTTTCAATGATGTCTCATAGAGCAAAAACTTTCAGTTTGGATAAGGTGAAATTCCCGATATTTTCCTTTTAGATTTATTGTATCTAAGAATCCTTTGCCTAACACAAGTCACCACGATTTCTATAAATTTTTCCCAAAAGTTTTGCAGTTCCAGAATTTACAGGTAGATCAATAATTGGATTTGAGTTACTTTTTACAGAAGGCATGGGAAGGGCCTCATTTTTAAATATAGATTCCATTGTTTTACACTGTTTGTTGAAGAGGATATCTTTTCTTTATCGAATGGTTATTGTGTCTTCGTGAAGAATAACTGACCGCATTTGTGAGGCATATTTCTGCACTCTCTGCTCTGTTCCATAATCTATATGTTGGGCTTTTCACCATTCCCATACATTCTTCATTACTGTAGGCTTAAAATTAGCCTTAAAATCAGGTTCTCTGTGTCATCCGAATTCGTCCTTATTTTTCAAAAAATTTTTGCTGGTCTAATTACTTTGCCTTCCCATACGAATTTTAGAATATACTCGTTGCCATCTCTGAGATTTTGAGCCTGTTTCGAGTCTATTGAATAATTTATGCAGAATTGACACCTTAGCAATATTGAATCTTGCAATTCATTGACAAAATGTCTTTCTCCATTTATTTAGGCCTTCCTTTTTATCTTTTTTTTTTTGATTAATGTTTTGTAGTTTTTAACATGAAGATCTTGAACATATTTTGTTATATTTTTACCTATACACTTTATTTTTCCTGGTGCTGTCACAAATGGTACTTTAAACCTTCTTATTTACAACTGTTCATTGCATATATTTGTATGCAGGATTTTGTATGTTGACATTATATTCTGTGACTTTGCTAAATGCATGTATAAGTTCTAGGAAATATTTTTTCTTTTTTTTTTAATGGTAATTTATTTGAGAGAGACACAGAGAGAGACAGAGAGAGAATGGGGGGGGGCAAAGAGAAAAGGAGACACAGAATCCCAAGCAGGCTCCAGGCTTTCAGCTGTCAGCACAGAGCCTGATGTGCGGCCCAAACTCAAGAACAGTGAGATCATGACCTGAGCTGAAGCAGGATGTTCAACCGACTGAGCCGCCCAGGCGCGCTGGAACTTGTTTTTCCCATTCCTTATTGTTTTCTGTGCAGGCAATAAAATTGTCTGCAAATAGAGAAAATTTTAGTTTTTCCTTTCTAATACATATGCTTCATTTTTCTTGCTCTTGCTTTATTGCACTGCGTAGGTCTTCTGTTCTAATGTTGAATAGGAGTGATGACGGCAGACATCATTGTTTTCTTTCCAATTTAAAAAAGTAGTTGGGGCGCCTGGGTGGCTCAGTTGGTTAAGCAACTGACTTCGGCTCAGGTCATGATCTCACGGCTCATGAGTTCAAGTCCCGCGTTGGGCTCTGTGCTGACAGCTCAGAGCCT
The DNA here is from genome assembly GCA_030068075.1 of Paguma larvata. Classification (NCBI taxonomy): domain Eukaryota; kingdom Metazoa; phylum Chordata; class Mammalia; order Carnivora; family Viverridae; genus Paguma; species Paguma larvata. Next base: position 96,208,267 of record CM057828.1, on the reverse strand, counting down.
AGAGCCTAGAGCCTGCTTGGGATTTCATGTCTCCGTCTTTGCCTTCCCTGGTCACTCTCTCTCTCTCTCTCTCTCAAAAATAAACATTAAAAAAATAGTTACTAATTCTTTCACCTTTAAGTATAGTGGTAGCTGTAGATATATTTATAGATGACCTTTCCTTAGGTTAAGAAAGTCCCTTTCTATTCTATTTTCTATGGAATTTCATCATTTATGTGTGTTAAAATTTGTCAAATGCACTCTCTGCATTTCTGATTGCATTTAGGGCTCACCCAAATAATCAGGATAGTCTCCCCACCTCAAAATCTTTAACTTAATCCCATCTACAGGTGCGCCTGGGCAGCTCAGTCAGTTAAGCCTCCGACTCTTGGCGTCAGCTCAGGTCACGATCTCTTGGTTCGTGAGTTTGAGCCCTGCGATGGGCTCTGCTGTGACAGTGTAGAGCCTGCTTGGGATTCACTCTCTTTCTCTCTGCCCTTCCCCTTCTCACACTTTTTCTCTCAAAATAAATAGACTTTTTGAAAAAGTCCCATCTACAAAGATCTTTTTGCCATATGAGGTAACATTCAGAGGGCCCAGAGAACAGGATGGGGGTATCTTTTGGGGGCAATCATTCAGCCTACTATAGACAGTGAAAAGGAACACTGAGAATAATTACATAGCAGCAACAGGTGCAAACAGGGACTGTTGCAGGCAAACTGGAGTACACAGTCCCATATTTGGAGGCAAGTTGGGGAGCCTCAGGTTTCCGAAACGTTCTTCCATAAGTACCCATGAAACAGGAAGTGTGGATAATGGTCGCTGTCCATTAAAGAAAGCAATTGCAGAGGAAATAATTATCCTTGAGACAGAGGCAGGAAGCTGCTGGTCCACACATCACCTGAGTGTGCATTCTATGGGATGCAGCCCAGTGCCCGGAGATAGGGATATGATGACTGTGCAAAATACAGTCTTCACGACCACATGCAACAGTCCTGGGTAGACACTGATTTTATAAGAAGATGGGATGGACAACGCATTTGTGAAGAAGTTTGGAATTCAAAAAAGAAGCTACAATTGAGTCACTGAAAAATACTGACTCCTCATCCCCCTAGCAGTGCCTTTCATGGAACTGACATTTTTATTTTTAATAAAGTCCAACATCGATTTTTTCTGTCACAGGTTGTGTTTTTGGTGCTGTATCGAAATCTCAATGCCAAACTCAAGATCACTTAGATTTTTTTTCCCCATGTTTTCTTTTAGAAGGTTTAGAGACTTAGATTTAGATGTAGGCAATAAGATGTATTTTGAGTTAATTTGAGGGAAGATATAAAATCTGTAGGGCTAGGTTATTGTTTTGTTTTGTTTTTTACATATGAGAAAAACAGAAACACTTGTTGAAATAACTATTGTTTCTTCATTGCATTGAGTTTGCCGATTCGTCAAAGATGAGTTGACTATATTTGGACAGGCCCATTTCTGCATTCTCAATTCTGTTTGAGCAATTTGTCAGGTTTATACAGCTGCATTGTGAGAAACTGAATTTGGATCCAAGTCACCTTATGCTGTTAGCATAGCTTTTTTTTTTTTTAATTTTTTTAATGTTTATTTTGAGAGAGAGACACCTGACGCTGTTAGCATAGCTTTTAGCCACTGCACTATATTGTCTTTCTATTGCTGTTTGGCAGAAAATATTAAACATTTGGGGGGAAGATTCAATAAAAGCACAAAACTCCCTGGACAGGCAACTTCTACTTTCACTTTTTTCAACTTTCCTTTATCAATCTTCTTCCTGACCAAATGTGGACTACAAAGTCAAGGGAAAACCTTTGGCTTACTTAGCTCCTCTTCCGTGATTTGTAATGATTCCTGCTTCTCATAACCAACAAAATTTAAGTTTTTATATTTGACCCAATGCATGTTCCAAATTCCAAGTGAAAGTGTAGAGTAGGCATGACCAGCCGTGCACAGCTGTAGCTCCTAACTAATCAGGGTTTTCTGTACCTGATCCTTATGTGTGATCCTGTCCAGCTTCTCACTCTTCCCACTTGTGTTCATCATCTCATTTCCACCACTGCTTCATGCCTTGAACTTTGGGTAAAGTTTCATTTTCTCCCCCCTTCCTTTCTTCTTTCCTTCCTTCCCTCCTTTCTTTCATAATCTCTGCACCCAACATGGGGCTCAAACTCACCATGTCAAGATCAGGAGTCTCATGCTCTACCAGCTGAGCCAGCCAGCATGCTCCTTTCTTGCATGGCCAGCCACACACTCCCACACCACCCCCCAGACTCCACAGACTCAAGTGACTATAACTTCATGGTTATGACACTACACATAGAAGTGTTCTGGACAAGGGCTAACTCCTAGTTTGTGGAGATGTATCCTAAACTTCGTCTCTCCTGCTTCTTGCACCTATTAGGATAGCTATTAAGAAGAAAAGACAGCAAGTTTTGGAGAAATTGGAACACTTGTACACTATTGGTGGGAATGTAAATTGGTGTAGCCATTATGGAAAAAAGTATGGAGGCTCCTAAAAACACTAAAAATAAAACTACCCTGTTCTCCTGCGATCCCACTTCTGGATATGTATCCAAAAGAATTGAAATTGGGATCTTAAAGATATATGCACCACCATGTGGATGCCAGCATTATTCACAATAGTCAATATATGGAAACAACCCAGGTATTCACTGATGGATGAATGCCTAAAGAAAGTGTGATATACACACACAATGCAATCCAGCCTTAAAAAAGAAGCAAATCCTTCCCTTCCCGTATGTTCATCTGTTTAGCTTCTTAAATTCCACCTATGAGTGAAATAATATGCTATTTATCTTTCTCTTACTGACTTATTTAGCTTAGCATAATACACTCTAGTTCCACCCACGCTGTTGCAAATGGCAAGATTTTCTTCTTCTGGATTGCTGAATAATATTCCAGTGTACATATATGCCACATCTTCTTCATCCATTCATCAGTGAATGGCCGTTTGGGCACTTCCTGTAATTTGACTATTGTTGATAGCACTGCTATAAATGTTGGGGTACATGTGCCCCTTCAAATCACCATTTTTGTAACCTTGGGATAAATGCCTTAGTAGTGTAATTGCTGGGTCGTAGGGTAGTTCTATTTTTAATTTTTTGAGGAACCTCCACACTGTTTTCCAGAGCGGCTGCACCAGTTTGTATTCCCACCAACTTTGGAAAAGTGTTCCCCTTTCTCCATATCCTCACCAACATCTGTTGTTGCCTGAGTTGTTAATTATAGCCATTCTGACAGGTGTGAGGTGGTATCTCATTGTGGTTTTGATTTGTATTTCCCTGATGATGAGCAATGTTGAGCATCTTTTTGTGTGTCGGTTGGCCATCTGGATGTCTTTTTTGGAAAAGTGTCTATTCATGTCTTCTTCCCATTTCTTCACTGAATTATTTGTTTTTCGGGTGTGGAGTTTGGTAAGCTCTTTATAGATTTTGGACATTAGCCATTTATCCAACATGTCATTTGCAAATATCTTCTCCCATTCTGTCAGTTGCCGTTTAGTTTTGCTGATTGTTTCCTTCACTGCACAGTAGATTTTAATCTTGATGATATACCAATAGTTCATGTTTGCTTTTGTTTCCCTTGCCTCCGGAGACATGTCTAGTAAGAAGTTGTTGCGGCCGAGGTTAAAAGGTTGTTGCCTATTTGTTCCTGTAGGATTTTGGTGGTTTCATCCATTTTGAATTTATTTTTGTGTATGGTGTCAGAGAGTGGTCCAGGTTCATTCTTCTGCATGTCTATGTCCAGTTTTCCCAACACCATTTGCTGAAGAGACTACCTTTTTTCCATTGGATATTCTTTCTGCTTTGTTGAAGATTAGTTGGCCATATGCTTATGGGCCCATTTCTGTGTTCTCTAGTCTGTTCCAGTGACCTATGTGTCTGCTTTTGTGCCAGTACTATACAGTCTTGATGATTATGACTTTGTAATACAGCTTACAGTCTGGAATTGTGACGCCTCCACCTTTGCTTTTCTTTCTCAACATTACTTTGGGTATTCAAGTTTTTTTTGGTCCTATACAAATGTTAGAATTATTTGCTCCAGAATGTGAAGAATGTTGGTGATATTTTGATAATGATTGCATTAAATGTGTAGATTGTTTTTAACAATATTTGTTTTTCTAATCCATGAGTATGGATTTTTTTCCCATTTAATTTGTGTCTTCTTCAATTTTTTTCAAAAGCGTTCAATAGTTTCAGGGTACAGACATTTTACCTCTTTGGTTAGATTTGTTCCTAAGTATCTTATGGTTTTGGTGCAATTGTAAATGGGATTGATTCCTTGATTTTGCTTTCTGCAGCTTCATTATTGGTATATAAAAATGCAACCGATTTCTGTACATTCATTTTACATTCTGCAACTTTGTTGAGTTCATGTATCAGTTCTAGCAGTTTTTTGGTGGAGTCTTTGGGTTTTTCACGTCGAGTATCATGTCTTCATTCCTTGCTGATCTGGATGCCTTTTATTTCGTTTTGTTGTCTGATTGTTGAGGCTAGGACTTCCAGTACTATGTTGAACAACAGCAGTGAGAGTGGATATCCCTGTTGTGTTTCTTGCCTTAGGGTGCAAGCTCTCAGATTTTCCCCATTGAGAATGATAATAGCAGTGGGTCTTTCATAATGGCATTTATGTTCGTTCTATCCCTACTGTCTTGAGGTATCAAGAAAGGATGCTATATTTTGTCAAATGCTTCTTCTGCATTATTGAGAGGAAAATGTGGTTCTTAGCCTTGCTTTATTAATGTAGCATCACATTGATTGATTTGCAGATATTGAACCACCCCTGAAGCCCAGGAATAAATCCCATTTGATCGTTGTTAATAATTGTTGTTGGATTTGATTTGTTAGTATCTTGTTGAGAATTTTTGCATCCGGGTTCAACAGGGAAATTTGTCTGTAATTCTCCTTTTTAGTGGGGTCTTTGGTTTTGGAATCAAGGTAATGCTGGCCTCGTAGAATGAGTTTGGAAGTTTTCCTTCCTTTTTTTTTTTTATTGAAAATAAAACAAGATAAAAACAGAGAGGGAGGCAAGCCATAAGATAGTCTTGAATACACAGAACAAACTGAGGATTGCTGGATGGGAGGTGGGTGGGAGATGAGCTAAATGTGTGATGGGCATTAAGGAGGGCACTTGTTGGGATGAGCACTGGGTATTATATGTAAGTGATGAATCACTAAATACTACTCCTGAAACCAAACCAAACAAAACAAAACAAACCTTTTTGAATGAAGTCAATATGACTAAACACAAAAACAGGATGATACTTAATATTTTTATGAAACTGTGATCAATTTTTACCACTGTGTTTACACTTAGAAGATCTTTATATCCATTCTCCAAGTTTCTAAACCAAGGGTTCTAACTTGACAATTAAGTTTGGTTAGTCTAAATTGTCAATTAAAACTCTAGATATGTTTTGTACAAAATGGTGTTTTAAAGTATTAAGATAATTAATGAAATTCTATGACTTTTTTAATCTGCAGTTCATGTTATACTATAGAGAAACAGCCTTAAAGGCACTATATATATATAGTGTATACTCTTACAAAATGTCAAATTGAAGGAATTGGAAAGTTCTCTTCTTATTGCACTAAACTTTAATATAATTTTATATTTTAATATGGTCAGTTTCAATACAGTTATTGCAAATTTTTTAAAAAGGTCAATCCTGCCACTTGTGACCACATTGATGAGCCTCGAAGACATTATACTATGTGACTTAAGCCAATCGCAGAAAGACAAATATTGCATTATTTGACTTATCTGAGGTATCCAAAATAGTCAAACTCATAGAAGCAAAGAATCCAATAGTGGCTTCCAGGGGCTATAGAATAAAAGAAATAGGGAATTGTTTTTCAATGGGTATAAAGTTTTTATACTACATAAATAAATTCTAGAGATCAACAAATTCAGTATAGCTAACTATACAATACCGTACACTTCAAAATTTGTTAAGAGGGTAGATCTATGTTAAATGTGTGTGTTAAATTGCCACACACACACACACACACACAGGAACTTGGGATGTGTGGGGTACATCTATTGATTGTGGTGGTGGCATCATGCCTGTTTGCATATGCCCAAATTCATCAAATTGTACACATTAAATATGTGGAGTTCTTTGTATATCAATTAGACCTCAATAAAGATGTTAAAACTTTTTAAATAAAAATTAAAAATACTAACCTATGGTGGAAAGAACATCTGGCCACCTATTAACCTAGATTCCAGTTCTATCTAGAACACAAACGAATTATGATTTGAGGCACATTACTTATTCTTTCTGTTTCTTTATTTGTAAAATGATGGGATTGAAGCAGATTAGCAAAAAAATATGCATTAGTTATCTAAAATTCTAATTTTTTGAGTAGTTCGCATTCATATTTGTAAGAGGTGGAAAAGGCAAGAAACTCTCAGCAAAACTATATGCATCCTCATTGCTTAGCAGGTAATTTATTTTAAAGCATCTGCACCTGCATTATTTAGGCAGTAAAAGTATATATACATTAGAAATATCTAGGATGGATTAACACTTAAAATAAATCCTTGGATTTTGAGTCATTGTAAATTAAAGTAGATTATATATTAATTATATATTAATTATTTAGATTAATTATAAATTAGGTTCCAATCTAAGTTCATACTCATTGGACAAAACATTTGGAACGGTGCAGTGTCCTCTTGGCAGGTGGAAAACCAGGCTAGTCTTCAAGTGATCAATGACATAGACAAGCATGATAAACCTATGACATCCCAGCTCTTACATTCCTGGTAAAAATCGCCTTTAGATACCCACAGGATCAAAACTTTCTGCCTCAATCGACTTGTTAGAGGGAATCACATCCAACCATTAATCATTTCTTCGGGTCTTAAAGACTTCTCTAAAGTACAATGGCAGAAAATACAAAAGGAAGTCCTTGTTAATTTCTAACAAAGCCACGTGAAGTCATGGAGGCAGAGTTAGGCTGGGAGGACAGATCTGATACGCTACCACAGACAGACGTACGTTAACTGCAGTGATCAATCGGAGGCACTAGGGGGCGTGTAGCGAAGAATGGGCATGATCTGGTTGAGAGCCTGGGCCGAAGCATCAGGTAAGAACCAGAGGGGAAATAACAGGAGGCAGGCGTTGCTGTAACAAACTTTAGCAGCTTTCTAATTGTGCTGAGGACATCTGTTGCAATGTTGAGACCTGATGCCCCAAAGATAGCATCTTCTGAAGGGTTCTTGTTTTATTGTTCTGATGAGAAGCTGGAGTCCATTCATTAGCATTGCTCTCTCTTCCCTTACTCTCAACCGGAAATTACGGTCCTTGAGAAATTAATGGTCTCAGATTCCCCACCTGCCTCCAATTAGTACCAAGGCAATAGATGAAAACTATGTTTGGAATCTTGCAAACCTCCAGGGGCTGGTTAATGTCCTCATTAAACCTGAGACCTCAGAAGAGTTCTGAGCCGTGAAACTACCCTCTGTTGAATTATCGACAAAACCAAGGCCGCTTGCAGTTCGGGTTATTGCCTGGCCCAAGAGGCTGGATAAATTAGGAAAGTTAAAAAGAAGAAAAAGTAACTCTGACAGTTACCGTAAACAAGAAAGCTTTGCAGGTTCGCTGATGTAACAAACTGAGCTCAATTGAGAGCAGTAAAAATAAAAATCAAACTACAGATTTCCCAGAACACTTTATCCTAAAAATCTTCAAGATGAGCTTTTTAAAAAGATACCTTTAGACTTTTTTTAAATTGTGAAAACAGAACGGAGTTCCCATATACCCTTTACCCAACTTCTGCTTGTGTTAATATCTTACAGAACCATCAGATATTTATCAAAAGCAATGATGGTGCATCGTAGTATTGGCCCAATACTATTAACTAAATTCGAAAGCTTATTCGAATTTCACCAGCTTTTCCACTCTTTCTCTGCCTGAGGATCCAATGCAGGACTGCTCATTGGATTTAGTTTTGCACTCTCTCCTCAGATTCTTCCAACCTGTAACGATTCCTCAGTTCTTCCTTGTCTTTAGGACTGACACTTTTGAAGGCTGTCCATCAGTTATTTTGTATAACGTTCCTTAAGGGTGGGCTTCTCTGGTGATTTCTCACTGTGAGATCGAGGCTACCCGGTTAAGAGGGATGCCCCAGCGATAACGTGCTTCCCAGCACACCACAGCAAGAGGTACTGTTTTGCGTTACTGGTGATATTAATGTTTATCACTCAGCTAGGGTCATGGCAGGCTTTTTATCGTCATAGGTGAAGAAAGAGAGTTTAATGAGAAAACCAAGTTAGATTACGCAGCCTAAATGCAGGGTCTGACTCCGAAGTTCATGGACTTTCCAAAATTCACCATGTTGTTCCTCTTTAGTGGGAACTATATTGAAAATTCCCTTTATTTTTTAAACTTTTCCTCTAAGATCCCTAGATGAGTAAAACTGACCAAAACCGTTGCCCAGTATGTGTTACTATGTGCTCTCAGAGCTCTAGAACAAGTGAAAATATGGTTCAAATAAAAACGTTCGGAAATTAAAATTTGTGGTCTCTTAGTGAAAGGGGGTATTAAACATTCGCGTTTTGTCCTTTCTTCTGAGCCAGATTTATGTTTTCTGATGATCCAAGGCCAACATAATTTTGTATGCTGGACGGCAAAAACAAACAAAAACAGTACTGTGAATGTGGAGATTAATAATATTTTCATCATGGAGATTTGGACAGAGGCTGAGAAACAAAATTAGATAGTTTTGAAGGAAATTTTCTTCAGAAAATCAGTAATAATAATTTTCTAACGATGATCATGTTTAGCCCCCAAACTGGAAAAATAAGAATAGATTTTCCTTACTTTACCTCACTCCCACGTCTTCCCACATTAGTTATTTACCTGAAATAGTCATTGTATCTACTCCTAGAAATGTATCACATAGGAGCACCTGGGTTGCTCAGTTGGTTAAGCGTCCAACTTCAGCTCAGGTGATGATCTCACAGTTCGTGAGTTCAAGTCCCGCATGGGGCTTTGTGCTGACAGCTTGGAGTCTGGAGCCTGCTTTGGCTTCTGTGTCTCCCTGTCTCTGCCCCTCCCCCACTTGCACTCCATCTCTCTCTCTGTGTCTCTTACAAATATACAAACATTAAAAAAAAAAGAATTAAAAAAAATAAATGTATCACATAGAATTGGGGCCCCTGGGTGGCTCAGTCAGTTAAGCATCTGACACTCAGAGCCACTAAAAATTAAAAATAAAATGACCCTGTGATCCAGCAATTCCACATCTGGGCATTTATCTGAATGACATGAAAACATTAATTTGAAATGATATCTGCACCCCCATGTTTACTACAGTACGATTTACAATGGCCAAGACATGGAAACACTCTAAGCATCTATTGAGGGATAAATGGGTAAATAAAAAATGTATATATACACACATATATAGAGATACACACACATGATAGAATACTCTTCAGCTGTGAAACAGAAGGAATTCTTTTTATGACGACATGGGTGAAACTTGAGGGCATTATGCTAAGTGAAATACATGAGACAGAGACAGTTACTGTATGATCTCGTATGTGGAATCTGAAATAGAGAGAAGGAGAGAGAGAGAGAGAATGATCAGACAAAGAAAAGATATAGAAATGTATAGAAAAAGATATCGGTTTTGTGGTTGCCAGAGGTTAATGGTGGGGGCAGAAGGGATCCGATGAAGGTGGTTACAAGATACTTCCGGTTATAAGATAAAGTATCAGGGATGTAACATACATGATGATTATAGTTATGACCCCTGTATGGTATATGTGAAAGTGGTTAAAAGAGTAAATTCTAAGAGTTCCCCAAAGGAAAAAAATTTTTTTTCTTGTACTTTTTCTTTGTATCTGTAGGAGTTAATGGATGTTAATTGAACTTTTTGTGGTAATCATTTCACAATATACGTAAGTCAAATCATTATGCTGTATACCTTAAATTTACATAGTCGATTATCTCTCAATAAAACTAGAAAGAAAGAAATATTATAGGGTTTGTAATAAAGCAAAAATGTTATTCTAGGACATGACTACTGGGCTGAGTTAAAAGGATAAGAGCAGAGAAAATGCCAAGAACGTGGGGAGTAGAGTCTGTTTGAGATCATCACAGGTAAAGGTTTCTTCCCAATGGGAGACTTCCCACAGCATATAATCCAACCACCTCACCCCGGTCTTCCTGTAGTAGACTGTCGTGTCTCAAAATCCATTCTTCCTTTCTTCCTAGCACTTACCCACTTGGGGGTAGAGGCCCCATTTTCTGGTTTCCTTAATCCTTAAGTGTGGCCATATGATTGAATTCTTGACAATACCTGACCAAAAGAACGAATACAATTTTGACCTTATTTTCCTAAAAGGAAATGACTTGTCCTTTGCTTCCTTATTTCCGTTTCCTCTGGGCTGACCCATGAACATGGCAAGGACCCAGCTGTGACCATGCAGGCAAGAACGATGCCCTAGGGCAGGCTTTCTCATCATGGTTCCTAGAGAATTCACTAAAAAAAAATTATTCGAAGGATGATTTCCTCAATTCTCTCAAGCATGACTACTTCATGGGCATGAGAAGTAAGTTAATTAATCACACAAGATGAATATATTGGGCATTTATTCTCTCCCAGATCCGGTTGAGAGGAGTTGGTGGAGTTCTGAGGTGGAGAGGACCTTAGTCTTTGAATTACCTCATGAAGCAGGGCTACCTAGCCAATTCAGACCTGCCAGACTGGTACTCTTAAAGAGAAATAAAACCCCAATCTTCATCAGAATCCCTGTATTTATGTGTATATTTGTTTTTTCAGTGTAGAATTTATTCTCACTACTAGACACCCCTTCTTATTTTTTTTTAAGGAGAATACATCTCACTGCGTTGTAGTATATTGGTCTGGGGTAGACTGATTCAACATTAACTCATAAGTGGTTCGGATACTTAGGTATTTTTACCATTAATCAATAACTGATGGATTTTTTTTAATGTTTTTAGGTTTATGTATTTATTTTGAGAAAGAAAGAGAGAGCACAAGCAGCAGAGGGCAGAGGAATCCCGAGCAGGCTCCATGCCATCAGCACTGAGACTGACTCACAAACTGTGGGATCATGACCTGAGCCAAGATCAGGAGTCAGTCGCTCAACCGACTGCACCACCCAGGCATCTTGTGATGGGAGTTAAAGATGGCTGGGTATGGGTTCTGAATCTAACGTGTCCTCTGGTAAATTACAGTGAGATAGAGTGAGGAAATTATTTATTTTTCTGACCCAACTCCTTCTTTGCCATCATGCCCATATTTGCCTCTAGAGATAGATGTAACCATCACAAGAACTGACTACATTTGTACAGAAAGATGAGAAGGATAGAGAGAAGCCACATGGAACCTAAGAGGGTAAGATGGAAGGTGTGAAGAAGGAGCAATTGTGAGAACAGAGAGAAGAGAGAAAGAGTAAAAAAAAAACAAAAAAAAAAAAAACGGAGAGGCAAAGCAGAGTAAGTCTCAGGAAACAAGGCAAAAAGCTGTGAGAAGCTAGAAAAACTTCCAGCTTAATGGCTATATTCAACAGGTGGATCTAAGCTGTAGCAACAAAGAACCTCAAAGTCTCAGTGGCTTAGAAGCACTCAAAAAATGCATTTCTTGGAGCACTTGGGTGCCTCAGTCGGTTAAGTGTCAGCTTCTGATCTCAGCTCACGTCATGATCTCACAGCTTATAAGTTCAAGCCCTGCATCAGCCTCTGTGCTGACAGCCTGCTTGCGATTCTCTCGTTTCCCCTCTCTCTGCTCTTCTTCCACTCGTTCTCTCTCCCTTTCTCTCAAAAATAAATAAATAAATTTTAAAAAACAATTTAAAAATGTATTTCTTGCTCATCCCACATACCCAGCAAGGATCCGGAATGGGAGTAGTACAGAGCTCTACTTCTTACGGTTTTTCAAGGACTAAGGTGGATGGATGTTCTATTATCAATTGGTGTCAACATCTCAACAGCAGGCCTCAGATTTTGCTATAGCACCAGCAATGTAACGATCTTTTCTTGGGTAAATACCTAAGAATGGAGTGACTGAGTCGCGTGTATATACAATTTTAAGAGTCTGCCCAACTTTCAAAGGTATTACCAAATATTTTGCAAAATGGTTATTTTACATTCTCGGCAACAATACATGAGAGTTTCAATTCCTCTACATGCTTGCCAATATCGGTATATTCAAACTTTTAAATTACACATTCTAGAAGATAATGATGACATCTCATTAAGGTTTTGAGTTGTATTTCTCTATCAGCTAAGGGTGTAAGACTTCTTCTCTTCTGTTTCTTTGCTATCTGTTTAACTTCTTTGTGAAATATCCGGCTCAAGTCTTCTGCCATTTTTAAAAATTGCATTTTTTTAAACTCTTGAACTCTGAGAGTTTTTTATATATCTGGATACACGTCATTTATCAGATATGTAATTTGCAAATATTTGAGACAAGAGACAGAGAGACAGAGTATGAGAGGGTAGGGCAGAGTGAGAGGGAGCACAGAATCTGGAAGCAGGCTCTGGCTATGAGCCATCAGCACAGAGGGAATGACGCGGGGCTCGAACTCTCAGATCGTGTGCTCATGTACCTGAGCTGAGTAGGCCGCTCTTAACCGACTGGAGCAACCAGGCGCCCCTTTCAACTTTCTTAATAGCGTCATTTGAAGACCTGAAATGCTTCTCTGACACTGCTGAAATGTTGAGAATGTGATCAATTTTGGATTGCTTACGTGATGACACTGAGGTTTTTCTTAACTTGATGCTCCCCCCTCCCAGGTGGCGATTGATGTTGTAATTAATCGTGCTTGGACACCTAACGTGACTTTATTATTGGAGTGACCTCATGACATGAAGGAAACTAAGGAAGTTGTCATGGATCTCCTTGCTCAGGTCCTACAAATGGGCTTAATGATAGGATGGAGATTAGAATTATTCAGAAGAGAACAGTTAGAATTAAGAGTGGGAAAATCTTGGGACAAATAAATTGGATGAAACCATTCTGATAGTTGATTAAAAATAACATGGAAACTCAGCACCCAGGTCTTTTTAAAAATGTTTTTTTATTTATTTTGAGAGAGAGAGGGAGAGAGAGCGAGCATGCACAAGCAGGGGAGGGGCAGAGAGAGAGGAAGAGAGAGAGAATCTCAAGCAGGGTCTGCACTGTCAGCCCAGGGCCCGACATGGGGCTTGATCTCACAACCATGAGATTATGACCAGAGTCGAATCAAGAGTCAGACGTTTAACCAACTGAGCCACCCAGGCGCCCTAGATCTTTCTTTTCAAATACCATTCTCTAACAAAATGTACCAAGGTTCCTCACAGAAATGGATGGTTCTAGGACTAGAGCAGGACGTATACAAGATGAGCATCTTATAGTGCCAGAAAGTAAGATAATGCTCAAACACAATGATAGGCATATGTCAAAGGGACACAGGAGTCAGCTGAAGAGCTCCCAGTGCCTGAAGCTAGCATGACTTGACCAAAAAGATAATATAACATCAACCTATACCCCAAAGTAGAAAACAAATATCCATGAGTCTATCCTGATACAAATAAATGACAAATGATTCGATGTGGAAGAATAGAAAAATTTCCAATGAAAAGGAATTCCAAATCATTTCTGTAGACACTTCACCTTCGAGGAGATGGAACATAACTCCCTAAATGTGGGCCAGATATAGCGACTTATTTCCAAAGAGCACAGTATAAGAAGGAAGGAAGGAAGAATAATTGTGAAGAAACCTGACACTACCTCAGTGAGGTCTTCAAGGTCAACATCAATAGTGATGTCTTATTGATGGTAGGTACTCTTGATATTATGTGACGAGAGTGGCACATTGCTTTTGTTGTTTTCCTCTCCAAACTCATAAACCTAGTCTAATCGTGAGAAAAATATCAATCTAACCCCAACTGAAGAATATTCTACCTGACCAATACTCCTGAAAACTGCCAAGGTCATCGAAACCAAGGAAAATCTGAGAACTGATATAGCCAAGGATCCTGAATGGGATCCTGCAACAGATAAAGGGCATTAGGCAAAATTAAGGAAATTTGAATAAAGTATAGGGTCTTGTTAATAATGCATCAATATCAATCCATTATTTATGACAAATGTACCATATTAATGTTAGATACTAATAATTAGGAAACTGGATGTAAAGCATATGGGAACTACCAGTATTTTCCTCATAATTTTTCCATGTAACTATAACAATTCAAAACCAAAACGGATATGTTAAAAATTATTTTAAATATCTTTTGAGGGGCGCCTGGGTGGTTCAGTCGGCTAAGCATCCTGTAGCAAGATTCTCGCACAGAGAGTCGCGACGCCGAGGCTTTTCTTTCCAGGAAGCAACTTTATTCATGCCAGCACCACTCAGTTGCATTTGTACCCAAAGAAATGAGCCCTGAATGTCACGTGGTGTAGTTTTTTTTTATATATTTTCTACTTCTTTGTCTCCCATAAATGGTAACACACAAACATGTGTGTCCGATTAAGTGGTCTCGTGTTACAAGGTCATGAGGGATGTTGTCACGTACGCCTATAGTCAGGTTGCCTTGAGGCTTTTTTCTTTCCTGAGGCAGGGGACCCTACCACAATCCAACTTCAACTCAGGTCATGATCTCATGGTTCATGAGTTCGAGCCCTGCGTCATTTCTGTGCTGACAGCTCAGAGCCTGGAGCCTGCTTCTGATTCTGTCTCCCTCTCTCTCTGCTACTTGCCCGCTGTGCTCTCTCTCTCTTTCTCTCTCTCTCAAAAATAAACACTTAAAAAATAGTAAATAGGGGCGCCTGGGTGGCTCAGTTGGTTAAGTGGCTGACTTCGGCCCAGGTCATGATCTCATGGTTCGTGAGTTTGAGCCCCACATCGGGCTCCATGCTGACAGCTCAGAGCCTGGAGCCTGCTTCGGATTCTGTGTCTCCTTCTCTCTCTCTGCCCCTTCCCTGCTCATGCTCTCTCTCTCTCTCTCAAAAATAAATAAACATTTAAAAAAATAGTAAATAAATAAATAAATCTTTTGAAATAGCATGAGAGATGGAGTAGCTACAAAAATGTTAATGGATGACTATAAAAGTTGTCCCACCAACTCCTCAAACGGTTAAAAGGACCGCAACAGATTTGTTCATTTTCTTTTCATCTCAGTTTTAAAATCCAATGATTGCATGAAAAACAAATGAGTATATAATAGCTTGAGAGCCAGCGTGACTTACAACAGTTCAAGATAAAGGAGAAGATTGTGACTCTAAGTCGCAGGTGGGCCAGGATCTCCTGGCAGGGCCCCCAGCAGAAGACACGAGGCCATATACATCGGTATGGATCAAATGGTCTGAGGGTGGTGAAGACAATTTATTGGGATTGCTGGACACAGATGCTTAACGTACTGCCATGCGCAAACGTGCTGACCAAAAGTGAAAGATCAATATGACTGAATTAAAAGAATACAGTGGTGCAATTGTAGGACGTTTGCAGGTAAAATATGACTGAAAGTAGGAATTTATGAATGAAAATAGTGTGTTATAAAAATAGATGTGATGTCTAAATAGAGGACTTTTCCTCACCGAAACCACTGGGAAAGAGATGTACAAATTTGCTCTTCATCCTATTTTAATTGGTCCTGCTAGAGGTATGTATCCAATTTCTGTGTCTTTTTTTTTTTTTTTGTAGGAAAATCTCTTTAGAAGCAGAAATGTCCACAGGTGTAGAGAAAATCAGTTACGAAGTGTTAGTTCATACCCAGTGCAGAGCACATGCAGAAAGGGAAAAAAAACACCATGAAAAAGAGGAAGAGACTTTAACAAAAGGAATATAAATAAATATACGCAAGTTTCACTGGAGAAACATTTTTCTTACCTACCTGTCGACATGACTGACATTCCTACGATTTCTCGATTTAGCCTTTTGAGTTCCTATAATAAATGGGACATAAGTACCTCTGTGTGTCTGTAAAAGTGAAGATTATCTCAGCCTACTCAGTGGACATAACCCCGGAAGAAACATGACATGCCATCAATTGGTTCTGATGTAAAAACTTAATTTGATTTAATTTAGTATTATGAAATTTAACTCGAAGGCTTAATTTAATTAGTTCTGATTTAAAATAATATAGAAGACTGGATCATGGTATGTTGCCCCAAAAGGCAGGATCTACACATCCATAAGGCATTGGAGAGGCATAAGACAGGGGTGACTGGGTGGCTCAGTCGGTTAAGTGTCCGGGCTCAGGTCATAATCTCATGGTTAGTGAGTTCGAGCCTAGGTTCAGGCTCTATCCTGACAGCTCAGAGCCTGGCTCCTGTTTCAGATTCTGTGTCTTGATGGCCTCCTTGGAGAATACAGTAGAGCACTTTGCTGAAAACCAGTGCAAGAGTGGATACTTCTCACAGGGCCTGTTGACTTCTGTTGTTATAGATGAGAACTTTTAATCACTTCATTAACTTCACTCTTTTTCCCCCCCCTTGCCTTTCAACACTCCTCAGTCATTTCTGCCCTGTGGCTCTTCATCTGCTTTCAACAGATAACAGATGAAAAATATGTTTGGAATATTCCAGCTCTCTGGAGGCATCTGCCTTTGGCAAGTAGAAGGCCAGGGAGAGTAGTGAGTGGGAATTCTAGTCTATTCCTTCAAGTTTCGACAGGACTAAACATTCACGTTGCTGCCTGGGGGTTGGTGGTGAATGAAGTCAACAGGTCATAAAGTTCAAGTAGTTAAAAGCTAAAAACCTTGAATCGCCAAACCAAAGCCATGAGCTCATGTAGTAGATTCAGTTAAAATGATCAATCCAGTGGGGTGGGGGAGTGGGGGGAACGTAGGCAAAAACTTTTAGAGCAAAGGACTTCATTTTGTTGACAGGTAAATATATTTCAAACAGAAAAATACTCTAGGTACTATTTTTGTTGAACCATTCTTAGAAGCACGAGTTGACATAAATCATCAATTCATCAATTCACTTTCTGAACAAGAACAAAACTATTACATGAGATAACCCATCGTGTCCCAATGCATCAAAATATAAGTCTGAGGGAAAGCTTATTGATTGAGATTGATAATTTACTACCTAAAAATTCTCTTACGCAAAACCAGACTCAACGAGAAACTTGTTTACACATTATTTTGGGCATGAGCTAACTAATATGTCATGGCAAAAACAATATACAATTGAAAAGGCAAAGCTGAGCTCCTAACTCCTAGGTAAGTGCTTGCCTTGTGATATTAGTGACCAGCTCCAGGTAGACATTATACGTTTCACTGTGGCCAAAAAACTAACATTTCACTGTTAGAAAATAAAGAAAATATCTTTGGAAAGATAATGATTCATTGCCACTATGAAAGAAGTCAGGGCATCACAAAATAACTGGGCATCTTGAAAAATACATGAGAGGGACTGAGAGGAGAGAAAAAGGAAAAAGTTCACCACTCTACAAATTGTCCTAAGTCTTTGAAACAATCTGTGAACAAAAGAAGAATGGACCATTCTGTTATGGGAATTTGGAAGTATGGTTGATGCTTGAGCAAAATGGATTTAAACTGCACCGGTGCACTTATGTATGAAATTTTTAAATAAGCATGGTGAAGTATTGTAAATGTATTTTCTTTATGCTTTTCTTAATCATATTTTCTTTTTCCTAGTTTATTGAAAGAATACAGCACATAATACATGTACAAAATATGTGTTAATGAACTCGCTTTCAGTCAATAGTACCCTAATAGTTAAGCTTTTGGAGAGTCAAAAGTTTTATATGGATTTTCCACTGCACAGGGGACCAAGGTCACTACCCCAAACCTTGCGTTGTTCAAGGGTCAACTGTATTGCTCCCATGCAATATGAAATTAAACCATATTTTCAAATTTCAGAATGTGAAAAAAAATTCTGGGAAATAAGTCTGTCGTAAGGGAGTCTTTGCAATCAAAGTCAGTAGCATTAATTATGATAACAAAAGAAAAAATTTAAAAACAAAGAATTGTGCAAAGCCAACTCCTTGGGTTCAAACCTGAGTTCTGAATATGGCAAGTGAAGTGATGAGAACATGCTTACCAAGGAAACTAAACACTTAATTTCTTGTTAAAATGTTGCCATTATTTGGGGCACCTGGGCGGCTCTGTCTTCTGCTCAGGTCATGATCTTGCAGTCTGTGAGTTCAAGGCCTGTGTCTGGCTCTATGCAGACAGCTCAGAGCCTGGAGCCTCCTTTGGATTCTGGGTCTCCCTCTCTCTCTTGGACCCCTCCCCCCATTCATGCTCCATCTCTCTCTCTCTCAAAAATAAATAAACATTTTAAAAAAATTTAAGATGTCTTTTGATTAACAGAAGTTTAAAATTTTAACGTAGTCCAATTAATTAATATTGTTTTTTAATGGTAAGTGATTTTTGTGTCCTTTAAAAACAACTTTCTGTATGCCAAGTTTATGAAGTTACCATCTAATCTTTTGTCTGAAAGTATCATTGGTATACTTTTCCATTAAGGTCTATCATGTATCAGAATTTAAGCATAAGGATTTTTTAACATAATATACATTTTATTGTTTAATGTAGATAAAATTGACATATCATTTTAGTTTCATGTGTGCTGCATAATAATTTAATATTTGTACAAATTGCTAAGAGATCACAATAAGTCTCCTTAACATTCATCACAGTTACAAACTGTGTTTTCTTGTGATGAAATTTTTAACATGTACTCTTTTAGCAACTTTCAAACTTAAAATACGGTGTTATTACCTATAGTCAACATGTTATTCATTACATCCCCAGGGCTTATTTGTTTTATAGCTGGAAATGTGTCCTTTTTAACTCCCTCCACCCATTTCAGCCCTCCCCCGCCCACCGCACACACCAACTCCCGCCTCCCAAGCAACCACCAATCTGTTCTCTGTATTCATGAGCTTAGGTTTGTTTTTGTTTTTGTATTTTGGCTTTTTTTTTTTTTAATTTTGGATTCCATACATAAGCAAGAACCTTCGGTGTTTATCTTTCTCCATCTGATTTATTTCACTTAGTGTCACGCCCTCAAGGTCCATCCACGTTGTCACGAATGGCAAGATTTCCTTCTTTTCATGGCTGAATAATATTCCATCGTATATACATACCATTTTTTCTTCATTCATTCATCAATTTTTCCATAGGGATAACCAAAAGACCATATACTGAAAAGTTCATCCTTACTGCGAGGCAGTGACACTTGTCTCATAAATCAGATACATGTGAGAGTGTTTTTCTGGATTGTATAATCTATCTATTGGTTTCATTATCTGTACTGAGGAAAATGCTATACTGGGTAGATTACTGTGATTTTGTAATAGGTCTGATATCTAACAGTGTGAGTGCCCTCATACGCCCTGATGCCCTAAGATCACTGTGTCTGTTTTTCACCATTTATATTTACATGCATGTTATGGAGTAATTTTGTCAACTACACACAACTTTCCTAGTATTTTCCCTGAGAATATTTTGAATTCATAAATGAATTTGTGGGAAATCGATATTTTTAATATCTTTTAAGTATTGTTTTTAATATATCACGAAATCCATAAACATGTATATCCTTCTGTTTCTAGTGCCTCTTTGTCCTCTGTTAAGACGTCGGTTTCGAGCGCCTGGGTGGCTCAGTCAGTTTAAGCGTCCGACTTTGGCCCAGGTCATGATCTCTCGGTTCGTGGGTTTGAGCGCCACATCGGGCTCAGCCTGGAGCTGGTTCAGTTCTGTGTCTCCCTCTCTCTGCCACTCCCTCACTCACATTCTCCCTCTCTCTCTCTCTCTCTTTCTCAAAAATAAATAAACATTAAAAAAAAAAGAAATAAGTTTCAGTCTTAGTTTTGCTCCTTTAAGAAAACATATATTATTTTCTTTTAAATGTTTTTAAGATTTTTTTTTTTGCTTCAATTTTCTTTTTTTTTTCTTCTAAAGAGAGAGAGCACAGTGAGCAGAGGAGAGGGGCAGAAGAGGAGAGAGAGAGAGAGAGAGAGGAGAGAGGAGAAACTCCTAAACAGGCTCAACACTCAAGCCCAAGCCGATGCGGGGATCGATCCCACAACACTGGGATCGTGACCTGAGCCAAAATCAAGAGAGAGACACTCAACCGACTGAGCCACCCAGGCACCCCTCTTTTTTTTTTAACATTTTATTTTTAAGTAGTCTCTACACCCAATGTGGGGATCGAATTCACAACCCCCAGATGAAGATACTCTACTCCAGTCAGGCACCCCCTTTGGCTTCAACCTTCATCAATTAAGGTAAAGTTAAGGGAGGTTTCATTTTTGTTTATCCTGCTTGGGAATTTTAAAACTTCTTGAATTTAGCTGTAAGCTAGATTCCTTCACAATTTGGAGGAAATTCTTCGCCATTTTCTTTACAAAAATTGCTTTTCCCTGACTTTCTCTCTTTTTTGCCTCTGGAACTCCCAAGTAATGTAGGTTAGACCTTTTCACTATGCCTAATGTATCTCTCAAACTTCTTTCTATGTTTGCTTCCTTTTTTCTCTCTCTGTCCTTCATTTTGGATATGCTATATTGGCACGGTTTCTGGTTGACTCTCCTGTCTTTTACTGCATCTAATTTCCTCCTAAAACCAGCCCTGAGTTCCTCATTCAAGGTACTGTGTTCTCCTAGTACTAGAATTTCTGTCACTCCAGGGAAATGTTTTGTATTTTCCCCTCTTTTCTTCGATTCATTTAACTTAAAACTTAACTTAATTTAACTTAACTAAAATCATGCTGACTTTAGGTCTTTATCTGTTAACTCCAGTATTCTGATCACCTGCATTTATTGGACTTTTTATTTTGGTTTTCAGTCATTTCAGTCATAATAGAGTGGTTCCATACGATCTCTTTTCCTCTGGTAGGCAAAATAGAGTGGGGTCAGACAGGGCACCTGGGTGCCTCAGTTGGTTAAGCAGCAAGTCTTGATTTTGGCTCAGGTCGTGATCTCGCAGTTCGTGAGTTCGAGCTCCACATGGGGCCCTGCGGTAACAGTGCGGAACCTGCTTGGGATTCTCCCTCTGTCCTTCCCTTGCTCACACCCTCTCTTTCTCTCTCTCTCCCTCTCTCTCTCTCAAAATAAGAACTTGAAAACAAGTAGAGTGAAGTTAGATCAGTTCAATCTGAACAAGATGCTGAGCTGAGTTGAGTGTATGTTTCATTTTTGCTGAGGAACAGTGTACCTCTACTCACCTTGTTCCTGAGAGAGTCCTCCAGGGCTTTCAACTGAAAGCTTGGTATGTTCTCTAGAACAGCTCTTTGGAGCTCTAAAATCAAATCTTTGTCTCTTTAACATCACTAGGCTACAAAAAGTCTGTTATACTTTTCAGAAGTCTTTGGCTTAGTTTGTAATATCTTGCTCTGGCAAGGTTCAGAATTTGCCAAATATTAAAAAAAAAAAAAATTTCTTAAGTGTTTATTTATTTTTGAGAGAGAGAAAGAGACAGACAGATCATGAGCAAGGGAGGGGCAGAGGGAAAGAGGGAGACACAGAATCCGAAGCAGGCTCCAAGCTCTGAGCTATCAGCACAGAGCCTGATGTGGGGCTCAAACTCACCAGCCTCGAGATCATGACTTGAGCTGAAGTCAGAGGCTTAATCCACTGAGCCACTCAAGCACTCCAAACTTGCCAAATATTTCAAAGAGGAAACTGGCTATGGGGATAGACACTATTATACTCACTTTATAGATGGAGATATTAAGGCACAGAGAGGGTAGGTTATTGGAAAAGTCACACAGGTTACTTAATGGCTAAGCTGGGATTCCAATGTAGAGAGTTTGGCTCAAGATATTATAATTCTCTCTCATATCTTGACCCGTTTAAAATAACAAATATTAATATATTGTTATGATTGGTTTTTTCAATGTGTTAACATCAACATACTTTTTCTCAAATTTGTTACAGTTGAATTATCTTTATCTTCAATTTGCATTTTTTAATCAATAATGTAATAGGGACATCCATCTTGGCCAATATTCTTCTGAAAATGTGCAGAGATGAGTCAGATACAATACTCAAAGTGTGCTCTTTCCTTCAAAGTAGAGATGAAGGCAATTATCACTTTAGTTGGCCCTTTGTCTCTTTATTTTTAAGAATGAGATTGTAACTTTTTTTGTTTTGTTTTATATTGTTTTGTTTGGTAAGGGGAAAAAAAGAACCATAGTTATTCTTGACCTTTCTCCTAACCTCGCATCCCTAAATCTCTCAGGAAGTATCGCGTATACACCTGATCTTCATTACTCCTGAATTCGGTATTTCCAAATTCACTTATTTGCTAAAATGTACTTGCAAACTCAAAATCAACACTCTTGACGCTTTTGTGGTGATTCGTGGACATGCACGGGGTGACAAAAACTGGAGTTGCTTGAGGCACATGTTCCTAGCTGAGAGCAAGCAGGACGATGCTCTTGTTTCTTGATTCCACTCCCTTGAAACAAAACGAATGTCCTTTTTGTGGTTTATTTAGTGCAAGGGGTATTTTGTGTGCATTTTTGTGCTTTTTTTTGCTGGGGAGGTCACTGTCTAAAATGATCCTCAAGTGCAGGGGTGAGGTGCTGTCTAGTGGTGTCTAGTGGTGCAAGAAGGCTGTGATGTGCCTACTGGAGAAAATAGATGAGTTTGATAAGCTTCCTTTGGGCGAGAGCTGTAGTGCTGTTGGCTGTTAATGAATCCTATAATGTTAATGAACCAACTCTATATACTTAGTGTCTTTAAACAGAAAATACATAAAACAGATATGCTGATCAGTTGACCAAAAATGTGACCGGAGGTTCACAGGCACCTAACTCCATATTGTCTCTAAAATCAACAGTTCAGTATTCACTAATTCCGTGTTCTTAGTGACTTTACACAATATAAGTACCACAAATAAACTACACACACACACACACACACACAGATGTTCTGTCACCAAATTAATGTGACTTTCCCAAGAGAAAAGGGAAAAAAAATTAAATTCAAGGTAAATTTTTTTCTTGGAAACCTATGTCCTAGGATATAGAGTGAGTTGAAAGTTGACTTAATGTGAATTTCTCTGTTATGATTTAATATTAACAGACAAATACGTCATGACATTTCCTAATAAGCACCCTGAATTCCAGAAGAAATGGAGAAGAAATGATCCGGCAGCGATCTAGAGCCACAAGAGGGCATCATTACTCCAGGAAGGAGACTTGATATACCAAATAATTTATAAGAAAATACTTTACTTGCATCGATTAGTTTATCTTGTTGTATCAAATAGCATTTGTAGTTCCTAAAACATTAGTTGGCACATGGTAGCCACCCAATAAATATTTATTGACTCAGTGGATAATTCATGGATTCAAAATTGTATGGAGTTTAAAATATTGAACAAAGCTAAGAATTAACGTTGGCCTATGAACTTAGATTTCCTATTTCCTGTCTCCTTAAGCGGATAGGAAATATAGCTCAACAAGACAACTGTGAAAGGAAAATGGTGCTAATTCAGGGCAAACTGAGGTCTTAATGACCTCGTAAGATAGGAGATCTCCATTAGAAGACACCACGACCCCGGAGTTCTAGATTTCCTTGATCCTAGCAGACAGGACTCTGTCTGAAAAATCACAGCAAAACTTACTCTGCCGGGGAAGCTCACGTAAGCAAGCAAGAAAATCTAGAATATGGAGATTCTGCTACCCTCCTGCGTTCCTTAGTCAAATTCAAATGTTCATGTCCACTTAACAAGAGTGAGCGGAGGTGCATTTTATGGCCGGGGAGGTTGATTTTTCTAAATGTTACCATGCCAGGTTCTGTAGGGGCCCGCTAGAGGGAAGCTGTCAGGAAGCTGTTTGCTTTTGTGAACTCTTAGAGGTGAGACTAAAAAGCCATCATGAACAGAAGCACAGGCATCACCATCACAGAGAGCTGCCAGATTTAACAATTACAAATTCATGAACCCATTGTTTAACTGAAATTCAAGTGTAACTGTGTATCCTGCATTCTGTCTGCGAAGCCTACCGTCACAACCACCTTTAAAGTGTTGCCTGAGTTAGGGTAAGGAACTGAGAAGAGAAGAAAGTGAAGCTGCTTCGTGCTGCATATTAGTTAACAACTTGGGGGTAGGAAAACAAAGCACCAGAACAATCGGAATCTCGCACTGAAACAACTAGTTCCCATTAATAACGAGCATCATGGGCGGCATCTGACTTCGGCTCAGGTCACAATCTCACGATTCGTGGGTTCGAGCCCCATGTTGGGCTCTGTGCTGACAGCTCAGAGCCTGGAGCCTGCTATGGATTCTGTGTCTCCCTCTCTCTCTGCCCCTCCCCTGCTCACACTCTTTCTCTCTCTCTTTCTCAAAAATAAATAAACATTAAAAAATTTTTTTCAAGTAATGAGCATCAAAATGAGGTTATGTTCTTAGAGAATAAATGAGGTAAATTTGATTGAAATGAAAATTTCCCTGCCTAATTTCCCCAAGCATTGCACAACTCTGCCCCACTAAAATACCTATATAATTTATGCATGCATTTGGAATTTCAACACTTATTAAGAAACAATTATAAACCAGGCAGTGTGCTAAATGTGGGCATACGGCGATGAACAAATAGACATTGTCTTGCACTCACGAATTAAATAAGCAATTAAATATTTAATTACAACCGTGAAAATTACCCACCCCCACACCGGATACACAAAGGTTTAGAGACAAAAGAGTATATCCTAAGAACACACTGATCTATTTGAAAACTATTATAGATGAGATGGAAATACATAGGTAATGAGGAAACTAAAAAAATAATAATTATAAATAAAATCCAGCCATGCTACGGTAGCTCTAAAATTAAGATCAATGAAATGGACCGTGAGAATCAGGGAACGATCTTTAAGTTGAGAAATAAAGCTTTTGGCTAATTGCGTATGTACCTATCTCCTAAAACATCCACTGACTTTTGAATAGTTCCATATCCCCTTTCCTATGCATGAGGGATGGGTACCGAACAGCCAACTGGGCCTCTCTATCCTTATAAATGCGCAGGTCAAAAATCTCGACTGTGGAGTCGCCCTCAACTCCTGCTTTCCCTGTTCATTTATACCAAGCCATCCACACTCCTACTGGTTTATCCTTCAAAATGTATCTGGAACTTTAGGACTTCTCGTCATCCTTTCCACCTTGGCCTAAGATGGCCCCATCTCTCATAGGGATGATAGTTCTTATTATAAGTATAAAAAATTTCCCTGATTTGTCTTTCTCCCTCAACGCAGTACCTGGAGTGGTCTTGGGAAAAGGTAACTCACATTATAACGCTGCTCTTCGCAGAACCTCCGATGGCTTCTCACCTAAGTCATCCTTGAAACGGTGGACAAGGCTGTCAGAGATCCTGCCCTCCGTGACCTCTTTGAGCTCATTTGCCGCTGCTCAGCCCCTCACCCTATTCGCTTCCTGCCTCTTACTCTTGCTGCCGCTCTTACCTGCTGGATTTGCTCCTGATTTGAGGCTTTTATTTGTTATTCCCTCTGCCTCTTCCCCAGATACCTTCCTGGCTTGCTTCCCGACTTCTTTCAAGTCCTGTTTGATTGTCTCTTTCTCAGTGAGTTTTTCCTTGACCACCTGTTTAAGATCTCAACTCTCCTCCGGAAACAATTTCCTGTCTGCTTTCTGCTTTATTTTTTCCCCATAGTATTTATCATCCTCTACTATACTACCTATTTTACTTAAAATTTTCATGATGCCGTTCACTGTTTCTTCACTCACTAGAAAATATCTACCGTAAAGGCAAGGACTTTTATCTGCTTTGTCACGTCAGTATTCCTAGAGCCTAGAAGAACACCTGTATCAATAAAGGCTTGAAAGACTAAATAACTCTCAGCCCTGTGTGTGTGTGTGTGTGTGTGTGTGTGTGTGTGTACCGATGTGAGTAAGATTCCATTTCACAATACCTTGGCCTATCCCCAATGGACTCATGAGTGGTCTGCTATCTCTTTCTCTCTATAAAATATAGGGATAATTGCTATCTTCCATTCTAATTAAAAAGTCCCTTTCTACATCCTTTTTTTCCCTCCCCCTTCTACATTCTACAGTATACCATCATCCCTCCAAATGTGGTTTTGGACTCGTTTGTCACTAGAACTTGTTGCTCTGTCTTAGGAGAAGTGTTAGCATTTTCCTTCAAACCTTCTAGAAGAAATGCAGTCAGAATAGGAATGTGGCAGGAGGGATGTAAAGTCTTGGTAACTTCAGGTAAAACCGGAGGACGTAGTTTGGAGAGAAAATAGAAAAGTACTGTAAAAATTAAAGAAACAAAATTATCTCTTTTTTTAAATAAAGATGATATATAAATAATAAAAGCTATTGTATGATAAGTTCTTAGAATTAATAAAATAAATCTTCAATAGAAAAATAGAAATACGGGAGCAACTGGCAGAATCAGTTGGTATAGTATGTGACTCTTGATCTCAGGGTCATGAGTTCAAGCCCCACGTTGGGTATGGAGCCTAGTTAAATAAATAAATAAATAAATAAATAAATAAATTTATTTTTAAAGAAGAAATTCAAGTTTTAAATAAATACATAAATGTATACTCTTCGCCAGTAAAGAGAAAAATGTAAATTAAGACAGCAATAACACTTTTTCTCAGATTTGAAATATTTAAAATAAATAGTAACTTCCAGAGCTAGTGAAGTTAATAGAGATTGGGCACATTTGAAAAGTGTTGGTAGGAACACAAATTGATGCCTTCGGTTTGGAAACTAAATATGGCACCTCCATCATTTTAACTATTTTGTATTTTGAAAATTCCCCCCCCAAAATAAAATATCAATAAATAATGAAATCTTTGCATAAATTCTTATTGTAGAATTGTGTCAAAGGGTAATCTCAACATTACTCCATTTTTGTCATCAATAGCCTATGGTCAGACAGACCTGGTGCCTGCCCCACGAAACAAATAAGTAAAAAAATATATAATCATTTTACAGTTTTATACATATATTAAATCACCATGTTGTTTATACACCTTATAGATGATCACATGTACAACCGAAATATAAGTGATTTTTTATGTTTATTTATTTTTGAGAGGTGGAGAGTGAGTATGCATGTGAGTGGGGGAGGGACAGAGAGAGAGAGAGGGAGACAGAATCCCAAGCAGGCTCTGTAGCACAGAGCCTGACGTGGGGGCTCGAACTCATGAACTGTTAGATCATGACCTGAGCCAAAACCAAGAGTCGGACACTCAACCGACTTAGCCACCCAGGTGCCCACATAAGTGAGTTTATTTGTCAATCATACCTCAGTAAAGTTTGGGGGAAATGTTGTTTCTAGGGAAAAAACAAAACAAGACAAGCAAACTTAAAACTGGGTGGAGACCAAAGGTAACAGCTCAAAGGGTAATAAGCATAATTATATTATCTGCCCATTCCTTCTAAATACTTAGTGATTATATACAAATATAAATGCATAATTATATTGAAATTCAACATAAACCATCAGTCTCTGAAAAATAGCACAAAGGAAACTCCTCTCTCTCTCCTTGGATCGTATCAACTTAACTTTTTGTTAGTTAGCCTACTTTTCAGCTAGAATGTGAACTACCTAAGTACTTTATTTTATTTTATTCACCCTTAAACTTTCTTATTTTCAAGCAGAATGACACAAGAAAAAAACTCCAAATACGTCTGTTGTTTATGCGATGAAGCCAAGGCAGACTAATGTTGAGGGTATGTACACCCAGGAAAATGCCAGGACTTACGTAGGCAGCCATGCATTTTCAGCGAATAGATAAAAGCTAATATTTAGCTGAAATAACACAGAGGAAACTCATACCGTGAAGAGTCTGGTTGAAGATAACTGACAACAGAGGTCCCAATTTCCTCTTTGTGTGAATACGGGAAAGAGAGAAAGGATTAGATCATCCTTGGAGGTTGGCGCCACCTCCTAATTATATTGAATTATTTTGGCTTCAGGTCGGAATCCTCGTAGCACCCCTCCCCACCATGACGTGTCTCAAGTTCTCCTCCATTTATGAACCCTCTCCCAAAACAAAAGACCAAACTATGCTTTTTTATTTTTACCCTAAAGAGTTTGTGAGTATGTTATTCTTGGACATTAATATAGAACTCGATGCCATTCAATAGTGTTAGTGCCAGGTAAAGGTGATTTCAAAGCTTTTAAAGAAGACATTGTAAGATATTTATACCACTAGGCTGCCAAAGAAATGACCCAGGAAGAAACTCCTTTAAAATATAGTGGTAAGAGCTATGGGTGGGGGTGCCTGGGCGACTTAGTCGGTTGAGCGACCACCTCCTGATTTCGGCTCAGGTTATAACAGGGTGGTGGGATCAAGCCCGAAGTTGGGCTCCACGCTGGGCAGACAGCCCGCCTAAGATTCTTCCTCTCTCCCTCTGCCCTTCTCCCCTGCTCTCACCCCCTTTCTCTCTAAAAAATTTTTAAAAATTTTAAAAAAAGAACTGGGGCACCGGGGTGGCTCGGTCAGTGAGGTGTCTGACTTCAGGCTCAGGTCATGATCTCGCAGGCAGTCTGTGTGTTCGAGGCCTGCCCCAGGCTCTGTGCTGACAGCTCAGGGCTGGAGCCTGCTTCGGATTCTGTGTGTGTGTGTCTCTCTCTGCCCCTCCCCCACTTGTGCTTTGTCTCTTTCTTTCTCTCAAAAATAAACAAACATTAAAAAAGTAAAGAATGGGAAGAATTACAAGATGAAATAAAGCTCAACGTTGCCCACCACCCTGAGGTAGATATGAAGTAAGTTTAATTTTCTGGATTATCAGAGGAAAAAGGATTTTAACAGAACTAATCTGGAATTGTTTATCTATATTATTACATCCCATTATAGAAGGAGATGGATAGCATAGATATATTTATGGTAATGATCTTGTTTCAATAATATTTAAGGAAGAAAATTCTCTTCATAAAGCCTTGTCAAGTGAAAAAGTGTGAAGGATAGGTCATGTTTCCCATGGTTATCTCGGCCGTGATTTTGGTCCAGATGTTTTATTTCCTATGATGGCCCTATTTAATTAGTAGCAGATTCAGTATTGTCACAACGTGCGCTCCCGAAATGATGATAATGAAACCATTACATTATAGAATTGTTTTAGCCATTCCAGTGATTTCTTCTTCTTCTTCTCTAATGGCCTATCATGGCTCTCCTCACAAGTAAAATGCATGCATCTGGGAGAAACTGCAGCATTTTGTGTTTGGTAACGTTTACCTTTGAGATTATTTTTCTTAACTCATTGTGAATTTTCTAGATGTGTTATGTAAATTTGAAATTGAGTAATAAAATGGTAAAACAAACCAACACACACACACACACACACACACACACAAATCACAACACAGTGAATTGGAAAATTGTTTCACATAAAACATTGAATTGTTGGGTGGAAGTTTTTTGAAACGAGATTGAAGCACTCAGGTCTTAGCGTTAAAGAAAGAAAGCAGACGTGTTTGGTTTTGGAATAGAATTCTAAATAAGGGCTTTAGCTACCAAGATAATGATTCCTAACTATTTCTCTGTAATTTACCTTACGATGCTATAACATGCTTTTATTTCTCCCTGCCCCCATGCATCCTTTTTTTACAATCTGTACCCATCAAGTCTTCAAAGCCCATTTCAACTATTTCCAAGGGAGCTATTGGATGTGCCGGAAATGTAAATTTATTACTAAGGTTGTAATTTTATTCTCCTACTAATGAAATGCTCAGTCAGTTAAGCATCCAACTCTCGATATCAGCTCAAGTCATGATCTCACAGTTCTGAGTTCAAGCTCTGTATCAGGCTTTGTGCTAATAGCATGAGATTATTGGGATTCTCTTTCTCGCTCTCTGCCCCTCACCTGCTCATGCTCCCTCTCTCTCTCTCTCTGTCTCTCTCAAAAATAAATTTTTTAAAAAGTTTCATTCTCTCCTTAGATAAAAGTAGTGATATATTTGAAATACAATGAATATTATTAAGATCGCCATAGGTATAGAGCAAGTTCGTTTATTTTTTAAATTCTATTCGCACCTGAAGGTTTAATTTCTGCTCATTCTTGAAATGGTTAAAATATTGTACAATCTTTCAAAATTTATACCTTGCTTTTTATTCTCGAAGTGTGCACTATTCACAAATTGTATAAAGAAAATGTGTCCTGCGCCATTAATTGTCTCTTTGTGTATTAGACAGGGCCCTGCAGGGAACACTGAGATTTATTAAAAGGATTTGGTTCACGCAGTTAGGGAGGCTGAGAGGTCTCACCATCTTCTATCTGCAAGCTGGTGGAAATCCAAGGAAAAGCTGGTGGTATCCAAGTCCGAGTAAGGACAGGCGAAGAACAATGTCTCAGCTCAAACAATCGGCTGAAAAAGGACACGTTCTCCCTTCCCCTACATTTAGTTCTATTCACTTGCTCAACAGATTGCATCATGTCGGCCCACATCGGAGAAGCGGTTCTGCTTTGCTGAGACCACCAGTTCAATTTCCAGTGCCGCTGGGAAAAACTCTCACAGACATGCCCAGAAATCACATGTAGTTAAATATCTGGAGACCCCATGATGCAGACAAGTTGACACATACAATTAGCTGGCACACCGTGTTTATACTCACGTTTACACAACACTACAGTCTAGATTCCCCATCCTGACAGGCGTCTCTTCTCTTCTCCTTGTCCCCTCCAGACTACTCGGAGAGTGAGTTTGTTTTTTGAAATTTAAGTCAGATTATACCACTCTTTTGCTCAAAACCTTGTAATTGTTCCCCATTTCAATGTGACATTAGAGTTGCCTTCATGTCTCCACGTGATCTAGCCACCTAATTTCCTCCTCGCCTCCTCCCTCTTTCCCACGCTCGACTCCCCCCCATAGCCTCTTTGGTAGCGTTCATATCCTACTTACTCCTGCTTAATGTAACCATTGCTAGTCCCTCTGTAACGCTGCTCCCAGTATATTCGCTGGGCTAATTCCACAACAGCGTTCTACCACTGATTTCAACATCCATCGATGATTCCAGACTGAAACAGTTGTTAAAATTAGAGACTGATGCAAGGCCATCAATTTTATAATTCTGTCATTTCTTGCATAGTTATTAGCTGGCATCTTCCGTGAAAAGAACCCCCTCTGCCCTCCCCTTACCCATATTTTGAGTAACATTATGGATGCTAGATTCTGTTTTTGAATGTAATGTCTTACAATTCAGTATTGGCTTTTTGGTGCTTAAGTTTCCCCCAGTTTGGCCAGTACGACTCTCTTCGAGTTGATTCTTTTCCTTTGTGAACGCTCTGTCAGCTTCTGAACAGTGCTTTGCTTTCTGCACAAAAGAAAGATGGACTTGGCTTGCTGTGTGCGTTCCCTGTGTCAGACCTACAATCAGCCGTTTCTCCTAGAAACTCTAGTTCACTTTAGCGAGAAATGGGGCCTCCGAGTCACTAAGGAGTAAGTGTTGTAGACATCAGGATGTCGCTGGGTTTTTTTCTTTATTCTGAAAATCTCTTTATATTACTTCTTTATCCATGGTATATTTTTCAAGTATTTCTCTTTTTTTCTCATTTGTCTTTTGTCACTGCTTATAGTGTTTTCATACAGTTATCTGGAGTTTGACTTGTCATAGTTAAGTTCTCCGACTTGAGTCATATAAAACTCCATCTGTGCATTCTTCTTGTATTCGTGTGGCTTTATTTTTTATACTTAGATTTCTTCTCTATTTGGAACCTATTCTGGTTTTTGACATAGGGACCCAATTTCATTATTTTCCTAAATGCCTCGTGAATTGTTCCAACTTTATTTCTTTAAAAGTCCATTTTGAGATGGCACTTTTCTATTTTAAGTAGTTGTGTTATTTCCGAATTTTTGTTTATTCTATTTTTGTGTCTACTTTTGGCCCAAACCACCGTATTTTAAATACAGAGGCTTTATGGGGCATCTGGGTGGCTCAGTTAGTTAAGCATTAGACTCTTGAATTCAGCTCAGGTCATTATCTCATGCTTTGTGAGATTTAGCCCCATGTGGGGCTCAGGGCTGATGGCTTGGAGACTGCTGGGGATTCTCTCTCTCTCTCTCTCTCTGTCTCTCTTTCTCTCTCTCACTCTCTGCCCCGCCATGACACATGCGTGCTCTCTCTCTCTCAAAATAAATAAATAAGCTTTAAAAAATGCATACATACATATATACATACATACATACATAGGCATCATAATTTGCTTTAATATCTAAAAGGACTGTTTCCCATTCATGGTTTTTCCCTTTCGACCCAGTATTCTGTAGGTTTTTTGAATAACAAGAGTATTCTAATATCATTTTTGCAACATGAATTTCAGAGATACTTTTTTGCTTAAAAAAAATTTTGCTATTTGTGTTGGGATTGTGCTAAATTTCTATGTGAACGTAAGAAAGATCGGCATCCACAGACAAGGGATAGCTTTACATTTGTTCACCTCCACTTTCGGAAGTGTGCTAAAGTTTTTCTCACAAAATCCCAGGACTTGTATCATGTCTGCTGCTATTGTAAATGGGGGTTTCTCTTCCAAATGGTTATGTTTGTATCCACATCGATTTTCTATACTCATTTTCTATTCTACTCTCTTTCTAACCTTGCTTTATTGTTTGCATCCTTGATTCTCTTAGATGTTTCAGATATATTACCATGTCATCTGCTAGTAGAGAGAGTTTCGTATCTTCTTTTCCTGTTGTTATGTTTCTAGTTATTTTCCTTTAAAATTTTGCATCGGCCCATACTTCCGGCAGAGTAGTGAATAGTATTCCATGAATAGTAATGGGAATAAGTGAGACTTCGCGCCTTGTTCTTGACCTTGGTGAGAACTCCATAGTGTTTCCCCACTAAGCTAGAAGCTGACTTAAGGGATAACCAGTTTATACTTTTTTCAAGTGTTTTTGTTAGGAATGGCTATTAAATTTTGTCAAGATCCTTGAAGCTGAAGGCAATTTAGAGAGATAAATAATTTTTCTCTTTGATGAAAACTATAAAGTAGAGCTTAAGGGACATTTGAAAACATGAAATGGAGTTTACGAGGCATAGAATAAGACTACAATATATCCTTAAGGAGAGGAGATAGAGACTAGGGGAGACAAAATACTTTTATAAATGTCTGAGAATTTTCCTAAAATAGTAAAAGTTACTTTACATATTTAGAAAGACCAGAATATCCTAGACATGGTTTAAAAAAAGAAATCCAACACTCAGTCATGTCACTGTGACATTGTTGAACTCCAAAGCAAAGGGGAACTAAAATGACAATTTCATTATGAATAAGATAAAACAAAATGAAATACTATTTTGCAATCCCGAAGTGACAAAATTAAAAGCCTGACAATGACCAAGTGTTGCTAAAGATATGGAGCAATGGGAACTTATATAAACAGCTTTGAAAGTTCAAACTTAGAATTTAGAAATAGAATTTAAAAGTGCTATTTTCCAACAAGGAAATACCCTATGACACAGAAATTCCACTTTCAGAGAAGTAGTACACATATGAACAGATTTATACAAGAATAACAACAACAACACTTGCAATAGGAAAAAAAGGAAATAGTTCAAATATCTGTTTTGAAGAGAATTTTCTGGTTTATATTATATTCTTAAATAGCTAGATACAATATGCAACCATGACAAAGAATGAAATAAAACCATATTACATATGATTATGTGTATAAATCCTTAAAATGGGCTTTTAAAATGTAGCAAATCACAGAAGAATATATACAATATAATATATTTATGTAAAGTTGAAAAACTGCCAAACTCCAACAATGTATTATTTGGGGATGGAAAGCTATTTTAAAACAAAGCAAGGAAAGGAGGAGCACAAAATTTTGAGTCAAGATTCCCTCTAGGAAACTGCAGGGGGCAGAATGTGCTCAAGAAAGGACATCCAGGGACCTTCAGAGGTATGGATACTTCTTTAGCAAGGTAGTCATGAAAAGGGGTTTATATAAGGAAAAGTCTTTAAACAACACATGGACATTATCTATAATTTTAGGTGTACTTTATTATAAAATAATACATTTAGATACTTTGTAAAGGATTATTGGATGACAAGGTCCTAACAGTCCATTTCAATTTATGAACATTTGGTTTGAAATACATATTTGAACACCAAAAACCATAATACCTAGGAATAAACACAATGAAAGAAGTTAAAAATTTATACACTGAAAACTTATGGAAGAAATTGAAGAATCCCTCCCCCCAAAATGGAAAAACACTCCATGCTCATGGATTAGAAGAACAAATATTGTTAAAATGTTGATACTGTGCAAACAATCTACATATTCAACACAATCCCTATCAAAATAATACCAACATTCTTTGCAGAGCTAGAATAAGCAATCCTAAATTTGTCTGGAACCACAAAAGACCCTGAATAGCCAAAGCAATTCTGAAAAAGAAATCCAAATCTGGAGGCATCACAATCCCAGACTTCAAGCTGTATTAAAAAGCTTTAATCATCAAAACACTATGGTACTGACATAAAAACAGAAAAATAGATCAATGTAACAGAATAGAGAACCCAACTTGGATGTAAATTAAAAATAAATTAATAATAATAAAATTTTTAAAATGAAATCTATATTTGGTTAATGTTCACTCGAACACTTGGCTGGGCTCCTGCAAGGTCAAATTTCTACCATTTATATGAGAATGTTTTTGAAGGCATTTATTCCTTCTATCAATTTCTTGCATTTCAGGGCTTGAGTTACAACCTCAACCCAGAAAGATTTACTCTAGAAAATGTGGACTTACATTGTCATAATGGTGCTGATCTTCCTTCCAGTTTTTAAAAATTAAGCTTATCCCTTTTTTCCTTGAATTCTTATCTGATCTTAGTAGGATCACTTGGAAGCAATCACACTCTGGAAGAAATATCCAACCCAATAAACCAGCCCTGGAAGCCAAGATTGAAAAGTGTTCCAACACCACCATGGCTCTGCCTTTGGTGCTCAGATAGTGGGTATGAAAGAAATCCACATACTACAGAAAATCAGCATGCTGAATGTGATTGTTTTGGGCTTATTGGAATGGCCTGGTGGCTATAGAGTCAGAAAAGTAATAGTCAAGGTCGAAAGTGCTAGAAAGCCCAAGGAACCCAGAGCACAGTAGAAGGAAGTGGTGGACCCCTTGTTACACCGAAGGATGATTTTGCCAAACTGATTGTGTGCCAGTGTTAGCAAGAGAGGGAGAAGGTCCCAACCACATTGTGATACAAGAAGGAGCCACTCTAAACTATCACATTGGAGAAGTGGATCACCATCCACATTTGTAGTGTTCCCTGGTTTTATGGCATTGAAGGCTGCAACCACACAGGTCTTTGCTAAAACAGCAGAAATGACTACAGAAAATATAACTCCAAAGAATGTTTACCTCAAGAGGAAGGTGACCAGGCTAGGCCAACCAATAAAAGTCAAAGAGCAGAGGAAGCAAAGCATTAAGGAAACAAGGAGGATATAACTGAGATGTCAATTATTTGCTCTGACGATAGATGTGTCTCCATATTTGAGAAATAGTCCTAATATCAGAGTAGTGGGAAAACTAATATCAGAAAACTGATATTAGAAAACTAATGGCCAGAAGGCCATAAGAGATCCTAGAGGGTCTTCGTGGGACAAAAAAGTCATAATTTTAGGGAGGAACAGATTTCTCTGTTTACTTGGATATGGGTCTTTAGGACCCTTGATACTTCACACATATTTGAAAGGGATACAGCTTAATTGATTATAGCCCACCAGTCATTCCCCCAATATATGCATAAAGCAAATATATCTCAATCAGAACCATATTTGAATTCTGAGGTAAACATACCCAATTACATTCCTTAGACCATAACCTTGAAAAATAAAGACCTTCCTTAATGGGAGAGAAACCACCCATTATATGTTTGAATCCAAAATATCCAGAAAGAGTGGGTTGAATTGAACAATGAGAGAGCAAGGATTTAGAAAGTGAGGTGATGTTGAGGGAAAAACAGAGACTACATAAAAAATGTATTTGGTAAAGTATAAAGGAAGATGGAACACATTCTGAGGATTCTGGGCTTTAATTATGGAAATTAATTATATGAAATATATAGTCCTGATGTTTATGGAGTATCTTTATGGTAAGTGCTTTCTTTAAAGTTATAACATGTTTGTGACAACAGTTTTCAAGGGCGCTTTTGTTTTTATCATTAGCGCTTACAGTAAAAAGTAACAATGAAGGGAAGAAACTTTAGAGGTGAAGAAACTTCGAAACAAGCAGAATGAAGTGTGAAGTTTCATCCATTAAGGTGTGACCTCACTCACTCAGAACGATTACACATGGCACAATTTATATTAGAAAAACAATTACAGGGCGGCTGGGTGGCTCTGTCAGTTGAGCATCTGACTTTGGCTCAGGTCATGATCTTACATTTTGTGAGTTCAAGCCCTGCGTCAGGCTCTGTGCTAACAGCTCAGAGCCTGGAGCCTGCTTCACATCCTGTGTCTCCCTCTCTCTCTCTCTACCCCTCCCCTGCTCACACTCTGTCTCTCAAAAATAAATAAACATTTAAAAAAATTTAGAAGAACAATTACAAATTCAAATGTGGGTTTGCACTCCACAAAAATTCTACCAAATATTCAAAAAAAATCATTCATCATTTTTTATTCTGTTAATCTCTCTTCTGAAAGAGAGCTGTTTTCAGGAACAATGATTTCTTTATGATCATGATAGACACGTACTGAGGTTGGCATCACTTCCACTCATTGTCCCTCTTGGTTTTTGTGTATTTTTTACACATAAATCTCTAAGCCCTGGGGATTCTAAGAGAAGGAACACAAGAACTTCCAGTTGAGAGAAGAGGAAGCAGGATCATTGAACAGACTATTAGAATCATATGTGGAAATGTTTGAATAAGCATATTGAAAAGATGAACTGCTAATGAAAAGCCTAGGGGCCATAATAAGAAGTCTGAGTTTTATTTTAAAAGATGTGTGGAGGGGCGCCAGGGTGGTTCAGTCGGTTACGTGTCTGACTTCGGCTCAGGTCATGATCTCACAGCTTGTGGGTTCAAGCCCCGGGTTGGGCTCTGTGCTGACAGCTCAGAGCCTGGAGCCTGCTTCAGATCCTATGTCCCTCCCCCATTCATGCTCTGTCTCTGTCTCTCAAAATTGAATAAACATAAAAAAAAAAAAGATGCGTGGAAAGATCTTGTTGGATTTAAATTATAGAAATAATATCAGGTTTGGATTTTAGTAAGATCTTCCTATGAACCCTGCTGCTCATGGGTTATAAAGAAGATGGAATATCCATTCGACCTCGTTCTTTTGCCCAGTCTTGCCTATCATGACCTGTAAATGGTGACCCCCAATCATTATTCGATGAGGGTATGGTACTTAGTTTCTTCAGTCCCCTGATGGCGACAGTCTGGTTGGCACGGTGGCAGGGAGAAGGGCGGATTAGGCCAGATACAGTATCCACACAATTCAGGCCCTGCTTAGACCACTCATTTGGTGGGAGAGAGCCAATATAATCAATTTGCATCCCTCACCGGCTGGGAATTCTGGTGAATGACCCCAGAACCTTCTGGCATTGTCTAGAATACACAGCACATGCTGTTGCTGCATTAACCAAATCACTTCAAGGGCACGCTAGCATTCCTGGCCACACGCCACCCTGGGTGATACGCTGGCACTGTGATGACCACTCTTTCTGTGCCCCCGGTCTACTGTATCTCCTGAAAGCTCAGCAGCTAAGCTTCACACCCGAGCTAAGGTATCAGCGTCCTGATTGCCAGGGGGTGTCAGTGCCTTCTGAGCTGGGACATGAAAATCAGTGAGGGCCACTTAGGCTTTTGCAGACGGACCCAAATGCCTTTCCACATATCCTGACCCCATAAAGGCTTACTCATAATCATCCGCCCCTCGGATTCCCCTTATCCCTGACGTAGGGTGAATCCCTTTAGAGCAGCACAACTATCCACACAAAGGGTTAACAGCCAGGGCCCATGGTGATCACTCTTCAGACTGCTCTGAGCTCAGCCCCCTGGCTGCTTCAGTTTGTTCCTGTTTCCATCCAGATGGCGTCCGTCATGGGGTTGAGGAGCGACAGCAGTCCACGTGGACGGATCTCCTCGACTAGACCCGTCTGTATCCCGGGCATCAGTGACAGGTTCCTTCGCCCCCTCTCTGCGGGCTGCAGGGGCTGCCATAGAGACAGGGCTGGGGGTGTCTGGAGGATCGACGTGTCCCACGAGGCTTAGTAGTGCCCAGCTTGCTAGAGACAGTGGGCTGGGGGACAGGGTGCCCCTCTGCCGCAAAGGGACACGTCACTTATTCAAAGCAGGGGTTCGAGCCACGGCAGAGGTGGGTCAATGGAACACATTCGAGAGCCACCCCTTCATAGGCAGGGAAGTTCTCCCCACAACATGCTGTGCCTTCGTGAGAGGCTCTACCTGGAGGAAGACTGTGTATCCCGCTAGGAGCTGCTGCTCCACGGGAATACATTGGGTTTCTGCCCCTTCCAGAGCTGGAACCGAAACCCTAGGGGCCCTCTCCCCTTCTGTCGTCTCTGCCACAGTGCCTGCCCCCTCCCGCCCGGGCTCGCAGACACATCTAATGTGTCTAATGCCCTCCTTGGGAGAGGCCCAGAGCTTTCACCTGCCTCGCCAGCACTTTTATCTGCTCGTACCCATTGACCTTCGTCCCGCAGTCTTCTTTAAGCTCTTCTTTCCACTTTATCTCTTAACTCAGGCAAATGGAAACCAAAACCACCCCTCAAGCAATGGCACCTGCCCTGACAAGACCTCCACCCAGCCTAGTTTGAGTGTAACCCCCCAACTCATGCCTCGCAGACAGGCCACGGAGTGACCTCTAGAATGGCCAACAGTTACCTTTACCTCATTATAATACTAAAATCTCCACCCCAGGAGGAGCTGAAGCCTCGTCTACATTACCTACAATGTGCGGGTAGGCATGTTTCCTTAAGCGGCACGCACAGCCTCACATCTGCCTTTGCATATGATGACAAGGCTTCCCCATCTATTCATCCTTGGGGCGCCTGGGTGGCTCAGTCGGTTAAGCGTCCGACTTCGGCTCCGGTCATGATCTCACAGCTCCTGAGTTAGAGGCCCTGTGTCGGGCTCTGCCCTGACAGCACAGAGCCCGCTTGGGATTCTCTCTCTCTCTCTGTCCCTCCTGTGCTTGCTTTTTTCTCTCTCTCCTTTTCTCTCTCAAAATAAATAAATAAAGATTTAATACATACATACATACATATTCATCCTTACCCCAAGGATTTTTTTAAATGACAAGGGAATTTCTACAGCAGTGCTATTTTAGAAAGAGCCCCCCGCCCCCCACTTTTTCCTCTGTGGGCATTATTTTGGTTCCCTCCCGTGTGTTCACATTTCGAAGACATGATGAGATATGAGGGACAGAGGAAGAACGCAAGTCTTCTCCTAGCAGTTTTGGGGGGTAATTGCTGTTTACGATTTTCCTTTGTATTAGGGGTCTGAGGAGGCGGGGCATTTTGTCTGTTTTCTCATCAATTACCATAACATTCTCCTTGTTTTCAGCACTTTCTCAGAAATTCCGCCTCTTGGCATCAGGCTGTGTCACAAATGCCCAGATCGTAATGGGTGGCAGCCTGCACCCTCCTAGCTTTGCACACGGCCTGCTAAGGTCTCCATCTGACTCTCCTGCTCTCCCACCGTGTCTGCCAGCCCTGAAACTAGCAGACTAGGGGACACCCACCCTTCCTTCTCCTAACCTCAGCTCTTCTGACTTTCTACCCCGAGCTTCAGCCTCTGGGCGGCACGGTTGCCGGAGAGCTGCCCATCACGTGCTTCCCTCCTCCTCCGCAGGGTGCCCTCCGGTTTTGCCAACAAGTGCATTAGACTGGCTGGGATTTGGGGGGCTTCCCACACACATGCTGTGTTCCACAAGCATCTGCCATGTAAGCCACCCCTTCCCCCACAGAGGTCGAGGGCCAACTGGAGATTTCCTCCCCAGCTGCCTCTTGGCCAAGGGCCCATTTCTTCAGTCTCCTGGCCAGCTCCCCAATTGTTGGTTCCCGACCCTCTCAGGAGCCCAGGTGAGATCTGAAACTGCCCCCCCACTCGCCCCCTCCCCCCCCACCATGTGGAGGGCAGAGAGGGACCAAAGAAAGAGGGAGGCCGCTTTGGGTTGGTAGGTGGCAGTTTTAATAAGCAAAAGGAAGTTGTATATGAGTCTTGCCTTGGACGGCGGTGGAACAAATGGATCCCCGCTCCCACCTGGCTTCAGCCCTGTACACCAGGCAGTTGTTCTCATCGTGACATCACTGTCTCAAGGCTGTCCTTGGGGCAGCCTTTGGGAGCAGGAAAAACAAGTAGAACTCACATTCTAATGACAAGAGAGGGAATGGGGAGTCTCCAAGAGCCTGCATCCAGCCCCGTCCAGCCCCCCGGGGCAATGGAGGTCAACTGTCTTGGAGGCCCTCCCCCAACTGCCATTCATCCCAATGACTAGTCAAATTTACAAAGGAAAGGGATGTGCCTGTGGCCCTGGCTCCTCTATCAGCCAGAATCTGCATTTTCGCAGAGCCTCTAGCTTCTCGTAGGTCATTTCTAGAGTTCCTTGACTTGTGTGTGATTATTGTTCAGATAACCACATAGGTAATCTTCTTATTTAATCAATGTCAATACCGCCTTTGCTTTGCTTTGAATTTATTGTTAATGTTTATATATTTATTTAAATTTAATCAATCATTGGACGTAAAAATTGAATTTTAAAAATCTCTACGTGATCTGTACATTGAAACTCCTCTCAGTGTGACGAGATGCAAATCTATCAGTATTATTAAGAATAAAATGCTACACTAACAGTTTTGAAAAAGCTATTAAATTTGTATACAGAGTCAAATATCAAAAATTTCATTTAAAAATTATTTAACTAATAAAAAATTATTTAACTAATATTAACTAGTTATTAAAAAGTTCTTTGTTTGGGGGTGTCTGGGTGGCTCAGTCGGTTGAGCATCTGGCTCTTGGTTTCGGCTCAGGTCATAGTCTGATAGTTCTGTGGGTTCGAGCCCCACCTCGGGCTCCATGCTGGCACTGCAGAGCCTGCTTGGGATTCTCTCTCTCCTTCTCTCTCTCTGCCCCTCCCCCACTCTCACTTTCTCTATCTCTCTGAAGAAGATATAAATAAACTTTTAAACAATGTTTTTTAAAAAATTGATTTTTTAAAATTTTTATAGGTCCAAATTTTGACTTTATTTCTTACATCCTCTTGAAATGGAGCATGTCCTTTAACCTCTGCATCAATTTACTCACCATTAAAACAAGGTTAGTCATAGGACCTCATTATTGATTGTGGTAATCGCTAGATAAGATTCGTGTAAACAGCTTAACACAGGGAGTGACATATAGTAAATAACGAATGACTAGTACACATAGACGGTAGCTGTGGAGAAGCCGCTACCGTGGAGGGGACACCACTGTGTCTTTTTCCAGTTACTACGCTAATACCCTCATAAACAGGCACCATCTATCCCATCCACACTGCTGTTATCTGTTAAATATTTGCGGAGATGTCGTGTAAAAGCACAAACCTGCCAACCTGTAGAGAAATAACTCCTGGAGACTTAATGCACAGCATAGAGAGTATAGTCAACAATATTATTACAGACTTCCAAGTTGCTAAGAGACTAGCTCTTACTCATACTCACCACAAAAAAGAAACAATTATGTGACGTGATAGAGCTGTTAGCTGGTGCTACAGCAGTGATCAAGTTGCAATGTATAAATGTATCAAATCGACATGCTGTATACCTTTAATTTATGCAACATTATATGTAAATTTATGCAACGTTATATGTAAATTTATGAATTGTTTAACTCATATGGAAATTGTGTAGAGGAGGTGCATTTTCCTCAGCTCTACTTTGTAAATTCAGAGAACGGGCTGTCAGAATTCGATGACTGCTCTTTAGATCCAGGGTGTGTGGGCTTTGGATGGCAGACTGCTGTAAAGGCCGCTTTATTTTCTCAACTGCCTTTGGGAGAAAAATTACTCGCTAGTAAGGAGGCAAGCATGAAATAAGAAAAAAAGGCACTAACCCCTGAGATGAAAGATCTGCGTTTTAGACCTTGTTTTGCCCCTCACTATGTATAGGATCCCCAGCAAACCGTATATCTGATTTGGGACACAGTATCTTATTTGTGAATGAATGTATCAAATTAGATCAGTGCTTTGAACTCTAACCTTCTCCTCCTCCTCATTCCCTGTGCATTTGTCTTTCCTTTTACAAATTCCACAGAGCTCACATAGCAAACCTCTTCTAACATGAAAGACCACTGTGGATTATAAACTGAGAGAAAAGATGATGATTGAATTCATGATAGAAGTAACACTTTCCTTTATTGAGATGTACGAGAAGCACAAAACTGCTATCTCTGCCAAAATGAAGAAATAAATTTTTTAAATGTTTAAAATGTTTATTTTTGAGAGAGAGAGACAGAGACAGAGACAGAGCGTGACTGGGAGAGAGGCGGAGAGAGAGACACACACAGAATCCGAAGCAGGCTCCAGGCTCTGAGCCGTCAGCATAGAGTCCAATGCCAGGCCAGAAGTCACGAACCGTGGGATCATGACCGGAGCTGAAACCAAGAGTTGGATGCTTAACCAACTGAGCCCCCCAGGTGCCCCTACCTAATATGGTTTTAATATGAAGTCGCAATGAGGGGTGCCTGGTGGGCTCAGTCAGTGATGCAGCTCTTAATCACGCGGTTGTGAGTTTGGGGTAGGCAATACTTAGGGGTAGGCAATACTTTAAAAACTGAAATATTTTCAAAAAATTGCAATGAGAATTGCTCTCAGACAAAACTT
Organism: Paguma larvata; assembly: GCA_030068075.1. Taxonomy (NCBI): domain Eukaryota; kingdom Metazoa; phylum Chordata; class Mammalia; order Carnivora; family Viverridae; genus Paguma; species Paguma larvata. Next base: position 96,165,479 of record CM057828.1, on the reverse strand, counting down.
TATATTTATGTTTATATCCCAGATAAATATATATCCCATATATATATTTATGTTGTTCTGCGATGAAGGCTCAAGTCAAATATTGATTTTTTAAATTTTTTTAATGGTTATTTATTTTTGAGAGACATAGAGACAGAGCATGAGCAGGGAAAGGGCACAGAGAGAGGGAGATACAGAATCCAAAGCAGGCTCCAGGCTCTGAGCTATCAGCACAGAGCCTGACATGGGGCTCGAACTCACAGACTGTGAGATCATGACCTGAGCCGAAGTCAGATGCTTAACCAACTGAGCCACCCAGGCACCCTCAAATATTGATTTTTTAAACATTTGGCATGTACCATTGAAGCAAAAAATGTGCACCTGCAAATATGAGGGAGTCGGTACCTCATGTGTTAGAGGAAGGAAAAACTAGAAATTATTTGTGTCTGGTTTATAAATTATGGAAAAGTTTAAACAGTAGAGTTAAGAAGATAGATACCCAAATACAATGATGAATATAAAGGTAATTTTTAAAACATGAAAGTACAGCAGATAAGATCTAATTAGATAAAAAATGAATAAAAATCTATTATATAAACTCCACTTATATAAGCTTGGAAAATGTCTCAAAGTATATATAAAAAATCATCAAGGGGCGCCTGGATGGCTCAATCGGTTGAGCGTCCGACTTTGGCTGTGCTGACAGCTCAGAGCCTGGAGCCTGCTTCAGTCTCCCTCTCTGTCTGCCCCTCCCCCAGGTCACACTCATTCTCACTCTGTCTCTCAAAAACAAATAAAAATGTTTAAAAAAAAAGAAATCATCAAGCGTGGTCGACTTTAGAAGGACACACCAAGGGCAGAAGGAAGGTCTCTTACTTGCCATATTCTTCTCATATTGTTAATAAAAATATTACTTTTAGAGTTTTGAAAAAGTGATAAAACAGGGATAAAAACATATACATATTTTGGCTATTAAGATGATAATCATTAATTATTAACATTCATTAATTGTGTATTCATAAAATTATAAATGCAATTGTTTATTGATATTAGCTATTACCGATTGCTCATAATTAATAATTGACTAGTCATTATGATTCATCGTTTAATAATTCATTTAACTCATTCATTATATAATTTCTTTTTATAGGTTAAAGCCATTTGCTGATAAGACACATGCTAAATGTGTATATATTTTATAATATATACATGAATAATTTTTAAACATTCTTTAATGAATCTATATGACTGTAAAATAGACGGTGGAGAGGAAGTTGAGCAATACATTGAAACAAAAAAAGTCCCTTCGAGAACAAAAATATTTTCTAACATGTGAAAAGCCTGTGAGTCATTGGTGTGGGGATTACCGAGTCATATATATGTATTACTAATGCCTCCTGACACCTGTGAATTGTAATCAATAGAGGACAGTCGGAACTTTTTCTTAAGTATTTTTAAGGAATAGAGTGGAACATTATTATAGGTGACTAACCCTCCAGAGACCTCTGCATTATATTTTAATGTCTAATTGAAATTGGTTCTTCTGACGTTCAAATTCATTTCTCCTTATGTAGGTCACATTATAAAACAAAAATTCCCAAATAATTAGGAAGAATAGAGTGAAATTACCCACGGAGTCAGTCTCGAAGGTTCCAGAAGTGGTATTGTAACAGAAGGAATGGACCTGAATTGCAAAGCGGTCATACCACATAAGGTGTAAGGGGGCTCAAGTGGGGCTGATGTATGAGATCGCTTTGACAGAAGGGATATAAACCCACAACACAACATACTCAGCACAACATAAATCCAGAATGTTCAAGAGATGCAAGCAAAGGAGGAAGAAACAAACATGAACTATGAGAAGAACCTCACATGGCTAAGTTATAAATGCATACACATATAAATGCATATAAATGTGCCCAGCTCTGTGCTGAGAGTGAAGATTTGGTTTGTCCTCTTTCCCACTGACAAATGTGTGACAGTAAGGCTCAGAAGTGAATTGGGAGTGCGGAGGTGGGCCCTACAAATGCCAGAGACAAACTGAAGGATGAGTGAGGCCTGGAAGAAAGTGGAGAATTTTTTTTCGTAAGTGAGCTTCACATCCAGCAGAGAGCCCAGTGCAGGGCTTGAACTCCCCACCCTGAGATCAAGCCCTGAGCTGAGATCAAGAGTCAGACATTTAACCAACTGAGCCACCGAGGCGCCCCAAATAGAGAAATTTTATCCACCAAAAGAAAACAGTATTTGTAAGCCCCTGATGTTTCCCCACGGTCAGCCCATTTCTATTGATACTTCTTACCACTTCATCATTTCCCCATTTTGTTGTTTCCTAAAGTGAGGAGACTCGTTGCCCGGTAAACTCCCTTGTCCTCCTTATGCAAGAAAGGAAACTCTGACTGAAACACAAAGCCACAGAACAAATTAATATTATTATGTCTTAAGGCTGAACTTCCTAAAAGAAACAGAAAAGATTCATTTTCCTTGGATCTTGGCAACAAAATACTCTTGGACTCAGAAACTGACGAGAGAAGGGAAGAGAGAGAGAGAGAGAATGAATTCATCCCAACCATCTACATCACAAGGCACAGGTAATATTTGCAGCTCTCTCTTTCTTTCATAGATCTTTTCTTGGGGGGAAGCGGTGACAAATATGTTGAGGGACAGGACAATAGAAAAGTCTCCACTAACATAGAAGAAGGGGGACAGAGACAGAATGCAAGGGAAAGAACAGACAGTGGTTCGGAGACGCTATGTTGGACAGAGGATTGCTGGGCTGGATTTTAGGGAGAACTGAATCAGACTGCTGTTCCCACTCTTTCCTTGTGTTGCGTTGAGCAAGTCAGCTCACGTCTCGGGAACTCACTTTCCCTGTCTGTAAAATGTTTATCGGGTGGGAGGGGGAGAGGAACTACAAGATGATTGCTCATGTCTTACATGAATTGGTTTACGAAGGGCTTGCAGGGGAAACGAGAGACCAGAAAGAGGAGGGCAGGACAGAGACAAGAAAAACAGAGAGGGTGAGAGGGAGAAAGGGAAAGACAAAGATAGGAAAAGAAGGGGGGATGCCTGGGAGAGTTAAAAAGGAAAAATAGCACATCCATCTCAGTTCATGAGTCGTAAGATCAACGATGGCTTATTTTAGGGGTTCTAAAAGCTGATTCCCAGACCAGGAACTTGCTGGCCCCATAGCAGCTCTAATGACTTGTTAACTCTAGAGGCGAGGCCCCATCAGCGGTGTTTAAACAAACTCTCCAAATGCTTCTGATGCATGCTGAAGTCTCAGAATTACTCCACATAGACAGCGCAAGTGGAAGGAAATAAGTAAGGTTGAATAAGAATCTCTTTCGCATCTTGCCTGGGGAAGATTGACCATGTTTGCGTATTTCTTTCTTCAGAAAAAGGACGCTTCTCTTCCCAAAGGCTCTTATGGACTATTGCTGGGGTCTCCATTCTACTGCTCAGTGCCTGTTTTATCACCAGATGTGTTGGTGAGTTCCACAGGTCAAGTTTAATTTCCCCAGTGAAAATTAAGAGTAAAATCTTTCTTGTTGCCTGTGGGTTCTTTTCTCCCCCAAAGGATATTCCTGTGTCGCTTTCTTCCCTACTGATCTCCAGGTTATTCCTCAACTAGAACCCCAACTAGTACAGAACGGTGACCAAATTTCAGCGATCTCTGACACATTTTTCATCTCCTTGGTGGCCTCGAGTCCTCGCCCTTGTACTTCTATCGTTTGTGGAAACTTCTCCGCAGGAACCTAGCCAGAGACATGACAAATCGCTTTTTGGAACAAGGGTGGGGAGGGTTGGCATAAGAGAAAGTGAAAGCATATTTGTTTTCTCGGGGTCTTTGGACCTGCGGTAATGTACATTCATGTTCATATATCAGGAAAACAGTGAAATGTGAATTCCCTCTTCTTTCTTTGAGTAAGTAAATCTCAGTGCCTCTCCACATAGGACAAGTAGAGAGTCAGAAAAGATATCATGATGATTGTTGGTACTTATGTTACAAATACAAAAATGATCCATTTAATTTTTTTTTATCAAGAATATGAACATAAACTCTGCCCCTTCCCTTTCAGTGACGTACCAGAGCTTTCAACTCTGTGATGAGAAAAAGTTCCAGCCATACGAGGGTCTCATGGACTTCTCCTGCTCCAGAGATGTATCGGGTATAATAGTCCTCAAATTTGAGCCTCAGCATTTACATATTGACACGTTTTGGCTTCTAGATTGATTTGGGGACAAGTAAAGATAGTTGAATGATGTCCTGTTTCTCAAAAACAAAATGTAAAATCTTGCCCTTACTCTCGGAGACTGATGAGGAATTGGTAAGAAGACAGGTCTAGAACTTCGAAAACGCGATTAGCATCGGACGGGAAATCCTGGGGACATTATGGCAAACTTTTAGAAGAAATTCGAGATACATCTGAACAGAAAATCTAGAAGTGGAAGGTATTATCTCCAGGAGTGCACTTACTTTTCATTCCTCACTTGCTGCCCAATGAGGTGAAGGAGAAAAAAATGGAGAATAAGGAATTTAGAGATCTCAGAAATATACTCCCTACGCTCTTATATATATAGCTTTGTTCCAAGTCTTAGCAAAATGTTACATGTCGCTCCTCCGGACCTTAATTTCTTCACCATTAAATTGAGAAACACTGGACTATTTCTTTTTACTAAACTTCAAAGGCTTATATTCTATAATTCTAGAACGTTTAGCCCATCTCTACAACCAGTTTGGAGATTTCGTTGAGGGCGTATTGCTGGGGCAACATGAGAGATGGTTGCTTGGAGGTCACTCGGATAAAATGCATAACTTTCTCTGACCTTGGCATTCTAAGAACAATTGACAGGACTCGATACCAGTAGCATGCCTGCGATAGATTCTATGTATGACTGCATTTACTGACATATTTAGAAAATAAGGATTATGTCTCAAAAGTCAAGAGAATCGCTACTTGCGTTTATTGACATAGGGATTCTCTAAAGTCTTTGATAGTAAGATGCGGAGTGGGCAAGGACAAGGGGTTCCCAGGTACCAGTCAGAAGACTGGTAATGATGAACTTCATGAGGCTCGATGAAACACTGTTTCCTTACTTCGTGGATATATGACACTCATGGAAACTTCTCTCCTCCTAGGTTCAATCAAGAATTGCTGTCCGTCAGACTGGGTCCATTTTCAATCGAGCTGCTACTTATTTTCTACTAACACCATGTCCTGGGCATCAAGTGTAAAAAACTGCTCAAACATGGGGGCGCATCTGGTTGTTATCAACACACAGGAGGAGCAGGTAGCTGGAGCACAGTCTCCTCCCGTGTCAATGTAACCTTCTTCACAGGATCTATCCCTCTCTCCATACATGTGTACACTGTTTGGTCCACAATTACTATTTGTTAAGTGAATGCATTAAAATGCATGCTGTTCCTACTATTTCTATAAGTCAATACCTACCCTAATTTATTGTCCTCTCTGGAAGACCCTAAAAAAAAAAAAAGGAATTTCCATGTTCAATTCCTTTATTACTAAGACAGGAGAAAAAAGCAGCGGGGGAGGGGGGGGGAAGGGGTTGGTCCTAAGAGTTCATTTTAGAATGACTACTGTGTTGACGAACACATCATATGATTATGTCAGATATGCCAAAGATATGTCCGTTATCTTTAAGCCGCGATTAATAATCCTTCCTGTTCCTACAGTAGCTTTTGCTACAAATAACAGTAGATCAACTTGGAATGAGTTATTGAGAAACTCCTTCTCTGTTAAAGATTCTTGTTGGTTTAATTCTATGTTCTGTATATTTTTACCACAATAAAATAAAATCAGGAGATGCTCCATGATCTTACAATTTGAGAGCCATTCATCTGTCACCTACAATCTATGTCCTACTGTATCTCTTTTAATAACAATTACCTCCAACGTTTGTTCAAAATGGAAATGATTGATCTCCTACTTGTTTTTTTTTCATTGTGTTGCTCTTCTAGGAATTTCTTTTCTATGCGAAACCTAAAAAGAGAGAGTTTTATATTGGACTGACAGACCAGGTGACTGAGGGTCAGTGGCAATGGGTAGATGGCACACCTTTCACAGAATCTCTGAGGTAATTTCCTTCTTGCAGGACAATTTTAACACAATCTCAGGTCCCAGAGTTAGACCATCGTTGAAGGGAGTTCTCAGAACCTCCTTCTGTTCGTTCCCTAAGATATTTTCAGGTCCGTCCTTGGTGATTTTATATGCAAGAAGACAGTCGAAGGGAGTGTCAGGATGTTGGGCTCCCACTTCCTGAGACCATCTGAAGAATAAAGGCGAAATAACAGACGGAAATGAGGAGAGAATTAGAACTGAAGACAAATTCATTGGAAATGCAGCAGAGACGAGGAGCGAATTCAGAGTCTTGTGCCCCAAACTAGTAAATGAGACAAAAAATAGTGATTTGAGAAACCAGATTTTTGGAGCGAAAGCAGGGACTCCCTTGATATCGTCTCTTTTCTCTTTGATAATGATCTTACATCCTTAGAGCACAGCCCTTTGGAGTTTCCACAGTTTTGATCTCATTATTATTTCATTTTACCTAACTTACACCTTCCTGAGATACATCGATATTATTAATCTTCATTTAGCATTTGAGGAAACCAAAGGTCAGGAAAGTTAAATCAGTTCTAAGAGCACAGCCACCGTGCACTGAGACCAGAAAGTTGCTTTGCTACAGCACGGTAACACCACAAAGGATGCACCCACGTTAATACAAACTGGGTGCAGAATAAAGGGAACCAAACGTAAGATGAGACACGGGCATGAAGGAAACAAATTCATGAGTATTGGTGCTTCCCATAACTTACGGGTCTCATTATGGGTCTACAGCCATGAGGAAGCATGACAGACGAGAAAGTCAGGAATGTCCAGTTTGGCTTCACCACTCATAAACTCTAACACTTACACAAATGCTCCGGTTTTTTCCGGGATTCCTTTCCTTCATCGAAAAAATGGAGGTTATAATGCCCAACTAACAAAATTGTTGTGAAGTTACACGACACACACGTAATTGGCCTAGCATATCAGGTCACTTGGCTTCCTGTAGCTGGGATTTTATATCTCCCGCATTTTTGCTCTCTTTCAGCTTCTGGGACCAAGGGGAGCCCAATAACATAGTTACGGTGGAGGACTGTGCCACCATCCGAGACTCTTCGAATCCGAGGAAAAATTGGAATGATGTGCCCTGTTTCTTCAATATGTTTCGGGTTTGTGAAATGCCTGAAATAAGTGCTTTGAATAACAAAAAAATCCTCTAAGAACAGAAAGCACAACCGAAATGCATAAATACAGAGGAACAAGAGGAACACAACACCAACATGAGAAAAGTGTGCACGGCACTTTACAAGGACTACGTAGGGACTTCTTAAGGACTCTGTTGCTTTTGATATAAATAAAATAAGCAGTTTTGAGGCACCTGGGTGGCTCAGTGGGTTAAGCGGCTGACTCTGGCTCAGGTCATGATCTCCCAGTTCATGAGTTCGAGCCCCGCGTCGGGCTCTGTGCTGACAGCTCAGAGCCTGAAGCCTGCTTGAGATTCTGTGTCTCCCTCTCTCTCTCTCTCTGCCCCTTCCCCACTCACACTCTCTCTGTCTCCCCCCAAAATAAATAAACATTAAAGAAAATTTTAAAAAACATTTTAAATAAAATAGTTTTGAACATTATAATTCGTGATTCCGACTGACATGCATTTTTCTCTATATTAGTCTCAGGCTTCTCCAAATTTACCACACAATTCTCTAACAAATGCTGGGAAAAGTCAAGAATACTCCTTTTAGTACATTTGCTTTGTTTGGGAATATTTATATGAAAATATAGAGACATACAGCAAGTATGGAGCCCAGCAAAGAAGAGGATTTTCTTTTTATTCTATCCTATTCTTTTTATTTTACATTTTATTTTGTTTATTTTGTATGTCAATGGTTAATTCTATCAGAGGCTTAATTGTAATTCCAAATAACAAAGCCATATTTCCATTAGTCAGCTAAGGGTGACTAAGAATCCCTTAACTAATCCATTCCATTAGCTAATTATCATTAACCCAATAGATGGCACCATGCTGACAAAGCTTAGAGCCAAGTAGTTGTCACAGAGATCAACTCAATGAACCAATTTATTTTTAAGATATAGACAAACTGTTGATTTTAAAACCTACCTCATTGGACTCACCTCTATAGAAGCTATCCAGTGCTATATTATTAAGTGGATATACATGAAATCTCCAAGAAAAAATATTAATAACTTCCATAAAATTTGTTTGGGAATATTTATATGGAAATATAGAGACATACAGCAAGTACAGAGCCCAGCAAAGAAGAAGATTATAAATTTGCAACGAAGCAGAAACACCTTTACATTTTCCTATAGGATATCAAAATATTTCTAAATGCCAAAGGGTTTATAATTTCATTAGCATCCTGAGAAAAATAGCCTTACTAGGAATAAAACTCAAAATATCTATGTAGAAGTTTCCTTTTTTTTTTTTAATTTAAATCCAAGTTAGTTACCATATAGTGTGATAATGATTTCAAGAATAGAATTTAGTGATTCATCACTTATATATAATACCCAGTGCTCATCCCAACAAGTGTCCTCCTTAATGCCCATCGCCCACTTAGCACCCCCCCATACCCCACTGGCAACCCTCAGTTTGTTCCCTGTATTTAAGAGTCTCCTATGGTTTGACTCCCTCTCTGTTTTTATATTATTGTTTCTTCCCTTCCCCTATGTTCGTCTGTTTTGTTTCTTAAATGCCACATAAGAGTGAAATCATATATTTGTCTTTGAATTATTTTGCTTCGCATAATACACTCTAGTTCCATCCACGTTGTTGTAAATGGCAAGATTTCATTCTTTTTGATTGCTGAGTAATATTCCATTGTGTGTGTGTGTGTGTGTGTGTGTGTGTGTGTGTGTGTGTGTGTGTCACATAAAGAAGAGGATTTTCAAAGCACTTTTGAACAATCCATTGAATTCAGGGTCTGTGACAATTCTTCTCCTTTCTGGCTCCCAAAAAGTCTGCCTTCTCTCCTGGATTTCATACCATTTTCACCCCTGCCAGAGCATGTACCTTCACTATGCTTCCCATACAATGAATAAGAAACTTCTTCAAGCTATGAAACTTATTCTTACTCCAAAGACGTGTGGACTTTCTGGCTAAAGGCTTTTGCTGCACCTCACTAGGGAAAGGCCTTGCTAAAATTCAACTCCAAACGGGCTGTTATTTTGTCTGTTCATCCCCAAACCTCCCTTTGCTCTTGATTCTCTTCCACTGAATTACTGACTCTCACTTGGATTTGGGGCCATTGCTCAGCTAAGGCCAGGGTCCAATGGCCAAATTGTTCTAAGAGAACATTCAACTTGACAACTTTCTATCTCAAACCTATCCACAAATTGCATAATATTTTAATCCATGCTGATAAGGTTATTTAAGAATATTTAAGTAACACAGCATCTTAAATAACCACACCTCCTGCACACAGCACCCTATAGAGATCCTCAAAATTCAAACACTGAAATTAATGTGTAATCATTAGATGGGAAAATTCAACTGGATAAGTGAATATTATAATAATAGTAAAACCTTGGATTGTGAGTAACTTGTTCTGCGAGTGTTCTGCAAGACGAGCAGACATTTCTAATAAATTTTAACTTGATAAAAGAGCGGTGTCTTGCAACACGAGTAGTATGTGACACCGAATGTCATATGATCACAACTGAGCCAATGGTTCTCTCTCTCTCTCTCTCTCTCATTGCAGGATTGTGGGTTCTATGCTCAGTCTCAGACTGCGACGTTTGGCAGAAATCAGGGATTTTTCGGGATGTTGGAAGGTGCTCACAACTGGAACTAGTGTATTTTTTGTCACTTCCAAAACCCTATGGACAGTTCTTTGCTTTTCCACACAAGAGTCAGCTTAGGAATGCGTCGCTTCATTCTAGGTCAGGCTGCCTGCAGATACAGACCCTTTCCTCTGCTGCCTACTGCCAGTTACATTAAATACAGTTATGACAAGAGTTTATTAATACTGTACTGAAGTCAACATCTATGCGAGGGTATACAACAGCCCCCATGCCGGAAAAGATTCTATTGAGCCAATAGAGAGCAGTGATTCCATTAGGGATAGTGAAAGTCACCTTACACAATAACCCTCCTGTCTCTTACCTCCTTCACACCAGCCATGAAAGTTTTCAAAGGCAAGTAGGTTAATTCGTTTCTTTTTCTTTATGTTTTATATTTTCTTTGTTATTTTGTATTATATTATAGTATTGTAATCATTTTTATATGAATGTTTGGGGTTGTGGAATGAATCATCTGAGTTTCCATTATTTCTTATGGGGAAATTCACTCTGATAAACAAGTGCTTGTATTACGAGGATGTTTCTGGAACAAATTATGCTCACAAACCAAGGTTTGACTATATTAGTTTTCCTTAGAGTGTTTATTCCTCCTAGAAATATGTGACAATATGAAGTTTTGTTGATTTTTATTTTATAAAGGAAATATTATGTCACTTAAAAGTTATATAAGTAAATACTGTTTCATTATATTGGTTTATCACAATCTTAAAACGATTATCTTTTGAGACTATCTTTAAAAAGATGAGGGTGAGGGAGATGGGGGGGGGAGAGGGGGTGATGGGCATTAAAAAAGGGCACATGATGGGATGAACACTGGGTGTTTTATGTAAACCAATTTGAAAATAAACTATTTTAAATTAAAAAAAAAATAAATAAATTCTTTAAAAAAATTATCTTAAAAGATAATCTTTTTTAAGATAATCTTTTTAAAGATAATCTCAAAAGATAATCTTTTTAGATAATCTTAAAGATTATCTTTTTAAGATAATCTTTAAGATTATGATAAACCAATATAATGAAACAGTATTTACTTATATAGAACAAGGTATAAAACATTTTCCAAACTATGTTTTTAAGTAAAAAAGGCAAGATGCTTTCAAAAAAACCTCAATAATCCAATTTAAAAATGGGCAGATGACATGAACGGACATTTCTCCAAAGGCATCCAGATGGCTAACAGACACATGAAAAGATGCTCAACATCACTCATCATCAAAGAAGTGCAAATCAAAACCACAGAGAGATATCACCTTATACCTATCAGAATGGCTAAAATACAAAACACAGGAAACAAGTGTTGGGGAGGATGGGGAGAAAAAGGAACCCTCCTGCATTCATTAGTGGGAATGAAAACTGGTGCAGCTGCTGTGGAAGACAATATGGAGGTTCCTCAAAAAGTAAAAGAGCCACCCTATCATCCAGTAACTGCACTACGAGGTATTTACTCCAAGGGTAAAAAATACTAATTCAAAGGGATACATGCACCCCAATGTATATAGCAGCATTATCTACAATCGCCAAATTATGGAAGCTTAAAGAAGATGTAGTATATATATACAATGGAATATTATACAATCATAAAAAGGATGAAATCCTGCTCTTTGCAACAACATGGATGGAACTAGAGAGTGTAATGCTAAGTGAAATAAGACAGTCAGAGAAAGACAAATACCACATGATCTCACTCATAGGTGGAATTTAAGAAACAAAACAAAGGAGCAAAGGAAAAAAAAGAGAGAGAGACAAACTGAGAAACCGACTCTTAACTATAGAGAACAAACTGATGGTTGCCGGAGGGGTGGTGGGTGAAGAGAAGGAGGAAATAGGTGATGGGAATGAAAGAACAAACAAACAAACAAAACCCCCTTAGATTTGTGGGGAAAAAATTGCAAGATATTTAAGACAATGTAGATAACATTGCCGTTAGTATAAAAAAAAGTAGGTTATATATGTATATACATTTCTATAACACATATAAACATACATGGAAATGCATATAAGAAACTGATAACCGTAATTACTCTGAAGAGGCATTTAAGGGAATGAAGTTCAGGGTGTGTTGGGAGCCGTTTGGGCTCACAGGTTGAGACCCCTCCCTGTGTGGAAAACGTTGAAGCAAAAACTCGCCAGTTTGTCTTACAACTACTCTCTTTGGCCTAAGGAATGTAATGCTCTTTTGTTTTACCGCATTTAGATAAAAGGAAGGACCTGGAGCAGGATGCTTTGATGGATTGCATCTGAATGAGAGTAGCCTGACCACCTTAAAAGTTGCATCTTGGGGATGGGTTGCATAGATTGATAGCCAGTTATGAGCTGGCTGAATATTGGTGTGATTTGTGTAAATGTTAGGCTCCTATTATGTAAATTCACGGGCAAAGGACAAGCATTGGAAATTCTGTCCTTGCCAGACGGGTTGGACCTCCCCCATTGTAATTGGAAGAATAGGCAATGACTCCTGGCCTGTTTATAGATAATTAACATAGGCAGGCCTAGGTAACTTCCTGTCCTCTCCCCCAGCCTTAGATTTATATGCTAACTAACTTGAAAACAACTTGCAAGACTCGCCCCTTTACCGATATAACACATTATTGTTCAAACTATGCTTACTGATGGGCTGTCACTCATTGCTGTAATGTAACTCACTACCTTTAAAGACACTGAGGCCAGCAGGGCAGAGACGCCAGAGACGTCAGAGATGCCAGAATTCTCAGGGCTGCCTGCTTGGTCATCAGATTCCATCTCACTCGTGGCTCTCTCACCTCATTTCGCCTAACCGTTCGTCCTTCGTGGACCCCTAGATTCGCCGGAACAAGGACCGATTCCGGCAAGGGTGGAAGATTTAACTGATACTTTTATTTACATTTTTACTGTTTGCTATGTATATACACGTGTATATATATAGCAAAGACAAGACCAGTATTTAACTTTTTTAAGTGTTTCAAAGTTCTAGGACTACCACAATGCCCTAAAAATTTTTGCATTTATTTTTATGAAATTACTATCAGGTGTCTTAAAGAAATTATGAGGAATAGAAGTGTCATGAGAGTTGGGAACAGATTGAAAGGGCCTGAGGGTGGAAACAGGGAGACCAATCAGAAGGCCATTGCAATAATCCGGGTAAGAAAGATGGTCCGTGGTGGTCACCATGGAGGTAATGAAAAATTATCAGACTGTGAGAACATAGATTAAAGCTATAGATGCCGACACAGATATATAAAGTCACATGGAGATCACATTTTATTGACAACTGAACCTCTACCTATATAAGGTAGAGAAAATGGATAATATTAACTACACAAAGCCTTTTAGCATTTACATAAAATCATTTCAACAAGTTTTGTAAATTTTGTGCTATGTAATTAGTGACTATGGAGAACAATTAAAATCACTTAGCACTACTTCAGGTAAAAATATCAGCTTTAAACGCAGACACACACACATGCACACACACACACACACACACACACACACACACACACTCAATCAATCAATCTTCCAAATACAGAAAATCATTAAGTAATTTACAAAATAAATACCGTTTTTAAAAACAGCGTTAAGGCAGTTAGGTTAAGAAGCCATTGCTTGGTGTGCCTGGATGGCTCGGTCAGTTGGTTGAGCATCTGAGTCTTGATTTTGGCTCAGGTCATGATCTCACATTTGTGACATGGAGCCCCATAAGGGACTTTGCGCTGGCAGAAGTCCCTACTTAAGATTCTCTCTCTCCCTCTCTCTCTCTGCCCCTCCCCTTCTCTGCCCCTTGCTCTTTCTCTCTCTCTCTCAAAATAAAATAAACTTTTAAAAAAGCCATTGCTTGGAATTGTTTAGCTCAGATTCAGGAAACATCAGCAAATTGAGAATTTTAAGACCACCACGTTCTGGGTAGGACTGCTTCACAGTTAACACTAGCGACATCACTAAAGTGTCATTTCATGTTGTTAAGACAATGACTTCCTTCTTAGTTTGAACTAAAAAGACATGTTAAATTAAATGGGCTGAAAGTATGCTTTTTTTCTGACTCAAATTGAAAATGTGGAAACACTAATACAATGTTAGAACTTTCATACATTAGTCAAGAAGCCAAGTCATCCCTGTAACTTTCCTGTAATACCAAAGGTAATACAGTTTTCCTCTCATGAAAGAGGGGGCACAGTCCTGTTTCTCTCATGAACTAGCAATGTTCAGGGTGAGCCCTTTGGCTTCCCACAAGTTCTTTTTCTTCAGCTACAGAGTTGAAGGAGTTTGGTCAAGGTGGCCTTTGAGGGACTTACCCACTCGAAAGGAAATTAAGTCAGCTTGGGACTCCCTGCTTTGGGAAGACTTTTAAGGTAGAGTAAGAAGGACATTTTTTTAAAGGTAGATAGACTTTCTTGTTTTCTATCTTGGCAATACTACAATTCAGAACTTCTACACTGCTGTTCAGAAAATATTTTTCTCATGGAATGTCGATCTAATGACTGATACTATTAAAAAGTCTGGGAATGAGGCGTCGAACAGCAAAAATGTTGTTTAAAAACTTTAAAGGGTTTATTATAATTGGGGTAAAAAGAAATGCCACCCCTCTCCCAGTTAGAATACCCTGCCTTTGAATATTAAGAGCTTAGAACCTGAGCAGAGGAAAACAATGACTGGGAGATGACATCATTTGAGCCATTCTGTTTGATGCATAATCGATGCACTCCAGTTGAAAAGGAAATACTTTGATACTCTCAAGAGAGCAAAGTTAATGAAAATGGATTCTCACAGAAAAGATGATTCTTGTCACCATCCCACACAAAAATGCATTTTCTTGAATGAATAGAACAAAAAATAAATAAGGCCATCATAACTGGAAAATGTCCTATTTTCTCAGCATGTTTTCTCTACTCCAATGGCGCAGGTACATTCTGCCCTAGTCTAATTGATTCTTCTTTTCTGTCGCCATCACGAGGACCCCTCTGGAGGTTACTAGTTGAGTGCTGTTCCAGGTAGCTTACAAATCCTTCTCGTCGCAAAGTTACAAGGGAAGTCATTCCAGGCCCATTTGTCTTGGACGTTAACAAGGACAACACAGTCTTCTTCCTGATAGTTGTTGGGTTCACCCTCATGCCAGAATCTAAAATGAAAAAAAAAATATATATGTATATATTTATATTTATATTTGTGTGTGTGTGAGAGAGAGAGAGCGAGAGAGAGAGAGAGAGAGAGAGAGAGAGAGAGTGTGTGTGTGTGTGTGTGTGTGTGTAGATCAGGAGACATGCAGAGAAAATGCCTCTGGTGAAAAATTTAGATCTGCACTCTCTAACAGAAATATAGTCATTTATTAGTATAGAGGTTACTCAATACATAACACTCCACTCTGAGTAAGCGTTTCTATATCAGTATGTTCAGCCCAGATGAATTCTCCTTGCTATCTGCTCATTGTTGCCTAGAAAGTTTTCACCCCAGTCGATATACTCACGAAATCTGTGGGTCAAATGGTGTCTGGTCCACCCAGGACCACTGGCCTTCATGGTTCTCATCTGTAAGTCCCAGGAAGTATGAAAACTGTCTATCCAAAAATTGAACGGTAAAGTTCTGCATAAAAATGTAAACTCTTGTAAGTATATTTGCACTTGTCATTCAATAACTGTTATGTCAGGAGAAGCAGGGAAAGATCAGATGGGCTACCAGCTAAGCACAGAAGCATTATCATCAGACAGATCTGTTTTCAATCCTGCCTCTCACGTATATTGCGTAACGTTCGTAAGTCCTCACCAAACTCAAGATTTCTCATCTCCATAAGGGACGACTGTACTACCTCACAGAGTTACCATGAAGATTGAGTGAAATCATACTTGCAAATCAGTTAGCACAACACTTAACAGGATCGGATTTTTTTTTTAACTTTGGTTTTTAAAATTGTTTCTTTCATTGCTTGGGTATTAAATTAAGTTCCATCTTATTCAAAGAGTCAGTGAACCTGTAGATTGCAAAGCCATTGGAACAGAATTCTCCAGGAAACCCCCCTCATGAAGAAAAGAGTCGAACAGGAGTTAGGATACATCTATGGAAGTATATTATGTGAGGAAATAAATTTGTTTTTAAAAAACTGAATTAAACTTAAGAATTGTTTTTTATTTAGAATTACAATCATACAACCGAATTATTTTTCCTCTGCTTCATCCTGAGAGGCTATTTCAGTCCTGAATAACCATTCATTGATTCACTAACTCACCAAACACGTATTGGGTCCTATCTAGTGTGCCTAGTGGTGTGCCAGACTTTGGAGATGGAGAGATGAGGAAAGCATGGCCCCAGCCCTCTACAAAGTCAGAGGCATTGGCAGAGATGGGGCGGTAAACAGATAACCTCCCAGTTACCACTAGTGAAGCCAGAGCCATGATCTCAGAATACACAAAGTACCACGGAAGTATCTCTACACTAGAATAGAGTGGGGTGGGGTAGGGAAGGTAGTCAGGGTCGTTTTCTGGAGGAAATAATACACGAATCAAATGTGGAAAGAACAGAAGCTGGCCAGATGAAGAAAAATGAGGAAGAAAGAGGAAACAGATGAAGCAAAGGCACAGAGACCCAGCAGAGCAATTTCTCTTTCTCTGCAAGGAGATTCAAACCAGCAGACGCTGATGTGAGCCTCCAGCATACCTGCTCAGCTTCTGTGCTGATGGTGGCCAGATGAGCCCCCATGCCCGTGCAGTTCCTCTCGCTCTCGGCCCATGTGTTGTTGTCATTAAGAGGTAAATAGCAGCTGGACTGGAAGGGTCTCCAGCCAGTAGGACAGCAATTCCAGGTGCTCCCTCAGGAGGAAATTGACATGAAAGTTACTTACGAGGAGCACTTCATCTGTAACAGATGGCATAACTTTTCTGCCAACTATGCAGTTAACATTTTGGGAAATAATACCGTGATTACCAAAATCATCCTATAAAAAAAATTCTGAAAATTACATTCTAAATATTCTCTAAACAAAAATGTCTAAATCACATAGTGACGATGAAAAAATTACAAGATATTGCCTTAGAAGACATCATCATTTTTCCGTGCCCCTATGTGTATCTTCTAGAACAAAGCCACTTGCAGGAAATTTTACATAAAGGGAGTGAAGAATCTACTAGAACTTTCAAACATTTCCCCATTTTCTTTTTTTTTTAATGTTTATTTTTTATTTTTGAGAGACATAGAGACAGAGTATGAGCAGGGGAAGGGCAGAGAGAGAGGTAGATACAGAATCTGAAGCAGGCTCCAGGCTCTGAGCTATCAGAGCCCGACGCTGGGCTCGAACTCACAGACCGCGAGATCATGACCTGAGCTGAAGTCGGCCGCTCAACCAACTGAGACACCCAGGCACCCCATTCCCCATTTTCCCAAATGAGATTTTACAAATTCTAGAATGATAAAAGAGATAAAGTCCCTTCAGCAAAGCTGTATATTCTAGGAGGAAACAGTCCTTAAGATATCTCTGAATCAAAAGAAAATGGAATTAAATTAATGTTATGTTTTGGACGCCAAAAATGGACCCTAAGTGTATTGTTATATACTTCAGTTATTCCACTGACTGCAGTCATGAGAAATCTGTTTGTATTTATTGATGTTCATTCTTGCAGCAGATACTCATGGCTTTTAATCTCTCCTGGTCTACGACTGATTTCTTTAAATCAGATTATGGAGGCACCTGAGTGACTCATTCGGTTGAGCCTCCAACTTCGGCTCCAGTCATGATCTCACAGCTTGTGAGTTCGAGCCCTGCATCAGGCTCTGTGCTGACAGCTCAGAGCCTGGAGTCTGCTTCAGATTCTGCGTCTCTGTCTGTCTCTGCTCCTCCCCCACGCGCACTCACTCTCTCCCTCTCTCTAAAACAAATAAACATTAAAAAAAAATTTAAATCAGATTATGAACCTGAATGAAAATGGAAGTAAGAAAGAAACTCCCCTATGCCCCTTGCTATATCTGTACCTTTCTGTTTCGATTCCTCTTTGGTGCATGTTATCTTTGTGTGGTACTCTTGTAAGTTGGACATTCCCATGCCTCTCCTGCAGTGTAGAAAGTTGTGATGAGTCACTGTCAAGGAGGAAAACAAGTTAGTTTTCTTTTCCTGTATAACCACTTAATTAGGGAAATGGGGGCGGGTCACTCTGACCTTTCTCTTCCCCTAAGACTTAAGGTAACTATTCCTCTTACTACGCAGCTCTTTGTTCCAGCTCTGGGTGAATTGTCTGAAAGGAGTTGACAAAACTTATTTTTTTATTATCATATTATCCATTTTGTACTTAATGGGAGTAGTCCTGCAAGTTTTTGTTTTTTCTCAGAATCTGTTAGGGTTGAGATTTTTAGTGAACACAGGGATCATTCTGCCAAGTTTTATGAGCCTTATACATTTATTTTTCTTTTAAATATTTTTACTTTGAAGCATAACCAAGTGAAAAGAAGTGAAAAACACAAATGTAGGCTTTATCACATTACGTAAAGTGCACACTCGAGGTAACAAAAACCCAGCTTAAGAAAAACACCATTGCCAACACCCCAAATGGCCTTCACATCCCAGATACAACCCCCTTTCGGTCTCTTAAAGGTAAGTATGCCATGGCTTTTAAAGTAATCACTTTGTGCTTTGCCTCCCAATTGTACCACTTAATAACATATCCCTAAACCATACAGATCAGATTTGCCTGCTTACGAGCTTTATATAAATAAACTCCTAAAATTTGCACTCTTCTCGTTCTGTCGTTTGCTCGGTGTTATTTCTGAAATTTGTCTATATTGTTACACGCAACTACAATTGATTAATTTTTACTGCTAGCAAGTGATCTGTTGTCTTAATGCACTAAAACGTATCTATATATTCTTCTGGTAAATATTTGCATTGCTTCCTGGGTTTGACTCCTGTGAACTATATTGCTTGGAGCATTTTTGACCATGCAGCCTAGAGCACATAAAGATGCATTTCTGTAGGATGATATATGCCTGGGAGTGGAATTGCTGGCAATGGATATACAGATTGCCAACTATGAGAATGACAAACTTTTCCAAAGGGGTTGTACTACTTTATGCTCCTGCTAGCAGCAATCCATTGGGGGTCCAGTCACTCCACGCCAAGAGTCAATAGTATAGACTTTTTCATCGTTGCCATCTTGGTATGTTTCAAAGGTATCTCATTGTGAGTTGAATTTGCATTTCCCTGAAAACTAATGAGCTTGACCTTTTTATGTGTTCATTAGACATTTCAGGCTTTCTTTTCTATCATGTCTATTCAAAATCCTGCCTATTTTTCTCCTGCATTGTCAGTATTTTTTCCGATTTGAAAGAATTGTTTATATATACCGTACACTAAATTTTTTATCAAATTTTTTATACATTAAAAACACCTTCTCCAATGGCTGTTTTCTTTCTTGGTATTTTTGTTGTCGAGTAATTTTTACTTGAATACAGTATAATTTGTCAATATTTTTTTCATTGGCCTGCATACTTTGTGACTTGTTTAAGAAATCATTCCCGGGGTGCTTGGGTGGCTCAGTCAGTTAAGCATCCGACTTTGAATCAGGTCATGATCTCATGGTTTGTGAGTTCAAGCCCCGTGTCGGGCTCTGTGCTGACAGCTCTGGTGTCAGACTCTGTGCTGACAGCTCGGACCCTGGATCCTGCTTAGGATTCTGTGTCTCCCTCTCTCTCTGCCCCCTTGCTCACTCACATTCTCTCTCTCTCTCTCTCAAAAATAAACTTTAAAAAATAATTAATTAAAAAAAAGAAAAGAAGCCATTCCCTGCCTTGAGGATATGAACATATTCTCCATTTATCTTCTAAAAAGCACTACTAATTTGTTTTTCACATTTTAGCCAATAATCCACCTTGGGTTGGTTGTGTACATGATATAAGACAGGAGACTGATTTCATTTTTGGAATAAGGATGATCAATGGTCCTGTAGCACATTAATTGAACAAATCTGCCCTTTCCCTATAACTGCAATATCCCCCTCCGTTTTATATAGAGTTCATACAGGCAGGGTCTGTAACTAAGCTCTCTTTACCTTTCCTCTGGTCTATTTGTCCATACCTGCACCTACGCTGTCTTACTATAATTATAAGACTTTATACAAGGTCTTGCTATTAGAAAGAACAAGCCTTTCAACCATTCTTCTTTTCAAAGCCAGACTCCAGTCCATCAGAAAGTTGGGTTTTTGCTGGTTACTCTTTACCGATAACATGCAACCCTTTGCAATCTCAGTAAAAAATGGGGTATAACTTACTATAGTCACCACCCTTTGTATGTATAGGAAAGGGTCTAACTTCCATATTTCATTCCCTTACCCAAGACAGCACCGTCAAAGAATAGAAGGTTAAATACAGAGCTCTGGATTTTAAATTCAAGACCCTGAAAAGCATTATGAATTGAAATGTTGGAGGAAAATCATGATAACAAAAGGCTTAGAGTAAATTTATGAAAGTCGTTTGGGTGGCTCAGTTGGTTGAGCGTCCAACTTCGGCTCAGGTCATGATCTCATGGTTCATGGGTTTGAGCTGTTGAGACACCAGGCTCTGTGCTGACAGCTCAGAGCCTGGAGCCTGCTTCGGATTCTGTGTCTCCCTCTCCCTTTCTGCCCCTCCCCCACTCACACTCTGTGTCTCTCTCTCTCTCTCTCAAAAATAAATAAACATTAAAAATTTAAAAAATAAAGTTGTTTGGGAAAATAATTCACAAAGAGTTCCACTTTTGGTAATAACTTACCTAAACAATTTGCAATAAAACAAGCACTGAGGAGTGAGATGAAAAAAATAGCAATGGCCCAAGGGATCAGGTTGGAATGCTGGCCTCCTTCTACAAGGACAAAAAGAAAGGTAAATAGATGATTTTCTCAGCCATAAGAACTAAGGAAAATACTCTACTGAGGAGCAAGCTAAATATGAGGTCATCCCAAATATTTTAGAGCTAGCAGAGAGCTTAAAGATTTCCTCCTGAACAAATCAGTTTTAGAGCTTACTGATACACACAGAACATGCAGTAAAAATGTAAACCTTTTTGAATAGGAAAGCCTTTTTATAAGCAAGACACGAAACATCAAAATCATAAAAAATTGACAATTTGAGCCCATAAAAGTTTAAACACCTATATAACACAAATAATGTTAAAACACAAGGACCATATGAAAGAAAATTTTGTCACAATATTATTTTCTGCACTGTATAGAGAATTTCAAAAGTCAGTTTGAAACCTGAGCAAAAACTTGATCAAGATATTTGCTGAAAACTTAATTTTCTGAAATTATAAATGGCCATTAAACATAAGAAAGGATGTTCAAAGAAATGTAACTAAAATGTAATGGTATACTTTTTCACATATGAAAGTTTTAGAAGAAAAAAAATACTCAGTGTTGGTAGGGTTGGGGGGAAAACAAATTCTCTTGGTGAGGAAATAAAAGTAGCTGCCGAACTATAAATTAGAAAGCCTTTAGACACATCAAGTTAGTAGCATTTATCCATTTTTTTTAACATTTTTACTTTATTTTTGAGAGACATAGAGACAGAGCATGAGTAAGGAAAGGGCAGAGAGAGGGGGAGATACAGAATCTGAAGCAGGGCTCCAGGCTCTGAGCCAGCAGCACAGAGCCCGACGCGGGGCTCGAATTCACAGACCGTGAGATCATGACCTGAGCTGAAGTCGGCCGCTTAACCGACTGAGCCACCCAGGCGCCCCAGCATTTATCTGTTTTTAAATGCATTATATTTGCTACAACAATTTCAGTTCTAGAGACCTGTCATATAAAAATAACTGAACGTATTTATAGGAAAGGATATTCATTGCAGTAGCAGAACCAGAAACCAACACTTGCTTGTGTACTAGTAATAACGCAGATTCTAAATTATGGCAAGTTTTTATGATGGAATTCTGCAGAGTGATGAAAATAAAACATATATATCAGTAGGTATTGACGGAAAAAGTCTTCAAGATGTATTGTTATATTAAAAGGTGTGTTTCAGGACCAGTGTACTTTGGGCTCCCATTGAAATTTGCCACGCTGGGGTTGATGAGGTGAAGGAAAACATTAATTTTTAAATTATATATGTCTGCATTTGTTCTATTTCTCAAAAATATTATTCAGTATTTTTGTAATGCAAATACATTGTGACACTTAAGTACAGCATAAAATGGGATAAAGTCAGAGCCCCAGGTAAACTGCGAGTCTTAGTCATCATATTTTATAGATTTTCCTTCTTCCTCTTGCCTTTAAAAGAATCTTCCCAAATTACTCTCTTTCTTCCTATCTTATTTTTCTTTTGTATACTTTATCTCCTCTCTTGGCCCAGTTTGCATTTCATAAAGAAGTTTCTCTTACCCAACACATTCGAATCTATCTATGACCTTCCTCTTCACCAAAGTCATTGTCATTTCCTTTAACGTCCTCCTCCTCCTCATCTTCAATCTTCACAACTATAACTTGTTAATTCATATTTTTAAATCCTCATCCTAATTATGGGGCACCTGGGTGGCTCCGTGGGTTAAGCGTCTGACTCCTGGTCTCGGCTCAGGTCGTGATCTCATCGTTCGTGAGTTTGAGCCCCCTGTTGTGCTCTGTGCTGACAGCTTGCTTGCGATTCTCTCTCCCTCTCTCTCTTTCTGCCCCTCCCTCACTTGCTCTCTCTCTCTCTCTCTCTCTCTCTCAAAATAAATAAACTTAAAAAAAATCTTAGTCATAATTACATTTGTCTCTTTCAAATTGAAAGGAGAGAATGTACTCACGTTTATTTTGAGGTTCTTGGCCCATTGTGTGTCAACTCTCTTGTTGTTCAGTGGTTGAGAGAAACAGAAACCTCTGATATTTTTTCACAAGGGTTTATTCCTGCAGGTAGAGGAGTATACCCTCAGAAATACTTGACAGTGAACATTAATCTTACTTATTCCGGGTAATATTAGAAAGCTCCCTATATAAGAAATAAGTCAAAAGAAGAAGTCTTTTCAAAGACGGGGGACATAGAGCAAAGACAAAAGGAAATTGGGAAAGCAACACCCAAAAACAGTCAGCAGAAATTTCCATCGTTATGTTGAGATCACTAGTGTGACACGTGAAATTTCCCAATTTGTTTTTATTCATTCAAACAAAAAGTTCAGCAATGCCCAGAAAAGAATCATTATTATGTCTTATAAAAATTTATTAAACATTCCCCTTGTCCCTTTTTTTTTTCAAAGGCCATTACAAGCTTGAGGTAAATTCTCCCCTAAAAAGGTCTCTGAGCTCAGTCAGTCATGTACGGGAGAGCAAAAGACAATGTGTGCGATGAGCTAAAGCTTTTAGGGTACACGGTGTATGTGTGCCGTATGGAAAGACGTAGGAACTTTTATTTTGGAGTTGAGGAAGGGACAGTGGAGCTGTAGATTAATTCCCTGAATCTTCGTAGGTGACAGAAAATAAGCTCATTAACGCAAAGGAAAAAGAAAAGTAACACTCTGTGACGGAGACACTATCAGGGTCCCTGACTTCATTTACAGTACTGTCATGGGCTGAATGTTTGTATCCTCTCACGCCCATGCTGGCCTCATGGTCTCAAATGTTTCAGCCTCTAGAACTGTGAAAAAGAAATGTCTGGCATTTAAGCTACAATATTACTTTAAGTATATACACATATACATACACATACACACATACGTATACATATACATACGCATACATATACATATATATTTAATGATCTTGAATGAAATACTACTTCGCTATGTTAAGTTGGGAGTGGAAGGAAGTAAAATTATAAATTTGACAACACATATTTTTTAACATTGTCACAACCAAATATATTCCCACTGCAACAGTACGTACCCACAAACTCTCATAAGCAACCCTAGAAACTAGATCTTTGTGTAATATGTGTTCTTTTTTTTTAAGTTTATTTATTTTGAGAGAGAGAGAGAGAGAGAGAGAGCACACATGCATGTGAACAGGGTAGGGGCAGAGAGAGAGGGAGAGAGAGAGGATCCCAAGCAGGCTCTGTGGTGGCAGTACAGAGCCCAACACGGGGTTCAGACCCATGAAACGTGAGATCATGACCTAAGCCAAGATAAGGAGTTGAACGCTTAACTGAGCCACTCAGGCACCCCAATATGGGTTCTTTATTAAAAGGATCTAGAAGTCCAGTGGGGTGCCTGGATAGCTCAGTTGGTTAAGCATCCAACTTCGGCTCAGGTCATGATCTCGCAGTTTGTGAGTTTGAGCCCCACGTTGGGCTCTGTGCTGACAACTCAGAGCCTGGAGCCTGCTTCAGATTCTGTGTCTCCCTCTCTCTCTGCCCCTCCGTTGTTCACACTGTTTCTCTCTCTCTGTCTCTCTCTCTCTCTCTCTCTCTCAAAAATAAATAAACATTAAGAAATTTTTTTAAGGATCTAGGAGTCCTAGAAAATATATAAATCCCACCTAGGGCAGGAAAAAATAAAGTATGCCTGGCATATCCTGTGTTCCCAGAAAACAAACATGATTTCAAACACTTGAGAGATACTCTGCTTTAGAAAGTTACCTGAGCTGAATGAAAAGCTGTGTCCAAGATATAGTAAAGATCATGAAAAGACGACATGAAAAATGAGCAACTGCTGTATTAATCTTTTTTTGGAGTTGAGAAAGAGGTAACAGAGCTCGATTAAACTCTGAAAAAGAAATAAAACAATTCCATTCACAATAGCATCAAAAACACTAAAATACTTAGGAATAAATCTAACCAAGGAAGTAAAATATCCATACACTGAAAACGACAGGTCTTTGAGGAAAAAAAAATTAAAGACACAAACAAATGGAAAGGTACTCTGTATTCATGGATCAGGATAATTAATATTGTTCAAATGTCTATAGATCCAATGCAGTCTCTATCAAAACCCCAATGAGATTTTCCATAAAAATAGAAAAAAAAAATAATAAAATCTGTATGACACTACAAAAGACTCTAAATAGCCGAAGCAATCCTGAGAAGAAAGAACGGAACTGAAGCAACACACTCCTTGATTTCAAATTATACTACAAAGTTATAGTAATGAAAATAGTGGTACTGGCATAAAAATAGACACGCAGATCAATGTAACTGAATTGGAAGCCCAGAAACCCTTGCGTATGTGGTCAACAAATATTTGACAAGGGAGCCAAGAATACTCCAGAGAGATAGAATAGTCCTTTCAGAATAGTGTTGGGAAAAGCTAACCACACGTGAAGAATGTGGTTCTTATCCTTATCTTAAACCACTAATAAAAATGAACTCAAAATGGATTAAAGATTTTAAAAAATTGTTTTAATGTTATTTCTTTTCGAGAGAGAGACAGAGATGGAGAGGAAGCGGGGGAGGGGCAGAGGGAGAGAGGAGACACAGAATCCGAAGCAGGCTCCAGGCTCTGAGCTGTCAGCACAGAACCCTATGAGGGGCTCAAACTCAAGAACTGTGAGATCATGACCTGAGCCAAAGTCAGGTGGCTTTGGATTAAAGATCTTAAAAAGACGCTCCACCCAGGTGCCCCAATGGATTAAAGATCTTAAAAAGACCTGAAAATAGAAAACTCCTAGGAAAAAACATAGAGATAAAACTCCTTGACATTGACGTCAGCAGTGATTTCCCGGCTGTGAGAAGCAAGAGCAGAAGCAGCAAAAGCAAAGATAAATAAGTGGGACTACATCAAACTTAAAAGCTTTCTGGGTTTTTTTTTAAGTTTATTTCTTTATTTTGAGAGAGAGAGAAAGAGAGAGATAGTGAGCACAGAGTGGAGTGGAGGAGGAGCAGAAAGAGAATCCCAAGCAGTCTCCACACCACAGCACAGAGGCTGATGTGGGGCTTGAACTCAGGAACCATGAGCTCATGACCTGAGCCGAGATCAAGAGTTGGACACTTAAGTGACTGAGCCACCCAGGTAACCCTGCTTTCTGCTTTTTAAAAAGGATTTTTTTTCCAGATGTGCAAAAACATTTGTTAATAAAATGAGAAGGCAACCTACAGAATGGAAGAAAATATTTATAAAGCACATATAAGGAATTGGTATCTAAAGTATATAAAGAATTAAAACAACTCAACAGCAAAACACAAAAACCAAACCAAACCAAACAAAACAAAACCCTAACAACCAGACTTAAAACTGGGCAGAGGAAGGAGACAGTTTTTAAAGCAGACATATAAATGGCCAATAGTGCTTGACATCACTAATCATCAGGGAAATGGAAATCAAAAGCACAATGAGACATCACCTCACACCTGTTAAAATGGTTATATCAAGAAGACAAGAGATATCAAGTGTTGAGAAGGATCCGGAGAAAAGGAAACCTCAGCACGCTGTCAGTAAGAATGCAAATCGGTGAAGCCAATATGGAGAATAGAATGGAGGTTCCTCAAAAAATTAAAAATAGACCTACCACATGATCCAGAAATATCACTTCTGGCTTTATATCCAAAGACATTGCAATTAGGATATTGTTAGGAATATCCATATGACTATATTCATTGGAGCATTACTCACAGTAGCCAAGATCTGAAAACCACCTATCTGTCCATCAATGGACAAATGGGTAAGGAAGATATGGTATAAACATACAAGGGAATATTATTTAAACACGAGAAAGAAGAAAATCCTGCCATTTGGAACCACACGGATGGACGTTGAAGGCATTATGCTAAATGAAATAACTCAGACAAAGAGAAATACTATATGATATGACTTGTTTGTGAAATAAAAAAAAATGACAAACTGAGGAACAGAGAGAAGGGTGGTGGTTACCAGGGGCTGGGGAGTGGAGGAAATGGGGAGATATTGGCCAAAGAGCACATACAAACTTCCAGAAACAGACGGCAATACAATAATAGGAGGAGACGTCAACATCCCACTTTCAACAATGGACTGATCCTCCAGACAGAAAATCAATAAGGAGACATTGGACTTCAATGACACACGGACCTAACATACATTTACAGAACGACTCCATCCAAGAGCGGCGATAATACACATTCTTCTCACGTGTGCATGGAAAATTCTTCAGGAGAGATCATACATTACACCACAAAACAAGTCTTAATACATTTAAGTAGATTGAAATCATATTAGGCGTCTTTTCTGACCACACTGGTATAAATCTAGAAATCAATTGCAAGATGAAAACTGACAAGTTCACAAATATATGAGGTTAAACAACATGCTACATGCAGCGTACAGTTCTTAAATTATTATTCATCGAGCCACTCTATGTCTTTTGACTGGGGAGTGTAGTCTATTCCATTTAAAGAAACTATCATTATCATTTCGTTATGGTATACTTCACATACCATAAAATATGCTTTAACCAATGAGTCAAAAATGAAGTCAAAATAGGGGCGCCTGGGTGGTTCAGTCAGTTAAGCGATTGACTCTTGATTTCAGCTCAGGTCATGGTCTCATGGTTCGTAGGTTCGAGCCCCGCATCAGGGTCTGTGCTGACAGTGAGGAGCCTGCTTATGATTCTGTCTCCCTCTCTCTCTGCCCCTCCCCTACTCCTTCTCTCTCTTCCTCTCTCTCTCTCTCTCTCTCTCAATAGAACTAAATTAATTTTAAAATATTTTTAAAAAGAAATCAAAATAGAAATCAAAAAATGTCTTGAAACAAATGAGAATGGAAAGATACCCTACAAATAAATACTCACGGGATGGAGCAAAGGCAGTTTTAACAGGGAAGTTCATGGGAATAAACACCTACATGATAAAAATACCGTTTCTTTGTAGTACAAACAAGAACACAAAAAGGCAAACATCCATTTAAAAAGTGATATAAAAATCAAATCAGGTTACTAAATTCATTAAGATGTTGATCCGAGGGATGCCTGGGTGGCTCCGTTGGTTAAGCGTCTGGCTTCAGCTCAGGTCATGGTCTCACAGCTTGTGAGTTTGAGGCCCGTGTCGGGTTCTGTGCTGACGGCTCGGAGCCTGGAGACTGCTTTGGATTCTGTGTCTCCCTCTCTCTCTGCCCCTCCCCTGTTCACTCTGTCTGTCTGTCTCTCTCTCAAAAATAAACAAATATTAAAGGAAATTAAAAAAAAAAAGATGTTGGTCAGAAAACCTTTCCTAATTAGCAAACTAACGAGCAGCAACCAGGGCCAGAAATGGAGACGAGTCTATGGAATGGAAACCTAAGAGGTTTGTGAGGGTGAGGGGGCCCAGGATAACGTGCTACTCAAAACCCGACAGTGCACTATCGCAAAGCCTGTTAGTTGAGAAAATTCTGAGCTATGCATTCTTTTGGGTTGTGCCATCTCTTCCACACCATGAGTTTCTGGGTTCTGCCATTTTCCTTTTAACGGCTTCTGTCAGACTGGCCTGCAGTATCTCACAGACGAATTACCGCCCTAAAGTGAAAGAAATGTTTCAGCCTCAAATCTTGTGTCAAAACTTAGCAAAGAAACAGTTCGTTGCCTTCAAAGTATTTGGACTCACCCTAATGATGGAACCTGAAAAAGATATAGAGGAAATAAACAAACCAGGGAAATTCTTCATGAAGAAACCAGGAAGGACGTGGAAATAAAAACGAATCACTTGATTAGTCGCAAATCTTTTTTTAAGTTTATTTATTTATTTTGAGAAAGAGAGAGAGAAAACTGGGGAAGGGCAGAGAGACAGGGGGAGAGAGAGACAGAGAGAGAGAGAGAGAGAGAGAGAGAGAGAAGAGACGGAATCCCAAGCAGGCTCCACGTTGTGAGCATGGAGCCTGACTCGGGTGCTTGATCTTACAGACTGCATGATCATGACCTGCGTGGAAACCAAGAGTCCCACTCTTGGGGCGCCTAGGTGGCTCAGTCAGTTAAGTCTCTGACTTTTGATTTCCACTCAGGTCATGATCTCACAGTTTCGGGGGTTGGAGCCCCATGCGGCAGGCTCTGAATTGACAACCTGCTCGAGATTCTCTTTCTCTCCCTCTGCTTCCCTCTCTCTCTCAAAAACAACATTAAAAAAAAAAAGAGTTGACACTTAACCAACTGAGCCACGAAGGCACCCCTACTTGCAAATATTTAGAAAGCATCTATTTCTTTCGCTAATTCCACAACATACCTATTATGTATCAGAGACTTTCCCCAGTCTCTGGAGAAAAGGCAGTGGGCAAAATAGGTCCAGATTACCTCCTTCCTAGTGCTGATTGCACTAGGGAAACATATTTTCAACAAATACTTATATATTTAATGAATATTGCCCTGGAAGAATTACTGGATAATAATGAAGAAAAATGGGAGGACATAACCCAGTCTGGGGCTGGAGTAGGGATGAGGAGGAAGGAAGGGATGACTTGGAAGGTGAGCAGGAGTTGTCGGCCCCACCACTTCCCCACCATGTGCCGGGAGATTTAGAGACGATACAAGGTTGGGTAGTTAGTAAATGACTCACTGATTAGGTGAAACAGGGTCCCTTTCAAATATGACACAGACTCCATATTTTACAAGCTGTTTCTCTCATTCCTTGTTCTAAGATAATGTTATGAAAGCAAAAACATAAAAATGACAAACTAATGCTCACCGACTCAGAGTATTTTTTTTTAATTTTTAACGTGTTTTTTTTAATTTACTTATTATTGAGAGACAGAGCATGGGCAGAGAGGGGCAGAGAGAGGGGGAGACACAGAACCCAGAAGCAGGCTCCAGGCTCTGAGCTGTCAGCACAGAGCCCAACTCGGGGCTTGAACTCACAAACCGTGAGATCATGACCTGAGCCGAAGTCGGACACTTAACTGACTGAGCCACCCAGGAACCCCAGACTCAAGTATTAAGAAAGGAATCTAAACTCTTCTGGAGAGAAAAAATACAGATTTCCTCAAAAGAAAGAAATGAAGCTGATGTGTGACTTCTTATCACTGTAACTGGTTTACTAGAAATAAATGAAATTGTGCCTTCCTAGGTCACCAGGCCTATGTTTTCTCACCTCAGGGAAGGTCTGTGGTACAGGGATAACAAGACAAGGTTCCTCATAACGAACACTATCCCTTTTCCCCCCTTTGTTTTTCAGAAGACGGTGATTCTTGGAGTGATTAATCTAAAGGCACATAACGAGGTAGAGGGAAGATTCCAAAGACTTTGATGCGAACAAAAGTTGCCAAATTCCAGTAACCCTGAGAACTTCTATACTGCCTCCTGACAAAGAGCCCCAAAGTGGATAGACCTCAGAGAAGAAGAATGGTTGAGTTCATCCAGAGAAACCGGACTGTTGTCACAGAAGATCTGATGCCACCCACTACCCAGATCCCACCCAGGCTTGAACACTGGGACAAGCAGTAGTGACTCCATTGAAGATTGAGTCCCTCTCTCTTT
This sequence comes from Paguma larvata, assembly GCA_030068075.1. Classification (NCBI taxonomy): domain Eukaryota; kingdom Metazoa; phylum Chordata; class Mammalia; order Carnivora; family Viverridae; genus Paguma; species Paguma larvata. The sequence goes on along the minus strand of CM057828.1, from coordinate 96,135,379 downwards.
TACAGGACAACACATCAGCTCCTTGGTTCTTCCCGCAATCGCAGTGAGGGGAAAGAAGCCCCATCGTGACTGAGATTGACTTTCTTACCCACCAGGCTGGGACACCAGAGTCTCAGGATCAGATTTACTTTTACTTAAAAATGTGAAATTGGGGCACCTGGGTGGTTATGGTCAGGTCATGATCTTGCGGTTTGTGAGTTCGAGCCCCACATCGGACTCTGTGCTGACAGCTCAGAGCCCGGAGCCTCCTTTGGATTCTGTGTCTCCCCCTCTCTCTGCCCCTCCCATGCTCATGCTCTGTCTCTCAATAATACATAAACGTTTAAAAACACTTTTTTAATGTGAAATTATTTGCACATTTAAGTTTGCAGACAAAGAGATATACCCACAGCAGGAAAGAGAAAGGCACAGTATACAAGAAAGAGTAGCTCTAGCCAGGAGAGCCATTAAGGGAAGTCCTTGGATGCTTACTGTGAAGAGCAACAGATCCAGTATGGGGCAGCAGAAGGAGGGCTCTGAGAAAGCCGAATTAAAGCTGAATGTCATGCAAGAGACGCACTAACTAGAAGGGTTGAAAAGTAAGGGCATAACAGAAATTGGTTATCCAAGAAAAAGCAATTAGCAATACCAGGGGGAAAATCTATATGAGAAAGTAGAGTCCGATTAGGAAGCAAATTAAAATGCAGCTTGAGTTAAAATAACTTATGGGGGGGCAGCTAGATGGCTCAGTTAGCTAAGGGTCTGACTCTTGATTTTGGCTCCGGTCATGATCTCACGGTTCAGAAGGTGGAGCCCCACATAAAGGCTCTGTGCTGGTGGCATGGATCCTACTTGGGATTCTCTCTCTCCCTCTCTGTCTGTCCTTCCTCAGCTTTCACACACCCACTCATTCTCTCTCATTCTCAAAATAAATAAACATTTAAGAAAATAAAATATCTAATGGAATCTAAGTAAATAGAATCCGACCTTAGAGAAAGGAGCAATCTCCTCTAAATAAATCCGAATCAAGACATGGGACCTATAGAGAAGGAAACATAATCTTAGCCCGTCTTTTGGCCCCAAAGAGTCATGACCATGGAAAAGTTCGTTCACTAGAGTTAGCCTCTGTACAAAACATGGGCACTTGATCATAGCTGTAGTACACATAGAAAGTGAATGCCAACAACCTTGACAAGGTAAAATGAAAAATGTGATTGACAATGATGGTGAGCAGAGGGGAAGTGTGTGGGGGGCATGGGTGAAATAGGTGATGAGGACTAAGGAGGGCACTTGTCGTGATGAGCACAGGGTGATATATGGAATTGTTGAATCACTGTATCGTACACCAGAAACAAATACTACACTGTGTGTTAACTACCTGGAATTAAAATAAAAATTTAAACAACAAAATGGAACAAACGAATACAAGTGTGACTGACAAAAGACAGGAAGTAAGTGGAGGAAGAAAGATGAGGGGAACAGGGGCATCCATTCCCTTTTAGTAGAAATATAACAAAAAAATAAAGGGGCAAAAATATTATTTACGCTTGCAAAAGTAACCCATGAACTAATAACAAAGGAATACTCCTCATTTAACCATTAACATTTGAAAGAAAAAGTGAAAATAGAAAGAACGTATAAAAGAATTAGGAGAGTAAGAGTACTAGATTATAATGTTCAAAAATAGAGATCTTTAGAGTTACAGAAAACATCACCGGAACTTAAAAAAAAAAAGAAAGAAGGAAAAAGAAAACAGCTAAAACAATCTACCTCTGTACAGTAGAGTTAGGGTAGGAAAGGATAGTGTGAGAGACTATTGCTTTTCATTATAATCTCTTTTGTACTATTTGAATTATCATCTTGTGCATATTTTATTTGATAATAGACCCTTATGATTGCAGAGTTGGCATTATTTCTACTACTCCATACTACCCAAACTGGCAAGAGTATATAAGTCAGTTCAAGAGATTAGAGTATTACGCTGACAAAAGCTAACTAACCTCTCTGAGTGCATTAGAACACAGGAATAAGAATGAGGAATCCATCATACAATGTCCAGAAAGTACTTCGAACTCAGCCATGGTTGAAGACATTGTCAGTCTCTGAGGAAGCCAAATTCTGGAGTCACGACTCAGGGGCAGGAGGATATTCAAGCCAATGGTTGTAGTTGAAATCAGACAAGTAACAGCACTGATAGTCTTTTTTTTTTTTTAATGCTTATTTACCTTTGAGAGAGAGACACACAGAGTGCAAGCAGGGGAAGGGTAGAGAGAGAGGGAGACACAGAATCCAAAGCAGGCTCCAGGCTCTGAGCTGTCAGCACAGAACCCGACGTGGGGCTCGAATCCATGAACAGTGAGGTCCTGACCTGAGCCGAAGTCGGACACTCAACCCCCTGAGGCACCCAGGTGCCCCTGACAGTTTCGATAATGCATGCTTTTAGGTACAGAAAACAGCTAGAGGAGATGACTGGAAAGGATAAGATCGAGGGTCAATTAACAAATTTTTAGCACAGGCCTCAAAAGTCAGCAGGAAACCAGAGTCGTGGGTTTAAAAACAGAGGTAGAAACCTAATCATATTAAATGGGTCAAAAATGGGTACATTTGCAGACAGTAGGAGGATATGGTAGAGAATTTCAAAATTTACAGACCATGAAAGTACTTTGCGCTGTAGATATTGGGTCTATCAGCAGCAAAATTAATTTCAAGCCTACAAATTAGAATAGCTGATGTCTTTTAGGATTTTTCAGGTTAACTCCAAAACTATGCAAGACTGAGTGTGTAGGAGGTTGACGTCGGTGGGTACAGGTGGAAAAGTCTGGAGAAGAAAGTGGCTGATAAGTATGGATGCTCTGTGGATTGATTCCTAACAAGATGGTTGTACCGGTTGTCTTTGATTCATTATCCAAATATTTTGTAGGATCTTCAGTGTGACCCCTCCACAACACACCTACACCTGTGACACGGTTAGTCAAAACTTGGGGTTTATAATCCCTAAGGACAAAATTCTAGCCTTTCTTTGCCCCATCCTCAATGAGGGGATCATGAAAATAAAATTATGCAAATTATTTTAAGGAACTTTGAAAACTAGCATTGATCGTGCCAGTGTAAGTTAAGTGTTGTATGGGAGAATGATAAAAAAGTACCTCTAAAACATCAGTAGTTAATATTTGTTGAAATGCCAGGTGCTGTTCTAAGTACTGAAGAGAAATTAACTTGATTAATTTTCAGGAAATCAAGTAAGTGCCATTATATTCCCCCTTTACAGATAATGTATCCTAGTCTTTGAAAAGTTAAAAATTTGCCTGAGCGTCCACAGAGTATGCTAGAACTGGAATTCTGGGCACCTGGGTGGCTCAGGTGGTTAAGCATCCGACTCTTGATTTTGGCTCAGGTCATGATCTCATGGTTCGTGAGATCAAGCCTCAGATCGGGCTTTGCGCTGACAGCACAGAACCTGCTTGGGATTCTCTCTCTTTCTTTCTCTCTCTGCCCCTCCTCCACTCATGCTCAAGTGCTCTCTCTCTCTCTCTCTCTCAAAATAAATAAATAAACTTGAAAAAAACACTCACTTTTTTTTAAGCCACTAATAGAATAAATACTAGCTGACACATACTTTTTTAAAAAAGACTAACAAGAGGGGCGCCTGGGTGGCTCAGTCAGTTAAGCGTCTGACTCCAGCTCAGGTCATGATCTCACAGTTTATGAGTTTGAGCCCCACAACTGGCTCTGTGCTCACAGCTCAGGGCCTGGAGCCTGCTTCGGATTCTGTGTCTCCCTCTCTCTCTGCCCCTTCCCTGCTCACACTATGTCTCTGTCTCTCTCTCTCAAAAATAAATAGACATTAAAAAAATTTTTTTAGAAATTAATAAGAAATAAGGACATGTTTAGTATGGAAATCATTCAGAATGCTGATAAAAAAAGAAGAAGAAGAAAAGAGTGCACAAGAGGCAGAGAGAGGAAAGATGTACACCAACAATGATGGTGAGGAAACCAACGTGGGCAAACAGGATGGAAACTATGGCAACAGTCCAATGACTCAAGGGAAACCCACAGTTTCCTCTTTGGTGGAGCAAGTAAAGAGCATAATCTAGGGCAATATGCTTCTCGGAGGTCAGACAGGCCAGAGTAAACCAGAAATGGTTACGAGGAGTATCTCTAGATCAACAGTAAAAACTGCTTTTCTTTCCGTAAGTACTGTGGTCTATGTACCAAAGATGAAATCCATAGGAAAAAGACATTAGTCACTTATAGTTCTTTTATAGTCAAGTGCATCCTTCACTTCCATTTTAAGGTTGTAACTATTCCCCCAAACCACTATATATTTTTATATTCCATTCTAACCCTTCCTAGATTGTTCTTTTCTTACTTTTTATTGTCTGTATAACCTGTATATTATGTTGAGGTTTCTTATCTGGCAATAATAGAAAGAATCCCACTAAAAACTCCTAGAGAAAAATAAGTGTATAAGATGGCAGCTCATGCATTTCACAGAATCCAAGAAGGAGATGAACAACCAGGCTTCCATAAGTGTGAACCAAGGGAGCTTGGGGATGACAGACACAAGCGTATTTAGATCTTAAACCGAGGGCTCTGCTGTCAACAAGGTTTGATTCCGTGTCTCATAGTTCATAGAATCCTTGAGATAGAATTGGATTTTATAGCTAGACCAAGTAGAGACAAGGGAAGAGAGAGTCAGGTAATCACAAGTGTGATGACTCAGCTCTCTGTGGACAAATTCCAGAAGAAAAGAGATAGCAGAGAACTAGGGAGGATTGCCCCAAACATCCTATTTCGTCTGTTTCCCCTTAAGCAAAAATCTTCTTAGAAAATATGCACAACTTAACAATTAGCTTATTTATTTGGCTGTAGTGTATGGAAGTCAGATTTTTGAGATGCCAGAAAGTGGAGTGGAAAGGTTAATTTTTTATGACAGAGTCAGGTATCAAATCCCAAAAGGTCAGCCAGGTGGGCCAAAAGTAACAAGAAGGAACTGAGCATGAATGAATATTAAAATTTGTATTTCCTGGGCACCTGGGTGGCTCAGTCAGTTAAGTGTCAGATTCTTGATTTGGCCTCAGGTCATGATCTCATGGTTCAGGGGTTCAAGCCCCACGTCGGGCTCCATGCTGACAACACAGAGCACGCTTGAGATTCTCTCTCTCCTTCTCTCTGGTCCCTAACCCCCTCAAAATAAATAAATAAACATTTAAAATAATAATAATAATAAATTTTTATTTGTGTCCAGAGATGTAATTGTTACAATAAACGGTGCTTTGAGAAAACATCCTCAACCCATCTGAGGCTATGCTACCAGGCCTATCCACTATTGGGTTGACTTCATTTCCACTTCACAAGTGCCATGGAGATAGAGAGTATAAAACATATAAAATCATAAAGCAGAAAATTATGTAAAAACTATAAAGCAGAAAATTAGTTTTATTATTCAATAAACACATTCCATATTTACAGTTTCAGAATCTATCCTTTCCTGTACAAGACAAGACTAATTAGATAAGTCTTGCTTAATTAGTCTTGTCTTTTATAGGAAAGGCTCAGCTAACCCCCTGCACATCCATATTATTAGCCAACTGGAGAAAGGACATCTTTTTTTAAAAAAAAAAAAAAGAGAGAGAGAGAGTGAGCATGCAAGTGGTAGACGGAGAGGGAGAGAGAGAGAGAGAGAGAGAAAGAGAGAGAGAGAGAGAATCTCAAGCAGGCTCCAAGCCCAGTGTGGAACCCAATATGGGGCTCAATCTCATGACCCTGGGATCATGACCTGAGCTGAAATCAAGAGTTAGACACAACCAACTGAGCCACGCAGGTGCCCCCTACATAAAATCTCTTAGGGAGTAATTAAACATTGGATCATACATCTCTTTAATGTATGGCAATTTTACCTTATTGGATTTTACTGCAGAGTGCTCTAATTTTATCTTTATGATTCACTTCAATTAAAAAAAAACCCTCGGGGTGCCTGGGTGGCTCAGTCAGTTGAGCGGCTGACTTCAGCTCAGGCCATGATCTCACGGTCTGTGAGTTCGAGCCCCACGTCGGGCTCTGTGCTGACGGCTCAGAGCCTGTAGCCTGCTTCGAATTCTGTGTCTCCCTCTCTCTCTGCCCCTCCCCTACTCATACTCTGTCTCTCGCTCTCTCAAAAATAAATAAACGTTAAAAAAAATTAAAAAAATAAAAAATAAAAAATAAAAAAAAAACCCTCTATATTACAACTATAAACACCGAATTATATGAAAACAAAGAAAAATCTTAATAAAACACATTGTTTTCCATATGTACTCACCGTGGCATTATGTTATAGATACCTGAAAATCTTTAGATGGGATCACTTTGCACCAAAGACAATCAAAATGTTAAATAAGTAAGGATTCTTGGTTTAATCAAGTTATGCCTTCCGCCTTATAAATTTTGTTTTGTATTTGATAACAAAGAACAAAATTAGTGATTTGCACCCTAATCATTCCTCTTTTTAAACCTCATAGGTACCAACTAAATTACAGAAACACCTCAATTTTAGAAAGCAAAAAAAAAATTGCATTTAAAAAAAATTTTGCTTCAGGCCTCCTGGTGGCTCAGACAGTTAACCATCTGATACTTGATGTGGGCTCAGGTCACAGTTGGTGAGATCAAGCCTCCCATCAACACAGAGCCTGTTTGAAATTCTCTCCCTCCCTCTCTCTCTGCCTCTCCTCTGCTTATGACCCCCCTCTCTCTCAAAATAAACAAATAAACTTTAAAAACATAAAATAAATTCTTAAAAAATTTTAAATTGCTTCATTCATGGAAAGCCAATAAAATGGGGATTACTGTAGAGAATACTAAAAGTTTCTCTGCAGAGTTCAAGAGCACGAGTTAGGAGAAATATTTATTTCATTTACTTGGCAAAAAGTTTTAGGTCTCAGCTATAAGACAGGCACTGGGGATACAGAGGTGTATACTATATAGTCACGGCCATTAAGGGCCATCTATTCAACAAAAAAGTTATTCCACTAGGAATCACACTGTATTTCACAATCTCTATCCAGGAGCAGAGCCAGGCTTCAGTGAAGTCATTGCTAAAAACTGTTATCCATTTTATTCTAACATTTGTATATCTAAACCTTCTCTCCTCCTGAGTGGTGTGTCATGTGCACTGATGATTTTAAATAAGTTTTAATATTTTAAAGAGAGAAATAATAGTCATCTATTTAATCATTCAAGAAATACAGATTGAGTTCTTATCTTTGCAGGACAGGGCGTTGCCTTAATTTTCTAGAATTAAGTCCTGATATCTCTACTTGAAAAGTTCATAGAGAACTCATACTTACAATGTCCAAAAATGAGTTCTGGTTTCCCATCTGAAATAGTCTTATGTTGCGGGTTTCTTCGTATCTGGAAAATTAAAAAAAAAAAAAATTAAAGGTAAATCAAAGTCTTGTCATTCCTCAACTCAAAAGCCTTCGCTGGCTTTCTATCTGGCCCAGAATAACATTTAAAAATCTTTATCACAGCCTACAATGTATCACATGATCTGGCTCTTCTACCTCAGGGACATTCTCCCTGCAAATACAGCCATTCACGTTGGCCTTTTATTTTAAACAATTCTCAAGATTTAGAGTCTTGGTTGTCAAGATGACTTAGCCTGGACCCTCCCCTCAGATATCTGCTTGGCTCAGTTTTTCTTTGAAGTTGCTGCCCAAATGTCACCTTAACCGAGAGGCTTCCTAAGCAAGCACCTATGTAAATCAGTATCCCTCCACTACCTTCTATTTCTTCATCCTGTTTTTATGTTTCTCCAAATCACTTGTCGTATGATACATGATGTATGTATTTATTTACTGCTTCATCCCATTAGAATATAATACGCACGTGAACAGGAACTCTGATTTTTAGCTACTTTATCCCCACCTAGAAGAAAACGTTCACATAATACGTTTGCAACATAGGTTTTCTGAATGAGTATTAGATGAGGCATTGGGCTACACACAGCTTGTATCAACAATGCTTGTTTGTTTTCTGAATTACGCATTAAATTCTGTATTGCCATGCAAGCTTGAGCATCTAAGCGATGCGGCCTGCATGAGTGTTTGCTGAACAGATCTATCACAAAATACCATTGTAGCAGTTACTTAGAAGTATGACCAAAAATTAATTTATCCAAAGGATACAAGTGTGTTGTTTCAAAGGGGCACATGCACCCCAATGTTTATAGCAGCACTATCAACAATAGCCGAAGTATGGAAAGAGCCCAAATGTTTATCAATAGGTGAATGGATAAGGAAGATGTGGTGTATACACACACACACACACACACACACACACACACACACACACACAATGGAGTATTACTCGGCAATCAAAAAGAATGGAATCGGGAGGGGGGAGAGGGGGTGACAGGCACAGAGGAGGGTACTTGTTGGGATGAGCACTGGGTGTTATATGGAAACCAATTTGACAATAAATTAAAAAAAAAAAAGAATGAAATCTTGCCATTTGCAAAAACGTGGATAGAACTAGGGGGTATTATGTTAAGTGAAATTAGTCAATCAAAAAAAGATAAATATCACATGACTTCACTCATATGTGGAATTTATTATATAAAACAGATGAATACAAGGGAAGGGAAGCAAAAATAATATAAAAACAGGCAGGGGGACAAACCATAAGAGACTCCTAAATACAGAGAACAAACCGAGGGTTGCTGGAGGGGTTGTGTGGGAAGGGATGGGCTAAATGGACAAGGGGCATTAAGGAAGACACTTGTTGGGATGAGCACTGGGTGTTATATGTAGGGGATGAATCACTGGATTCTACTCCTGAAATCATTATTGCACTATAGGCTAACTAACTTGGATGTAAATTTAAAAATGAAATAAGTCAGTCAGAGAAAGACAGATACCATATGTTTCCACACATAGGTGGACTTTGTGAGACTTAACAGAAAACCAGGGGGGAGGGGAAGGGGGAAGAAAAAAAGACGAGGGAGGGAGACAAAACATAAGAGACTCTTAAATACTAAGAACAAACTGAGGGTTGGGGGGGTATGGGGGGGGAAAGTGGGTGACGGGCACTGAGCAGGGCACGGGTTGGGATGAGCACTGGGTGTTGTATGGAAACCAATTTGACAATAAAAAAATTAAAATAAATAAAATAAAAGTAAAAATAAAATAAAATAAATAAAAAGAAATACCACCAACAATTGGAAAACCCCAGCATATCCTACAATTCTCCCACTCTGAAGATTCATGATGCAGATGGTCCCATAAAGAGGAATCCTGAGATTCTTACATAAATTCATCTTAAAGTTGAATAAGACACCATTGTGAAATTAATTTGAATGGTGAACTCTTTTTCCTTGGTACACCTGGTGATAACTGCATCCCATAGAGCTGCTTCGACAAACCACCAGAGTTTTAGTCATAAGGCCCACATTAGGCCATCGGTTTCCCAAGCAGTGAGCGCTCACTGATACCCTGGTGAGCTCAGCTCTGAACTCCACTGATAGCTGCAGTGTTTCAAGAACCAACCTAGCCCGTTCTGAATTGATCAGGAAATTTACAAAGAAGAGTCAAGCAATCATCTGAGTAATCAAGGTAAAATTGTCGGGGGGAAATGACAACTAGATCATGTATATGGCAGATATGCAGGCAAAAAACTACCTTTAAAATTTGTTCACTGCCTCCCACCCACATGCGATCTGATTTCTTTGAAGTGAAATGTATCACTGTTCATTATATTCCAGATTGACCATATGGGGAACTGAGAGTGTATTCTACTTTTGGCCATCTTCTGTATTCTCAGAAAACAAATTAACAGGAGGCTCTGCACAATTCTGAACGTCACTTGTAGCGAGAGAACGCGTGCCTCAGAGAAACCACACTGCCTTAAAAGAATCATGTAATCATATAATCATCTTGATGATTTCGAATCAGCTTGATTTATTTAAAACCTCAACGCCGACACAAATAACAGATTGAAGTCCAAGCCTCTCGCGCCTTTCACTGTAATATTTGTGAAAACAATGTTCTAGATGTGGTACTTCAGCTTCCGCAGGGAATGTTTCCAGGACTTTTATATGCTGACTCCATAGTTCACACCATTTCTGTTCTCTTGTGCTATAAAAGAGAATAGCAGATGAGCACCTGCCGAAGATAGCAGTCATCATAAAATTATGGAGACTGGTGTTCGAGCTACAGGTCTGAAGATAGACAGGAATTTGCTGGGCATTTTGGGCAAGACACCAACACTTTGGCATTATTTTTTTCTTAATAGTAAAATGTACTTACGATGATACACATGTCATACAGTGGTGACTTTGAAATGAAATAATCTATGTAAAGATCTTAGCATTTTAGAAAACGCTCATTAAGAGTTCAGTTTCACACTCACTTTGGTATCTAATATCTATTATATTGACTCCTGAAGCAACAAAGACCCCATTTTAACAGCTTTTCACAGAAATAAGACCCAAAACGCTTAATAAGAACCAAACACCACCAATGTCTTCACCACAGTTGACTGTAAACTGGAACTGTATCGACTCTCTTCAACTTACACTGTCTCTGTGAATTTCAGTACAGAGATGGGAGATAGGAATTGAAACAATCCATTCCCTAGGGAATAAAGGAGCCTTCACTAGCTATGGGTCACCTGGAAATCATGCCTTCAATTTGGTTTCTACCGGCCCCAAGTTGAATGATGGCATGGCTTGAAGAACAAAGGACTGTATGGAATGATAGGGGCAGCCCAGTTTAATTAAGTTACTAAATAAACTTAATTTTACAGTATTAAGTAATTTTGGGGGATGCTTGGGTGGCTCAGTCAGTTGGGCGTCTGACTCTTGATTTCAGCTCACATCAGGATCTCACAGTTCGCGAGTTCGAGCCCCACAGCCGGCTCTGCACTGACAGTGTGGAGCCTGCTTGGGATTCTCTCTCTCCCTGTCTCTCTCTCTGCCCCTCCCCTGCTAGTGCTCTCTCTCTCAAAATAAATAAATAGATAAATAAATAAATAAATAAATAAATAATAAACTAATTTTTTGAGGAAAGAGATATGGAAATGAAAATAAAGTATTTTTAAATGCTCCAGAAAAAAAAGCATTTGGTCCTACGCCTGCCAATAGCCTCTGTGCACAGGGTCACAGAAAACTGGTCCCCCGCATGAATAATAAATCAATTGTTTTCAGAAAACAATTTAAGCATCACCATTGTCGGATAAGCTTAGTATAAGAAAGAAAGGTGCGAAGAAGGAATTAATACAGTTATGCTAATAAAATACATTTGCATCACAATTTTAAAGTGCCAAGTCAGTCCTGAATTTGAGTTCAAAGTAGGTATCCAGGACCCTGTGGACAGTGGTGCAAAGGGACCCAGGGTCGGTACTCCCCACCCAAGGGTTCATCCCTATGAATAACTTAATTGACCCCCCCCCCAGATTGGAATCTCTGGCCTAATTCCAGGGCTAATGGAGGTAATGGAAGCAGACAGAATTACGCTCTGTTGGTTCCAATGCTGGAATTGACTGCTTTTCGTTGGATTTGGTCCAGGGAATCCCAGCAAGAGAAAAAGAGAGAGAAGGGTACCGTCAGTGAACAGCCACTTCCCATCAGGATCTCGAAGCCAAGTACCACGCCGTGATCTCAGCAAGCAGGCATGCAGTCCCTCACTGGTCTTTGGAACTTGAAAAGCAATGAGACAAGAACGACTAGTTCTCGGAGAAGCCCGTGTCCTCAAGGGGCACAACTTGGTAGAAGAAGAGAAGCTTCTGAAACAGGAACCGGTTCAGGTTGTACAAGAAAAGAGCTCATTGCAGCCCGTGAGAAGTGCTACGGGGCTTCCTGGAAAAGGAAGGCCACTGACAAAAGAGGGCCAGGCTTGTGCCAAAAGAGTCTGATGCCTTTTTTTTTTTTAAGTGTTTATTTTTGAGAGAGAGACAGAGACTGAGTGCGAGCAGGGTAGGGGCAGAGAGAGAGAGGGAGACACAGAATGGGAAGCAGGCTCCAGGCTCTGAGCTGTCAGCACAGAGCCTGATGTGGAGCCCAAACTCACAAACTGAGATCATGACCTGAGTCAAAGTCAGGCCCTTCATCCCTAAGCCTAAGGGTCTGACGCTCCTATGGAAAGACAGAGCATGTACTGGAGCCTGCTCCTGGCTTGCGGCAGATGGCTGGAAATAGATAACTTACTGGTCCAAGCCTCCGCTGACCCTCTTACTGCTGACCTCTAGGTAGGCTGGCCTAACCAACATACTGAAGCACAGCATATATTGTGGCCATGCCTAGGACACCAACGAACCAGGATGGGAGACTCAGGTGGCTGTATCTCAAACACTGGCAACTGATTGTTGACATTTGAAGAAGTGTAAAAGAGGCGAGAAAGTCAAGCTAGAGAAGTAGGGCAAGAGTGAAGTACAAGTCCTCAGCACCGCGTTGGGGGTGGGTATTAACATTGGCTTGGTTCCTCCCACCACGTGCGCGGCAGCCACCTTTCTTGGAGCCTTCTTCCACTCCCGCCACCGCCTGAGACCACACAGGGTTTCTACCTTGACCTTCCTCAGCTATTAAGGACGCAGTTTCCTACAAGGAGTTTTTTTTAAGCTGTAATCTTTTATTAGGCCGAACAGCGTGACCTCCTATCTTAGCTGTAGGGTAAGATTGTTTTTAAGAAAGTCAAATGTAGTATTGATCCTCACTGAAAGTTTTCTGTTTTCATCACTCCCTAAACAGACTGCGTGTTCTCTTCAAATTACCTTTCTCTCTCCTAGAAGTATTTTTAGAAGTTGTCAGGTAATGGAGAGAACAGCCTAATGAAGACAACAGAAAATAGTAATAGCATTGAGCTTTCAGACCTTCAGTGAAGATGTCTCTCATCGAAGGGAAAGAAAGTGTTTCTTGTATCCTGTAGGGATTTGGCTTGTGTCTGTATTTAGTAAGCACATATTGTTTCTTAGCAATGGCATATAATAAAAAAGTACTTGCCATTTAAAAAATTTTTAAGTATATATCCATAAAATATTAATTTTTTTAATTAAAAAATTTTAAATCAGCGTCCTTCAGCCGAGCAATGATCATCCTTAACACGGTGACAGTAGTCCTGAAATGCCATTTTCCACTAAGAGAAAGTCAAGTTTCTCATAAAACCGGATAATTTCATGTCTGGGAGAAAGAACCTAGAATGAACTGGAAGGAACCTGAAATCACTCCAAATAGCAAGGAAGTTATCAAATACTTCCACGATCGTGTCTGAAATACTCCGATGTCAACTCAAAGAGTCTTTCTCTGGTCAAAATGTACCATTATTTGAGCTTTAATATGAAGAAGAATTCCAATGTATTGGCACCCTTCAAATGTTTAAATCCAGGAGTTTATAATAGTATTATAAGAATTAAGTGAACCACCTTACCAGAGTTACAGAGAACAAATTCACTAACGTTTGATAATCAGTAAGTAAATTGAAAGAATCAAGTACACGACCTGTATTTCTTAGATGAAATATTACTGGTACAATAGTTGAGAGGAAGAATCTCTTAATAGAAGTATCCTAGCAGATAAATGGCAAGGAAATTATACAACTATAATATCAGCATTTTGAGACCCAATGAATTAATGAATCTGGTCATCAAATACACACCAGTGGCCGCCAGTAGCTACCCGCATCACAAAAAGAGAAAAACTGTGTAATGGAGTTATGTAACTGCTGGAAAATGAAGTTCTTACTAATGAAAAGAAAAATAAGTCACAAGATTAATCATTTTTAATAGAATTATGACTTTCAAAAGGGTTCATAGTATAATAAAAGCTAAAGATAAAATTACATATTAAGACAAATTACCATAACTTAAGAATTCCAAAGGTAGAAGGAGTATTTTAAGAGAGTCCAGAGAAAAAGAACAAATCTCCTAGAAAGAAAGAAAAATCTGATTTACCTGATTTTTCTCAATAGTAACACTGGCTGCAAGAAGACAGTGGAATAATATATTTTTTGTCAGTTAAAAAAGTATTTGGAGGGATGCCTGGGTGGCTCAGTTGGTTGGGCGGCCGACTTCGGCTCAAGTCATGATCTCGAGGTCTGTGAGTTCGAGCCCCGCGTCGGGCTCTGTGCTGATGGCTCAGAGCCTGGAGCCTGCTTCCGATTCTGTGTCTCCCTCTCTCTCTGCCCTTCTTCTGTTCACGCTGTGCCTCTATGTCTCTCAAAAATAAATAAACATTTAAAAAAAAGTATTTGGAATCTAAAATTTATATCCAGCCAAACAGTCTTTTATATACAAGAACATTATAAGAATATTTGACCCAAATAAATCTATCCCGAAAATACTCACAAAGAGGTCCTTAAACATGTAAATAAATAGAGCTGAGTGCTGCCAGAGATATGAGAGGGGAGAATCAAACATTTTAATAAAATTTATTAAAACCTTTATTAAAATTTATTAAAACCTTTAGTGAAGTTCATTGTTGTCTTGAAAAACCTAAGACAAAAGAAATTCTTAAAAGAACGTATATCTGTAACAATTACAGGAGGTAAATAAATAAATAAATAAATAAAGCCACTAAGAATGTGCTAACCAAGGGGCACCTGGGTGCCTCAGTCAGTTAAGCATCATGATCTTCCGGTTTGGTTGGAGCCGTGTCCTAGAGCTCTGCGCTGACAGCTAGGAGCTTAGAGCCTGCTTTGGATTCCGTGTCCTTCTTTCTCTGCCTCTCCCCCACTCACACTCTGTCTTTCTCTCAAAAAATAAACATTAAAGGAAAAAAAAACAACCCGAATGTGCTAACGTTGCTTGTCTTTTTTAGGAGAAATAGAAAGACACCGATAAGTGTGTGAGTTACAACTTCTGTACTGTCTTCTGATTACCCAGGACAATTGTACTCCTCAGTCACTGAAGTTAGGTAGAGCTTTGTGGCTCATTCTGGCCAGTAATATGTGACATGTGTCACTTCTAGGTCAAAGTGTTTATGGGGCACCTGGGTGGCTCAGTCGGTTGAGCATCCGACTTCAGCTCAGGTCATGATCTCACGGTTCGTGAGTTCGAGCCCCGCATCAGGCTCTGTCCTGACAGCTAGGTTGCCCTGAAAGGGCTGCTGGTAGCAGGGATCCTGCGTGGCTCAGTCAGTTAGGTGTCTGACTTTGGCTCAATTTATGATTTCACAGTTCATGGGTTCAAGCCCCATATCAGGCTCTGTGCTGACAGCTCAGAGCCTGGATCCTGCTTCGGATTCTGTGTCTCCCTCTCTCTGCCCCTCCTCCCGCTCATGCTCTGTCTCTCTCTGTCTCTCAAAAATAAATAAAAATGTTAAAAAAAATTTTTAATAAATAAAAATAAATAAAAATAAAAAAGTGTTTAATGCTGGTGAGAGACCCTCCACAGCTCTCATTTCCTCTACAATCATTGCCATTTTTCTGCATCGTGGCTGCTCCATGTGTCCAACTAGAAATTGATATGCAGTATGGAAAGAAACATTTTTGTTTTGTTTTGGTATAATTGTTTTTCACAGTATAATACAGTCTATCCTGACAAATATGATGTCTAAGAAATTAATAAGGGCAATAATCACGAGTATGAATCTGAGGTTAAGAGTACCCACCGTAAGACCAAAAAACAACGTAACTTTTTAAAATAAGAAAATATTTTGATTAATAAAAAGCAGGAAGCAATTTTTAAAAATAAAATTGAAACAGAGTATGCGGAAAATATGAAATAAGATGACAACGATGTGTATAAAATAATCACAATAAAGAGAAATGGGTTGAATTTGCAACGGAGAGCAAAACAAAAACCAAAAAACCTTCAAGCTGGATCAAAGGTTGTTGTCTACAAGAGGCAGCCATAAAACAAGCAGAAAAATAAAAAAATTTGAAGCAATGAAATGAAATCAAAAATGAAAGAAAGAATAAAAGATAAGAGAAAAAAGATTCAGGCAATATGAACTAAAAGAAAGCTTGGGTATCAATTTGAGGTTCTAATAAACTAGAATTTGATGCAAAATAATATTATAAGTGATGAAGAAGAATATTACATATTGTGAAAAGGAGCGATAGAAGATTTAATCATAATAACGAGGGGGTGGAGAGAAATTAAAAATACATGAAAGAACAACTGACAGATGTAGAGGGAGAAATAGGTAAATCGAAATTTGCAGTTGGAGTTTTAGCACATTCTTCTGAACTGGTAGATTAAGCACGCTAAAAGTAAGCAGAGGGATCAAATATCTAAATGCAATTAACTTATTAAGCCATTCTTATTCACACACTCAAAGAATTCTTTTTACTCCTATAATCTTTTTTTATAACTTAATTGACATTATTTTTTAGAATAGTTTTAGTTTCACAGCTAAACTGAGTGAAAATACAGAGTTACCAACACTGCCTCTGGAAACATACCCACAGCCTTCCCCACCACGAACATCCCACACTAGTGGGTACATCTATTAAAATCAATGAATCAACATCGACATATTATTATCAAGCAAAGTCCATGGTTGATATGAGGGTTCACTCTTTGTGTTATACATTCTATAATGTTTTGACAAATGCATAATGATATGTATCAACCATTATAAACATAGTAGTTTTCTTGCCTTCAGTGCTCCATTTACTCCTCCCTCCCTCCCCTCTGAAACCATGACAACCACTGATCTTTTTACTCTCTTCAAAGTTTTGCTTTTTTGCACCATGTCATATAGTTGGAATCACTATACAGTAAAGTCTGTACATTGTCTATACATTTTTAAGTACATTGTCTTTTAAGATCGGCTTCTTTGACTTAGTCATATGAACTGAGGTTTTCTCCATTCCCTCTAATAACATGATAGCTCATTTCCTTTTAGCTATAAATAATATTCCATTGTCTGGCTGTACCGTAGTTATTTATCCAATTGCATATGGAAGCACGTCTTGGCTGCTTTCAGTTTTGGGTGAGTACGAACAAAACCACTATGAACAGTTGTGTGCAGGTTTTTGTCTTCACATAAGTTTTCCACTTGTTTGAGTATAGAGCTGGGACTATAGTTACTGGATAATGTTTAACTTTGTAAGAGAATTTCAAACTATTTTTGAAAGTGCCCAGTAATAAGCCCTTGTATATATAGTCGGATGATTTTCAACAATGGTGCCAAAAGCATTCAATGAAAAAAAAACAATTTTCAACAATTGATGTTGGAAAACTGGATGTCCACATGCAAAAGAACAAGGTTAGGGCCACCTGGGTGGCTCAGTCAGTTAAGTGTCTGACTTTGACTCAGGTCATGATCTCACGGCTCATGAGTTTGAGTCCTGCATTAGGATCTTCACTGTTAGCATGGAGCCTGCTTTGGATCCTCTCTCTCCCTGTCTCTCGGCCCCTCCCCTGCTCTGTCTCTAAAATAAATGGACCTTAAAAAAAAAAAAAAGAATGAAATTGGACCCTTACACCATACACAAAATTACTCAAAATGAATGAAAGTCCTAAACATTAGAGCTAAAACCATCAGACTCAGAATAAAAGGAGAAAAGCTTTAGGACCTTGTATTTGACAACGATTTCCTGAAAGCACAAGCAACAAAAGTAAAAATACATAAATTTAAGACTATTGTACATCAAAAGACATAATCAACACAGTGAAAAGACAATTCATGTAATGAGAGAAAGTATTTGCAAATCATTTATCTGATGAGGGGATTAATATAGTAGCATATAAAAATTCCAGCAACTGAATAACAATTTACAAACAACCCAATTTAAAAATGGTCAATGGCTGGGGCGCCTGGGTGGCTCAGTCGGTTAAGCATCCGACTTTGGCTCAGGTCATGACCTCGTGGTTTGTGAGTTCAAACCCTGCGTCAGGCTCTATGCTGACAGCTCAGAGCCTGGGGCCTGCTTCAGATTCTGTGTCTCCCTCTCTCTCTGCCCCCACTTGCACTCTGTCCCTCTCTTTCTCTCTCAAAAATAAACATTAAAAAAAATTGTTTAAACTGGCAATGGACCTGAAGACATTACTCCCACGAAGATATACAAATGGCCAACAAACATGTGGAAAGATACTCAGCATCACTAATCATTAGGAGAATACCACAATGAGACTAGTTTACGCCCACTAGGACAGCCACTACAAAAACAAAACAAAACAAAACATCAACAACAAAAAACACAGAACACAATAAGTGTTGTTAAGGATGTAGAAAAATTGGAAACTTTGTGCACTATTGGTGGGAATGGAGACTATTGCAGCTGCTATGGACAATACAGGGCAGCTCCTCAAAAAATCAGAACTTGAATGACCATATTATGCACCTATTTGACTTGTGAGCATATACTCAAAAGAATTGAAAGTAGGTCTCTAAGAGATACTTGTACACCCATTTTCATATTATTCATAATAATCAAAAGGCGAAAGCAACCCAAATGTTCCTCAGTGGATGAATGGATAAATTGTGGGATATGCGTACAATGGAATATTATTCAGCTCCAAAAAAGAAAACTCTGACCCATGCTACAACATGGATGAAACCGGAGGCCATTATTCTCAGTGAAATAAGCCAGTCACAAAAAGACAAATATGTCTGATTCACCTCATGTGAGGTACCTAGAGTAGTGAAATTTATAGAGACAAAGTAGAATAGTGGTCACGAGAGGTTGAGGAATGAGAGGAATGGGGAGTTATTGTTTGATGAGTATAAACTTACAATTTTGGATGATAAAAGGAGTTCTGAAGATTCGTAGTGGCAGTGTAAAACAAATCAAAACAATATAAATGTACCTAACACGACCGAACAGTACACTGGAAAATTGTTAAGGTGAGTAAATTTTACACATGTATTTTGCCGCAATTAAAATTTGGTTTTCTTGAGGAAAAAAAATCACACTTAAATTATAATACACCTCAAAATTTATCGGAGAAAGCCAAAATGCACTTAAAGGAAAATTTACAAAGTACTTAAAGTGCTCATTAAGAGAAAATTTATAACAAATGATTGGGGGCCTGGGTGTCTCAGGGTAAGCATCCAATTTTTGATTTCAGCTCAGGTCATGATCTTGTGGTTCATGAGTATGAGTCCCATGTCGGGCTCTGCACTGATGGTGTGGAACCCGGTTGGAATTCTCTTTCTCCCTCTCTCTCTCTCTCTCTCTCAAAATAAATAAATAAACTTAAAAGAAAAGTACAACGATTAAGAAAACAATCTGGCACAATCATTTCTCGGCCTTTTGGCTA
Source organism: Paguma larvata (assembly GCA_030068075.1). Classification (NCBI taxonomy): domain Eukaryota; kingdom Metazoa; phylum Chordata; class Mammalia; order Carnivora; family Viverridae; genus Paguma; species Paguma larvata. The sequence continues at coordinate 96,116,221 of CM057828.1, read as the reverse complement.
AGGTTAAGTAAAGAAAATAATCTCACATCAAACAGCCACTAATTGGACAGCTTTGACTCAAATTAGCTTTACCCTGGATAATTTGCTTTTAATATATTCATCAAGAAACTCAAAGGGGTAAAACATTCTTTTTAGCAAGTTGAAAAAGAGGAGAGAAGGAGAGAAAGAAGGAGGGAAAGAGGGAAAAAGGAAAGAAAAATACTAAAGATAAAGGTAAAAGACCATAAAATGGAAAATAAAAAATGGAGAAATTAGCAAAATTACAAGGTTACTTATCCAAAAGACTAAAAATATATCAGAATTTCAATTAAGACTCATCAAGAAAATAAAAAATTAAATTTAAAAAATAGAATAGGAGCACCTGGGTGGCTCAGTTGATTGAGTCTCTAACTCTTGATTTGGGCTCATGTCACAGTCCCAGTGTTGGGGGATGAAGCCCCATGTCAGGCTTTGTGCTGAGTCCGGAGCCTGCTTAAGGTTTTCTCTCTTTCTCCCTCTGCCCCTCCCCCCTGCTTGTGCCCTCTCTCTCTCTAAAATAAATAAAATGAAAACAATTTTTAAATAAAAAAAAAAGATTAAACATGGGCACCTGGGTGGCTCAATCAGTTAAGCATACAACTCTTGACTTTGGCTCAAGTCATGATCTCATGGTTCATGAGATCAAGCCCCCTTTTGGGCTCTGTACTAATAGTGTAAAGATTGCTTGAGGGGCGCCTGGGTGGCTCAGTCGGTTGAGCGTCTGACTTCGGCTGGGGTCATGATCTCCCGATGCATGAGTTAGAGCCTCGAGTCGGCCTCTTTGCTGACAGCTCAGAGCCTGGAGCCTGCTTCAGATTCTGTGTCTCCCTCTCTTTCTGCCCCTCCCCCACTCATGCTCTGTCTTTCTCAAAATTGAATAAACGTTAAAAAAAATTTTTAAAAAAAGACTGCTTGGGATTCTCTCTCTCCTTGTCTCTGCCCCTCCCCTGCTCACATGTTCTCTCTCTCTCTTTCTCTCCCTCGATAAATAAACATTTTTTAAAAATAGAATAAACAGGAAGAAATAACTATAGAGATTTCAGAACAAAATCTCTCTGGAGTAACTATTTGCTAAAGTATTTTTTAAATAGATGAAATAGAAAAATCTTAGGCAAATAAAGATGTTAAAATTGATGCAAATACATACAAAAAATTTGAAGAGATAGATAGGGAAGTGCCCTACCGAAGTTGAAAGATGTTTGCAAGATAAGCATAGAATGTTTCTAAAATTGCAAGGGAGAATTTCAAAGGCTATGTATATATTTTTTTAATAAATTATTGTCAAATTGGTTTCTATATAACACCCAGAAAGGCTATGTATATTTAAAGGTATGGAGTACGGAGACATTGCACATGCCCTGAGGGAACAAGTAGGGGAAGCATGTGACATCAAATATCCAAGGTAGTGTTTCTCAAACTGGCCTTCGCATTGGAATTAAGTGAGGAGCTTTCAAACAATATCATTGCTTGGGTGCCACTCTCACAGATTCTGATTTAAGTGGTCTGGAATGAGTATTGGACCTCAGAATTGTTTAAATTGTCTCGGGAGATTCTAAAGGGCCAGGCAAGTTTGAGACCCACAACTCCAAGGAAAAAAATGTACGGAAGGACAATTTATGCTAATGGGGCAACAGGAGAGACAACAGTGGGTGAGTCAACCCTTTGAGGAAGGGAGGGCTCATGACTCATGGGGAAAAACCTATCTGGTGGAATCCCATTTACATAAAAGCTAAGGTATACAGTTGTTATCCGAAGGAAATGCTATCAGACTAATACTACATTTCTTTTCTAGATGTAAATCTTAAGTAAAGGAGAAAGGATGAAGTAGAAAACATTTAACAGATACCAGATAAAACTGTCCTAAGGAAAACATGATCCTTCTGAGAGAATTTGAAGACATTTTTTTAAAAACATGGAAATTCTGGAGATAAAAAATGAAATATCTGAAATAAAATTTTCATTGAATGGAATGAATATCAAATTAGACACAGAAGAAGAATAGATAAGTGAATTTGAAGACATGGCAATAGAACTTATCCAATTTTTTTTCAGAGAAAAAAGACTGAAAACATGAACATGTCAGAGACCTATGGCATAATATCAAGTAGTCTGAGATATATATTTGGAGTCCCACGAAAGGGATCAAGAAATCTATTTGAGTAAAAATATAACTGAAAATTTTCCAAATTAGATGAAAACTATAAATACATAGATGCAAAAAGCTTAATGAACCCTGAGCAGGACACACACACACACACATACACACACACACACACGCACACACACTTAAGATACAGTATAAATAAATTACTTTAAAAAAAAAGCAATAGTAAGAAAATCTTAAAAGCAGAGAAAGAAAGAAAATACACTATGAACAAAGAAACAAAGTAAAGAAAGGCCACAGACTTCTCATCAGAAATTTGGCAGGTTTTAAAAGATGTACACATTGACATCTTCAATTTCACGTCTAAGAATTTACTCAAGATATATGAAAACATGTGCTCACAAAAAGACTTGCACATAAGTATTCATAGCAAATATATTCATAATAGCTAAATTCTGGAAACAACCAAAACGTTCATCAGCAGGAAAATGGGCAAATTGTGTTACGCTTGTACAGTGGAATACCAGTCGTCTATAAAAAGGAATTAAACACTGATAGATACAATAATATGGATGAATCTCAAAACCAGTATGCTAAGTGAAAGATGCCATATACAAAAGAATATATATACTGTGTAGTGTTGTTTATATGACAATCCAGGGAGGAAAAATCTAATCTATATTCACAACAGATCAATGGTTTCTTGAGGCTGGGGTTGGGAGTAGTATTGGCTAAGAGGCAGCTTAAGGGAATTTTGGTGTGATGCAAATATTTTATCATGACCGTGTTAGAGTTTACAGGGTGTGAAACTTTGTCAAAAGTCATTGAAATGCACATTTAAAATGTGTTTCCCACCCCCACCCCCAGATCCATATGTTGAAACCCTAACCCCAATATGATGGTATTAGGAGGTAGGACTTTGGGGAGTTGATTAGCCTGTAAGAGTGGAGCCCTCTTGAATGGGATTAGTGGCCTCATAAGACCCCAGGAGAGGATACTGTGAGAAGACAGTAATCTGTCTTCTGAAAGAGGGCCCTCACCAGAAAAACCATGTTGGTGAGACACAACAACTAAAGGACTCCATGAAAAATTGCCTTTCTTGCTCCTTTTCCTGCTGCTGTTCTCGCTAGAACCTAAACCCCCACCTTCCACATTCTTATGGAACAGATAATGTATGTCCTCCTTGTCAAGGTCAAGGAGTTAAGGATTTCTTTGGAGTCTTCCAGCACGACAAATAACATCTAAAGAGTCACTGGGGCGGGGTCGCCATGAAGTTCTCCAAGGCCCCAGCTCCGGGGCATAAGTGACTTTGGGAGGACACCTAAACACTCGTCTTCGTTCCCGGACCCCTGAGAAGACACATGCAGCAGGACACAAGCCTCCACAGACTCCAAACGAAGATCAGACTCACTTTTTTCCTTTCCAAGGTCCTGGACATTCTGTGTCTACACTCTCTCTATGTCTTCAATAAACTCTGCTCTCACTTTCTCTCAGCTCACATTTGATTTCCATCCCACACAAAGCCAAGGACCCTCTTGACTGATCCTGTGGGACCCTGTCTCGGTCCTCAGACACCGTCAACCTGCATCATTGGAAACCTGATCTCAGACTTCCAGCTTCCAGAAGTGCGGGGAAATATTTTCCGTTGTTTATGATCCACCAGTCTATGGTACTTGTTTTAGCAGGCTGAACTAAGACAGGTGTATCTTCTTATATAAGTTATACCTCAATAAAGTTGATTCAAACAAGGAAGGCAGGGGAGCCTGGATGGCTCATTTGGTTGAGCATCCAACTTCGGCTCAGGTCATGACCTTACGACTTGTGAGTTCGAGCCCCGTATCACTCTGTGCAGACAGCTCAGAGCCTGGAGGCTGCTTCAGATTCTGTGTCTCCCTCTGTCTCTGCCCCTCCCCCACTAGCACTCTTTCTCTCTCTCTCTCAAAAATAAATAAACATTAAAATTTTTTTTTAAAAACAAAACAAAACACGGAATGCATCATGGTAAGAACCATTCTCTCTTCTCTATATTTCTCCTCGATCCATAAAGAAGACTTTCTAACAATACTTTGAACATGTTTCTGTGTTTGTTCATTTCTCACAGTATTCTAGACCCTTAAGGTGGGGTTTGATGCTTTCATTATTTCCATTGGGGGGAATTAATTAAAAACTAGGATTCAAGTGTCCTTTTTCTCTCTGGGCTCTCTACAGGAAAGTGAAAAAGAGGACTTTTTCTGCATCTAGCCATCTAGCCTACGCACCTCTCTCTAAAACAGATTTCCATTTTAGACCGGAAGTTGAGAGTAATAGGAAACAATTTTTAGCTGCAAATTCAATCCACATTTTCCAGTACAGCTTTATCAGAAATAAAGCTGGTATTCAGATTCCTTCCTGATTCCTTTGATCTATTTCATAACTTCTCTAAACCCCAGAGAGTAGAGGGGTGTCACTAATAATGATCTTGAAGTTCTAAGAAATAAGATTTGATAATAGATGAGAGGGTATAGAGTAAGTGCCTGACAGTTTGGTTTTTGTTTTTATGGTAATGCAAATGTCCGACTTATGCTTTTGAGTGAAAAGGCATCCACCTCAAAGATGGCTGTCTCAAATAAACACATTGCCAACAACGTAACTAGATAAAGAGGCAGGCCTTCTGTTGGCCACAATCTCAGGAGTTCCCTGGGTGAAATCTGAAATTGGCCCTCACACACAGAGGGCAGGGAGAGACTGAAGAAGAAAGAAGCAGACCACTCCAGACTGGTAGGTGGCAGTTTCAAGAAGCCAGGGAACTGATATATGAGGCTTGTCTTGGCAGTTTATATAGAGGCCTTAGCGGGATTCAATCATGGGTTCAGTTCAGATGGTCTTAAAAACCCATTACTCACTCCACAAACTACATCCTTGAAATGGCTCCAAGTGTAGAACAAGAGGCAGAACATACACTCCAAGACAGGAGAGGGAACGAGGATTTTGAATTTTCTGGGTCCAGGTCACAGGGCAATCAGTGGTCACACCTTCTTGATGATCTCCTCAAGTATTCCCCCCCACCCCCTAATATTTCCTTTGCTTTAGAGATCTTCAGTTGACTTAGATAACTGACCATGTGGCAGCTTGTTTGTCCCTTTCTACACTTCAAATTAAGTTTTAAACTCACCAATAAAGAGGTTAACTCACAAAAGCCTAGAATCTCTCCACCCTCACCCCCAATAAAAGCAGAACCCCAGGTGCATGCTGGCACCCTCCAGGACTTGAACTAATAAACTAATAAAAATAAAATAAAATTTTCCCCGAAGTTTCCTGATGGTTATTGCTGGGGGCATCTTGCCACCATAATAAGAACCACAAAGGCTGGTCCAGACAACATTGATTCCAAAAGGGGAGATATCTGTGGAGACTTGCCACGGGCCCATGTGAACGCCCCAGGCATGTTTAGCTGATATCATCACTATTGATAGGCTGAGACAAAACAGGGGGTGAATAGAGGGAAATTATTGAAAAATTATTCTTAGATTTATAATTTTGAACCCATGTACTCAAGAGGGGAGCACTAGAAGAGGCAGTTTTTTGGAAAAATCTAGGACCTCATTTCAACTCATTAAGTTTTAAATTCTTATTTAAGATCTCCAAGTGAAACAGCAGGACCAACTCATTTGGAACTCAGAAAGGAGATCAAATTAAATGAAAATTATACATTGGAATGGGAAGTCTGATTTCTCATGACAAAGCAGTGTCTTTCAATAGGATTGCACTTCACAAGCAAGTCCTAAAAATACCCTTGTCAAGGGTGTCTGGCTGGCTCAGTTGGTGAAGCATGGAACTCTTGATCTCAAGGTCATGAGTTTGAGCCCATGTTGGGCTTAGAGCCTACTTAAAAACAAAAAAAAAAGTCAAATTTCCATTATGTAGAGCTTTGATGAATCATGGGAAAAGAGGAAGGGAATTATTTCTATTACACTTCGGCATATGTTTGTTAGTCTAGAAAGTTTCATGTTTCTACAAACTACCAGAACACAACCCTCTCACAGGTCACCTTAGCCCTGTTCTCCTACATTTATTTCATCTCATGTGTTTGAAAGTTAAAATCTGCTGGGATGACTCTGACCACATAATAATAACTCTCTTCAGTCCTCCTAAGTACATTCAGTCTTCTCTGTGACCAACCTTAAGAAGGAAAACTTTGCTATCTCAGAGCTTGCTTGTATTTGTTTAATTTATTTATTTGTAGGTTTGTGTATATTTTCAATGTCCGTTTCATTAACATGTGAGAGTTACAGTTTTTTTTTTAAAGTAAGTTTGCCCAACATGGGGCTTGAAATCATGACCCCAAGATCAAGAATCACATTTTCTAGAGACTGAGCCGATCAGGCGCCCAAGAATTATACTTTAAAGCAGGGACCGTCAGGTGCCCCACTATTTCCCTAGCACCAGAAAAATAGTAAATATTCAGTAAAAATGTGTTCTCTTACTGGCTGTCTACTTCTCTGTATTTTATTATTCCATGTGAAAACTCATAGCTTTTTGAGAGTTTCCGAGGTTTTCATTTTGCTAGTAACTATGAAGAAACATAAGGGATAAACTAACAAAGAAGGAAACTTGTCAATGCTTTAAGATATCTTAAATGTCTTAAAATAAAAACTATGTTTTTATTCTTTGGCAAAAAAACACACCGATCTGTCCCAGTTCCTCCTTTCATTTTCTTGCTTCCTTTATTTATTATTATTATTTTTCATTTGTGGAGACTCAAATTGATTAATGAAATACCTATCCTTGAATTTTTCTGCTTAGCACTTGACCTTGGAAAACTAAAATGGAGCTACCTTAAGTGATGATGTCATTTTCTTTCGATTATACTAAAGTCTCAGAGATTTTTTTTCTAACATTCAAGAAAATTTCGGGTTGCCCAAATTAACATGTTCCCAATTCAGATAAGAAGGCATTGCTCCATCTGCCAGGCCAGAGAATCTTGGTGCCAAAAGGGATCCCATCAGAGGAATTTCACCACCACCCTCTATCCAGGGAAAAAGAGAATGAGAGAGACCCAGCAAGCTTCCCCACCGTGGAGATGGACAGCCTTAGTTACTGAGAGCAGCAAGGGAAAACAAAGACTCACAACATACAAGGGAATTCCCAATAATGTTATTAGCAGATTTGTCAGCAGAAATCTTGCAAAGCCAAGAAAGACTGGGATAATATATATTCAAATGCTGGGAAAAACAAACAAACAAACAAATAAATCCTGTCAGCACAGCATACTTGACCTGGCAAAGTTGTCCTTCAGATGAAGAAGAGATACAGACTTTTCGGGACAAGCAAAAACTGAGGGATTTTATCACCACTAGAAATGCCTTATCAAAAATGCCAAAGAGAGGGACACCTGGGTGGCTCAGTCAGCTAAACATCTGACTTCAGCTCAAGCCATGATCTCATGGTTCGTGGGTTCAAGCTCCACATAAGGCTCTCTAATGTCAGCACAGAGCCTGCTTTGGATCTTCTGTCCGCCTCTCTCTTTACCCCTCCCCTGCTCACTCTCCCTCAAAAAATAAATAACCATTAAACAAACAAACAAATAAGGCCCAACTATATGCTGCCTACAAGAGACTAACTTAAGCTTTAAGGACACTAATAGCCTAAAAGTAAAGAGATGGAAAAAAATATTCCATGAAAATGGTAGCCCAGAGAGAGCAGGGAAGCTATACTTTTATATAAGACAAAATATCCATTCATTTAAAACTGTAACAATAGACAAAGAAAGTCATTATATATGATTAAGGGATCAATTCGTCAAAAGGATATACCAATTGTGAATTATATGCCCAAATAGATTACACAATTATAAATGTATCTGAAGGCAAAAATAGGGGCACCTGGGTGGCTCAGGTGGTTAAGTATCCAACTCTTGATTTGTGTTCAGGTCATGATCTCATGTTTTCTGAGAATGAGCCCCATATCAGGGTCTGTGCTGACAACATGGAGCCTGCTTGGGATTCTCTCCCTCCCTCTTTCTCTGTCCCTTCTCTGCTGGTTCTCTCTCTGTCTCTCTCTCTCTCTTTCAAAAGAAATAAATAAAAACTTTTAAAAAATGAAGGCAAAAAGAGACAGCAATGTAATAATGGTAGAGAATTTTAATACCTTACTTTCAAAATTGAATAGATCATCCAGACAAAAACTCAATAAGGAAATAATTAATTTAAACTACTAAGATTCTAAAATAAATAAAAAAATAAATAGATAAATAAATAAATAACTACTAAGGTTCTAATTTCTCTTCTTTAAAAAAAATTATTTTTTAGAGTTTATTTTTGAGAGAGAGAGAGAGAGAGAGAGCATGAGCAGGGAAGGGGCAGAGAGAGAGGGAGACACAGAATCTGAGGCAGGCTCCAGGCTCTGAGCTGTCAGCACAGAGCCTGATACAAGACTGGAACCAAGGATTAGCGAGATCATGACCTGAGCCAAAGTCGAATGCTTGACCAACTGAGGCACCCAGAAGCCCCTGATTTCACTTCTGATCACCAATTTCAATTCTGTATGAAATTCCAAAATGGGGAAGTGAGTTCCACACCAAAAACCAATTCTCCAGCAGCCTTCGAGTGTCCTAAAACTAAACTCAAATCTGATACTGTCTAACCGAAGACAGCATCAGATCTCATTGCCCTTCCCTGCCCCAATCCCAAATTTCAAGTGCAAGTTGTAAGTCCAGGTGGTCCCCTGTGCTTCTGACTGACTGGCTAGAGATCTGAGGTTCCCACGCCCCCTCTTTGGGCTTGATCAATTTGCTAGAGCAGCTCACAGAACTCAGAGAACCATTTTGCTTACTAGATTACCAGTTTATTATAATAAGATAGAGCTCAAGAACAGCCAGACAGAAGAGATGCATGCATAGGGCAAGTATGGGGGAAGAACACAGCTCTTCCATGCTCTTCTCTGAGCACGCCGCTTTCTCCAAATCCCCATGTTTTCACCAACCGAGAAGCTCTCAGTCCAATCCTTTTGGGTTTTTATAGCGATGTCATTACGCAGACACAATTGATTAAATCACAGGTTATTAGTGATTAGTTCAAACTGCAAGCCCTCTCACCTCCTTCAAGGACAGCGAGGTGACACTGAAGGTTTCAGTCTTCTAATCACATGGTTGGTTTTCCTTGCAGCCAGTCTCCATCCTTAGGTGCTTTCCAAAAATCACCTTCTAAATATATCAAAAGACACCTATATCGTTTTCATCAGTTTGGAAATTTCAAGAGTTCTAGGAGAAAAAGACCAACTTATTGTAAATCATCTCACAATTACACTTTAGATGCAATGGACCTAAAGACGTGTATAAAACATTTCATTCAACAGCATCAGACTACACATTCTTATCAAGTGCACATGGAACATTCTCCAGGATAGATCATGTGTCAGGTCACAAAACAAGTGTTAACAAATTTGAGAATATTGAAATCATATCAAGTATCTTTTCCAACCACAGTCATATGAAAGCAGAAATCAATAACAGGAGGATTGCAAAAAGATTTATAAATATGTGGAAACTAAGCAATGCACTTTGGAACAACCTATGGGCCAAAGAAGAAATCAAGAGGGAAATAAAAAATATCTGTAGACAAAGAAAAATGGAAACATAATATACCAAAATTTATGAATGCAGCAAGAGCAGTTTGAAGAGGAAAGTTTATAATGAAAAATGCTTACAGTAAGAAAAAAAAGAAAGATCTTTTTAAAAAATGTTTATTTATTTTGAGAGAGAGAGAGAGTGGGAATGGGGCAGAGAGAGAGAGAGGGAGAGAGAGAATCCTAAGCAGACTCCACACTGTCAGCACAGAGCCTGATGTGGGACTTGAACTCATGAACTGTGAGATCATGACGTGAGATGAAACCAAGAGTCAGACGCTTAACCAACTGAGCCACTCAGGTGTCCCAAAAAGAAAAATCAAATAACAACCTAACTTTTCACCTAAGGAACTAGAAAGAAGCTAACCCAAAGTTAGAAGAAGAAAGGAAATAGTAAAGATTATAGCAGAAATAAACGAAATGGAAACTAGAAAAACAGTAGAAAAAGTGAAACTAAGAGTTGTTTTTTTTGAAAAGATAAAGTTGACATTACCAAAAAAAAGACAGACGGCTAAAATTAATAAAATTATGATTGAAAGAAGATGCATTATAACTGATACCACAGAAATACATACAAAGGATCATATGAGACTATCCAGAATCATTATACATCAAAAATTAGATAACTTAGAAGAAATTGATAAGTTCCTAAAACACACAACTTATAAGAATGAATCATGCAATGATAAAAAATCTTAATAGACCAATAATAAGTAATGAGATTAGATCATTAATTTAAAAGCTCATGGAGGGGCTCTTGGGTGGCTCAGTCGGTTAAGTGTCTGACTTTGGCTCAGGTCATGATCTTGTGGTTTGTGAGTTCAAGCCCCATGTCGGCTCTGTGCTGATAGCTCAGAGCCTGGAGCCTGCTTCAGGTTCTGTCTCCCTCTCTCTCTGCCCCTCCCCAGCTCACTCTTTATCTCTCTCTCTTTCAAAAATAAATGAACATTAAAAAAAAACATAGATGCAAATATCCTCAAAATACTATCAAGCCAAATTCAAGAGCACATTAAAAGGATCATACACTATAATCAAGTGGGATTCATCCCTGGGATGCACGAATGAACATATGCAAATCAAGAAATGTAACAAATACATTTAGAAAATAAAGGAAAAAATCATATAAATATTTCAATCGACACAGAAAAAGCATTTGACAAAATTCAGCATGCTATCTTGATAAAAATTCTCAAGAAATTACATATAGAAAAAATTTTCCTCCACATAATAAAGGTCATGTATAACCAGCCCAAAACTAACATCATGCTTAATGGTGAGAGGATAAAAGCCTTTCCTCTAAGATCAGAAATAAGACAAGAACGCCCACTCCTACCGTTTCTACTTAACATAATACTAAAACTCCTAGCTAGAGGGGCACCTGGGTGGGTCAGTCGGTTAAGCATCTGACTTTGGCTCAGGTCATGAGCTCATGGTTCGTGGGTTGGAGCCCAGCTCTCCCTCTCTCTCTGCCCCTCCCCCACTTGTGCGCGCGCTCTCTCTCACTCTCTCTCTCAAAATAAACAAATACACTTTCAAGAAAAAAAATAAAACTCTTAGCTAGAGTAACTAAGCAAAATAATAATAATAAGTAAATGAAATAAAAGGTAACCAAACTGGAAAGGAAGAAGTAAAATCATATCTCTCTGCAGATGACATAATCCTATATATAGAAACCCTGAAAACTTCACCAAAAAACTGTTAGAACTAAAAATGAATTTAATAAAGTTGCAGGATACAAAATCAACATACAAAAATCAGTTGTATTTCTATAACAGCAAACTATCTAAACAAATTAAGACAGAAATCTTACATACAATAACATCAAAAACAATAAAATTTAGGAAGAAATTTAACCAAAGTGGTGAAAGACCTACACTGAAAATGTAAGACTTTGATGACAGAAATTGAAAAAAAAAAGACAAATAAATGGAAAGATATGTGTTAGGAAAAATTGGATAGGAAAAATTAATATTGTTAGTGATCTCAAACTGGTCTGCAGCCTATACAATCCCAAACGATCTACCGATTCAATCCACACTCTACCAAAATTCCAATGGCATTTTTCAAAGAAACAGAATAAACTATCCTAAAATTTGTATAAATCTACCAAAAACAAAAAACAAAAAAAGCAAATAGTTAAAGCAATCCTGAGAAAGAAGAGAAAATGTGGAGATATCACACTTCCTGATTTCTAGCTACAGTACAAAACTACAGCTAAAAACAGTATGGTACTGGCATAAAAATAGAACATAGACCAGTGGAACAGAATAGAGAGCCCAGATATAAACCCATGTATATATGGTTAACTAATAGTTGACAAGGGTGCCAAGAACACACAATGGGGTAAGGATAGTCTCTTCCATAAATGGCCTTAGGAAAATTGAATATACACACACACAAGAGTGAAACTGGCCTCTTGTGTAAGACACTCACGAAATTAACTTGAAACAGATCGAAGACTTAAATGTAAGACCTGAAACATATAGCCCTATAAGAAAACATAAGGAAAAAGATCCTTGGCAATGGACTTGGCAATGATTTTTTTTTTTTGACAAGACACCAAAAGTAAAGGCAACGAAAGCCAAAATAAACAAATGGGACTACATCAAACTAAAGAGCTTTGAATAGCAAAGGAAACAATTAAATGAATGAAACAATTAAAATGAAAAGGCAACCTACAGAATGAGAGAAAGTATTTGCAAAACATATACCTAATGGAATATGGTATATTCCATTAAGGGAATAATATTCAAAATATATCAAGAACTCATACAACTCAATAATCGAAAAAAGCAAATTTAAAAATGGGCAAAGGATCTGAATAGACACTTTTTCAAAAAAACACATACAAATGGCCAATAGCATATGAAAGGTGTTCACCATCACTAATTATCAGATAAATGCAAATCAAAACTGCAATATCACCTCATACATGTTAGGATGGCTATTAGAAAGACAAACAATAACAAGTATTGGAAAGGACATGGAGAAAAGGGAATCCTTGTACTCTGTGGGTGGGGACACAAATTGACATAGCCTTTATGGAAAATAGTACAGCCAAAAATTAAATATTGAACTACCCTATGATCCAGCAACCCCACTCCTAAGTATACATTTGTAAGAATTGAAATCAGTGTCTCAAAGAGATATTGGCACATTCGTGTTTTTCGCAGCATTATTCCTAATTGTCAGAAGATGTCCTTCATTGAATAAATGGATAAAGAAAAATGTGATATATATACAATTAAATCTTGTTCAACCATGAAAAAGAAGGAAATCCTACCATTTGCAATAGACGGATAAATCTGGATGGCATTAGAGAAGGAAGTGAAATAGGCCAGATAGAGAAAGATAAATACGGCCTGGTATCACTTATTATGACTTACATGTAAAATTTTTTTAAAAACCAATTTTATAGAAACAGAGAGGAGAATGGTGGTCGCCAGAATGGCTGAAGGGAAGGCAAATGGGTGATACAGTTCAAAGGGTGCAAATTTTCAGTCATAAGTTCTGAAGTCTAATGTACAGTGGTGACTATAGTTAATAATTAAGCATTATATACTTGAAAGTTGCTAAGAAGAGATCTCAAGCATTCTTACCACACACACTTCAAAGGATTCACTATGCATGGTGATGGATTAAATATCTTGATCTTGGTAATCATTCTACAATATATCAAAACATCACATTGTACTCTTTAAATACATGCAGTTATACTTGTCAATTCTTTCTCAACAATTTTTTTAGAAAAGAATCCAAATTGGGGACATAACTAGAACCAGGCAAAGTAACTGAAAGTGATAGTCGATGAATTTTTAAAAGGCATGTTTTAGTATTTTAAGAGCTGTTATAAGGTCAGGAAGGAAAATAAAATCTGTAGATTCTATTTTGAATTCTATTTGATAAACAAAGGAGAAAGGTACAGTAGAAATTGACATATTAAGAGGGAAAGAGAAAAATATTTTGAGAGGCATTTGTTTAAAAGGCTGTATTGGAAGGAATGAAGAGACATCTCCATTTCAAGCAAGACGTTACACAATAAACTACAAGGAAACAGCCACTGAAGGGTGGGATGGAAACCACAGAGGGTGCGGGAGTGGCTCAGTCAGTTACATGTATCCAACTCCGGATTTGGACTCAGGTCATGATCTCACCGTCATGAGATTGAGGCCCACATCAGGCTCTACTCTGGGTGTGAGGCCTGCTTAAGATTCTATCTTCTCCTCCCACTTTGATCCCCCCACTTGCATATCTCTCTAAAATTAAAATAATAATTAATCAATCAATTAATTAATTAAAAAAGAAACCATAGAGATACCCTGAGGCTTCTCCTGGGACCACCAGCTCTTCCTTCTGTCAGATCTGCAAAATAAAGGCAGAAAGTAACACTCCCCTCAAGCTAAGAGCCCAGGAAACAGTTTCCTAGAGGTCTGGAACGTGGAAAGAAATGACTAACAACCTAAGATTAATGATAATGGGTAAAGTTTAAGCTGGGAGAATCCTAGAACCGCCTGAACAAATGGCCAAATACAAACCTAGGCAGTACTGAGAAGTCCATACTTGCCCGTCTTCCTACTCTTTCTTCTTGAATGGCATTCTCCCTTTGCCACCCTAACGCTCCCCAAATTTAATACTTGCTCCAATTTTTAATCTCCCAGACTTATGAGTTTTTTAACCCTCCTAATTGCTCATAAGGCTCAGTTATTTCTCTAATTTCATCTTTTTCTAACCTAGTATTATGCTCTGATCTCCAGTACTGGAATTATCCAATTTTGTAATTCTTTCACATGCTTGCTTGCTTTATAGAACATCACTCTCGGAATCAACACCATTTCCTAAGCCTCTATTCTTGGTTTTACTTCTACTCTCCTCCTGAAACTGAAAAGAAAATAAGTTCTCACTTCCAATCTGAGGTTATTTTTCTAGAAACACTGGGTATGCACCCACTTGGTGAGGCATACCAGGAAACTCTTATGTTTGTTTCTCTGATGTTTTTATTCAGGAACCCTGGATTTGTTCAGAAAAATTAGACCTTAGACATACTACTCTTAAAGGAACTTCAGATATAAAATATACCACAAATAAAGTAAGGGCTAAAGTTGCCCCCCGCCTTCCAAACTTTAAAAGCATTTTCTTTATATTCAGAAAAATGTAAGCATAAGAACATTCAACAATAAAAGAATGGGGGCCCCTGGGTGGCTCAGTTAGTTGAGCGTCCGACTTCGGCTCAGGTCATGATCTCACAGTCTGTGGGTTTGAGCCCCACGTCGGGCTCTGTGCTGACAGCTCAGAGCCTGGAGCCTGCTTCACATCCTGTGTCTCCCTCTCTCTCTGTCCCTCCCCTGCTCATGCTCTGTCTCTCTCTCTCTCTCTCTCTCAAAAATAAATAAACATTAAAAAAATTTTTAATAAATAAATAAATAAAAGAATGTTCAGGGGGAAAGGGGAAGAGGGGAAGGAAAAAAGACACAGAGAGGGAGGGAGACAAAACATAAGAGACTCTTAAATACTAAGAACAAACCGAGGGTTGAGGGGGTGTGGGAGGGGAGAGTGGGTGACGGGCAGTGAGCAGGGCATGGGTAGGGATGAGCACTGGGTGTCATATGGAAATCAATTTGACAATAAAAAGTTTAAAAAAAGGAAGAAGAAGAATGTTAAGGACTTCTCCAAATATGTTAAGATCACCTGGTGTTTCCCATTAAGTTTTTCTATTCAATTACCATGTTAGATCTTGCGGAAGGTAAGCACGTACATGACATAAAGGTAATTCGTTTATATATCTTCCATGTATGAACAAACATTCACAACTATTGCTATTCTTATCATTTTCTTCATGGTAAATTTCCATTGAAAGTTGTGCCCATGAAGTAAATGCCTTAGGAAACATAAGTCATCTCACTCTAGAAAGATAAGTAACATTTCAATTTCACAGATATGAGTTAGAATTTAAGGAGGGAAATAATAAACAGTATGGGATCCATGAATATTTTGCAGTGTGAGATATTCTTGCAAAAATAGAGTTCTTAAAGTTTCAAGAACCTGAGAAGATTGTTAATTAGTGTTCATGAGTCAAGGTTAAGATGAAGCACATGTTGGGAAAATATTTCATGATTTCCTTGGCTAAAGAC
Organism: Paguma larvata; assembly: GCA_030068075.1. NCBI lineage: Eukaryota > Metazoa > Chordata > Mammalia > Carnivora > Viverridae > Paguma > Paguma larvata. Next base: position 96,100,369 of record CM057828.1, on the reverse strand, counting down.
CAGTAGAATTACCAAAACATGTAAGGGTGACACGAGAGTTTTCGAACGTCAGAGGCAGGTTCCCTGTCTTCAGAGTCGATGACTTGGTGAGGCTTTCTCACTTATGGGCCCTTTTTCTTACCCCAAATCTTTGTTTGAAGTACATTCTCAGGGGAGTAGTATTGAATATACAGAAACTTGAATAATATGAGTTTTTTTTTTCTTGATGGGACTTCCCAAATGGAAGAAGAGTCACCAATAAAATGAAAACTCAGAAACAAGCTAGAAATAGTACAAATTCCTTAAGCGTTCAGTGAACTCAACAGCTATGCAGGAAAAAGGAAGAGCAGATTCTGCAACATCACGATCAGTTTTCAGTTCCCCTTGGTAATGGAGGATGTGACGAACCAAAGTCTCGAGACTAATTTAAGGTCCAAACAAGAGCAAAGACATCTCTCCAAGTCATGTACGTAATAGACCAACTAACAGTCCCATTTTGCAACTTGCTCACCTGTTCTTCATGCTTATTTATTTATTTATTTATTTGAGTATAGTTGACACACAACGTTACATTAGCTTCAGGTATAGATTTGCCCTCTGGGTACTGAGGGGAGGGGAAAAACTAAAAACAGGGGGGATGCCAAAGTGAAAATAAATTAAAATAAATAACAGGGTCACTTGGGTGGCTCAGTCAGTTAAGCATCCAGTTCTTGATCTCGGCTCAGGTCATGATCTCATGGTTCGTGAGTTCAAGCCCTGTATCAGGCTCTGCACTGACAGTGTGGAGCCTGCTTGGGATTCTCTCTCCCCTCTCTCTCTGCCCCTATTTCTCTGTCTCTCTCTCAAAATAAATAAAGAAACTTAAAAATAAAATAAATAAAAACGTAAAGACACGACCAGGGTGCCAAATGAATATGAAGCAAGAGCAGATTTGGATGTGGCCTCAGGTCACAAATGGAGACTGCAAAGGATCTTTTGACTCTGACCAGGTACAAGTACAAAAACAAAAGATCAGGAGAGAAAATCCTAGACCGACTGGCAAGCATGGAGGGAAAATGTATACATTGTTCAAACAGTGAATAGTGTTCCTTATGACTTGACCACTTTTAAAAGGGTAAGAGTTCTTTCCTAGTGTATACCTCTTCTGTTCCTCAAGGGTAACCCATGAATCGATAAATTAAATTACTCAGAGCCTCTGTTTTCAGAAAACATCTCTGGATTCCTTAGTAAAGATGTGTGCCTGCTGATTAGAGGAAAGAGTAAATTTTCTTGCTCAAGAGTTTGAATTGACAATAACAATACTGGAACTAACTGTATCTAGAAAATCTTCTAGTATATCATAAGTTAGACATTAAGAAATATGCAGAAAGCATAAATTGCTATTCAAATACTCAGTTGTACAATACATATTAAACATTCTTTCTAAGTCAATTTACTTTTGCTGTTTATCCACATCCCTTTGGACTGGATTGGAAGAAATGTGACCTTGGTTATGCTGAGGTTCTTCTCTGCCACAGAAGACCTATCAAGTCTCCTCTAGTGGGTCGGTGCCAAGATATTGAAGTAGTTCAGAACAAGTCTCCCCAAAATGGGACTTCTCAATCAGTAGTACTTGTCCATTAGTAAGCGCTCACTATAACTCAAGATAACCACCATAATTGAGGAGTCTGGTTCCTGGCCACAAAATCTATGTGTAGTTTTTCGGGCCTGACCATAAGCGATCACAAAGACCTTACCTGGCAGGTCTCACGAGGGAAAGCTGCTCTTGCCACAGCACACTTGGTGCACATCCAGGGTGTTACAGTCTCTAAGGGAAGTTGCAGTCAAGGACTCAGTCCCCTCGGGCTAGCGATGCTCTTATGCTTGTTTGCATTCCTAGCCTGAAGGCCTTCATTCCTCGGTCTCTAGAGCAAGGGTCTTCATCCACGGTCTTCTTCAGGCATCCCTATTAGGGGAGGAGTATACCTTGAAGATATTTTTCCCCACCCTGACTCAGTCCCCAGTATTGTCCACTACTAGCCTTTCTCCCTCAAACTCTCCTTAGCCCCAGGGTCCGCAAAACTTTAGGAGTCTTTTGTTCTAGGCTCTCTCAACAGTAGGATGGTTCCCCCATCTGTGCCGACTCACTTGATCCCCAACCAGTGTGCTATCACCAGAGGGAAAATGGAACAGGGGGTAGTCAGCATTTACTCTGATTCCGCCTCTTGTTTATACCACCACAGTAAGTGATTAAAGCTTCCCTGTTACTCTTATTTTGACTTGTTGTTTCAATCAGCTATTCCAACACCTGGCAGTTTAGTTCTCTTGTCAGCTCTGCTGAGCCCTTGACAATACCCAAGCCAAAATTCAAAGGAAGTACATTAGTTCCCTAATGCTGCTGTAATAAATGATCACAAACTCTGTGACTTAAAACAACATACATTTTTATTTTGTGGCTCTAAAGATCAGAAGTTTAGAATGAGTTGGCTGTATTCCTTTTAGATGTCTAGAGGCAAATCCATTTCCTTGCCTTTTCCAGCTTCTAGAAACCACCTGCATTCTTTGATCCACGGTCCCTACCTCCATCTTCAAATCCAGTAGTATAGTATTCTCATATGTCTCTCTCTCTCTCCTACTCTAACCCCTGCTTTTGTCATCACATCTTCTTCCCTGACTCTGATCCCTCTACTTTTGTCTTTTAAGGACGACTTTAAGTCCATTAGGCCCACGCAGATAATCCAGGATAACCTCTGTCTCAAAATCCTTAACTAATTAATGTGCACAAAACCCCTTACCCTATAGAATTGGAACGTATTCACAGGTTCCTGGGTGTAGGATGTGAACATCCTTGGGGCCCATTATTCAGCCCACTATAGAAAAGTCCAAAATATCTTCTTGTCCAGTAAAATATTAGATATCTAGACTTCCATATCTAGTCATATGCAGAGTTGATAAATTAGACCAACCTTTTTGAGGAAGACAACTATTAAAAGCCAAATGTAATGTATTTTTAATGTCTTAAATCATCAGTGGATTTGGCAACACTGTGGTGTTGGTTGTTATTTCTCCTCTCATTGTGATTTTTATTTATTTGAGTCCTTTCACTTTTCTTTTTAATGTAAAGCAGAAAGAATATCCAACGGGAAAAACACAGCCTCTTCAACAAATGGTGTGGGGGAAACTGGACAGTAACATGCAAAAGAATGAAATTGGACCACTTTCTTACACCATACACAAAATAAGTTCAAAATGGATTAAAGACCTAAATGTGAGATAGGAAACCATAAAAATTCTAGAGGAGAGCACAGGCAGTAACCTCTTTGACATCCACCTACCAACTTCTTTCTAGATGTGTCTCCTTTGGCAATGGAAACAAAAGCAAAAATAAACTATTGGGACTACAGCAAGATAAAAAGCGTCTGCCCAGCAAAGGAAACATTCAACAAAACTAAAAGGCAACCTATGATATGGGAGAAGATATTTGCAAATTACAAAAGTTAGTATCCCAAAATGCATAAAGAACTTACAAAACTCAACCCCCAAAAAACAAGTGATCCAATTTAAAAATGAGCAGAAGACATGAATAGAAATTTCCCAAAGAAGACATCCAGATGGCTAACAGACACATGAAAAGATGCTCAATGTAATTCATTGTCAGGGAAATACAAATCAAAACCACAATGAGATATCACCTCATCCCTGTCAGAATGGCTAAAATAAAAAACACAAGATGGCGCACCTTGGTGCCTCGGTTGTTTAAGTGTCTAACTCTTGATTTCAGCTCTGGTCATGATCTCACAGTCCATGAGATTGAGCCCCGAGTCAGGCTCTGAGCTGGCCATGGAGGCTGCTTGAGATTCTCTGTTTCCTTCTCCCTCTGTCCCTTCCCTACTCTCTCTCTCTCTCTCTCTCTCTCTCTTTCTCTCTCTCTCTCTCTCACACACACACACACACAAAGAAAGAAAAAAGAAAAGAAAAGAAAAAAAGAAACATCAGGTGTAGGCAAGCAAGTAGAGAAAAGGGATCTCTCTTACACTGTTGGTAGGAATGCACACTGATGCCACTACTGTGGAAAACAATATGGAGGTTCTTCCAAAAGTTAAAAATAGGAGTACCCCATGATCCAGCAATTGCACTACTAGGTATTTGCCCAAAGAATACAAAAATACTAATTCAAAGGGATACATCTACCCCAATGTTTATAGCAACATTATCTACAATAGCCAAATTATAGACACAGCCAAAGTGTCCATCAACTGATAAACGGATAAAGAAGATGAAGTATACATATACAACGGAGTATTACTCAGCCATAAAAAAGAATGAAATCTTGCCATTTGCAACAATGTGGAAGGAGCTAGAGTATTATGCTAAGGAAAATAAGTCAGTTAGAGAAAGACAAATACAATATGATTTCATTCATATGTGGAATTTAAGAAATGAATGAGCAAAGGGAAAAAGGAGAGAGGCAAACCAAGAAACAGATTCTGAACCATAGAGAACAAATTGATGGTTATCAGAAGGGAGGTAAGTGGGGGAAAAGGTTAAATAGGTGACAGGGAGTAGAGAGTGCACTTGTTATGATGAACACCAGGTATTATATAGAAGCGTTGAATATTGTACACCTGAAACTAATATTACACTGTATATTAACTAACTGGAATTTAAATTAAAACTTAAAAAAAATCAATGGCTAACAAGCACATGAAAAAATGCTCAACACTAATCATTAGGAAAATGGAAAGAAAGAAAAAAGGAAGAAAGGAAGGTAGATAGGAAATTGTGTTGGCAAGGATGTAGAGAAATTAGAACTTTGACCACGATTGGTAGGGATGTAAAATGGTGCAGCCACTATACAAAACAGTACAGCAAACTCCTCAAAACCTTAAAAAATGGAGTTACCCAATGATTTGGAAATTCCACTTCTGGGTATATACCCCAAATAATTAAAATCAGGATCCTTAAGAGGTATTTATATAGCTACGTATATTGCAACATTATTCGCAACAGGTAAAACATAGAAGTAGTTCATGTGTCCATTCATGGATAAATGGATAAACAAAATGTGGTATATTGCATACAATGGAATATCATTAGGTCTTAAAAAGGAAGGAAATCCTGACCCATGCTACAACATGGAGGAACCTTGAGGACACCATGCTAAGTGAAATATGCCAGTCATTAAAGACTAATACCGTATGACTCCATTCATATGAGGTACCTAGAGTAGTTGAAGGCATTAATAGAGACAGAAAATAGAATAGTGGTTGTGAGAGATGAAGAAGAGAGGAAAATGGACAGTTGTGTAATGGATAGTTTTAGTCTTGCAGCATAAAGAGTTCTGGACACTGGTTGCACAACAATGTGAATGCCCTAATACCACTGAATTGTACACTTAAAATAGTAAAGATGATAAATTCTATGTTATGTGTATTTTACCACAACTAAATATTATTTAAAAATTTTTTTTAATTTTTAAACATTTAAGTGTTACTGATATAACGTGGTATACTTGGGCAAGTGTGAAATTACTTGGCCAAAGTCAGATTTGTTAGAAGTACAGAGACTCGGGGCGCCTGGGTGGCTCAGTTGGTTGAGCGTCCGACTTCGGCTCAGGTCATGATCTCGCGGTCTGTGAGTTCGAGCCCCGCGTCGGGCTCTGGGCTGACGGCTCAGAGCCTGGAGCCTGCTTCACATTCTGTGTCTCCCTCTCTCTCTGCCCCTCCCCCGTTCATGCTCTGTCTCTCTCTGTCTCAAAAATAAATAAACATTAAAAAAAAATTAAAAAAAAAAAAGAAGTACAGAGACTCAATGCAGAATTGGGGGGCCCCTTTTTTCCCCCATGGAGCATTTGGCTATATCAAAAAAGCTCCTGAGATTTTGGGTTGTGTATTAAACAGTTGTTCACAAACAGGAGAAGCAAAATCAGTATCTAGGTACTATTTCTAGGTACTATGTACAATATCTAGTATCTCCCAGCTGTCTATTGTTTTCTACACATACCTTAAGCTAAAGACAATTCCGGACTTCAATTGTTTCTCAAATAAAATGTCAGGCACTTAAACATGCATAATGAGGGACTCCTGGGTGGCTCCAGTTGGTTAAGCATCCGACTCTTGATTGCGGCTCAGGTCATGGTCCCATAGTTCATAGGATCAAGCCCTGCATTGAGTCTACGCTGACAGCACAGAGCCTGCTTGGGATTCTCTCTCTCTCTCTCTCTCTCTCTCTCTCTCTCTCTCTCGTCTGCCTCTCTCTCTCTCAAACAATTGGAGAAGGGATGGGAATTTAGTACGTTGAGTACTTAGTACATGGTACATTTCACCAGGGTTTATGAGCAGCACGAATGGTTTTTGCTATGATGCATGGAGATTCCAGCAAGATTTTTTCTCTTTGAATAGAAATATTAGATAAGACTGCTGTATGATGCTTTAGTAAATATTTGGGTATTGGAACTTTATATATAGGAAGAGAGGCCTATATATTGAAGCCATGTATTAGTGAATACAAGTTAGAGTTATTATCTTATTTGGCAAATTAAACCATTTATCATTATGGCATCACTTTAAAAAAAGTAGAAACAGAATACTATACACACATAAAAACCACAATGACCCATCCTACTTAGGAAAAGCTTCAGAAGAGATGATATTTGAGCTGAGGATTTCCTTTAGCACGAAGTCTATCATGCAAGGCAAGGAATGAGCACTTATAGGAAACTTTGCCGCACTGATTTCCATAAGAGGAAATTTCATAAAGAAAAATGCAAATTTTATAAAAGAAAACAGTAATTTAATAATGAGCAGTCACTGCATTCAGGGGAATTTCTTTAGCATGATTTATCTAATGTTGAATAATTTTCTAAGCTTCTAGTACAAACTCATCATTGCCCTGATTATTTTGGAACTAATAGACATTTCTAAAAGGGAAGTGAAAATTCCAAGTAGAGATGAGTATTTCAACATTTGTCCCCTCTAAGGACAAACGAATCTTTATCTTTACCTGTCTTTTGTATCACTGGGATACTGAGAAGTTTATTTTCAATACCCATATCTCAATATCATATAAATCACCAAAAATGTCTTAAAAGAGCTCAAGGTAGTTTACAAAATCAGCAACGTCTAGAACTAGAAGTGGTCCTCTGTCTGGTCTAAGGCCAACCAAGTTCAAATATTACCACCTGTACCCAGATCTTCCTTCGCTTCTTTCTCGGCTCTCTCTTCATACTTCCTCTGACCTATTATCACTGGTAAAATCTTTGCAGTACAGTTTGGATTGGAAAACACTGATCTGATCTAACTGCCTCATTTTTCAGAGGATCCAATTTCAGAAATTCAAACTGAGGGGCATGACATGACAACCCTACTTGCTTTCAAACTCAGGTCAAAGGCAAAGATAATGAAAACTAGGAAAAATACCTCACACTGAGATCAGCTCAAAGTGCGGTGGAGTATTTAGTTGGGAGTTTCATGTAGTGAAATGTTTCCTGGGAAAGTAACTTGAACTCAAGTGTATGAATGTTTCAGGAAAGTATTTTCAGCTCAACTTTAGAAACGGCTCACAGCTGGTGCTTTCTAACTATACTACATCTTCTGTTATTCCTAACAAACCCCTTTCAACCACGTCTGAATTTATGTTAATGAGATGATTTTTGGAAAGCCCCTTGATAAGCTAAGGACAGAGACTGGTTGCCAGTGATTAGAGGGTTGGAACTGAATTCAGCACCCCACATCACCTCCAGGGAGGGGAGACGAGATGGAGGCTTAATTACCATTGGGCATGATTTAATCAATCATGCTTACATCATGAAGCCTCCATAAAAACTCAAAGGGACAGGGTCTGGAGAGCTTCCTCTTGATATTCTTGTTTTATTTCGTGCACGTGGACAAGAACACATCCATCTGCCAAGAGGTTGGTGTCTCTCAAACTTCGTGCTCAGGACCCCTTGGACATTATTCTACGTATTTCTTCATCTGGCTGTTCACTCACCTCCTTTAATATCCTTTGTAATAAACCAGTAATCAGTAGGTAAACTGTTTGCCCAAGCTGTGTGAGCTGCTCTAGCAAATTAATCAAACCAACATTAACTAATAAAAATTAATATGAGATAGCTGTCTTGTGAAAGGACATTTGTAATCACTGCCGTGGAACACAGACAGATCTATGGGAACACTTGAGAAACTCTCTTAGAAAACCTGAAGAGTGAGTATGACTTAGATCTTTTTCAAAGAGCATGAGCCCAGGCTTCAGAGGACTTGGACAAGTTTAGACTGCAAGACCAAATCACAGAGGCGAGCAACGTGATTGCTTTTGGCGGTTATGAGCTCAATACTTGGTACCATTCTTCCTATCCTGCATATCCAGAATATGCATCACTGGGGCATCTCTACATATGTGAATTCTGTTTAAAATACACAAAGAGCCAAGTGACACTCAGCCAACACATGGCTAAAATGTGTATGGAAACACCCAACCGGTGATGAGATATATCAGAAAGGTTCAATCTTCACGTTTGAAGTAGACAGCAAGAAAAATAAAGTCTACTACCCAAACTATGCCTGTTGGCCAAGCTTTTTCTGGACCACAAGACATTACATTATGATGTGGAACCTTTCTGTTTTATGTTATGACGGAAGTGGAAAACACTGGCTGTCACCTGATTGGATATTTTTCCCAGGAAAAGAATTCATTCTTCAGCTACAATGTATCCTGTATCCTTATCATGCCGCAGTACGGGAGACAGGGCGATGACAATATGTGCATTGATTTCAGTTAATTGCTTTCCAAAGTGGAAGAAAAAGCTGGTTCCCCAGAACGTCCACTCTCCAATCTGAGGCTCATGAGCCACCGCAGTTTCTGGAAAGAAGTGCTTCTCCAATACCTGCATTCTTTCCAAGGCAAAGAGATTTCTATCAAAGAAATGAGCCAGGAGACAGTGTGAATCCTGTGGACATTGTCAGCAGTCTACAAACCCTTGGATGCTCAACTATTGGAAAGGAACACACCTAGTTTTAAAGAGACAGGACCTGACAGATGAGTGGATAGCTAAAGAGGCCAAAGACCCAATTCCAATAAAACCACAGATCCACGCTTTTTACAATGTACCCCTCCCACTTAAAGTGACCTGTTACTCTGAGCCAGTGAACCCCAGCAGTAGGACTCTGTACCCTAAGGACCCGTCTGTCATTTCCGTTGCTCTTGTGATCGGTAAATACAGTATTTGGGGGGAAGACCAACCTCCTCAGGACTGTCCTGGCTCTGACCCTGGTGTACACTGCAGACGCTGCTGGTTCTGAGGAACTGTGGCTTCGGCCACAGTGAGGTTGCCTGGATGGGATCTCTCATAGACTTGAGTGCGGATCCCTCGTGGCGCTGACCCACGGCGTTCTGTTTGGTAATGTACCCGCCCAGTCGCTGGTTCTCCTCATGCCGTCTGGCCCCATGAGTTTGTGTTGTGTCTTCTGAACTTCTGAAACAGTGATTCTTGCTGCCTGGTCACCAGACTCCCAAATAATGGCTGCCGCCACGAGGACCTTTCCAATTCCTCCTTACATGTGTTTACTTTTTTTGTTGAAAAGCAGGGAAGAGATAACACTTCTGAGTGTGTGTGTACTGGGAGGGATTCCTTCCCTTTGGATTTTATCTCACTTTAATTTTTTTCCTCCATTTTTATTGAAAGGCTTGTTTTTAATCAGTATCAATCCGATCAGAGAGAAATATTTTTTAAGACTCTTCCAAGGATTAGTCTTGGTGACAGCACGTAACCTAACTGAATGAGATGGAGCGGACTATTAAAAGGTGGTGATTCTGTACTGCCTTCAGGTGAACTGTGTTTTGGTGGAAGGAAAGAAATAGTCCTTTTTGCCTCGCCAGAAAGTACCCAGTCATAAATGCTTTCTTCTCTCTTAACTCCCTGGCCCCTTTTACATTTGCAAGTGCCAGAATAATATTCAGTTCTCTTTCATGCTGCATGCTAACAAGTTCATTTGACTTCAAGAAAGCTTTTCCCCAGTACCAGTCTGACGTAGCACACCTGTCACTCCATCTAAGTTGTACTGATTTTTGTCCGAACATCCTTGGAGATGTAGGAAATGGTTGCAAAGTATTTCCAGATCTCAGCCCAAGGCTCGGTAGGCCACCCCACCAAGGTTTGCTTCTCTTTAACAGTGCCTCTCCCTCCCTCTTGAATTAAAGTGCCCATGCCCTTCCAGGAATTCCTCCTCCATTTTCTTTTTGGGATTTGCCACCATTCCCCCTATTCTCTGGTTTCCTATTTTTGGTGTTCAAGCAAAGAAAGAGATGCTCCCTTTAATTTCTCTCCAGCCCCTTACAACCTTTTGATAGGTAGCTTTTGATAAATGGCATGCCACCCTTCCCAACCTGGTCTCCTACAACACTGCTGTCTTCGTGTGGAGTCCTCACATCCCTGACTCTGGTCATTTGTGCCTTTCTCTTGTCATCTCTGTCACTACTTACACTCACTGTAGTTTGGGGGGAGCTAATTTTAAGCATATTTAACCAGTGTCAGTGTCGCCATTAAAGTTTATCCAAAAGCAACTTCACCGGGGTTTTCTTAAGGGTAAAGGGCCTGTATCAAAGCTAACCCTTCCCCACAAGTGGTAGAATGTGCTGTTACATATCTATTCCTCAATAAAGTATGTTCTCTGCTCAAAAAAAAATTAATGTGAGATAAGCGGTTTCCTAGAAAATAAAAATTAGATTGATTAAGCCTAAAAATTGTAGGGAAACATAAAAGGAAAATGCAGTCCAAATCAACAGTCTTAAATAGGCAGCAAGTCCAGAAAACTTTACAGACAAATTTAAACCAAACGTTAAGAAACATTTACCTGCATGCTACGGTCTGAAAGTTTGTGTCCCCACCAACTCTTATGTTGAAATACTAATGCTCAAGGAATATGGGATTAGAAGATGAGAACTTCAATCATGAGAATGGAGTCTTCTTGAATGGGATTAACGCTTTATAAAAGGGGCTGTAGCGGGACCCCTAGGCTCCCCTTCCAGCATGGGAGGACGGTGATAAGGTGCAGGCTATGAACTAGGAGGAGGGCTCTCATCAAAATGCGATCATGCTGGGCCTTGATTTGAATTTCCCAGCCTTCAGAACAGTGAGAAATAAATTTCCATTGTTCATAAGCTACCCAGTCTGTGACATTTTATTAGAGCAGCCCAAACAGACCAAAACACCACATTACAGGTAAACTTAACCAAACTGTTCAGAAAATAGAAAAGCATTCTGATTCATTCAATAAAGCTAGCATACACTGGCTCCAAACTGTAAGAGCACCAAAAAAACCAAACCAAAACAAAACAAAACCAAACAAACAAACAAAACCAAACTATGGGGCATCTCACTTACGGATACAGATGCTTAGATGAAACCTTAACAGTGTAAAGAATCCCGAATCACAACTGCGCCCAATGTAGTCCATCAGCCCTCAGCATCCACTGCCACCTCCTTCAATGTGCCTACCAGTGCTTCAAAAGCTGGAAAGCTATGAACTGCATTTTTCAGATTCCCTTCCAACTACTTTCTTCATGAAAATGTTTAACCACCAATTAAATGAAATAGTGTGAGACTTGGAAGTACAAATAAAGCAGGAGAGAATTTCCTGCTGTTGTTCCTGCTGATAATCAAGGTCATAAAGTATGAATTTCCAGATGTAATCGCTAGGGCTAAATTGAGTATTCCAAGGTCTAGCCTCTTGTGGGTGGAGAGACAATTGTGGTGACAGTGCCACGGCAGCAATAGCTTCTGGAATCTGGGATCACCGCTACTGCAGTGTGATCTTGAATTCAAAGGTATCAGTCAAGAACTCCCAACTTTCATTGGACTCCAATTAATTATTTTTTATATCTGGACTTTGGGTTCACAAAAAATTTTTTAATATGATTTATTATCAAATTGATTTCCATACAAAATCCAGTGCTCAACCCAACAAGTGCCCTCCTCAATGCCCATCACCCATTTTCCCCTCTCCCCTGCCCCCATCAACCCTCAGCTTGTTTTCAGTATTTAAGAGTCTCTTATGGTTTGCCTCCCTCCCTCTCTGTAACTTTTTTTCCCCTTTCCTTCCCCCATGGTGTTCTGTTAAGTTTCTCAAGATCCACATGAGTGAAAACATACTGACGTACTGACTTATTTTACTTATCATAATACCCTCCAGTTCCATCCATGTCGTTGCAAATGGCCAGATTTCATTCTTTCTCATTGCCAAGTAGTATTCCATTGTATATATAAACCATATCTTCTTTATCCATTTGTCAGTTGATGGACATTTAGGGTCTTTCCATGATTTGGCTATTGTTGAAAGCGCTACTGTAAACATTGGGGTACATGTGCCCCTGTGCATCCACACTCCTGTATCCCTTGGGTAAAGTGCAAGCAGTGCTATGGCTGGGTCTGTTTTATTTTTAATTTCACAAAAATGTTTTAATCATAATTTGAGATTCATAATACACTACCTTCTTGATATTCTTGCTTTATTTTGTTGTGGTTTTTGTTGTGTTTTTTTTTAAGTTTATTTATTTTGAGAGAGAGAGAGAGCAAGGGGAGAAGCAGAGAGAGAGGGAGAGAGAGAATCCCAGCAGTCTTTGCACGGTCAGCACAGAGCCCAATGTGGGGCTTGAACTCACAAACCATGAGATCATGACCTGAGCAGAAACCAGGAGTCAGACACTTAACCAACTCAGCCACCCAGGTGCCCCTGTTTGGTGTTTATTATATAAACATCACTGCCCAATACAAAACCTGGAACCCTATCACATGCCTGTGTGCTCCTCCCAATCCCTGCCTACCATCCAAATGTAACCATTATATTGAGAATTATGTTTTGTTCTCACTTTTACCATATATGTGCCCAAATAACAGAAGCATACAATGCAGGTCTCCCTACTTAAAGTTATCCCCACAGAATAACTCTTCATTTTAGTACCCACATTTCATAGACTTAGATCTCCCTCAACACGGCTTTTTTTAGGTGATGTTTATACAGGAAAAAATGCAGGTTTAGGTATTTTCCAATATGGTTGTACCAGTTAAGCTCAAGTCAGCAAAGTATGAGAGATCCCGTTTATCTACACCTCTTCCAACTCTTGCTGTTATGTTTTTCAGTTTTAGCCATTAAAATGGATATGAAATAATATATTACTGTGGTCTGGATTGACGGTTCTCAAATTGTTAGTGGAGCCGAGCATCTCTATAAAAACACACTTATTGGATTCTGTATTTCCTCTTCAGTAAAATGTTTTCTAAATATTTTGCCCAAATTCTGTCTTTTCTAATTGATTCGTGATGGTTGTTTATATGTTCTTATGCAGTATTAATACTATATTAGTTATAAGTATTTAAAATATCTTCAGTGTACGTGGCTGGCTCAGTCGGTAGAGCGTGCAACTCTTGATCTTGTGGTTGTGAGTTCAAGCTCCCATTGGGTGTGGCAATTACTTAAAAAAATAAAATCTTTAAAAAAATAAAATAAAATATCTTCTTGCAGTTTGACTCTTAAACTTTTTCTTTACGGTGTTTTGGCGAATATGAGCTTCATATTTTTAATGTAGAAGAATTTTTTATTGTTTTCCTTCTTGGAATACGTATTTTGTATCCTTTTAAGGAAATTCCACTATGGCAGCCAGACTCCAAGATTGCCTTCAATGATTCTCACCTCTGGTGTTCATACCTTTGGATAGTCACCTTCTTTATTTTTAAAAAAATTTTTAATGTTTATTTATTTTTGAGAAAGAGACAGAACATGAGCCAGGGAGGGGCAGAGAGAGAGGGAGACATAGAATCTGAAACAGGCTCCAGGCTCCAAGATATCAGCACAGAGCTCAGTGTAGGGCTTGAACTCACAAACTGTGAGATCATGACATGAGCCAGTTGGACACTCAGCCAACTGAGCCACCCAGGTGCCCCTGTCCTCTTCTTTATTACATCAGGTTTGGTCAATGTGACCGATGGAATTATGGAGTTTGGCTCTTGAAGATAGATCATAAAAGACATGCTGCTCTCGCTTGCTGTCTTAGATTACTTGCTCTGGTGGAAGTCAGCCAACATATTGTGAGGACACTCAAATAACCCTAAGGAGAAATCCCTGTAATAAGGAACTGAGGCTTCCTATCAATAACCAATATCAAATTGCCATGTGAGTGAACTGTCTAGAAAGCAAACTTTCAGCTCTTGCCAGGCCTTCCAATGATTGCACTCCCAGTCACCATCTTGGCCAAAAGGGCTTTTAAATGGCATTCTGACAAAAGAAATTCATAATTTTCAAAAGTTACTTTCTTATGAGTCTTCTAAAAGACAAAATAGTACAATCTCTGGCACAAGGAACATTTGTAAAAAGAAATATGAAGAAAGGAAAGAATGAATAATGAATTAAAGAGAAAAAGGAAAGAAGACTTCATCTTATCATTAGTGGAAAAGAGGAAACTAGAAGAGGGATCACTGAAGGCAGAAAGGTATCTGAATATTTCCATGAACCTCTGTGATAAAGATTATACATAAATTGCAAGAGGAAATCATCATTTTATTAGGTCTTAACTATAAAGGTGTCAGTGAATAAAGTTCCATTCAGAGATAAATCTTCTTCATCTCACATATTGAATTTCGCTTACTGTCACAGAAAACATCATTCCAGCCCCATCCTCTATTTTCCCAGAAAACTATCGAAGCACATTCCTCTGCAGAAAAATTGGGCTCATTCTGGTGCCAAAATCTAAAGAGAAGCAAAAAGGTAAAAGACTTCTTCAATGAGTGCATGGTGGTTGATTAGGAAGTATGTAGGGTCAGGGTTGCACAAGGAGGTTCAGAGTGAAATAGCATCCCAATGATTGCTCCCTCTTCTCATCCTGCCCTCCTCAAGTGGACACACACCTCTACTCTGGCTCGTCTGCCACTTCCCTGGCAAGATTTGTATGCAACACGGTGTTCTTGGCCTTTTCCCCCACATTCTGATCTTCACTTCCTCATCTATTCAGAGCCCTGATCCCAACCTAAGTTATTAAAAAATTCCTCTCTTAGTGGCATGTAATAAAGGGGCTGCCTTATCATTTGTGTACTCTTCTCATGTTCCTAAGTTAGTTTCTCTATTCTCATGGAACTATGCTAAACAAGTGTCAGGGAGAATGAGTCTGAAAATAAGAAGTTACCCTGCTTCCAAGGAATACGATCTGTGGTAGGAGGTGGGGGGTGCGGGTAGGACCTTGTTTTTGGAATGAAGAAACTGGATTTTCTTGCTGGCTTTCTGTGATCTTAAGGAAGTAACTTACTCTCCCAGGTATTCGATTCTTCATCTATTAAAAGAATCAGGGGTGCCTGGGTGGCTCAGCTGGTTGAGCATCCAACTTTGGCTCAGGTCGTGATCTCATGGTTTGTGGCACCGAGCCCCACATCGGGCTCTGAGCTGGCAGCACAGAGCCTGCTTGGGATTCTCACTCTCTCCTCTCTCTCTGACCCTCCTCCACTAATTCTTTCTCTCTCTCTCTCAAAATAAATAAATAAACTTTAAAATTAAAAAATATAGGAATCATAAGGAGGTCTCCAAATAGATCATGAGATTGTGTGAGAAGCAAATGAGACAATGTACAATCAAATTTATTTTTAAGTCACAAATAAATAGTATTATTATATTTTTATCCTAACAGAATTGAACATAGTTCTGCCTCAGATATTTTAAATTGTATTAACTGGGGAAAACTTTGATTGAAGTGTCTACATGTGTTTAGAGACAGTAAAACGTAACGGCTGAGAGTATCACCATCTTTGGAGTTAGGCAGACATGGAGTTGAGACCTAGTTTCTCATCTTACTAGTTTGTTGACATTGGGCAAGTTACTTAATTTTTTAACCCATAAAATAAGCTCTAAAAAATAAGCTTTAATGAAGTTTAAGTGACACCATACATGCACTTAGTTAGAGCTTACTGTTAGAATCCGTTATCATTGTTATAATTGTGAATATTAGCATTAGTGATCACTACTAACAAAATTCCCCTAAATTTTCTACATACACAAGGCCCTATGGTTCATTAATCTGATTCGGCACTCACCTGACATTTTCCTTGTAAGGTGTCTGATCGATCCATTGCCAATTGTCAATCCCTTGTGTATCTGAGAGTCCCAGAAAGTAAGACAATGATTCATTCAGTTGCTGGACAAGGAAATTCTGCATGAAGAAAAAGAAGGAGTCATAGACTGCAATTTCCTATAGCTCTAAAGAGAAAAGAAAATGTGAGGTGTGAAGAACAGTCACATGATAGCACATTGGCCAAGAAAACAAGCCAAAATACCAGCATGGTCACAAGAGGGAAGGACTCCTAACCCACCCGTCTCAGGCAGAATTTATTCTTTGTTTTGTTTTGTCTTTTTTAAACCAAGAAGCAGAATTGTTTTAAAATTCTAGGTCAGTGTTTGTACTTTTAATCATTTTTTAATTTTGTAAGTTCAGAGGTGTTTCATCTCATGTCTGATTGTTTCTCAGTGAAATTGCATTTTGGCTATCAAAATTTACATTTCCCTATTCTCCTAAGAAGTACTTCTCTAGGAAGTAGGAAATTATTTGTAAAAGCTAAACATAAAGAAGTGCTTACTGGATCTTAACAGTAGAGATTTTAACAGTAGAGAGAGTGTGTGCGAGTGGAAGAGGGGCAGAGAGGAAGAGAGAGAATCCCAAGCAGGCTTCTCTTCGGATTCTCTCTCTCTCTCTTTCTCTCTCTGCCCCTCACCTGCTGACTCAGACTCTCACTCTCTCTCAAAACAAATAAATAAACTTAAAAATAATAATAAAATAAAATGGTATCCTTTTGCAAAGAGCTAGGATTATTAATTAACTATTATAAAATAGGTTGGCACTCATTACCCAAGATTGGTTCTCCTTGGGTTTTTGCTAAAGCAATCTTAGCAGTTTCCTCCATTTAAAACAACTCATGATCACAAATGCCACTGTCTCTCAGATATTTGAAATTTTCGTTTCAGTTTAGCTATATATTGTATGAATGTGTTAATCTTAGAAGGGAGAATCTTTTCTCTGCCTCTATTCCAGTGAATAGACCAAGTACCAGATAAAAGGAGTAATTTTGAAAATATTAATTCTAAAGACTTCAAAAAAGACACAAAAAAAGAACCATAATGGCCTAAGTCACTTATCCAGAAGATGTGTATATTGTATGTATTCTATGTCTCTTTATTATCGAAAGCAAACACCTCTTACTTTAAATTACTTTATCACATCATGCGATGTGTGTGAGTCTGTGCTCTGCCAAAATTAGTATCTAATGAAGACATGGTTTTGTTTCCTGAGAGCCAAACTGAATGTGATGCTTTCAAAAGAACTCGATGGGGCGCCTGAGTGGCTCAGTCAGTT
Source organism: Paguma larvata (assembly GCA_030068075.1). Classification (NCBI taxonomy): domain Eukaryota; kingdom Metazoa; phylum Chordata; class Mammalia; order Carnivora; family Viverridae; genus Paguma; species Paguma larvata. Next base: position 96,083,032 of record CM057828.1, on the reverse strand, counting down.
AAGTGTCTGACTTCAGCTCAGGTCGTGATCTCATGGTTTGTAAGTTCAAGCCCCACGCGGGGCTCTGTGCTGACAGCTCAGAGCCTGGAGCCTGCTTTGGATTCTGTGTCTTCCTCTCTCTATGTTCCTCCCTGACTCGAGCTCTTTCTCAAAATTAAATAATAAAATAAAAACATTAAAAAAAAAAAAGAACTCGATACTTTTAGAAGCATAATTTATGTGTTCTGAAGTTTCTAAATAGTATAATAGTATATAATAGTTTATTTCTAAATAATTTTAGATGAATAATGTCTTTTTTAGAGAGTGAGGAAGGAAAAAAGAAAATAAGAAAAAGAAAGCAATTTGAATGCAATTTCTCTTTTCTTTTAGGGCTCTGAATTTTGCAATACATACAGGAGTCAAAGAAATATTCCTTTGTTTTATGTAAAAAATATGCTATGGAACTCTATAGAAATAGATGCTTTGTAATAAATTCTGAAAAATATTAAAATAAATTCAGCAATATTTTCTTCTGAGCTTTATTAAATACTGAGAATGCTACTTGCAATATTCTATGTGGGCATTTACTTTTGTTTCATTATAATATAAATTAACATTGTCAAAACAGACATTCCTCAAATATAGATGATGCTTTTGAGATATTTAGATCTCAAAATGCCAATGCCTTACAATGAACAGGTATGCATATTTATTTATTTATTTTTTTAATGTTTATTTATTTTTGAGACAGAGAAAGACAGAGCATGAGTGGGGGAGGGGCAGAGAGAGAGGGAGACACAGAATCTGAAGCAGGCTCCAGGCTCTGAGCTGTCAGCACAGAGCCCGACGCGGGGCTCGAACTCACAGACTGCGAGATCATGACCTGAGCCGAAGTCAGACACTCAACCGACTGAGCCACCCAGGCGCCCCAGGTATGCATATTTAAAGTAAAAGTTAGATTGAGTCTTACTATGTTGAAAGTTTTCATTTTGTCAGCTGAGAACTGTGTGTCTGCTAGAAAAGCATGTGAAATTCTGAATATTAAGGTGAGCTTTATAAACATTTTTTACAAAATTTTCCTGGAACATATAATACTTATTACTTACTATATTACATTGGTATATTTCTATTTATAAATCAGATTTGATAATTTGCTATTTTTTTTTTCGTTTTAGAGATGATTTGCCCTTAAAAATATTGACCTTCAAGATAATTTCCATTTCACCAAACAAAGCAAAATGCTTGTTGATGGTAGATTAAATGTTGACACTTCTTTGGGAATCTGAGTTTACATAAAAACAGAATTTTGAAACAGAAATTGTTAATTAGTTACTTAGGAAGGTACTAATACAGAGAGTTATGTGGAATCAATTTCATTACATATATTCCATTCATTCATTCATTCATTAAGCAGAAAGAAAATGGAAGGACCATATAGATTTCATCACTCGATTGTGAATGTTGAAAATATAGAAAGATTGATATTTTACTATGTAAAATAAATAAATATTTACTTTTACAAAATGAAAAATGTCTTTTGAAAAATGTACCTTCTCCACTGACATCAGCAAGATGGTGGAATAGGAAACCCCAGGTTTTCATTCCCCCAGGAAGACACCAAAGTTAATATACAGACCAAATTGCCTTTAAGAGAACTCAAGAAACCAGTCAAGACATTGCAGTGCCCAAGGCAAATGCAAAGCCAAGCAGAGCTGTAGGTATGAAAGTTTATTGAATTTACCCACCACTTCATGGGCATAGTACAAAGCAATCGGGAGAAAACCGCTAGCCCACAACTTCTCTCGTGGGAAGGAAATATGTCCAATGTTCTGGCTTTTCAAGGGGGCTGCCAGAGGGACTGGGTTTTGTCTTGCCTGAGTGGGAGTACTGGGGACCGACTGGCTCCCACCACTATGTGTGTCTACAACTAACTAGTCCCTGCCACAACATAGGCAAATGCAGCTGGCCCCCACAGCAAAGTTTGTGTATACCATCAGCCCCAGTCACTACCACTGTTTGCCCTAGTTCCCACTGGAACCACCACTGACACACCGTGAGTCCTTGTACCCCCTGAGGGCCTCCCACAATACTCTCCAAGGACCACAGAGTTGTCTGCAGTGAACCCTAGTGATCTGGGCCAAAGAGACTTCCTTAGCCCCAGACCCTGTGCTTTCACAAATCCCCATCCTTGGCACCCTACCTCACTAGACCTAGGTCACAGCACACTCCTGTATATCCCTACCCACAGGTGAAAGTCTTCCTTTAATTAAATCAACCCATAAAGTCTGGATAAGAGATTATTGCTTATTTAAATGTGCGGACACCTATGAAAAATCAGGAATCACAAATTTGTGAAAAAAGTCTCCACCGAAGGAAAACAGTGAACCCCTAGTACAGTCTCACGGAAATGGAGATCAGGAATTATCTAACAAATAACTTAAAATAATTGTTCTTAAGATGCTCAGACAGCGCTAAAAGAAAAGAGAAATTGCATTCAAATTGCTTCCTTTCTCTTATTTTCTTTTTTTTCCTTCCTCACCCTCTAAAAAAGATATTACTCATCTAAAATTATTATTATACCACTTAGAAACTTTAGGAATACATCTATATTGAGAAAAAGAAAATCGCCAAAAAAAAACCCTAACTTTATACTTCAAATACTTAGAAAAAGAGAAAGAAACTAAGCTCATTTGAGCTTCGAAGGAAGGAAATAACGAAGATCAAAGCAGAAATAAATGAAATAGGGATCAGAAAAGATAAATGAAATCGAGAGCTGGGTCTTTTTAAAAGATAAAGTGGACAAACCTTTGGATAGACTAAAAAAGTGAGAAGATTCAAATAAATAAAATAAAAAAGGAAAGAGGGGACATTACAACTGATATCACAGAAATACAATGGATCATGAGAATACTATGAATGATTATATGCCAAAAATTAGAATATCTAGAATAAGTGAAAAAATTCCTAAAAATATACAACCTACCAAGACTGAATCATGAAAAAGTAGAAAATCTGAAAATACCAATAATGAGTAAGGATACTGAACAATAATTAAAAACCTCTGAACACAGAAAAGCCCAGGACCAGATGGTTTTACTGGTGAATTTTAACAGACCTTGACAGAAGAATTAATACCAATCTTTCCTGAACCTTTTCCAAAAAATTGAAGAGAAGGGAACTCTCTGAAATTCATTTTATGAGGCCAGCATTACCCTGATACCAAAGCCAGACAAGAATTCCACAAAAAAAGAAAATAACAGGCTAATGTCCCTAATGAATGTAGATACAAAAATTCTCAACAAAATACTAGCAAACCAAATATAACAGCACTTTAAAAGGATGGGTTACCTGGGTGCCTCAGTTGGCTCAGTGTCTGACTCTTGATTTCAGCTCAGGTCAATTCTAGAAATTCTAGGAAAAAACTTAGAGTAAAACCTCCTTGACATTGGTCTTGGCAATGATTTTTTGGATATGACACCAGAAGCATAGACAACAAAAGCAAAAATTGAAGTGGGCTTACATCAAATTTAAACGTTCTGCACAGTAAAAAAAAAAAAAAAAATCAACAAAATGAAAAGGCAACCCATGGAACAGGAAAAAATATTGGCCAACCAGCTACAGATAAGAAGTTAACATCTAAACTATATAAGGAACTTACACAACTCAACAACAAAATTAAATTAAATTAAATAATTTAAATCCAATTAAAAATGGGCAAAGGACCTGAATAGACATTTTTTTCTTTTTTTTTCAAAACTTTTTTCTTAATGTTTACTGATTTGAGAGAGAGGGGGCGGGGGGAAGACAGAGCATGAGCAGGGGAGGAAGTAGGCTCCAGACTCTGAGCTGTCTGCACAGAGCCTGACGTGGGCTCTCGAACTCATGAACCATGAAGATCATGACCTGAGCCAACTTGGATGTTTAACCTACTGAGCCACTCTGGTGCCCCAAATAGACATTTTTTTCAAAGAAGACATACAACTGGCCACCATGTATAGGAAAGATGCTCAATATTACTAATCATTAAAAAATCGGAAATCAAAACCACAATGAGAAATCAGCTTATACCTGTTAGGATGACTAATATCAAAAGATATAAAGAAAATAAATGCTAATATCAAAAAATAATAAATGCCATCAAGAATGTGGAGAAAAGGGCACCTATGTGTACTGTCGATGAGAATGTAAACTGGCACAGTCAATATGAAAACAATATGGAAGTTCCTCAAAAGATTGAATATAGGGCGCCTGGGTAGCTCAGTCGGTTGAGCGTCCGACTTCGGCTCAGGTCATGATCTCGCAGTCTGTGAGTTCGAGCCCCACGTCGGGCTCTGGGCTTTACTGCAGAGCCTGGACATGCCTTCAATCCCTCTTCTGGGTATATATCCGATGGAAATGAAAGCACTATTTTGAAGTGATAACTGCAACCCCATGTTTATTGCAGCATTAATTATAGTATCTAGACATGAAAACAATGTAAGTGTTTTTAAATGGATGAATGAAAAAAGGAAGTGTGGGGAATACCCAATGTAATACTATTCAGCCATAAAAATGAAGGAAATACTACCATTTGTGACAACATGGGGCATTAAGCTAAGTGAAATAAGTGATAGAAAAACAAGTACAGTATGATCTCACTCACACGTGAATTCTAAAAAAGCCAAACTTACAAAATGAATAAGTCGCAGGGCTTAGGCTCAGCATAAGGAATATAGTCATTGGTGTCGGTAACAGTATTGTAGGGTGATAGACGGTAGCTACACTTGTACTGACGTAGCATAACGTATAAACTTGCCAAATCACTATGTTGTACACCTGAAACTAATGTAATATTGTGTGTTAACTGTACTCAAATAAAAAGTAAATTAATTAAGTTAATTTAACTTAAAAAGCCACTTATCGAAATAGACTATAATAGTGGTTCAGGTGCTGGGGTGTGGGGGTAACGGGAAGATCTTAGTCAAAAAGTAACAACTTCTAGTTTTAAGATAAACGTAAGTTCTGGAACTGTAATGTGCAGCAAGGTGCCAGTTGGCAATACTGTATTATATACTTCAAAGCTGATAAGAGAATAGAACGTAAATATTCTAACCTCAAAAATAAATGGTAATTATGTAAATTGATGGATGCGTTAACTAACCTTTTGAGGTAATCATTTTGCAATACATACATATATCGAGTCATCACATTGCACACCTTAAACTCATACAATTTTATATGGCAGTTATATCTCTTCAAAGCTGGAAAAACACTGTTGGAACTAATACACAAATTCAGGAAAGTTGTAGGATATAAAACAAACATACCGAAAATCAGTTGCATGTCTACACAATAACAATAAACAATATAAAAAGCAATCTCATTTAGTAGCATCGAAAAGAGTAAGATACTTAGGAATAAACTTAGCAAAGAAAGTGAAAATCTTATAATTAGAAAATTACAAAACATTTTTAAAGAAATCAAAGGAGACACAATTTTTTTAATTTCAAGTTTTTATTTAAATTCTAGTTAGTTAACACATACACATATGGTAAAACTAATTTAAAGTGTAGAATTTAGTGATTCATCACTGACATACAACACTCAGTGCTCATCACAATTTAATACCCATCCTCTCTCCATCAACCCTCTTTGTTCTCTATAGTTAAGAGTCTCTTATGGTTTGCTTCCCTCTCTCTCTTTTTTCCCCCCTTCCCCTATGTTCATTTGTTTTGCTTTTTAAATTCCACATATGAATGAAATTTGTCTTTCTCTGACTGGTTTACTTCACGTAGCATCATAATACTCTAGCTCCATCCATGTTGTTGCAAATTGTAAGATTTCATTCTTTTTTATGACTGAACAATATTCCATGGTATGGAAAATATAGCTACATATACATGTATATATATATGTACAAATACATACACACCACATCTTCTTTATCCATTCATCTATCTCTGGACATTTGGGCTGTTTCCATATCTTAGTTATTGTAAACAATGCTGCAATAAACATAGAGGTGCATATGCCCTTTCAAATTAGTGTTTTCATATTCTTTAGGTAAATATCCAAAAGTGCAATTACTGGTTCATATGGTAATTCTATTTTTAATTTTTGAGGAACCTCCATACTGTTTTCCACAGAGGGTGCATCAGTTAGCATTCCCACCAACATGCACAGGGTACATGAACAGATTCTTAATATTGCTAATCATTAGAGAAGTGCAAATCAAAACCATAATAGAATATAATCTCACACCCATTAGGATGGCCACTATCAAAATAAAAAAGACAAGAGGGGCACCTGGGTGGCTCAGTTGGTTAGGTGGCCAACTTCAGCTCAGGTCATGATCTCACGGTTGGTGGGTTCGAGCCCCCCATCGTGTTCTGTGCTGACAGCTCGGAGCCTGGAGCCTGCTTCAGAGTGTGTGCCTCCCTCTCTCTCTGCCCCTCCCCTACTCATGTTCTCTCTCTCTCTCTCTCTCTCTCTCTCAATAATAAATAAATGTTTTTAAAAATTTTTTAATAAAAAAGAGAAGAAAGAAAAAAATAACAAGTGCCATCAAGAATGTGGAGAAATTGGAATCCTTGTGCATTCTTCTTGGGAGTGTAAAATAGTACAGACACAGTATAAAACAGTGCAGTGGCTCTTCAAATAAATTAAAATTAGAATTGCTATATGATCCAGAAATCTAACTTCTGAGTATGTATCCAAAGTCACTGAAAACAAGATCTTATTTGCACACCCATGTTCACTGCAGCATTAGTCACAGTAGCCAAGAGTAAAAGCATCCCAGATGTCCATCGGCACTTGAATGGATAAACAATATGTTGTATATGTACCATGGAATATTACTCAGTCTTAAAAAGGAAGAGAGTTCTGTTACTGCTCCACCATGAATGAACTTTGAGGACATTATGTTAAGTGAAATAAGGCAGTCGCAAAAAAACAAATACTGTATGGTTCCACTTATACGAGGTGTCTAAAGGAGTCAAACTCATTTAAGTAGAGAATAGAAGGGTGGTTACCAGGGACTGGAGGTGGGGGGCAATGGAAGTTGTTGTTCAATGGGTGTAGCGTTTCAGTTCTACATGATGAAAAAGTTGTAGAGATCTTTTTGCAACAATTTGAATGTGGTTAACACTACTGAACTGGGATATTTTAAAACAGTTCAGATGGTAACATCCATATTTTCTTCCACAGTTAAGAAAAATTTAATGAAAAACACACACCAGTACCTGCTCTGCTTCTGTGTTGATCACCACCAAATGAGCACCCATCGCAACACAGTTCTGCTCACTCTTTGACCAAAAATTCTGCTCAGTAGAAATGAAGTAGCAGCTGGAGCCAAATGACTTCCAAGTATACGGGCAACAAGCCCAGACATTCCCTGAGTTGCATGAAAGAGAGAGATGAGTGCGAGACGGCATGAATAAGTTTAAAGAGGTATGTTTCATGCACATAAAATTCCAAGGAACTGTATCTCTTTTCTAGAGATGGGTTTCTTGTTTCATGTATTCACTGTTTCCCTGAATTCTATAGTTTGGAGCCATAGATCTGCTTTTAAATAAATATTCTTTAGCATTAAGCCTTCCATATTTACTAAAGTTTACCTGCACACGAACTGGAGAAGATACAGTGTGGCTATCAATTATTTCTTAACTGTAATCGAAGTGAAAATTTTGTGTTTAGATTTTTTACTTTTCCCCTTCATTGTAATAAGAATTTGAAAAGATATTGTTAAAATATAAGCCCTTTTATTTGCTGGCATGATAATATATAAAATAATTTTATCAGGTAAACTTGAATCATGTAACTTGGATTAGTTGTATTGAAGAGCTTAGTTGGCCATAAATAATATTAGGTTCGATAATTTTAAGGAGTAAATTTGCAGCCTCTTATGCCACACAAATGTGGGGTTCATTTCATTAACATCCATCTCTGTCTCGTTCATTTCAGAACATTCTGAAGGCAAGGGTAAAGCTCCCATTGTTGCTTCCAAGAAGGCATTCTTTAAAACTCCAGTTACTGGAGTGCCTATATCCTGATAGAATTATATTTTCCTCCCCAGAAGGGCCAGCTCCATAGTCGTTTGACAAAAGAACCCCACTGTGACAAGAGAACCAGAAGTCAGGGAGAGCAAAGAAAATCATCCCTCACCACCCCATGTACCATACTGTTGCCAAATAACATAAAAGGAGAAATTCCAAATATCTCATAGAAATATAAAGAAACATCTGCCCTCTTTTTATCCCCCATAGGTTTCTGCATAGAAGCAGAGGATTGGATTATTTATTTCTTGAAGTAGCGAGAGTCTGAAATCTATTTGGATTTTTTTTTTCTTGGAAAGAGTAAGGCCATAAAGACTACTACACGCATGTACTTTACTTTTCTTTGACTTTTTTCACTAGATATAATGTGAAGCAGATTATGATTCTGAATTCAACTGCTCCAGCTCTTCACATAGGAAGTTACCAGGACTATATTTTAGAGTGAGGGCAGTCTCATCCTGAGCCGTGTTCCAAGATCCACACTGATCTTAGAATGCAGATGGCGATTACTGAGAACTTTAGATATCAAAAGTGGATTTTATTCATTTGATAAGGAAGAGGATAATGGAAAATGAGAACTGTTGTGAATAACCTCCAGTGAATAACCTCCAGCGAATAACCTTCAGTACTTAGCTTGAGCAAAGTACATGGTATGTGTTGGTAGCATTTATTGAGATCAAGAAGTCTGGAGGAAATTTGTTTTGAGGGTGAATCTAAAGCCTGATATGAACATGTAAATTTAGAGATATCTTAAAGCAGAGATTCTATTTTTTCAAAAAAGAATGGAATAAACCAATGTTGAACTCGAGCTTGACCTCTCTCTGAGAAAAAAGAAAGTCTGGTTAGGCATTGCAACACCTTACCTGTCACGCTTGTCCCTTCACTGAAGCAGATTAAACTTGAGTGGTATTTGTGTAGTTCAGACAGCCTTTTGCCAGTTTTGCCATATGTAAAATGATAAGTCACTGTGAAGGAAGCAGAAGGATTAGTATTTATCGTTTGTTTTTATTATAGAGACTCATGCTCTATACATCTTGCCAGGCTGGCTTGCTTCCAACCACCACCAATCTCTTCTCTCTAGGCAAGCTCAATAAAGACTAGGCTGAATTACTACTTGTTTGTATCTATTACTTTTGTTTGTTTATACATCTACGCATTTATTTTTGGTCCTTTCCCCACTGAAATTTAAATTCTATATTCTTGGGCAGAGATTTTATCTGTTTTCCACATCAATCAATCACAAACACCTGGAACAGTGATAGTCACAGAGTAATCAGTAGATATTTGTTGACTCACTGGCTGTCTGTTTCTCCTTAATTTTCATAATCCTGAAGCAAGCTTGCAGATTATTTTGATATTTTCTAAAATTTATGACTGTTGGTAGCTACGGATAAATCTGTGGGGTAAATGACAACCAAGGGGAACGTTTAAATATTGAGAGATTTTAAATGTCTCAGATAAACATTCGCTTTTATGCTCAAGGGTGTGCACATTAAGCAAGACCTGTTCTCCCTCAAGCCCTGTCATGACTCTTCACTTTTTCATGTCCTTCTACTACTGAAGCTCAATACAGTCAAGATTTTCTACCTTGGGGTCCTGAATATCTGCTTCCTTTAATGAAATAACTATTCTTAAACCTCCTTCTCTTTTGCACTTCACCATGAAAAGTAAAGCAGATTATTACTTAGGTGATATCTGTGTTTTAATAAAGGCTGTGAGATTGGTTTACATCTCAGAAGGAACTTCAAACGTGGCCCATTTGACATAGATAGTCATTTCACTCCCTCCCAGACTATTCAATATTGTTTTTAACTATGTTATCAACGAATAGAGAACCAAACTGTAGCCTAAAGAGCAAAAAGATCTTTGAAACTTCTCACAAAATGAACTTGAAATATTTACTTGGAAGTAAATTGAACAAGGAAAAAATACTTCGTTCCCTTATATCGTCAATATTGCATTTGAAAACTTTTTTTGTCTCATACTGGGAAAGGCTCTCACATGAAAATTAAAGAGCCTAATCTATATTATGATTATAAAAATAATTACAGTTGAGGTCTCAAAATAGAGGACTTTTGTGCCCAGAGAACAGTGACCTCCAAGGAACCCAGTGGTGGAGGACAGTGTCTTAGAGGATGTCTACAACTAACACACATTCATATGTGAGGCCATGGTGGGGAATGTGCTAATAAAACCAGGCAAAGTAGATCTGGAGGCAGAGTCAATTACCAAAAGATGGAAAAAGAGGAGGGAAAGGAGGAGGAGGAAGAGAAATCATATATGGTATTCCAAGTAAGAGCTAACATATTAATGAGATTTAAAAAAAAAAAAAAGAAAGAAAGAAAAAGAAAAAGAACATACCCTAGGAAATCTTTATAGAACACGAGAGGAGAAGGAATCAAGGGAAGTGGCACCTGAGTGAAGAACTTACCCACACAGCTCACAATGAAACAAGCACTGAGGAGCGCTATGGAAATCACAGCGACAAACCAGAATCTCACTTGGGACCGCCATACTTCTTTCTCTGTCAGATCAGCAAGACGAATGCAGTTATCAAGGAGCCAGGAAGTGAAAATTTTTAAGAAGCTTAGATTAATGAAGAAATCCAATGAAGAATCTCAGAGTAATTAAAAACTGAAAACAAGGGGCGCCTGGGTGGCTCAGTTGGTTAAGTGGCCGACTTCGGCTCAGGTCATGATCTTGCTGTCTGTGGGTTCGAGCCCCGCGTCGGGCTCTGTGCTGACGGCTCAGAGCCTGGAGCCTGCTTCAGATTCTGCATCTCCCTCTCTCTGCCCTTCCCCTGCTTGTACTCTGTCTCTATGTCTGTCAAAAATAAATAAACGTTAAAAAAATTAAAAAAAAAAAACCTGAAAACAAGAGGAGAGCTTAGAAGCTCCCTCAGAATAGGGGTGCCTGGGTGGCTCAGTTGGTTGAGTGTTGGACTCTTGATTTTGACTCAGGTCATAATCCCAGGATCATGGGATTGAGCCCTGCATTGGGATTCTCTCTCTCTCTCTCCCTCTATCCCTCTCCCCCACTCGTGCTCTCTCTCTCTCTCTCTCTCTCTCTAAAAAATAAATGGGGAGGAACTCCTTCAGAATAAATAAATGAGTAGCAGCTCTGTAGTCTTAAACAATCTGGGCAAAACTCACGCTCAGCTAACTGTAATTCCCATTTCCTTATTCTTTCTTCTTATGTTAATCCATTGAGTCTCTGCCTTGCTGAAAACATCACTTTGTCTCCCTCTTCCCATACCACTGTATTAATATTTGCTTTCTTACTCTTGGAAGTGCTTCTGGCTCTGAGGAATTATTCTTTCTTCCAACTTCCCATCACTCTTACTATGGTGGTCCAACCTCTGTCCCATTATTCTGTGGTCTACCCCTTATCTCCAAATGACCTTTATCATCTCATCATATACTTCTACCCTCATCTCTGGAACTGAGAAAAGGAATGCTTACCTCTGCCTTGAGGCTGCCCTTCTCGTACCATTATCTTCTGTATTCAGAAGATTCAGGAGCCTCTTTTACCTCTTGCTCTGAAGATGTCACACAGAGCTCTACTTCATTCAAAGAGGTCAGAGCTCAGAGACAAACTATACACTCTTATGAGGCTAAGAGACTTCTGGTATAAACTGATTCTTGAAGAAGAAGTTGTGGTTTGGAAAGTTTCAAGTGATTTAAAGCTACTAGGAAAAATAAGAGGAAATTGAGAAACATATCCCAAACTGCTCATTGGAACTTTGACAAGAATTTTAGATTATGTGTTCAATTCCTGCCATAAGATTTCTCTCTCTGATTCCTATTCTGGTATGCAAAATAGAAAATTTCATATGCCCTGAAAGAAATTTATTTGTGGGCTTTAATTCAAGTGCTCACAAGCCAACAGTGGATTTTATGTAAAGTTTAATCCATGCATTGAAGAGTATCTTAGAAGTAAGCAAAAGTCTGATTGACTAGTTATGGCTCTGATAGTAAGGGTTAATATAGAAGTTACATAAAGATCCACAGACATTGTTCAGGAATATGATTGCAAAATGGAAGATTCTGGAATCTATCTGCAAAGCGATGAAACATTCTTATTGCATCAAGACCAATATTGGGCATAAGTTAGTAATCTTTTATTATCTCCCTGAGTAGGTAAGGGGGAGTTTGAAATGGTATAACATCAAAGACAGGCTTCATTAATTCCTTGTAATTACTCAGGAGCTTGGAGATCCTTCAAAACATACAGTCTCTAGAATGTAGACCTTTCTTTTTATTCTCGAGTGAGCAGTCTTGAATACAAAACAAAACAAGACAAAACCCTACTATGATTAGGTGCATATTGAAGTCAACAAGATTTTTTTTTTAATTTTTTGTAATGTTTATTTATTTTGAGAGGCATAGAGAAAGAGTGTGAGCAGGGGAAGGGCAGAGAGAGGGAGATACAGAATCTGAAGCAGGCTCCAGGCTCTGAGCCTTCAGCACAGAGCCCGATGTGGGGCTCGAATTCACAGATTGTGAGATCATGACCCGAGCTGAAGTCGGCCGCTCAACCGACTGAGCCACCCAGGCGCCCCTAAAGTCAACAAGATTTTAAAGTGATGGGATAGTTATAGTGAATGGTAAAATAGATATTGAGAACTGTATTAAAAGCCCAGAAAATTCTCCGTGGGGTTGGCTAAAGATATGACAAGTCCTAAGGGGAAAAGGAGAAGTGGTTATAAAACATATGCATCTGCTCCCAGTTCCCCTCAGAGATAAAGAAACACAAACCCAAGGACTCAGATGGTCCAAAGAAAATAATTCTTGTAAACTTTATATATAGGAAAATCAATTTAAAGAACTATCTGCTTCCTTGCCCACCTCCAGTATATGCTCCCTAAGCCACTTTTGCTCTTGACGATTGGCAACCCTGTCCTCCTTTTTTTTTTTTTTTTTTTTTTGTTCTTTTCATTCCTTCTACATTTCTAGATTACAGGAGCAAGCCTTTGAATAGAGTGCAGAGATGGTACAGCGAAGACAAAAAGGAGTAATACACCAAAATAAAAAACAAAACAAAAAATCAATAGGGAGAATGGGAGATTAGGTCAAAAGAAGACCCGTGGTGGGTTCAGGTTGGGTGTACAGACAAATATATATTTGAGTCTAATAAGGGGGTCATGCAAAAACTAGCAATGGAAAAGATGGTAACTTGTATGAATTGAAAATAAATTCACATACTATTAGAGTCAAAGTGCATATGTTCTTTTGGCTTGAACTCTTTTAAAGGGGACATCAGGAGTGAATCAGCAATTTGAAACCCTTTTTCAAGAAAGCAGCACTGCGTTGCCCTTTTGAAAGTTATTGCCCATGACTGAACTAAGTAGACCCAGTTTGAGTCTCCTATTTAAGAATTTAGATAAAGACAATTAAATCAATAGGTGGCAGCAAGCACTACCTTCTAAGAGATATTTAGACTCAGATATTTTCCCACACAAATGTGTTTAAGATATTTTTGGTCTACAGACTCACATTACAAAATATATAGCACCTCGTTATTTTCAACTTATGAGATTATTATTGTTTCCTGTAATACCCCTGGATGATAAGAAATTTCATATAAGCCATTCTTGGGATGATCACTTGCGATTACATCAAGATTCTAGGGATTACCTAATTCCAAGAAATTGGGGGAAGAATGGCTGATCACTGTTTATGGATACAGACTGGTTATGTTGCTACCTTCATGTGCCTCAAGTCTTCAGTGCCATTATAGCTCCCCAATGCTTTGAAACCAACTTTCTCTTGCTAGCTTTGTTGTTGTTGTTATAAGGGTTGGTCTACAACAAAATAGTTTCCCATTACTAGAAGGAGAACAGTTTATTTGTGTAACCTTAAATGATTTTTTGTTTCTTTACCTCTTATCAGAGGACTGTAGTAGTTAAGATAAGATGCTGGGAAGTTGAAATCAACCCAGATAAATAATGATGAAACTCTTCTGGGCCACTAATACATTTGAAATTCTGATGAAAACTTCAGATCCACTCAAAGAATTTTTTCATAGGGGCACCTAGATGGCTCAGTCGGTTAAGCTCTGGACTCTTGGTTTCAGCTCAAGTGATGATCTCACTTTTTTCAGCTCAGGTGATGATCTCACTGTTCGTGAGTTCAAGCCCTGCAGGCTGTGCATTGTCAGTTGCTTGGGATTCTCTCTCACCCTCTTTCCCTCTCTCTCTACCCTTCCCCCACTCACATGCACGCACCTGCATGTGCTCTCTCAAAATGAACTTAAAAAAATTGTTAAAAAATTAAAAAGAATTTTTCATAAATGCAGTAACAAAAACTGTATACTTTTTATTTTACGTTTTAAAGGTTTATTTATTTTTGTGAGAGAGAGTGCAGGCAGAGGAGAGGCAGAAACAAAGAGGGACAGAGGATTCGAATCGGGCTCAGAGCTGACAGCAGCAAGCCGGATGTGGGGCTTGAACTCTCAAACTGCAAGATCACCACCCGAGCCAAAGTAGGATGCTCAACCAACCAAGCCACTCAGGCACCCCAAAGTATATACTTAAAATTTTTTTTTTAATTTTTGAGCCCAAATAGTCAGATGCTTAACAAACTGAGCTACCCAGGCAACCCCAAAATTGTTATCTTTTTATTCAGAATTAATTTCCCTTGGCAAAGAGACACATCAAAAGATGTTCAACATTACTAATCAACAGGGAAATGCAAATCAAAACCACAATGAGATATCATCTTACACCTCTCAGAATGACTAGACTCAAAAAGACAAGAAATAACAAGTGTTGATGAGAATGTGGAGAAAAAGGAACCCTCATACACTGTTGGTGGAAATGTAAATTCCTATAGCCACTGTGGAAAAAAGTATGCCAGTTCCTCAAAAATTTTTAAATAGAAATATCATATGATCCAGTAATTCCATTACTAGGTATTTAGCCAAAGAAAACAAAAACACTAATTTGAAGGGATATAGGCACCCCTATGCTTATTGCAGCATTATTTACCAAGCCAAGTTATGGAAGCTGCTCAACTGTCCATTGATAGAAGAATGGATAAGGAAAACGTGGTACACACACACACACACACACACACACACACACACACACACACTGGAATATTATGCAGCCATTAAAAAATGAGATCATACCATTTGAGACCACATGGATGGACCTAAAGGTATTATGTTTGGTGAAATAAGTCAGAGTGGGAAAAGCAAATACCATGTGATTCTACTCATAAATGGAATCTAAAACAAAACAAAAAAAGATCATTCAACTGTGCTCTAAAAATGTTAGCTTCTTGCCTTAGACTATTGAATCTCAATAAAGTTAGGTCAACTAAAAATATACTATTTTATACCAGTCACGATTCAATCAGACTTAAATTAGAAAATTTATTGGTTTTTGGCACCTGGGTGGCTCAGTCGATTAAGCTGCCGACTTCGGCTCAGGTCATGATCTCACGGTCTGTGAGTTCGAGCCCCACGTCGGGCTCTTTGCTGCTGGCTCAGAGCCTGGAGCCTGCTTCGGATTCTGTGTCTCCCTCTCTCTCTGCCCTTCCCCTGCTCAATCTCTCTCTCTATCTCAAAAATAAATATTTAAAAAATTTTTAAAAATTGCTTTCACAAATGTCTCAAGTTTGAGGGTGGGTTACTAGAAGCATAGAATGGCTAAGAGTCACAGCAAAAAAGGCAATGCCCACCAGTTCTCGAGATTTTCTCTGAAAAAAAAAAAACACAAAAAACAAAAACTGTCAATATTTTTAGAGACAGCGATGTGATTGAATATGTTTCATTCTTTTACAGAATCTGGTTCAAACTGTAATATAATTCACAGGTGTTTCAGGTATACATTGGTAAATAACAAACCACCCCAAACCTTAGTGGCTTAAAGCAACAATTTTATTTTTCACAATTCTGTCCACTGATCTGAAGTCAGCTGGATGCCTCTTCACTTTAATATCACTCTTTACATAAACTCTGTTACCCACAATCTTGATTTAGTAGTGCTTCACGGAAAATTAAATAAAATAGGATCTGAACCACATTCATAAGATGTAAGGTGGAGGTTAGAGAAAAGTTCTGGCAATGACTAATGTCACCATTCTCCCTTGCACTCCGGTTCAAGCGCACCCTCTATTCTGATCATCAAAAGCATTTAGTAAAGTGGTTCTTTTTGCTCTTCATTCCAACTCCATATTATTGAAATAATAGTGAGAAAAGCTCTTTGTAATTCTTCTAGAATTCTTCCATAATGTTAAGTAAGTTGCTCTTCAAGGAGTAAACTGGTAAATTCTACATACAATGGATAAGATCCAGACCTGTATAAAAACAACTCACTTTTAGATACAGTCAGGAAATGAGTAGCAAATGTAATTACTCAGTTGCACCAAGATAATCAGGGCAGAATCTCAAGAGGTCATACTTGGATAGCCACGGCTAGAATCAGCTTGACTAGGACCAGTTATAATTAGCACAGGAAAGCAATGAGTAACAGGCTTCATTATAAATATATTTTATATTGTAGTAGAAATAAAATGATCTATAAGAACTTCAGTGAAAAGAGGAATACAAATAAACCAGGAGCCATTTTGAGTGGCAATTTACACATAGAAACTATAAAACTTAAGAAAAAAACTATCAAAAAAAAAAGAAAAACTATCAGAATACCTAATGATTATATATCTATGTCAATTCACCAGTTCTAATAACTTCTAATTCTAAATCTCTAATGTTCGATTTCTGATTTCCCTTTGAGTGTACCCTGATATTGAGTGACAGTCCAAGACTATAAACAGAGAAGGCTGAGAATCCCAAAAAGTCTATTGGGCCAAAACCGGAACCTAACTTCCACTGATGTGTATTATATTCCAACTGTCACATGATATGCTTCCGTTAAAGGTAATAAATGTCCAAGAGAAATGGAAAATAATAGTTGGGATTATTTTGCATTTGACCGCTCTCATGAAAAAAAAAACCCAGACAGAAAGGAACCCCATCATATAATTATGTCAATATCACATATAATTATATCAATATCTAACTCCTTAAAATTAGGAAAGGAGGCTTGTGCTTTCTCCATGTGTCTGCAAAAGTATCATCTCTGCATACGGAGAAGGAACAAATGAATGAATGCGTACACTGATTCTCTCATAAATGGAATAAGTGATAGACTATGGAAAACTTCTAAGGAGATTCTTTACACAAGATTTACATAGGAAAAAAAGAGCAAATTAGCTCTCTCTGGAATGGTGGATACCAATTCAACCACATGTTCATGCTGAATGATTCACTCATAAGTAGATCTTCATCATCTTGCAAAGTGACTTGTGATCTTCATTACAAGAAACATCATTCCAGCCCCATTTTCTTAACCAATCACGAAAATGTAGTGCGACACAACGTTCCTTACGATTACTGGGTTCCCTGGGGTGCCAAAATCTGAAAGGGAAAAGAAATGAATGAGGTTGTTTCTTCAAACAGTGCTTTGAAAAGGGTTAGAGACAGTGAGGAAGGGGGCTGGGGTTGAACTGTGTGGATGTCAAGGGTGGATATGCCCAAATCATTCCTTCTTCACTTCTCATGCAGCTTCTCCTCCACCTGAAACTCTGGGATTTCCCTCAGAAACAGTGCTTACATCACCCCGTATTGTGTCATTTCATTGCATTTAACATTCTCCTAGCAGATAGCCCTTCTTCTATTTGTCCATCATTACTGTCCTGTTCCCAGGGGACTGCCAGTCCATAAGCTCCCTTAAATGATGAAAAAAGAAAAAAAAGATTTCATCCCAGTCCCAAATATCACTGTAGTGTTTCCTTTTTTAAAATATATATTGCTTTTGGCATCTGAAGAACTAGTTAAAATCCCTAAACCTGCTAAGGTCTCTGTTATCTTAGACATATAACTTAATTTCCCTGATTTCCATATCTAAAAAATAGAGACTAGAGTCATATTCCTTTATGATATGAAAATCAAAATCATATTATACTAAAATGCACTAAAGTATTTAAGAGTTTTAAAAGACCTAAATAAATGAGATATTATATGTATCAGAAGTTAGCTTATTTGCTTTATGAGAAATATTAAATCAATAACTGGCCATGATCTTAACTGATGTAAATTTCTGTTATGTTTAGAGATATAAAGTGGTAGTTAAAAGTACAGACTTTGGTGTCACATCGAGCTGGATTTGAGGGTCACTGTTGCCACTGCTGGACAAGCTTTGCTGAGTTATCTAAACTCTCTAAACTCAACTTCCTCATCTCTACAGAGGGAAAAATAATAAAATAACAATGTGTGCCTCACAGAGTGCTTGTGAAGATTATATGAGATGATAAATAAAGTTATTTAAACCTAGTGCCCAACAGTTAAGAGGTAGCGCTTTTATTTTCACAGCTGAGAGTCGGAACACTCTAAAATCCGTGCATGATCCAGGGCCCCTGATTCCTGTATCTAATTCTGTACTCACGTGACACTTTCATTGTATGGTGTCTGATCAACCCAGTGCCAATCTCTTTTTCCCTTTGGGTCTGACAGCCCTATATAATAAGCAGAAAACATAGCCACGTTCTGGATAATAAAATCCTAAGGGAAGAAAAGAAAATGCTTTAATATACTTCAAAGTATTCAGGTAGAACTAAGTTCTTTACAACCTTAGAGAGAAGAGAAGAAAAGGAAAGGATCCAGAAGAGCCACGTGGGGCCCCTGCCCTGCCCAGAAGCCTAGGTCTCCTCTGGCTGAGCAGGACAGGATCAAAGGTAACACCTGTGACCATGATGTCTGTCTTAGTCTGCTCAGGCTGCTATAATGAAATACCACTGATTGGGTAGCTTATAAACCACAGAAGTTTCTTTCTCACAGTTCTGGAGGTTGGAAACCCCAGAGGAGGGTACCAGCATGGTCAGGAAAGACCCCCCTCCTGAGCCAGAGCCAGCTTTTTCTCACGGTGAGCTCACACGGTAGAAGGAGCAAGGCAGCTATTTTATAAGAACATGAGTTCCGTTCATGAGGGTTCTACCCTCATTACCCAAGCACCTCTCAAAGGCCCTACCTCCAAATCCCACCATCTTGGGGGGTTAAGATTTCACCAAATGAAGTTTGGGGGAGATATAAATGTTTAGAACATAGCAAGGTTCAATATAAATGGAAGCAATTTCTATCCGTGATCAGAATGAATTCTCACCTCAGAGTCACTTCCCTTCTCCACTTAAGGAGCAGTATTCTTCAAAGTCATGCATTAGAAAATTTTCCTTTCATCACTTCTTCAACTTCATTCACTTCTGATTATTGATTGTGACTCTTCATGACTAACTCTCTTTCTCTATTTGATATAATACCCCTTCTCCGTGAAATAGTTAATAATTTATAAAATATTTACAGGTTGAAATAATAAACTGGTATTTCAGGCTGAAACATTTTCACTCGAGCCCCATATATTGTATTTAAAATGCCTCAATTTATTTTGGGAGAGATTTGTTTTATGGAAACAGGACGAAGGTGTAGCATGGAAAGGCTTAGGTAGCCTTTCTTATCAATTTTACTGAAAGCCTCCTGCCACACCACCATTATTCCAAAATAATGGTGCGAAAACCGCCTCCCGAGACGAGAGCAGTAAACAAGCAGACAGGACTGCTGACCCCTCATCGCTGGAAAGCACCTGCTCGTCCTTGGTGTTGATCACCAGCAGGTGAGCTTTCATCGCTGAGCAGTTCTTCTCACTCTCCGTCCAATTTCTGTCTGTATTAGAAATAAAGTAGCAGTGCGAACGGAATGACTTCCAAGCCTTTGGGCAGCAGCTCCAGTCTTTCCCTGTATTGACAGAAGGCCATCGATGTCCAATATAAAAGAAAAATTTCAAGTGTGTGTATTATTAAAATTAAGGACCGAGGAAGACCCCATGGGAACTGGAATTTGTGTCTTCATCCAGAGGTGAAAAGGAGCCCGCCCACTAGGTGTCAAGGAGATCAAGTCCACCTGTATCAGGCAGTAACACGGCAGGGCCCCCCTTCCCTTGCCAGAGTGGTGTCCGGAAAAGCCAGCTAAAGCAGAGGGCTTAAATAAGATCCAGGCTCAGAATATTACACAAAAATGTCCAGGTTTCAGTGGAAAATCACCCATCGTACCATGAAATTGCAAGTTCTCAAAATTAATTTAAAAAATAATAAGTATATACCAATATCTAGATAACATAAATATTAGAATTACCTGACAAAGATTTTAAAGAAACCATGACAAAGATACCTCAACAGGAAAGTACAAACATATTCGGACCAAATGAAAAAAAAAACAATGCCTCAGATAAGAAACAGAAAATCTCAGCCAACAGGGGCATCTGGATGGCTCAGCTGGTTGATGGTCTGATTCTTGATTTCAGCTCAGGTTATGATCTTGCGGTCTGTGGGTTCGAGCCCCGCATCGAGCTCTGTGCTGAGAGCTCAGAGCCGGGAGCCTGCTTCAGATTCTGTGTCTCCCTCTCTCTCTGCCCTTCCCCTGCTCACGTGCTCTCTGTCTGTCAAAAATGAATAAATATTAAAAAAAAAATTTTTTTTAAAGATTCTCTCTCTCCCTCTCTCTCTCTCTCTCTCTCTCGTCTGGCCCTCCCCCACTTGTACTCTCTCTCTAAGAAAGAAAAAAAAAGAAAATCTCAGCCAACAAATTAGAGATATAAAGGAGAACAAAAACATTTATTTTTATAACTAAAAAATATAATAACCAAAATTAAAAGCTCAGTGGCTGAGCTCAAAAGCAGAGAGGACAGAAAAATGAGTGAATTGAAAGATAGAATTCAAAGACAGAAATTACTCAAGCAAATAACAGAGACAAAAGAGACACGGGTAAATAAATAGACTTCCAGTTTCCAGTCTGGCATGCAAGAAGCTTGGGAGTCTTCACACCATCCTAACAAGTAACTAAAAAGCTGAACAAACTGCAGACCAACAACTCTTCCCAGGCAAAGCCACTGCTCTTAAAATTATGCAGACAAACACAGAGGATCACAACTTACTGAAGCAGAAACCCAGGAGGGAAACCTGAAGTGGTGAATTGTTGGGAGCTCAGTGTGGAAAATCTGAGCTAAAAACCCCAGGGTGACCTGGTCAATGGTGGGAAGGAGGGAAAAACTTTTGTGAGTTTCACCTTCTGAAGCGCTACCAGGTCCTCACAGTGAATATCTGAGAAATTCCCCTGTGCTTCTGGGAAGTGGAGAGGCAAAGGTCCGATCACCAGCAGAGGAGCCTTCGTTCCTGAGCAGAATATAGAATACTTGGAAATATACAAAGCATTCTGTTCTTTTTAACAAGGTCTACCATCCTCAGGAAAAACTGTGGACCAGAGACTAACCTGCTGTGGTTTCATCAGAGCCTGACTAAGGGAAAGGAAATATCCAACTCCAACCCACTCCAGCCATCTAGTTCCGCGTTCAGGGAAGTAATAAGAACAGCTGATGAGCACTTTGAGTTCAAAGCCCAGAGCAAAGACTCACTAAAGGAATGAGAAGAAATTATACAACCACAGATACTTCTCCTCCCTCCACACCTCACCACCACGTATCAAAAGACCTATTTATAGCAGTTCCTTTTACTCGGTACATCACGTCTAGCTCATGAGAAAAAATTACAAGGCATGCTAAAAAACAAACAATATCCCACCCACCCACCCCCAGTTTGAAGAGACAAAGCAAGCATCAGAACCAGACTCAGATGTAGCAGGATGTTAGAATCACCAGACCAGAAATTTAAAACAACAATGATTAATATGTTAAGGGCTCTCATGAACAAAGTAGACAGCATGCAAGAAGAGATGGGCTATGTAATCAGAGAGATGGAAATTCTAAGTAACAAAAAGAAACATGAGAGATTAAAAATGCTGTAACAGAAATGAAGAATGTCTAGGATGCCTGGGTGGCTCAGCCAGTTAAGTGTCTAACTCTTGATTTTGGCTCAGGTCATGATTTCAGATTGTGAGATCAAGTCCCAGCTCTGCACTGGCAGCACAGAGCCTGCTTGGGATTCTCTCTCTCTCTTTCTCTCTCTCTGCCCCTCCGCCACTCCCTCCCCCACTCTATCAAAATAAATAAATACCCTTAAAAAAAAAAAAAAGAAATGGGGTGCCTTGGTGGCTCAGTCAGCTAAGTGTCTGACTTCGGCTCAGATCATGATCTCGCAGTCTGTGAATTCAAGCCCCACATCGGGCTCTGTGCTGACAGCTCGGAGCCTGGAGCCTGCTTTGGATTCTGGGTCTCCCTCTCTCTCTGCCCCTCCCCCGCTCACACTCTGTCTCTCTCTCAAAAATAAATAAACATTAAAAAAAAATTTAAAAAAGAAAGGAAGAATGTCTTTAGGGAGCTCATCATTACATTGGACACAGCTGCAGAAAAAAATCTGAGCATGAGGGTGTCTCAATAGAAGCCTCCAAAACTAAAAAAAGGGAAAGAACTGGGGGGAAAAACAAACAGAATATCCAAGAAATGAGGGGCAGCTACAAAAAGTGTAACATGTGCATGATGGAAATCGCAGAAGAATAAAAAGAGAAAAGAACAGGGGCGCCTGGGTGGCTCAGTCGATTAAGCACCGACTTCGGCTCAGGTCATGTTCGAGCCCCGTGTCAGACTCTGTGCTGACAGCTCAGGGCCTGGAGCCTGCTTTGGATTCTGTGTCTCCCTCTTTCTCTGCCCCTCCCTTGCTCACACTCTGTCTCTCTGTCAAAAGTAAATAAACATTAAAAAAAAATTAAAAAAAAAGAGAAAAGAACAGATGAAATATTGAAACAATAACATTTGAGAATTTCTCCTGAATTAATGACAGATACCAAACCACAGATTCAAAAAATCTCAGAGAACACCAAGCAGGATAAATGCCAAAGAAAACCACATGTAAGACATATCCTATTCAAACTATAGAATATCAAAGATAAAGAAAAATCCTTTATAAAGCTAGAAGGGGTAAAAACATCTCCTGTAAAGAAGCAAAATAGAAAATACATCAGACTTCTCCAAAACTACAACAAGAGAATATAGTGAAATATTTAAAGTGTTCAAAGACAAAAAAAACTATCGCCCTAATTCTTACCCTGCAAAATTAACCATCAAAGATGAAGATGAAATAGGGACTTTTTGGACAAACAAAAATTCAGGGAATTTGATACCAGTAGAGCTTGCAATGTTAAAAAAAGTTCTTTAGGGAGAAGAAAAATAATATAGGTCAGAATCCTGGCTCTATATAAAGAAAGTAAAAGCATCAAAGAAAGAATAAGAGAAGGTAAAATAAAACATATTTCTTATACTTTTAATTGATCTATATTCTTTTTTTGAAAGAGAGAGAGAGCATGTGTGCAAGCAGGGAAGAGAGGCAGAAAGAGAGAATCCCAAGCAGGCTCCACGCTCAGCATTGGGACCAACGTGGGGCTCAATCCCACATCCCTGGGATCATGACCTAAATAAAAATCAAGAGTCGGACACTCAAATGACTGAGCCACCCAGGCGCCCCTGCTATATTCGTAATTTTTTGTCTGTTCAAAGTAATAATGATAACAATGTGTTAGATTACACGTATGAAGATGTAAGTGAAATAAGTGAGAGAATTAATATAAGAGGCAGGAGGGAGGAATTAGGATTATTTTGTTATTTTAAGATACTCTCACTGTGTATGAAGCTGTATAGTTATTTGAAAGTGGACTCGGATTAGTTGATAAGTATATTGCAAACTTTAGAGTAACCAGTATAAAAGAAGTATAATTGACATGCTAAGAATGCAATGAAAATGGAATCATATCAAATCATATCAAAACCACAGAAGAGTGAATGATTAAAAAGGAACAAAGAACAAAGGCAAGATATAGAAAACAATATAAATATGATCAATATTGATACAACCATGTTAATAATCACTTGGGATGTCAGTGATCTAAATTCACCAATTAAAACACAAAGATTGTCAGAATGGATCAAAAAAACCAGACTCGACTATATGTAGTCTATAGGAAACCCACATTAAAACTTCAGTAGGCAGATATGAAGACATGACTATATTAAAAGTAAACGGATAATGAAAGGTATACTGAACAAAAGAAAGCAGGAATTGCTATATTAATTGCAGACAGTGCAGAGTTCATAGTTACCAGAGATAAAAATGGTCATTGCATAATGATAAAGGAGTCAATTCTTCAAGAAGTCATAACATTCTTTAATGTGTATGCACCTAACAACACAGCATCAAAAAGTGAAAGAAAACAACTTCAATATATATCCATTATCACAGTTAGAGACTTAAGGACTCCTCTATCAGAAGTGGTCAGAACCAGAATGCAGAAAATCAGTAAAAATGTAGTCAAATTCAACAACGATATCAATAAACCATATATGACTGACATCTATTGACTAGTCTATCTGACAACAGCAGAATACACATTCTTTCCAAGTTCACATAGAACATCCATCAAGACAGACCACATACTGGCCATAAATATACCTTAACAAACTGGAAAGAATAGAAATCATACAATGTCTGCTCTCAGACCACAATGGTTATTAAACTAGAAATCAGTAACAGAAAAATGGAAAGTAGGAAGAGGGATGAGTAGGAGGATCCTGAGCTCACCTCGTCCATGGACACATCAAGGTAATAACTATCTCTATAACACCAACTCTGAAAATGACCTGAAGACTGGCAGAATAGATCTTCCACAACTGGTTATAAGGAGAGGGCCACATCAAAAAGGGTCAGAGGGGCAGACACATGGTTGGTAACCAACCCCTTGGCACAACGCACAAACGGGAAGGATGTCACAAGCATGGAGAAGTGAGACGATAAGAAACAGTGGTTTTAAATGGCATTAGACCAGATAGATCTAGGAGATATATACAGAATATTCCATCCCAAAACAGCAGAACACACATTCTTTTCAAGTGCACATGAAGCATTCTCCAGGTTAGGTCACAGAACAAAAACTCAATAAATTTCAGAAGACTAAAATCGTATCAAGCATCTTTTCCAACTACAACAATATAACACCAAAGATTACAAGAAATTACAATTACAAGAAAAAAAAACTGGAAAAAGTACACACAAGTGAAAGCTAAACAACATGCTACATACTGAATGGGCCAATCAAGAAATCAGAGAGGAAATTTAAAAATGCAAGAAGACAAATGAAAATGAAAACACAACAGTCGAAAATCTTTGGGATGCAGCAAAAGCAGGAAAGTATATAGTTAGTGATACAGGACTATCTAAGAAACAAGAAAAATCTCAAACAACCTAACTTTTCACCTAAAGGAACTAGAAAAAGAAGAACAAATAAAGTCCAAAGCTACTAGAAGGAAGGAAATAGAAACTAAAGAAATAGAAAAGATCAATGAAACCAAGAGCTGGTTATTTGAAAAGATAAACAAAATTGATAAACCTTTAGGGGCACCTGGGTGGCTCAGTTGGTGAAGTGTCTGACTTCAGCTCAGGTCATGATCTCATAGTTCACGAGTCCAAGCCCCACGTCAGGCTCTGTGCTCACAGCTCAGAGCCTGGAACCTGCTTCTGAGTCTATGTCTCCCTCTCTCTCTTCCCCTCTCACGCTTGTGCTCTGCCCGTCTCTCCCTCAAAAATAAATTAAAATTAAAAAAAATTTTTTTAATGATAAGGCTTTAGCCAGACTTACCAAGAAAAAGAGAGAGGACTCAAATAAATAAAATCAGAAATAAAGGATGAGAGGGGATCCTGGGTGTCTCAGTCGGTTAAACATCCAACTTTGGCTTAAGTCATGATATCACAGTTCAGGCTCTACATCGGGCTCTGTGCCAACAGCTCAGAGCCCAGAGCCTGCTTCAGATTCTGTGTGTGTGTCTCTCTCTGCCCCTCCCTGCTCACACTCTGTCTCTCTCTCTCTCAAAAATAAATAAACATTTTAAAAAATTAAGAAAAAAGAAAAAAATAAAGGATGAGAAAAAATCCACACCACAGAAATACAAAGAATTATAAGAGAATGTATAAAAAATTATAGACCAATAAACTGGACAACCTAGAAATGGATGAATCCCTAGAAGCATATCATCTTTCAAAACTGAACAAGAAAGAAACAGAAAATTTGAACAGGCCAATTATTAATAACAAAATTGAATTGGCAACCAAAAAGTCAGAAGAAAAAAAAGTCCAGGATCAGATGGTTTTACAGGTGAATGCCACCAAACATTTAAAGAAAAGTTAATATCTATTCTTCCAAACTATTCCAAAAAAATAGAAGAGGAAAAAAAAAAACTTCCAAATTCACCCTACAAGGCCAGCATTACTCTAATACCAAAACCAAAGACACTATGTAATAAATAAAATAAATAAAAAACAAAAAACAAAAAGCAAAAAAAAACCCACAAACAAACCCACTATAGGCCATATCTCTGATGAACACAGATGCAAAACAGCTCAACAGAATATTAGAAAACTGATTTCAACAGTAAATTGAAAGGTTCATTCACCACAATCAAGTGGGATTTATCCCAGGGAAGCAAGGGTGGTTCAATATTAGCAAGTCAATCAATGTGATACATGACATTAATAAGAAGAAGGATAAAAAAACCATATGATCATCTCAACAGATGCAGAAAAAGTATTTGACAAAACACAACATCTGTCCATAACAAAAACTCTCAACGAAGGGGGTTTACAGGGAACATACCTCAAAATAATAAAGGCCATAGATGACAAACCCACAGCTAACAACATAATCAATGATGAAAAACTGATAGCTTTTCTGTAAGATCAGGAACAAGACAAGGAGGTCCACTCTCACCACTTTTATTCAACATAATCTGGAAGTCCTAGCTACAACAATCAGACAGGAAAAATAAAATAAAAGGCATCCAGATTGGTAAAAAGAGTAAAACCCTCACTATTTGCAGCTGACATGATACTATATACAGAAAATACCAAAGACTCCACCAAAAAAATTAGAACTGATAAATTCATTGAAGTTGAAGGATACAAAATTAATATGTTATATTACATATACTGTTGCATTTCTACCCACTAATAACAAAGTATCAAAAAGAAAAATAATAAAATAATCCCATTTATAATTGCACCAAAGAGAATAAATTAACTAGGAATAAATTTCACCAGAGGGGTAAGAGACCCATACTCTGAAAACTTTAAGATGTCGATGAATGAAGATGACACAAATGGAAAGATATACTATGCTCATGAATCAGAAGAATTAATATCATTAAAGTGTCCACACTACCCAAAGGAATCTAAAGATTCAATGCAAAACTATAAAAAATAATCCTAAAATTTGTATGGAGCCACAAAGACTTGGAATAACCAAAGCAATCCTGAGAAAGAACAAAGCTGGAGGTATCACAATTTCAGATTTCCAGATATACTACAAAGCTTTTGTAATAAAAACAATATGGCACTGGCACAAAAGTAGACCCACAGGTCAAGGGAACAGTGTAGAAAGCCCAGAGATAAACCCAAAGTTATATGGTCAATTAATCTCTGATAAAGGAGGCAAGATGGAGAAAAGACAGTCTTTTCAATAACTAGTGTGGGGAATACTGGACAGCTACATGCAAAAGAATGAAACTAGACCACTTTCTTACCATACACAAAAATAAATTCAAAATGGTTAAAGACCTAAATCTGAGGCCTAAAAGCCATAAAACTCCTAAAAGAAAACATAGGCAGTTATCTCTTGGGCATCAGCCTTAGCAACATATTTATGGATATATCTCCTCAGACAATGAAAGTAAAATCAAAAATGAACTATTGGGACTATACTGAAATAAAAAGCTTTCCATAGCAAGGGAAACCATTTAAAAAAAAAAAGACAACCTAGTGAATGGGAGAAGATATTTGCAAATGATATATGCAATAAGGGATTGACATCCAAAATACATAAAGAACTTCAACATCTCACCACCCAAGAAATCAAAAAGCCTATTAAAAATGGGCAGAGTACCTAAATGTTTTTCCAAAGAAGACATACAGAGAACCAAGAGACACATGAAATGATGTTCAATATCATTAATTATCAGGGAAATGCAAATCAAAACCACAATCAGATATTCCCTCACGCCAGTCAGAATGGCTAGAATCAGAGATATAAAATCAAATATGTGTTGGCTAGGAGGTGGAAACAACGGAACCCTCATGCGCTGCTGGTAGGAATGTAAATTGGTACAGCCACTGTGGAAAACAGCATGGAGGTTCCTCAAAAAATTAAAAATAAAATTATCATATAATCCAGTAATTCCACTACTATATACTCCCCAGAAGAACCAAAAACACTAAATTGAAAAGATGTATGTACTTCTATGTTTATTGCAGCATTTTTACAACGGCCAAGGTATAGAGGCAACCTTAGTGTCCACTGATAGATGAATGGATAAGAAGACGCGATATTTATATACAATGTAATATTATTCAGTCATGAGAAAGAAGGAAATCCTACTGTTTGCTACAGATGGACTTAGAGAGTATTAGGCTACATGAAAAAGACAAATACCATATAATTTCACTTTGTAGGACCTAAAAAACAAAACAAATGAATAACAAACCAACCGAAATAAAAAAATAAACAGACTCTTAAATACAGAGAACAAACTGGTGGTAGCCAGATGGGAGGTGACTGGAGGGATGGGTGAAATAGATGAAGGGGATTAAGAGATACAAACTTCCATTTATAAAATAAATAAGTCATGGAGATGAAAGTACGGCATAGGAAATACAGTCAATAACACTGTAATAACATTGTACGGTGACAGATGCTGACTGTACTTATCAAGGGGAGCATTAATATACAGAATTGTCGAATCAATATGTTATACACCTGAAACTAATATAACAGTATATGTTAATTATACTTCAACAAAAATATTTAAATGATAAAATAAGCCAGAGTAAAAAAACTACCAACTATAATTCCAGGGAAAAGACAACCATCTGTAATTCCAATGATAGGAAAAGGCAAACTAGGCAGTAAAAATTTCAGTGGTTACCAAAAGTTTGGAAAGGAGGGTGGAGCACATGAAAATTTTTGGGCAGTGAAGTCATTCCGTAGGATACTGTAATAATGGATACACAACATTATGCACTTGTCAAAATCCACAGAACTTTACATATTTGTTGTATAAAAGCTTTAAAAATCCATTTAGGAAGTCAGAGGATCCATGAAAGAATGAAGACTGTGACAAGAGAATCTAACTGTATTACACACTGAAGAGGGTGGGAAGAGAATGATGAACTAAGTAACTTTGGAAATGGAGTCTAGAAGATAAAGACAAAAGACACTGCACACCAGCACTGTATTCTAGTTGATAAGGTTGCTTCCCATGGTGGTATGAGTTTACAATTCTGATACTGCCATATGTGTTCATTGGAATTGAATCATTAAGGAAATGTACTGAGCAAGTGAATGGGACCCAATTCCTCTCTGTAGGGGCAGTCATTAAAGATATTAGAGGAGTAGGCGAGAATGACGCAATGTGGTAATGGACGAACATTTCCGACATCAGTAAAAACTGATGTGTACCTTATTATAGATACACATAGTTACATGTAGAAATATTTATCAATATATGTACATGCACAGGTTACTACACACACACAGATTTCCTTGTTCTGTGACCTAAAAGAACACCTCATGCAATGAGCATACCTAGTATTCAGATCTTGGGTTTCTAACACCATGCTTCAATATCAGGAGCCAGGGCTCCACAGAGAAAGAGCTGATTCTAAGTCTGACACAAGAAATATACAATATAAACCCCGAGACTATTACAATCCCAAAAAGTAAGAAGTGCTTAAAAACCAAATAAAACAACACACTGATGGGGGCAAGTCAAAGGACCATGGAAGCCAGCTGAAAGAACTCCCAGGGGCAAAGGCAGAACAATTTGAGCAACAAAATAAATAGAGTGTTGGATTATAACCCAAATGAGGTAAATATCCGTGAGTATATACAGATATAAATACAGACTGAATAAATTTATAAATAGGGTAGAACAAATATCACATGCATAAGAATTTCTAATAAACGACATAGAAACTTGTTTTGAACTGAATTGCGTTCCCCCAACATTCATATGTTGAAGTTATAACCCTCAACGTAATTACAGTGGTAGATTCTAGGGAGGTAATAAAGGTTAAACGAGATCATAAAAGTAGGGCCTTAATCCAATAGGACTTGTGTCCTTCTAAGAGGAAGAGATGCTAGAAAACTCTCTCTCCCTCCCTGGTCACACAGAGAATTGGCTATGTAAGGACACAGCGAGAAGCCAGGGAGAAAGGCCTCACCAGAAACCAACTCTTACGGTACCTGGGACTTCTGGCCTCTGCAACTGTGAGAAACTCAATTTCTGTTGTCTAGGCCTCCCAGTCTGTGATATTTTGTTATGGTACTCAAGCAGGCTAATACATATTTTGCCTCGTAAGTGGGGTGCTACTGTAACAAACACCTAAAAATGTGAAATGGCTTTGGAACTGGGTGATGGGTAGAGGCTAGAAGAATTTTGAGGTGCATGCTAGAAAAAGCCTAGGTTGCCTTGAAAGGGCTGCTGGTAGCAGGCAGCCTGCGTGGCTCAGTCAGTTAGGTGTCTGACTTTGGCTCAGATTATGATCTCACAGTTCGTGGGTTCAAGCCCCACATCAGGCTCTGTGCTGACAGCTTGGAGCCTGGAGCCTGTTTCAGATTCTGTGTCTCCCTCTCTCACTGCCCCTCCCCCGCTCATGTGATTGCACACGCTAGTTCTCTCTCTCTCTCAAAAATAAGTAAACATAAAAAAGTTTTTTTTAAAGAAAAGAAAGGGCTGCAGGTAGAAATATGGATGTTAAAGATAATTCTGGTGAGGATTCAGTAAAAGAGAGCTGTAGAGAAAGGTCCTATCATCTCAAACAATATATATACGCCATAATGAACAGAATGTTGGTGGAAATATGAACATTAAAGAAGCTTCTGGTAATGTCTCAGAAATGAGAAATGTGTTATTGGAAACAGGAGGAAAGGCAATTCTTATTATAAAATAGCAAGGAATTTGCTGAATTGTGTTCTAATGTTTTGTGAAAGGTAGAACTTGTGACAGCCTTGGATATTTAGCAGAGGGTATTTCTAAGCCAAGTGTTAAAGTTGTGGGCAGATTTCTCCTTACTGCATGTAGTAAAATGCAAACAGAAAGAGATAAATTGAACAAAGTGTGAAGCAAAAAGGAACCAGAATCTGAAGACCTGGAAAATTCTCAGCCATACTGTAAAAAGTGAGAAAGTATGTTCTGGAAGGAACACCAAGGCTGTGGCTGGACAATCATTCCATAAAGAGATTACCCACAGATTTAAACAGCCGTCTCCACAATGAAGACTATTTCTTTGTACAGATAAAGATATGCATACAAGAACTTTAGGTCTTATTTATTTGTACACTTGAAGCTTGAAATGATCATGAGACCCAACTTCTTAGTGTGCTCTGCCTGTGAATCTTATTGGAAATATTAATTTGGTATCCTTACATAGTATAGTCAACCACTGAATTATAGGCACATTCATTTTTACCTTCCATGGTCACATTTTCTCTCAGACATTCCAATGCTGTGTGAGTGAGCTCTATTGTAGTCTTTTTTTCTTTAAGAAGTTGAGAATATTTTTGAAAAAAAACTGGAAAAAAAAAAAGGCCATTCATTTTCTTGTGTTAGGAGTTTGCTCTCTGTTGTTTTACAGGGACAAAATCTACAAATGTCCAATTGTTTGAGTAGAAGGATCCTGACAATGGAAAAGATTTCTTATCACCCCACATTCAATGTAATCCTAATCCTACTGATTTTGAAACCATAGATTTCTCCAGGAATAGCTGGAAGATCGGTAGTTGAAAGGAGACATGATGGTTCCATTAGAATGAGCGTCAAGGGACTGACTCATATTTTCCTTCAACACTAAATGCAGAAGCTAAGGCTTGAAGGTGGGGGAACAGAGGGAAAACAAACTCTTCTATCTGAGGATGCACACGGCATACGTCTGTTGTGGCGGCGGGGGGTAGGGGCAGTTGTAGAATGAGCTAATTCTGAGTTCTGGGTTACCTGTGGAGTGAGAAATTTTTTTTTTAAGCCAACACTGATCAGGAGATATGGGCATTATTTTTTCATCTTCCTTCCTTGACTCTGTCCACTCCCAGCTGGCTCTTATTTTTCAGCACACCAGTATACTCAAATATGTCACAACTTACAAATAACTTACCTCTTCCTCTAGAAAGTAAAATTTTTCTGTCTTTCCTCCTTGCCTCCCCCTTGCTCCCTGACCCACCACATGCTGGCTTCACCACTTCTTATGCCTTTTAAATTTTTGATAAATTCCTAAAGCCAAAGATAGGAAGAAATCCACTTGTCTGCCAAATTGGCCTTTAGATCTTACACAGTCTTGGGCAGGAAAGACATGATTAAGGTGAAATTTCAATGGAAAACTCTTCCTGGAACATCTCTTCCCATCTCCTTTTGTCTACCTGCTCATCTCAAAATATGTGTCTGTGCAGTCGAAACGACCTGGCCTTATAAACACTAATAGGCAAATGTAGATTTGTCCTCACTTACACGACTCTCTTGCATAGAAATTGTACCTAATATATGTCCCTCTACAACACAAACACACACATATATTCTTCAATTTCTCTATAGATACCATTATTTTTATAAAGAAGTAACTACATTCAAATAAGTAACAAAATTCCGAACAGATTCCCATTAATTATGTCTCTCCCTCCCAAAGAAGACTTCTTTTCCAGATTTCTGGATAGACGCATTATTAAATGTCAGTATCTAATGGACGCCATCTCTTCATGGAGGGCAGACATTCCATAGAGATTCAGTTGGATACTTACTGATAAAAGCGATAAAAAATGAGATTGCCAATAACAGCAGAAGTACCAACAATGAGGCAAAAAGTAGCTTGGGAAAATTGGGGTTACTTTTGTGCCGGCTGCTCTTCTCTTTGGGAGCTGAATGAGAAATCAAATGAGTTTCCTCAGTAATAAATTCTGACTTTTACTGTCTTTCTTCCCCCCCTTTCTCTTCTCCCCTTTCTTGGAAGACATACTATTACCAAGAATATGACATTTGAAATAATAGGAAAATAGGGGAAAAAATAATGTTTATTATAGAAACTTTGGAAAATACACAAAACACAATCCCTTACCACTGGGGATAATTGTTGCTAATGTTTTGATATATACCCTCCCAGTAACGTTCGAAGTGTATATACATACATATGCATTTTCCCACATGACTGACATACCATAGATACTAGCTTCAGACCTACTATATTCTTATACACTAGACCATGAACATTTTTCATAGAACCATATTTTTCCTTTAACACTCTCTATTGTGGTTGTGTAGTATTTCATTATGTATTTAAGTAATCTTCCAGATTGTTTCCAACTTTAACTACTTTAAATAATGCCACAGCAGATCAATCGTTATTATGGCCATCCCTCATCACATTCTTAAAATAAGGTCAGACCTTTTTAGTCACTATTTCACAGTTAAGAATTATTTTCTTGGGGTGTCTGGGTGGCTCAGTGGATTAAGCTTCTAACTTTGGCTCAGGTCATGATCTCACAGTTAGAGGGTTTGAGCCCCATATAGGGCTCTGTGCTGACAGCTCAGAGCTTGGAGCCTGCTTCGGTTTCCGTGTCTCCCTCTCTCTCTTCCCCTCCCCTGTTCACACTGTGTCTCTATCAGAAACAAATAAACATTTAAAAAAAATAAAAAGAATTCTTTTCTCAATGTCTAGTATCAAAAAGAAAAAACGTTTAAGGAGGGCACTTGTGATGAGCACGGAGTGTTATATGTAAGTGATGAATCACTAAATTCTACACCTGAAACCAGTATTACACTATATACTAATCAACTAGAATTTAAATTAAAACTTTAAAAAAAAGACAAGAAATAACAAGTGTTGGTGAGGGTGCGGAGAAAAGGCAACCCTTGTGCACTCTTGGTGGGGATGTGAATGGGTGCAGCCACTATGGAAAACAGTATGGAGGTTCCTCGAAAATTTAAAAATAGAGGGGCACCTGGGTGGCTCAGTCGGGTAAGCATCTGACTCCTGATTTCAGCTCAGGTCATGATTTCACAGTTTGTGAGTTCAAGCCCCACATGGGGCTTTGTGCTAACAGTGCAGAGTTTGCTTAGGATTCTCTCCTTCTCTCTGTGCCCCTCCCGTGCTCACTCTCTCTCAAAAATAAATAAAATTAAAAATAGAAATATCATATGATCTATTGACTTCAGTACTGGGTATTTACCCAAAGAAAACAAACACATTAACTAAATCAAAAAGGTATATGCACCCCTATGTTTATTGCAGCATAATTTACAGAAGCTAGGAAAAGCAACCTAAGTGTCCAGCCATCCATGAAGGGATATAGAAAGTATGATGTTTATATACAGTGGAATATTATTCAACCATTAAAAAAAAGAAGGAACTTTTGTCATTTATGACAACTTGGATGGGACT
Source organism: Paguma larvata (assembly GCA_030068075.1). NCBI lineage: Eukaryota > Metazoa > Chordata > Mammalia > Carnivora > Viverridae > Paguma > Paguma larvata. Next base: position 96,048,561 of record CM057828.1, on the reverse strand, counting down.
TGAGGGCATTATGCCAAGTGAAATAAGTCAGAGATCTCACTTATCTGTCGAATTCAAAAATCGAAACTCATAGATACAGAGAACAAACTGGTGGTTGCCAGAGGTGGGGTAAGGGGTGGTGAGGAATGGGGAAGGGGATTAAGAGGTGCACACTTCCCCTTTTAAAATAAAGAAGACATGGAATATAAAATAAGATAAAAACAGAGAGTGAGGCAAACCATAAGAAATTCCTTTTTTAAAAACATTTTTAAAATATTTTTATTTATTTTTGAGAGAGAGGAGCAGAGTGTGAGCGGGGGAGGGGCAGAGAGAGAGGGAGACACAGAATCCAAAATGCGGGGCTCGAAATCATGAACCACGAAATCATGACCTGAGCCAAAGTCGGACGCTGAACAGACTGAGCCACCCAGGTGCCCCAAGAAACTTAACTATAGAGAACTGAGCATTGCTAGAGGGGAGGCTGGGGGGGGGGTGGGCTAAATGGGTGATGAGCATTAAGGAGGGCACTTGTTGGGACAAGCACTGGGTGTTACATGTAAGTGATGAATCACTAAAATCTACTCCTGAAACCAATACTACACTGTATGTTAATTAACTTGAATTTAAGTAAAAACCTGGAAGAAAAAAAAGAAGCCATGGAGACGTAATGTACAGCATCTTGACTACAGTTAACACTGTAATTTATAGATTATTATAGTATTACCAACTATTAAATATTATTATATATTTGAAAGTTGCTAAGAGATTAAATCTTAAAAGGCTGCATCACAAGAAAAAAAATTGGGATAACTATTTATGGTGATAAAGGTTATCTAGACTTACTGTGGTGATCATTTCACCAATATACACAAAAATCAAATCACTATGTTGTACACCTGAAACTAACACAGTAGTTCCCCCTCCCCCTTACCCACAGTTTTGCTTTCCACGATTTGTTACCTGTGGTCAACTGTGGTCTGGAGGCAGGCGATCCTCCTCCTGATGTACCCTCAGAAGGTGAAGTGTAGCCTAACGCTGGGTCACCTGACTTCATCTCATCACATAAGAATTATATCATCTCGCATCATCACAAGCAAGGTGAATACAGTTCAGTATTTTGAGATAGAGAGACCATATTCACATAACTTTTATTATGGTATATTAACACAATTGTTCTATTTTATTATTAGTTATTGTTGTTACTCTCTCACTGTACTATCCACGGTTTGGTACTATCCACTGTTCAGGCACTCACTGGGGATCTTGGACCATCTCCCCCCAGATAAGGGGGGACTACTGCAGAATGTTATATGTCAGTCATACCTCCATAAAAAAAAAAATTAAGAATTGTTTTCCCAAAGTTATGAGGTCTTGACAAGCAGGTGGATAATTACATTATACACTGTTAAGGACAAAATCCTTAACAATGTATAATATCTCAGCTTTAGAAAAAACACATTTAGATATGGTATTTATATCTGGAAAGATCTACACTGAAATGTAAATTATAGCGATTTCTAGATGGTAAGAATGAATATAAATTCGTGTATGCCTCTAGTTTTTAATTTTTTCTATAATGAGCATTTCAACATATATTAAAGAAGTTTTATAAAAATTTTTAAGGGGAAAAAACAGTTTCTCTGAGCATTCTCCTCAGCTCCATGGAAGTGTTTTGAAAGTATGTGCAATCATGACCTCTCGCTCACAGCTTCTTATAATACACATGCTTTTTTTTCTCCTTTGTTCTATATCTGATATATCATAAGTGATAACTGTATTACCTTTTATCTACTTCCAAATTCAGTTAAATCCGTCCTGAGGACGCAGGATGCAATGGATTTTCTGAATGCGGGCAATTCACGGAAGACTCCCTTTGCAACCTTCTAGTCCTTCATCTGCAATGGTCTTTGGTTCCACTTTAGTCCGGTAGTAACAGGTACACCCACAACGCTCTCCACCCAAACTCTTCCCTTCTAACTGAGCCTAACTGAGCCCACTAATTTATCAACAGCCCTGCATCTGGGCTGATGGTTTCAGGACCTGTACCTGATCTCTCTTTTTTTTTTTTTTTTTATTTTAGAGAGAGAGAGAGAGTGCACGCAAGTGGAGCAAAGGGGGAGAGAGAATCTAAGGAAGCAGGCTCCATGCTCAGCACAGAGCCTAACATGGGGTTCAATCCCACGACCCTGGGATCATGACCTGAGCTGAAATCAAGGGTTGAACGTTCAACCCACCGAGCCACCCAGGTGCCCCTGTACCCATTCTCTTGGTTGCAGTCTCACTCAGTTTCAGAAGGCACGGGAGAATAACTTAGCATAATTAGCACTCTCCTCAGCTCAGCACCGTAGTGGACTTGTCACATCTCAGTTTTGTTAGCGTGTAACTATATAACCCCTTAACACTTATCTCAGTCTTCTGAGAATCCTGTGTGCCCCAGCTGTGGCCAGAGAACCAGCAACTGACACTATCATGCTTCATTTGCAATATTCTCTCTTCATCCTTCATCTCATCATTAACTCTGACCACCAAAAAATGTTCTTACCTGCAGGAGGCCTTGATTTGCTGCTTGAGGACTCAGATTCATTTTTGAAACTCAATTCAGCGTAAGTGGTCTCGGAAGCCATATTGAGAAGAAATCTGCTCTTCAAAAAATCCTTTACGCTTCTTCCTTAAAACATCTTAAAATGAAACCCAAACATGGTGGCGATTTGTCACACTTCCTATCAAGAACAGGGGCCCATATAAGCAACTGAGAGGAATTCCATGAAAATTAAAAACCTCAGAAGGCCAAATCTCCAGGATCAGCACAGTGAGAATCATAGCATTTCAACACACATCAGTAAATGTAATAAAAGTAGGAACTCAAAGGATAGATTTAAAAATACATACAAGAAGGAAAAAAATAGAGAAACTAAGCAATTAGAGAAATCTTTTCTGAGACCTATATTATCTGAGCTCACCAGCAAGAATGAACTTCAAGTATTTGTGTACCTCTGTATGCAAACATGATTATTTATAGACCAATCTGGGCATATATTCATTCAGGCTGTATTTTCATCATGTGTGGCTATCAGGCAACTTTTGGTGACCACATTCTAAGAGGATCGTTGACAAAAAACTCACATGTCTACCTCCCCACTTTCAAGAGTGTATGTAGGAGGGAAGTCAAAGCTTAGGTCATATGTGTTCTGAGGCTGCTTTTCCCTGTTTTGTTTTTTTTTTAATAGTTTATTTTCAAACTGGTTTACATATAACACCCAGTGTTCATCCCAACACGTGCCCTCTTTAATGCCCGTCACCCCCTCTCCCCCCTCCCCACCTCCTTCACTCTGGTCACCCTCAGTTTGTTTGCTTTTCCCTGTTCTGAACTCCTTCATGGATCTCCATTCATTTTGCTATAGTCACTTCCAAGAGCTCCCTCTGCTGGATGTTACTGGAATAGGCCAGCCTTTACACCACCCGTTTCTATCCCTTTAATCCCTACACCACCACCACAACAAAAAGACTTTACAGGTCAATGTGACTATTTTTTAACGAGTTAGGATAATTTAATAGAATCACAAATTAGGAGATAAACTCAGTGGCAAATGTGGTTTTTTCCAAAGGACAAGAGGAAAACATTCCAAAAATTAAATCCTTCATGTAGAATCTTCCCAGACATACTTTTTTTTTTTTAGAATCTTCCCAGACATGCTTTTGAGAGCTCACTCCCTAGATTCAGCTGTCCCCAAATGATCCTTCTTTTAATCTCCCCCACCAAACTCCTTCATCTCTTCAGCTCCTGCATAACACACACACACACACACACACGTACGCACACACACACACACACGCTTACATCTATATTTCCATTCAAGGTACACTGAAAACTGTGCATTCACACTAATAATCTCTAATTCCAATCCAACACTAAAGACTTCATTCTAGTTTTCTCCCTTCCATATTTCTAACTCCCTTCTGTTACAGTAAGAAACCTGCTTCCATTGTCTTTAACTTACTTACTTATTTATTTATTTGAATAATAAATACATTTAGTCAATTTTCTATCTTTGTCATTCCCTCCTCTAAGATGTCCTTCTCTTCCTGACTGGGCTCTGACTTCCCAATCCAGGCCAACATTACTACTGGCGCCTTTATCCTGCTTGGGTGTTCTTGCACAAGCCAGCCAACCCCCATGGATTTCATCCTCAATCAGCTCTGACCCTACACTGGACCATATTCCATAGGAAATCCCTCCTTACTCTACCTAGACTCTGATTTCTGATGCTGGGTCCCTAACCCCCACCTGGAATCCGCCCTTACCCCGCTCAGGTTCTAAAACCCTACCCAAGATCACTCTGATGTGTGGAAGCTCTCCTCACCCTCCCTGGGCTCTGAGTCCCCACACTGGGCTACCATACCATATGGACAGCTTCCTTATCCTGCTCAGCTTCTGAAACCCACACCGAGTCTACTCTGTGCCTGGACACTTTCCTCACCCTGCTTGGACACTGAAACTCCATGCCAGGTCCCCCACCTCCCAGCAAGGACCATCCTGCTTAAGCTCCCTGCACTCGGCCACCCCACCACAGAGATGTCCTCTTCACCTTTCAGGCATGGGCACCCCAGACCAGACTGCTTCTGATACCCTACACTAGGTCATTGCCATGTGTGGACACTCTCCTCAGTAGGCACAGGGTCTGATGCCCAAAATACTTGCCCATCCCTGCAAAGATGTTCTCCTCACTCTTTAGGGCTCCGACACCACTATCAAGCCAACCCCCTGCAAAGTCACCCTTCTCACCCTGCCTGAGCTCCTACAGCCTGTGCCAGACCCCCGTGACTCTCCCACCTAACACTACAACAGGCACCCACCTTGTTCCACTCTACCTAATGTTTTACTTAGGACTGAATTGTTTAGTAAGGAAAAGGAAAGGATTTTGAAGAAAGGGGGAAGGGGGAAGAGCTAATTCTTGCAAATTTTCTAGCAAATTACTAGACCTAACAAGTACTTTCACACTTGCATGTGTGCACGCATACGCCCTCCTCCCAAGAATAATCACTGATTATCAGAGCCTCAACAATTTAAGTTTGTAAAGGAAAAAAAATATGTTCCTAAAGGTATCTCTGTTTCTCTGGGGTAAATCACATTATAACTGGATTACACTGGATCACAAATAATCTCAAAACCTGAGTGGCTTACAATGACACTGATGTCTCATTCACATTGCAGGCAGGCTTATGGTCTGCATATGGACTGTAACTGTGCTTGGCTCTTCTCTTACTATTTTCTCATTCCGGAACCTAGGATCATAGAGCAGCTCCTTATAAGTTGACACATGTAGTAACATTCAAATCCTCTATTCAGATAAGGTACACAGTACATCCACTATGATCCCTTTGGCCATTGGAGGTCACCTGGCCTTGATATGAATAGGGCAGGGAAATACACTCTACCTATGGGGAGACATGTCAAGGGCAGCAAAAATACCACAGACTAAGTGGCCTAAATAGCCACCTATTTCTCACAGTTCTGGAGGCTGGGAAGTCAAAGATCAAGGTGCCAGCGGATCGGATATCCGGTGAGAGCCCCTTTCCTGGTTATAGACAGCCATCTTCTCACTACATCCTCCCACAGCAGAAAGGGTGAGGGAGATCCTGGGGGTCTCTTTTATAAAGACACTAATACCATTCATGAGAGTTCTACCCTCATGACCCAGTCACCTTCAAAGGCCCCATCTCCTAACACCATCACATCATGAGTTAGGATTAGACATATGAATTTTGAGGGGACACATTCAGGCTATAGCACTCTATTTTTTTTTAATTTTTTAATCTTTATTTTTGAGAGAAAGAGAGAGAAAGAGAGAGGGGGTTAGCAGGGGGGGAAGCAGAAAGAGGGGGGTACAGCATCTGTGCTGACAACAGAGCCCACACGGGGCTCAAACTCACAAACAATGAGATCATGACCCGAGCCAAAGTCGGACATTTAACCGATTGAGCCACCCAGGTACCCCTAGTACTCTTCAAATAATTTAGCCAAAGGACCTCTAGAGCAGTGATCTCTAAAATGGGGCACAACACCCCAGGTGGTATTAAAAAAGGATCCCATAGGGCATAGAAAGAAAATAATGGAACATCTATTTATAGATATTTAAAATGTTAAGTAAAATAAGCCTTATTACTACCATATGAGTTTAGTGTTGTTGCATGTCATGTGTGGTACAGGATCTATCATGAGGAAAAAGTGGAGGTTCTACAACTTTAAAAAAAAATTCTTTTTAATGTTTATTTATTTTTGAGAGAGAGAGCGTGGCAGCAGGGGAGGCGCAGACAGGGAGACACAGAATCAGAAGCAGGCTCCAGGCTCTGAGCTGTCAGCACAGAGCCTGATGTGGGGCTCGAACCCATGAGCTGTGAGATCATGATCTGAGCCAAACCAACTGAGCCACCCAGGTGCCCCAATGCACAACTATTAAGAAGTTGATGTTGGGGGCGCCTGGGTGGCTCAGTCGGTTGAGCGGCCGACTTCGGCTCGGGTCATGATCTCGCGGTCCGTGAGTTGGAGCCCTGCGTCGGGCTCTGTGCTGACAGCTCAGAGCCTGGAGCCTGCTTCGGGTTCTGTGTCTCCCTCTCTCTCTGCTCCTCCCCCACTCATGCTGTGTTTCTCTCTGTCTCAAAAATAAATAAACATTAAAAAAAAAATTAAAAAAAAAAGAAGTTGACGTTGTAACTATACTTGTTCATTCATTCTCTGCATGTTGCATCATATTATAGTTTAAATATCTATATAAGTAAGAATTTGGCTGACCTTTGTACCTAGTTCGTAGGAGGTAACCTCTAAATCCTTAGAATTTCCTGAGTAATATGAATGTCTTTGTTATTCATGATGAGCCCTGACACTTTATGGTAATGAAGTAGCTCTTAGTGAGCCCTTAGTTAGTGCAAACAAGATGATTCAAGATAGAGACTGACCAAGCCAGAACAAACCATGGGATTAGAGGGTTGAGGCTTTGAGCCATGAGACACCAGCCCAGCCAGGAGAGAGACGGAGGTGGTGTTCAGCCTCGTGGCAAAAGACACAACCAAGCTTGCCTATGTAACAAACGGCAATAAAACTGAGCACCAACGCTCAGGTGCGCTCCTCTGGCTAGCAATACTATGTACTGTCACATATTAATGTGCCAGGAAGGAGACAAACTACAGGGACAATGAAAGCTTCACACCCAGGACTCTCTCAGATCTCGCCCTCTGCATCTCTCCCTTTGGATAGCTCTGATTTGTATCCTTTTGCTATAATAAAACTGAGGATAGCTGGCAGTCTTCTGAGTCCAGTGGCAGTCTTCTTATCAAACCTGAGGGAGTCATGGGAATCCCCAAGTTTGTAGGAAGCTGATAAGAAGTAAGGGAAGCTCTGGAAACCCCCAAACTTGTGACTAGTCTCTGAAAGGAAGGCAGTCTTGTGGAGACTGCGTATGTACTGGAGCAAGAGTGACACTGACCAAACCAGAGGGCCCCTCTGCCAGACCAGTGCAGTCACTGGTTCCAACGCACCATCGGATATCAGTCCAATGGTTTTGCATTTTCTGATTTGATTCTTGGTCAATTCTTTATATATACATATATAAATATGTATATATAAATGTTTTTTATATATACATATACACAAAAAACATATATATATGTTTTTTTCTTCTTTTTCTTCCTCTTATTTCTCTTCTCTATTCTGGTTGTTGGTTTGTTTAAGCAGACATTTTTAATCTATTCTTTTTACACTTCTTCTGTATCTCCTTCTTTACTATTTTTTTTTCTTTTTCTCTCTATAAAGCCATATAGATTCTCTGATTCTCTGCCTGGTCATTTTTTTTTCTTTTCTTTTTCCCTGCCCCTGTCATTTCTCTCTTTGTATGGGATAAGGCTTCTTCCACCACTCCTGCCTTTCTAAATTTTTCCCAGGGTTACTTCAATGAATAAATCAAAGCACACCTGGTGGAAGTTCCAAACCACCACATGAGCAGGGAGATAAAGCAACCAGAGTCGCACGACAGACAACACGCAAGACACTCCAAAAACACCTCCCGAAGGGCCAGCCCTAGACAGTGTAAGACTGCTTTTTATTATATTAGCTGCAGGACACATAACAATCTATTAAAACACATAAAAGACAGAAAACTAGCCACAATGATGAAATGGAAGAATTCTCCTCAAAAGAAATTCCAGGAAGAAATAACACCTAGAGAATTGCTCATAACAAATACAAACAATGTATCTGAGCGAGAATTTAGAATAACAGTAATAAGAATAATAGCTGGGTTTGTAAAAAGCATAGAAGACAGCAGAGAATCTATCGCTGCAGAGATCAAGGAACTAAGAAATAGTCGTGACAAATTAAGAAATGCTGTAAATGAGGTGCAAAATTAACTAGATGCAGTGACAGCAAGGATGGAGGAAGCAGAGGGAAGACTAAGTAAAATAGAAGATAAAATTATGGAAAATATGATGAAGCCAAGAAAAAGATAAGAAAATGCTAGACCACAAGGACAGAATTAGAGAACTAAGTGATTCAATGAAACATAATATCCATATCATAGGAGTTCCAGAAGAAGAAAGAGAAAAAAGGGACAGAAGGTTTACTTGAACAAATTATAGCTGAGAACTTCCCTAATCTGCGGAAGAAGTAGACATCCAAATCCAGGAGGCTCAGAGAACTCCCTTCAGATTTAACAAGAATAGGTTTTCTCCACGGCACATCATAGTGAAACTAGCAAAATTCAAAGATAAAGAGAGAATTCTGAAAGCAGCTAGGGACAAATCGCCCTTAACCTACATGGGTAGACACATATGGGTAGTAGAAGACCTGTCCACTGAAACTCGGCAGACCAGAAGGGAGTGGCAGGAAATATTCACTGTGCTGAATAGGAAAAATATGCAACCAAAAATCCTTTATCCTGCAAGGCTGTCATTCAGAATAGGAGAGATAAAGGATTTCCCAGACAAACAAAAACTGGAGTTCAGGACCACTAAACCAGCGCTGCAAGAGATCCTAAGGGGGAGTCTGTGAGCAAAATGCTGCAAAGACTACAAAGGACCAGAGACATCACCACAAGCATGAAACTTACAGATAACGCATTGACACTAAATCCATATCCTTCAAAAATAACTCTGAATGTAAATGGACTAAATGCCCCAATCAAAAGACACAGGGTATCAGAATGGATTAAAAACAAAATAAAACAAACAAAAAACAACAAAAAACAAGATCCATCTATATGCTGTCTACAAGAGACTCACTTTAGACCTGAGGATACCTTTGGATTGAAAGTGAGGGGATGGAGAACAATCTATTATTCTACTAAAAGTCAAAAGAAAGCTGGAGTAGCCATACTTACATCAAACAAACTAGATTTTAAACTAAAGGCTGTAACAAGAAATGAAGAAGGTCATTATATCATAATTATGGGGCCTATCCATCAGGAAGAGATAACAATTATAAATGTTTATGCCCCCAACTGGAAATCACCCAAATGTAGAAATCAATTAATCAAAAACATAAGCAATGTTATTGATAAGAATACAGCAATTACAAGGTGCTTTAATACTCCACTTACAGCAATGGACAGGTCAAGTAGGCAGAATATCAATAAAGAACAATGATCTTGAATGATACACTGGACCAGATGTACTTGACAGATATATTCAGAACTTTTCATCCAAAAGTAGCAGAATACACATTCTTCTGAAGTGTACATAGACCATTCCTCAAGATAGACCACATACTGGGTCACAAAACAACCTTCAATAAATATAAAAGAATTCAGATCATACCATGCATATTTTCAGATCACGACGCTATGAAACTTGAAATCAACCACAAGAAAAAATTGGGAAAGCCTCCAAATACATGGAGGTTAAAGAACATCCTACTAAAGAATGAATAGGTCATCCAGGCAATTAAAGAAGAAATTTAAAAATAGATGGAAGCAAATGAAAACATGACAGTCCAAACACTTTCAGATGCAGCAAAGGCAGTCATAAGAGGAAAATACATTGCAATCTAGGCCTATCTCAAGAAAGAAGAAAAACCCCCAAATACAAAACCTAACCTCACTTAAAGGAACTAGAAGCAGAAAGCAAAGAAACTCCAAAGTCAGCAGAAGAGGAGAAATAATAAAGATTAGAGCAGAAATAAACAATATAGAATCCAAAAAAACCCAGTAGAACAGATCAATGAATCTAAGAGCTGGTTTTTTGAAAGAATAAACAAACCTGATAAACCCCTAGCCAGACTTCTCAAAAGAAAAGAGAAAGAATCCACATAGATAAAAATCACGAATGAAAGAGGAGAGATCACAACCAACACCACAGAAATACAAACAATTATTAGAGAATACTATGAAAAATTATATGCCAACACACTGGACAACCTAGAAGAAATGGACAAATTCCTAGACACCCACATACTACCAAAACTCAACAGGAAGAAATAGAAAATTTGAACAGGCCCATAACCATCAAAGAAAATTGAATCATATCAAATATCTCCCAACAAATAAGAATCCTGGGACAGACGGCTTCCCAGGGGAATTCTACCAGACATTTAAAGCAGAGTTAATACCTATCCTTCACAAGCTGTTCCGAAAAACAGAAATGGAAGGAAAGCTTCCAGAATCATCCTATGAAATCAGCATTACCTTGATTCCCAAACCAAAGAGAGAAGCCACAAAAAGGAGAAATACAGTCCAATAACTCTGATGAACATGGATGCAAAAATTCTCAACAAGATACTAGCAAATTGAATATCAACAGTATATTAAAAGAATTATTCACCATGATCAGGTGGGATTCATTCTTGGGCTGCAGGGCTGGTTCAATATTTGCAAATCAATCAATGTGACAGAAGAAAGGATAAGAACCATATAATCCTGTCAATGCAGATGTAGAGAAAGCATTTGACAAAACATAGCATCCTTTCTTAATAAAAACCCTCAAGAAAGTCAGGACAGAAGGAACATACCTTAACATTGGAAAAGCCATATATGAAAAGCCTACAGCTAATATCATCCTCAATGGGGAAAAACTGAGAGCCTTCCCCCTGAGATCAGGAACATGACAGGGGTGTCCACTCTCACCTCTGTTGTTTAACATAGTGTTGGAAGTCCTAGCCTTAACAATCAGAAAACGAAAGGAAATAAAAGGCGTCCAAATTGACAAAAAGTCAAACTTTTACTTTTCGCAGATGGCATGATACTCTACATGGAAAACCCAAAGACTCCCCTAAAAACTTGCTGGAACTGATACGTGAATTCAGCAAAGTCACAGGATACAAAATCAATGTACAGAAATCAGTTGCATTTCTATACACCAATAATGAAGCAACAGAAAGAGAAATCAAGAAGTTGATCCCATTTACAACTGCACCATGAACCATAAAATACCTAGGAATAAACCTAACCAAAGATATAAAAGATCCGTATGCTGAAAACTATAGAAACTTATGAAAGAAATTGAGGAAGACACAAAGAAATGGAAAAACATCCTATGCTCATGGATTGGAAGAACAAATATTGTTAAAATGTCAACACCACCCAAAGCAATCTACATATTCAATGCAATCCCAATCAAAATTGCACCGGCATTCTTCTCAGAGCTAGAACAAATAATCCTAAAATTTTCATGGAACCACAAAAGACCCCGAATAGTCAAACTAATGTTGAAAAAGAAAACCAAAGCTGGAGGCATCACAATCCCGGACTTCAAGCTGTATTACAAAGCTGTAATCATCAAGACAGTATGGTATTGGCACAAAAACAGACACATAGACCAATGGAATAGAATAGAGAACCCAGAAGTGTACCCACAAATGTATGGCCAACTAATCTTTGACAAAACAGAAAAGAGTATCCAATGGAAAAAAGACAGTCTCTTTAGCAAATGGTGCTGGGAGAACTGGACAGCAACATGCAGAAGAATGAAACTGGACCATTTTCTTACACCATACACAAAAATAAACTCAAAATGGATGAAAGACCTAAATGTGAGACAGGAAACCATCAAAACTCTAGAGGAGAAAACAGGCAACAAACTCTTTGACCTCAGCCGCAACGACTTCTTAGTTGACACATCTCCGAAGGCTCGTGGTAAAAAAAAAAAAAGCAAAAATAAACTATTGGGACCTCGTCAAGATAAAAAGCTTCTGCACTACAAAGGAAACAATCAACAAAACTAAAAAGCAACCGACGAAATTGGAGAAGACATTTGCAAATGGCATATCAGATAAAGGGTTAGTATTCAAAATCTATAAAGAACTTACCAAACTCAACACCCAAAAAACAAGTAATCCAGTGAAGAAATGGGCAGAAGACATGAATAGACACTTATCCAAAGAAGACATCCAGATGACCAATAGACACATGAAATGATGCTCAACATCACTCATCTTCAGGGAAATACGAATCAAAACCACAATGAGATACCACCTCACACCAGTCAGAGTGGCTAAAATGAACAACCCAGGAAATAACAGATGTTGGCAAGGACGTGGAGAAACGGGAACCCTGTTGCACTGTTGGTGGGAATGCAAACTGGTGTAGCCATTCTGGAAAAGTGTAGAGGTTCCACAAAAAATTAAAAATAGAACTACCCTACGACCCAGCAATAGCACTACTAGGAATTTATCCAAAGGATACAGGAGTGCTAATTCGTAGGGGCACATGTACCCCATCAACAATGGCCAAATTATGCAAAGAGCCCAAAGGTCCATCAACTGATGAATGGATAATGAAAATGTGGTTTATATATACAATGGAATACTACTTGGCAATGAGAAAGAATGAAATCTGAACATTTGCAACAACATGGATGGAACTGGAGGATATTATGCTGAGCGAAACAAGACAGAGAAAGACAGATATCATATGTTTTCACTCATATGTATAATTTGAGACTTAACAGAGGACCAAGGGGGAAGGGGAGGGGGGAAAAATAGTTTCAAATAGAGAGGGAGGCAAACAAACCATAAGAGACTCTTAAATACAGAAAACAGGGCACAACTGGGTGGCTTAGTCGGTTAAGCGTCCGACTTTGGCTCAGGTCATGATCTCATAATTTGTTAGTTCAGGCCCCACGTTGGGCTCTGTGCTGACGGCTTGGAGCCTGGAGCCTGCTTCAGATCCTCTGCCTCCCTTTCTCATGCTCTGTCTTCCCTACTCATGCTGTCTCCCCTACTCATGCTCTGTCTTTCTCTCTCTCCCAAAAAAATAAATAAAAATTTTTAAAAAATGGGATGTTGTCCTAAATAAATACAGAGAACAAGCTGAGGGCTGAAGGCGGGGGGAGGTTGTGGGGAAGAGGGAAAAATAGGTGATCAGCATGAGGAGGGCACCTGTTAGGATGAGCACTGGGCATTGTATGTAAGCGATGAATCATGGAAATCTACTCCCAAAGTCAAGAGCATCCTGTATACTCTGTATGTTAGCTAACCTGACAATAAATTATATTTTAAAAAATAAATACATAAATAAAAATAAACTACTACTTCTTGCAAATACATACACATAAATATAAATACATAAAAGGTTATCTTTCAAAGACTGAGCTACTCAAGCAGATATTGGATAACTATCTTTCAAAGATGTTATGGATGTTTTCTACAAAACTGTCATTAAATCTCTTTCGAATCAAAACTTATGATTCCTTGGAACCTATAAAAATATTAAGGATTTGGATTTTAAAAAGATGGAGTTTATGTGGTAGCTGGTGGCTGGTGGCTGGTGAGAAATGGAAAAAATGTGTGTCTCCAGTCCCCGTATTGCTGATTACTTTTGCAGAAGTCCCATGCAACTAAATATAGGTTGTGGCAACCTGCCAATGATTCAAAGATACTCCTCCTGCCAAGAAAACATCTCAGAATCAGCCCCTTAGAGTTTCCCTGAATAATTCCAGGCTGATCTTCAACCACCAAATGTGAAACATACTCTTGGCAACAAAACAGCTAACTTGGGGTACCTGGGTGGCTCAGTTGGTTAAGCGTCCGACTCTTGATTTTGGCTCAGGTCACAATCTCATCGTTCATAGGATGGAGCCCCGTGTCAAGCTCCTTGCTGACAGTGTGGAGCCTGCTTAGGATCCTCTCTTCCTCTCTCTCTGTCCCTCCCCTTCCCTGCTCATGCTCTCTTTCCTCTCTCTCAAAAATAAATAACCTTTTAACAAATTTTTTTAAAGCAGCTAAGTTGGCAGTAAGTTGCATATCATAGAGATTGAATTTCTTGTGTACTTGTTTCTCCCTGAATTTAAAGACTGTTAAAGACTTGTCAAAACAATATCTGTATTTTTTTTATACATCATATTTCCCTAGCAAATACTGATGAAATAAAAATCTTGGAGTGCCTGGGTGGCTCAGTCAGTTAAGCATCCAACTTCGGCTCAGGTCATGATTTCACAATTTGTGAGTTCGAGCCCCGTGTTGGGCTATCTGCTGTCAGTGCAAAGCCCACTTTGTATCCTCCCTCTCCCGCTGGCCCTCCCCCACTCACGCATATGTGGGCACTCTCTCTCTCTCTCTCAAAAATAAATAAACATTTTTAAAAAACTCTCTTAGGGCACCTGGGTGGCTCAGTCGGTTAAGCATCCAACTTTGGCTCAGGGCATGATTTCACAGTTGTGGGTTCAAGCCCCACATCAGGCTGACAGCTCGGAGCCTGGAGCCTGCTTCAGATTCTGTTTCCCTCACTCTCTGCTCCTCCCCTGCTTGTGCACGCTTGCTTACACTCTCTCTCTCTCTCTCTGTCTCAAATAAATAGACAGCAAAAAAACTCTTTATAAAAAAAAAAATCTGACTAATGACACCAAGCTATGTGTAAGCTCCTGAGCATAGATTAGTGTAATAGGTCATCTTTGTTTGTACTTTTCTTCAAGCTTTATGGAGATAAAATTGACATATAGCTTTGTATAAGTTTAAGGTGTACAATGTGATAATTTGATATATGAAGATATTGTGAAATTATTATAATAGAGTTAGCAAATACCTCCATAACCTCATATAATTACCATTTCTTTTTTTGTAGTGAGAACATTTATAATTTACTCTCTTAGCAAATTTCAATTACGCAATACAGTACTTGACAATATTAGACTATACTCACAATGCTGTCCATTAGATCTCCAGAACTTAGACCAGGAAGTTTGCACCCTTTGACCAATATCCCCCTATTTCCCTTGGCTCCCAGTCCTTGGCAACCGTGATTCACTCTATGAGTTCAGCTTCTTTAGATTCCATATATAAATGAGATCAGATGGCATCTGTCATTTTTTCCAGCTTTGTGGAGATATTACTGACATATAAAATATCTAAGTTTAAGATGTCCAAAGTGATGATTTGATACTCATATATATTGCAAAATGAATACTACAGTAGGTTAGTTAACACATCCATCCCTTTATGTGACTGGTCTACACTCTTAACAACTTTCGAGTGTATAATACAGTAATGTTATCTGACACAAAAGCAAAGGCAACAAAAGCAAAAATAAACAAGTGGGGCTACATCAAACTAAAAAGCTTCGGCACAGCAAAGCACAGACCCCCCATCAGCAACACCTCTCCCTGGGCTTTAGATTAAAAAGAAAAAGCAGTAGTAAAGAACACGGCGAATCTGGAATATCTTGTTCCATCAGATATAAACGAACTGAATAATTATTTTTCAACATCGCCAAAACGGGTGACATAGGAGATTCCCAGCCTCTGTTTCCCCGCAAAAATCTACAGCTATCCAATGAACAAAACTGCTCTAGGAAAGCTCTGAAGTCTACTTCAGAAACTTTAGCAACACAGTGGAAAAAACAAAACCTGAGGATAACCACACAGGAAGAAAAGAAACAGCTTCATTTTGCCTGCACTTTCCCATCCCCCCGCCCCGACCACCCGAGGCAACAATGCTCAGCACCAAGTGGGTTCTTCCCAGCTAGAAAGAGTTGTCCTTACCAGGAAAGGGAAAACGGGGTGAGTGATCAGCTTCCCTAGCCTCAGAGCGCTTCAAGAAGGTCTCGCTTCAGATTCATCCCACCCAGACTGGCAGAGCTGAGTTGCATAGCATCAGCTAGGAACAAGGAAGAAAAGCAGAAGCTACCAATAGCAGCCACACATGGTCACAGGTCACGCTTCACAGTTCAGTGATATGATCTGCAGACAAACCCAGATTTTGGTGCTGTAGAAACTAATGACCACAGCGGACTCCCTGTAGATTTCACCAGCTTTTGCCTCACAGACACTCACACTTGCTGATATTAGACATCTGAGTCCCTCCCCTTTCCCTCCAACGCCTCTCCATGCATACCACCTCCACCCTTGCCAGAGCCCTTGAACCACACCAGTAGTCAACCATGGCCTCTGCAGTTGTTCAAATACAAGATGCTAGCACAGACCCCAGCAGATTACCCCAAACGTCACATGCACACTTAAGTCTAGCTTCTCCAGCTATACACTGGCACACCGCCAGCCTGATGCCTATCACTGGCCCCCACTACAGTGCACACACCCAGAGGGGGAGACCCTGCGACTAGACAAGAATACACCAACAGCCCAGGCTGTTGTCGGTGAGCCCAAAGCTGGCTCCAGCCCTAGCTGCCTGCCTTGGCCTCCACCACTACATGTGTCCGCAATTGGCCCTCACCACTTAGCTGGCACTTGCAGCTGGCCCCCACAGCCAAGTGTGTGCATACCACAAGTTCCAGCCGCCACCACTGCCTGCCCTGGCCCAAACTGCTGGGGACTCTGAGAGCCCTTACAGCCTGTGCAGACCTCCTGCAGCCAAAAACGAGTGTCAGTGCTGTGGACCCCAATGGTCTGAGCCAAAGACACATCACTCCCCACCCCATTTATGGTACAACTACACATGCCAGCAGTTAGCACCCTGCACCACTAGAACTGGGGTCACGGCATGCTCCAGTGTGTGCCCACCCATAGACAAATGCCTTCCCTTAAGGAAGGCAGTAAACCTCTAGTAACTAGCCCCAAAGAAACGGAGATCCAGGAATTACCTGATAAAGAATTCAAAATAATTGTTCTAAAGATGCTCAGAGAGCTGTAAGAGAACAGAGAGAAATAATTTAATGATATTAGAAAAACGATACAAGAAAAAAGAAGTCCAACAGAGATCCTAAGAAAAAAAATCAAACAAATTTTGTAGCTGAAGAATGATCACTGAAGAATTCAACGGAAACCTTAACCAAGCAGAACAAAGGATTTTGATCTAGAAGACAGATCAAATGAAATCTAGAGAGCACAAAGAAAAAAGAATGAAAAGAGAAGAATAAAGTCTACAAGACTTACAGGAAACCATTAAGACAAACAATCCACATATCATCAGAGCCCCAGGATAAAAAAAGAGAGAAAGGGACAGAAAGCTCTTTAAAGAAATAATGGTTAAACATATCCCAAACTCAGAGAGAGATTTGGACATTCAAATTCATGAGGGAAGAGATCACTACAAAATCTCAATTCAAAATGATCTGCAAAGAAGAACAAAGGTAGAGGTATCACGATTCCAGATTTCAAGATATACTACAAGATATACTCCAGATTTCAAGATGACTACAAAGCTGTAGTCATCAAAACAGCATAGTACTGGGGCGCCTGGGTGGCTCAGTCAGTTAAGTGTCTCAGCTCAGATCATGATCTCGTGGTTCAAGAGTTCAAGCTTCACATCCAGCTGTGCTGACAGCTCAGAGCCTGGAGCCTGTTTGGGATGCTGTGTCTCCCTCTCTCTCTGCCTCTCCCCGGTTCGCTCTCTGTCTCTCTCTCAAAAAAAGTATATAATAAACATTTAAAAAAATTTTTTTAAAGGAAGAAAAGCAAAGCACAGAGAAGAAATAAGCAGTCTTCTCTGTGGCACTTAAAAAAAAAAAGAAACAAACAAACAAACAAACAAACAAACAGTACGTCCTGGCACAAAAACAGACACGTAGATCAATGAAATGGAATAGAGAGCCCAGAAATAAACACACTTATATGATGGCAATTACTTTATGACAAAGAAAGCCAAGAATAAACAATGGGTAAGACAGTCTCTTCAACAAATGGTGCTGGGAAAACTGGACAACTACATGTAAAAGAAATAAACTGGACCGCTCTTACACCATAGACAAAATAAACTCAAAAGAGATTAAAAACCTAAATGTAGGGGCACGGGTGGCTCAGTTGCTTGAGTGTCCAACCCTTGATTTCCAGGGTGCTAGGATTGAGCCCATGTCAGGCTCTGTGCTGAGCAGGGAGCCTATTTGAGATTCTCTCTCTCTCTCTCTCTCTCTCTCTCTCTCTGCCCCTCTCCCCAGCTTGTGCTTTTTCTCTTTAAAAATAAAAATAAAGGGGCCCCTGGGTGGCTCAATCAGTTAAGCATCCGACTTCGCCTCAGGTCATGATCTCACAGTTCATGGGTTCAAGCCTCGCATCACGCTCTGTGTTGACAGCTCGGAACCTGGAACCTGCCTTGGGATTCTGTGTCTCCCTCTCTCTCTGCCCCTCCCCTGTTCACTCGCGCACTCTCTCTCAAAATTAACATTTCTTAAAAATTAAAAAAAATAAATATAAAAGTAAAAATTAAAATTAAATAAATAAATAGGGGCATCTGGGTGGCTCAGTCAGTTAAGCATATGACTTTGCCTCTGATCATGATCTTGTGGTTTGTGGGTTCAAGCCCCAAGTTGGGCTCTGGGTTCACAGCTCAGAGCCTGGAGCCTGCTTCAGATTCGGTGTCTCCCTCTCTCTCTACTCCTTCCCTACTTGTACTCTGTCTCTCTCTCTCTGTTTCAAAAATAAATAAACATTAAAAAATTTTTTTAATTTAAATAAATAAATAAATAAATAAAACCTAAATGTGAGACAGGAAACCATAAAATTCCCAGGAAAAAAAAAAGACAATTTCTATGACATCAGTTATAGAAACAGTTTTCTAGATATGTCTCCTGAGGCAAGGAAAACAAAAGAAGAAATAAACTATTGGGACTACACCAAAATAAAAAAACTTTTGCAAAATGAAGGAAACAAATCAACAAAATGAAAAGGCAACCTATTGAATGGGAGAAGAAATTTGCAAATGATATATTCAATAAGGGGCTAATATCCCAAATATATAAAGAACTATAACTCAACACCCCCCCAAAAAACAAATAATCCTTTTAAAAATAGGCAGAGGACCTGAACATTTTCTAAAGAAGACATACAGATGGCCAAAAGATACATGAAAAGATGGTGAAAATCATTAATCATCAGGGAAATGCAAATCAAAACCACAATGAAATATCACCTCATACCTGTCAGAATGGCTAGGATCAAAAAGACACGAAATAACATGTGGAGATCAGGAACCCTCACGCACTATTGGTGGAAATGCAAATTGGTGTAACTACTGTGGAAAACAGTATGGAGGTCCCTCAAAAAAATTAAAATTAGAAATACCATATGATCCAGTAATTCCACCACTGGGAAAACAAGAACAGAATTCAAAAAGATCTAGGTAGGCACCCCTTATGTTTATTGCAGCATTATTTACAGTAGCCAAGAAATGGAAGCAACCCACAAGTGTCCACCAATAGATAAATGGATAAAGAAGATGTGGGGTATGTTTATATATAATCTGTGTGTGTGTGGGGGGTGTATATATATGTAGCAAGATCTCATTCTTTTTTATGGCTGTGGAATATTCCATTTTATGTGTATATGCGTGTGTGTGTATATATATATGTATACACGCATATACACACACATATACACACACACATATATAGGAGTGTGTGTGTGTATATATATACATATATAGGAGTGTGTGTGTATATATATACATATATATACGCACACGCACACACCTCTCTCTATATATAATGGAATATTCCACGGCCATAAAAAAATGACATATTGCTATTTGTAACATTGATAGCCCTGGAGGGTATAATGCTAAGTGAAATAAGTCACATAGAGAACAGCAAATACCGTATGATTTCATTGGCCTGTGGAATTTAAGAGAAACAAACAAAGAGACAAACGAAAAAACAGACCCTTAAATACAGAGAATAAACTGGTGGTAGCCAGAGGGGAGGTGGATGGAGGGATGAGTAAAATAGATAAAGGAGATTAAAAAGTATGAACTTCTAGTTACAAAAAAAAATAAGCCACAGAGATTAAAAGTAGAGTGGAAGGAATGCAGTCAATAATATTGTAATAACGTAGTTTGGAGACAGATGGAGACTACACTTGTTGTGGTGTGCACTGAGTAATATGTAGCACTATTGCATCATTATGTTGTATACCTGAAACTAATAAAACACTGTATGTTAATACTTCAATTAATAAAATGAATTATCTTCTCCAAGACACATTATAGTAAAACTGTCTAAAATCAAAAACAAAGAGACGATTTTAAAAACAGCAAGAGAAAAATATATCTCTCTCATACAAAGCCATAATCAGATTTGCCAGTAGAACCCTTGCAGGCTAGGAGAGAATTGGGTGATTTATTCATATTCAAAATGCTGAAAGAAAGAAATGGCCAACCAAGAATATTTTACTCACCAAAATTATCATTCAGAAATGAAGATGAGGGGCACCTGGTTGGCTCAGTCAGTTGAGCATCTGACTTGATTTCGACTCAGGCCACGATCCCAGGATGGTGGGATCAAGCCCTGCATCAGGATCCACACATCCACACTCAGCTTGAGTGTCTCTCTCTCTCTCTGCCCCTCTCTCTCTCTCTCTTTCTCTCTCTCTCTCTGCCCCTCTTCCTTACTCACACACTCTCCCTCTCTCTAAAGTAAATTGTTTTAAAAAGTTTAAAAGTGAAGGTGAGAGAAAGACTTTCCCTAATAAACAAAAGTTGAGGGTGTTCATCACTACCAGACTTGCTTTAAAATAAATGCTGAAAGGAATTCAAGCTGAAATGAAAAATTGCTAGTTAGTAACGTGAAAGCATTCAACACACTGGTAAAGATAAGCATATAGCTCTATCCACTAATTCTAGCATGAAGGTTAAACACAAAAGCATTAAAAACAGCTGTTAATGTCTAGAATAATTTACTAGATATACAATATAAAAAGAGATAAATAGTAACATCGAAAACATAAAAGGGGGAATAAAAGGGTAGAGTTTTTGTATGCAAAGTTAAATTGTTATCAGTATAAAAGATTGTTTTATATATGTGTATACACACACATACATGGTGTTTTATGGAAGCTTCAGGACGACCACAAAACAAAAACCTACAGTAGAGTCAAAAACTTTAAGAGAGGGGAATCAAAGAATACCACTACAGAAAATCATCGATTTGCAAAAGAAGACAGCAAGAGAGGAAGAAAGGAACAAGGGAACTACAAAACGGAAAACAACTTTAACAATGGCATTAGTAAGTCCTTACCTGTCAGTTACTCTAAACATAAATGGATTGAATTCCCCAATGAAAAGACATAAAGTGACTGGATGGATAAAAAACCAAAGCCAACTATATTAACCTACAAGATACCCACTTCAGCTTTAAGGATATACATAAGTAAAGAGTGAATGGATGGGATAAGATATTCCACACAAGTAGAAACCAAAAGAGAATGGGATGGCTATACATATACCACAAAACAGACTTTACACCAAAAATGGTAACAAAAAAATAAAGTCATTAATAACGTCAAGAAGATATAACAACCCCAAATATATATGCACCCAAGAGCAGAGCACCTAAATATATTAAGTAAATACTAACAGATTTGAAGGGAAAAACAGACAGTACAGTAATAGCAAGAGACTTCTGTATCCTACTTTCAACAATGGATAGATCGTCCAGGCAGAAAAACCAACAAGGAAATGTTGGACTGAAGTCATTCTTTAGAGGAAGGGACCTAAGAGACACATACAGAACATTCCATCCAACGGCAGCAGAATACACATTCTTCTCAAGTGCAAACATAACATTCTCCAGAATAGATCATATAGTAGGTCAAAAAAAAAAAATCTTAGAAAATTTAAGAAGACTGAAATGTTCTCCAACCACAATAGTATGAAACTAGAAATCAGTAATTGAAGAAAAGCTAGAAAATATATAAATATATGAAAATTAACACATTCCTGAACAACCAATACCTCAAAGCAATCAAGCAGGAAACAAAAATAAAAACACAACATACCAAAACCTATGCAAGGCTATAAAAGTAATTCTAAAAGGTAAGTTTATAGTGATACATGCTTACCTTAAGAAAAAAGAAACATCCCAAATAAATAACCTCACTACACCTCAAGGAACTGGAAAAAGAAAACCAAACTAAGCCCAGAGTTAGTGCAAGGAATGAAATAACAATGGTCAAAATGAAAATAAATGAAACAGAGACTAGAAAAACAAAAGAAAAGATCAACAAAACTAAGCTGGTGTTTTGAAAAGATAAAGTTGACAAGCCTTTTAGCAAGACTGAGAAAAAAAGAAGACTCACATAAGTACAATAAAAAATGAAAGAGGAGACATTACAACTGGTACTACAGAAATACAAAGGATAGTAAGAGACTACTATGAACAATTATATGCCAATACATTGGATAACCAAGAAAAATGAAAACATTCCTAGAAAAATATAGCCTACCAAGACTAGATCAGTAAATAACAGAAAATATGAACAGACCAATAACAAGTAAGGATTTTTAATCAGAAATCCAAAACCTGCCAATAACGAAAAGTCCAGAACCAGATAATTTTACAGGAGAATTCTACCAAACATTAAAAAAAAAATTAATCCTTCCAATCCTTCTCAAACTCTTCCCAAAAATTCAAGAGGGGAAAACAATCCCAAACTCATTTTATGAAAAAGAAATAAAGGAAACTATCCCATTCAGAACAGCATCAAAAACAACAAAATAGGAATAAATTCAATCAAGGTGAATCTATACACCAAACACTGCAGCTTTGAAGAAAGAAACTGAAAATAAGAAATGGAAAGACATTCTGTAGTCATGGATTGAAAGAGTTAATGTTAAAATGTCCACATTTTTTTTACAGCACTCCCAAAAATTAACTCAAAATAGGTTAAAGATTTAAATGTAAGACCTGATATAGTAAACTCCTGTAAGAAAACATAGGGAGGAAGCTCCCTGACATTAGTCTTGGCAATGATTTTTAGATATGGTACCAAGAGCATAAGCAACAAAAGCAAAAATCAGTGAGTGGAACTATATCAAACTAAATAGCTTTTGCACAAGAGAAACGTTTAAAAAAATAAATAAAAAAAAAACGAAGACAACCTATGGAATGGAGGAAAATATTCACACACCATACATTTGAGAAGGAGTTAGTTCTCAAAATATATAAGGAACTCCTGCAACTCAGCAACAAAAAAAACAATCCAATTAAAAATGGGCAGAGGAACTAAATAGACATTTTTCCAAAGAAGACAAAACGGCCAACAGCTCTTTTTTTCTTTCACTTACAAATGGTTTATTTAGTCATAAGTAGTTGACTGTCTCAATGTGACTCAAGACCACAAAAATACCATTTCTACTTTACCCCATTCCAAGCCCTGGAGTGGGGCCCAGTCTGGCAGGAGCGATGCCTGGGGCCCATTCACAAGAAAGATACTCAACATCAGTAAACATCAGGGAAATGCAAATCAAAACCACATTCAAATATCACCTCACACCTTTTAAAATGGCTGTCATCAAGATGACAGGAGTTAACAAATGTTGGCAAGGATGTGTGGAAAAGGGAACCCTTTGTACACTGTTGATGGAAAGGTAAATTGGTATGGCACTATAGAAAACAGTATGGAGATCTTTCAAAACATTAAAAATAAAACCATATGATCCAGCAATTTCACTTCCAGGTATACATCCAAAAGCAATGAAAATAGGATACTGAAGAGATGTAAGCACTCCAAAGTTGACTGCAGCATTATTCAGACAGATCAAGATATAGAAACAACCTGTGTCCATTTATGATAAAGAAACTGTGGGGTATATATGTATGTGTGTACATAAAAAAAAAAACATAAAAAATCTTATTCGGCCATGGGAAAGTAAAACCTGCCATTTGCAACAACACAGATGGACCTTGAGGGACAATGCCAAATGAGAGAAGTCAGACAGACAAAGACAAATATATGTTATCATTTCTATGTGACATTGAAAAAAACCAAACTCCATAGAAACAGAGAGTAGATTGGTGGTTACCAAGGGCTAGGGGGTAGGAGAGTTGGAAGGATGCAGTTTAAAGGTACAAACTTGCCACCAGTAGATAAGTCCTGGAGCCTATAATCACAGCACAGTGATTATAGACAATATTGTGTTATAAACTTCAAAGGGGTAAGAGACTAGATCTTAATTATTCTCACCAGAGGGGCACCTGGGTAACTTGGTCAGTTAGGTGTCCAGCTTCAGCTCAGGTCATGATCGGTTTGTGAGTTCGAGACCCACATCGAGCTCTGTGCTGACACCTCGGAGCCTGGAGGCTGCTTCAGATTCTGTGTCTCCCTCTCTCTCTTTGCCCCCCCCGCCCATTCATGCTCTGTCTCTCTCCATCTCTCAAAAATGAATAAATGTTAAAAAAAAATTTTAATTACTCTTATCAGAAAAAAGAAATGATAATTCTGTGATGTAATAGAAGTGTTACCTAACACAATGGTGATAATCATATTGCAATATATAAATGTATCAAATAAATATGTTGCACATACCTAAACTAATATAATGGTATATATATCAATTGTAGCTCAATAAAAATTTATTTTTTAAAAAAGAAAAGAATTCCCATCATTTTGTCCTTACACTTCCCATTTTATTGCACATCCTGAAAGCCAGCATTAGAATAGCCATTAACAGCAGTACTAGTAGTATCATGTGCCAGGCCATCATGAGCACTTTAAAATTTTATTGTCACTGTCTCCAAAAGCAAAGGAAATAAAAGCAAAAATGAACTATTGGAACCTCATCAAGATAAAAAGCTTCTGCACTGCAAAGGAAACAATCAACAAAACTAAAAGGCAACCGACAGAATCGGAGAAGACATTTGCAAATGGCATATCAGGATAAAGGGTTAGTATCCAAAATCTATAAAGAACTTAACAAACTCAACACCCAAAAAACAAATAATCTGGTGAAGAAATAGGCAGAAGACATGAATAGACACTTATCCAAAGAAGACATCCAGATGGCCAATAGACACATGAAATGATGCTCAACATCACTCATCATCAGGCAAATACAAACCAAAACCACAATGAGATACCACTCACACCTGTCAGAGTGCCTAAA
Organism: Paguma larvata; assembly: GCA_030068075.1. Lineage (NCBI taxonomy): Eukaryota > Metazoa > Chordata > Mammalia > Carnivora > Viverridae > Paguma > Paguma larvata. Next base: position 96,023,339 of record CM057828.1, on the reverse strand, counting down.
ATTAACAACTCAGAAAACAACAGATGCTGGCGAGGATGTGGAGAAATGGGAACCCTGTTACACTGTTGGTGGGAATACAAACTGGTGCAGCCGCTCTGGAAAACAGTATGGAGGTGCCACAAAAAATTAAAAATAGAATTACCCTACGACCCAGCAATAGCACTACTAGGAATTTACCCAAAGGATACAGGAGTGCTGATTCATAGGGGCACGTGTACCCCAATGTTTACAGCGGTGCTTTCAACAGCCAAATTATGGAAAGAGCCCAAATGTCCATCAACTGATGAATGGATAAAGAAGATGTGGTTTATATATACAACGGAATACTACTTGGCAATGAGAAAGAATGAAATCCTGACATTTGCAGCAATGTGGATGGAACTGGAGGGTATTATTCTAAGTGAAATAACTCAGTCGGAGAAAGACAGATACCATACGTTTTCACGCATATGTGGAACTTGAGAAACTTAAAACCATGGGGGAAGAGAAGGGAAAAATATAATAGTTTCAAACAGACAGGGGGGCAAACCATAAGAGACTCTTAAATACAGAAAACAAACTGAGGGCTGATGGGAGGGGCGGTGCAGGGGAGAGGGTAAAATGGGTGATGGGCATTGAGGAGGGCACTTGTTGGAATGAGCACTGGGTATTGTATGTAAGCGATGAATCATGGGACTCGATCCCCAAACCAAGAGCACACTGTATACACTGTATGTTAGCCAACTTGACAATAAATTAAAAATAAATATTAAAAATTTTTTAACTCAGTAAAAAAATAAAAATAAAATAAAATTTTATTGTCACAATAACTCTATAAAGTAGGGATTATTATCTTCATATCATAGAGGAAGAAACTAAGGCAAACAAATGGTAAGTAAGCGGTCCAAAGTTAAAAAGCCAACAGGGCGCCTGGGTGGCTCAGTCAGTTAAGCGTCCAACTTCGGCTCAGGTCATGATCTCAAGACTCCAGAGTTCAAGCCCCATGTCGGGCTCTGTGCTGACAGTTCAGAGCCTGGAGCCTGCTTCAGATTCTGTGTCTCTCCCTCTCTCTCTCTGCCGGTCTCCCTGCTTGTGCTCTGTCTCTCTCTCTTAAAAATAACCATTAAAAACAAAAATTAAGAGGCACAAAAAATTTGGTACTAGAGCAATTTGTTACCTCCCAAATCCATGCTCATAACCACTACTACACTTTATTACCCATTAATCATCTATTTTGATGGGCGTGGGGGAAGAGTCACTAAAATCAGTAAGTACATTCCCCATTCAAATATTTATAAAGTATTACAGTCTGAAGAAAGTATTATTCTGTATTTCATTTTCTGCCTACCTAAACAGCTATTTTCTACATTCTCAACAAATGCATCAGATGCATATTTAGACTCCATTTTCTGCCTACCTAAACAGCTATTTTCTACATTCTCAACAAATGCATCAGATGCATATTTAGACTCCAATGATCTGTCCCTTGACAGTCTTCATGTCTGTCCTCCTTTTTAAACACCTTCCGTCACCAGGAGGCAGGAGCAGTAGTTCCTCGTTACTAGAGTTGCGAGGTGGAGCTTGCCCTCTAGTGGTCCCATGCTGATATGCAGCCAAATAGATTCACAGAAAGTGCTTCAATGACCTTTCCTACTACAGTCCAGTGGCAGAGCACATGTAGGGGAAAAGAAGATAGTAAAAACCAAGGAAGACCCATCATGGGTTATTGTTTTTTTTTTTAATGTTTATTTACTTTGAGTGAGGGAGAAAGAGAGAGAGAGCAGGGGAGGGGTAGACGGAGAGGAAGAGAAAGAATCCCAAGTAGGCTCTGCACTGTCAGTGCAGACCCCGACATGGAGCTCGATCTCGCAAACTATGACATCATGACCTGAGCCAAAATCAAGAGTTGGACACTTAACCGACTGAGCCACCCAGGCGCCCCCCACATGATTGTGTTTTAATTGAGATGACACTGGGGGCATCTGGGTGGCTCAATTGGTTAAGTGTCCGACTTCGGCCCAGGTCATGATCTCATAGTTCATGAGTTCAAGCCCCACATCGGGCTCTGTGCTGACAGCTCGGAGCCTGAAACCTGCTTCGGATTCTGTGTCTCTCACTCTCTCTGCTCCTCCCCCACTCATGCTGTCTCTCTCTGTCTCTCAAAAATAAATAAATGTTAAAAAAAAAAAATTTAACTGAGATGACACTGTCCTTAGACTGATTAGACTGGTAAGGCAGAACATTAGGTCACTGTGGTCAATTACTTTACTCCTGGCTCAGATGTAGCCAACTCAAGTATACTAGAGCTTTTAAAAAAAAAAAAAATACCACCACTGTACCTTGATATCTTTCAAAAGGGGACTGAAAATGACAATTAATTGCAAAATCTGAAATAAATGCCAAAAACAATCACAAGCCTATATACAAGTCCCCCAGGGTTAAGGGACCTGAAAGTAAAGATAACTCTCTTCATTTTTCCTGTCTTTCTCAAGAAAATAAGTATGTGATTGATGGGCAGCTCTTGAGTAGGAGTTTTTATTTAAGTAGGTTTCACACCTAGCGCAGAGCCCAACATGGGGCTTGAACTCAAAACCTTGAGATAAGACCTGAGCTGAAATCAAGAGTCAGACGTTTAACCCACTGAGCCACCCAGGCGCCCCAAGGAGGAGTTCTACAGTCACAAACCATATGTATTCCTTCATGCACAGTTAAGAGGCAATAACAGAAATGGCTTTTTTTAAGCTCCAAGATAACCAAAACATAACCAAATGCAATGTCATCTGAAGACAGGGATGGTTATCAAAATGAGACAGTAAACTACCAAACGTATCCACAGCCGTGCTTTATTCACAATTTCATTTTTCTTTTCCCCGGTCACTGGGTTTATGTACCAAAGTGAAATTTTTCTTCGTCACTGCTTCTCTGATCGCTAATAGTTATGGACTCGGGAGCACATAAATGAGATTCTCTGCAACTATGACAAAGCATATAAAGAATACTTCTGTCATGTAGCTAGGAACAACCCTGAGAATGAGTAAAAGAAGGAAAATACCCAACTTTTGGATTTCTAGTCCTTCTTCACTGAAATCACTGGTGATTCCACACGTTATTTAGTGAGCATCTACTATAACAGAAAAGTATATGGGAACTGTGGTTTGTAGATAAAAATGAAGACATGGTCCTTATATTCAAAGAGCTTACAAAGTAATATTCTAACTAATATTACAAACTAATATTAATTAGTGTAATTAATATTACAAACTAATATTCTTATTAGAGAATTTCAAGAGCAACCCAAACAAAACAAGCAATCATTTTTCAGACTGAGAGAAGAGGGGACACTTCATGCGGCAGCATTTGCGCTAGCTTTACGAAAAGGAAGGATTTCCAGGGGCAGGAAGGTGTTCTAGGCAGAGGGAATTTCAGCAAGCAGTCCCTGCTCAGGGTGCTAATGGCATTTGAAGAATGACCAGCAGCCTAGTTTCAGGAGCATATTTTGAGTGAAAGGGAAAACAAGGCTGAGGAGGAAACCTCGGCCCTTACTGTTTAAGCAAAGGAAAATCATTAAAGACAATGAGTCAGGGGAGAAAGGGCACGAGCAGGGCTTGACTTAGGAAGGTGATTCTGGTGGCAGCAGGGAAGGAAGCTGAACTGCAGCCAGAGGAAAAGAAAGCTAGAAGCAAGCCAACCGCCTAGAAGGCTATCAGGATGGAGGAAGTGGAGTAATAAAAGTTCACACTACAACTGTGAAGGTAGATTCCACTGTTAAACTGAGGCGGCCGAGCTAAAAACACGACGGTCCACACTCTTCCCCAAACAAAACCTGAGCTTTACGGTACACTTCTGTCAGTGACGGGGCCTTACAGCCTCAGTGATGACAGGAAAGGCCATGGGTGGGAGAGCCATCCAGGCCCCGGAGGCCCTACCTCTAGGAGGAGGTACATCAGAAGCTCTACAGAGAGCAGCGTGTTACTTTATTAAAAAAGCAAGCACACATATCATTCTGATTCACTTTCTGTGAAATTCACTGAAGGAGAACTCCAAGATCCTTCTGGCTTTCAAAGTCTTTAGCTCTGTCTTTAGTTCCATCTCTTACAGATTCCCCTCACTGATACCGATTGTAGTTCCGGATTGTGAGGGGTGGCCTACATCATGAAGATAATCTGATGCAAAAGAAATGAACTGTACCAGAAAACAAATAGTTAATATACATAATCTCTATAAGGAGGGAAGTGCTCTGTGGGTTTAGAACCATGAGTACCAAAGTCTAGCCTGAAATGCTGAATAAAACCCTATTTCCTGAAAAAGAGTGAGAGATATAAAATCTCTGCTTATTACCTACTGGCCTAGCAGCTCATAAACCTAGGTTTATATTTGGTCGGTTTAACTAAAAAGGCACTGAAATAGGCAAATTAAAGATAAAGGAGACACTACCTTTTTCCATATTTTTAATTACCATTATTGCACCAATACAGCATACGCTTTATTCACATATATCTTAAATTTCATTTTCAATTTTTCAGCAATTCAAATACATAATATATTATCATCTTGAGAATACAAAGAACACAACATGGAGGAAGAGTGAGAAAATAGTTTCCCAGTAGTTAGTCACTAGTGATTCTATAGACTTTCCATTTAGTGTTTTCTATTGGAATTTTAAAATGCCCTGCCATGGCTCTGTAAGAATAGAGCTGCCTGGAACAGGAGGCAATGGGAAAAAATGGACCCAAAGTTAAAAAGAGTCAAGAAGGAAATCCAGAAGAGAGACTACATTTTGAAACTAAACAGAAGACTCCCTTCAGCCAGAGTGGACACATACAAAGAAGTGCTGAGGGAAGAAAGGGTATCTTCCCATTTCACCCTCGAAATCGCCCATTAACAAACAAAATGGATAGAGCCCATTCGTCTCGGAAAGGGAGCTCTCTTCACAGCACTGGAAAAGGAATGGTGGGGTGGAGGGAAGGGAAAGTGCCGGGAGAGCAACTTGCTCTGGAGACACCCTGTGTGATGCTCTAGCAGAGCCGTCACTCGGGCAGAACCTACCACAGCCAGCCCTGTGGACTCTCCAGCTTCCTTCATAAGTGACAATGTATGTAATAGCAGCTGTCTACGAGAGGGCTAGACGTATTGAAAAATAAATGTGTCTGGAAAGGGGCCAGATACCCAGGCAGCAAGGCAATGTGGGTACGGAAAAAGAGTTACGTGCTTTTCAACCCGTCTGCTCTACAGATCGGGTTAAAAACCCTAAACCCTTCACCTCCAGGTCAAATAATGGGGCAAATACAAAGTAATGCCGCGCTTCGAATGCAGCAACCAGAGGGAGCCGCAAGAAAGTAAACGCTTTCGACCATATAACTTGGAAAACACAGCCCCTTGAACCTCCTCCATCCAAGAGACACCCACTGATCGAAGATGTTGCACTACTCAACAAATAACAGAACAGTGCAGGGGCCGCTAACAAAGCCCTCTGAGCACAGGAAGAACATGTAAACACACGAGAGGGCGATGGAGCTGCGCCCAGTGCTGGATGTTCACTGGATGGGATAAGCCTGAAGAGACCCCGGAAACAGGTCTTTCTTCTTACCTGTCCCCACCAAAACTCTGAATCTGTAAACACTGAGGTCAGTCAGTCCATTTGGAGGGTCGTAGGTTAGTGGAAAAGGAAATCTCAAGATTTTTTTGTCTCCCCTGAAATCGTTAAATAGGGCTTCACAAAGAGGCACACAGGGTCATGAGATGATGCTGAAATGAGTTAAAGAATTGCAAAGAACAATTTTACAGATGTCAGAATTCATTTCTCCCTCAAAGAGATCTGGCCTTTTCGGCCCTGCATAGTCAGCCACAAGTATGATAAGACCCACTATTCCCCTGCCTTAACAGTGAGTGGGAGAGAAGAGATCCTTTCTTGGCTGCACAGCAAGTAACAACATAGGGGAGTGATGTAATCCAGCTTGGATGCAATGGAGGAGCTACGAAAAAGATTGTCCGGTAATTTGAGTTCTGGGAAGAGAAGGGGTTCCTAACTTCCCTCACAGATTGGTGCCCTCAAGGTCATTTTTTTTTTTCTTCAAGTCTGTCCTTAATGCTATTCAGAACTGGACCCAGTTGGATGGCTGTGGTGCCTGGTTTGGAACAGAGCTGCAAGACAGGAGAACAGAGAGAAAGCCAAAGGAATTAGGATAGCTACTCCATTCTTCGCTTAATAGTTCCTAAGAAACCACTGCCCAGAATTTCTGAAACTACACCTCATAGAAATTCTACTTATCAAGGCTTGAAATATTCCAGTCAAACTTCATCCTACAGCTTTCTTCTCCCACCATCCCCGGCACTACTCTACTTCCACACCTAGATTTCCATCCTAAGACTCTATGATCTGGAAATGCCCTGCCTTCCCACATCAAGATTTCATCTGACTGTAACATTCTCTGTACCCTGTTCGAGAGTATGCGGGTTTCGCTATGCTCTTACCTGGAAGCAGTGCTGAAGTCCCCCCACAAGTCATTGCTTGCAGACACTGGAGCTGGTGCTGGCGCCGGGACAGGAGCAGGAGCATCCAAATCTAAAAGAATATCTGAATACACGGCAAAGGGAAGAAAAAAGAAAAGGAGAAGCAGAATAAAAATCTTAGAAATAAAAACTTACGCTCGAACCAAAATCTATACACGAATGTTCACTGCAGCTTTATTTGTAGTAGCCAAAAACTGGATATGACCCAGATGTTTCCCCACAGGTGACAGTTACACACACTGTGGTACATCCATACCATAGAATACTACCCAGCAATAAGGAAAAACAAACTGATATATACAACTTGGATGAATCTCAAGGGAATTATGCTAGGTGGAAAAAGCCAATCCCCAAAGGCTATGTAGGATATGTTTCCATTTATACAACATTCATGAAGTGACAAAATTATAAAGATGGAGAAAAGATCAGGTTCGCCAAGGGTTAGAGGGGGCGCGGGGCCGGACTCAGGAGGAGGTGTGAGAATAAAAGGATGACGTGAGGGATCCTTGCACTGGTGGAGCTATTCTGTATCCTGACTGTGGTAATGGACCCAGGAACCTAACCGATCAGAGAGCAGAGAACTAAAAACACATATACACACAAATGAGAACACGTGTATCTGGTGAAATCTACGTATCAGTAGACAGTATCAATGTCAATTTCCTGATTAAGCTATTCTACTTTGGTTTTGCAAACTGTTACTATTTACGGAAAATGGGTAAAGAGTACACAGGATTTCTTTATGTTATTTTTTACAAATGCATGTGAATCTCCAATTATCTGAAAAAGCTTCATTCAAATAAATTAAAAATAAATCTTAGACATTATCCCCCAGTGCCTTCTGGAGACACTTATAAAAAGTAGGTTACAACCACTTTTATCTCAAAATGCCAGAAAGAAAAAGTTTACTCTTAGCAGTCAATTATACGAATGATCTCAGGAAAGAGATCTAATGCTCTGCGTTCTAATGTTCTTCTTATTTTTTTTAATGTGTATTTATTTTTTGAGAGAGAGCACATATACATACGCGTGCGAGAGAGGGGAAGGGGCAGGCGAGGGCTACAGATGATCCAAGGCGGGCTCTGCACTGACAGCAGAGAGCCTGATGCGGGGCTCGAATACAAGAACTGTGAGATGACAACCTGAAGTGATGTCGAACCCGGGCACCCCTAATGTTCTCATTCTCGAAATGGAAAGAACTGTATCTGTTCTTTTTCTCACTAGATGGTACAGAAGAGTGAAAATGTATTCACGAACCCAGAGGCTGTCTAACTGTCTCCCAGCTGCCCTAGTGAAGAAACAGAAAAAATGAAAACGTCACATTTACTGAGTGGCTGCTCTGCTCCGCGGACTGTGCTAGGTGGCATCAAGTCATCTCACCTTCACAATTCTGGGACAGTTTTAAGTCTCCCTTATGCAGATAAGAATACTGAGACAGGAAATGCAAGTATTACCAAGTACATTCAGATATGAAATAGCGGAGCTCTCACCAAAATCTGAGTCCATCTGACTCTCAGGCCTACTAGTATTTAACCAAGGTATAATGAGGGAAATAGTCTTTTTAAAATAACCACTCATTTTCTTTTTTGGTGGAGGGAGGGGAAAAGGGAGAGAGAGAATCTCAAGCAGGTTCCACACCCAGTTTGAAGCCTGATGCGGGGCTCAATCTCACAACTGTGGGATCAAGACCTGAGCTGAAATCAAAAGTCAGATGCTTAATCAACAGAGCCACTTAGGAACCCAAAAATCCACGCATTTTCTAACAAAGAACTTACCAAATACCATGACTCTCGGTTCACTCGAGCTTTAATTCCTTGCTAGAGGCTGTCAGAATTACCTTGTCAGTACCAAGTGTCATTTAATAGCAAAAACATCAATACTCTCCTTGGCAAACAGGTGCAACCCAACTGAAACTTAAGATATGATGATTTCTCTATGTGTCAGTGATGAATCACTAAATTCTACCCCTGGGTCATAGGAATACTACTTGGCAATGAGAAAGAATGAAATCTGGCCATTTATAGCAACGTGGATGGAACTGGAGGATATTGTGCTAAGTGAAATTAAGTCAGTCAGAGAAAGACAGATACCATATGTTTTCACTCATATGTGGATCTTGAGAAACTTAATAGAAGACCATGGGGAAGGGAAAGGGGGAAAAAAAAAAGCTACAGAGAGGGAGGGAGGCAAATTATAAGAGACTCTTAAATACTGAGATCAAACTGAGGGTTGACAGGGGGTGGGGAGGGGGGAGAGTGGGTGACAGGCATTGAGGAGGGCACTCATAGGGATGGGCACTGGGTGTTGTATGGAAACCAATTCGACAATAAATTGAAAATAATTATAAGCAAATTTAAGAATTAATATAATTTAATTTAATAATTTAAGCAAAATTTAAAAATTAAAAAAAAAAAGATATGATGATTTCTCAAAGTTAAAAGTAACAGAGATGGGGCGCCTGGCTAGCTCAGGGGGTGGAATGTGCAACTCTCGTTCTGAGGGTCCTGAGTTCAAAGTAAGAGAAAGATTTACCTGCATCACTACCTCCATGGTTAGATTTGGGAATGGGAGGTGGAGTGACATGATTGCTGATGGCAACTGAAGAGGACGGTGGGGGGATAGTGACTTTGCCTCCAGGTGGGGGTGGGAGTAAGCTCAGGCCCCCGGACCCTGTAGTCTTGGGCTTGGAAGCACCTCCTTTCTTAGTTGTAATGTTCTACAAAAAGGAAAACAGAGAAGAAAGAGAAGGAAAAAGTCACCAGCTTCTTATGGAAATACAGGGAGCAGGAGGAAAGAGACCATACTCACCCCAATACTCAACTTGATGGTCTGTCCTTCCTTGAAGCCCAGATCCAACTTGGGACGGGTGTCCATTTCCTGAGATTCTTTGGAAATCTCAGATTCCTGCTTTACCCACCTTAAGTAAAAGAGTGAATTATCTTAATTTGGGAATACCGGAAAGCAGAGGTGACACATAAATCTGAGTGTAACTCACTGATGTGAAACAGGATTCCAGAAAGCAGAGTGAAGGAACGTGAAAAGTGAGGAAGGAGAGGAAGAAAAGCCAAAACAGGGCAACAGGGTTCAGTATCACTGAGGAACCATACAGAATGCATATTTAACTTGTCCCTCCAAAGGAGGGCACCTGGGGGCACCGATTTCCACCCCCCATGGGTGAGGGTTGCCCCTGAGGGGGTGTTAATTCCTCGGTCCTTCTAGGCTGCGTCCCCGTGCCAACTGAGTGGACCTGCACGATTTCAGAGTTCTGCGGCAGAACAGCAGAGTTGCGCCTGCCCGTGAAGCAGGAAGTTGGCAGCGCGTGGTGCGTCCACCACAGCTGTGGCAAAACTGAAGAGATGTCATTGCAAAAGATATAAAACACGTCAGCTACACAAAGTAACAAAACTGGCACATAACTCCTCCTATCTCACTAACAGTCCTGCTGTTACTGTGTGCCTTCCTCCGCCACTTAAAAGTAAATGTCAATCCCTCCAGAGACATAAGCAAAAGCATCGGGAAACAGTGAATAGGAAGATTCAAATTCGTAATGAACCAGTTTACCGCAGACACCAGGAGGTAAAAGAGAAAGTATCCATTCAACTGAGGAGCATTTCCAAGACCTCTTAACTTGGTAGCTAAGGACAAGAATCACTCACTTGAAATGATCTTGCAAGGAGACATTAAAGTCGAAGGCATCGCCCCGATCTGTGAAGCCAATGCCAATGAAGGCACTACGCCCTGTGAAAAAAACAGGAATACTCAGAATAGGAAGTGTCCCTTAGGGAAAGTTCCACCCAGTGAAAACTAACAGTTACCTTAACCAGATGAAGTCTGTGAATGTGAAACATTTCTCACAGCCCAGGAGTCCACACACTACATTAGCCCAAGGGCCAAATGCTGCCGTAGCGTGTTTTTGTAGATGATATTCTACTGGAACACGGCTATACCGATTGGTTTACGTATCATCCCTGGCTGCTTTCATACTACATCAGCAGAACTGAGTAGCTACAAGAGAGACCGTTTGGCCGGCAAAATCTAAAAATTCACCATCTGTGCCTTACCAGAAGAAGTTTGCTAACCTCTGATATAGACTATGGAGAAAAAATAGAAAATGATTCTCCTAGACATAGAGGATTTAAGACAGTCCCACCAAAACCCACCACAAACAACGAATGAATGAGCAATATGTATTAATTCTTTGGTTGGATAGACACTGGATTTATTTACGTCCACCTATTAATTATCGTATCTTAAGCTTGTGTTCTTATCTATTACAAACAACACGTTAATCCTTGCCCTTTAGCAACTGTAGTTAACTGTTGACAAAGGGGAGAAAAAAATTAGTAAACTGAAGTAAGATAAATGCAACTGGGACACACCTTCATCGAAATGCATTACCTATTTTCCTAATCTCGCCCATTCAAAATCCCAGATCCCTTACCAGTACCATCCTGGATCCGGATTACAAAGTAGCGGCTGGAATCTGTCACTGTCTCCACAGCAATTCCAGGATATTGTTCTACTGGTGCCTGAGCAAAGAGCTCCCCTAACAGGCAAGAAAAGGACTTTCTTGAGCTGAAGAAGTAAAAATCTAAAACCCTAACACATATTTCCATTCCAGTCCCCAACTTAAACTGTATTTATAAAAGTGCACCAAAAATGGGGCGCCTGGGTGGCTCGGTCGGTTAAGCATCTGACTCTTGATTTTAGCTCAGGTCATGATCTCATGGTTTGTGGGTTCAAACGTGTCGGGCTCTGTGCTGATAACTCAGGGCCTGCTTGGGATTCCCCCTCTCCTCTCCTTCTGCCCCTCCCCCTGCTCACTCTCTCTCACTCAAAATAAATAGACATTACAAAAAAAGAAGAAAAAGGAAAATAAAAAAAAGGCACACCAAACTAATACCCTTAATATGTTCACACCAAACTAATACCCTTAATAGGTTAGAGGGTCACCAGCACAGATTACCTGAAACCTTATCCTCAAGTTTGATATAAGCGATCTTCCCTTTTGAAGTGATTCGGAGGCGACCAGTCCAATCAGGCTGGTCTAATTTCCAGTCAGATGCCCTAGGACAGGAAAACAGGAAGCCTCAGGTCTGTGTCTTTTATTACCAAAAACCTACATAGAATCATTTGCCATATTTCTATTTCCCTTCTTGCTTATTCTACCCGTTAAATAATTAACAAGAATAACTCATGATCCCCACTGCAGAGATGCCTCATATTACATATAATTCAAAGCAAACAAACGACAGTGTTACTACTTAAGGATTCTGGAGTCCAATACGCATCAATAAAAACACGTAAAAGTACAAATACGAGCAATTAAAACTAATTCTCATAATGGTACTATACTGCCACACTGCAGATGAAATTTTATGTAACAGTGTTTTACTGATCGAGTAAGAACAAAGTCTACTAAATGACTATACTGGGTAACAGAAGGCTTCCCAAATTCCTAAATGTATTATCATCTTTCACTGAATTCAACTAGTACTCAGAGTGTGCATATTACGTCACAGGCACCGTTCTTGGTGAATGCTCAGTGAATGAACAAAACAAAGACTCCTAACCTCATGACGTTTATATTCTAATAGAAAATAGGCAAAAAAATAATAATAAAAATAATAATAATAAGTAAAATAATTAGATCTCAGAGAATGACAAGTGCTGAAGTAAAAAGAAAATGAAGAAGCAGAAAAGGAAAAGTGGGAGGGTGGTGGGAGAGCAAACAGGTTGCTCATTCAAGAGGGTGGGTGGGGAGGCCTTATTAACACGGGGAAATGTGGGCAAAAATGCGAAGGAAGCAAGAGAGTAACTCAGGCAGATACGGGTGGGGGGAACTCCAGGACTGGGACAATTGGTGCAAAGGTGCGAAGGTGCAAGTGTACCTGGAATGCTTGCCCTCAAAAAGGAAGCTGCTGCAGCTAGAATAAAATAAGAGATGAGGTGGGGGTGAGGTAGGAGAGGGCCAAATTTTACAGGCCTAATAAGAACTTTGCCTTTTACTCTGAGTGGAAAGGAGCCATTACCAGTTTTAAGCAGAGGTGAAACACGACCTTCCTTTGACTTTAAAAGGATTACTCTGTCTGCTGTAGTAGAAGCAACGTAGGGATGTGAATGCTGAAGCAGGGGGATTAGTTAAGAGACTCCTGCAGCAATCCAGGAGTCATGACGGGGACTAGGAAGCTAGGAAGCAACAGGAGCAGAAGTGGCTAGATTCTAGATATACTCAAAGCAAAGAAACGGGATTTTCAAAAGGACTGAATATGAGGTAGGAGGAGTCAAGGATGACAGAAGTTTTCAGCCTGAGCAAAGGAGCTGCCAATAACTGAGACGGAAAGGCTATAGGCAGAGCATGTCTGACAAGAAAGATCAGGAGTTCAGTTTTGAGTATGTGGAGTTGGAGATGTCGAGCTGTTTTTCAAGCGAAGATATAGAGAAGGCATTTGAATATGAGTCAGGAGTTCAGGAAAAATTTGTGGGCTAGAGATACAGATGTCCATGGAAACATTACAAAACACTAAATACTTATAATCTGTGTGATAAACGAATTTGAATGAAACCTAAGACATTATTTAAATATGACCAATTTTACAAAGCTCTGAATTTGTGATTTTGTTTTTATCAGCATGTGGAAAAGAGAGGGCAAAGTAAAAGTTATTAAATAACTCATCCTGGGGTACCCAGCTGGCTCAATCACTAGAGCGTGCGACTTTTGATCTCGAGGTTGTGAGTTCAAGCCCCATGTTGGGCACAGAGATTACATAAAAATAAAATCTCAGGGCACTTTCGTGGCTCAGTCAGTTGAGCACCAGGCTCTAAATTTCAGCTGGGGTCCTGATCTCGCAGTCATGAGACTGAACCCCACGTGGGGCTCCACACTGAGGGTAGAGCCTGCTGGGGATTCTCTCTCTCCTTCTCCTCCCACCCCGTCCTCTCTTTCTGTCTCTCAAAAAAAAATAATAATAAAAATTTTTAAAAAATAAAATCTTTAAAGAAAAAACCTCATCCTTTAGAAACCTGAAGACTAATACTTGCAAGTTAGAAAACTAACAATAAGTTATATCTAAGCAAGAATAAACTTAACAAGATGGTAAGCAAAAGGTGGAAAGGAAAAAAATGAAAATTAGCACAGGTTTTGAACAGGATTTATAAATCCTTGTCATGCCTTCGTCTCTTAATGCCCTGCCTCAAAGACACTCGAGTCCTTGAATCTGATCCAGACTATAATGCTCTAAACGTCCCTGAATTTTAATCTTTTTTAATGAGTCATTACTTATTCTACCATCACACCATGAGCTAAACATAGTGTACTGAATATATTAGGAACGAGCCTACTAGATGTGTTTCTTGGGACAGGCTCCTTGACTTACTCATCTTGCATGTCTAGTGGCCAATATTTGACAAATTCTCAGTAAGGGAATGGAAACTCCTAGCAGCAGTGTCCTTTGCCCCTGACCCTTAGTTCTTTTCCCACTTCCAAGACCTAGCCTGAGGAGCTCTGGGTTTCGCTGGTCTTCTGAACTGACTTCATGAATTTCCATTTGCCTTAGTAATAAATCCTTACAGCAACCATCTGCAATAGGCATGAAAAGCCTACCATCTGTCTCAATGAAGAAGAGTAACACAGTAAGTAATGGCTAACTTCAAGCCCGGCATTCTTCTCATTACATTAAAACAGACTATTGAGCTTTCTAATGATTTAGCTGAGGGGAAGGGCGGGGATGAATATAAAAACAGTTTTATAGGCTGGGAAACCATTTTCTAATCATTTATAACATTCTCATCGATCTAAATTGTCAGAGAAAGCCTGGGAAGCAAGAGCTGACGTTACGTGAATCAAAGTCATTCATTCTGTCAATCCTACTAGTCACTCAGAGTATTCCTCCTGCTTCCTAAAAATCCCAGTTTTTCCTTTAAAGGCAGCCTAAAGAGTAAGTCATGCTCGTAATGTAAAATGGGTTCTGTAAACAAGATTGGGCAGACGAAAAGACATAAAAGCAATATTTATCAAGCACCTATTACGTGCCAAGCATTATGCCCATTCTTATGAAAAGTCAGTGCAAGGATACTGCAAGGTAAGTAGTAGTATATCCATTTTTACAAATGAGAAGGCTACAGTTCAGAAGAGCTAAGTGTCTTGCCAAAATTAACCCAGCAAATAAATGGGAATCTCGGAGCAAACTTAGCTCAGCTCTCTTCGTTCGCTGTCCTAAGAGTGGCTCATGATAAACTGCCCCTTGCAGGATAAGAAATGTCACGAATAAGCACAGAAAACACGGACAACAAGAAAAAGAGGAAAATTAAGAAATTGTGTTGATAGCTCCGTGCGGTTAACTGCCATACGGATAAAAGGCTGTGGCTAAACCAGGAAGTGAAGGTTGAGAAGGCAGGTGGGTGACAGAAGGAAGATCGCAGTAAAGGCTTAAAGTAGAAGAAAAAGAAGAGAACCCCACTTTATGATGTAACGTGCCCTTTAGGAGGTCTTAACTACCGAACAGTTCCATCAACGCTAATGTATATGATGAAGGGTCATCTAGTAATTTCTTCCACGTTTACAGAGTGCCCACGATGTGCAGCCACTGGACCAGACCCTGGAACTATAAGCTTAGTTTACATGAACCACTCAAGAGGTTCAGAGCTCGTCCGGAGAAACAGCAGACCGAACAATCTATTACAATACAGAAGGAAGGGCGCTAGGACGGAGGTAAGCACCGGCGCCGCGGAACCCCCGCAGGGCGCACCTAAGCCAGAATGGCAGGGTCACGAGGCGGGGAGGGGGCTTCCCCAAGAAGTGATGTCTCTGCTGACTCCCACATTACCACCTGTAACTACTACCGAAAAGCACGTAGATGCCTATTCGTGGTCGATCTGGGGTCTGACTGAAAACCTGGAATTAGGACCGCCTCCGCCAAAAAGCGCAACCCACAGGGTCTAGCGCACAGGTCAGCACGCACGGAGAGAGTGATTCATGATGAATGAAGGAGGCAAAAGAATGGACGCAGAGGGAGGACAACAGCCAAAGCAATGATAAATGCCAAGAGGAAAATCGTGATGGTGATATGGGAGAGGGAGGGGTGAGAACAGGATCTTATATCTAATAGACTGCTTTACTGTTTCCTAAATTTTTTCACATTTTTTATATTACTTCATGTAACCTTCCAAAAACTTCTGTGAGGTACATTAACTAGAGCAGGTTTTATTATCACTCCTTTTTTTCCTGTTTTACAGATGAGAAAACTGAGGCTTGCAGAGGTTAAGAGATTTGTCCCAAATCATACAGCTGTTAAGCTGTCAGGGTTCATACTCAATTATTTTTTAACATGTAACCCAGTTAACACGTTACTCTTTCCACTTCACGACTGCCTACAGCATCCTCAGAACCTCACCCACATGGGTCACAAGGCGGTTGGTTAGTTAGCCTTACAGAGAAAATGCTGCATTACCTCCAGAAAGGCTATGGGAAAGGTCAAGAAGGGAGGGAAGGAAAAGAGAAAATACTATGCAATCATCAAAAAAAAAAAAAAAATGTCCTGGAAAAAAAAACAACAGAACGGACAACTGTTGGAAAACCCACAATCATAACCTTTGCCTACTAGGAGAACTGAAGGGAAAACCTAAACGGTGGATCCTATTTGGTGGCAAGACTTACAACAGCACAAGTATCACCTAGAGAGTGGCCAACACAATGATTATCCACAAATGCCCGGGGTACTGGAAATGTTTATGAGAGAGGGAGGGAGGTCGGGAGGGGGTGCGACAAGGGGGAAGTACTGAAGGACGCAAGAAAGAACGAACCAAAGGTGACAGGCGATGGAGGAGGCACGACTGGATGTGAATGATGGGGAGCAGATGGGTAACCCAGAGAGGCCCAAGGGAGGAGGGGTGGGAGGGTGCAGATGGTAATTTTTTTTAAGCGGCGAAACCCAGGATGGCATTCCACGGTGGGAAAAGAACAGGAGGACGCGGCGATAACAGCCCTGGTAGGGAGGCTAGCAAAGTGACAACTTAAAGGTGGCAGTGGCGGGGACTCGAAGCGTGCTACCTGAGGAGGAAACTGTCATCCCCGACCCGGTATGCGTGTACTGTAGTGCCCCGGGGTTAGTACCTGTAACCGCGGTTGGAGGCCCGGGGAGGAATCCGGTAGACGCTAACGTCTGGCTTTACACACAGGACAGACTCGTACTCCAACTCGGCCGCCATCTTGGCTCTGCACTCCGCGCCACCGGGGGCGGGGCGTAGGGAAGGGGGCGGGCGTAGGAGGGTTGGAAGTTAGGGTATGCGCAACTTCCGCTTACGCTACTTCCGCGCGATTTTAGTTTGGCTCCCGAGATTAACCTCCGGTGGTGCGAGTTGGGGAAGCCATATTGAAACCTGGAAACCGTGAAGCTGCGCAGTTCGCCATCTTGGGTAATGGCAAAACTTTCCAGGGCGCGATTCACGTTATGGAAATCTCCATTCCTGAAAGGTGATTAGGGTAATCGCCATCTTGCCGGTGGCAGGTACCCGCAGTGTTTAGGGTGGAGGACTGTCTTAAAATCTGGAGATTTTTTTTTTTTTTTGTCGTAAGGAATCACTACTTAACTGTAGTTTCCTGGCAGAAAACAAGTATCTGCCGGTCGGTAATCTTGACGTGGTGGATTTTAATCCTCCAGCGTCTAAAATCCTCCAGCGTCAAAACGTTTAAAATGGCCAGCCTGATTAGTTGCCTAATAGCACCTTTTAATCTCGGATTTTAATAGCACCTGTTGAAATAGTTTGACGCACTGTCAGTGTGCATTCTGGTTATCTTTTTGGAAAATGTGAACCTCCTAATCTCTGAAATGGGACCCTCAATTCCTGACGTATACGCGAAGAATGATGAACTATTTATTATTCAATGCCCGCTATTTGCTCCCAGTCCTATTATAATGAACTCTTTCCATAAATATATTCCTTGTACACTTCACAGGTAAACTTGCCACGCCACTAACGCCACTATCAATTAGAAACTAACACGGATAGCAGATGTCAAAACCAAGATAGAACTCAGCGTCTGTCTGCAATACAAGAGTGGTCTTAACCACTTCGTTATACTGACTGGTTAAAAATGGTCTTTAATTGTCTATGTAGATAAGCGATAATCTTAAAATTCAAAAAGACGTATCCCTGTCAAGGATGTGAGAAATCAGCTACTGTCATATACTGGTACCAAGAATGAAGGGAAATTGAGCAGAATTAATCAAAATATTGTAAAAAACATTCAATTTAGTAAATCCACTAATAAGTATTTTAAAGACATTCTTATATGTGCGGAAAAGTAGGTACAATGTTTATTACAGCATTGTAATGGTGAAAACTATGAAACAACACGAACATCTATCAATGGAAAAAATATATACTAAAATATATATAACACATCAAAATATTTAAAAATATATCTTGATATTAAGACCATAAGAAAAGAGTTAAGATTTAAAAAAAAAAACAAGCAAACAAAAAGAAAAGCAGCAAACTTCCACTTAAAATTTCAGTAATCCTCAACTATTTCTGATTCCGGAATCGTCCATGTTCTTCATATTCTTTATACTTTTACATGTGCTTAAACCTACTATCTTGAACACTTTCCCCTAGCCTGTCAATTTGGTAAACTGATACATTCACATATCTGCTCAAATATTACCTCACTTGTGACTTCACGAGGTACCTTATTTTTTTAATTTAATTCCAGTGTAGTTAACATACAGAGTCATATTAGTTTCAAGTATACTATATAGTGAGCCAACAGTTCCTTATATTACTCAGTATTCATCAAGGAAGTGTACCCTCAATCCTTTTCACCAATTTCAGCCATCCCTCCACCCTCCTTCCCTCTGGTAACCATCTATTTGTTCCTCTAGTTAGAATCTGTTTTTGGGTGGCACCTGAGTCAGTAGAGCATGTGACTCTTATTTTCGGGGTTGTAAGTTTGAGCCCCACATTAGCTGTAGAGATTACTTAAAAATAAAATCTTTAAAAAAAGTCTGTGTTTTGGTTTGTCTCCTTTTTTTCCTTCGTTATTTCGTTTTGTTCCTTAAATTCCACGTATGAGTGAGATCAGATGGTACTTGTCTTTCTCTGACTTTCACCAGGTACTTCAAATGAATTTCTCTAATGCCTCCACTTGCTTCTGTTATACCTTTTTGTTATACATAATGTGCGTACATTATGTTATACATAATACTTCAAATATCTCCCACTAAACCATAAGCTCCATAAAGGCAAAATTGCTTTTTCAGCACCCAGCACAATGTCGTTCACAGAGTAGGCAATACTTATTATTAAATAATAGAAGATTTCCATTTAAGTATAATTATTTAACTTCTTACTTTTGCCACTTCCCAACATTTTTCAACTTCAGGAAGCTTCATATAGTTTTCAAAATATTCAGAGTGTAGAAGGGTATAAAATGAAAAGTAAAAGTCCACATCTCTATATGATGAATAACTTTATGCCAGTAAATTCAATAACTTACATGAAATGGTCATTAATGTGCAAAACTTACCTAAAATTATTCAAGAAGATGTAGAAAATCTGAATAGTCCTATAACTATTAAAGAAATTGACTTCATAACTGAAAACCTTCCCACAAAGAAATACCAGACCCAGAGGGTTTCATTATGGATCAAACATTTTAGGAAGAAATAATATGAATCCTATGCAAGCTTTCTAAGAAATGAAGATTAAGGGACATCAGGGTGGCTCAATCAGTTAAGCCTCTGACTTCGGCTCAGGTCATGATCTCATGGTTCGTGAGTTCAAGCCCCAGGTCCGGCTCTGTGCTGACAGCTCAGAGCCTGGAGCCTGCTTGGGATTCTGTGTCTCCCTCTCTCTCTGCCCCTCCTCTGCTTGTGCTCTGTCTCTCTCTCTCTCTCTCAACAATAAATAAACATTAAAAAAAAAAAGAAGAGTAAAAACTAAAAATACTTCCCAACTAATTTTTATGAGACAATCATTTATCTTGCTACTGAAACCAAGATATTACAAGAAAACCGTAGACCAATATTTCCTCATAAGCAATAATTCTTACCAAGATACCAACAAATCAAATCCAATGATGTGTAAAAAAAGAGAATGCATCGTGACCAATTGAGTTTACCCGCCAAGAATTTAAGGTTCCAGTATAAATGAAAAGCACACAGTCAACCCAATAGTAGCAGAAAAAAGACTATGAAAAAATTCAGCACTCAAAAAACTCTTAGCGAACTAGGAATAGAAAGGGAATTCTTCAGTCTGATAAAGGTCATCTCTAAAAAACCTACAAAATCATGCTTAATGATGAAATATTGAATGCTTTTCTGCTAAGATCAAGAACAAGTGAAGAAAAGGCAAGTTTATGCCCTCACCACTTCTGTTAATTATCGTTCTAGAGGTCCTAGTCATTACAATAGGGTAAGAAATAGAAATACAAGTATACATTGGAAAGAAAGAAATAAAATTTCCTTGACTCAGGGCACGGGGGAGGTGGGAGGGAGCGCCTGGATGACTCAGTTGGTTAAGTGCCCACCTCTTCATCTCTGCTTAGGTCGTGGTCACAGTTCATGGGATAGAGCCCTGTGCTGACAGCACAGAACCTGCTTGGGATTCTCCCCTCTTTCTCTGCCCCTTCCCTGCTCATGCTCATTCGCTCTCTTAAATAAATAAACATTTTAAAAATATTTTTTTATTTAAACATACATTTATCACATGACCCATCATTCCACTCCAAAATACTTACCGCAGAGAAATTAAAACATAGATCCACAGAAAGGCATATATACAAATGTTCACAGCAGTTTTGTTTAAAATAGTCAAAAATTGAAAAAAAGTACCAAATAACAATAGGGGAATGGATAAACAAATTGTGGTGTATCCATATAATAAAATGCCATCATATTGATATTCAACAGTATTAAAAAGGATAGCAATAAGTAGCCTTAAGCTAAGACTCAGTGAGAGCAATAAAAAGACTTGAAGTACTAATACTCACAATGACATAGATCGATCTTGAAAATATTATACCGAACAAAAGCCCAGCCCCATACATATGACTTCATTTATATGAAATTTCAGAAGTCTTGTTGGTTACACAATATATATATTAATCAAGACTCAAGAAATATCTTTTTATTGCATGCATTTTATCATATGTAAGTTATAATTAAACAAAATTTATTTTAAGAAATGAAAACTGGGGCGCCTGGGTGGCTCAGTCGGTTAAGCGGCTGACTTCGGCTCAGGTCATGATCTCGCGGTCTGTGAGTTCGAGCCCCGTGTCGGGCTCTGGGCTGACAGCTCAGAGCCTGGACCCTGCTTCGCTTAACTGACTGAGCCACCCAGGCGCCCCTTGGAGCCTGCTTCGGATTCTGTGTCTCCCTCTCTCTCTGCCCTTCTCCTGCTCATACTCTGTCTCTATGTCTCAAAAATAAATAAACGTTAAAATAAAATATATATATACTCAAAGACTAAGAAAAAACTGAGGGTGAGGGGGATGAGGGAGGGGGGAGAGGGGGTGATGGGCATTAAAAAGGGCACATGTTGGGATGAACACTGGGTGTTATATGTAAACCAATTTGAAAATAAACTATTATAATAAAAAAAAAATAAAAAAAAAAAATATATATATATATACATATATATAAAATGAAAACCTACCTCCCTGCTCTTCAAGATCCATTCTTCTTTCATTCTCCATTGAATTAACTGCTGTTCATTTTTTTCTGGTATTTTTATGTGCATTATGCATTTATAAGTGTGTGTGTGTATGTATGTGTGTGTAGGTAAGTGTGTGTGTGTGTGTGTGTATGAGTATGAATTTACACAAATGGAGTTATGCCATACATATTGGTCCACATTTTGCATTTTATTTAACAATTACATCAAGACACCTTTTTCTGTCAGTACATGTGGGTAGACCTCAAACTTTTTAGCATTTCATGCATTCCATTTTATCATTTTATCTATAGAATATAGAATCTTTTCGAACTACCTGTAAATTGCATTAATAAGATTTCCTTCCAAAGAATCAGCCAATCATTAGGAGGAAGTAAAAGTACAGGAAATTTGAATTAGGAGAGACCTTCAGATATTATTAAAGAGGCTCTTCTATGCTTTTTTTGTTTTACTATGATCCACAGTAAGAACACATTTTATGTTAGGACCCAATGCACACATGTATACTTGAAACAGAGTTTTCCCAAAATGATAACCTTATTAAACATGATGGCAGTTTATAATTTTTATTGTGTTCTGTTCTATTCTGTTTTATGATTTTGTTCTCACCTCACACAACTGATTTTAACACCCAATAGTACCTCTTGACCCACAGTAAAAAAAAAAAAAAAGATAATAAAAAGGGATCTAACGCTACTCGCCATTTTGCAGGTTAAAAAAAAGTAATGGACAAAGACCAAGAATATTTGTGATAATTAGATTGTATGCTAAGATTATTATGTACGTTATACTCTGCCTTCTGAACGAGTCCTCTTATAAACTCTCCACCAGCTGCACAACAAAGTGGAATTTTCGTAGCTGGGTGATTCTTCATAATCTTGCCCCAACCTTGCTTTTCAGGCTCACCTGGAGCCTCTTTTCTCATACTGTCTTTCTCTTACTCCCAATGTCCCCTCTCACTTAATCCCATTGCTAATTTTGTAATTTTTCCAAACACCATCTTTGTCCACGCTACACATATTTGCACAGACTGAAATGCCCTTCCAGTTCATTGCTCGGTAAAATGCCTTTAGATATAATTTAAATATTAATATTTCTGAGAGGTTTTTCTCAGCCTCCCTAAATAAAACTAGTAACTCCCTGCTCTATGCTCCCACTTATTTATACTTGTACTTATTTATACGTAGTTTTAATTTTTACCACATTGCATTCAACATTTATATGTACGTCTGTTTTACAAAGGCAAGAAACACATTTGTATTTACCCGGTATCTATCACAGCTTTCAGAATGTAGTAAGAATGCCATACCGTTTTGTTGTTGTTAGACGAGTGATAGTTTCTATACATTTTTATTGGGATAATTTGTCCTTTCCCCATCAAGAAAATTTTAAAGGTCTTGGCTGGAGTTCACCTCTCCCCACCAGTAGAGGGTAGCAGCTACACAATTTGAAAGTTCCTGACTGGGGTCTAACTGTCCTAGAAATCAAGCTAATTTTCTCATACGTGTGATTTTTCCAAGTGTTTGTGATTCAACCGAGTTCAACAAAAGCACTTTTGTTAGAAATGACAGAGGCTTCATCCATCTCAAATTTTGATTACTTTTAGATATATTTTAAACATGAATAAAAGTCAGAGTTTCTTGGCTTTTTTCCACCAGTAATTTATTTTTCAGCTGTTTATTCTTTGTGCACATACAAAAAGCTATATATCACAAGGTTTTCAATTCTGTTTTACCTTTGCTCAGGGTACTGTAATCTATCATGAAATGGTACTTGTCGAAGTAGGAAATTTAGGAAAATTTAGGAAAATTATTTCCTAAATCCTAGGGTTGCTACAAATGCACTGATAAAAATTATAGAGAGCATTCAATCACAGTTTACAAATCTTGCTAACTTAGAATGGACCTTAGTGACCTTGTAGTTGAAATCTTGCATTTACATATGACAGACTTGAATCCCAGACTTATTAAGTCATTTGTTCAAAGACACACTGGGTGATGCAGTCAGAATTGAAAACTCATGACTCGCGATTTACAAATTATCGCTCTCTTCACCAAACCATACTATTCGATATAAGAAGCACTCAAGATATTCGTTCAAAAAAAAAAAAAAAGATGTTGGTTCAAAAATAGTACACACATGGGGCGCCTGGGTGGCTCAGTCGGTGAAGCAGCCGACTTCAGCTCAGGTCATGATCTCATGGTCTGTGGGTTCAAGCTCTGCATCGGGCTCTGTGCTGATGGCTCAAAGCCTGGAGCCTGCTTCGGATTCTGTGTCTGCCTCTCTCACTGCCCTTCCCCCGCTCATTCTCTGTCTCTCAAAAATAAACATTAAAAAAATTTTTTTTAAAATAGTACACTTGTGCAGTTCTGTATGCACATCTATTCTTTTCACCTAATATAAACCATAAAGATAAGTTCACAAGTACACAACAGCATATGGGTTATGTATTGCAGAATTTCTGTAATTAGAAGATGGAAATAATCTAAAAGTCCATCAATCTGAAACTGACCAATTCCATAAATAAATAAATTATGGTACATCTATCACTAAAGTATATGAGCCTATTAAAAATCGAGATTATATGCTCGGATATGAAAACGTGAATTAAATAAGTGAAAAACTACAAGTATAAAAAAAGTGTAATATTAGGTCATTTGTATAAAAAACTAAACATAAGGGATGTCTGGCTGGCTCAGTTAGTAGGGCACATGATCTTGGGGTCATAATTTCAAGCCTTACATTGGGTCTAGCATTTCCATAAAAAAATTATAATAAAATAAACAAGTAAACAAATATAAAATATTTAGACTTGCTACGCACAAAATATTTATGGAACTACAGCCAAGACACTTAACACGGGCTATTATTTCTGGTAAATGAGATGTAAAGAAAGGGAAAGTCTTTTTCATTTTATACTCTTCTTTTTTTTTAATAAGTTTAACCTTTATTTATTTTTGAGAGAGAGAGAGACAGTGCAGTGCGAGCAGGGGAGGAACAGAGAGAGAGAGACACACAGAATGTGAAGCAGGCTCCAGACTCTGAGCTATCAGCACAGAGCCTGATAGGGGGCTTGAAACCATGAACCGCAAGATCATGACCTGAGCTGAAGTCAGACGCTTAACCAACTGAGCCCCCCAGGCGCCCCTCATCTTATACCCTTCTTTATGTGACTCTTGTAATAGTAAATCAAGAACTATTCATATAAAACTTCAAAGCATGAAAATAAAACTACATATTGCTTATGAATTCACGCATGTGTAATAAGAGTATAAAAAGAGTATAAAAGCAAATTGGGGGAAAAAGTGGTTGTCTCTGGGAAAAGAGAGAGAGAAAAGATTTGGGGAAGGAGTATATATATCTTTAAAAAATATCTTAAGTAGGGGCTCCTAGGTGGGTCAATCAGTTGGGCATCTGATTCTTGATTTCAGCTCAGGTCATGATCTCACAGTTCATGAGATCGAGCCCCTCATCAGGCTCTGCACTGAGCATGGAGCCTGCATGGGATTCTCTCTCTCTCTGCCCCTCCCCTGCTCGTGCTCTCTCTCTCTCAAAATAAACATTTTTTAAAATAAAATATATATATCTGAAGTAAATATTAAGACCTTAATAAAGCTAAATAGTCACAACTCGATAAAGCTAACAGTATTCCTATTCTTTACATCCTTTTACACCTGTTTTAAATATGCGGTTATATATATATACATATATATATTTTTTTGGCATTTATTTATTTCGAGAGAGAGAGAGAGACAGAGCATGAGCAGGGGAGGGGCAGAGAGAGAGAGAGGGAGACACAGAATGCGAAGCAGGCTCCAGGCTCTGAGCTGTCAGCACAGAGCCCAACGCGGGGCTCGAACTCAGAAACGGTGAGATCATGACCTGAGCCGAAGCTGGACACTCAACCGACTGAGCCACCCAGACGCCCCATATGCAGTTATAATAAAATAGAAAATGGGAGTCCAAGAGTTAAAAATTTTAAGTTAACAATGAAGAAATGACCTGGAAAATTACTGAGTGGTGTAAGTGAGCTATAGAATTATATGTATAATATAAAGTGAGTATGCGCAATGCTCAAACACACACATACACATATACTTCACGTATACTTCCAGGTATGTAGAAAAACTTTGAAAAGAGTATATTTAATAGCAACCACCTCTTGGGAAATGGACTTAGGAAGAAGAGAAGTAGAGAAAGAATTTTCACTTTCACTTTAAACATGTCTGCATTTGGTTTTGCAATGAGCACATAGCAGTTGTATAATTCAAAAATGAGCATTTTTAAAAGTTAGAAACACTGTACTGGTTTTATGATGATTTCATGATGTTTTAGTTAAATAGTAAATAAAGTCAGTCGTTGACCTAAAGCTACCTCATCCTCCTCCTTGCTTCCCAATGTGGTGCTATAGCTACTGGCCCAGGTTTGTGAATTTGACAGTCCCTAAATCTAAGAGGTAAAGAATTCTAACTTTGTCCGATTGATTTACTCTGTTTCCCCAACACAGAAGCCATGCCTGGCACACGGTGTGTTCAATCAACATCTACAGTTAGAATGGTAGTGACCTGGAGACTTAAGGGGGAAAAAAAACTGAGCGAATCCTAGAACGACAGAATTTAAGATCGAAACCACCTTGCATTCATAGAGAAAGCTCCACCAGGTCCTACAAACCTGAAACACAAAGGATATATATATCTCACTGGAAATTCCAGATGAGAACTCTTGAGTTAGGATTCATTTTTTCTTAAGAAAAATGCCTGTTTCTTCCCAGGTGTCAAAGCCTTAACGGCTGCAGAACATGAAAAAGGATTTGGCTCCAGGGAGGTTTGTGGCAGTAACTCATCCTTTGAATCTCCACTCCATCCCGAGGACATGAGGCATGTGACAAGTGTGGGATGTAATTAGGAGAAGGCCCAGACACTAAGCTAAAGATGTCTGATTTTCCTCCCAACCCTGTCATCTCATACTTCACTACCAAATGCAAGTTCAACAGAAGCAATTTCTAGTCCCTCCTATAGTTACTAGAGTCTGTAGATGTTTTGTTTTGTTTTGTTTTGTTGTTGTTTTTTTTAATGTTTATTTTTGAGAGAGAGAGAACATGAGCAGGGAAGGGGCAGAGGGGGGCGGGCAGAGGATCTGAAGCGGGCTCTGTGCTGACAGTAGAGAGCCCAACGCAGGGCTTGAACTCCCGAACTGTGAGATCATGACCTGAGCAGAAGTCGGATGCTCAACCAACTGAGTCACACAGGTGCCATTTTCTAAGGACATAGTTGATCTCTAGAGGAATCTTCTTATTTAATGAAGAGTTTTGGATGACATTTCTCACAACCCAGAGAGTCAAAAATTTTTTAAGTCGGTCCATGGCCAATGTTGGCAAGGATATGGGGCAATGGAACGGGAGGGCATTTGGTGATATCTAGTAAAGTTGAACGTGCTCTCTCCTGAAGCAGAGCAACCCCTGCATAGGGACAGCAGGTGCAAACATACAACCAGGGGCTGGATGTTGTTAGGAAAAATGCACAAAATAGGATCGCAGCATTGTTTACCATTTGTGACAGCAAGACATTGGAAATAAACGTCCCTCATTAGAACACATCGACTGGGGTATATTCCTATGATAGGATAATGTACGCGGTGACCGTGAATGAACTGTTCACTGTGTGCGTCAAAGGGGATAGATCACAAAAGCATAATGTTGACCGGGGAGAAAAGGAAGTTAACCAGAGAAATAACAAGACTGTCCATTTGGACCATATGCAAAAACAAACAAACCTAAAACCGTATAGCGTTGGCAAATACATTTAAGCGGCAAAGCCATTTTCAAAATGAAGGGAAACGCTAAACACGCAATTCCCAATTGTGCATATTGGGGAGGAGGAGGAGAGAAGGAAGATCAACGGGCCCAGAGAGGGTGCTTGAGTGATACTAGCAGCATTCTGCTTTTAAAACTGGAGGAGGGGGACTGGGTGGTTCTGACAGTTGGGCGTCCAATTCCAGCTCAGGACATGATCTCCCGGTTTGTGGGTTCGAGCCCTCCATCAGGCTCCGTGCTGACCACTGAGAGCCTGGAGCCTGCTTCAGATTCTGTGTCTCTTTCCTTCTCTGCCCCTCCCCAGCTCACATTCAGTCTCTCTCTCAAAAATAAACATTAAAAAAATTTTTTTAAAAACTGGATGATAAACTCATGATAGTCATTTCGTTATTATTCATAATGTACATGTTCATTAAAGACTCAGATGGGTTATATACCTCAGGGTAACATTTAAACAGTCATGTTGGGGGGCGCCTGGGTGGCTCAGTCAGTTGAGCTTCCGACTTCGGCTCCGGTCATGATCTCGCGGTCGGTGAGTGGAGCCTAGAGCCTGCTTCGGATTCTGCGTCTCCCTCTCTCTCTGCCCCTCCGCCACTCATGCTCTGTCTCTCTCCGTCTCAAAAATGAATAAACTTTTTAAAAAAATTAAAAAAAAACAATCATGTGGGAAGCAAGTAAGTTGTCAATTATTGATTTCAACAATAGACATTCTGTGTAACAACAATAATAATATTGATCATCTGACTCTTGATTTCAGCTCAGGTGGTGACCGCGCAGTTCATGGGTTCAGGCCCCATGGCAGGCTCTGTGCTGTCAGTGAGGAGCCTGCTTGTCTTTCTCTCTCTGCCCCTCCCCCCCACTCTCTCTCTCTAAATAAATAAATAAACAAAAAAATATTCTTTAAACAATGATATTGGGGCGCCTGGGTGGCTCAGTTGGTTAAGCGGCTGACTTTGGCTCAGGTCATGATCTCACGGTCTGTGAGTTCAAGCCCCGCGTCAGGCTCTATGCTGACAGCTCGGAGCCTGGAGCCTGCTTCGGATTCTGTGTCTCCCTCTCTCTGTGCCCTTCCCCTGCTCATACTCTGTCTCTATGTCTCTCAAAAATAAATAAACATTGAAAAAAAAAAAAAAAAAAAAAAAAAAAATTTAAACAATGATATTACCTGATATTTATATAACACCTATAAAATTTCAAAATGCTTTCACATATAAAATTTCATTTATTTCTCACAACAGTATTGGCGGGTAGATAGTATTATTCCAATTCCCATACAGGGCTCTGTGCTGACAGCTCAGAGCCTGGAACCTGCTTTGGATTCTGTGTGTGTGTGTCTCTCTCTGCCCCTCTCCTGCTCGCACTCTGTCTCTTTCTCTCTGTCTCTCTCTCAAAAATAAATAAGCATTAAAAAAAATTTTTTTAAATATGCTGAGATACAGAAAGATCTTTTGAGTTGCTCATTTAAATTTTAAGTATCAGGAAAAGAAAACCTTAAATTTCTGATATCAACGCAACAGCTGCCTATAATTTATCTGTTTACATCTATTATTAGTAATACTGTGTCTATGGTTGAATCATAGTAACGACTGACATTTATTGAGTACTGAGTACTCTTCTACATGCTTATGTGCATTGTATCATTAATCCTCACAACAGACAGGTACTATTATTATCCTGTCTGTTTTATAGGTGAAGAAACTGATACATGTGATTAAGCAACTTGTCCACTGTCACCACTGGCAAACATAGATCTAAATGTCTCCCAGCTCAGGTCCTTTTTTTTTTTAAAGATTTAATTCTTCTTTTTTTAAATTAATTAATTAATTATTTTTATTTTAGAGACAGAGAGTGAGCAGGGGAAAGGGCAGAGAGAGAGAGAGAGAGAAGAGAGAGAGAATCTTAAGCAGGCTCCACACCCGACACGGGACTTGATTTCAAGACTCTGCACTCATGACCCGAGCCAAAGTCAAGAGTTGAACGCTCAACTGACTGAGTCACCCAGGCGCCCTCAAGGGCAGGTCCTCAATCAGCATGCAACTCTGCCTCAGTAATTTTTTCTTCTCCCTCCAGCCTCTCCATCCAGTTAGTGGGCAGAATATGCAAGACTTTTAGCATTTATGGTAGGTCCTCATTATTCACGAATCCCATATTTGTGAATTCGCCTATTTGCTTAAATTTATTTATAACCCCAAGATTAAAATTCACCAAACTTTCCACAGTCACGCTCAGACATGCACAGAGTACCAAAAGACTCACTGGAGAGGAGCCTGGGTGGCTTAGTTGGTTGGGCGTCCGACTTTGGCTCAAGTCGCGATCTTGAGGTCCATGAGTTCGAGTCCCACATCGGGCTCTGTGCTGATGGCTCAGAGCCTGGAACCTGCTTCGGTTTCTGTGTCTTCCTCTCTCTCTGCCCCTCCCCCACTCACATTGTGTCTCTCTCTCTCTTCAAAATAAACATAAAAAAAAAAGACTCGCTGGAAGTGTACATACGCAGCTGAGATTGAACAAGATAGTGCTGTGTCTCCTTGTTTCACCTCTCATATTGCAAACAAAGGCCCCTCACAGTCTACTTAGTGCTAAGATTTTTGCATGTTTTATGTTTTCTTGGTAATTTTCCAGTTTAAAATAGCCCCCAGGCATAGTGCAGAATCTGTGTTATGTTTCTAAGTGCAAGAAGCCTGTGTCTTACAAAGAACGTGTCTTACAAGGAAAATATGTGTGTTAGATAAATTTCATTCATGCATGAGTTATAGTGCTGCTGGTAGAGAAGTCAGTGTTCATAAACCAAGAATATACAGTGAGGCGCCTGGGTGGCTCGGTCAGTTAAGCATCGGACTCTTGATTTCGGCTCAGGTCATGATCTTACGTTCGTGAGATTGAGCTCCACATCAGGCTCTGCACTGACAGCGCAGAGCTTGCTTGGGATTCTCTCTCCCTCTCTCTCTCTGCCCCTTCTCAGCTTTTTCTCCCTCTCTCAAAATGAATAAACACATATTTTTAAAAAATTTTTTGAATGTACACTGAATAAGGTGTCTTTCAACAGAAACACATATAAAACAAGTTTATACAGTTGACCCTCGAACAACACAGGTTCGAACTGTGCAGGTCCACTTATACGTGGGGTTTTAAAATAAATACAGTCTAGTACTATAAATTTATTTTCTTTTTCATATGATTTTCTTAATAAATTTTATTTTCTCTATCTTACTTTATGGTAGGAATACAGCCTACCATACACATACACATATAATACACATAACACACAAAATGTGTGTTAGTCGACTGTTAATTGGCAAGGCTTCTGGTCAAGGATAGACTATTAGTAGTTAAGTCTAGGGGGCGTCAAAGTTATATATGGATTTCCGACAGTGTGAGGGGTCGGCATCCCCTAACCCCAATGCTGGTCAAAGACCAACTCTACAGGGATCTGTTGACCAAAATACTGTGACCAGCCGGCGGAACGTTAATCTGTATTCCCCCAAGTGGCAATGGTTCTGTATCTGCTGATTCGGTGTTCTTGGTGACTTTAAAGAGCATAGACTACCACTGATACCAAAAGAAGAGAGTATTCATGAGGGAACGTGGTGGCCGCAAGGAGGGGCTCTAGAAGCCAGCCATCTGGTTCTAATTCAGCCATTTACACAGCGGCGTGAACGTGGGTAACTCATTAGCATCTTTGCAACTCAGTGTCCTTTTTGACCATGATGTACTAATATTAGTACCTTTCTCATCATGGCGGAGTGCTGGTGCTTAGCACGGTGTCTGGCGGATAAGCTCTCAGTGTGTAAGTGCTTAGCCTTATTGATACCAATTTACATTTGAAGTAAGAATTATCACATTTGTTTAGGTAAAGATAAGCATCAACACATTTATTTTCAGGATTTCAGAGGCTGCACAGCAGAGAACATAATACCTAAAAGGTATTCTAACATCATGTTTCTCTCAATGACTGACAGATGTGGCAAATACATAAGGAACGTTTTATCTGACATGGCTGTGTGTGATATTGTGATTCATAATAAGAAATATATATCCTGATCTCTGCCCCCAGTTCCTGACACAGATCTCCTAAAACCCTTGTAAATTCCTAAGCGATGAGAGGAGTAGGAGCATTATCTCTAGGAGAGCCTGGGTGGCTCAGTTGTGTGGGCCTCCAACCGCAGCTCAGGTTATGATCTCATAGCTTGTGTGTTCAAGTCCCCCACCAGGCTCTGCACTGACAGCGTGGAGCCTGGAGCCTGTTTCAGATTCTGTGTCTCCCTCTCTCTCTGCCCCTCCCCTGCTTGCGCTCTGTTTCTCTCTCTCAAAAATAAATAAACTATTAAAAAAAAAAAGAGCATCTTTTCCTACATATTTGGTCTTTGAACCTGATTCCTGACACTGGGGTCCTGAAATTCTTGTGATCTCCTGGGTGATAAGAGTGTCTTTGGTTCTTATGAGGCAGCTCTGGGTGGGCTCCCAGATGGCTCCTGGATGAAGACTCTGGAAAGACCAAGCCATGGTTAGAAGCTAGAAATGTTCAGCCCCCCTCCTCCATTCTCTTGAGAAGGTAGAAGAGCGGACGAAGGCATTAAAAATTGATCTTGCCTATGTGAGGAAGACTCCGTAAAAATCTCCAAAGTATGAGGTTCGAAGAGCTTCCAGGTTGGTAAACACATCCACACTGGGAAGGTGACACACCCCAACTCCTCAGAGGCAGGAGTCCCTGCCCTCCTGCACTTCGGCTCTTTAGAGGACCCTGACTTTTGTATCTCTTCATCTAGCTGTACATATGTATCCTTTATTGTATCCTTTAATAAACGGATAAACATATGTGTTTCCCAGTTCAGTGAGTCGCTCTAGTAAATAATGTAACCCAAAGGGGAGGAGGTCATGGAAACGTCCGATTTGTAGCCAAGAGGGACAGAAGCTGTGGACCTACTACTTGTGTTTGGCACCTGAAGTGAGGAGCAGTCTTGCGGGACTCAGTCCTTAATCTGCGGGATGTGACGCTATCCAAGTAGATAGTGTCAGAATTGAGTTAAATCGGCTGGCCTCACAGAATTGTTTGGCTGTGGGAAGAAAAAGAAAACCCACACAAGTGGTGACCGGAAGTGTCAAAAGTGAAATGTCAGCTGTATAAAAATAAAGGAAACACACAAAAGACAGAGAATTGGTTTTTTTTCCCCTTTACAGAGGGGAACCCTCGTGGTTTCCCAACTCAGTAGCACCACCTTCTGTTGCCCGCATCCTAGTGAGAACAAAATGGGGAAGAAAAGAGAAAGAAGAAAGGAAACGGAGAAGACATTTTCTAAGTAATGCAGAAGTAGGATAACTAACCTACAAAATCCACCAGAATTTACCCCCCAAATTATGTAGACTTACACTTAAAAGACCTATCTGCCTCACGAGGGTCCTGAATCCTGCCCCCACCGGAAAAAGTTCCCATGGTTTCTCATCAGATTAGATAAGCACGAACAGAAAGGCTCGCCCCCATGTCCACTTTCAGTTTCATGGAATTAAGTCACAAAAGGTGTTTACTCAGTTTACTTCCCCTTCAATCTCTTTTCCTTGGCCATCCTCGGTACATACTACAATTGAAAATTAATAACCAATAGGGGTGTCTGGCTGGCTCAGTAGGAAAATCATGAGATGCTTGATCTTGATGTCATGAGTTTGAGCCTCATGCTGGGTGTAGAGATTAGTTAAACAAATAAAACTTTAAAAAAAGAAAATTAATAACCAGTAAATCAATCACATATTTAACTTTCTTTAAATCACTCAGATTTGAATGATTTATCATGTCAAATTTGGCTGATTTCTTTCAAGATCCAGGCATAAGTGCACCAAATATTTGTTATTTTGATGGGATAAACAGGTTTTTTTGTTTTGTTTTATGTACTTCTCACCTGAATTGTTTTCATTTCTGGGCAACTTTGTTCTTCAATTTGTATTCCTACTTGGTTTTACTCTAACTATGTGCATAATTCGGCAGTTAAACTAGCGGAAGAAGAGACTACATCTAATCTACATCCTTGAGGGCCAAAGATTGGTGTTTGATTTGACAGAAAGGACATGACTTAACAATTGGAAAAGAACATTCTGTAAATTATTTGTTACATGTCCAAGATGGGAGAAAGGTTGTGATATAATAGGCGATTGGAAGCCACGTGATTTTTTTTTTTTGGCATAATAATCGCTAACATTTGTTGAGAGCTTATGTGCATGTGTTAATATATTCCTAACAATCCTACAGAGTACAGGGTATATGCCCCAAACAAGTCATTGCCCAGCCAAGAAAGTACAGACCACTGTAGGTACTTCAGACAGGGTATTTAATATAAGGACTTGGTTACAAAAGAGTTAGAAGGACAAGAGGAATCAAAAGGGAGAAGATGATATAACCGCAGGAGACAGAATTCCCTAGAATTGGAGGAGAAACATGGAGAAGGGTGTCACAAGAATGGGCACGTGCATACTTGTCTTTGAGGTTGAGGGCTCTTGCCGCTGCTTCGCAGGGATGTAGGAACTCACAGGCCTGTGGCTGCTGCTAGAACCAGTAATGCCACTAGAGCCCACGGTTGCCGGCAGCTGCCACGACCAGCCTCCTATCTCCCATCTCTATTGCCAGAGTCACCTGAGATGTAGGCTGCTACAGGAGCCACAAGGTAAATGATTCCACTTTTAATCTCTTTCTCTGTGTGTGCGTGTGTGTTATTTGTGTGTGTGTGTGTGTGTGTGTGTGTGTGTGTGTGTGTGTATATATAGTTTTAATATTTACTCTATTGTGCCGTTTTTGTTCTTCCACTTTTCAAATGGATTTGCAATATCAGGCACCTGGCTGCCTCAGTTGGTGGGGCACGCAGCTCCTGACCTCTGGGTCATGAGTTCGAGCCCCACATTGGGCTTAGAGATTACTCAACAAATAAATATGTACATAAAAAAATGATAAAATAGATTTGCAATCACTGTGAACAAACTCAGTTCCAGAATCGAATCTGATTCCCTTTACTTTTCATTGTCCATGAGCACACGAGCGTGCCCCTCTGGCAGAGCTATCCAGAATTCCACTGGGAGAGAAGGTCTGGAGAGTGTGGTGCCCAGGATTCCAATAGAGAGATAATAAGGAAGAAAGGGAATGGGCTTAGGTATCAATAGATAAAATCTGACCCAATCCCTGTTTTGCAGGTGAGGAAATGAAATCACAGAGTTTAAACAGTTTCTGTACAGTCGCATAATTAAGTGGCAGAGCTGGGAATCGAATTCAGTTTTCATCAAAGTCCTTAAGGACAGAAACTTCGTCGTATATTTATTTGTAATTCCCTCAGACAAATCAGGCTAGAAACTCTATGACTCCAAAATATTTAAATTGCCCAGGGGAGTACAAATTGCCATCATTGAAGATGTAGAATTATCAGTAGCTGATAAAATGTTTTGATATGATTGGCTTTGAAATATATATTCAAAATTTCATTCTGTCTAAAGCATCTAATCTCTGCTTAGATGCTCATGATTAGATATTTAAAAGAAACAAAACAGAAGGTAACCACATAAATCTCCCCAAATTTTCCACATTATACCACAAAACAACGAGTACGTTACAAGACGGGAGAGAAGTCATCCAGAAACAGGAATACCGTTTACAAGGTGTTTTCAATAATTTTCTTCCTGATTTGAAAATCTAAGGAATACAGCTGGAAGTTCTCTAATTGGTTTCAATTGCTTTATAATCTTTAGAAAGGCAGGATTCAGGGGGCCCCTAGGTGGCTCAGTCGGTTAAGCATCCGACTCTTGTGTTCTGCTCAGGTCCTGATCTCACAGTTTGTGAGTTTGAGCCCCACATTGGGTTCTGCACTGACAGTGTGGAGCCTGCTTGGGATTCTTTCTCTGCTCCTCCCCTGCTCCTGTGTGTATATGCAAACTCTCTCTCTCTTTCAAAAATAATAAACATTTTTTTAAAAGTCGACATCTTTTTCATCCATTCGTGCCCCAAACATATGTTATACCAAGCATGCAGCAGGCACTGGAGATAGAAACAAAGTCATGGGCTAGTAGGGAAGTAAGACAGATAAATCGTTACTTTTTTTTCCTGCACTACTAGCGCCTATGGCAATGCTATAAATATATAGCATAAATATATAGATGCTGAGCATCTTTAAAGCTCAGTTCAAGTGCTACCTTTTCAGCGCATCATCTTTCTATTTGCTTCAGTAAGAATTAGTCTTTCTCTCTCCATGTTTCCAGGGCATATCGGGAATCTCCTAGCAGCCCTTACTGTGTAATAATTATGTAAGTCTCTCAGTGCTACTGATCTCCGAGTGCAAAAGCATAATGTCTGCCATAAGAGCAGAGTACGTGTTTACGATCCTGAACTTCATGATAAAGGCCTCGCCTGTTGGAAATGGAAAAGAAACTCTCACCACTGTTGATGGGAGTGTAAATTGATGGAATCTCTTTAGTGGGAAATTATATATCTTTCAAAAATGTAGGGGCGCCTGGGCGGCTCAGTTGGTTAAGTGTCCAACTTCAGCTCAGATCATGATCTCACGGTCCGTGAGTTCGAGCCCCGCGCTGGGCTCTGTGCTGATGGCTCAGAGCCTAGAACCTGCTTCGGATTCTGTACCTCCCTCTCTCTCTGCCCTTCCCCCGCTCACGCTCTGTCTCTATGTCTCTCAAAAATAAATAAACGTTTAAAAAAATTTTTTTAATGTAAATGCACATACTCTCAGCTTTAACAATTATAACTCTGGTAACCTATTCTACAGAAATATTCATATACGTGTAAAGTAAATGGTACTCATTGGACCACTGTTTATAACGGCTTTAAAATTTCATAAAAACAGGACATCCATCAACAGAGGAATAATTGATTAAGTGGGATAATATAGAACAAATTAAAAAGTAGGATGTCGACTACTATGCCCTGATATGAAAAGATAAATGGAAAACGCAGAATAAGACAACATGTGTTATGAAATTGCATTTATATAAATGAAAGAGATTATCTCCAGGGAGTGAAAATGAGATAACTGGGTGTTCTGGTTTTCATTTTAAGCCTTCTATATTTATATGGTTTTGTTTGTTTGTTTGTTTTACCATGGGAATGCATTATTTAAGTATATATGTGTGTCTTTATACATATATATAATGTATACATACATACACTTATGATAATGCTGTCTATTTTTGTGTGCTTAGTATTTGTGCTTTCTGAATACCTTCATTATTCAATGTTTCCAAATACTAGACTAAAAAACAGAATATAATTAATAGAATTATATGCCCTAACATGGAAATGTGTTTTGCTGTATCGTCAAGCAAAAAAGCAGGTCATAAAATCACATGTAAATTATGTAGCCAGTTTTGTTCGAAACTACCTTTTTATTTTTTAAAGATTTTATTTTTAAGTAATCTCTATACCCACCATGGGGCTTGAACTCACAACCCCAAGATCAAGAGTTGTATGCTCCACCCACTGAGCCAGCTAGGTGTCCCTGAAACCACCTTTTAAAAGATATGTGTTATGGGGCACCTAGGTAGCTCAGTCGGTTAAGTGTCCAACCCTTGACTTTGGCTTAGCTCATGATCTCATGGTTCGTGGTTCATGAATCATGGTTCTGGGCTGACAGCGGGGAGCCTGCTTGGAATTCTCTCTACCTCTCTCTCTCTCTTCCCCTCCCCCGATTGCTTTGCATCTCTCTAAGAATAAATAAGAACAAACTTAAAAAAATAAAAATAAATATATGTGCTATACTTAAAACAAATTTACAAAGAACAAATACTAACCTGTTAAAAACACTTACTTCTAGGCAGTGGAATTGGTAATAAACACTTTCATTCTTTTACCCTTTATACTTCTGTATTATTTCAATTAATCTTTTTTACAAGTATGTACTACCCTTGTCATTAGGTAACAATAATAGACATCAACCAAGCAATCCCAACTCTTCACATTTTTCTTGGGTCCTTCTGCCTTAAAAATATTCCATGGCAGGGCATCTGGGTGGCTCAGTCGGTTCAGCATCCGACTCTCGACTTTGGCTCAGTCATGATCCCAGGGTTGTGGGACCAAGCCTGAGTTGGGCTGCATGCTGAGCATGGTGCCTGCTTGAGGTTTTCTCTCTCCTTCTGCTTCTGCCCTCTGCCCTACTCATGCATGCTCTCTCTCAAATATAAATAAATAAACAAACAAATGAATGAATAAAATTCCGTGGTGATTTCTCTGCAAACAGGAGGAGGAGCAGATACAGTTTGGACAATAAGTTGATTAATATGGACTGAAACCTTTACCACAAGGCAAGAGTGTTCAAATACATTTGACTCCAAAGAATTTTATTTCATGTGCCGATGCGTAAAAGAATAAGGTGAGTTGTAATGCCCGAATTCTCGAATCCCCCCACAAGAGACCACCAGAGTCGAAAGTCAAAGCCAAGCGGCAAGGGCCATGTATTACAGTTTCGAACCCGGACCTCCACGCACTGTTGCCGGTGACGCAAAGAGGCCCCGAACAGGGCTGGTACAGCGTTTTTATAGACAGAGACAAATAGTATAGGAGGGTTTCAGGTTATGGAGTGACTGATTGGTCGATATTTAAAATAAGGACCTGTGTTGCCCTCTGATTGGAGGTTCTTTGTTCTTTGGTGGGAAGTCTCTGTCCGTTATGTGAGGAAAGTCAGTTATTCAACCTAATACATATCAGAAAGGGGGAAGGGGAAGAATGTGAGCAAAGCCAGTTACACAAACTAATACATGTCATAAAGGGGGAAGGGGAAGAATGTGAGGAAAGCCAGTTACTCAAACTAATACATGTCAGACTCGACTCAGAAAAAGTTTTACAATGTTTACAGCAAACCGTAAGCAAAACAGAATTCTCAGCAAATGTATCTCTTATCAACGGTCCACAATCGGCAGAAGGCCGGGGCAGCTATCTTTAACCCAGTGTCTGTCCATTATTTAACAGAAAAAGAGAACTTAGCTTCAAACTAAGGCAGAGCTGCCATTTGGACATAAAATTTAAAACCGCTCTCTTCAGAGTGAGAAATACTTTATGCAAGAATCATTGCTCAAGGTCGCTCCTCAACCCTCTGCACTCTTTCCGGAGGAGACAATCTAGTTGATTGACTCTTCCGCCCATTCCCAATACCTGAAGCACTCCCCCTGCCCCCCACCCCACCCCACCTCTCCTTTTGCTCCACTTACATGGAGCTAAACAGCGTGTCAGCTTCTTGTGTCTACAGAAGTCTTTAAGCACCTGCCCAGATCTTACTTCTACCTTAAGCCTTTCCTAGATTGCCCCAG
Source organism: Paguma larvata (assembly GCA_030068075.1). Lineage (NCBI taxonomy): Eukaryota > Metazoa > Chordata > Mammalia > Carnivora > Viverridae > Paguma > Paguma larvata. The sequence goes on along the minus strand of CM057828.1, from coordinate 95,985,088 downwards.
ACTAAATATACCCTCTCCTGCTATGTTCTACTATTTTACTTCTACTGGTACTTCCGCCTTTCTAGTCTGGGTTGTAATACAGTTTATTTTAGTGTATGGGTGCATATTCCTACCAGATTGTGAATCTCTCAGGATTAGAACATAGCTGGATCTGATTTGGGCATGGCATGTTTCTTTACACATATTAAGCACTTACGGGATGCCATTTGAGATTCACTACACGGGGACGTAGCAGGTCATTCGTCCCCACCACTCCTCACCTCCAGCCTCGCATACGGCAGGGCCATTTTTGCGCATTGCTAAACACAAGCCCAAACCTACAAAGTGAGAAGCTAATTACAGAAGTACTCCCTCTTTAGCCATATTCTTTGTCTTGCAAAAAAACATCCGAGAAGTACACCCTCCCATTTCCTCTCTTTTTACTCTCTTTATCTGAGACATTCAGAGATGACTCACTTCGAAACTCATCCTGTGAAGCCGAATAGGAGTCAAAAGTGCGGAATTCCGTCTGCCATCATCAGAAACGAAGAGAGGGGAAAGAGGAATGGTTCAGCAAGTTTCCTAAACATACTGCATAACTTGATTGTGGGTAAGAGCGAAGACCAGATTGGATGTGTGGGGAACTCCAGGCTGGTGCCGGAGGCTTCAGCTACTGTCTCTGGTTTTGGGTAAGAAAACCTACATCCACTTGGTCGCTGGTGCTGGTTTTCCTTGTTAGCGATAACGGTTGGAGGGTCATTATTCTCTCTTCCTCCCATTCCTTCCCTAACATGTATTCCTTTTGATTTATCCCCACACCCACCTCTCTTTTTCTAAATACTCCACATTCTATTTATTTTTCTTCTTAATAGTTTCATTCTAGAACTAACAGTGAATTTTCATGTCATTTTTTTCTCTCTGAAATTGGCTATGTTTCTCTTTCTGAACGACGATTCCAGCTTTCCGCTATAGTTTTGTTTCTCAAATCAATGGCCTATTTCTTTTTCTTTATGTGTATACACATATATTTTTTTCATTTCGCTTTCCTCTTTTTTTTTTTTCTTTTATTCTTTTGCTTATTCCTTATTGCTACCAACTCTGTCATCCTTTCGCTAGTATTTGATTCTGGAATCGACTTTCTCTTCCAATCATAACAATTTTAGTTTCAGGATTTTCATTATCTTTTTATAAATACTTGGAGCTGAATGGGTATTGAAAATTGAAAAGCAAGAAAGGAGCTCTACCAATCTTAAATGTAGAGGGATTTTTCAGCCAAAGCGCTTGGAGAAATGTAAAACGTTATCTTATTCTGAAATACTTTGTTTTTTTTTAATGTTTATTCATTTCTGAGAGACAGAGAGACAGAGCTCGAGCGGGGGAGGGGCTGAGAGATAGGGAGATACAGAATCCGCAGCAGGCTCCAGGCTCCGTGTTGTCGGCACAGAGCCCAATGCGGAACTGGAACCCACGAGCTCATGACCAGAGCCGAAAGACTGCGTCCCCTGAAAGACTTTTTAAGCCTGATTCATACATACTTTCATTTCAAGACAGATTTGTGATATTTAAAGTATAGCTCACATCGATGACTCTATTTATATTTTGCTCTTTTCAGTCTTTTTATTTTTAATGTTTATTTATTTTTGAGAGAGAGAGAGAGACAGAGCATAAGCAGGGGGAGGGGCAGGGAGAGAGGGAGATACCGAATCCGAAGCAGGCTCCAAGCTCTGAGCTGTCAGCACAGAGCCCACAAACCATGAGATCATGACCTGAGCCCAAGTTGGATGCTTAACCCACTGAGCCACCCAGGTGCCCCTCTTTTCAGTCTTTATTATTTAAACTGGTGCAATTCTCCATACCATTCCCTTTATTAGCAATACCAAAGGCTTTTTCCTTCTGCGATTCTTTGTAGTAAGAGGAGTATTGGTGTGAAAGACTTGGTCCTAAGATCTCAGAACCCTCCTAGTCATGACTATGTGAAAGTCACCTAATTTGCTGAGTATCAGTATCAAAAACTGCAAAATAAACCTAGAGACAAGGCAAGATGATTACTAAGTTTCCCTTTAGACCCAACTTTCTCTGATTCTACCCTTCTCTCAATATTTTACGACTCTCCACATTAATATGTGTGTTGGAATACAACAATGGACCAGGATAGCTGCTGTGCCCAACAGGGAAGGAAGGGATCATGATAGGACTTGAATCTTTGAGCGGGTAAGGCTGCAGAGAGGGGGATGAGAATCACTTCTTCTTTTTTATTATTTTGTTGACTCAGTTATTTCAACTTCTGCTAATCATGTAAGACCTACGACAACATTTGGTTAATTCAGCAGAATGACTTCAGAGTCACGAAAATATTTTGGGACTCCATGAAAGGAAACATAAAATGCTATGTTAGCCTGTAAGAACAGGCAACTGGAAAACAAAAGGGAAGCTAGAAGAGACAGCATCTTAATGGATTAATGGATAGGAAGAAGAATTTTAAACTCAGTTGAAAAAGGAAAAACAAATAATCCCCCAAAATGAACATCCATCCGCTGAAGTAATCTTTGATCTTTATGTCATCATATAAACTATTGTGCTAAATTCTGGAGAACAAGCACTTAGGAATAGCGTTCGTCTTTACCATCATGGTAAATTTAAGGCCAGCCTAATAGATAAGACGGCCATGATAATAATTACAACACAAGACAAAATGTATCATTGAAGAGATAATATGAAAGGAGATTTCACACACACACACACACACACACACACACACACACACACACATTTAAGAGCCTGAAGAACTAACTAATTTCTGTTTGAAACCACAAGAGGTGGTTTCAAGGAAGGATAATATTTGAGCTTGCTTTTGAAGAACGGCTAGGATTTCCAAAGATAGAGAAATCTTTTCACTGGGTCACTGGGTGACTCAGTCAGTTAAGCAAGATGGAGGAGGTTAAGGTGAAGGGCATAATTCCAGAAGAAGTAAACAAAAGGAACCGGCATAGTGAGCTGGTCAGGAAAGCCATAAGGTAGGGTCCATTTATAGGAGTCTTCAGAGTTAAGGGAGAGTAATGTCACAGAGGTCAAGAGAAGGACTGGGAGATGAAGACAGAATAAGATGTTGGGATTTGTTATTTATTTATTTATTTATTTATTTATTTATTTATTTAATTATTATTTATTTATTTAGCGGGAGGGGCAGAGTGAGAGAGAGAGGGAAGCTTAAGCAGGTTCCACACTCAGCTCGGAGCCCGATGTGGAGCTCGATCCCACAACCCTGGGATCATGACCTGAGTCGAAATCAAGAGGTGGAGGCTCAACCAACTGAGCCACCCAGGCACCCCTGGATTTGTTATTTATAGGTAATTTTAGCATAGTGATGGGGCGGAGACAAATGACAAAAGGCTAAAAAATGACAAATTAATTACAAAGGGTAAAAAATGAGTGGTGAGAACAACAGACGCTGAAAGGAGCTAGTCTCCTTGAAAAAGAGAAACTATGCTACAGAAAAGGGACTTAAGAAACATAATATCCCAGGGCACCTGGGTGACTCAGTCAGTTAAGCCTCTGACTCTTGATTTTGGCTCTGGTCATGATCTCCGTGTTCGTGGGATCAAGCCCCGCATCCAGCTCTGCCCTGACAGTTCAGAGCTTCCTTGGGATTCTCTCTCACCTTCTCCCACTCTCTCTGCCCCTCCTCCACTCGTGTGCACGCCCGCTTGTGTGTGCTCTCTCTCTCTCTCTCCATTCAGATCTCTCATCCTAATGCAAAGTGTGATCCTAGATTGGATATAACTAATTGGACGAATCAGCTACAGAAGATATTTTGGGGATGGTTGGAAAAACACTGGCTAAAGACCGGACATTCCTTAAGGTACAATCTTACTGTGTGATATAGAGACTAGCTGGAAAAAAAAGAAAAAGTCGTTTAGAAAACAAAATGCATGCCAGTTCCTAGCAGCATTATTCACAACAGCTAAAAGGTGAGAGCAATTCACATCAAGAGATGAGTGGATAAATAAAAACATGGTGTTTACATAAAATAGAATATTATTTAGCCTCTAAAAGGAAAGAAATTCTGACATATGTTACGATGTGGATCAGCCTTGAGAACATCATGCTGAGTGAAATAAGCCAGACACCAAAAGACAAATGCGCCGTGATTCTATTCATATAAGCTATCCACAGTAGTCAAATACATAGTAACAGAAAGTAGAATGGTGTTTTGCGGGGGCTGGGAGGAGAGGGAAGTGGAACATTGTCTAATTGGGTCCAGAGTTTCAGTTTTACTGAATGAAAAAGTTCTGGGGAGAGTGATTGCGTGATAATGTGAACATACTCAATGCTGCTGAACTTTATACTTGAAAACGGTTACAACAGGGGTGCTTTGGTGGCTCAGTCAATTGAGTGTCCAACTCTTGATTTCAGCTTGGGCGGTGATCTCACGGTTCATGGGGTTTAGCCCTGAGTCAGGCTCCGTGCTGACAGCATCAGATTTTCTCTCTCCCATTCTCTCTACCCCTCCTCCACTCGCCCTCACTCTCTCTCTGAAAATAAACTTAAAAAAAATGTTAATCGGTCAAAAAATGGTTACAATGGTAAACTTTGTATTATGAGTATTTTACCACAATTAAAAAATTTTTAACATGCATGGAATGATCTAATTTTGTTAAATTTTGCTTGACAAAAAATATGCATACATATTGTACATATGTGCATATATTGAGGATTATATATTAAAAATCACACAACAAGAAAGAAATGGTGGGTGATGAGGAAATCCATGCAGAGAGGGTAAACAACTCTTGAGAAATTTGAAAGCGAAAAGGAAAAGATGAGGCATCTAAAGACATTAACTGAATCCACTGCCCCGTTTTTATGTGGTGGTGAGTCCTTCAAAGATCTGGCAGAGGGAATGGAGGAACTTCTGCCCTCAAATAAATGAGAATTTGTGAAGCTGAAATCTTAAATACCATTTCAGGTGGTGATGAAGCTTCACAAAGCCCTGTCACAGATATAAAGTTGGGAACCTCTGGTCTAGAAGTTACTGTTTGTTGGGGTGCCTGGGGGGCTCAGTCAGTTGAGCGCCCGACTTCAGCTGAGGTCATGATCTCATGGTTCGTGGGTTCAAGCCCCAGTCGGGCTCTATGCTTCGGATTCTGTGTGTGTGTGTCTCTCTCTCAAAAATAAACGCACATTAAAAAAATTAGTTCAGCTATTAAAATGATTAACTCAAAAAATAGAAGTTATTGTTTGCCATTTAGCTTATTTGTTTTTAATAGGGGACACCAGGTGAGAAAAGAAATCAGTGCAGAATGAGAAATCGGAGGTGCAAGAAAGAGGAGAAGTATACATCGATAGGGACTTCCAAATGAAACTATGATTTTGATATACATTTAAACCGATACTGTAGATTTTAATTGTCACAGAATGTTTCTGTGTGGTTCAGGGTAAAGTCAAGGGAAACAAACTAGGGGTGCCTGGGTGGCTCAGCAGGTTGAGCATCCAACTTTTGATTTTGGCTCAGATCATGATCCCAGGGGAATGGGATCAACCCCTTTGGGGCTCCATTCAGAACATGGAGCCTGCTTAAGATTCTCACCCTCTCCCCTGCCCCTCTCCCCCTCCTATGCACGCTCTCTCTCTTTCTTTAAAAAAAATTTTTTAGGGGCGCCTGGGTGGCTCAGTCAGTTGAGAATCTGACTTCGGCTCAGGTCATGATCTCACAATCTGTGAGTTCAAGTCCCACATCGGGCTGTGTGCTGACAGCTCAGAGCCTGGAGCCTGCTTCAGATTCTGTGTCTCCCTCTCTCTCTGCCTCTCCCCTGCTTGTGCTGTGTCTCACTCTCTCTCAAAAATAAATAAACATTAAAAAAAATTAAAAAAAATTTTTTTTAAATTAAGAAAGAATACATAGTTCTACATCATAATGTGGGAACATTATAATTCTATGAATATGCTTTAAAAACAGTTTTAACATTTTTGTTTATATTTT